>JARDYH010000002.1:70705000-71955000 GCA_029215795.1 Anniella stebbinsi | reverse complement strand
TTAACATTGCAATCCTATGCATGTCTACTCAGAAGTAAATTCCATGGAGTACAGTGGCACTTACTCTAAGGTAAGTGTGCATAGGATTGCAGCATGAAAAATGGAAAGCTTTATCTTTATTTTATTTATTCTAAATATTTATATCCCACCTTTTAACAAAGTTATTCACAGCCAGAGATGTGCAGCTCGCTACATATGTGTGCGAGTCATTCATGCTGGACTCTGGTTCCTGAGAGTCTGTGTTTCATTATTTATAAAAGAAAGCTTTAAGTTTCATGACTGTGTCTACAAGTTTAATGACATGCATATATTCCAAAAGAATAACTGAATCAGTGTGTAAGAGCAAAGCCAACAAAGAACACCAGCTTAATTATGGGTAGGGAGCCTGGCTCTTCCTCCATAGTGCAGGCATATAGAGCGCATAAGTAAAACAAAATTGCCATGGTTTCTACCACCCCATTAGGGAAACAATGAGCTCCATCACACCAGGGATTTACTGCACTCTCGCCATGCCTGCTGTGCGGATTTGCAGAACGGTACTCACATGATGCTGTGCCTGTCCTGCTGACACCCCGCCTCTTCCCCAGCCTTTTCTGTTTTTTTCCTAGAACACTAAAAGTCTAGATTATTTTCCCTAAGCGTATTTCATGCGTCCTAAGCCTCCGTGTAGTTTTAAAGGAACGGGGCCTTGAATGTATTGCATCAGGACCTGGCAGGGAAGAACAATCTCTCCCAGCAGCCGGCTCCAAGCCTCAATATAAAACCCAAACCTTGCATCCCAGGCTCAAAACTATTTTTCAAAATCATGCAATGCCTGAATCTCTGCAGAGACAGGATTGTACTCCCTCGATGCCCCCAAAGAGCCAGACTAAAGGGTTGTTCCAGTTTTGACCAGCAGAAAAGTGATCTGGTTGAAGTGCTCATCTGCCAGGACCTGACTGGAGGGAGAAAGAGAAGGGGAGGGGTGGAGCGGAGTGGAGTGGAACAACTAATGGGCATAGGAGCAGAGGAGTGAAAGAGCAGTTCTTCAGGTGAAAGGGATCATAAGGTTGACGTACCTTTGCCTCAGAGGACAGAGGTAAAAAAAATGGAGGCAAACGGGGGGGGGAATTAGGTGCGATAGAGGTCAGTGTCTTAGATACTAAAAGTGTGAGCTTCTCAGGGTGCAAAAACTGCTAACTAAAGCTCTGATCAAAAGTTCTTACGCATTTTTAAGTTACTTTATTCCAGGAATGCACATCATATAACCTGTCAGCTGCATGCTACCACCAGCACATTTCGTGCAGCTGGTGGCACCCTCAGGCAGCTGCCTCCCCTCCCTTCTGTGCCTCTCCTAAATGCACCAGCAACAAAACAACAATTCCTGCCAGCACATTTCTGCTGGGCATTTGGGAGAAGCCTAAAAATACCCCCACTACACTGAGCACACAGCTGAAGTAGAATACTCTATGAGAGCTACCAATGCAGTAAAGGCCTGCACAAGACTGAGAGTTTATATGCTTCTTGATCCTGGATCAGTAGTTGTGGCTGAGGCTGCCTGGTTAGGTATCCTCACAGGTAAACCTTTGCTCCTGAGTAGATCTTGGGCAAAAGGGTCTTCTGGCAGCAAGATGGGCACTCAAGGGATGGCTTTGAGCATCCCACCTGGCCCACTGCCATTGGTTCTCTGGTGAGTTGTGGGAGGAGCGTTTGAAATCACAGCTCGACTTGGGACAGGGTTGAAGGGGTTCCTGGAAGCCTCAGATGAGGCATGGATGCCGCAGGGCCCCTCAAGTTGTCCCAGGTTTATGGTACAAGACAGCTGTGCTGCAGAATCAGACTCCTGAGGTATTTTATTTATGTTATTTATGTTATTTATCAGGAGTCACATGCAGGTAAGTGAGTGGACTGGGGATTGCTCTGTCTCCTATCTGCAGCAAGCATAGACACCAGTGGGCTGCCAGAGGAGAGGAGAGAACCCTTATCCTCTGCTACCAGCACAGAAATGCATCTCTTCACCAACCTCTGCCATTCTCCAGCAGGCTAGCATTTTTAAAATTATTTTTGGCAGGCTAATAACTTCTGTCTGCTTATTGCAATGCTGCTTTACCACTTGATACTGCTGACTGTTCAATCAAATTTGTTGTGGCGGAAGCTAGCACCTTATTCATCAGATGCATGAATTAGTCTGGGAAGTTGGCAGGTACTATGGAAGAAAAACTAGTTCAGGCTAAAAAAGAAAAGAAAGAAAATGAAAACGAAGAGTCACAAGATGCATACAACCTTTACAGATGCATGCAATATAATATTTTTATATTAGTAACAGAAAAGCAATATTAACATTGTCACAGCTAAATTAAAGGCCTTGTGGGTCTCCATGCTGATTTTAAGTCTTTTGAAGTCTGGTTGACAAGGGAAACTGCTTTGGATGGTGAGGATTAATCTTTCTTTTCTGAGGGCTGCAGAACATGGGTGGAGGGGAAAGGCCTGAGGATGGTACAGGTTAAGCCTCCCTACTCTAATGTCCTGTGAAAAGTGAAAAGGCCTCAGGGGGGACAGATTAATCTCCCTTTCTTGGATAAGGTTTGCAGAGCATCTGTGGAGCAGAAAAGCCTGGGGACAGTGCAGAGTAACATGCACACCCTGTAATGTCCTGAGAAAAGGGGAAAGGGACTTAGAAGGGACAGATTGGTCCACCTTCCTAGGGGAGGCAGTGAGGAGAAAGGTGGTGGAAGGCCTCATAGCTTGGGTCTAACTCATTCAAA
This sequence comes from Anniella stebbinsi, assembly GCA_029215795.1. Lineage (NCBI taxonomy): Eukaryota > Metazoa > Chordata > Lepidosauria > Squamata > Anniellidae > Anniella > Anniella stebbinsi. The sequence continues at coordinate 71,952,256 of JARDYH010000002.1, read as the reverse complement.
GTGGCCCTGACTAACCAAAATGGGGCAACACACTGACTGATCTTTCACCCTTCTCCAGACCTTGATAGTCTCCTCTCTTTGTTCTCTGTTTCATGCCTGTGTTTGCTCCTTTGGGCTGTGTCTGCTCTGTCTCTCTCTCTCTCTCTTCTTCATGCTATTTACTAGGCTGACCATATGAAAAGAAGGACAGGGCTCATGTAACTTTAACAGTTGTAGAGAAAAGGGAATTTCAGCGTGTCATTTATATGCAATTAGTTCCTAGTGAAATTCCCTCTTCATCACAATAGTTAAAGTTGCAGGCACTATACTAGAGTGACCATATACAAAAGAAGGCAGGGCCCCTGCAACTTTAACTGTTGGGATGAAGAGGGAATTTTACCAGGAACTAATTGCATACAAATGACACTGGCTGAAATTCCCTTTTCTCTACAACTGTTAAAGTTACATGAGCCCTGTCCTCCTTTTATTTATTTATTTATTTATTTATTTATCACATTTGCATACCGCCCCATAGCCGAAGCTCTCTGGGCGGTTTACATAGGATTAAAAACAATTAAAAACAATATACAAAAATTAAAACAGCAAAAACATACAACATACACACAATCTTTTCATATGGTCAGCCTAAATTATTTACACCTCTTCAGCAGTCTTTGCCAGTCAGTGACTCTTTCCTCATTTCCATGCCATCCATACTTCTTCAGCATCTGATTCTCTCTCCTCTATACACCAGTTGCTGAGGAACATGGGTGGGAGGGTGCTGTTGCATGCATTCTGCTTGTGGGTCCCTGGTCAACAGCTGGTTGGCCATTGTGTGAACAGAGTGCTGGACTAGATGGTCTCTTGGTCTGATCCAGCAGGGCTCTTCTTATGTTCTTCTACTTTAGCAGTCTCCTGCCTCTTCTCCCTCCACCTGCATGCTGTGCCTCTTCAATTACTTTTTGCTTCTATATGGCCAAGGAATGACAGACAGAAGGGATTGCCTAGTCCACTGGCATCTCAGGAAGGATGCTAGGAACTGCAAAATGCATCAACCCCTTTGATGGCCCAACTTGTTGGCTCCTGAGCCACTGTTCACCTGCCCCTGCTCAATACAAATGCAATCTCTCCACTATTTCCAGGTTGTAAGAAAGAGGAAGTGATGGAAAATGAAAGCAATAACGAAAATAAGTTTTAACAAGATAGGTAAATTGAAGCCCAGAGTTGATTCAATTACAATGGGAGACGGAAGGCAGAAGTAATTGCCGGAAAGTGTAATGTACTTGCCTGCCCTACACAGTAGTGACTAACTTTACCATGATTGAGCATTCTGGCTCATGTGCAAATGGCAAATTGAATTCATGCTGCTGTCATAATCATTCCTTAGAGCTTCATAGAAAAGCAGGAGATGAGAGTGATTCATCCAAAAATGGTTCTATATTCTGTGGGATGTATAGATAATTACATTGAACACAGAGGCAGGATTTCTGAACTGTGTTAAAAACCAATAAAACAAATGTACTCCCATAATCAAAGACAGACCATAAAGGAAGAAAAGAGTCAGGCTCTGGACTGAACTTCTTGCAATAAATGACTGAATGCAGTGTACCCAGGAACTATGGAACAGAATAGGTTTAGGGCCCAAGGACGCTGCATCACTGGGCATCCAATCGTGTGTCAGGCATACTGAATTGTGAGGTTCACATTTTTTTCCGGGACAGCTAGTAAAACCTAATGAGCCTTTGATCAAAGATTCATAGTGAAGTCCTCAGCACGTTCAGTGTATTTCTGTATAAATGAAAAAGGGAATCAAAGACAACTGTTAGCTATACAGTTTATGGTAAACACAAGTTTCACAACTGTTGGACTGAAGCTGTGAATAACATTTTCTTTCCAGTGAAAGCTATGGTCCAATCTTGCATACAAGGATTTTGTTTTATCCTCCATCAGGCTTATTTCTTATCAGGAACTTGTGTGCAACACTTACAAATAAAAAGTGAAAAGCCCAGATGTTTAAACCAACTTCTGTACTTCAGTGTGTATGTCAGTGTAGTTTGTACACAAATTGCTTTAAAGGCATCAAGTCCTAATGTATTGTTAATGTAAGCAGTCAAGAAGAAAACTGCCTACACATTCCTTTTAGTATCAGCTGTGATGGGGTATGTTTCACATTACTCAGATGTTTAAGGCCACTTTTGTTTCACTGTATATGTATTGTATGAAGCATGGACTAAATATTAGTGCATGACTATGATGTGCCACAACATGCAACATCTGTCTGATTAACTACGTGAAAGACTATAACTTTGCCTCCATCCCTACCCCTTAGTGACTTGTCAACATCCAGCTATCAGTAGATACTTTGTTCATCTAAGCAGGCTGGTTAATGAGACTATCTGTATAAATAAAGTTACTCATCTAAATGGGCATCAATGCGTCAGAGTGCTTACCAGGTGAAAGTGTCTACCGAAAACAATCTATCACGTGTTCTTCCTTTGAGTTTGTTTGCTCTGCGAGGAATTGGATGCTCATAGCCCATTTAATGCATTACTGTGCTGAGGATGCATTTCCACTTCCCATTCCCATAGGTCAAGGAATGATGGGTAAGACAAATGTGCAATCAAATATCATATATGCTAGTTCCTCACAAACCAAAGACTCAAGGAGGAATTTATCAGTTCATCTTTTATATTTCGCTAGCTGATATACCCAGTGTTGCTCCGCGTTCCCAAGATATATGTCTGTGAGGTAATCATATTAAAGTAGTCAGCTGGTGCTAGGCCTGTGAGTTATCTGTGAAATGAATTAAATTCATTTCTTTTTTCCCTCTCTCCCCCTCACAACAACCCCACAAGGTAGGCCAGTGCTAGGCCTGTGAGATAACTTTAAAACAAATTAAATTATCTCTCTCTCCCCTGATGCAAGCCAGAGCTGCCTTGAAGCCACAGGTCTCCATGGCTCGTTCAACCATCTTCTGGTCTGGGCTCTTGGCTAGGCTGACCATATTTTGGAAATCAAAAAGGAGGACAACCAAATCAAAAAGGAGGTGTGCCCACCCCAACATACTCAACCCCCAAGGCAGGCCCATCTTGACATGACTGCCCCCAAGGGGGTGTGGCCTTAGTCATATGTCTAATTCTACACCTCACAATTAAGACAAACCTGTTCTACAAAATATGATAATGTTGAAATCAATGAAATAAAAAACAAGTGAGACATTCAATGTTTCTGAAACTAAAACGTATTTTAGTTGCTATACAAATTTATTTATGGTAGTTCTTTTTGCTGTCCTCATACAAGATCAATAGAAAAGAAAGTCTATTATTTTCCATTTTTCTAAAGAAAACAGATCCTGGATTAGAAAAAAAATAGCTAAAGTACACTGTGGTTAGGAGGGGGTACACCAATGCTAGACTAAACAGAAAATGGGATTAGAAAGGGAGGCAAAAAGTGCAATCCTCTAGCCAGAAAAAAGTCTTACAACTCCCAACATTCCACAGCCAGTATGCATAGGATTGTGCCCTAACCAGAAACAAGCCTCACTGAGTTTAATGGGACTTATTCTCAGGTAAGGGAATGATTGGGTCACTGTAGCAATCTTTTCTCTGACCTATTCAGTGTGATTTGATATTCAGCAAGAAAGAGCGGCTCTCTTTAGAACATTGAAACACTTGAGATATAATATGAACTAGATTTTCACAAGTCAATTTCTGTTCAAGGTCTTGCTCCAGGCATAGCCTTTTGCAGATTTTTATGTGTACACTATTGGAAGAACTGGTGATAAGCACCCACAGTATGGCCTCAGTGGTGAGTTTCTACCAAACCGTATTACTATAACACTATCGACACATCTGACTTCAAGTTACAAGATTACAGAGTTTACATTTTTTATTTATTCCGTTTATATCCTGCCATTTTTCCTGCAAGGAACTCAAGGTAGTGTACATAATCCTAGTCCTCCTCTCCATGTTATCCTCAAAACAACAACCCTGTGAGGTAGGCTGGGCTGAGAGCACTACACCACAATCCACAACTCAGACATTTAATATACTAGCAATATTAAATGGAAGGTCAATGTGAAGTTCAGATTAATTCAGGTTAACTTTGTAGTTATGACTAGACCGTAGCATAATCCTACTCAAAAGTAAGATCAGTTGAGTTTACTGTACTGAGTTTACTTCCAGGATCACAGCCTAAATAATTTAAAGGACACACAAAGATAGCAAAGTGCACAGCATCTCTCTCTCTTTTTTTAAAAAAACTTAGCGCCCTAGTTTTATACAAAACATTGACTTTATATTGGCATCTAGTAATCTTGAAGTAAATTCAAAAATGCAAACTATATGGCAACAGTTAGCAGTCATATAGCATCTTCAGGCTACACCTTACAGCATTTCCCTCATATATTTTTTAAAAACATCACTTTTCAAGACTCCCCTAGAGGTTACAATTAAGAAACACATTCAGACAAAAATACAAGACCAGTTGGACTCGTAGCTGATCTACTTATGGTTACTGAGCATGCACTGGATTATAGTCTTAATCAGTAAATGAATCAACCAATATAGTTGATTAATCATGGTAACAAATTTTAATCTGTGTCTGTATTGAACAAGAAATGTTAAAAGATGGCTTTTCTGTGCAATAGATGGCTGCTTTTTAACATTTTCTCATGCTTCCTTCAATATCTCAAAAAATTGCTTAGAATGAGGTTTTGATAATATATAAATATATATAACCAGCAAAAGGGCAGAATGATTTATTCAACTAAAAAAAGGTTTTAATTTATTACCAGACATTTTTAAAAAAGTGAATACATTTTTATCTGAGCCACCAGGCACAGCACAAATGTAAACACAGCCAATTAGTTTTACCTAGAACAATTACAGTGCAGCCCTATATATCTATTCAGAAGTAAGTCCTATTAAGGTCAATAGAACTTACACCCAGGGAGTTGGAGGGTTAAATTTTTACCCCCATGCAAAGGCTAGGTAAAGAAAAGAAGAAAAATGACCTCTCTGAAGTTGAGCCATTGCTGCTGCCGGTGTGACCACAGCTCCAAGGCCAGGCCGGGGACTCCAGGGCCAGGCCAGGCTGCCGCAACTCCAGGACCAGGCCAGGCCAAAATAAAGGCCCGGATTGCCAAGAGGAAGGGGTGGACAAAAGAGCGCTCCTCACCCCTCCCTTTATCACTGCGACCTCCAAACTAAAGGCCCGGATTTCTGAGAGGGAGGGGTGAGGAGCGCTCTTTCATCCCCCCACCCTTTCCTCTCGGCAATCCGGGCCTTTGCTGAGAGAAAGGGGTGGGGGGCGAAAGAGCGCTCCTCACCCCTCCCTCTTGGAAACCTGGGCCTTTATTTTGCACGTCATCACTGTGACCTCCAAACTAAAAGTCCGGATTTCCGAGAGGGAGGGGTGAGGAGCGCTCTTTTATCCCCCCACCCCTTCCTCTTTTAAAGATACAAAAGATACATAGGCGTTTCTTTCCTCATTGTTTCAAAAATACCTTGCCACTACATGCCTGGACCTAACTTTCTGAAATTTCACACACATATCAAGCAAAGTGTTACCTGTAATGTGCCCAAGTTTCCTGTTTGTATCTTTAAAAATAAAAAAGTTGAAGGCATAACTGTATTTACCCCACTGCTATCCATTTTTCTATAATTAATTGCCACATAAAGCAAGCACCTATGTTTCTGAAATTTCACACACATGGGTCCCCATGTACCACCTACAATGTGACAAAGTTTCATGTGTGTAACTTTGAAAATGAAAAAGTTATAGGCATTCCTGGTTCTTTATTAAAAAAATTAATTGCCACAAAATACTTGCACAAATCTTTCTGAAATTTCTCACAGATAACTACACCTAACCCATCTACAAAGTGCCCAAGTTTCATCCTTCTATCTTTATAAATGAAAAAGTTATAGGAGTTTTTGTAACACAATACTAGGCTATGGGGAAAAGCATTCAAAATGGCGTCCAATTTTCCAATTTTTTCCGATCTGGATCAAGTCCCTTCGGATCGGATCAGATTGGATGGTTGGTGGATTGGATCAGATCATTTTTAACCAATTTTTGGGTGGATCAGATTTGGATCATGGATCGGATCCGATCCGCTGCACATCCCTAACCTACTGTACCACAGAAGCCAAGCACTGGGATGACAAATTCCAAAATGGCTGCCCTCAAATCCAAAATGTCAAGTTTATTCTTAAAAAATATTGAATATACAGACTTGTGTCCTGTATGTTTGGTGACCTCCAGTTCTTAGTTGTTTCTTTTTCCCAGGCAGGCTTGCCTAGTGACTGCATTAATGGTTTTCCAGTGCCAAGCGATTTTTTTTTAATTTTCCAAGGCCTTTTAACTTGATGAGATTTTTAATGCTGTTTTTTTCCTTGTTATAACTAAACCACAACGTTTCATGTTAGATCCAGGAATTACTAAATAAAATTTATTATTTTTATGTAAAAGCCTGACTATACCACTGAAACAGAAGAGTGAATGGAGGAATGACTGATAGCTGAGGCTAGAATGGAATGGTGGGCAGGGTGAGTGGCAGTCAAGTAGAAGGAGAACAAAGACAGTTAGTGAGAGATCAGGAAAGTGGGGGCTGAGTTAGGATTGAGAGATAGTGAACTGGTTTGCACATCGTGACCTGGTTTGCTAACCCAGGCTTTATTTAAAATCAGCCACTCTTCATGCCAGTTCTACACCTTCCAGCATGCCTTTGGTGACCCACAAGTGCCCACGTCCTCTCAGTGCCAATGCTGCTCCTCGATAGAGCATCGAGGAGTAGCATTGTTGAGGAGGGGAGGTAAGCGGTTATAAGTGGATGTGCCCAGTTCTGGCCAAGTCCTGTTGGGACTGCCTTGGCCCGCGCTTCTCACCCACCAAGTGCTCCATCATGAGCCTGTACTGAAAGGCCGGTGCTGGCCCAGGCACTTGCCCTCCTTTGTTGGGCCTGGTTCTGAGCATATGCAGAGTGCCTCCTTTCTCTTCTTTCTTAAGGATGAAGGCTGCATGCGCTCTTTCCCCAGTTTCTGAGAAAACAGCGATATCAGGATGGGGTACCTTTGAGCATGTTCAGAGTTCAGCCTCTCAAAGTCATGCTATTGTATCTAGTTATGATTTTAAAACCACACATGGCAGGTGGGAGGAGGCACCACAAATGGATGCAGCCCATTTATGTGGGTTGTTTCCTTTTATGTAGAATTGAGTTGACTGCTTGAGACCGATCTTAGGGGGTCTGGGTTGTGAAAGACATGCAGTGGCCACTTGCCTGCACACTCACAATGGCTGCCAAAGGCCAGTAAGTCTAGCCTTCTGCCCATGGTATGCTGGGAGTTCCACCCAAGGCATGCTGGGAGTTGTAGGCATAAGCCTAGTTTTTTTAAAAATTAAATTCCTTAAAAATACTTTAAACTCATTTTTTTTTTTGTTTTTAGATTTTTTGGTATGTTGCACAGCTAGATCTATCAGCATGCCAAATTCCAAGTTTTAACTCATGTGGAAATGGGTAAACATTTCCAGACATACATCGCACAAACATACTTTCTGCTTTATATGTAGAAATTCTATGAGATGATCATCAGAGCTCCCCACTCTCTTCCATGGTTCTGATAAATGATGTAGCCCCTTCCTTGAATAGACACCACTTTGCTTATGAACATCTCTTACAGGATTTTTTTTTTCATTTTGCTAAAAGCAACGAAGAAGTGTGCCATGACTCCTTCAATTCTAACCAATTTAATATGGCATAAACTATCATAGATTATAGCCCACCTTGTAAGATGCATACATGTATCTGAGAATGTGAGCTCTAGTTTGCAAAAGCATATGCCACAATAAATGTGTCAATCATTAAGGCAACAAAAGGTTTTTTTTTTTAAAAAATTCTCATTACAATGGACTAACATGGCCATCCCTCTGAAATTTCTCATCATAGTGTAGTCTAAGGAGTAAATAATCAGTGACTTGGGGGATGTCTATATAGCCTATTTACCCCCATCATGACTGCGCAGTGGCACTATGTTTTTTATATGACACAGCTGCCAGCTCACAGTCACATCAGGTTCCCCCCCCCGAAACTGCGCTTTTTCATGATGCTGTTTTACCGTGACTTTTTCAGTTTCCCCGATGTCATCACATTGTTTCTTCTGTTTGTCACTGGTGGCTTCATTTGGATTAGGAAAGTGGGTGTAGCTAGGGGCAGTTCCCAGTGCAGGATAGGTTCAGGAACACAGGGCAGGGTAAGTGGGTGGCTGGACAAGCTGAGTAATGGTCGCCATGGCTGTATTACACTCTGGGGAACAAAAATAAAGGCAATTGTGATGTTTAATGCGCTGCTACAGGCTTTCAAAGTTGTGCAGAGTTCCCAGAAAACAAACAAATAAGGGGTTTGCAGTTTTCCGTCTGCTGCTCATTCCTGCCATCTGACTATGGCACTGTGATTTTTCCTCTCTGGATAGTCCACACTTAATCCTGTCATTCAAATAAATCAATGCTGCTTCACAGTAGCAATGTCGCAGGGTTTTGGGGAAATCAGGATGCAAAGTGTCATCGTATAGACACGGCCTTGGTATTCAGATGATGTAATGTGTTGGCTAGCAGTTCAATCATATGTATGTCCATTCAGACAGAAATCCCACTGAGTTCAATGCAATTTACTCCCAGCTAAGTTTGTATAGGATTTCAGTCTGAGAGTGTGAGGTGGAATGTCTCTAGTTCAAATCCTGCCTCAGCCATCAACTCACTAGATGGACTTAGGTATGCCACTCTCAGCTTCAGCTCCATCTGCAACATGTGGATAATAATACTACCATGCCTTACAAAGCATGTTATAAGACAGCCTCACCCACTGCTTCAGATGTTCTGGATGACAACTCCCAGCATTCTGGACCATTAGCTATGCTGGTTTGGATTTCTGGGAGTAGTTCCAATGTGCACCAGGTTGGGGGAAGGCAGTAATAAGAGTTACTGACTGAGATAAGGATAGTAATGAGCACAGTATGAATTTATTATATGTATACGTGTGTGACACATAACACAGAATTATTTTAAAGGGTGGGGGAGAAAGTATGCAATGAAATGTAAGTAAATGCTGGTTGACTTTATCATGGTGTTTCTGTTTAGAGTGCTTCTTCATATACAAAGTGCATTGAGTTCATGCAAAATCCCCATACCTTCTCTACTGCATACTGGACATACAGGAGGATGGTGCTAAACCACCAGTCAACTGAGCAGATTTCCTAGTTGGTGAGTATATTTAGCCTAAAAGCAGTAAAGGAAAAACATGAAAAGTTGGCAAACCTGTCTTATTGGGAAGTGTTACACACTTGCAGTATTTCTGGTCTGACTAGATACAGGACAGAACAGAAAGATCAGAAGAGAGTGTACACCCAAGATATCCCTTCCCATCCTAGTTTCGAAAGCCCAAGATGTTCTAAGTTTCAGAGAGGCATCAATGGGTTCAATGCTCACTAAAATGAAGCTGCTTCTTTGATACTTGGGTGTGCCTGTCTGTACCAATAGTATGTATGTGGCTCTCACTGGTTTACCAAGTGAATTCAATCTTTATGGTTTTCACTTTCAGTAAAATGCAGGTAAACAGGAGACTACTGGAGTATTTGGGTATACCACCCAAGCCAGCAATCCTGGGTATATCAAGGGTTTATTTTCTGCACGATTCAGCACATTTTATGTTTGGAATATGGACATTATTGTTGGTCCTGTGATCTCATCATTCGGGTTATTTGATGGCAGGTTGTTCAGCCTTCTCCCCTCAGGGTAAGGCCATTCTTAAATTGCCCTGTGGTGGCAGAAGAAGAAGGCGCCATCTCAGCTGGAACCACCAGGAGACAAACAGTGGGCAGTTTCCATTGGGCTATTTTGTCTGGTGACTGGGGCAGGTTGCTGCAAAACCAAGAGGGTTGTGTCAAATACCTGGCAAGCCACAATACATGGCTGGTGTGCTACATAGTTTGCTCTAGTGCAGGGGTGCAGAACCTCTTTCAGCCCAGGGGCCGAATTTCAGTTTGGAAAAGCTCTTGGGCAGCATTCCAGTAGTGGGCGGAGCCAAGGCAAAAGGGGAAGGGCCAAAACACCAAAAATACCAGCATATTTTATCCGAATGGTCTTACTGTCAGTCACTATACCTTAGCTGAGGCATTTCAACAATTCAGGAAGGGGAGAAAAAATAGCACAAAAGCCAGGAAACCAGAAACCACTGGTGGTTGAGGGAAAGGGGTGGGGCCAAAAGAGCAGAATTGGGTTCTAGTGTGTGATTATTGATCATACTGGATGAAGGCTTATTTTAGGGGGGTGTCTTTATGATGACGCTTTGCCACTCGTTCCCTCAAAACCCCACGGCGTTGCAGTCTTCATGGTGGGAGGGAGCAAAGGTTTTCTGGATGAAAGAGCTGCAGTGCTGAGCCCACTCCCCTGTTATTATTGCTGCTACTTTTGCCTGGATGGAGCGGGGTGGGGGGAGACAATAAAAGGAACCATGGGAGAGGGGCTTCCTTAATTGCTTTCATCTTCCCCCCTCCCACACAGTGATCTTTCCCATCTCAGCCTTTCTCTGTCAACCTGAGCCCTCTCTGGCTGTAAATGGGATTGTTATAATATGTGATCTCCTTCCTTTAATATATATATATATATATATATAATATATATATAAAGTATTATATATATATATATATATATATATATACAGTATATTATATATATATACACACAGTATATACAATATATATATATATATATATATAGTCAATTTTAAAATCATTTGCACACCTGTTTGGTTTGGGGCTTGCTCTTGCTTTGGAAATGCACATATTACTATTTGCATCCTCTCCTTCCCCACAGCAAGAAGAGTCCAGCTCGAAGGGGGCCTTCCCAGCCTGCCTTCCGCATGTCTCCCGACCTATCCTAGGCCTTGATCCGCCCCCTGGAATGCCGCCAGCCTCAATGTGAAGCGAGGTCACTTCCGACAGAGCAAAAAAGGTGGTGTTTTCAGAGTAAATGAAAAAGTTGCAATAAGTCAGTGTCTTTTTAAATGCACAGATTTTGGGGGAAAGCCCATGGTGGCTGTGAGTTGGCAGCTGCATCATATAAACTATGCAGAGCCACTGTTCAGCCACCACGGGGTACACAGGGAATATAGACAGCCTCTTAGACTGGAACATATTACTATTTTCAGATATCCTGATTATCTAATAGCTATGATAGTCATCTGAACTTACCGCATAGTGATATTCCCCCCCCCCCCCATATCTATAGTTTGGGCAAAATGGCTGGAAATAGTGCAGTCTGAAAACACAGCAGATTGATGAATGTGCTATCATGCTGAAGCTGTCAATACCCAGTGAAAAAGCAGACTCTTTTATTTAAAAAAATTCTTCACTGTTTCTGTGATCAAGATCACAAGCTTGTGGAGCAACTCTGCTCCACTTCAAAATTTGAAGCAGAGCTCCGATGAGGGGCTGCCCCACTCCAAATATCGAAGCAGCCCTGTCACCTCGCTTCGTCGAAGCTCCGTTGGAGCTTTGATCGGTTTTCGGATAACTGCTTCATTCTAGTCTTTGAAAATTAACAAAAATGCTACATCACTGTAATTTTTAAAGATAAAGAGATGAAATTTGGCACCATGATAAGTAGTGCTTTAGCCTTGCCAAGTTGGAAGCAGATCCATTCGTCCCTTGAGTGTTAGGATTTTTTTTTTATAATTTGGTATAACTGCTCCATTGTAGTCTATGAGAATTAACAAAAATCATGCTTAAAAAAATTACAAAAATTAAGGGATGAACAGATCTGCTTCCAACTTGGTATGGCTAAAGCCCTACTTAAGAGCTATCATGTGGCCAAGTTTCATCTCTTTCTATTTAAAAATAATGGAGATGGAAGCATTTTTGTTAATTTCCATAACTACAATGGAGTGGTTATCTGAAAACAGATCAAAGCTCTGACAGGGCTCGGCTCTGCTCCGCGGGTATTCAAGGGTTTTTAAACCATCCCCTCTTCTCCAAAAACTTGAAGCTTTGTTGAAGCTCCATCAAAGCCTTGAATTTTTAGAGCAGAGCGCACAGCTCTAATATTCTTTAGAATTGTAGTGTTTGAGGAACTGTAAGTGATGGATAGAAATAACTAGGGATGTGCATAGTCCAAAAAATCAGATCGGAATTGTTGTTGCGGATCAGATCGGATCAGAGGTATTTAAGATCGGATCAGATCGGTTCCGATTCTGATCCAAAAATTGGATATCCAATTTTCAGATCGGATGCCTTTTAGTCCCTTTAGACTTGATTTTGGAGGGGGGAAAGCCTGAATCTTTGGTATTTTTTAAGACAGAATCATTAAACTTTGTACAAGTGCAGATGGTATGTTGCCAGTCATATGCCCAGAATTGCAGACACAGGGGTGCAGGTGTTACTTGTAAGTAAGCCTTCAAAAGTCACTTTTTGACTAGTCATCTTGTCGGATGTCAGGTGCTTCATGAACAATTCACTAGGCTGGCATAGTGAATTGTGAGTTGAAAGCTTGGCAATTGTTGTGAGAAGGTCTGTCTCTGTTCTGTGCTTATCTGTGGCTGCTAGCTGAGGCCTTGAGTTTCCTTGAGAACAAATGTATGTTTACAAAAGGTAGGTGCGATCTTGCAAGCTGTCTCTCACATAGTGTCGTCATCAAGAGGAGGTTGAACCGTGCCGCCCTGTTGGCACATGAGTTTGGGTTACAGGCCTGAAGCCCTGTTTGTCAAAGTGGCTTGGAATTAGCCAGCCTCCATCCTATATAGTGGAACGAGCAGGCCCTTTGCTAGGAATTCATCTGTTCGATTGTTCTACGCTTGCCATGAAACTCCTTGTGTTTGGGATTCTATCTGGTTTGGAGATGTTGGATGCACTCTGTACATGTTCTGTTGCTATTTGGACTTGGAATTTCTAAGAACTGTGCCATGAAAAGTGCTCTGAGGCTTTTCATAGATTTGGACTTGCAGATTACTGTTCTGGGTTCGTGTTCTATAGCCTGCTTTCCCTGCATAGAGCCAAAGTACGGGCACAGGGAAAGTTTAGAGGCTGATCGTTGCTGTTCTGGAATTGTGTGTGTGTGTGTGTGACCTGAGAGAGAGCCTTCCTCAGAGCCAAAGTTACAAGCAAGGGAGGTTTCCTAGGTCAAAGAGGTTCGTCCCCTGACATCTTGCTTACGTGATCAGCTCAGTGTTCCTGGCAGGCTGAGTCTGGTTTGGTACAAGATGGATCTGTCTACTGTCAGACTTCATGCACTTCTGTGCTGGGGTTTCTCCTTTGAGTTTTGCTCATGTTCCTGATGAGTCAGTGTGTGTGGCCGCTGCTGACCGCATGGGACAGGGGGCCAACTCTAAATGTCTCCCCCTGAGTGATTGCTGTTTGCATTAAGCCGTTGTACTTGAAAGCTATCTGGTCCGTCTTCAACTTCAAGTGTGTGTATGCAGAAATGAAACTGTTATGCTTGAATTCCATGTGATTTCACAATAAAAGAGGTCTCACCGTTTTGGAGTGTGTCAGTTTGCTAAAGTTTGTGAGCAGAAGCCTGGGGTGGGCTTGCATCACGACACATCTGTTCCTTTTTCAATTTACTCCTGTGTCTCAGGGGCACGTTTACAATGGGGTTTTGGCAGATAAGAACATCGTAGACCATGTCCCCAGTTGAAGGGCTGTATGTACGTAGCTCTACCCCCTTTTGCAGACACAGGGGCACTGTTTAACTGAAATGGAATTGTGAAAAATGGGTTTACCCATTGCATGCAAACTGCAAAGTGCTTTCATTAGATACCATCCCCAGAAACTGAATTCAAACTTGGGGAGTGTACAGAAGGGCTGAACGTTGCTCTGCCCCCTTTTCACAGACACAGGGGCACGGTTTAACTTGAATGGCAGGTGTTTTATTGAACTTTGGGGACTCTGTGGACTTCTCCTTGAGGGAGAAACCCAAGTCCCTTAACTTAAGCAAGGAGAGTGGCATGCTCTACTCGCAGGTTGGATCTGGCAGGCAGGAGCCAGATATTTGTAAACAAACTGAACTAACAGACAAACAAACAAACAAACAAACAGACGCGCTATACAATAACTAAGAGAAAGGAAAGGCAAAAGAGAGAGAGAGAGAGGATGCCTCTACAAGAGAGGTTTAATGCTCTTTGAAGTCTCATTAAAAAATTTACCTCTACACCAGCGGAGCGCAAATGGGGCGTAGAGGCGCGTTATCTCCCCGATTGTGCGCATTATTGAATGCGCGTTAAATAGCGAGGTTTTTTTGCTGCGTCCATTAAAGCGCATTTTGATGGGAAGCTGCTGCCGCCGCCGCTCCTCGCGAGTCGCGGCGGGCTCAAGCTGCCGAACTGTCCCTTCCGCTCGCCGGAGCAGCATGAGGAGGGGGCTGCTGCTCCGGCGAGCGGAAGGGACAGTTCGGCAGCTCGAGCCCGCCGCGACTCGTGAGGAGCAGCGGCGGCGGCAGCAGCTTCCCATCCCCTCTCGAGTGGTATTGCCGTTTGCATCTCCTCCTCCACCGCCTCAGCCCCCAGTCGCCAGCCAGTTTCCCTCCAGTCACGAAAGCAGCCACATTTCCAAGGCAGCCAAAGGTGCCTGGCAGCGTCCAGTAGCTCTCACGCACCCCTCTCTCTCCATTGTCCTCCGGCTCCTGCTGAGGGGATCAGGCTGTCAAAAGGTGCTTGCGGGGAAGGAGTCGCAGGCGGGCGGGCACCCAGAGACGAAGCAGCTGCGCCCGCCCGCCTGCCTGCAAATCCTTCCCCGCAAGAGGGGCGCCTCCTGCTCGGCACCCACGGTGGGGGGCCCAGCGGGAGGAGGAGGAGGAAGAAGAGGGGGTAAAGGAAGGCAAGGAGGAGGAGGAGGAGCGCTCGCCTGCTGCCCACAGCCTACCAGCCAGCCAGCTGGGGAGCGGCGGGGAGGGAAGGGGAGGGGAGGGAAGCGCCTTTTGTCGCCGCCTCTCGTGCAGAGTTATTAGGCGTAAAGGCGCTTCAGCGATAGTGCGCATAATTGCCTAACCGGGCGCAAAAGCGAATCCTTGTGGAGGGGACCAGAGAGAGAGAGCACAAGGAAAGCTTCAGAAAAAAACAGTAACCTCCAAACTCCACCAAAATTCAATACCAATTCCAGCTCCAAACCACACTCCTTCCACTCCACAGAAAGCCAAAAGGGAAAGAATGAGAATATATACTGGGTTTCTACTAAGCCCTCCTCCAGCATTGTGATTGGAGCTGCAGGAAGTCTTTAACAGGATTGGGTGATTTATTAAAATAATAAACCACTCATTGCCACTAAAGTCTTGCAGCAATTTCTCTGGAATTTTTCACACATGAGTAGACACAAACAATCTCCCATGTCAGGGAGTTTCAACTTTCTATCTTTTAAAATAAAAGAGTTGCACAGCACATTCTTTGCTGTAAGTCCAATGTAAGTTTTAAACGCCATAATAAACCACTCATTGCTACTAAAGTCTTGCACCAATTTCTCGGGAATTTTTCACACATGAGTAGACACAAACAACCTCCCATGTCAGGGAGTTTCAACTTTCTACCTCTTAAAATAAAAAAGTTACAGCACATTATTTTTCTAAGTCCACTGTCAGTTTAAAACGCCATAAAATGGAGGTCTGATCCTCTGATTTTTCCGATCCAGACCGGGTCCCTTCGGATCAGATCGGATCAGATTGGATGGTTCATAGGATCAGAATTGGAATCATGTCGTTTATCCAATTTTGGCCAGATCAGATCTGGATCGTGGATCGGATCCACTGCACATCCCTAGAAATAACATCCCCACCCCAGAACTGCAGAGTTCATGATATGGGGGCTCTTCACACAAGCAAAATAAGGCATGCTCATGACTGGCCACTCACGTTTGCAGATCCTCTCATGCCTTCCCTCAGTTATTCTGTTCCAAAAAAATACCTGGATATCCTGCTTCTTTTGAAATGTCACAGGATTTCCTACCATGTGCAGCTGAAGTTGCACTGCAAAGTACCCACTAGAGGGCACTGTCCCATTCAAGGCTATGAGCCCAGAGAGGACGAGAAGTTTTCAGTTATAGACTACGTGGTCACCCTTTTCCGCCCATGTAATGCAGCCCATTACAATTGAGTAAGAGAAGCAGGAAGCAACGTGATTTCCCATTAATCTAAAGAAGCCCACATAGTTAAGGCAAAAGTAAGATGTACATACTTCAGTCAAGAATTTTAATCAAGCATTGATAAAAATGAGTTTTCTCCAGATCTTGCAAAGAATTAATTGGGATCTTTCGGCTCATCAAACCCAAGCTAGTTGTTGCTTATAAACATTAACATCAAATACCATCATACCAAGTCCTGATATTAAATAGCTCCAATATAAATACAAAATAAATGAAGAAAAATACATTATATAATATAGTCCATCATGAAAAACAGAGACATATCAAATACTAAAAGTCACATTTTAAATACCATTGTAAGGAGCAAATCCTATATATTAATCAGAGTATTTATCCAAGTGTGTATCCTTATGCAGCCAAAATGGGCCACCCACACATAAGGGGAAGGGTATTGCTTGGGGAAACTCAAGGTTGCAGAAGGACAAAAACTCCTTAGAACCACCCCCCTAAGGGCTGTGGAACCTCTCAAAACCCATTAAGGCCTGTATGTGCTCAGATGGCAAGGAATGGAGATCCTGGAAAAGGGGAGGCTAGCTGGAACCTAGAATAGGAGCACTCCACTTTGCAACGTTTTGTTGCATGTGTCATTTTATACAGTCTAATATCAAATATTTGCCAAATATTAAATATTGCTATCTAATGCCATATTAAATACGAGTAGATGTCAAAGTGACGCTGAACATTTGCTACTAAATTTGAAGCAAACGTTCCATACCAAAATCTGCAGATGAGGATTTAGAGGGGAAATTTGTTCAACCCTTGTCTGGATGTCATCAGCTCTCTGAAGTGAACTCATTAAGATCAATAGTTGGTTCTGTAAAGGTCTAAAGAAAAGCATAGAACTAAAAAAAGCTCACAGTCTGAAAGCATACACTGAAGGAATGTCTTCATTTCTTCAACACCCCGAAGACATATCATGCAATAATGCCACTCAGACAACAGGCTCTGTCATGGGCTATTAATATTATACTGTCTCACTAGAAATCAGAGTTGATGAAAATTCTGCTGTGTGCACACTATTAAAAATAACTTGACACATCTCAGCATTGTCTTTTTTAAGAAATGCAGGTCACTTGCCAAAGTCATGCACAAAGGAGAAACCTAGATTGCTTGCCAAAAAACACAAGCACAGCTGAAATGATCATTAAAAGAGAAAAGAAGGTGGAGAAAAATGGAGTGTGTATCACCTTGGGAGAGGACTCAACAATGCATGCAGAAAATCTGTTGGTACAGCACCTCCTGGATCTGACCACTTCAGATTCCAGGTGAAAGTTTGCATGTTTGAATCTTTTTCCATGTCAGTATCTCCCTGGGGAAGAAAAGTGAACATGGCAGAGAGCCTGTGTTCAGAGAGGTGTTTTGGTTAGGGCTGTGTCATGCATGGTGGGATGAGATGGCCGCTGATAGAGGAGGGTCACTTTCACTGTAGCAGGAGTGCACAACCTATGGGCCAGGATCGGCATGCCTTACTGCTGTCCCCATGCTGAACTGCCAAATCCCCCCGCAAATTTCCCTGCCCCCACCATTCCCATCTCTGAAGACTCTCCAGAGACCCTCATTCTGTTCGCTCTGCTGCTACCAGTGAGGAAAAACTGATCTGTATCAGGATCACTGGTGTGTGTGTGTGTGTGTATGTGTGTGTACATGTGTATTTGCACATGTGCATATGTATGTACATGTGTGCAACCCCTGAGCCAGCATGACACATGGCTCTTGGGGCCGAAAGCACTGTGCACCCTTGCACTAAGGGAAAGTGGCAGAAAAAATGTTTTTTTTAAAAAGGGAGGAAGGGAGCAATGAAAATGAAGGAGATGTTGCTACTCTCTCTGGCTGCTAAAAAATCTTAAATGGAGGAGGATTGTTGCTGCAATAGGAAAATTGCAGCAATTAAAGAAAGGAAGGGAGTGAGGGAAGGTTTAAAAAGGAGAAGCCTCTGCATGTGCTACTATCTCTGAGTACTAAATATGTAAGTCCACCACTCAAGAAAGGCATTGGAATTTTCATTTCTCAATCATGTCCAGAAAATACTAAGGAAGTTACTTTTTATCTGTGTTGCATTGCAGTTTTAGAGCTAAAGCCTCTGAAACCGATCACTTGAGTTGCTATGATGGTCATAAAATGGGGGAGGGAACACAGAATTCAGAGACAAGATGGCTGGATGAAAGGTAGAGAATGGGAGAGGAATCAGGGACCCCTAAAGGGCGTGGGCCCCAGAGGCAAAGGTACAGAACAGGCAATGGACTGAGAAAGAGAGAAATCTGAAGGAAGATTAGGTGATAGAGCCTGGGAGACAATGGGCTCCATCATGCCTATTTTCCCCCTGGTTTGCCTCTGCGTTTTTTACCTTTGTTTCATAAGCATGTCAAGCTCATGGTCCTTTACATGTGGGTCTGCGGTATTGCCCTGCACCGTAAAACCTCCCTTTCACTTTTTTGTTCTGCTACTCCACACCGCCCCTTCTCCTTCCACTTCCAGTTCATTTGTTGTGGTACTCTGATGGGCATGGGCTCCACCCCCTTACTCTAGCTTTGTTGCCTAGCGATGTACTGATTGAACATTTCATCGGCTGGGCTCCATTTCTGTGGGCAATGAGGGTGGGGTTGGAGCAGTAAAAAGTCCATTCAATTGACTAAGCACAAATCTGTACGTTCGACATGAAGTGCTGGAGGAGGAGAACCGCCATGCCCTCCCCATTCATCAGCAAGTCTCCATTCAAAGCACACACACCCAACAAAGGAAAGGTGAGTGGATTGTATGTTATTTGTTGTTTTTGGATTGTGGCTTGTTTTATATTTTATATTTTTAAAATGATTTTATGGTTTTAATTTTTGTGAACCGCCCAGAGAGCTTCAGCTATAGGGCGGTATAGAAATGCAATAAATAAATAAATAAATAAATAATACACGGAGGCTTATGGGCACATTAAATTCGCTTGGGGAAAATAATCCAGATTTTCCCTGCACCAAAATAATATGCAAAACGGAGGAAAAGAAGTGAGGTGGGTGCAGGACAGGGATGATGTCATGTGAGTCACATGCTGCAAAACCAGATGCCAGACGTGGCAAGAGTGCGTTGAACCGCTGGTGTGATGGAGCTCAATATATATTGGAGTCTGTTTCATTTGTGAGGCACAGCTGTGCTGGTATTTTTTCAAGAATGTGATTGCTGCTCTGGGGGCACACAATAATGAATAAAGTGCAATGTCAGCCATGTTTATGATGTAACTGAGTGCCACATATAAATGCTCTGAATCTTTCCATTGTGCACGCAGTCACCCATTATGTTTGTGTGTTCAGTTGTAGAAGCAGTTGTGAACTGGTTGCACAATGGGTTGCACAAGAGTTATGCACAACTGGTTTCACAGCAGGTTTCACAAGCATTGTGCACAACTGCTTGTGCAACTGCGCTTGCTTAAATGGAAATTTAGTGGGATTCTTCTCTTGTGCATAGTTCAGAACATAGTTTCCACTAGCACATTTGCACTAATGGAATGACACAGTTGGATATTACCCGTAGTGTGGTAATTGCAAGAGAAGCAGGAACTGTCATTTATGTTTTAGCATCTGTGTGTATAGCATGATGGCATGTCACAAGCCACAGTATACTACTGCAATTGTGGGAGAAATATGGGAGGGTGGATGCTGCCATTTTGCGGGGAAGGGTGGGTTGAGTCCACTAACTGCATGTGCACCTTTGCACAGAAATAGAGTGTGGTTATTCAGGGCTGCACAGTTATGCAGGTGCACAGTGAGGAATACCTGCAAAAACTAAATAAACTAAGGTACACCTTCACTGCACCTTCATTGAGATTTAAAAATGAAGTATGTGGTCATTAGCTGCTGTTCAGCTGTGTAGGCATGCAGTAAAAAATCTGCACACAAATCTGGAGATTTCCTGCCTGCAAATCCCATGAAAATCAGTGCGAGGGAAAAAAATAGGAATGAAAGGAGGAGGAGGAAAAGTATAGATTTTACCATGGGTTGCGGGGGGATGTTGCAAAATAGCCACTCTCACTGGTAAGTTAGAATACTGCTAGCTTGGAAAACTCATGCCTTTGTAGTGCATGGAAACTGTAACCTCCCAAACTTTCATAAAAGTAGTTTGAAGAGGAAAAATGCAGAATATTGAGGGAGAAATAATGGCAAGATAATGTGCTGGGGTATGTGTCATATGCCCCGTGCATGAGGTAGTTATTATAATACCAGGCAAACATGCTAGTGTAAGTTGACCCAGAGGGTTTAAGTGAAGGGCAGAGAAGGCAAGGAACTGATTTAAAGAGGGGCTAATGAAAGAAGGGATTCAGAAGAAACTTCACAGTGCCTAGTTTCAGGACGGGCTATAAGCTGAAGCATGTGGGAGAGAACGATTCAAGGAATGCAGGCCAAAAACAAGGTGGCAAAGGGAAGTGGAGCAAAGTCATCTAACAGTCATCTTACACATTGCTTTGAACTAACTTGTTAAATGTTTGGCTGCAGACTTCTAGTCCTGAATATTCTAGATTAGGAGTGTGTTCATAGTACTATAATACTCAGAGTGTATTTCCACATACTTAAATGGCTTCATCACAGCCCAGGACCAAATTTATACCATGGAGCATTTCCTAATGACATGTTAAATGTGGGTTTAGATGACCATTAATTAATGTAGTTAGAGGTGATGGTTACACATATTTTGAGGTGTGGCTGTTCAGATCATCCAGCTTTTAGTCTCCAACTTGATACAGGGTTAGTACAAAAGTGGTACCAGTGCAGCTCTTCTCGTCATTTTGGGCCAGTTTATTTAATCAGAAGACTCAACTACAGACTGTAATGTCTTTCTTGGACTGTACATTGCAGGTTGCAGGCATAGTTTCATTTTTCAATACACCCTCATGGAAAATGAAAGCTACATCCACCTTTGATTTTATTTTTTTAAATAACATGTCAGGAAGAAGGCAAAAGTTGGCATGCTAATTTTCTATGTTCAGGAAGAGTGTCCCTACCGCTACTAACACTACCTCCTTCTCCATAGAGGAGCATTTCAATATGGATAACCCAGCCACCAGGAGCCTGAAGTGGTACAATCCGGGAAAAAGCTTGAAAACTTTATTTTTCTGATTGCATAAATTACCTCGTATTCAAAGTCTATATTTAACATAACTCAGAGAAACTGCAGTCTTGATGTTAGCTGATTTGTTCAATAAAGAATTGAAAATTCCCAGGGTATTTTAACACAAAAGCCGTAATCCAGCAAGATGTAGTGTGTGCATGAGAGTGCATATCATTTCTTACCAGGCTGTTTCAGTAGGATCTAATCATGTATAACTTTCTCTTGCTTGTGACCAGTCATTCCACATAAATGACACCTTGTATCCTGAGCCATAGTCATAGGAATCTCACTAGGCGGAGATGTAATAATTTTAAATGAATAATTGGTCAAGAAGGGCATGCAACTGTATAGAGATGGGGAGGTGAAGGACGCATTTTTTTTTTTTAAAAAATAGGCTGTCAACATTAGCAATGCTTTCAACAAAAAGTGGCAAATTTCTCCGTATTTTGCTATACTCAGCAAATCAATTATCAGCCTAAAAAACAACCTTTCCATATGATGTTGCCTGCTGTCGCTTGCTTTGTCTCTATGCCCTGCGTATACAGTTTCATGGCAGCAAAATATCTCAATTAAGGCATTATCCAAACAGTCTGGGCCTAACTGTGCATTCCAAGCCATGTGCTGTGTGCTTAACATCTGCTAGAATCCATTTAAGTTATTATTGTCCATATGGCATGGGCATGAAAGAGTGACATGTCCGTAATGGAAGAACCTTTGCTTGCAAACTGAACCAAAGCTGAATGCCCAAGATGGATGATTATTCGGAATCGTGTTACCGGGTGATTATTCAGAATCGTGTTACACTGAAGAGATTTGAAGACAAATCTCTTCAGTGAGCATTGGCTTAATTAATTTTCAAGTGTATTAATTACGTAGTTTTACATGTGATGCTCCATCGTCATTTTGGTGGAGGCATGCAGGCATACAGTCGCAGAAAGTGCAGAGAATTTAACTGGAGGAAAGAAGCAAACACATTCAGTCAGAGAATAGAGCTCAAACTGCAGTCATCTTGATATCATGCAACCAGGCAACTGAATCCTATATACTAATAGAGAACTCATTCTCCGAGTCTGGATTCTTATGTAGCAAAAACAGTACCATCCACACACAAGAGGAAGTTACCCCCAAGATTTGCAGAAGTACATTTTTAAAAAATCCTAAGGGGAGGGCAAACAAAACAACCCAATGAGAACTGAGCGGCCACAAACATATTGAACATTCTGTTAGGGAGGAATGGAAAGCTGGAGGTGAGGCGGAATGAAATGGATTATCTTAGAAGAAGGCATGGCAAACTGATTGGAACTCTGAACAGGAGCACTGGAGTCTACACTGCAATGTTTTGTTGCTCTCTGCTCCCCCTCACTGTCCCCTCCACAAAAACCTTTCTGCTCATAGAAAATAGTACATCAGGGAGAACAGTGCTAGGTTAGACTTCTCCCTAGTGTGCTAGTTTCGTGTGTACAAGTTGTTGGGTGTTGTTGTTGTTGTTGGGGAAATAGTCAAACATGTAACTTTCTCTCTCCAGTCTGATGTAATACAATCCAGAAAGACTGAATTATACGATCCTGCAGCACACGTAGCAGATTGCATGTTACTCTACCTACTGTGCAGGGCTACTTCAAAGAACATGGGATGGGGATGTGTACCTTTTCAGTTTTTACACATCCTGAACAGTTAAGGCCCTTTCCAAACCTACGGGTAGCAGGCTGGAGGGGCGGCGAACCCGGAGGTAACCACTTCCAGGTCCGGCGCAATGAAGCTGCACCAGAATGCGATGGCCTGGGCTTCTGCCAGGCCATCGCAAGTCATGGCAGCCATTGTTTGTTTGTTTTTTTGTAATGGAAGAAGAGCGCACAAGTGCTCGTGCGCAACAGGTTAGTTCTTTTTTTAAAAAAAACCTGCACGCGATCGTGCCCCCTCCCCCCATGCCATCCTGGGGATGGCAAAATCGGGTCCCCCCCCTCCTGATGGCCTCGGAGCCACACAGTGCGGCTCCATGGCCATCGGTGCAGCCATGCTTACTCGCAGGTAAGCGCGTCTGCGCCCGGGATGGGCGGCCACACCAGCCACCCATCTCGCTGCCCTCCCAGGAGCAGGGAGCAAACCGGGATAATAGCGTTCCCTGAACTCCCAGGAAAATGGAGGACTGGCCCCTGCCTGCTTGCAGGATGCTCTGTGCGTCATGTGAACTCTCTGCGAGCAGGTAGGGGGAGCCCCGTGAAAAATGGCTGGTGCGGAAAGTGCCTAAATAAGACTTATTTGCCAAAGGTGACATACATAGAGTTTCACATTTGATTGATTTATTGGCTTATGTATTTCTATATGTCTTTCTGCCCATGCACTCAAGGCAATTTGCCATTGAAAATAACAGGATACAATCTAATAGAAACAATTCAAAAGTGGGGTGGGGTGGGGATAGGATGTGAAGAGAAGAACAAAAGCAAATTTAGGTATCACTTCTTAAATAGTATTAGAGTGGAGCCTCGTTGTGTCAACTCCCTCAGATGGAACCATTCCTAACTATGGTGGTTATATACCCGCCCCGCCCCCCAATGTGCCATTCTGTTCTAGGGGGAAAAGTGGTGGCCACAGCAAGAACAACAAAGGGCAATTTAGAACTCATGAACATAAACAAGGAAACAAAACAAAAAATCTAGTCAGGCAGTAGCAATACCTAACATTTCATATATCAGTAACCTTCCTGTTTATGTCTCTCAGAACTCATCCTATGAAACAACACGATTTGGGCCAGCAAACCACCCAGAACATGATGTCCTGCAAAATGTGACAGACACCTAATTCCAGAACTATCTCTTGAACTCCCCACGTGATTCCTGGAACATGTTGTTCTTGAGGAAGACACCTTGCTGACATCAATGATAACAACAAAAGGACTTATGCTTGACACTGTGGCTTGGAATGGAAGCTCAAGCTGCTTTTGCCATTTTAAAGAGCAATTAATATAATGATAGGGCATTTAATAATAGTGTACTCTCTCTTTGTTGAATCCTGTTACATATGTTTACGGCCATTCAACATTGTTTTGTAGGGAGGGCAGCATGGAGTTGAGGCTAGTTTGGGAAGAGCATTTCCAGGACATGTGTCTTCTGAGAAACTCGTATGAAGTATCTCTACACCAGCTGAGTTCAGGCAGGACACAGTCAGTCACTGCTATTTTGTGCTCTCCATTTAACAGAGTTAGGCCCTGTTCAGTCAACATGCTAAGCCACGGTGGTTAAGCATTTGAGCTAAACATGGCTTAGCGTGCCGTGTGAACCATTCCTAACTCTGGTGGTTATATAACCACGGTTTAAACATGTTCACTAACCATTTGCTGCAAACGGATTAGTGGCCTAACTATGGCTTACTTTGTTGTCCGAACAGGACCTTAGCATACTAATAAATGATGGGGTGCTGCCAGAATTTAGAGAAGCTTAAAATTGCACTGGTCACTTTACTTATTTGTTTGTTTATTTTTCATTTATGTGAATTTGGTTTTATTATCCTGACCGTGCAAAGGTTTCAAGGTGGCAAATAAATAAATGCAAGATAATAAAGCAGCAACAGGGCAGCACAACAAAACACAGTAAATTGTGGAGAGCCAGACTAGATGAGTCTAGATTAGTTGTCTGCTCCTTCGTATTCACCCATATCTCCAGAACAATTTGTGTCCTCATGTTTTGGCTTTTTCGGTCGCTGGAATGCATTTTCAGAATCTACTCATCTGTCACTCTAGCAGCCTTTGAAATTCTCTCTGTGACGTTATGTATCTTTATCATACAGAAAGTGCACAGTGATGAGTTTGCATTGAGTGTGTGTCTTTGCCATTAGGGATGGATGCATCTATTCAATTCAGCTTCTTTCAGTTTCTCATTTTTCCAATCTTAAATTTGGTTCATCCCGAACTTTGAGAATTTCTTTTTAAAATATTTGCTTGAAAATTCATAAGCATTTGGGTGCACATTTCTTATCCTACATACATTTTTGTCTGATATACACATTTTTGCAACTAATTTTTCTAATATTGCATTTTAAATTATATTTTCCCTTATATATGCAGTTCTTTTTTTAAAAAGAGAACTCCATTGCAAAATTTAGTGAGCCGCAAATATTGAAGGATAGAGGAGTTTCGTTCACATAGTGCTGTGAAAATGTGAAATTAGGAAAATACATTTCTGCCCCTCCCTATTTACTAGTGCTGGGACGAAAATTGCCCCCTAATTTCAGGAATTTTCTCTCTCCCTGAGAAAGAGGCATTTTTTTTTCTGCTTTTTTTGCAGGGGGGGATTTGGAGAATTTCCTCCTTGGGGAGGGGTACAGCTTTTTTTCTTTTTTTAAATATCCACCCCCTTCCTCCAGCATTTGGGGGAGCCCAGCAGTTCTTAGACCATGTGACCTTGCCCTCTCCAATAAGCATCCAGTAAGCACTCCTGGGCTCCTGAAAATGCCCAGGGTGTTTAAAAAAATAGAAAGAAAACCCCTCAACAACTGGCTACATTTAAAAAGGTATGTGGAAAACCTGTTCCCCTCCCCAAGGAGAAAATTCTCTGAAATTCTCACCTCTCCCAGCATCTTTTGTCTGAGTTTTCATCCCCCCCCCCCCCATGTCCAATGAAATGCCGAAAATGGAATGGTCCAAAGTTTCGGCACAGCACTACAATTTACATCTAAGAAGCAAAACTGCAAAATGTGCAATGGACAGAAAGGCAACTACTTTTCCCCGCTGCAAATGCATTCAGCATTTGTAGCACAGAAAAGGACACATGAAGCAAAGATGCTGGATCCAGATGGGCAAAGAGGAAACGTTTGGCTCCTCCAATGTGACACAAGTCAGGGTCTTTTAATGGGATTTGGTGTGGGATTTTTCCGTGGAAGTCCAAGATCCCAAACAGTATAATCTAAGTTTTTTTTGTGTGTGCTAAATAACATTTAGCACACAGGCACTTCTCTGATCTTCAGCTCTTCACCATACCAATGCTGTTCATGGGAGACATTAAATTCACACAAAATAAAGAGGAAGGCCCATATGCATCACTGTTCATCATCAATGGGCATCTTCAGGGCCCATAAACTACTGGGGACTCACTGCCAACTGGAGCTGATTGCTGCTGCCCCACCTCTTTCCTGACCTTTTCTTAACCATTCTCCTTGTCTTCTATCTCAAGTGTAGGCACATATGAAAGTGAATCCAAGACTTGGCTGAGACATCCCATCCCATCCCTTGCTCTACATTTCAGCTGGATTTGAGAGCAACATTGTGACTATTGTATACAGTTTTGTGCTGCATCTGTATTTTGCAGGGTATTAGCAGGCACGTGAGGGAGCATCCATGGTCATCTCACCCCTCTCACATCTGAGACTTGCTCTGTTCTTCACTTTGACCTGTGCCAACTCTAGGGTGGTGATATGAAGAGGACAGGGCTCCTGTATTTTTAAAAGTTGAATTGAAAAGGGACTTTCAGCAGGTACATTTGTATGCATGCAGCATCTGGTGAAATCCCCTCTTCATTACAACTGTTAAAGCTGCAGGAGCCCTGTCATCTTTTGTATCTGGTCAAGAGGGCAGCACTCCTGCAGCTTTAATTGTTCTGCTGAATTTCACCAGGTGCTGCATGCATACAAATGATACCTGCTGAAATTCTCTTTTCAATACAACTGTTAAAGATACAGGAGCCCTGTCCTCTTTTTCATATGGTCTCCCTAACAAACTCATCTTTTGACCTCAATGATTGAGGGAAAGACAATGTGGGTGATTTCAGTAGGACATATTTCCTAGTAAGGGTGCATAGCCTCGAGCCAGATTCTCCATTGTTTTCTCTGAGTAGTAATGACTAATGTTTAATTGAAGGCTCAGCGGGAAATAAGCCATTGCAATTAATTTCAAGCTTGTCCACATCAGGTACAACAATGATTTCACAGACTCCTACTGAGATCAAAGTAGCCCTGGTAGGGAAGGAAGAAATCTCTTCATTTTATGTTGGAAGAGTGTGGAGTGGACAAACTCAGAGCTGATATTGCTTCAATGGTGGTATGCTTCCCATGCTGATACCATAATGACCCCATGAGATATGCATGGGGTCATTATGGGGTGTGTGTGTATGTTGATCATAGTACTCTAAGCTGACTTAGACCAGGGCTGGTCAACACATGGTTCACGAGCTGCATGTGTTTCTGCAAATTAAAAACCAACCAACAAAAATGCAAAAAGTCCCTGGAAATCAGGAAATGTCTAGCTCGGCTCATAAATGCAAGTCAAGGTGGGTCCAGTAAGCCCAAAAAGAGCTGGATTTCCTAGCGACGGACATCCCAACCTGCTTGTGTTCCCCAGTAAATGGTATACAGAAGAATACTGCCTCTGAGACATGTTGATATAGATATGCGTGGATAGATTGATAGATAGATGATAGATAGATGATAGATAGATAGATAGATAGATAGATATGATGTTTGGAAAGTGGAGTGAAGAGGTGGAAATGTGCAGTTAGTTACATGGGCCTGTATTCTAATCCTTGAATTCCTGAATGAATTAAAAAGAGAGAGCAGAGAGAGCGCAGTAACGTGTTAAATTGCACCAAGCCAGTGAACAGGGTCCAGCTACTGTGCAGGAGAGATTCAATTGACTGTTCAATGGAATTAATGCTATTGTGCAGCGACAGCTGGTGCTAAAAGTGACATGCAGAGACTGCTTCACTGGCTTTCAACATCACCTCCAGAGAATTTGCACGTCCGACTGTCTCAAAGGAAGGCAGTGAGAAGCTGCCTGGGAGGGAGGGCAGGTGGGTGGCAGTGGTGGCAGTGGTGGCAGTGGTGGCATTGCTTTTAAGGGTAGCGCCTTGTGTGATGATAAATGCCTTAGAGAGGGAGAGGGAGAGAGATCCAGTGGTTATAGTGTTGGAAATTCTAATTCAAATTCATGTGTAGCCATGCACTGCCTTGAATGGCCTTTGGTTCTCTGCTTCTAAGGGCCAAAGTAGACATTACTTCAGATGTGTGTCTAGCAGTGATGTCTTCCTCCCCGTTACATACTTATCCTGGAGTAGGTGCAGGGGACCCAATCTTTAAAGGCTCCCCTACCCACTATGCTAGGGTCCAAATCCAGATCAGGGGCCTTGCACTGTTGTGGCTGCTCGATACACCTTTCAAGAAGGGTGACCATCTGAAAAGGAGGACAGGGCTCATGTAACTTTAACCGTTGTAAAGAAAAGGGAATTTCAGCCGGTGTCATTTTGTATGTAATTAGTTCCTGGTGAAATTCCCTCTTCATCACACCAGTTAAAGATGCAGGGGCCCTGCCTTCTTTTGTATATGGTCACTCTAGTATAGTGCCTGCAACTTTAACTGTTGTGATGAAGAGGGAATTTCACCAGGAACTAATTGCATACAAATGACACTGGCTGAAATTCCCTTTTCTCTACAACTGTTAAAGTTACATGAGCCCTGCCCTCCTTTTCGTATGGTCAGCCTACTTTTGGCCCTAAAATGGAAGAATCACGACCTTCTCTGAATTACTGTGCAGGAAAGCAAGAGAAAGACAAGTGAACTCTTTAACATGTTACAACAGACTATATACATAATGGCCAGTATATAGAAAGCAGTCGGATCCAGGCAGTGTGTAAGAGCAACATCTGAAGCAACCTTCTACTGAGTCAGACCATTGATCAAGCTACTCTGACTTGGTGATAGCTCTCTGGGGCCTTGGAGTCTTGCTGCCTGGAATCCCTTTGCTGGGGATTAAGCTTGTAACCTCCTTCGTGCAAGCCATGTACTCTCCCACCACGGAGCTATGTCCTCCTGTCCTGATAGGAAATATTATCTAGCTCAGAGCAACCCCTGGCTGTTCTTTTTCCGCCACTGTCATTATTTAACCTCTCGAGTGACCTATTACATCACTCCATTTTTACATGCCCTTATTGAAACGCGACCTTTACCATCTGCTTTTTTTTTTTAAAAAAAACCAGCTGTATCAGGGAATAATGGTAGATCACATCTATTATATGTTGGCCTTTCTGATTAATAAGACCCAGAGACACTAGCCATGTTTGTTGGTTGCCAGAACCAACTGTTTTCTCTTTAATCACTAAGCCAGCGTGGTATAGTGGTTAGAGTGCTGGAGTGGGACTCTTTTCTTGGTTCTAGTCCCCACTCAGCCATGAAGCTGACTGGATTACTTCGGGCCTGTCACTGCCTCTCAGCCTAACCTACCTCACAGGGTTGTAGTGAGGATAAAATGAAAAGGAGGAGGACCATTTAAGCCACCTTGGGTTCCTTGCAGGAGGGGGGGAAGGCAGGCTATAAATGTAATAATATTTATTTATTTATTTATTGCCTTTTTATACTGCCCTACAGCCGAAGCTCTCTGGGCGGTTCACAAAAATTAAAACCATGAAATCATTTAAAAATATATAAAACAAACCACAATCTAAAAACACAAAATAAATAAATACATACATAATAAAATAAGCTACACTGCCATTTCCCTACATTTCTTATATATTAAAAAACAACACACCTCAAAAAAGCTCAATTGAGGAAATCATAGAATCATAGAATAGTAGAGTTGGAAGGGGCTTATAAGGCCATTGAGTCCAACCTCCCCCGCTCAATGCAGGAATCTACCTTAAAGCATACCTGACAGATGACTGTCCACTGCATCTTGAATGCCTCTTGAATAAAATGCCTCTTGAATGAAATTATTTTTCAAGTGAGCTTTCATATCCACCACCTTTGTTTCATGCCAACATATAGAAGGAGAGCAATTTGGGCTAGCCCTTTCCGTCCATGTAAATAGCATTTTCTTCATTGCAGCTAATCTAAAATAAATGCCCTGGCTCAGCAAGGGTACCTTCTATGCCCAGCATACAGGTGTAGAGGAAGGAGGGCAGCAGGGAGCCTGGCCAGCATGCCTGGTTCAGCTGGATGACAACACTTCAGCACCATGACATGCATGCTCCTCCCTGGCTAACAGACTGTGTTGACCTGCTACTGAGCATGGTGTTTTAGGTGCATGGCTATGGGCCATGCCTCTGCCATAAATGGGAGGTTTGGTCTTGGTACCAGCCACAATTTTCCTCACCTGCCCACAAGGCCTAGGTGAGAATTTTGATCCAGTTCACTTTTGATCAGAATTTACCCAAATTTGCAAAGTTCTGCTTTTTCAGGACAAAAATAGCATACTTTTTTTTAAAAGTCAAATGTAGGATAAAGAAAAAGTGACAACTTTGTCCATCCAGGACCAGGGCTCTCAGTGGTTAGGTCTTAAAAATCCGGGATTGAATTCCAATGTATGCAGCCTCGTGAGTACTGAATTAGGGCTGCCCCCTCTTTTTTAAGGCAGCATTCTCATCTTTAACAGGTACATAGACAGATACACCATGGTTGTCGCCATGCTGGGAATAGCTGTAATTATTGAATTTGGCTGGGAGTTTTGTTTCAGTACATTTTATCAAATAAGAATAGACCAAAATTTGCAAACTATCTTCAAATTCTGGAGAGCATGACCTTAAGATTAAAAAAAATGCTGCAGGCTGCGAAACAGATAGATTCACCCATCTCTACTGCCCAGTTATGTTCCCTAAGTCTTGTGGCATCTTGCTATGGATCAGCTGATGGGACTGAGAAGGAATTTTACCTTCATTCCTGATTAGACAGGATGAACTAGAGTTCTTGCCTTCCCCATAGCAATAATTAGTTGATATGTTGGTACTGTTTTATCTTGTGTTCTTACCTTCATCACAGTGGTCACTGCTAGTGCTGGGCATTGGGCAGGATCTGTCATCTAGGGTAAGCAGGGATGGGTTCCATGTCTCCCTTCTGCGGGGCTCTGAAGAAGCCTTGGAGGTATTGGTTAACAGGTCAGCCCAATGTTCAGGGCCGAGACGCCACCTATAGCCTCAGCTTGGTAATGCTGGTCATGCTAGAGGCCTGTCCTGCGTTCCACCAACCCTTTTAAACGGGCTGCTAGAAATCTGAATGTTCATCTCTACCATTCCAGACTGTACAGTGTAACCAGTGTAGTCTTCCTCACTAAGGTGAAATGTATTCTATTTCAATTTACATTATGGTTGTTATTTCTAAACTTCCATCTATACCTACAAATTTGCATATGTAAAAGTTATGCAAATTATTCTCCACTTTTGTCCTCTTTTTGGGTCATGCATTTTCTCTTTTGTGGTGAAGTGTAAGCGGTTACCCTATACAAGACCCTATATATTTATGGCCTGCACCACTTGTGATCACTGAAGATGAAGGTAGCCCACCTGTTACATATGGTAGCCCACCAGAAGCTTCATAATCCCCCTGCTTTTGCTTCCTTCCCTTGGACTTATCTTGCATCTTTTTAGCCACAATACATGGCTAGCAGACTGCATGTGTCTGGGTGGATTGCATGTTGTAGATCTGATGCACACAAAGGCACACATTCTCTCTTATAGAACTTGCTAAGCCAACCACAACATGTTTCTTCCTGTTTCCTTCTCATAGTCAGCTTGACACCAGCAGGCTGCTGCAGGCTGTAGCTGCTCTCTCTTTGAAATCTAAAATTGAGACATCTACTCTCTGGCTCCATCTGTTGGCTTTTCAGGTTTCCACCCTCACCCACAATGTGATTCACATCAAACAGCTACACGACGTTAGGAAGTGAGATACTGCAATTAATACGAAAAATTGTGTACTCAAACTGAAACAAGATGGATGTGTACAAAATTGACATTGGCTAACTGTTGATAAGCAGGAATTTTGGATGTCTTTAATACCTTTTACCAGCCTGCGTTGATATAACACAATTTGCACTGCTGATGATATTGCAAGTGCCATTCAGCCATTCTTGAGACTGCAACAAAATGTGACAGAATTTCCTCCTAAGAGGAGCACTCTCATTCAGAGTTGCTACCAACCAGTCTGTCTATGCAGTGTATTCCATCCCCACCTCCATGGCCCATTTTTCTTTTGCTACTGGCCCGCTACATTAAATGGCTACTGAGCATGCTCAATCCTCATTGGGCTGTTTTCTTTGGTGGGAAGGTGTCCCCCAAAGAATGTTTGTACTTCTACAAACTTCAGGGGTCTCCTAAAGAATCCTCTTCCTTGTTTCTCAGTGGCCCTATTTAGCTACAACCCTTTAGCATTCACTAAGGTCACTAGTAAGCAGCAAAATACAAGGTACAGTGATAGTTTCCCAAAACTATTAGGGTCAGTGCAACACTCTTTCCCTAACATTTATCTAATATGTGGTTTATTTCTGAAATAGATCCACTTTTGTTGTATTTGTTCCTTCTAGATGTTGAATCATGCCTATAGAAGGCAAAACTAGAGCATCAGACTAAATTCTACAGATAAGTGAAACTTTTTAATAATAGCACACATGGTTTTTATATGCAAAGTCCTATCAGAGGACAGTATGAAAATGTTATCCGTGGAGTTCTCATGCCACCCACTGGCTGATCGCCTGCATAACAGAACTGGCAATAGCCTGGTAAATGATAGTTGAAGGAACAAGAAACAGAGAACAAGTGAGCTCCATGTAGGGCTGTGTAGAATGTTCTTAAATTTTAAAAAATCAGCATGTTTTTGTGTGGGGTAGGCCATAATTTTTGCCAATTGCTCAGAAATTGGCCAAATTGCAGGTCCTGTGAGAAGAAGAAATACACCAATGTCCAGGAAATCTGAAAACAAGCCCAACTTGTTGCAGGCTGGGGTGGCCATAGCGGGAAGTGGAATGAAGTCCGGGGGGGGGGGGGGACCTAGGAAAACATATCAAATTCCAGCCCCCAAAATGGAATTCTCCGACATCCCTAAATATGTGTCGGGCTGGCCCTGCTATGCAGGAGGGTGAAATGACATGCTTCAAGGTGGCACCATGAAAGGGAAATGAATGAAGGTAGGAATTGGTGTGTAAATGAGGCAGCAACACTCTATAAAGTGTTGGCCATAGCTGGAGAAGGGGTACATTTGGGTTTTGCATCAAGCGGCAAAATGTCTTCCACTGACATTGAATGCGGGTGCATATGTTTTCAAAGCATGGTGTTCCATTTGTCCAAATAAGAGAGAAATGAGAAATCACAGTTAGAAATATACCTTCCTTTGGAACTGATTGAAACACTAGTAGAAAACTGTCCAGGGAAGTAGTTTGCACATGGATGCATGTGCATCAGTATGCACATCGGTATGCATGTGGAGCTTCTTCCAAAACCCTCCAGACATGTAGACAAGGAGGGCATGGCAACTGAGCCTGCTGGTGCAGAGAGTTGGGCTGGTTTGTGCAGCTCTGCAATCATCTGAGGCATTCTTGAAATGCATGTGGGTGAGAGGTGTTCTTGTCCGAATCTCCTTATGTTACAGCACAATACTAGACACATTTGCTCAGAAGTAGGTCCCATTAAGTTTAATGGGGCTTACCCCCAAGTGAGTAGCTTTAGAACTGCAGCCTAAATTAATTCCAAATAGCCCTTACTGGTAGGTTTCAAGCTACATTCCATCATTCTGGTGACACAGCATCAGTAATATCTAGATACAGAGTAGATATTACTTTTGAAAATTATTTAGTTTATTTCTTTAACTTATAGATGGACCTTTCTCATAAGGAGGCCTGGTTGGCAAAAAACCCAAATAATAATGATACAACACATGAACACCATTAAAATATTACAATCAGGCCTACGGCATATCTGTATCTCCTGTCTGCCCCAAGTATGATCGTTCAGCTGGAACTGGGGGTGAGGCTGTGTTCAGGATGAAAAACTGTTTCACTATTCATTAATAAAAGATGACATCCTTTAATCTGCAGGATCTTAAACTTTTGTTTCTGCACAAGAGAAAGAACCCTTTAGCATAGTTCTGAATGTTCACCACTCTGTGCCAACCTGGAAGCAAAACTGAGCTGATGACATTATGAAATCCATAGAGTGACTTATGAATTGGCAGAAGGAGGAGGAGGAGGAGGAGGAGGAGGAAATAAATAAATAAAAAGAAATTCACCACCAAAATAATGCACTAAAGAGGACAGGAATTTACATTAAATTTGCATATGCTATATGCAAATTTAGAAATAAGCATTACAATTTAAACAGAAACAAAGTACATCTCATCATATTGGGGACGGCTGTGACCAGGTGACCTGTGAACATGCCTGCTCAGTCTCCTGTTCTGGTTCTGATGATGGGAAACAGGCTTTATGGTCCTTTATATTTCAACTCTAGTTGGAGAGAATAGCTCATCAAATAGAGGATACCTTCAGATAGAAGGTGATCATCTGGCAGCCCTTCAAACAGAGGACTGACCTCGGTAAAAGAGAAGACATGGCCACCTAGAAACCCCCCCCCCCCCATCCTATCAGTATTCCGACAGCATCCCTTTGCAAATCCCCAGCTGACAAATTGCTTGATTAAGATGTTGTTCGCCCTTGCTAGTCATGCCGTTGTTGAAAGCCTTTTGCATTAAGCTAAACATGCTGTTCAAGGGCACGATTGACTCTGTGTAAATTGACTGCGGCTCAGGTGGTTTCTAGCAAGCAGCCCCTATCCCCTTTCATGGATTCCTGAAATGATCAACTCTGTGCCTATTGTCAGCTAGTCGGAAGCATCATATACAGCACTTCCTCTCCTCATCACACACTCTGGAGTGGTGCTGCTGCCCGCCAAAGGCTGAGTGACTCAGATTCCCAGCACAACTGCATCTTCCCAGCAGCAATTACATTGCAAAGAAGAGAGTGTGCGGGAGACAGGAGGAGGAGGATCTTTTTTCCTCCACTCCACAGTACAATTGAAGCACCTTTAATTGTTTTTCAGCCTCTCTTCCAGCAATGCCATCCATTGCAGACTTGGGCTTGTGTTACCTCTTACCGACCTTGTGCCTGTCATCCTTTTGAGAAATACAAAGAGATCCTTCTCCCCTCCCCCCTTTAGGCTTATTTTTCTTTCTGATTTAAAAGGAAGGGGAGGGGAGGGGCTCCTTTATTTTACATGGCCTTGGAAAAATCCAAACCCCTCATAAATAAAAGGATGCTGATTGGGGGTGGGGTGGAGGGGAGACACTTTCAAAGAGAATCACAACAGACTACTCTGATCTGAAGATGCACAATAAATGGGGTGCAGACAATGAACATAAATGCTGGATTACATGCAGTTTCTTCAACAATATAGTTATTGCTTGTGGGGCTTACTGTCCACCCACAGTGTCCAGGGAGTGAAAATATGGTGGGCTGTTTACAAGACCAACTCCAGCTTGGATCTAGCCTGAGGGCAGCATCATGATCATTACAATATATACTAATTCTGATTTGAGTTTTACTGTGCTTGTGAGTAGCCAAAACTGGACCACCCACTTACAATAGAAAGAGATATAGGAAGGCCTTGAGTAACCAAAAGGTTTGCAGCATACCAATAATAATAATAATAATAATAATGATAAAAATCTACAGGGAAAAAAACCATTAAGAGGGCAAGGTCACCCCACCCATACACACCCCAAGCCTCTGGATTGATCACTTCCTGATTCACACTGAGAAACTATTTTAAAACAATGGAGGCTAATGGCTCTAATTTTGATGGGGCTGTGAATCCATTCCAGGTTTCAATCAGAACCCGCCAGAACTCTAAAGGAACTATCCAAGGCACTGAACCCTATCACCACCAAATAGATTCACCACCTTGGACAGCTCATTTAGAGTTTAGGCTGGATTTGACTGAAACCCAGAATGGATTCCCAGCCCCACCAAATCAGAGCCACCAGACTCCACTATTTTTAAATGTCCCCAGGGATGGAAGAGGGGCATATGCCCTTAGACATTAGTTGAGCAATTAAACAATACAGGGCACAATTCTATGCATGTTTAGATAGAATAAAAGTCCTACAGCATACCCCAGCCAGGCATGGCTAGGGCACACTGGGAGTTGTATAATTTTTTTCTGTCTAAATGTGCATAGGATTGCACCCTTAAGGTAGCTAGGATTGGGCACAAGAGTAAGCCCATGCATTGTGTAGGTCGAGCAGGTGGGAGAGGGAATGAAATAGAGTGCCTGGGAGCCTTAACAATTTGTTATTGTTTTATTATTATAGTAATAATAATAATAATAATAATAATAATAATAAGCAATACAGAACCACAATAAAAGAGGAAGAACAACATAGAGAATTCAGCATAAAAATTCTGCAGAGTGGATAAAACAGGTTCAGTCAGCCAGCTCACATGCCATGTTGGAAAGCGTGGGCAATAAAAGCATAGATTGGGTTCAGATGATCATGGTGGTAAAAGAAAACATTGTGGCTTCTCCCCCACCCATACCACACAGGTGACTGCAATTTGCATAATTACCCATAATGCAGTGTGGGTTGCCATGTCATCTGAATTCAGTGCGGTGCACTTAGGGATGGCTTCTTACTTACACCACAACCTATGGCTTATAGTAGGGGTTGTGTGGCATTGGTAAGTAGCCATCCCCTTGTGCTCCCCGCTGGATTCAGGTGACACATCAACCTGGTACAGCATCATGGGTAATTATGCAAATCATGGTCAAATGCAGCATGCACAAGGGCGGGGGGGGGGAGAAGCAATGATTGCTTCTTTTACCCCAGTGATCATCTGAAAGAACTGCTGTCTTTTCCTAATTATGGTTGGTGTTTAATTTGTGGAAAGCATGTAGTAGGGGGAGATGGCTGGGTTTGAGTGAAAGAGGAGACCTGCAAGGTGTGTCATCTATTGTATGCATTTGGGGTCTCTTTCACATCTCTCATTACAAAGAGGATCACTTAGTAAGTCATGGAAACTGTTACCAAGCTATATATGAAGATGAGTGGTCATAAAATCCCCAAATCTCTCACTCCTCTTCTTCTTATGGAGCATCTTACTGTGCTGAATCCTCTCTCCCACCCCAGACCAAGTCGGATGCCCAAGGTGCATTCACAGGCCCATGCCCGAAAAGCCCGACAAGCCCTCAGCAGCCATCCACCCTCATCTGGAGCCTCTATTGTGTGCCATAATGGAGGCTCCAGAAATGGTGCATTTCCCTTTGCATAAATGGTGGCCATAAAGGCTCCATTTACGCAAGATTAAAGGCGCAAATGGGTCACAGGTGCACAGCTGCCTGGCATTCCACAGACCTTGCAGAGACTCAAAAGAAGCCCATGTGGCCTGGTGAGTGAGGGCAGGCGGCAGCGACGAAGGGGAAAACGACTGACAAAATGGAGTTCACCCATCCCTGATAACATGAGACAGTTAAGATCAACAAGTTGTGTCAAGACAGCTATGGAAGGAGAATAAGGTGCTCAAAGTCCACCACTCACGATGGCTATGTATTCTCTCCTGTATTCAAGGCAGTATGCCTCTCAGAACCAGTTGCTAGGGAACATGAGCAGGAGAGTGCCATTCCATTCATGTCCTGCTTGTGGGCTTCCCATGGGCATCTTGGCTGCTCACTTTGGGATCAGAATGTAGGACTAGATAGGCCTTTAGATCCAGCATGGGTCTTCTTATGCACTTACATTTTAGTTATTTCAGAGGTATCTTTAAACAAACAAACAAACAGCTCTGTGTTTATTAATTTCCACTGTAATTGTACTTATAAATCAATCTTTTCAGAAACTGCTTCTCTGATGTCTGGAATAGAGAGACGAGAGGAAAATGTACTGGAAAGATTCTATGCCAAGAAATGGAAGCTGCTTCTAGGCCAATGAAAAGGGTTTGATTGATATCCCCATTTGCACTGACACAGGATTGCCATCTGGATAACTTAAACGTGGAGTGACCTTTCAGACCTGTGACCTTTGCGCTGACACATCTGTTCAATGTTGGGTACTGAGCTGATGCAAAAGTTCTTTTTGGACATTTTCATCCTGAGCAGGGCTGGTGCAGCTTTGAGAGGGTCAGGCTGGGCTGTGTGTCCCACTGGGTCCTCTCCTCTGTTAGTGGGCCTTGGTGGGCTGACCTGACTGCGGTGGTGGCAGCACTCTGAGCACCGCTAAGCAGCCGTGTCTATCCACCCTTTAAATTTCCCACAATTCCTCAGAGCAATGCTAGCTTTGGGGCCATGGTGAGAAATAAGATAGGGAGTAGATACAGACACAATGGCTCTGTTTAGAGTGCTAAGACAGAAAAAAAAGTGAGGAAAGGCCCAGGGCAGGCATGAATAGTGAGCCCTAGCAGCTTTGCAGGGACCCTGGGTTCGGACTCTGGCAATGAACTGAAGCTTCGCAGCTCAGCCTGAGAAAGGGAAACAGTTTCACCATCACCCCCCAACTCACACACCTGCTCTTCTCGTTTGCTCCTGCCACTTGGTTCATATTCCTGTCAGTGGTAATAATCTAGAAATATCCATTGCTGGAAAAAAATGATCCTTTTTGGGCTTGCTGGATTTTCTCAGTGCCCCCAACATAACTTGCATTTGCGAGCCGAGCTGCAGATTTCTTCCAGAAATCTGGGAACATTTTCAGTTTATTTAAAAAATTGTGTAAATAGCCATTGGTCTGCCCTGTAAATAGCCAAAGAGGTCTGCCCTGGTTCACAAACTGGTCTTCTCAAGCCCATAGTGGGTTATTTTGTGAAGTGGGGAGGGGAGGTCCCCCCCCCCCGAGCTATTGATCACGTTCCATGCCCTTTCTAGTACAAGCCCAGGAATAGCATTTCCTCACAATCCACATTACATGGAGTTTCCTCTGAATTAATATCCCAAGTTAAACTCAGAAATTAAACTTGGCACAGAAATTGCTGCTCCCTTGGTGTCAATGGCTCCTTCTCTTCTTCATGTCCTCTTTCAGGAGCAAATTACATGTTATGTGGGAGTTCTGTGATTGGAAATTCAAAACATATTGTGATTTTACAAGCTGCAGCCACAGGGGAAGGGCTGGTAATCATGTTTGGGATGGTAGCATGATTGGAAAGGGTTCGCAGTCTTTCCCCTTGTGCCAGAGAACTAATCTCGCACCCATCCCCAGAGCTGCTATTAGCAACGAACAATAAAACCCAATTGGGAAAAAGGGAAATGCTTAATTTTGATCACTGGTAAAGTTCCCTATATGAATCATTAATTAAAAATACTAAACAAACTGGCAACATGCTTGATTTGTACATTCTCTAAGTAAATCTTCTTGTGTATCAGAATAACTTATGACTCCGGTGTCAATTGAGAATAAAGTGTGGAACAGCTTTCAGAAGCCTGGAAAAGCAAGCCAAGGTCAATATATTATCCATGTAATAGAAATATTAAATGACGATGAGGATGGATGGCCAGCTTCCTGGAAGTTCTCTGCAAATGGAAAGACTGTGGCTGGGTACATCCAGTATAACACCCATGAACCAGACAGAACAACAGCCCTTCCCTCACTCGCCTGTCTATTTCTTGTACCAGCAAATTCAAGCTTCCACTAAATGGGGAGTCTTGATGTTGGCTCTCCAAGCTGGTTTCAATATGGATTCCAAGAGTGAGGCAAATTCTAGTCAAATTCAGTGATGCTGGGACAAATATACTTTTCTGGGTCCGTTAGTTTGTTGGCCTGAAGTTGTAGAGACACATTCCTTCCACAAGGAGGCAGCAAACAGAACGTATGTGCAGGAATGGGGTGAGTGTTTATGAGATGCAGCACACATCCTCTTCTTGCCCATGGAAATGTTTCTAGCAGGCCAGTCTCTTTGAAGAGGCTGAGTTGACGTGGCTTTCCATAGCCTATTTGTAATCATGGAGCGTTGGCAGGGAGAATCCTTCAGCCTTCACTCAACAGACTACAGCTCTCTTTCTTTTCAGCAGTTCTACAAACCATTCAGCCTCAGACACCCTGGAACTGATGTGGAGGGGCTTGCTGACTGGAGAGACATCTACTCTCCTTATTGGAGGTGAGTGAGTGAGTTAAAGGGTGGATATTAGGGATTCATCTTACAGTTAAGAATCCATGGGAGAATCCATCAGGGAGTCTGTTCGCTATTACATCTTAGGCCCACTTTCGCTAAGCAGAATCACTCATCCTTTAGCAGAGAATGTGGCTTGACAGACATCAGCACAACCTGCCAGAAGCAGAGTCCATTTAGAGTATTCAGGATTGAGAAACAGTCTATGGCCATGTCTACACCATCCATTTATCCTGGGGTCAGCTCAAGGTCATCCCTGTGCATCCAAATGACACACAGGGGATCCTGAGGTCAACCGGGGATGACCTCTCACTTTCCATGGGATAACATGGATAGTACTTATCCCAGTTTTTCCCGTGGTCCCGTGACAACCCCGAGAACTGCGGGCGGTGTGGTGCAGGTTCCCGGGTCTCCCTCCTCCCCATGAGTAGTGGGGCTTTGCAAATGGGCATGGAGCTGCGGGGGGATCTGTGCCAATGGGGGTGGTGGGCAGCAGTTTCGCCCTCCCCAGGATGGCTGCTGGCTCTTTTTGGTGCCGAGTTTGGGTTTTTTTAAAACTTATTTTTGAGCAGGATCAGGGCTGTGCAGTTGCACGACCGGCTCCTACATCAATAATAATAATAATCATGCCGGAGCATCCCTCCTGACTTCTGGGACATCGCGCTGGTGTGTGCACGCTGGGAGAAGATCCCAGAAGCGGTAAAGCCGAGGATCCTCCCCCCTCTCCCAGATAGCCGGTAGTTGTAGATGAGCCCGATATCTCTAGAATGGAGGCAGAGACTCCTCCATAGACACAGTGCTGAGTATCGGAGCATTCCAGTTGGATTTGGCCCATTTAACTCCAAAACTGAGACAATATGGTCCCTTCTAGAAGAATTCAGTTTGGTGCCTAGTTGTCCGATTATGCCCATCTTCTCACCATCGCTTTTACGCCTAATTCCTATAAACGACAGGCGGTGAAGTGCATAACCGGCAGTATGAAATGCGCTTTAAAGTGGTTGAAATGCGGAGAATCGCATGTTTACATGGTCATAATGCACTTTAACTGCCGAGGTAAATTAAAACTCGCTATTTAACGCGCATTCGATAATGTGCATAATCAGACAGAAAACGCGCCTCAACTCCCGATTTGCGCTCCGCTCTTGTAGAGGTAATTTTTAAAATGCACCTTGAAAGAGCTTTAAATTGCTCTTGTAGAGGCACCCTATGTTAAGAAGTCTTGCTGGGGGCCCTTTCCTACACATAGATTTGTAGGATACAGTTTCCTTCCTTTATTTGTTCACACTTATTAAACTCATTCACAAGTGTGATGATGCAAAGGAGTGGAGGTGTGCTTAAAAAGAAAAGTCATCCCAAAAGCAATGTGCTGGCTTTCTCAGGAGTAAGCTTCATTGCATTAGTCCTTCAGGTCACTGGTCAAGGCAGAGAGAGAGAGAGAGAGAGAGAGAGAGAGAGAACAGGAGAGAAGCAGGCAGAAATGTGTGTGTTTGTTATTCACAGATTCACATATCTATTGGTAGACATTAACAAACACTATTAAAA
Source organism: Anniella stebbinsi (assembly GCA_029215795.1). Classification (NCBI taxonomy): domain Eukaryota; kingdom Metazoa; phylum Chordata; class Lepidosauria; order Squamata; family Anniellidae; genus Anniella; species Anniella stebbinsi. The sequence continues at coordinate 71,910,640 of JARDYH010000002.1, read as the reverse complement.
ATAAAACAAATCCACGATCTTGATCAATGGAGGATGAAGCCGACAGGAAGGGTTAACTCTCCTTCCATTCCTGTCAGGTCCACCATTTGCTAATGCAATTGTCCATTCCTCCTTGCAGTGCTGAAGCCACACCTTCTCTCCCCAGAGTAGTAATGCAAGTTTAGGACACAAAATGCAGATAACCGGGAAATCTGCCACAAAAGGACTTTACAAAAAAGCAAGAAAATGTGGGACTGTTACAGATTGGGGGTAACATCATGTGTCACACCCATGTGTGAGACACTGTAGCACAGCAGTAAATTCCCCATGTAGATTCAGCCCAGGATCCAATATTCAAGTGGAGTAATGTTACTGCTATTGGTTCTGTAACCATACCCTCCAACATTTCATAGATGAAGACTAAACCATGCTTGGGACATGTAGGAAAAGGGAGGAGGGCAGCAACACTACGTATGAACCACAGAAACAAGATAAAGCTTAAGTAGTGATGACAGGAATGGGATGTTTCATTCAAAGAAACCACTCCAATGATAATGATGGAGCTTTTCCTCCAATGCAAATAGCAGGTGCAGGAGGGGAAAATGGTGGATTGGGGCCTGGGCTCACAGGGACACAGCACTGGGACTTTTTTATTAGCAGAATTCCCTGTTCCCTTTGAGCTTAGCTGCCTTCCACACAGTAGCTGGGTGGAAATGAATTTTCCTGTCAGCAAGATATAGTTCCCTGTTGTAGTGCAACGTATTTTGAGGTGGCTTAGTCATTAATGGTCAATTAAGACTCGTTAGCTTTACTAAAGACCTATTCCTGGTGGAAATAAAAACTGGTTTGTTGAAATGGATCAACACACCTACCTGAATTTTTAGATGATCCTTGGAAGTGTGACTATGGGGACTGTTGCGATGACCTTCAGAATGTATAACTACACCACTGGGAGGGAATTGGGATCTCATTTGAGGGGCAAAGGGTTACATGAGACCTTGCATTTGGAGACACATCCCTTCTGCTCAGCAAGACACTGAGATCATCCCTGACATTTCATCTTGGGGTATGATTAACACTTGTGTAGCAGATTGATAACATCAATTGTATGGTATATAATGTATCAGCTTCAGCTATGATTTCATCCTCCTATTTTCAAATGTATGAGACAACCCTGACAGAGTTGTCTGAAAGCTTTCTAAGAATTTCTGCAATGTGTCATGTTATGGGAATAGTGTGTTTTTATTTATGACCTACTTTTTGGATCTATTTTGGATGCTTCCCAGTTTTCTGCTACATTGCTGCCCATTGGCCATGCTGACTGATGTTGATGGGAGTTGGACTCCAAATCATCTGAAGGGTATTAGGATGGGGAAGGTTGCACTAGACAGTAAATCACTTCATGTAACCTGAGTTTGAAAAACGCTTGATTAAAAGGATTCTGATGATAGCAGATGGAGACATGCCAGATGCATCTCTGTGTGCAATTCAGACAACAAACTAATCAGGAATGTACTCAAGTGTAACATTTTAGGAATGCCATACATGCCTAGTTAATCATGCAGGTGGCTTTCCAAGGTGTAGATTTCACAAGCTGGCATGTTCAGAATAAATTTTATAAGTAATGGAAGCAGCAGAGTATATTTGTTTTAAGAAGCAACATACATACGCCACTCCGTATGTCTTCTGGGAAGGGAGCTGATCTAGGAAAATCAATTGTTTTGATATGTTATGGTTGTTGTACACATCAAACCAGTTCTCAAAGAGGAGCAGATGAGACATCTGGGAAATCTAATGTTCTAGTGGATATGAGATTCACAGTCTGTCTCTAGAGGCCTGTTGGAGGAAGTTTTGTGTTCCATTATTTCCAGTTAAATTCGAATTTGTACAAGGCCACTAGATGTCAGCAAAGAGTGGCACGGCATTTACTATGTGTCACTGACAATTCTTTCTTTTCCCTTTTATAGGCTTCTGCAGCAGCCTTCCCAACCTGGTGTATGCTGGGATGTTGGGAGCTGTAGTCTAACATATCCAGAAGGAACCAGGCTGGGGAAGGCTCTCCAACTCAGAAAATTGGAGGCAGCAACACCCAATGGGACTGGGGCTGCATATGTACAGGAATATAATGTGAGAATGATTCTACCTCTCACTCTGGACTTCACTTCTAGACTGGCATGCTTGCCGAATAGCTTGCTCACCACTGTTCTTTGCTCACCACTGTTTCAGGATGATTTGCCCTAGTGTGTCCAGAATTCCCTATCCACAACAATGGCAATTGGCTTCACTATAGCGTAGTACAGCCATCTCCTACCTAGAACCCCCTAGACATGTTGGACTGCAATTCCCACAGTCCTCAGCCAGCAAGGTCAATGGCCATGTTAGTTGAGGATTGTGGGAGTTGTAGTGTAACACATCTGGAGGCCAACAAGTTGGGGAAGGTTAGTATAGTAGATGACAAAATACTGACTTTGGACCCGTTCTGCACTGACACAGCCTTGAGCAATTCACTGTTTCTCAAGCTTGCCTACCTCACAGGATTATTGTGAAGATAAAAGATGAGGGGTTAACAGCATAATGCCAGCTATTCCTGAGCTCCTTGGTGGAAGGCAGAGAAACCATTGTGTTCAATAAAATAGAAAAATAATGAGGTGCAAAATCTAATTTGGTTTCATTTGCACACATACACACACAATTTAGGAGTTATTTATTTGAACATTTATTCTGCTTTTCAAACATATAAAAGGGAATTGGATAATTCCACATTTATGATGCAATCCTATACATGCCTAGTCAGAAGGAAGTGCCATAGGGTTCAATGGGGCTTACCCCCAGTTTAGTGCATAATACTGCAATCCTGAACCTAGTGACTTGGGAGTAAGCTGAATTCTGTAGGATATACAGACAATGGGAATTCTGTGGGACATACACTGCACTCAAGGGGACACACTTCTGAGAAGACATGTATATGATTACATTGCTGGAGTTGCAGAATCATGGAGTTGGAAGGGGGCTTTGAGGCCATCTAATTCAGCCTCCCCCAGCCTGGTGCCTCCCAGATGTGTTGGACTGAAAGTACTATAATTCCCAGCCAGCATGGTCATTGCTGTGGCAGTTGAATGCACTGAGTTGGAGTAGACTGATCTAGTTGAATCCTGCACTTGCAGCAAGAAATTTGGTAATAGAACACCCACAAGAGCCTCTGCTTGGAGACCTCCAGCCAAGGAGAGCCCACAAAAAGCCCTCTTGGAATGTTCAGCCATAATCTATCCTCTTGAAGTTGACTAGCTAACGCCATGGAAGCTGCTGGCTCCGATTTTGGTGGGACTGTGAATCCATTCTGGGTCAAAACCAGCCAGCATCTAAAGTAGCTTTCCAAAGTGTTGAACCCCACCCCCCAAAACAGGTTCAGCACCTTGGACAGCAACTGGCTAAGGGCACAATGCTATGCATATTTAGACAGAAAAAGTCCATTATATCTAGTCCTGCCCTCTAGGAAAAACAGAGAATAAGCCCCATAGTGGCTGCGAATCTGTGCTGCATCAGTTATATCATGCAACTGCAGATTTGCAGCCACCGTGGGGCTTTTCTACGAAGCTGTACAGTACAAAAGTTAAGGACTTACCCTTACTTTTCTGTGGGAGCGAGGTCAGTATGGCTCTTCCGCCATCTGACCTTTCTCTCTGGCCAATCCAGGGGGTGGTCCTGGTAGAAGGTGACTGGAAATTGGTTACCGGAAGCCAGAAAGAGGGTGGGGGTGGATCCAGTACCCAGATGACCACCTGAAACCCCATGCTCCCTCCTTGGCATGGGGATTACCCAACACCACCCTGAGTAAGCAAAACCGCTGGATTGAGGAAGAACTTGGCACCAGCTTGTGCTGAGAAATCTATGCTAAGGGTTGGATCCAATCAATTGGATCTCTAAATTGGAAATTGAAATTAACCCATCATCAGAAAAGTTTACATTCTATATTCCAGATATTTATGAATCAGTATATTTAATAATACTTCACATTTATATAGTGCTTCTGAGGGTTCAAGAACTTTTACTTGCAGTATTTCTTTTCATCTTCAAAACTGGTCTATAGGATAGGCCAGTATTAATAATGTCCTTGTTTCAGATGGGAAGTTGAGGCTTGCCGAAAGCCACATAGTGAGTTCATGGCAGAGGTGAGAGTTGAACCCTAGGCTTTACAGTTTTCAGCTCAGCCTCTCGGCCACTATGTCACCCCCTCTCTTGACATTTTAAATACCATCCTTATTGATGCACAAACTCACAATCAATACATCAATAGCAATTGAAAGGCTATTTTAGAGTCAGTAAGAATTTCAAGAGAAATGTAAGCCTGTAATTAGAAAAGGCCAAGGGAGCCTGAGAAACATTATGTTCCCATGCCACAATAGTTATTATTCAAAACACTCCATCCTCTGCAGTTGGAGCAGAAATTAAATGACAAGAGTAACCATTTTTGTATTTAATAGCATGATCAACCATTGAAGCTTAGCTGAGAAATTTGTTCTGCACTCTCCGATTATGGTACATTGTTGCGTGTCTTGGTACATTGTGCTACTTTATCAGCATTTAACAGTGACTACTATTAAAGATAAGGACAGAGTCCCTATATTACAGTGTATTATTTCTTATGTTCCATAAGATCTGACCACCAACTGTGACAGTTAACATGAATCAGTTGCCTTTCTAGGTTAATACTCCATCATTACAGTTGTCTGTTTGTCTCCACCCACCCACTCATCCCAAAAAACTACACTTCCCAGAAATGTGTGCTTTCAGAAAAAAGGGGGAAACAAGAACACACACTTATATAAATGAACAAGTGTGATTTGCAATTCTATTCAGCATTCCAGGCAGACCCTATCCCAATTGCTCCTTCCCTTCAGTTTTCTGTTGTTCCCCCTCAACAGTCAGTCAGCATTCCATGGTCAACTGAGCATGCTCAGTTTTCATTGGGAACATTTTTCCTCTAAAGTTTTGTTTGTACTTCTACAAACCATGTGGTTTTCCTGATCTTGTTATACCTCCCTCTTGTGCCTAGATGACACCATTTTGATTACCTAAGAATTGACACTTAGGGAATGAGGTCACTAGTAGTATATAGGATGTTGTTCTATCTTAAGACTTCCTCTGACCCAGCAGTATCAAACCCACTCTGACCCCCACCAACACAGCAATGCTATCTTCCAAAGAGTCAGAAGAATTTCCCATGTTTTAATAGTGCTGTACTGAATATTGTGCCCTGTTTTGGGGAAATTATTTCTCTCCCTGCAAAAGAGGCTTCCCCTGCTTCTGATTCTTTTGCAGGGAAGGAGGAATTTTGGACAATTTCCTCCATAGGGCAGGGGGCAGTGTTTCCGGATATCTTTCAACATTTGGGAAGTGGCTGAAGAATCTTCTATTTTTTTTAAATTTTACTTAAAAATGCCTCAGCAGGAGAATCTTTACAGAGCGCCCAGCAGCTCTTTCTAAACTCCCAGGAGACCAGGAGACCATGTGACCTCACCATTAGCCATTTAAGAAGAACTCCCAGACTGCAGAAGCTTTGCAAGGAGACCTGGGATAATGCAAGCAAGAACAAATGGGACTTTTGGAGCTTTAGGAAAATAATTTTATCTTGCCTGCTCTATTTGGCTGTAAGGAAGAAGAGATTTTTTTAAAAAAAACAAAAACGCCTCATTTGATCTTGCTTTGCAGAGGTTTTGCAGCCCAGGAGCCTTTCCTGATTGCCTATTGGAGAGGGAGAGGTCACATGGTCTCCTGGGAGTTCAGAAAGAGCTAAGGGGCTGAAGAAGAATCCTGGGCTTATACAAGTGCAGGCAATGCAGGGGGGTGTTTTTTAAAAAAAGAAAAAAAGAAAGTAGTCCCCTTAGCCACTGCCTACACTTATAAAGGTAAGTGGAAATCCTTTCCTGCTCCCCAAGGAGAAAGTTATTCAAAATTCTCACCTCTCCCAGTCTCTTTTGCCACAATTTCATTTCATGTCAACATTTCAAATCTATTTTCTCTCAAAATATGTATTTGAATGTGTATTGTATGTTTTGACCCAAGAACCATGGAGGAACATTCAGGAACTACAAAAGCCAGTGGATGACTAAATCTGTACATTAGTCCAGAAGATAAAGATCAGGTCAGTTTGTATCACAAAGAACAAAACCCTCAAACACCCCTAATGATTAGGCCTCTGTGAGGTGTTAAACAGGTAACTTTATGCAGGTAGGTTCATGCAGAGAATCAGTGACTGGCCCAAAGTAATCCAGTGAGTTTTTTAGATGAGTGAGGTCTAGAATGTGGATCTCTTGAGTCCCAGTCTGATATGCTAACCATTACATCACACAGACCCGGCCCAAGGCAGGTTGAAGCAAGGAGCCACCCCTGACCCCCACCTGATCTGCCTGCCCACTCAGTAAGTGTGCCCACCTTGTGAGTGCACATATGAACACCAAGAAAAGTAAGGCAGCCAGCTGGCCACCTGTTAAGAATGACCAGCTGAATTGGCTGGCCAAGTGAAGTAGGAGGTGCAGGAGCAGAGCAAGAGGTGAGTGGGCAAGTCGCTGCTTCTTAGTCCTGCCAGCTACCTACATGGCTGGCCAGCTGGCAGGCCCTGCAGGTGGTTGACAGAACCAAGAAGCAGCAGACCCTTTGGAGGGGGAGAGTACTGCTCTTCCCATATTCCACTGCCTGCCATGGCTGCATCCTCCCACTTCATGGTAGGGCCAGTCCTGACACCAGACTGACTCTTATGAGGCCCCAATAGACGCAGAGGGACTTACTTTTGAGCAGGCAGGTATAGGATTGTACTGAAGTGGCTCAAAAACATACATATTAATTTCTCAAGAAATTGATACAATCAAAGTTTCTGAATTACCTATTCCTCCATTCTTACATTCCATAGCCAATATAATATTCACTTCTACAAGACCCTTTAGTAATCACAGTGATGTAATGCATCTTCCTTCTGAGACCTTCACTAGTGTTTATGGGAACTAGTTTCCTAGGAGTTTCCTAGGTTACTGGATCCACATGATATGGGAACATCATTACGAGCTCTGGCAATGACATGGCTGAGAACATCAGAAGGAGAACAGACAATCCAGAACAAATGAAAAAACTCATAGGTATATGATATGCCATGCCGAACATTTAAGTGAGATAACGGATCTAAATCCTGGTGATACATCTTCTCAATTGCCTGGTGAAAGAATGTTACTGCTGAGTGAGAGAGCTTACATCATACAATATAATGTGTGAAATGAATTTAAGCAGAAGTGAAGGCTATGGGAGAATAGTCCAGCGTCTCTGTCTAAAATTAACTACAGCACATTCTAATATAAAGCACATGGAGCCACCAGTCAGTTCCAGTCAGTAATTTGCAAAGATTCCTTCCAAACACTCGTGGGCTGCATATGCACAAGGAAAGCCCCACAGTGGCTGTGGATCTGCATCCCATCGTTTAGACGACGCAGGCACAGCTTTGCATCCACTGCTCTGATTTTAAAAAGTTGGGGATTTACCCTGACTTTTTCAAAGGAGGTGACATCAACATGGTGCTTCTGCCATGTAACATCACTGTGTAGCCAATCCAGGGCCAACCTCGGGGCGGAGCCTGGTGGAAGGTGACCAGCAACAGATCACCTTCCACCGGTAAGAGGGTGGGGAAGCTCCAGGACCTGAGTGGCCGCCCAGAAACCCTGTGCTTCCTCATTGGCATCAGGATTACCTGACGCCGCCCCAGGAGAGGGAAAGCGTAGGGTTGGGGGCGGGGTGGTGCCAGGGACTGTTCTACCAAATTTAGATAGCGCAACCAATAAAGACAAGTGGATCCTTCATTTCCAAGCATAGTTCATTAAGGCCACAATTCTTTGCATATTTAGATAGAAAAAAACCCCCTACAACTCCTAGCATCCCCCAACCAGCATTGCTGGCTGCCGCATTCTCAGAGTTGTAGGGCTTTTTTTCTGTCTAAACATCAATAAGATTGCACCCTAAATGTGGCTTGTGTGTAGCATACTATTTGCAAGCAGCAAAGCCAGTGAATTTCATTTGGTGTACTATACACACCAATGTGGGGAGTGACACAATCCCATCATTTGGGAAATATCTAAATCAGCCCCGTTGAAAAAAACCTTTGCCTGGTACTCAAACCATTTAGTGATTGGGCCACTGAAGAAGACACTTTTGTCGAAACGCGTTTGGCCAGAATCATAAGAGCCTTGTTTTTACTTTGTTATTATACATATGTATTTCAAATAGTTTTCTTTGGTGATAAATATATTATTTTATTAAGTATTAAAATTCATTACATATTTTCCCCTTAACTTTCTTTTTTTGTTTTGTGTGACAATGACATTTTCTTTCAGTCCTTGCATCCCATAAACACCTCCTTATTTCTGTCCAGCCATGGAACTGTTAGGGTATACTGAAATAGCAATATTCTTAAATAAGTGAGTGAAGATAAGGTTGTTATCATGCACATTCATTGTGAATAGGTCATTTGAATCTAGTAGGTGTGCCAGCTTTTGTACTAGCTCCTGCTTCTGTGCCTTTACTAAGAGTTTGTTCTGAGGACATAAGCAAATACAAATCTTGTATTTGTTTGTTTTTCAGTCCATTTACATAATGCCTTTCAGCCCCTATAACGCTAATCTCTGTGAAAAGCATCCCTTGCGAATTCCTACATATCAAGCCACTGTTAAAGGCACAGGGTGAGGCCAAGTTCTGGTCAGTTGGCAACTTCAGGATGTCTATTGAAAAATTCTTCCAGAGCAGTCAGGATCAAGCAGCTTGGATAAAAAACACACTTGGGACATGGTGGCTCATATCCAGAAGAATTCCCACTGAACAACCCAATCCTTAGATCTCCAGACAGGGCTGTATCTAAGCCCTGCCTGAAGCTCTAGATAGCCAGTGAGCATATTCGCACATCATGATAAGTCATCCCTGAACCAAACCATGGGGACTTCTTTAATCCATCACTAACCCACGTTGCTGCCTTCAGATGATCAGGCACTTCTTGGTTTGCTATGATGGTTTCCCCCTTAGTTAGGGTGACCAGATTTTGGAAAGCAAAATCCCGGTCCAAAATGGCCATCCCACCAAAGCAGCCCCCCGAATATAAAATAAAAAAATTAAAAAGGCCGCCCGCGATGCGGCCAACAAGCAGACACCCCCCCACCCAAAACACCCCCCCAAGCCACCCCCCCCAAAAAAAAACCAGCCCGGACCTACCGGGTCCTCCGCTGCCACCGCCGATCTCCTCCACTGCCGCGTGACCCCCTGCAGCCCCCTCACCCTGCTTTCCCTGCTCCTGGGCTCCCTGGAGGTACCTGAGGAACAGCAACAGAAGCAGCAGGCAAAGGAGGAGGAAGAGCCTGCTTTAAAATGCCCGCACTGCTCCCCAGCCTCGGCAGGAAACAAGTGCTCAGCATTAGGGAGCGTCAACAAATTCCTTATCTGGTGGCTAAAGCAGTTAGCCACCAGACAAGGAATTTGTTGACACTCCCTAACTCTGAGCACCTCTTTCTTGCCGAGGCCGGGGAGCAGCACCGGCATTTTAGGGTGGGAGGAGAGCTGATCCTTTCCCCGGTTTGCCCCCACCGCCCCCCTGTCTGCCCGGATTGCCCCAGTTTTCCCAGTTAGGACCGGGAAATCCAGGGCAATCTGGTCACCCTACTTAGTCCTCTGTCCTGTTCCCAGAATATATTCCAGTGTCCTTTCTGGCACAACTTTTTTGAAAATAGTACAACTGTCTGCGTTTGTGCTGTTTGTGTTTTGAGGATTGTCGGGCATCTTTTTCTTTTCTTTTTTTCCTTTCTGCAATTGTACACATATTTAGTTGGAGGGGGGAATCAGAGACCAAGGCCTTATCTAGACCAGCCATTTATTCCATGATAAGATTGAGGTCGTCCCTACTGGGCCACATGATGCACAGCGGATCCAGGGGTGATTTGGGGAAGACCCCTCAGTTTTCCCAGGATATGGATGATGGCTTTTGTCCCGTTTCCCCCCCTCTGTCAGTACAATCCCGAGGTGGGTGGCTGATGTGCCCTTCCTTCCCAAAGTTGCTGCTGTTCCTTGCGAGTAGCAGGGCTCAGCGACCATGCAAGCAGCTGTGGGGAATGATCCCATGGGTATCAGGGGTGAGGGGGAGAGCTTTGTCACCATGTTTTGAATAGATATCAGTGTGCTTCAGCACCAGGTGTGTTTGGTTTTTAAAAAACAGAAAAAAGAAGAATCACAGCTCCATGCAGGATTGCAACTCTGATCTTGCACAAGCCTCACAAGTTATATAAAAAACACTTCCTGGAATGGCTCTCCTAATTGTGGGAAAAGTCCCTGGCGTGTGACCCATGAGGAATGATCACTGAAGCTGAAAACCTCACGATCATCCCCTACCCACTCCTGAAAGGGCTCTAGGTGTAGATGAGCCCCAAAAATACACATCCCCCCCCCCACTAGGCTAAGGTATAAAAATGTAGATTTGGGTGGGGAATTTGTACTTTTTAACCTTTTTTCCCCTTCACTTGAAAATTTAATTTTTTTTTCTACATCCCCCCGACTAAATTTGCATACAGTTCTGGAAAGTGAAAAAAGAAAAAGGTCCATAAATGTCATGGTCGATTGCTGCTTGATTTGTGCAATTCTCCAGCCTGACATATGGTAAATGAGATCATGAGGCAGCAAGCAGAGCGGTTGGTTTTTCTGCCTCTCCTGCCAAGTGACTCTGTAGCCTTTTGGCACAAGCCATGTACTGGGTTTGCACGTCACAGCAAGCCACTCTGAAAACAAGCCAACCTAAACAACCCAACAACAAGCCATGGATTCTCTGTTTGGCTTGTGCATGGTTAACAAACCATGCTGAAGCCACCATGATGGCTTCAGACATCTGGTCCACAATTCCATGCTCCTAGGAAAAACTTAAGTCTATTACAAAATCTGCAGGTCAAATTCATAGAAATCTAATCTCATTGCAATCTGTTGCACATTTCTCTGACACTCCTAAGCTAGATGGACCAATGGGCTTACTGGAGCTATGACTGGTGCACTAGTCAGTAGACCATGTTTGGGAGGATAATGAGAGAAATGGTAGAGGCCTTACTTGGGAAGTGAAGAACTCCCTGGGGTATAAATGTGAATGTGGGAGAGAGAGGGGCCTGCAGAAATCTCACACCGTCAGAAGAACTCTGGAGCCACCTGCTGACCAAACAACAAAATTACAGAGACAAGGAACAGGGGAAATAAGTCCTGAAAGGAGTAGCCATGTGTGTGTTTGTGGGGAGCAGGCATAGGGTCCAGAATCCTTGGCTGGAGCAAGGTCCAAGTCTGTAGAAGAGCTGCCTAAAAGGGAAAAATACTGACTGGTAACTTCGAGGCTCGACTTCTGCAATGCGCTGTACATAGGGCCACCTTTGTGCCTAGTCCGGAAACTTCAATTAGTTCAAAATATGGCAGCCAGGTTGGTCACCGGTACACCTAGGGGTGACCACATAACACCAATCTTAAAATCACTCCACTGGCTGCCCATTAGAGCAATGTATAAAGTGTTGGTTATTACCTTTAAAGCCCTACATGGTTTGGGTCCAGGTTACCTGCGGGATCGCCTTCTCCCGTATAATCTGCTCCGCACACTCAGGTCCCCTGGGAAGAATTTACTCCAGTCAGCCAGAACTAGGCTGACGAGTGTTACCCAGAGGACCTTCTCTTCTGCCGCTCCCAGGCTGTGGGATGGCCTGCCGGAGGAGATTCGACAAATTAGCAGTCTTCTGGAATTTAAGAAAGCTGTGAAGACTGCTCTCTTCTGGCAGGCCTATCCAGTTGAATTTTAAGATGTTTTTAATAATGTATTTGTTTTTATCTGTTTTAATGGTTTATTTTATTGTTTTTATATTTATATTTATTGTTGTTCCCCACCTCGATCTGGATGGAGAGGCGGGTTAGAAATTAAGTAAGTAAATAAATAAATAAATAAATAGTGCACATGCACTGTGGCTTGTCATGTCATGCAAACTTGGGTGGCATGGGTCATGTGAGTATTAAACAGCCCTTGGAAAACCCTAGAACAACCCATTTGTGAAATGTCTACAGACCCCCTGTTTCACCATGGGTCAGCAACAACTACAAAAATCCATTTCCCATCCATGAAGAACATTCACTGGTCAACCCTTATTGTACTTACCACAAGGCAGCAAAACATCCAGTCTGCACATAATTTCCCTTATCGTTTGCTTTTCTATTTCTTTTCATCTGTTTTGACAGTGACCTATATCTACCTATTCCAAGTATCACATCATTGGAAGTGGCATGCCTATAAACTTGGCAGGTTACTCCATCCTCCGAAGGACCCCCTCACTTCAATGAAGGTGGTAAATTTAAAAAAGAATCATAAATTATATTGATGTACCATGATCAGTTAGCAAACTAATAAGAAGATGCAGCTAAAGTCTTTATCCGTCTTCTGAAAATTAGATACTATTCACAATACAAATATTCATCATTTCACCAGTACAGAGCCAATGGACTAAATGGGCATATATACTATATTCACTCTTGTCCTTCGTGGTGTATGTCCATCACGTAACTATAATTTGTGAAAGCCAAAGGAGCAGTGATATGGTCAAGGTGTAGTGATGCTGTGCTGAGAGGTTTCCTTTCCCTTTAAAAGATTGAAGAACCTGGAAGAACTTGAATCCAATCACATAATGCATTGTAACTGAATGAGAGAGCACAGGCGTAATCTTGACATTAAATGGACCATGTGCGTAGCCAATGCTGTTGTTTCTGCTATATAATACAGTGAAAAAATATGTAAGGCTTATAAAAGGAAAGGGAGAACAGCCTGTCAGGTTACTTAGGCTGACCATATGAAAAGGAGGACAGGGCTCATGTAACTTTAACAGTTATAGAGAAAAGGGAATTTCAGCCAGTGTCATTTGTATGCAATTAGTCCCTGGTGAAATTCCCTCTTCATCACAACAGTTAAAGTTGCAAGCACTATACTAGAGTGACCATGCACAAAAGAAGGCAGGGCCCCTGCAACTTTAACTGCTGTGATGAAGAGGGAATTTCACCAGAAACTAATTGCATACAAATGACACTGGCTGAAATTCCCTTTTCTCTACAACTGTTAAAGTTACATGAGCCCTGTCCTCCTTTTCATATGGTCACCCTAGGTTACTCTTAGGAAGACAGTAGACCAGGCCAAAATGGACGCTGAATGGAGCAACATATTTATTGATAAACAAAAGGTGAAACAAAAACATTTGCATGGATAGCTGTAAACTATAGTTTAGGACACAACACCACCTATAGCTGGAGGAAAAGCATTACAGTGTTAATGTCTATAAACTAGCCAGTGGTTTTCCTTCTGCAACAATACTGTGAGGGGACACCTTTGGTGTTTTGCAGGATATGTAACATGACAATTTGCCATATCACCAGGTTATTCCATAGTCAATATTTAATCTCTAATTTCTCCTTCTTTGGTTTTATCCTTCCAGAAAGAAATGAACCTCTGAACAAGATGTGTGGGATCAGTGCCATCATCTTAGATAGGGTGACCATATGAAAACAAGGAAAGTGCTCCTGCATCTTTAACAGTTGCATAGGAAAGGGAATTTAAGCAGGTATCATTTGTATGCATGCAACACCTGGTGAAATTCCCTCTTCATCACAACAGTTAAAGCTGCAGGAGCCCTTCCCTCAGAGTGACCAGATACAAAAGAGGGCAGAATGACCTTTTTTCCCTGTGTAAAGCCTGTAATGTAAGGAAACAATTATTTTCCTAAAGTAAGACTCTCTAGGGGATTGGATTGATTGGCTATCCTTGGGGAAACAAAGAGTTGCCATCCCTTGCTGACAATTTATTTATCTTTATCTGCTAAAGTGCCATCAATGCAGTGTTTAACCATTTAAATCAATAAAACCTTAAAACATCAAAAACAAGAACATTAAAAACATTAAAACATTAAAAGTTCCCTCTAGCCATTCAAATGTCAGTATGGAAGATGTTCTTTTGGACCACTCAGTTTGTCTAGCCCTGCTAGGATGTTCCATGGCATCAGTTTGTTCTTTAGGATCCATCCCTTCTCAACCCTAACCTGAGGATTCACCCTAACCCAAATTAACCACGGACACTTACCTGGACCCATTCAAAGTCATTATGGAAACTCTCAGTTCGGACACTCAATCACTTTTTTCAAACCCATTTCAAGAATTGGATCCTCAGGCACCCCTAAAGAACATTTCAACTGGACAGACAATCAATGAGAAAGTCACACTGGATCTTCTTTCATTTTCTTCTAATGGGCAAGAAGATGCTGAAAAGTTCAAGAAAATGACACTGATGTGTTGGTTCTGTTAATTTACCATCAAAAGCACTTCCTAAACTCTCGGGTTTGGTTTGATTGTGGCAAGTCTAACAACAGCAGAAGGATGATCAATGTAACTTGTATCACAGAGGAGCGCGGGCATGATCTGGTAGAGGCCTTGTCTGGCTACCATGCTTCTACAGGGTCTGATTTCACAGCTGCATTTGCAAGACAGGGAAAAGTTAAACCATTTGAAATCATGAAAAAGAATCATGAATTCCAAGAAATTCTCAGCCAGCTAGGTGAGTCATTAACTTTAACCGAAGAAAAGATAGCTGGGTTAGAGAAATTTGTCTGTGCCATTCATGGCCACCCTAAATACTTCTCTGTGAGTGAAGTAAGATACAGTCTATTTATGAAGAAAACAACACCTAAGATCCAGTCTAAAGCATTCTCCAAAGTTAAAGGGATTGACCCAACAATGCTGCCTCCATCTAAACCTGAATTGATCCAAAAGATTAAAAGAATCAATTCAGTGTCATGGCTGTGGAAACGAGCAGATTGTAGAAAACCTGACGACGGGCTTGATCCTACTGAACACAGCTGGTACTTGGAAAATGGCAGGTACCACATAAAATGGTATGATGGTCCAACACTCCCAGAAAATCTTGAAACAGCCACAGAAGAGGACAGTGAAAAAGACGACGAGGAAAGTGATTTTGACAGTTATGATTGCAATTCCAATGAAAGTGAAGAGGACATCCAATGAAATTTATTTGTTAAACCTTCTCACAGAACATAGTTTTTATTTTGTAAATTGTAATTTTTTGCTGAAAAATTTTAAAACTTTTGTTAAGAACAATTTAACCTAATACATAGTGTTTTTATATATATCATCATACTCGTCTTGTTTGAAATCTTGTAAAGAACATTTGAATATGTTCTACTGTAAAAATCACAGTTGAACATGTTCAAAATGATCTGTGCATTCGATTGAGAGATATTTAGGGTGGATACTTTTGAAATGAAAGCCCTGTATGATAAATTGTAAAATCATACAATCCTGAGAAAGTGAACGTATAATGATATATCACTCTTAATTCCCTAAGCGTTGGGGTAAACCCCATGTTATCATTGAAAAATGCAACTTTTTTGTTCTTTGAGTATTCTTTCGAAAGCCGTATAGTTTTGGAGTAAATCATGGATAAACGACTCACAAAACCAATGTGAATACTGATTTTATAGGTTCAAATGAAATTATCTCAAAAACTAATGGAGTTAACAAAAATGTGAAATTACAAAAAGCATTTGTCATTAAATTTGAAACATTTCAGAATAAAATTCATCTCAGTAGCATGAACGGATGAGAAGTTATGCATATTTAAATGTGGCAACTACATAATAGCGCAGCAGCCATATTGATGATGTCATAACGCACCCCCCCCCCCCACGACTAGCATTTTGTAAGACTCACTTTTCTGAGACACTTCTGTCATAAACAGAAAATATTTACTAAGCATTTGCACTCGCTGGGGTAAATTAATCCTGCCAGGCTCTGGGACTATTTGCTCTTCCAAAGCAAAAGTTAGTGCCTGGGGATTAATTCCTCCTCGATCCTAACTCTTACCTGGGGATTAACTTTAACTATAATTTCCTGTTGAGACGTCCCTCCAGCCACTCAAATTCAGTATGGAAGCTGATATTTTGGCCCACTCTGTGTGCCTAGCCTTGATAGGCTCTTCCCCAGCATCAGTTTGTGCCTGGGGATTCTATCCCCCTCAACCATATCCCAAACCTGGGTATTAACCCTAACCCTGATTTCCTGCTCAGACTTCCCTCCAGCGTCTCACATTCAGTATAGATGCTGAACTTTTGGTCCACTCAGGCTTCATCTACAAGAATTCGCCTTTACGCCTGGTTAGGCGATTATGCGCATATTCGCAGAAGTGCATTTACGCCTAATACCTCTGTACGAGAGGCGGCGAAGCGCATTACTGGACGTCTGAAACATGATTTAAACTGTTGACATGCGGAGAATCGCTTGTTCACATAGTCAAAATGCGCTTTAATGGCTGGAGCAAAATAAAACTCGCTATTTAACGCGCATTCGATAATGCGCATAATCGGATGTTTAAAGCACCTCGACGCCCGATTTGCGCTCCGTTCTTGTAGAGGTAATTTTTTTTATGCGCTTTGAAAGAGCTTTAAATGCCTCTTGCAGAGGCAGCCTCAGCCTGTCTAGCTCCGCTAGACTCTTTGCTAGCACCAGTTTGTGCCTGGGGATTCGTTCCTCCTCAGCCCTAACCCTAACCTAGGTACTAACCCTAACCCTAATTTCCTGCTGGGATGTCCCTCCAGCCACTTGAAGACAGTATGGAAGCTGTTCTTTTGGCCCACCCAGTCTTTCTAGCCTTGCTAGGCTCCTACCCAGCACCAGTTTGTGCCTGGGGATTTGTTCCTCGTCAACCCTAACCCTAACCTGGGAATTAACCCTAACCCTAATTTCCCTGAGCCACTCAAAGTCAATATGGAAGTTGTTCTTTTGGCCAACTAAGTCTGTCTAGCCCTGCTTTCCTCTTGTACAGCACCAGTTCATACCTTGAGATTCATTCCTCCTCAACCGTAACCCTAACCTGGGGATTAACGCTAACCGTAATTTCTTCTTGAGTCTTTTCTCCAGCAGCTCAAAATCTGTATGGAAGTTGTTATTTTGGCCCACTCAGCCTGTCTAGCCCTGCTTTCCTTTTCTATCACATCAGTTTGTGCATTGTGATTCATTCCTCCTCAGCTCTAACCCTAACTTGGGGGTTAATCTTAACCCTAATTTAGGGTGACCATCGAACCGGAAATGCCTGGACAAGTCCGGAAATGGAACGAATATTGAACATCTGGTCGGATTCCTTGTAATTTATGAAAATGTCCGGGAAAAACGCACTGTCTCTGCTTCTCCCAGAAGTCTGGGAGGCAAATTGCAGGGCATGGAAGCTGCTGCGATGAAGGGAAGGTCAAGAATTGCATTCTGGACACAGGGAGGATGCTGAGAATGGTAGTCTACAGGGCTCTGGAGCCTGCTTGGCTCCCGCCCTACTAGTATTCATCACTTCCTTCTGGCCACCAACATTGTCTGGTCTTCTGCAGCTAAAACTCCAGAGAACAGGGCAGAGAATAGGGCAGGCTGGGCGTGGGGGGGGGGGAATGGACTCTCTGGCCACGATGGCAAGGGTTGGGGGAGAAGAGAACCAAAAAAATGTCCTACCTTTCCTTTCAGTAAGCTTCCCCCCCTTCCCGCTTATCACTGTTCCATTCTTGATGCCCGCATGGAAGGGACTGGGAAGGGCTGTGCAGAAACGGAGTTTCCCAAGTCCCTTTTGCAAGAATCCAGGGATTTTTCTCAGTCATCGCCGCCATGACAATGACCCACAACATTGGCATCTTAAAAACAAAAGCCTCTCCTGCCCAGGAGAGAGTTTTTAAAATCTCGATGGCCCCAGTGGGCAACGTTATTTTGGGGCCTCCAGAAAAAACTTTGCTGCCCACCCTGACCAGGCTCCATGGTGCCTTTAAAAAAACCCTCCTGCCCAGCAGAGAGAGTTTTTTTTTAAATCCCGATGGCCCCCGTGGGCAGGAGATGGAGTGAAAGAAAATGAGAGGAAAGTGAAAGTAAAAAGACCCTGCTGTTTCCAAACTGCCCCAGGAGAGGTGCGGAAACTCCAGGCTTCTCTTGGTCTCCTTCTGTCTTCTTTCCAAGATAAGGAAACTGGAAAATGGAGATTTCTCTTTTCTTTTTTGCCTCCCCTATTTACAAAACAATTTACCAAGCAATTCCAGTTTGGCAAAGAAAATGGCCTGTCTAAAAATGCCCCCTCCTCCTGCTGCAGGAAAGAGCTTACTTTGAGTCCTCATGGTGGGGTGGGAAGCAAAGAGAAAGAGAAAGAAAAAAAGAAACAACTTAATGCTAGCTTGTCCAAACCTACTTGTGTTTATACTAGGGTGACCAGATAAAATCCAGGTCAGGGCTCATGTAACTTTAACAGTTGTAGAGAAAAGGGAATTTCAGCCAGTGTCATGTGTATGCAACTAGTCCCTGGTGAAATTCCCTCTTCATCACAACAGTTAAAGTTTCATGCACTATACTAGAGTGACCATACACAAAAGAAGGCAGGGCCCCTGCTACTTTAACTGTTGTGTTGAAGAGAGAATTTCACCAGGACCTAATTGCATACAAATGACACTGGCTGAAAATAATAATAATAATAATAATAATAATAATAATAATAATATATTTATTTATTACCCGCCTCTCCCAACAGATCGAGGCAGGGAACAGCATTAAACATAAAATACAAAACTGATTAAAAGCACATAAAACCAATACATCATTAAAATACCAATAAAACACCAATAAAATTCCCTTTTCTCTACAACTAAACAGATTCACTAAACAGAAGTGCCACTAAACAGATTCAGAAAAGCTCATTGGTAATATAAATTACATCAAAATGGATGCCTTTTATACTAGAGACTTTCCTCCAGGGGTGGGCAACTTGTGCCCCTCCAAATGTTTTGGCCTAAAACTCTGACCAGCCTTAACCAGCATAGTCAATGGGGAGGGATGATGCGAGCTGTAGGCCAAAACATCTGGAGGACCACAAGTTCCAACCCTCCTTGCCTTACACCACACACATTGGTGTAAACCTTGCCAGATATATGAGCTAGAGGCTGTCTTTATGCCCTAGTTACCCCATGGTGGCTGTGCAGTGGTGCTGCATCAGTTATACAACTCACCTGCCAACTTGCAGCCACCATAGGGCTTTCCCCCGAAACTGCGCATTTAAAAAGCAGAGGATTTGCGGTGCAAGGTCACCATCTGGTGGTGGTAACCTGGCTTCGGCTTCAGGCCATGGGCATTCTGGGGATGGATCACAACCATTGATAGATTCCTGGAAGAGCAGGAAGGGTTGGCGGAGGGCAGGGGGCAGCCCTGACAAGCGGAAAGGCAGCTAGAAAGCCCGTGCTCCCTCCTGCCATGGGGATTAACTGTCCCCACCCCGTAGCTGTGGTGCCACAGGGTTTTAAGGGAATGCAGGGCCAAAGCAGCACCCTGAAGAGTCTGCGCATAGAGGTGTTGTAGGAATATACATATGGAGCTTCCCCTGCCCCTGAAATAACGAGAAAACAAGAGATGGTGGGGTTGCTCCTTCACTGCATAATGTCCACAATAGATTGTATTCGTTGCTGCTGGTTTGACCTTGTCCTGTAGTGTTTTTACTCTTTGTTGATGGTTTTCATTTGCTCTTATTATGTGGTGCTTTTATTCATGATTTGCATTATATGCTTTCAATCAGATTCTGCCTGCAAAGACATCCTGACACTAATCAGCATACACTCCTCTGATTGGCAGATTAAACCTGCTACAGTTGCATTTAGGTCACTCAGATGTCTGCAGTGTTTATGATGGACCCCTCACAAGCACTATAATCTCTTGTTTGCAAGTGTCAGCCATTGTTGTAACTAAACAGCAACTGCTGGATTAAAATCCAGGAAAAGTTCTTGAGGAAAGCAAGGTAATGACTGCTCAGCATCCTCCAATGCACTCCAGTGTTTTGGTAAGCTGTTGCTTCTTGTTAAAATCAAGCCTCCTAATGCAGTGTCAGAGAGCAATTGTTAAAAGTATGTGTCTTCATGAAAATTTTCTGTACGATAAAAACAGTCTATGGTGATCCTGTACCTTTAAGAATGGGTTAGGAGAGGGGATCTCCTTAATTACAGGTTTTCTCCTGGAATCTTGAGCATCTTCAGACGGGGGGGGGGGGGGGATTCCGTTTCCCTACTGTCACACACTGTTGCTCTTGCTTCCTGCTTTCTTCCATGTTGGGAATGACTGTAATTATATGGGGAAAGAAAACAGAGATCACATGACCCATACAGATAATGGAACATCGCCTTCTAGTGGGCATTTCATAGCACAACATTCTTGTGCATGGCAGGAAATTCAGAGTGTCATCACACGAGGGAAAATCACTTTTCCTTACCATGGCTTCTCCGCCCCGCTTCTGTCCTTCATTACATCCTCTTTCCTCCCAGAGAGGATAGAGGAATTAAACGAAGTCTATGTGGCCCATTCAAGGGCCATTTTTATCATGCTGCTTTTCCTGCACACACAGGAGATCGCAGCACATTCCATTATGAAAAAAATCAAATTAAAAGGAGTCTATTTTGTGATGGAAAAACAAACGGAAGGAGCAGGAGGCACATGGGAGGTGCACATCATCATCTAACGGATGCACAAACATCTGTAAGTGGGCAGTAGCGAGTGTGTGATAAAATGCTCGTCTGATGATGCCCACAGTCTTATTTTTTTTTAAATAGGCTTTTCTGTGGAGTTATTTACATTGGTAAAACTGGGAAAAAACACAGGAGACGTGCAGGAGGATCACTGCATTGTCAAAATGACCCATGAAGATCCATGAGTGGCCAGTCATGAGCGTGAGATAAAACACTCAACTGAAGAAGCTCCCTATCTTTTATGTGTGTTTTAATAGACGTGTAGAACTATTTCCATGACTGAGACCTGTGTTTGCTACTCATTACCCTAGTATCGCTGGTGGTGGATTCAAAGGACACTAAGAATGTTACCTTATATATCTCTGTTAGAAATGTATGCACTGGACTAAATCAAGGAACCCCATCATGCTTAATTCCCACTAAAATCATTGAGACACGTGGGTCATAACTAATGTAAACTCCACAGTTTTTCAATGAAGCACAACTAACATTCCCTGGATCAGGATCCTGGTTGCTGGATACAGAAGAAAGAAAGTATAAATAAGAGGAGAATCCTCTTCAATGGGGCTTACTTCCTAGTGAGTGAGTGTGTTCAGGATTGCAGCCTTTGGTTACAAATTGTATGCATGCTTGCTTGGGCGTAAGTGATGTTGTACTCAGTAGGATTTACAGCCAAGGAAATATGCATAGGATGAGGCCTACAATCTAATGTGCACTCACTTGGGAGTAGATCCCATTGTAGTCAGTGGGGTTTACTGCTAAGAAACATGCATACAGTATACTACACGGATGGCTGTGATTTGTCTATAAATTGGCTTTAAAAAGATGAAAAAAGCCTATCTTCCAAGTTTTCTTAGATCTCACCACTAGATCATGCTGTGACACAATATATGTTTGTTCCCCATTTTTATAAAGCCACTTTCTTTCATCTGTTATCTAATGCTGTGTAACACAGTGGGCCTGCAGAAACTGGCACAGTTCCCCCCCTCAGTTTGATAAGGCAGCTCTTATCTGGAAAACTGAAGAGGAATTTAATCTTTCTGAGAAAAGATTAACACTTCTATGGACATTTGATCTTTTTCAACAGCAGCCATCACTGTATCTGAACTCTTGATTTTCATTTTACACATAACGTCTGGGGTGGGGGAGTGGTGTTGGAGGGGAAGGGATAAAAGGCATAGGAACAGCTTTAGGCTTAATAATATTTACAGTATACTCATTGAAGTCATTGGGACTTATGTTAGCCATGACTAACCTAAATCCCTTTGATTTGGGTGTGTGTCTGTCTGTCTGGATCCATCCTTTGAGTTTTAAGTTTGTGGGCAGAGAACAGTTGCTGTTCATGTAGAAGCATGCATGTGGTTCCCTGAATTTCAAACTGTCCAATTTTATGATAAATTTCAGCCAGATGTCACATGCCGAAGCCCTTTGTCTTTGTCAAATAATTCCACCTGGATGCTGTGCCTTATCAAGATATTTAGGCTTGTTATCTCCTCCCCACATTTTACGTAAGAAGAAATAATATTAAAAATAAATTAAAGTTGCTTGGATGGTCTATGGTAATTGAACAATAGTGCTGATGCTGCAGGGTACTTGCCAATTTGCAATATGCATTTAGTCTGTGAGTTCATCATCTATGCCATTTTCTATTGAGTTTTCAACCTATGCATAGTATGTGTCTTCCCAAAGTGCCATACGTTATCACCCTGATCTTGCTTGAGATACATACAGGAAGCAGCAGGCAGGGGTGGGGAAACCCTTGCATTCCCCCCTCTGCCTGACTGTTAGGAGAGATTAGCTGACTGAGATAACTAGAGATGACAGAAGGGGAAAACCCACTGGCCAGCTGTATCTCCTTCCTTCTCACTAAGGCTTCAAGGCAAATCCCTCCAGCTTTCCTCAGCTGTAGAGAGGGAGCCTTCACAATTCTGAATCATCACGTTCTGGCTGCTTTTCATGTGATGAATAATGTGTAGCCAGGCTCTAAGATCTGGTTTACACATGGAGCAGAATGAAGGGGAAAGGGATGGTAGAGTTCTTTGCTTGGTAGATATGGTAGGGTCTGCAAGTGAGGGAATCACATTTTTTAATGCTCCCCTTTGTCAAACACACACACACACACACCCTCTCCCCTCTCCCAGAAGATGAAAAATTATACAGTACAGAATGGACTGGTCTACCACTCTTGTCTTTTGTTGACTTGCAGAGGGTTTTGCCAGTTTCTATCATGGTTTGTTTAATCTAGAGTTTCCTGTTACATC
Source organism: Anniella stebbinsi (assembly GCA_029215795.1). Lineage (NCBI taxonomy): Eukaryota > Metazoa > Chordata > Lepidosauria > Squamata > Anniellidae > Anniella > Anniella stebbinsi. The sequence continues at coordinate 71,887,797 of JARDYH010000002.1, read as the reverse complement.
CAAATAATTAAATTGTAGTTTAGTCTCAGTTTACTGACAAGGCTATGAAACTGGGGGGAAGCAGAGGGGAGGGGGATATACAAAGGCCAAAAGGTCATTCCCAGCTCAATAAACTAGGCTGACCATATGAAAAGGAGGTCAGGGCTCATGTAACTTTAACAGTTGTAGAGAAAAGGGAATTTCAGCCAGTGTCATTTGTATGCAATTAGTTCCTGGTGAAATTCCCTCTTCATCACAGCAGTTAAAGTTGCAGGGGCCCTGCCCTCTTTTGTATATGGTCACTCTAGTATAGTGCCTGCACCTTTAACTGTTGTGATGAAGAGGGAATTTCACCAGGAACTAATTGCATACAAATGACACTGGCTGAAATTCCCTTTTCTCTACAACTGTTAAAGTTACATGAGCCCTGTCCTTCTTTTCATATGGTCAGCCTAAATAAACCATGATTTATTAAGCCTAGAATGTACATCTGAATCTGCCCCATATCTGATGTGTCAGATACTAAGGGCCTTGATAAGCCACCTGTTTCCAATCCCTTCCATCCTTTCTATCCAGCTATGCATGGCTTGTTCCCATTTTAATCATACAAGCCTTGTGGGATTGGCTAAGCAACAGTGAATGCAACAGGATCACCAAATGAGCTTCCCCAATCCAAACGTTATTCATTATACCATACTAGGTCCCTTCCCAACTCCCTGTTCTGCTGGTGCTGTACCAAGTTTCTGGATGGAGTTATCTTAGGCAAATAGAGGGGAATATCTTACATCAGAGGTGGGGAACCTACAGTCCTCCCAACGTTGTTGGACTCATCCCTAGTCAGCATGGGTAAAGGTCAGGGATGATGGTAACTATAATCCAATAACATCTTGAGGGCCAAGGTTCCCAACCCCTGTCTTAGATGTTTCATATAACTAACGTACCCATATTTCTCCCTCTGCTTCTAACTAGCTGTGCAACATGCAATTTGCTCTACCACTCTTATTAGTATATCTTGGTGCTTGCGAGTTCATTTAATAGTTTCAGTTCTCATAAAGATAAAATGTAAGCTCTGGAACTTCCTTCCCAGGGAAGCTAGACTGGCTCCCTCCGTGGTATGCTTTCGGAGGTAGGCTAAAACTTTTCTGTTTCAGCAGGCCTTTGGGGAGTAGTTCAGACCTTTGTGGATGTGCTGCTTATAGTTTGGATTTTTTAATTATTTGTATTTAAAATGTTTTAAAATGTTTTAAATATTTTAAAATCATACTATATTTAATTATATTTAATTTTTTTGTATATCTGTTTGATTTAACTTAATTTGTAAGCTGCCTTGAGTCCCAGTATTTGGAAAAAGGCAGGATATTAATAATATAAATATTATATTTATTACCCACCTCTCCCTCCAGATCGGGGCGGGGAACAACATAATCACAAAACACACAAAACTGATTAAAAATACATAAAACCAGTACATTATTAAAATACCAATAAAACACCAATAAAACACTTAAAATTCATCTGAGTAGGCCTGCTGGAAGAGCTCAGTCTTTATAGATCTTTTAAATTCCTGAAGACTGGTGAGTTGACGGATCTCTCCCGGCAGGTCATTCCACAATATGGGAGCGGCAGAAGAGAAGGTCCTCTGGGTAACAGTTGTCAGTCTAGTTTTCGTTGACTGTAATAAATTCTTCCCAGAGGACCTAAGCGTGCGGGGCTTAGAATAAGAATAAGAATTAACCAATTTCAGATGGAAAATAATAAATGGTAACTATCACTACCATGTTTCTGTATAATGAGAAGTGCCTAGAAACTTGGATGGTTAAGGAAAAGAAGCATTTAAACTTCAAGTTTCATACAAAATGTATATGTTAAACGACCTTCATAGGCCACTGATGCATATTTCAAAGTGATGCATTTTCACCCAAATATCCTGCTTAACAAAATTCATTGTCCACCCCTTCACAGTTACCTTGGGCCTGTTCAGACTAAGCCATGGTCAGGCAGGCCACTAACACTTTTCCAGCAAATGGTTAGCGGGCGTGTTTAAACCATGGTTATGTAGGAATGGTTCGCACAACACGCTAAGCCATAATGTTTACCTCAAAATGCTTAACCACCATGGATTAGTATGTCATCTGAACAGGGTCTGTAATTCTCTCTGAACAGCAATTCCAGTTATAAGAACTGGTGGTTATGCAAATATTATGATTTTCTCTAAACTGTTTAATAAATAGTCCTTCCCTACCCAGCATAAAACAAAGCTAGTTGCCTTTGCACTTCTTCATCCCCTATTACCATTTCTCCTCCTTTTTCCTGCCTTCCCTCCCCTTCCTCTATTATTTTCTTCACATTTCATATATATACTGTAAGCTTCTTGGGGCAGGTTGTTGTTGTTGTTGTTGTTGTTGTTGTTTTGCTTATGCTTTCTCCTTGGTACAAATGACAGCTGGATCATTCGTTGCCTACCAGGGATTCTGGGACTTGTAATCTCAGTAATAGTCCCTAGTGGGGAGACCCCCCCTTTCCCTGCCCAAATGGTTTGAAAACTGCATATGGAGTGTTCATGGTTCCCAATAGGGATGTGCACTGACCCCCCGGATCGGATCGGATAGCGGATCAGAATCGGACCTGGGGGGTCGGATCGGATCGTATCGGATCGGAGGCTGGTCGGATCGGATCGGACCAGATGTCCGATCCGGATCGGACGCCATTTTGAATGCTTTTTCCCATAGCCAAGTATTGTTTTACAAAAACGCCTATAACTTTTTCATTTTTAAAGATAGAAGGATGAAACTTGGGCACATTATACACTGGTTAGGGATAGTTATCTGTGATAAATTTCAGAAAGATTGGTGCATGCATTTTGTGGCAATTAATTTTTTAATAAATACCCAGGAATGCCTATAACTTTGTCATTTTTAAAGTTACACACATGAAACTTTGCCACATTGTAGGTGGTACCTTGGGACCTATGTGTGTGAAATTTCAGAAACGTAGGTGCTTGTCTTGTGTGGCAATTAATTTTTATAAAAATGGGTAGTAGTGGGGTAAATACATTTACGCCTCCCATTTTTTTATTTTTGAAGATACAAACAGGAAACTTGGGCACATTACAGGTACCACTTGCCTTGATATGTGTGTGAAATTTCAGAAACATTGGAGCTTTCCTTGTGTAGCAATTAATTTTTGAAACAATGAGGAAAGAAACACCTATAACTTTGTCATTTTTAAAGTTACACACATGAAACTTTGCCACATTGTAGGTGGTACCTTGGGACCTATGTGTGTAAAATTTCAAAAACGTAGGTGCTTGCCTTGTGTGGCAATTAATTTTAGAAAAATGGGTAGTAGTGGGGTAAATACAGTTACGCCTCCCATTTTTTTATTTTTGAAGATACAAACAGGAAACATGGGCACATTACAGGTACCACTTGGCTTGATATGTGTGTGAAATTTCAGAAACATTGGAGCTTGCCTTGTGTGGCAATTAATTTTTGAAACAATGAGGAAAGAAACACCTATAACTTTTTTATTTTAAAAGTTAGAAGTCTGAACATTGCTCACTTTGTAGATGGGTTAGGGGTAGATATGTGTCAGAAATTTCAGAATGATAGGTCCAGGCATTTGATGGCTATGGAATTTTTAAATTAAATGTTTCAAAAAGTTTTCCACAGAGGCCCGGTCTTCCCCTCCCGCTTCCCGCGAAGAAAAGGAAACACTCTCTCGTCTCGATCCCTTTGATCCTTGCTACTAGTATCCATTACAGGGCTCGTGTTTCCTTTCCTACTTTCACTTTTTACTCAAGCAGAACGGCTGAGCCTAGCTGAGTTTTGCAGCCATGCGTGCAAGGAAGGATCACTCTGGTCTTGATCCCTTTGATCCTTGCTAGTATCCATTACAGGGCTCGTGTCTGCTTTCCTCTCTCGATCTCTTTGATCCTTTGTTCCTCCCCTTCTCCTCCCCCTCGCCGGCGTTGTGTGTGCGCCCCACCGGTGACCTCGCGTGCGGGCTGGTTCCTGGAGACTGGTGTCATTTGTATCCATGCGGCACCTGGTGAAATTCCCTCTTCATCACAAAAGTTAAAATTGCAGGAGCTCTGCTCTCTTTTGTATCTGGTCACTCTAGTATAGCTCCTGCAGCTTTAACTGTCATATGGTCACCCTTGTTTCCCAACATACTGCTTCCAATACTGTAGGTAGAATATTTGCCTCTTTATGATCTCAAGCCTAAAAAAAAGCATCTTGTTTCCCAACATACTGCTTCCAATACTGTAGGTAGAATATTTGCCTCTTTATGATCTCAAGCCTAAAAAAAAGCATCTTGTTTCCCAACATACTGCTTCCAATACTGTAGGTAGAATATTTGCCTCTTTATGATCTCAAGCCTAAAAAAAAGCATCTTGTTTCCCAACATACTGCTTCCAATACTGTAGGTAGAATATTTGCCTCTTTATGATCTCAAGCCTAAAAAAAAGCATCTTGTTTCCCAACATACTGCTTCCAATACTGTAGGTAGAATATTTGCCTCTTTATGATCTCAAGCCTAAAAAAAAGCATCTTGTTTCCCAACATACTGCTTCCAATACTGTAGGTAGAATATTTGCCTCTTTATGATCTCAAGCCTAAAAAAAAACAAACATTTGTACACACCAGTCTCCTGGTACTGGTCATCCTACTATTAATTAATTGTAGCTGATAGGAAAGGGTTAAATCGTGGGAGCTGCAAGGAATTAAGAAAAAAGGAGAGGGGGTTTCGCCATTTCTTGAGCGCTCCTTAATTAGGGCTGCCCAAATGATAATGGACGGGTGGTGTGTGTGCGCGCGCGCGGGCGGCGGCGGCGGCGGCGGCAGGCTTGGCAGCGTATCCTGGCTGCCGAGGCCGGGTGTCTGGAGCGGAGGGGCCATTCAGGCCGCCCCTCAGGGAGCTGTGGCGGCGCATTGAACGCCCTCCCCATCATCCTCTTCATCATCAACCTACCCCCGCGGCCCAGCGGAGCACAACAGCCCGCATTAGGCAAGCCCTTCAGGAGCCTCACAGCAGCCAGGCAGAGCCTCTGCTGCCCAGGAACCGGCCCGCACGCGAGGTCACCGGCGGGGCGCACACACAACGCCGGCGAGGGGGAGGAGAAGGGGAGGAACAAAGGATCAAAGAGATCGAGAGAGGAAAGCAGACACGAGCCCTGTAATGGATACTAGCAAGGATCAAAGGGATCGAGACCAGAGTGATCCTTCCTTGCACGCATGGCTGCAAAACTCAGCTAGGCTCAGCCGTTCTGCTTGAGTAAAAAGTGAAAGTAGGAAAGGAAACACGAGCCCTGTAATGGATACTAGTAGCAAGGATCAAAGGGATCGAGACGAGAGAGTGTTTCCTTTTCTTCGCGGGAAGCGGGAGGGGAAGACCGGGCCTCTGTGGAAAACTTTTTGAAACATTTAATTTAAAAATTCCATAGCCATCAAATGCCTGGACCTATCATTCTGAAATTTCTGACACATATCTACCCCTAACCCATCTACAAAGTGAGCAATGTTCAGACTTCTAACTTTTAAAATAAAAAAGTTATAGGTGTTTCTTTCCTCATTGTTTCAAAAATTAATTGCCACACAAGGCAAGCTCCAATGTTTCTGAAATTTTACACACATATCAAGCCAAGTGGTACCTGTAATGTGCCCATGTTTCCTGTTTGTATCTTCAAAAATAAAAAAATGGGAGGCGTAACTGTATTTACCCCACTACTACCCATTTTTCTAAAATTAATTGCCATACAAGGCAAGCACCTACGTTTTTGAAATTTTACACACATAGGTCCCAAGGTACCACCTACAATGTGGCAAAGTTTCATGTGTGTAACTTTAAAAATGACAAAGTTATAGGCATTCCTGGGTATTTATTAAAAAATTAATTGCCACACAAGGCAAGCACCTATGTTTTTGAAATTTCACACACATAGGTCCCAAGGTACCACCTACAAAGTGGCAGAGTTTCATGTGTGTAACTTTAAAAATGACAAAGTTATAGGTGTTTCTTTCCTCATTGTTTCAAAAATTAATTGCCACACAAGGAAAGCTCCAATGTTTCTGAAATTTCACACACATATCAAGGCAAGTGGTACCTGTAATGTGCCCAAGTTTCCTGTTTGTATCTTCAAAAATAAAAAAATGGGAGGCATAAATGTATTTACCCCACTACTACCCATTTTTCTAAAAATTAATTGCCACACAAGACAAGCACCTACGTTTCTGAAATTTCACACACATAGGTCCCAAGGTACCATCTACAATGTGGCAAAGTTTCATGTGTGTAACTTTAAAAATGACAAAGTTATAGGCATTCCTGGGTATTTATTAAAAAATTAATTGCCACAAAATGCATGCACCAATCTTTCTGAAATTTATCACAGATAACTATCCCTAACCAGTGTATAATGTGCCCAAGTTTCATCCTTCTATCTTTAAAAATGAAAAAGTTATAGAAGTTTTTGTAAAACAATACTTGGCTATGGGAAAAAGCATTCAAAATGGCGTCTGATCCAGATCGGACCTCGTCGGATCGGATCGGATCGGATCGGAGGTTGGTCGGATCGGATCGGATCAGATTTTCCCGATTTTGGGTCGGATCGGATTCGGATCGTGGATCGGATCCGATCCGATGCACACCCCTAGTTCCCAACAGTTGTCCATACCATTATAAACCATTTTAAAGCAGTGGGGTAGATCCTGCCCAAGTCTTAGGGCAAGGGAAGGGGAAGAAAAAGTACACAAAGATGGCAGCAGATGCAATAGGCACTTTGTGGGCACCCTTGAGCCTTTGTGAGCATCTAATGCTGAGGCGCCCACCAAGCTATTTTCCCTCTCTGTAAGTGAATGGAGCAATTCCTCCATTCACTCATATGGGAGGGGGGGTCTCCCTGCCTAAAAAAAATGGCTGGAATGGGTCAAGGTTCACATCCCTTCAAGAAGATCCATTGGGTTAGTCCTCCTGTCAAGGACCCACCTCCTATCAAGGATCCTGGGGTAGGGCCTCCCATTAAGAGTCCGCCTCCCATTAAAGACCCTGCCAAAAATTGGCTGAAGGGGAGCTTTTTGCTTCTCTGTTCAAGCCAATGTATGGATTGGCTTGAACATTCACTTAAATAGAGAGGGGGGAGTTCTCTGCACCAAAAACAAACAAACAAACAAAACTGGAAACAGAGAGAAGTTCTCCCTGCTACTAAAGATCCTGTTTCCCCAAGGTTCCTTGGTGAGGGGTGGACTTGGCCCCCTTCCAGCCATTTTTGGCAGGGAGGATATTTTTCCTACCCAATTTGTGCTAATGGAAAAAGGGAAAGAGGCACCAGAGAGAAAGACAAGCCAGAGAGACGGAAGGAAGGAAAGAAAGAAAGAAAGAAAGAAGAGAGAGAGAGGCATACACAGAGTACACAATCATACACAATCATACACTCATACACAAACTTTGACATTACCAATAATAGGGGCAGGTGCAAGGGCCAGATCTACATCTTGTGTCAAAACATTACGAATATGGAATAAACATGTTTAGGCAGTTTATTTGGAACAATTTCTAATGTCCATTTCTAATCCCTTACCCCATTTTAGACTCCTTTAATAAAATTGAAATCACTTTAGTAATTTGATTAATTCCCTATAATCAAAATAGCAATTTTATGAAAATGTTTGCCGCCAATGCACATTTGAATGGTAAATCATTCTTCTTTGAATTGTGTTAATATTGAATTGTGTTAATATAATCATAACTTCAGATCTTAGGCTAGATCTACACCAAGCAGAATATGACACTTTGAAAACGGTTTGAAAACTGTATATGAAATCGGTCCTGGGCCCCATAGTTGTCACTACTGTTATAAACCTTTTAAAGCAGTAGTATAGATCCTGCCTACTGCTTTATAGCATTATTGAAGTGCCCTGATAAAGGTTGGGGAACAATCCACATTCCATATACTGCTTTCATAGTGTTACATCCTGCTTTTTATACGCATTGACAAATTCTACAAATATTTGCTTCATACGGAATAGTTATCTCACGTTCACCATTAACATTCAGTGGACTCAAGGAAATGGACATTTTATAGGATTGTATCTATAGTTTAGGCTGCAATCCTAGATCCATTTATCTTGATGTAAGCACCATGAAACATTAGGCTGAAATAGAATAAATAATTATATGAAAATGATTTGCACAGTTAGTAATCTCCCTTTTTCCGTCTTATCTGTTTCATTAGAACTAAAATACACAATTTTCAATTTTAGGAACAGATTGAAAAGCTGAGTAACATTCTTTATTTCTCTCTCTCTCTCTCTTGGCTGACACTTTTTCAAGGAGGAAAAAAACTGTTCTGTTATGATTTTTAAAGCATTCAGTATGTTTGTTCCAAGAAACTAAAATAATTTAACATGTAACTAGAGAAGGATTCCACCAGAATCCATGCCTGAAGGTGCAATTATACCTGAAACAAAGGACAAAAATAGAGCCTTTTCCTCTGACATTGCCAGGTGGACAAGTCTTCAGCATATAGATGAGGGAATTCTTAGTTGAATGGTCACTCTAATCATATAGTTCCTGAATGCAGACGGTTAGCTAACTTTTCCCCAAACATGCTAGGTATATGTGAAGAAATTCTGCCTGTAAAATAGTTGATGGAGTTACTGAGATTAAATTATGCACCTTTTCTGAGCAGGACTCTTTCCTTTCTTTGCCTGTCATTTGGGCAATGTACATTGCACTGAAGTATTTACAGGCCAATATTGAAATATGTTCAATGTCCTTTTTCTCCCCAGATTGAAATTCATCCACTCCGGTAATAGTGGTAAAAATGTGCCTGTGGATTTAGATTAATTGGCTAGTTAATATCCCAGTCAGTAGAAATAAAGGACAGGAGAGAAATATTACCTCATTAGTTCAAACAAATGATTGTTCTTGCTAACTTCATGTAAAATCCCATACTTAAAATGTCAGACAAGTGCAACATCAGCATCACTCCACCACAGACCCCAAGATAAACCACGTGGAACCTCACTGAGTAATGACTTTCAGAATCACCCTTGACAGCAAGGTCCATGACTGTGTTGATCCCTCTAAAAATAAATTAGAAGGTAATGGCTTTCCTTCATGGTGGATTTTGCATTGCAAATGGATATTGTCCTCCAGAAGCCTCATTTAGATTGTCTCACATGAGATTTCAGAAGCACCATCATGCCACAATGAGCTCCATCACACCAGCGATTTATCACACTCTCACCATGCCTGGCATGTGTTTTTGCAGCACGGTACTCATATGACATCGTCCCTGTCCTGTGCTCATCTCACCTCTTCCCCTCCATTTCCCATCTTATTTTGGAGCGGGGAAAGTCCGGTTCTCCCCCCCCCCTCCATGTGCAATAAAGCCTCTCCTTCCTCCCATGTTTTGCTGTCCTTGCGCTATATCAGACCATCCTGTTTTTTGGTGCGTGTGTATCGAAGGGTGGTCTCACTCACAAAAGAGGAAGGCATGGCAGTTCTCTGCTCAACTGCTCAACCGTGAAGTGGGAGGGAGAGAGGGCATCCAAACACCCCACAGAGAAGGTGAGCGAGGCTACCAACACCCATGCCTGGGACTTGGTCCCATTCAACTCTATCGTTCTTACTCCTGAGTAGGCATATCTAGGTTTCCTGAGAAGAACAATGCTGGCTTCCCCTTGCCATGCCAACATTGACCACAAACTTCTCAAAAACTAAGTGTAATACTTTCTCGTCACTTATATTGTTTAATATGATCTTAGGGGAAAGTGTAGTGTGTTGTTTTACCATAATTGCAGTTTCAGGCTGGCGCACTATTGTATGTGTACAGAAATTTTATATATATATATATATATATATATATATATATATATAATTTAACTGCAGGGGGAAGGAGAACGTAGGGGGTGGGAGATTTTGCCAGCATAATAGCTATGCAGGTGAAAAGATACATGAGCTGAAATAGCACAACAGTGCACAGACATGAAAGTGCCCAGTGCTCGACTCACTAAGGAAAGGAAGAAGGAAACTTTGGATGCAGACCGGGGAGCGTGGGAGTATGTGTGATGGAGCCCAATAAAGCACTTGGCTATGTCAAACAGGAATCTGTGTCAAGCAGGACTATGATTTCTGAGCTGTTCTCCTAATTTTAAGCCTGCATTTTTTCCTTGTATTTTAGCCTATTTTTCTCTTCTGTCCTTTATGACTCTCATGTATGTTGAATAAAACTAGTTTTAGTTTAGTTCACCCTCCCCCACAAAATATTTCAAATCAACATTCTGAACCGAAAGCTTTATTTATTTAGTTTTCAGAAATAAATATGCTGACAAACAAGAACAACAACAGCTTGACAATAATGATAATAACTAGTAGGGATGTGTATCATTCAGATGTCCGATAACAATCATTCAGATGTCCGATAACAATCTGATAAAGTCCTTATCAGACATTCGATTAGCGATAACGATACTTTCCTAAGGAGGCCCTATCTGATCAGATCTGAAATCCATATGTCCAATAACTAGGGATGTGCACTGGATCGGACCCGATCCACGATCCGAGTCCGGTCCAGTGGGAAATCGGATAAATTATCCGATTTCCGATCCCGCAGCTGGATCGGCCGATCCAATCCGAACCGGTCCGAAAAAGCTCCGAACCGGTTCGGCGGATCGGCGGATCGGCGGGCGCCCACTGGCGCCCACCGCCGCTTCCATTGGCGGGCGCCAGCGGGCGCCCGCCGATGAAAGTGGACAGCGGGGGGGGAGGAGGGGGGCACTTACCTTCTCGGCCCGGTGGCTCCCTTCCGGCGCCGGCGCCTACTACTACTAGCAGGCTCCGCGGCCTGCTCTAGGGTGGCGCGCCGGGTGATGTCATCACCCGGCGCGCTACTCTAGAGCAGGCCGCGGAGCCTGCTGGAAGTAGTAGGCGCCGGCGCCGGACGGGAGCCGCCGGGCCGGAAAGGTAAGGAGGGGGTGCGTGGAGGGGAGGAGGGGGCGCGCGGAGGGGGGAGGGGGGAGGGGGGCCCTTACCTGCCCGGCCCGGCGGCTCCCGTCCGGCGCCGGCGCCTACTACTCCCAGCAGGCTCCGCGGCCTGCTCTAGGATGGCGCGCCGGGTGATGTCATCACCCCGCGCGCTACTCGAGAGTAGGCCGCGGAGCCCGCTGGTAGTAGCCGCCGGCGCCGGACGGGCCGAGAAGGTAAGCAGTGGCGGGGAAGGGGGCTTACCCCCCCCGGAGCCGTCCGCTTCTATCCGCTGGCGCCCGCGGGCGCCAGCGGATGGAAGCGGGCGGCCCCAGGGGGGGTAGGGAGCGCGGGGGAGGGGGTTTACCTGCCGGGGCCGTCCACAGCGGACGGCCCCGGGGGGGGGAGGGAGTTAGGCCCCCCCTTACCCACCCGCCGCCATTTTTTCCTCATAGACTTGCATTGCAATGCAAGTCTATGGGGAAAAAAATGGCGGCCGATCCAAAAATGTACGATTTTTGGGTCGGGATCGGACTCGATCCGGTCCGGGGGGCCTCCGATTTTGTCCGAACCGGTCCGGGACAAAATTGGAGGTCCCGATCCGGGTCCCGATCCGATCCGGGGGGTCCGTGCACACCCCTACCAATAACTATTGGATATATTGGATTTTTGGACTGCCAGTTTAGGGCCGACCCTCCCTCTCCCCCCCACTCACGCTCCTTACCTGCGGCCTTCCCTGCTGCTGTCCGCTGCAGTCCGCTGCTTCTGGACTACTGAGAACTAGGCTTTGCAGCCTAGTTCTCAGGAGAGCGACGACGCATCGGGCAATGACAACACCCGGAGAGTCGTCACTTTGCTGAGAACTAGGTCGCAAAGCCTAGTTCTCAGTAGTCCAGCAGCAGTGGAAGGCAGCGGACGGCAGCGGGGAAGGCCGCAGGTAAGTGGGGACCCCTCCCTCCCTCCCTTCCCTTCCCTCCCCCACTCACGCTCCTTACCTGCAGCCTTCCCCACCGCCGCTCCCCCGTACTACTGGTAAACTGGCTTTATGGCATGTTCGTCAGTACAGAGCTGTGCCGAGTGATGATGACATCACTCGGCGCTTCTCTGTACTGACGAACAGGCCAGAAAACCTGTTTAGCAGTAGTAATAATAGTAATAAAAATAGAGTACTAAAATAAGTTAAAATAAGCTAAAATAAACAGACCATAGAACTCATTCAGCAGTTTTCAGTAGGAATCCCACGCTTGCCTTTCCATGCAGCTTCCTCTGTTTAGCAGTAGTATGGGGCGGCAGCGGCGGGTAAGGAGCGCAAGTGGGGGAAGGGAGCATGAGTGGGGGTAGGGAGCACAAGTGTGGGGGAGGGAGGGAGTGCTGGCCCAGTGTTTTTCCCCATAGACTTGCATAACTTCCGATATTTATCGGATATCAGATCCGATCAAATCTGGGTACCCCCCGGTATGATCGGATCTGAATTTTTTTTATATAGGAATTTCTGATTACGATATGATAAGATAATTTTGGCTGTGTAGCAGTAGCAGCAGCAACAACATTAAATTCCTCAGTCCTACCACCAAAAGGCTTGTTAGTGTAAAATAATGCAAAATAGGCTATTATGTATTACCTAAGTAAACATCGTCACTCTTTATAATATGTTTTCTGACATGCCATTAAATGTTTGGACTCGTCTGCCTTCCCGGATTAAATGAGAGTGAAGTTCATAGTGTGCCTATAAGTCATTTCTTCTTTGAGCATGAGTGGAGCCTTTAACAAATCTGAAAATCTAGCCTGTTCTCAAGGGAACTAATTTCCTTCTTGTAGAAGCAAGCAATCCATATAACCTTTTCATAAAGGGCTTGGAGAATTTGACAGTCTGTTATGTTGTTTTGATAAAATTTTGATAATTGTATATAAAACAGCTCTCTGTAGAGATAGTTCAATAATTATTTGTGCAAAGTAGAGGAGATTCATTGGTAGACAACTATTGATTGGGAGACAGTTGGGTTCAAATCTCCAGTCATCCATGAAGCATACTATTCTCTCTCTCTCTCTCTCTCTCTCTCTCTCTCTCTCTTTGTCTAATCTATCACATTGGTTTGATGTCAGGATGGTATGGGATGATCTTCATGACGGATGCCCTGTGCTCTTTGGTAAAAGGAGATATGGCACCATATTTGTGTGAAGGCCCCTAGGCAACGGCCTGATTCATTAGATGCATCAAATGGATTTAGATGGGGATATATAACTTCAAATGATGGAGCATTTTACTTGCATTCAAGCAAATGCAATTAGAACATCTCTTCAGACTTTGCCACTGAACATGACAAGATCACACAATGGGGTGAGTGGGAGCCAGCATGTGCAACCACCTTAACATCTTACATATTTGAGCCCTCACATATTTGGGAGAATGCCTGATTAGGGTTACAAATACTGCAAAATCTACTGCTTAAATGTACTGTTAGGCCTTTCCTGTTACAGAGTCTATAAATGCCTCTTAACTTTTCATACAAAGTAGGAAATGTCCAATGCTCAAAGTACAGGGGAATTGTAAACTCAGAGAGGTAGATCATAAATATACTTGTACAAATGTATCATAAACAACACACTTACATAGCCAACAGAAATAATCTTGGAATACTTAATTTACTGCCTCGGCAGCTCATCTGTCATGTGATGTTTTATCTCATAATTCCTTAGATAGCATGTTGCAGTTTGCTATTATTTGAAATGAAGTGTTCATTTATTGCTGCACTGAACATTTTCATGCCGCCATGAAACTTAATCTATAAGGAGAACGATCAAGCTCATTTCTCAGTGCCAGAGGGCTAATGTGTTCTCACTACTGTCCAGAGGGAGGGAGAGGCAAGGGAGGAGGCAGTGGCAGATGCTGTAGCTCCTTCACTTCAGCCCCATGCTTGCTCACTCACTGGCACACTCTTTTCCTCTAGGCCAGAGAACAAGAGAATAGGAGCAAGCGGGGATAGTAAGGAAGAAGAGCAGAAGGGCCAGAGAACCCAGGCAGTGGGCCTTCAGACAGGTTGTGGGCCTTGGCTGATGCTTGAGGATGCCGACCATTGGCTCCCGCCTTGATCTCTCTTCAGGTTTCAAATATTCAGAGGCCTTCCTAGATTTTTCATCTCTGGAAGGGTTATTTGAGGATTATTTAACCCTCAAGCAACTCCAGCTTCTTGGGTTTGAATGACACAAAAAAATACGGCAACTCCCGCCAGGGGCAGAATATTCAAAATGGCCACCTGAACATGCCACTATCCCACCACGGCTTAAATAATAAGCCATGATGGTGGTGGTGATTATGCAAACTGGGCCTCTGTGTGTGTGTGTGTGTGTGTGTGTGTGTGTGTGTGTTAGGGTAGCATATATGCATTGCCAAAAAAGAGGAAATCACAAAAGAGAGGACAAAAGGGGACACAGATTTTCGTATAATTATCCTACATTAATTTATATGTATACATGCACATTTAGAATTAATTGCTGTAATTATAAATAGAAGTACAATACATCTCACTGTATTGGGAACTACTGTGACCAGGTGACTTGTGTGCCTGTTCTGTCCACTGTCAAGGTGCTAACTAATTGATGGGCAACTTCAGACTCCCTTCATAGAGTTCTTGATCTTTAAACTGGACTTGGACTGGATAGCTGTTCAAATAGAGGACTATCCTTCAAATAGAAGGCTCCGAAGTCTGGGCATGTGTCTTGTTTGTGTGTGTTTGTGTGTATGTGTGTGAGCTGCCATGGGCTAACGAGGTGGCATGGCTATATGAGGGGCCACATGAAGCCTTAAATAGCTTTAAACAGAAGGCAGCATCACTCAGCTATTCTGTGGCCCTTTACAAGTTGAACACCTGTGGCTCCATCATCTTTTTCACTGGCTCTTTAATATGTTATGAGGAGAGATGCCAAATGGAAGCCAAGTGACTTCAATGGCTTCTCAGCCTGTGAACAGAAACACGACTGGTGAGAAACTGATTAATGTGTGCTTGATAGTTCATCAAATGCCTGAACAATATTTCTCTAAGCCTGGAAGGAACTGTGTAATTTCAACAGCTGAGATTTCATAGCTTTCCACTTGCCTCAGGGGGTGCGTAGGCACTGTTATTGCCTTTTCAAATGAAGTGCAGCCTTCACCTTTTGTTTTGGTGGCAAGATAACACCTGATTTAATCCATTCGCCATGTTAACAAACAAATTCAATGATAAATACTGAATATCTGAAAGACAAGTCCAATTCATATTGTTGTATACTTATGTATTCATGCAGGTTAAGCGAGATGGCAAAATTGTTTCAAGAACTTGATTCTAAAGCTTTTGCCATTGCTTTGGAGGGAATTTTGCTGCTATGGTGATCAATTTTTAATTACTCTTTCTGGCAGCATAATAATATGGTGATTCGTTTTCCTGACAGGAACCTGAAAGATCGTTATGCAGCATGAATTATTCAGTAAAGTGAAGTTCTCGTTGATGAGAACAGTAATAGATCTAGCATTTTTCTCACCCAAAGGGAACTTATTGAAACCCTGAACTAAGAGTATTCCATGACTCTAAAATACTTCAATCATAATCTTTGTGTAGATTGGAAAAGAATATGAGTTTGGAAAGTGGATTTGAAAGCCTTGTTAGTATGAACAGAATAATATTTCTCAGCTAAACCTTTGTTTAAATCTATTTGTTGAATATACATTCTTTACTTCATTAACGTATTGTTCATATGAGTTCATGTTGATTTTTAAAAATGCTTTGTGGATACATTCTTTATCCAATTGATTGGTAAACAAAATACTATATGACCCAATTCACATGATGGAAATACGTCCTGGACTATCATGTACATTTTACAGTTGGCTGCACATCAACACGGTCACCTCTGTGTTCCATTATGAAATAAGCAAGATACATTTTCTGCCCACAGTGAAGTCTATGGAAAAGGATGACACACTCCAAACTGAAAATTGATCTAGTTGCACAGTGGAGCAATTAGATGACAACTCCACTGTATGACCAATTCATTATGCACACAGCCATGAACAATTTTGGGCATGTGACTCTCAACAGTCTATGTTATTTATTTTTCTAGTATATGTAGCCATATGGAAAGCTATTGGGTTGAATCCAAGCTTAACCATTCTTAGTGTGGACCCATGGAAATCAATGGGACAAGTTTGCCGTGTCTAACAGAAGTCCCATTGATTTCAATGGGCCTATTCTAAGCATGATGAGGTCTGGGTCTAACCTGTTATGAATTTTGAAGAACTGACTGTTGTTTCTCCCACTTGATGGTGGAGGCATGTTATTAAAATCCTTTTCCTTAATTTATGCAGCAAAATATGTGTTCTGAAGTTTCAAGACTTTTTGCCCCTTGATTGCCATGCATTTACTGAACAAAATAGTTATAAATAAATGAATAAAATAAATAACCCTCAGGCCTTTGATCTTTATAGAACGTCTTTAACCAAGTAAAAGGATGGTAACATATTAATATTAGATTGTTCTTTTTTTCCCTTCCAGAATTCCGTAGTGTTTTATTAATCGCTGACTGGTATTTTATAAATGTTAAAGAGTACCAAAGTAACCTTTATATACATCCATGTATGAAATTTAACCAGTATGTCACCAAAGTTCATATTTACCTGTCTCACGATATGAACTTCTCTATCTTGTAATTTTGCATTACAAATTGAACTTTTTCCCCCCCTGGGAAGGTCTTCTCTTATTTGAACAGTAAGCGGAGCTTCTAGACATGTGCACATCAAGAAAGAATGGCCTTTCCTTACCCGGCTTGCTGGGTGGGGAGAGGTGGTTGCGGGCGAGGATGGGGTGAGGTGACGTTGAGGCCCATTATTTGCTGGCCCAGCATGGTGCCACCGGAGATGGGAGAGGTCTGCAGCTATTTAAGCCCAGAGACCCCTCCACACCACCACAGTTTGTTCCGCAGCTTGTCGGAACGAAGCAGGAGCGGCGGCAGCAGCAGCAGCAGCAGGAGCTGCAGGAGCAGGAGCAGGAGCAGCAGCAGCAGCAGCAGCAGCAGCAGGAGCAGTAGAGGCGGGAAGTCGGCGTCCGGCGGAAAGCCCCCTCTTCGGGGTGGAAGAAAAGAAGAAGTGGCTTGACAGCCCGGCGAGGGACCTCTACTGAAGATCGACTGCGGGGCGAGCGGCTGGGCTTGACTCCGCCCGTGGCCGGTGGCGCCAGTCGCGGCAAGGAGCTGAGGAGCCGGGGGAAGACCGCCCCCCTGCGAATCAAGACCCAGTGGCGGGGCGCGCAGGGCCCGGCTATAACCGGCTGCGGAAGCCGCAGCGGGGCTGAAGAGCCAGCGGGGGGGGGGTTCCCCCGCGAAGGAAGAGCCGGCCGCAGGGCAAGCGGCAGGGCTCGGCCCACGCTGCCCTCAGCAAGCGCGCTTGCAGCGCGGGGCAAGCGGTGGGGCTCGGCCCACGCTGTCCTCAGCGGGCGCGCTCGCAGCGCAGGAAGGTGGGGGGTTGCCCAGAAGGTTCAGCGGCCGCGGCTGAAGCATGGCCGAAGGCTGTGGGGGCGGCGCCTCGGTTGCTGCAGAGCTGGGCAACCGGGTTAGGCTTCCAGCACCCCCACGAAGAGCTGCTAGAACGTCTAGGCAGCAAGGGCTTAGCAACAAGGGAGTCGCGCCGAGCAGAAGAAGAACGGGACGCCTCTTCTAGGCCACTCAGGCCATTCAGGTTACGGGTTTGAGGGGGGAAATTAAGTGGGTGCCCAGGGCAGGCTTGCCTGGAGCCCCAATTTGTTTTTTGGGAAGGGTTTTGGAGGGGGTAGGTTTTTTGCTGGGTGGTTTTGCATCCCCACCCCCCACCCCCCATCCCTGTTTGGTGACTTTGCCCTCCCCTGTTGGTTGTTAACTGGCTTGATAGCCGCTCTTGCTACTCCAATCAGGTGGGCAGGCTTTACTCATCTGCCCATCTGTAAATTTATTGCAATATTAGTGCATATGTTGGTGTATTTGCTTGTATAAGGTGGGTCCTGGGTGTTATCCTGGGTTTAACCCTTGTCGTTAGAGACTCCGGTTTGGCACGTGACAATATTGCTATTCAATCATACCGTCACAGTGCAGCATATTCTTCACCTCTTACTAGTTAATAGTTATTTCCTTATTATTAAATCCTAGCCCAATTTCAATTTTAGAGTTGTAACGTGGATAATTTGCTTCATCCTCCGTCGCAGTATGCCTCCTAAAAAAGGTGTGTGGGGTAGCAAAGGCAAAGGAAAGGCTCCTGCACAATCTGCTAAATGGAGCAGGCCCATTGACAATTCTTCCTCAGAGGAAGACTTAGATCCTCAGGTATCTGGTATTGTGGCTAGATTACAGTCATTGGAAAAAGAAAAGGGCATCGCTTCCCCTCCAGTGACGGTTCCTCCGCACACTGTGGCAGGGCGCAGACAGACACGTAAAAAGAGGCAGGATGATTTATGGGATGCTCTTTCAGCTCGGTTAAAGGTGGTTGAAGACTCCTCGAGCGGAGCTACCAGGGAGGCGTTGCATACAGAAGCAAGCATCAGATCTCCCACCCCGTCCATCGTAGAATTACCCGCGAATTCACCTGCTGAACCTCCCCTTCAACATCTCACCCCGGTGCAGGGAATCAGCCACGCGTTACAAGGTGAGCAGCAGACTCATTACACTTCACCATTGCCTCATGCACCTGGGTCTTCGCCAGCACAGTGGGGTTTCATGCCATGGTTTCCAGGTGCGGGATCGCAAATGGGAAACATGGCACAACCTATGGCTCCACCTCTTCCTTTTACTGCTCCGGCCACTGTTGTTAATACACAGCAAGCCGGCAACGTGGCTGCAGGGACTGTGGTGTATCAGCAGCCAAATACTTTAGGGAACATTCCAACGGAAAGCCAGCCTCAATCTTCCCTGGTTACTGAGGCTATGGGTGCTTGCGCCAATGTCTGGCTGGGGCCTGCAGGTGCAACTGGGGTAGGGACCACCCTGGGGACTAGGGATGCTTATGCTGGGGCTACATATGATTCTATCCCAACTGGAAGCACATCTGCTCCATTGGGATATCATTTGTTACCCGCAACTAGAGAAAAGATCTGCAAAGGGGAATATGTGGACATATTCTCTTGCTCTTTCGGGAACAGGAGAGCACCGAGAAAGAAAAAGGGATGGACAAAGATGTGGAAAGGGTTAAGAGGAAGAAGGTGGCCCGTACATGGGCCAATTGGCTTCCCAGATTCCTGATTTATATGGGGGTCGTGCTTCAGCGTTTCCCGGGAAAAGGAGTTATTCTGGCTAAGTACCTCGATATGATATATCGAGCTTACTTGGAATATGAGGGCGGAGCCTGGTTGGCTTACGATGAATCATTTCATCGTAGAGCGGCCTTTGACCACGTCCTTCGCTGGGATTTGAAGGATAATGACCTGTGGCTACAGTTCATGACACCAGCCCGACCGGGATTTGGCGACAGGGCGGACAGTGGCCACATTCTGGCTAAACAACAGCCTGCGTCCACCTCTCGAGGGTACGCAGGCCAGGCGGTTCAACACCGCCCGCTTTGTTGGGACTTTAACAAAGGGATTTGCTCACGCAACCCATGTAAATACAGACACGACTGCCAAACTTGTGCAGGTCATCACGCCGCAACCAATTGCTTCAAAAATAAGACCGGAAAATGGCCCATTAGGGATGGACAGGGCGCCAGGCGTACTGGGGGACAACAACCTCCTGCCAAAGGGGCCCAGTCCGGTCAACCTTGAGCCCCTTAACAAGTTGTTAGCGCTTTACCCCAAACGGCGTGAGGCTTCATACCTTAGTGTTGGTTTTAGGGAAGGATTCTGCATCCCCTTTCAGGGTGTTAGGTGCAGTTCACTGGCTAAAAACCAGAAATCCATCAATCAGTTTGAGGACATTGCGAGGGAGAAAATTGGCAAAGAAGTCATGGCAGGAAGGGTGTTGGGGCCTTTTGCGCCCCCCCCCCCCCGATTCATCATTTGAGGGTATCACCTCTAGGAATAGTGCCAAAGAAAGCGCCTGGGGAATTCAGGTTGATTCACAACCTGTCTTTCCCAAAAGGCGCGTCCGTAAATGATGCTATCCCCGAACAATTATGTTCCATCAGGTACGCTTCATTTGATTCCGCTGTTCGTATGGTAAGGAACAATGGTCCTGGGGCTCTAATGGGCAAATGCGATATAAAAGCAGCCTTTCGCATTTTGCCAATTCACCCTAAGGATTTCAATTTATTGGGTTTTTGTTTCCAAGAGAAATACTACATAGACCGCGCCTTGCCAATGGGGTGTTCCATCTCTTGCGCGATGTTCGAAAAGTTCAGCACATTCTTGGAATGGGCACTTGTTTTTAGGGCGGGAGCGAGGGATGTCGTTCACTATCTTGATGACTTCCTGTTCTCGGGACCCGCAGGCAGCCCACATTGCGGGCGCATGATGGGTGAGTTTCGAGCATTATGCGAGGAGCTCGGGGTGCCTTTGGCACATGAAAAAACTGAAGGCCCATCCTCCATTCTTAAATTTCTAGGCGTAGAATTAGATTCTATTTTGCAATGCTGCCGTCTACCAATTGACAAGCTATCCACACTGCGGATCAAATTGGCGAGCATTTCAAACGATAAAAAAGTATCTTTAAAACAATTGCAAGAAATAGTGGGGCACCTGAATTTCGCATGTAGGGTCGTTGCCCCGGGTCGTGCCTTTCTTCAGCGCTTGTGCTCTGCTATGTCAGGGTTGCGCCAGCCACACCACAGAACGAGGGTCACTCGTTCCATGCGAGAGGATATTTCAGTATGGCTGGACTTTTTGGAACATTTCAACGGAGTATCATTCTGGAGGCAGGAGCTATTGTTAAAAACTGAATTCCAGGTTTATTCAGACGCTTCAGGTTCATGGGGTTTCGGAGTTATTTGGGGAAGGAAATGGTGCGCAGAACAGTGGCCTGATGATTGGCTTTTAAATGGCACTTGCAAGGATCTCACCTTCTTGGAGCTATTCCCAATAGTGGTGGCAGCACACGTGTGGGCCAGCGATTTTGCTAACTCCACAGTGTTGTTCTGGAGTGATAACCAGGCCACCGTGCAGGTCATTAATTCTCTTTCTTCTCGTAATCTGCGCGTCATGAACCTGGTTAGGAATTTTACCTTGCATTGTCTGAAATTCAATATTCTTTTCCGGGCAAAACATATACCGGGTTTGAATAATGAGATAGCGGATGCTTTGTCCCGACGTCAGGTACAGAGATTTCGGGAACTGGCGTCTTGGGCCCTCCCACAGCCGGAGAACATGCCTCCAGCGCTGTGGCAGATTGGAAGGTGGAGGTAGAGCAGGCTATATGGCAGTCCTTGGTGCCTAGCACCAAGGCCGCATACCAAGCAGCAGGTAGGGAATTTCAGGCCTTTTGCTTAGCCAATCAACTTCAACTCTTATGGCCCATTCCAGTTGACCACGTGCTGCAATTTTGTGTAAGTGCCAAACATAGGGGTCTGTCAATACGCACTATTTCCCTTAAGCTAACAGCGTTAGCATTTATGGCTAAAGCACGCGGCGTGGCGGACTGTACTTTGGATTTCCGAGTACGGAGAGTGCTTAACGGTTGGGCAAGGGCATCCCCCCGGGTGCCGGACCCAAGACTGCCATTGTCCCCTGACATTCTACTCAGGTTACAAGCTCGCTGGCCACTTCTTTGCCACTTGCAATACGAGTCAAGCTTGTTTCACGCTGCGGCACTGACAATCTTTTTCGGGGCTTTTCGCATATCTGAGGTTTTGGCGTCTTCTAAAAATGACAATTCCTCTCGGGCATTTCAATTCTCCGATTTGCGGCTGGGGCCAAGAGAGGTCCGATTATGTTTACGTCATTCAAAAACAGATCAGAAGGGTCGGGGGCATTGGATTTACTTATTTCAGTCATCTAGCGAGGAATTATGCCCTGTGAGAGCTTTGGCTGCATTTATGGCTATGCGGGGGGTCACTCCAGGTTGTCTGTTTCAGCACCAGGACCTGTCTCCCCTTACCAAATATCAATTTTGAGCAGTGGCGAGGAAAGCACTTGATGACCTAGGTTTATGCGGAGCAAGGTTTGGCACGCATTCATTTCGCATCGGGGCAGCTTCTACAGCTGCAACTTTAGGATTTTCCCATTCGCAGATAAAATCGCTGGGAAGATGGCGTTCTGCAGCATTTAAAACATATGTGAGGCATTTGGATGCATAACTAAACGTGGTGGATGCTAACGTCCTTATGTTTGTTTTAGATCCGCCAGTGGCTATGGCACCCGTGCGGGTTTCTATATGCGGCCATAGCATGGTGTTCTGGGCCAGCAAGCACGCAGCTAGTTCCAGCTGGGGATCTCAGCTCGGCATAAGTCAACACGCTACTATTCGTTGGCTCGGGAAACGTGGTATGCGGTGGGACGAGCTCATCCCCACCTTGCTGCAGCGACATTCTGCTTGGCTTCCCCCGCAGATTCTGCTCATTTATTTAGGGGGAAACGACCTGGGCCTAAAGAAGGGTAAGGCCCTTATCTTGCAAGTTCTGGCTGATTTTCAGCAGCTACGCCAGCGCTGGCCTCACATTCGAGTCGTGTGGCCCTGCATCTTGCCCCGGCTGCATTGGAGGGTGGCACACGACCACCACGCTATCGAAATAGCCCGAAAATGGGTTAATTCTGAGATCTTTAAAGCCTTGGCTGCGCATGGGGATGTTAGCATTCAACATCGTAATATTGGCTGTGCCCGGAGGGAGCTGTATCGACACGACGGGGTGTACTTGTCCCAGCTTGGTAACAACCTTTTCTTGGCTAATATACAAGAAGGTATCTTAAAGGTGCTCGGAGGGGGGAGGGGGGAGAAGTTCATGCTGAGGCTTGACTCTCCCTGTGGCGGTAAGAGCGGGCATTTTTATGTTTTTTAATGGTGAGCATTCACAGGCACTGTTAAGTGATTGGTAACGCCTGAGGGCCAACCACTGAGAGCCCCGCGGCATCAGTTGGGGGGGATAAGGCTTACCTATGGGGCCAACCCTTCTCGTCTACTCGGAGCTCTGCGGCATGAGGGGAGACGACACCGGAAGGCCCCCCACCTCAGATTGGGGAAGCTCGAGGGGTGGCGAGATCACAGGCGCCACTTCTCGGGCTGTGAATGTCTCGCCCAACCCCTTCAATGGCCTGGCTGGCCATGCTAAAATGCCCGCTTAGGAGTTCCTCCCCCTCCTTTTGCTATCTGTAAATAATAAAGTGGCCCTTGTTTATATCCCAATTCTTGTGTCGCCTCATTATTTCTCGTCCTTCGCTCTGCAACTCTGAATTTAGTTTTCCAGGACATCTGAATATTCAGCAGTACAATCAGGCACCCTGGAAACTACATGTCTTGGGCCTTCTTGTGCCAGTAACACTGCTGAACATACTTGTGATGATTTTACAGTTGCAAGGAACCCTGGAAAATGTAATTTCCTGGATGCCTGATATTCCGATCGGGTACTAAGGCTTGGAAAATGACCTGATCGAACTCCTCCTAGCATCTGCGATTCTGCAATTTCAGTGTTCCAGGCGCCAGGGAGAAATGGACCCTTCTCATTCTTCTGCCACACTTGTCAAGTAAGGTTTTGGTGAAGGTAAGGGAACTTGGGAGATACATAGACAGGGGGATGCTTGGGTGATGGGATTATTTAGCAATGATGCCTCCTGTTAGAAAGGCAAGTAGTAGAGAAAAAACAAAAGGCAAAACAGAATGGTTGTTTACCAGTCCCACATGCATGCAATGCTTCCTTACAACAATGAAGGAGACCACACCTTTTTTGGGTGAAGGAATGAAAAACAGCTTCACTCACAAATGTTCTTGCATGAAAATGCAGGTACAACATAAGAGTTTCAAAAATTTATTGATTTATTAAAACATTTGTATCCCTCCCTATTATCACTGGGATCTCAAGGCAGCATGCAGTCTGTTTTGTGTTTCCATTACAGAGGCAGGATCGAGAGAGTGAGCATGTGTGCTCCCAGCAATGGTGGAGATCAGAGACAGTGGGGGGAGGGGGACAGAAGAGGAGGAGCATAGGAAACTGCACCACAGGCTACAGAGATGCAAAGGCTAGCTGTAGTCAAAATTCTCATGAACTAACTGCAACACTGCTCCCTTCCAGTAACGTGCAGACAAAGTTGTAATATTCTCAACATTGGAAGGTATTGGAGTCCTGGAGGGTAGCTTTTACTTCAATTCTACTCCACCCCCAAATTGATTGTGTCAGATGACACACACACCCCATAGCTACCGCAGCATTTCTTGCCCTAAATCTGTTCTTTTTTCTTCTCCAAATTCATTTTGTGACAGATTTTCCCATCTCTGCAGATGTAGTGCAGTTTGGGAGTCTGTATGACCTCAGCTGGCTCTGGTGTGGGCTGGTGGAAGTGGTGCTGATTGGCCAAGGGAAATTTGCAAGGGGTGGGGGCGAGGTGAGAGCAGAGGGGAAAACATGGCTACCCAGAAGTAACTCACTGCCTTCCATTGCACCTTGCCAAATGCAGGAGTGGGGAGGGAAGCCAGCCCAGCTATTTTGAAACTGTGCTGTTGCAAACATGGGCTCAAACACTACCTTTCCACTCTTCACTGGAGTCGTGCACTTAGGGTGCCCCTTCCACTGCAGGGAGAGAGAGGAGCATGAGGGTGGATGTTTGCATATCTACTCAGAAGTAACATCGCCAATTCACTTTATGAGCATGCAAGTGAGGGAAGGAGAATCCTGTTGATTCAAAGTCTCACAGCTATGAAGGAACACAAGTTAGAGAGGGTGGGCGCCTGTTGATTCAAAGCTGCATAGGTGCATGGAGGCATCCTTTCTCTGCTACAGAGTTGAATAGAAGAAGAAGAAAATACTTTCAGAGCTGCATCGTTAGTCGCTGTTTGCTGTGTATCATGGCTGCATAGCCGATCCTGTGAAGTTTCGGGGCATAATATTCCATGTTCAATACTGCCCATATATCATGGAGGTTGTCACTTGGCAACTGCGATGCTGCAGGTTTTGGGGGGAACAGCAGTGAAAGCACCACCATATAAATGGTCCCCTAGTGCATTTCTGATTATATGATAAGGTGCATATCACATTTCTAATTAGACTCAGGAAAAAACTAGTGTATTTTCCAATTTTAAAATTTTAAAATTTATTGTTGTGTGTGTGTGTGTGTGTGTGTGTTCTAACTTCATCTTGCTAAGCTCAATTCTTAGCTTGGGGTGTGCATCAGATTGGGTCCAATCCACGATCCGGAGCCAATCTGACTGAAACTGCTATATTTGTGGCTGTGCAGTACCTTGCACAGCCACAAAAGCTTGAAGTGCCTGTACTGGACATAGCTTCGGTTGTGGGGCTGTGAACAAACTGATACCCCTGCCTTTTCCTGTTTGGTCTGTTTCGTAATTAGAAATACATAATACTGGCCACAATGCCCTCAGACCTAAGAGAATATCGTGATAGGGGGGATCTGGCATCCACCTTGCGTGGGGTCTCCCGGAGCCAACCTTGCAAAGTACGAGGCATTTGTATTTCTATTTCAATTATAGTAATTATTTCTAAATGTGTGTCTATTAGCATGTGAAACTTTTATGCAAATCTGTGTCCTCTTTTCTTCGGTGATACATTTTCTTGAGTTTACCAATGCATACCCTAGCCAGAGGTAATGGAGGCTTAGAGGGCTTCCAGACAGAGGGCTCCTAATATTACCAGGCACAAGGTACTGTGGAGCTATTCTAGCTTTTTCTCTTTGACAGATTCTCTATGGTAAGACAGAAGAAGGAAGAAGCAGTAGAAAAAGGCAGAAGGCTGATGAGTGGAAGACAACAACATCTCGACCCCTATACAATTTGGTAAACAAGGTAAGGAGATGGCATGATAAATGCCTCCTAGGATGCACTCCTAGGCCATGTCTACACCGGCCTTTTCCCCCGGGGTCATCCCTGGGTCATCCCTGTGCGTCCAAATGATGCACAGGGGATCCCAGGAGCAGGTAGGGACGACCCCTCCATTTTCATGGGATAACCGAGACTTCTGTTATCCCAATTTTACCCATGGTCCTGGGATGATCCCGAGGACCGCAGGCGGTGTGGGCACCCATTCTGGCTTCTTTCCTCCTCCCCACAAGTAGCAGGGTCAGCAGAGGAAAGGAGCCTAGTGGGGGCAGTCCAGAAACATCAAGGGTGGGGTGGAGAGGGGTCGTGGTTTTTTTTTAAAAACTTACATTTTACTGGAGCGCAACTGTGCTCCTGGCTCCAGCAGTTTTTTTTTAAATGGCGGGTAGGACAGGCGCGCCATCCCTCTTCTCTTCCGAGATGTTGCGCTTCCATTTGGACACTGGGGGGTGGGGGGAGATTGCGGAAGCAGGTAAGTCTGCAATCCTCTCCTCTCCCTCCCTCCCTCCCTCTACACCCTTAGGTGTAGAAAGGGCCCTAGTTAGGCAGAACCTTCTCCAACAAATGGAGTAGTAAGGTATTAGTTTCTCTCCTGAATGCTAGTGACTGGCTAGAGCAAGTGACATGAGCACCTAATAGGCCTGTTTATGGAGTGTTTAATTGTTTCCACTGAAGGTGAAAAATACCTAAGGCATCAATCCTGTGCAAACTTACCTGGGGGAGGCACCATTGAATAAAGTGGGACTTAACTTCTGAGTAAACACAGACTGTGCTCTGAGACCCTGTATGTATATAAGGAGTAGGAGTTGAGCTTGTTTGCAATACAGTTTTATATTTAGCTGTGTCCCTATATGAGAGGTCAAAAATCATGTCACATAATATGCATGAGTGAATTCTAAAAATGAATCATGGAAATCAGTGACCTTTCAGAGAACCTTTACTAGAATAGGAAAATTAGTCTGAAAACGATGCAGCAGTAAAAAGAAACATTTCTGCGTTGAAAAATGCACCCCATTATTGAAAATGATGCACTACTTTAGTTTATTAGCATAATATTTATTCTGTAACAATGGACTAAGTCAGCTTGGCAGTTATTCTAGCCTGCTTCTATTTCTTTTCATATATTAATAGGATAGCGGTAGTGTGTGTGTGTGTGTGTGTGTGTGTATCAGCTGTTGACATTCTGCATCTAGGTATATAGAAAGTAGTACTTAAGACGTGACTTGGGGTGTGCATCAGATTGGGTCCAATCCACGATCCGGAGCCAATCTGACTGAAATCGGATAAAATTATCCAATTCCGATCCCAGCTTTGTCCGATCTCATCCAAACCGGTCCAAAAGGATCGTCCAAAAGGATCGTCCGGATCGTCCGATCTAATCCAAACCGGTCCGAAAGGACCAGATCCGGTTCGGATAAGATCGGAGGATCGGACCTCCTCCTCCCCCTCGCGCTCCTTCCAGCCGGGGCCGACTGCTGCTGTCCGCTGGCACCCACGGGCGCCAGCGGATGACAGCGGACGGCCCCGGCTGGAAGGAGCGCGAGGGGGAGGAGGAGGTTTACCTGCTGGAGCCGTCCACAGCAGATGGCCCCAGGAGGTAAGGAGCATGAGGGGGGAGGAGGAAGGGCCCCCCACTTACCTGCTGGGGTGTCCACTTCCTTCAGCTGCCGTAGATCCACTGAGAACTAGGCTTCGCGGCCTAGTTCTCAGAGCGCCAGGTGATGATGTCATCACCTGGCGCTTTACTGAGGACTAGGCCGCGAAGCCTAGTTCTCAGTAGATCTAAGGCAGGTGAAGAAAGCAGACAGCCCCGGCAGGTAAGTAGCGCAAGGGGGGAGGGGGCTTACCTGCCGGGGCCATCCACTACCATCTGCGGGCCAGCGAACAGCAGCGGACGGCCCCGGCAAGTAAGGAGCACGAGGAGGGCCCCCCCACTTATCTGCCAGGGTGTCCGCTTCCTTCACCTGCCGTAGATCTACTGAGAACTAGGCTTTGCAGCCTAGTTCTCAGTAGAGCGCTAGGTGTTCATCACCTGGCTCTCTACTGAGGACTAGGCCACGAAGCCTATTTCTCAGTAGATCTACGGCAGGTGAAGGAAGCGGATGGCCCTGGCAGGTAAGGAGTGTGAGGGGGAGGAGGGGGCTTACCTTCCTGGGCCATCCACTGCCGTCTGCTGGGGCCCGTGGGCCCCAGCAGACAGCAGCGGACAGTCCCAGCAAGTAAGGAGCATGAGGGGGAGGAGGGGGTTTACCTGCAGGAGCTGTCCACTGGCGCCAATGGGCGCCAGCAGACGGCCCCGGAAGGTAAGAAGTGTGAGGGGGGAGGGAAAGGGAGAGGGGAATTAGGCCCCCAAACACCTCCCACCGCCATTTTTCCTCATAGACTTGCATTGGGGGAAAGCTTTCTTTCCCCCAATGCAAACCTATGGTGAAAATGGCGGCCGATCCAAAAATCGGACATCCGATGTTTGGATCGGGATCAAGTCCGATCCAATCCAGGGGACCTCTGATTTTGTTCCAATCCAATCTGGAACAAAATTGGAGGTCTTGATCCAGGTCCCGATCCGATCCGGGGGGTCCGTGCACATCCCTAGACGTGAGCACTCTCTCTAATCATTATTATAACTTGTTTCCTTATTTTAGTTTTCTTAATTAAATTTGTCTTTCCACTCTGCTTCCCCTGGGCCTCACGTCTAGTCAGGACAATATGGATTAATTACATCACCACCCTGTGTTCATGCACTAGGCCTCAGCCTAATCCTACCAATTATTAGTACAAAGAAGGGCCCAATCCGATCCTTTTCCAGTCCAGAAGGGTCTGAAGTGTCTCAAAAAGAAAAGAAAAGAAGCCTAAAGAATCTACACTCTAGAATGGACCCTTGAAAGCTGTTTGATTCTTTATTTTGACAGTGCCCTTACCACCAATGGTGTCGAGAGTCAATTTTGAAAGTTGAGTGTTTCCATTGCCCTGTGGAACCAAGATCATTTTGACATATATCATTTTGACATACGGCTCATGAGAATCTGTCATCAATACTTGTAAAGACATGTGGGATTTGTAGTTCATATGAGGAGCAAAAACTGGCTTAGTAAGACTTAAGATGGAACCAGGTCTTGAGTAAAGTTCTTCCATACATGTTCAGTAAGGTTGGGTGGATGGTACAGAACACATTGGGGATTAGTGAGCAAAATCTTGCATGACTTTGTATTGCCTTTTTCATGCTTTGTGCACACAGTTTAGTGCCACAGTGCTCAGCCAGTAGCAAGGATGCACATGTGTGATGTGGGTTAGCTAGAAAGCCCTTAGGCCTTAATATATCTGCGAATAGGGAGGAAAAAGCAGATTTTTGGTGTTGCAGGGAGTGTGCATTTTTCCTACCACTGAGGCCTAGGTGGCACTATATGTTCATTGATGAATAAAAGAAGACATGATGCATCCACATTCAACTAATTTAGTGTTTCAGAAAAGCTAAACACATTCATTGATTTCATTTCCTTGTATACTGGAAAATGACTGTGATCTACCACTCTATCAGAGAAACAAATGCAGCGAGTGGAGTGATTTATTTAGTGGGAAAGGCCACCATGAGTTCATGAGCAAACCAATATAAGAAGTATCGTAGGCTACAAATGGGGGGAAATGTTCAGACATGTGGAAAATGATAGGACATGGAGGTCCACAGAGATAAAGTTTTTCTCTTCTCCTCCCCTTTCTCCTCCTTTCTCTTTCTCCATCTCACTGTTTCTCACCCAATTCATTAATTTATGCACCAACATATTCTGATGCACAATCACACGTCTGACTCAACATTCACACAATCACATGCACACACCACACACACATTCACTCTTGTGTGATTGGACTCACATAGTTGCTCTGAAACACTGAAACAAACATGTGCACACTTATTGGAAGGGTAAGAGATGTAAGGAAACTTTCCATCTTTGTCTTTGCCTTCAACTTTCAACTTTGTCCCTCTGCCACTAACCACCATGATAGTGCAGCCTCTCAACTACTTGCTTGCCCCTGAATATGGAAAATTTTGAGCTATCATGGCTTCCATCAGTACACCTGGTTACAGCAGGTAGGGCAGCCTTCCTCAACTTGATGACCCCCAGATCTCTTGGACTAAAACCCTTGTAGACCAACACATCTGGAGAGTGCCAGGTTGGGGAAGTTTGAGGTAGGGGGCATTTGGTTTTCTGGAAGGAGTGGTAGGAGTTAGTCAGCAAGGTGGCTGGAACTTGTGGTCACTGTGATATGAGGTTTCTGGAAAAAATTGAATTGGAAAATTTTCCAGTGCAAATTATAGGGTCATATGCATAGGAAAAAAATCTATCTGAATTGGAAATATTTCCACTGCAGATTAGATTCATTTGCATAGGGAAATTTTCAGTTTTCATCAGAAAATATTCTGATACCCAAGAGAGAGACAGAGACAGAGACAGAGAATTTAGCATGTTTTCATTTTACATTTATTTAATAAATCATGCTAAAAAAAAAAGTACTCCATGTTAATTTTTTGTCCCAGTACACAATTATTTGACCTGAAATATTTGAGGAGAAAAATTAAATCACATTTCATGTTATTTAAATGCTATATTATGTAGATTTTTTTATTGGAATGCTTGTAAAAATTTAAAGACAGTAGCATGTACTTCTCTTACATTGTTTAAATTTAAAGGGGGAAAGCAAAGATACTGAAAACTGTTGACACATTAATTTTAGCAACCCAAGTGTATATATGTAATACACTGGCCACCACTCATGTATTTCAACAAAGTTCAGTTCTCTTCCACTACGGTTGTTTGGGTAGCTTTGGTTTCACTGTCACAATATATTTGTTCCATTTAATCATGAGACATACATGTATTTTAATGACATATATGTATTCTCTCACATACTTGCCAGAAATAATAACCTTCAAAACATCAATTACAACCTTGAAACTACCAAAATTGTCTAATATTGTATTTGTAATTGGCATCCATCCAGTTTTATTAATGAACTTAAGATACAGAGAAAAAGTCTGCAGAATTATAAAGTGCCCTACATCACTGCTTGGAGTACACTCCATTTTGGGGAGACACCTGCCATCTATCTTACAGCCAAACAATCTTTTTTTTAAAAAATGGTTTGTGTGTAAAAGAGAAATAAAAAGTACAGCTTTCTAATCAGAATGTTGTTGATTTGGGCAATATTTAACTCTGTTAAGAGAACAGAAGGCTAATGTTAGAAGCATTAAGGATGAATTTTGTCCCCCCAATTTCTCAGCATATGCAGAGAAACATTTTAAAAGCCTTGTGAGCCAGCGAACAGCAGGAGTTCCCTTTCATGCCAGGAACAGCTTCTGCTTAATAAAAGATGTGTGCTAGAGTGCAGTGAGGATCTGGGAACTAATCAAAGGAGAGTAGTCAAAGATGGTGGATCAAAAGGCCTGGCAGCTCTTTGTAGAGGGGGTGGAGAGCCATGCAAATAGCTTCTGAGCAGGCAGTTCAATGGGGAAAGATACAATCCAGATCTCTGTGCCTACCGAAATCAAGCTCAAGTATGATCTTTTTTTACATTTTAAAATCAGAATTAGAGGACATGTCACATCCAAAAAACAGAGATGCATATGTCATTTATTTAAAAGATTAATGAGGCAGTAGGCAATAAAATCATGGCATTATACCTGAATATGGTAGGTTAACACAAGTATGAGGAACAGGGACACATATTTTAGCCCTGCCTCTAATATCCTCCTGTGTGCCAGGCCCCCACCCTCAGTTCTACACTTCCCTGTGTTGAATGGGCAGGTCTAGAATGGGCTTCCATTCCTACTTGTCTGAACCCTTTGTGTGATCAGGAACCCTGATCATGTAGGGATCCTGGTTGTATGGTGGGTTCTACTTGTCTTCAGACAAACTCAAGTAGCGGTCCACAGCAGGCTTCCCCATTCAGTGTGGGGACAGCAGAAGCTAAGGGGGGAAAGCAGTAGTGTTCTCACGCTCATGTTGCCCAACTCTAGTCAGTCTATGACTTGGCTCACACATAGCGACAACCCAGCAATTAAAAACCAATGGGTTGTTGTGTAGGGCAGCACTCCAGCCTCTTCAGCTTTTACCTCACAATCGATGATCCAGTGATACAGATTGGAAGTAGACAGGTTTGTCCACCCCAGAAGAAAAACATATTTCTCAATAATGCAGCTTTATATTTTACACACAGCTTGTGATAACGGATGAGATTAAATGACTGTTCAAGCCAGTACAAAAACAAGAGGGCATATAGGTTGCTTAGCCGAAAATATACGAAGAGCATTTATTTCTTCTTTACAGCCAGGAGGGCAAGAAAGCAGTTCATTCCCTACACCCCTGAAATTGTTTTAATGAGGAAAAGTTTAACAAGGACAGTTAGGGAAAGTCTACACTTGGGAATATAAAAAAAGCAGACTTCAAATTGTTACTCAGCAGCTGTAGACAAGAGCACAACCTTCACACTACATATAGAGACTAGGGTAGAATAGATCACAATGATTTTCATCTAATGCACAGGGAAGGATTATTATTATTATTATTATTATTATTATTATTTATATCCTGCCTTTTTCCCAATAATGGGACTCAATGCGGCTTTCAAATCAAAACATATACAGTTAAAACAAATAACGATATACAAAAATTAAAAATATAATTAAACATAGTACAATTTTAAGATAGTTAAAACATTTAAAAACATTTTAAATACACATAATTTAAAAATCCGAACTATAAGCAGTATATCCACAAAGGTCTAAACTAGTCCTTAAGGGCCTGCTGAAACAGAAAAGTTTTAGCCTGCCTCCGAAAGTTCACCAAAGAAGGAGCCAGTCTAGCTTCCCTGGAAAGGGAGTTCCAGAGCCCCAGGGCAGCCACCGAGAAGGCCCTCTCCCTCGTTCCCACCAGGCATGCCTGTGATGGTAGTGGGATGGATAGAAGGGCCTCCCCTGAAGATCTCAGGGGCGGGCAAGCTCATAAGGGAGAATATGGTCTTTCAGATATCCTGGACCCGAGCCGAATAGGGCTTTGTAAGTCATAACCAGCACTTTGAATTGTGCCCGGAAACAGACTGGAAGCCAGTGGAGCTGTTTTAGCAGGGGAATTGTATACTCCCTGTAGCCAGCCCCAGTCAACAATCTGGCCACAGCTCTTTGAACCAGCTGAAGTTTCCAAACAGTCTTCAAAGGCAGCTCCACGTAGAGTGCATTACAGTAATCCAAACGGGATGTAACTAAGGCGTGTGTCACCGTGGCCAAGTCTGACATCTCAAGGAATGGGCGCAGCTAGCACACAACTTTAACTGTGCAAATGCACTCCTGGCTATCGTTGAGACCTGGGCATCCAGGCTCAGGGCTGAATCCAGGAGTACACCCTAGCTGAGAACCTGTGTCTTCAGGGGGAGTGTAACCCCATCCAACACAAGCTGAATCCCTATTCCCTGATCTGCCTTTTGACTGACCAGGAGCACCTCTGTCTTGTCTGGATTAAGCTTCAATTTGTTTGCCCTCACCAAGTCCATTGCTGCCAACAGACATCGGTTTAGGACCAAAACAGCTTCCTTGGAATCAGGTGGAAAGGAGAAGTAGAGTTGGGTGTCATCAGCGTACTGGTGGCACCACACCCCAAAACTCCGGACAACCTCTCCCAATGGTTTCATATATATGTTAAATAGCATGGGGGACAAAACGGAACCCTGAGGGACTCCACTGGCCAATGGCCAAAGAGTCGAACAGAAGCCCCCTGCACCAACTTCTGGGTCCGCCCCTCCAGGAAGGAATGGAGCCACTGTAAAACATTCTACTATATTAATAGTAGAATGCTACCCAAGCAGTACTGCAAAGCTGGTGGGTGGGAGGACAGGTAACGTTTGAGAAATGCAAGTCCAAAGACCTGGTGAATGCATGGAACTAGTTGCGTTCTCTCTGGACTGTAGTAATATCATTTGTCCGGGCCCAATTCAAAGTTTTAGTATCAATATTCAAAGCCCTAAACGGCTTGGGGTCAGGTTATCTGAAGGAACGCCTCCTCCCATATGTACCTGCCCGGACCCTAAGATCATCCTCAGGGGTTCTTCTCCGTGAGCCCCTGCTAAAGGAAGTGACTACCAGGAGGAGGGCCTTCTCTGCTGTGGCCCCCTGGCTGTGGAATGAGCTCCCTAGAGAGCTCATTCCTGGCACCTACATTATACTCTTTTAGATGCCAGGTGAAGACCTTTTTATTTTCTCAGTATTTTAACAGTTTATTAGTCTAATTCTTAACTTTGCTGTTTTAAATTTGTATTTTAAATTTGTATTGCTGCTTGGTTTTATCCTGCTTGTGTTCTTATATTGTTATGCTATGTTTTTATACTGTTGTTGTTTTATATTTTGAATCATTCTTATGGTTTTAAATTTTGTAAACCACCCAGAGAGTTTCAGCTATTGGGCGGTATAAAAATGCAATAAATAAATAAATATAACATTTTTTAAAAAATTAATTTTTCATCAGCACATTTGTAATCCATTAAAAATGTATTATCACAGATAAACGACAACAACAGAGAAAAACATCAAAAGAAATTCTGAGTAAACAAATGAACCACATGCTAATGATTTACAGATCAATCCTAAGTGGGGTGGAGAGGGGAGATAAATATCTGAAGATTTTCCATTTTCAAAGCCTTACCTCCAGGCCTTTATCACACCTACTATTTTCCCCCCAGGTTGCTTCTGTGGGTTCCACTTCCATTTCCTATGCGAGTCTAGTGTTTTGAATCACAAGTGGTCGATATTGCTGCGATACCTCAGCTTGGCCTGTTGAACTTTTGGACTTTTGGACTTTGCCCGTTCAGGGATAAATCGAAAGAAAAACTAAAAACTGCGACCTCAGGGCAGGAGAGCAGCAGGATGGGGACAATGTCATGTGAGTCCAGCACTGAAGAAGTGGAGCAAAGTTGAGGTGGGTGTGCTTAAAACCGTGCATGTGATAACGACCTCAGTCACTCCGGTCAGGATAGGAAGTGTGGAGCGCCATTTCTTTCTCCTTTTAACTTCCCAGTGAGTTTTTGTCTTCTAATAATAATAAAAAAATCTGTACCCATCAGATCTAAAGCTGCCCCTGTTCATCCCCAGAATGTCTTGATTTAGCCCCAACTACCAACAGCAAATCTGCTGGCAGGCCTCCTATGTTCAAAAGGCTTTTCCAGCCTTCAGAAGGCTGCAGCCACATTCGGCAGGGGTTAGAATTGTTTTGTCCGTTTTCTGTTTTCCATCACATTGGGACCAAAAATAGACAGGATATTGGCTTTTGATACTGGAATAAACTCACAGAAGCCTGAGCATGTTAAATTCTACTGCATTAGTAAATTAGAAAGTAGACGTAGAAGGTCTTGTTTACAAGGTATATCTTCACCTAAGGCATTGTTACTAGGGGTGTGCACGGACCCCCCGGATCAGATCGGGACTCGGATCGGGACCTCCAATTTTGTCACGGATCGGTTCGGACAAAATCGGAGGCCCCCCGGACTGGATCGAGTACGATCCTGATCCAAAAATCGGAAATTTTTGGATCGGCCGCCATTTTTTTCCCCATAGACTTGCATTACAATGCAAGTCTATGAGGAAAAAATGGCGGCGGGTGGGTGAGGGGGGGCCTAACTCCCTCCCCCCCTGGGGCCGTCTGCTGTGGACGGCCCCGGCAGGTAAGCCCCCTCCCCGCACTCCCTCCCCCCCCTGGGGCCGTCCGCTTCCATCCGCAGGTGCCCGCGGGCGCCCGTGGATAGAAGCGGACAGCTCCGGGGGGGGTAAGCCCCCTTCCCCGCCACTGCTTACCTTCCCGGCCCGTCCGCCGGACGGGAGCGGACGGGCTGGGAAGGTAAGGGCCCCCCCTCCTCCCCTCCGCGCGCCCCCTGCTTACCTTCCCGGCCCATCCGCTCCCGTCCGGCGCCAGCGGCTACTACCAGCGGGCTCCGCGGCCTGCCCTAGAGTAGCGCGCCGGGTGATCACATCACCCGGCGCGCCACCCTGGAGTAGGCCGCGGAGCCCACTGGTAGTAGCCGCCGGCGCCGGACAGGAGCGGACGGGCCGGGAAGGTAAGGGCCCCCCTCCTCCCCTCCGTGCGCCCCCTCCTCCCCTCCGCGCGCCCCCTGCTTACCTTCCCGGCCCGTCCGCTCCCGTCCGGCGCCAGCGGCTACTACCAGCGGGCTCCGTGGCCTGCTCTAGAGTAGCGCGCCGGGTGATGACATCACCCGGCGTGCCACCCTGGAGTAGGCCGCGGAGCCCGCTGGTAGTAGCCGCCGGCGCCGGACAGGAGCGGACGGGCCGGGAAGGTAAGGGCCCCCCTCCTCCCCTCCGCGCGCCCCCTGCTTACCTTCCCGGCCCGTCCGCTCCCGTCCGGCGCCGGCGGCTACTACCAGCGGGCTCCGCGGCCTGCTCTAGAGTAGCGCGCTGGGTGATGACATCACCCGGCGCGCCACCCTGGAGCAGGCCGCGGAGCCCGCTGGTAGTAGCCGCCAGTGCCGGACGGGAGCGGACGGGCTGGAAAGGTAAGGGCCCCCCTCCTCCCGCCCCCTCCTCCCCCCCGCTGTCCACTTTCATCGGCGGGTGACCGCTGGCGCCCGCCAATGGAAGCGGCGGTGGGCGCCAGTGGGCGCCCGCCGATCCGCCGATCCGCCGAACCGGTTCGGAGCCTTTTCAGACCGGTTCGGATTGGATCGGCCGATCCAGCTGTCGGATCGGAAATCGGATAATTTATCCGATTTCCCACTGGACCGGACTCGGATCGTGGATCGGGTCCGATCCAGTGCACATCCCTAATTGTTACCTTATTATATGCACCTTTGTCCTTTCCTTTCCTTTCTTTTTGCTTCGGAGATGTTAGATTTTTTTACCCGAGTTGATAACAAATTATAGGGGATGTTCAGGAAGAGGATTGTACTTAGCTTGATACAGTGACTGATTATATATATATATATATATATATATATATTACTATACTATGACTATATTACTATAATATTAAATATGTATTAATATGTTACATATTCATAGTAATATGAATATATTGCTATGAATATGTAATATATTAATAAATACTTGGATAAAATATTTTCCTTATTTTCTTAAAAAGTGTGTGTGAGAGGGGAGGGGGAGAGAATACCATAAACTCATCTAGGCAGAAGAGCACATGACAACAATCAAAATGAAATGCATAAATAAAAGAATGGCAGCATGTTTATATCCTAAAAAAAGAAGGAGGAGGAAATGATTCCACAGCCATGGTCCATATTTTAAACCTGAAATATATTGCTTATAGTTTGGAGTTATGGGGCAAACTTTAGCTCTGAGGCATCATTCTCGTGGATTTTTCCTAATGAAATCCACAAGGAGGAACACAATTGTTTTGCAAACAAGAGATTCTATCACTGGCCTGATATTTCAAGTCTATTTTACAATGGGATGTTTTATTATAGGTTTGGGATTTGTGTTTCAAGCAGATTCCAGTAGATTTGCACTTATTCTTGAGATGAATGACATTTTTCCCGGAATGAATTGCTGATATCTAACCTAGTAGTCATTTTAGTTCAACATCAAGCTAGAAAAAAGGGCTTTGGTTTTTAAAATAAAACCGCTGATTTTTCTTTCAGAAACATCCTGTTGTTACTTCAGTAAAGCAACCCCATCACCATATGGAAAAAATCCAGCACACGTTGAGGTCATTCATGGAAATGTATTTCCCTGTATCTCAGTACATGTCATACAGATCATGTGAGATTTGCTGGAGCCAATTAGAAGAGGCGTTAGAACAGAACAACTTTCTGAACAGAGTGAGCCATGGTGGATTGTGGCCATGTGCTGGCTGCCCTTTTAAATATTCAAACCCTAAAACAGCCCAGGGGTTATGCTGGGTTCATACAACATGATAAACCAAAGTGACCATCCACCACAGCTTGAATATTCAAAATGGCTGCTGGCACAGTGGGCTGCAGCGACCATGCAAACACCGTGCTGCCAATATGTGGCGGTCTTTGTAGCAGAGAGTTCTGGAATCTTGCTTTGAAATATCTGTATAATCTAAAGTTAGGACTTTAAGAGCCTTGATTATGCCATGATTAATCTGTCTTTAACTGTACTGACACAGAGTGGGCAGGGCTGGCCTTAGGGGTGGGCGAGCTGGGCAGTTGCCTGGGTCACTGAGCTGAGGAGGGAGGTAAAGTGAGCTGAGGGGGGTGCCAAGCAGAGCTGAAGGGGATGCAAAGCTAAGCTGAGGCTACAGCAACATTACACCTGCACCAGGCCCCACTTCCTGGGTAGCTCTGCAAAGTGACCACAAAGTGGGAGCACCAAAGGCACTCCTTGCCCGGGGCGCTATTTTTCCTAAGGCCATCCTTGAGAGTGGAGAATGGGAATCTAGATTCCCTCATAAATTTTGCTTCTGCCTAAGGTGTGATTTAGTTTCCTTTCCTTTCCTCTCCAGAAAAATAAGGAAAGCCCTATAATGTTTCAAATATAAGATAGTTCCTCCTGGCCAGTTCTGATCTTCTCCACTGAGGAACAGATATTTTGATAGAGCTATAGCAAGGGTTGGTGTTGTAAACTTCCACTCCACCTCCCTGCCAGTGACTTCAGGATCCATCATTTTTGAATCATGTGGATGAGGGGGTGTTTTCTCTCTCTTCTTCTTCTTCTTCTTCTTCTTCTTCTTCTTCTTCTTCTTCTTCTTCTTCTTCTTAAAATAGAGGTGTTTGTATTTCTAGTCTGGTTTCCCTTTTGAAAAAGATGAGATGCAATTTGGGCGATGTTCAGAAATCAGAACTCCACGTGCTTGAATTCAGAAGTAGTTCAGTGCCATTTCAGTGCCTGCAATATAATGGGAAAGAGAGAGAAAGAGAGAGAGGGAGAGAGAAGGTCTCTTGACAAACACTGAATATAATTAAATGCAAAAATCATAATTGTTCATAGCTTGGTCATTAAATCAGTTTATATTTAGACAGAGGGCATCTTTAAACATGCAGAATAGAACTACAGGATCATTTACATGCCTGAGAAGAGCTTATTGCTCACACAGCTGAACTATCATCTTTTGAATAGCAAATGTATCCACTAAGACAATTTCATACAGAATGAGCCAGAGGAACATGAGAGGAATGTCTGTCTGTGTGTTGGCATGGGCTTGTCTTCCACCTTTGAGAGGCACACACATGACTGACATTAGAAGATGGAAAAGTCTGAAGAGCCGACATGCCAATTAAATGCATTAGAAAAAAGTCAATTTAGTGAAAATCACTTATGAAAGTATGTGATGAGTTTAAAACAAGTCATCATTGATCCCCATTCATAGGAGGATCCACAGCAAAAACTGCTAGCATTTCTGGAGCACTTCTGGAGTGCTCAAAATAGTTCAGACACATATTCTCAATAATCTTCATGTTAAACATAAATATATCGCGTGCTTAATAATCTTTATTCCATCCCCATTTCCTACTGCCCCCACTGTTTGGCCTTAGAAGACAAAGCACTGGTACGGCAATCCCTCCCATCCCTAGATGCCCAACCACTCACCTAGATATAGAGTATGTTCCTCCATGATGACTTTTACAGAAGTCAGTCCTCAATTTGAAGGGCTGTCCAGTCCCTATCTGGCTGAAAAATAAAAAGCCATCAGAAGGGAGAGCTGGGTCTTGAAATTGCCCATCAACAGCACCTGGACATCAGACTGAGCAAGGCATACATGTCACCTGGTAATAGTCTTCCAAACTATGGTGAGATGTACTATATTTTTATTTAAATTATACTAATTATTTTAAATTTGCATCTATGCATATAAATTGGCATATGCATATTATATGTACATTGGTGTCCTCTTTTTTGGTGTTGCATTTCTTCTTTTTGGGGGGCAATTCATAGATGGCCACTCTTTTCCTTCTTCTCTGGCCATGTCAGGCCCTCTTTCAGTGTGACAGTACTGCCATGGGAAAGGCTTTTCCATGGATGCTTCA
This sequence comes from Anniella stebbinsi, assembly GCA_029215795.1. Lineage (NCBI taxonomy): Eukaryota > Metazoa > Chordata > Lepidosauria > Squamata > Anniellidae > Anniella > Anniella stebbinsi. The sequence goes on along the minus strand of JARDYH010000002.1, from coordinate 71,847,957 downwards.
GACTGACGTAACACATGGGGCTGGACCATGAAATCATCACCTTGGCTGGATAATCATCTTGTGGTAATGATCTACATGATTGGACCACCCATGTGATTGCAGGCTTCTAAACATTGCAGCAGCACCATGGGAAGAAACCATGGAAAAGCAGATTGCATAACGCTATTCTAGTATGTTAAAGGGAATCCCTGTCTAATGAAAACTTAGGGGTTCATCACATGAGGCTGAAATACTGCAGTCTTACCAGGGCTTTCTGATTCTGGTTTCTTTCCAGGTTTACAATGGACTCCTTTACATGGCAGACATGTAATATGAGTTGAATTGAATCAAAAACTTCCTTTTTGTATCATTGCTATTACACAGCGCCATCTAGTGGCTGAATTCTAGTGCAACGCTGGCATTTCACACAGCCAATTAATCGGAATAATGCCCTTTATTTCATTATCTCCAATATTTTTGAAAGTGTGATAAAGGTCATAAACCATGGGAGGGGCCCTGGAGGTTGATGACATCATGTAAAGGACCCACAAACTTCCATGAGCAGCCAATCTTGATTGCACAATATAAACCCTGTGTAAAAGGACTCCTAGTACTTGACACTCCACCATTCTCTCACCCTTCTTTACACAGCTGAGTCTTCAGGGAAAGGAGAACTCAGAAGAGAGGCTTCCTTGACTTGCCTCTGGAGTCTTGACTGTATACATCACTGCTGAGGCTCAAAGCCTAAAAAGATTACAGCTGCTGGCACTCGTCACGACTTTAGAGAACCAGTCTCAGCGTAGATACATTGGTGTTTTCCCCATGTTTGCTTGTTTACATGCAATTTATTAGTGTACTTACTTAAAGCTATCTCAAAATCTAGACAGTTACGTATCTGGTTTAATTCAGTGTGTTGCTGTAATTAATTTTAACAGGCTTGTAGGATCCATGTGGGTGGCATTTGTCTGGAAAGTCTAAAAATACAATTTGAAGCAATTACGTTGGGCTTTGAATCCAGTATTTGGGGTTTGTTTTTCTGTTTAATTCCCATCCCTTTTTTTTCCCTTTCCCTTCCCTGAATCCAGGTCTGACATCAAAGGTAGGCATCTAATGTGGGCCCACACCCCAGCAAGGCGCCATTGACAAGAGCCCCCTGGAGTTGCTCCTCCTCTTCATAACTGCAGCCTGCTTATTCACCTGCATCTCGCCCTGGCCCAGACAACGGTGGTGGTGAGGAGGAGGAATAGTAGATGCCGCAGCCTATTTGTTCCTTGGCTCTCTGCCTGTCAAGCAAGCAGATGGAAGCAATGATGAGAAAGAGGATGAGGAGCAATAACAACTAGCAACAATTGTGGCGAGAAGATAAATTCACTGAGTGAATGGGCCCATTGGGGATGTCTTGCCCAAGCATCCTCAAAAACCTGGAGCCTGCAAGGCCTGAATCCCATCTCCACACAGAAAGAAGAGGTGAAAAGAGCAATTGTCAAGATGCATCTTCAGCTCATGACATGTAATTTATATTGCCTTAAAAGAAAACAGTCATCTTCATTGTTCACACAAGGTATTCTTGGCTTAGACTGAAGGGCAGCTTTGGCAACTGTGTTATTTAGTGTCACATTCCATCTACTAGATGCAAGCTGGTTCCAGGTGATACTACTATGAAAACAAATTATAAAGTAGGGAGACAAAGATGTAACACTGACAGATTTCAAAATATAATTAAAGTGGCCAGGCTCTTTCTCTTATCCTTTTGTACTTTCTTGGTTCAGACAATTGAGAGCATCTTGAACAGGGTAAGAGAGGGCAAACAGCAAAATGAACAATATTATGTAACATAATTACCCTCTCTCTCTCTCTCATATTCCTGCAACAATGCAGTTATTTGTTTGCCTGAATATTGATTAATTAATATGATATATGTCTTATAAGGGAATATCTTTGGTTTTTTTTTCACTTTAATGTGTTTTCCCTCCACAATGAAGTCTTAACATCTTTTTATATGGGAGTTTATCCTTACTACCACCATTCTGTTGCCTTCCTCCTTCCAGGAAGATACCATGATCCAGCAAAGGCAAACCACATCCTGCTAGACCCAGGCTTCGACATTCTGGATGAGGTCTGTTTGCAGTAAAATTTACTGAATAAATGATGCTGCTTGGAGGGAAAAAACACACACATCATAAATCCAGCATTTTGGGTGTAGAAATAGTTAGTGCTGGACTGCTCCCTTTCTGAACACCGTCGCTTCAGGTGGGTTTAGGGGTTCTATCTTTTATTCATGATTTAACTGTGCATCTTTCAAGTAACCCCTTGGTTTCTGGGCTCACACAACATGCTTACCCACCATGGGTTAACATATTGTCTGAATGTAGTGCATTTTCTGCAGGGTGGCTTGTTAACCATGCACTGTGGTTTATTTTTCTTGAAAAACCTATGGCTTGTTGTTGTGTTGTTCATGGTGGTTAACAAGCCACACTGCATAGTTAACAAGCAGCTCTGTGGGAAAAGTGCTGTGTTCAGACAACACAATAGCCCGCCCTGTGGAAAGTGAGGCCCCGGCTGCTCTCCTGCAAGAAACAGCTCTGCAGGCTCGCTTTCATGGGCCTGAAAGAGCACAATTGCTTTAGAATGGTGTGATGGAATCCTTTCTCTAACAGATTTTGTGAATATAAACCTTAAGATACAATAAGAATGCTTAACATCAAAAGTATAAACCTTAAGATGTTGTGAATATAAAATTTAAGCTAAAAGCTTGTGAGTTAAGTGTTGAGTACTCGTAGTCTGACCATATGGAAAAGAGGACAGGGCTCATGTAACTAACAGTTGTAGAGAAAAGGGAATTTCAGCCAATGTCATTTGTATGCAATTAGTTCCTGGTGAAATTCCCTCTTCATCACAACAGTTAAAGTTGCAGGCACTATACCAGAGTGACCATATACAAAAGAAGGCAGGGCCTAAGTCAGGGCCTAAGTCAGCCTAAGTAGTTTACTGATAAAGGCCTTGTTCAGGCAACACACTAAACCATGATGGTTAAGCATTTTGAGCTAAACATTATGGCTTAGTGTGTCATATGAACCATGACTTAGTGTGTCATGTGAACCATTTGTAACCATGGTGGCTACATAACAGCAGTTTAAACATGCGCACTAACCACTTGCTGCAAAAGGGTTAGCAGCCTAACCATGGCTTAATGTGTTGTCTGAAAAGGCCTAGTGAGTTCTGGAGAACTCAAGAGCTTGTTCTTGTGAACATTTTGGATAGTACTAATAGAGGATTGGATCCAGAATCTGCCTTTCATGGACAGAAGGGCTTTGCTCACAGAAAGTGCCTCTGCATGATTTTCAGGGATTGGCCGTGCATCACAGCTCATCCCATTTCAACAGGGTCCCCTGACACTCTGTGTGGCATTTTTGGGAGGCTGGAGTGGCTGCCATGGGGAGGATGGGCTAGGGACATCCACTTTCACCAGCCCAGGTGCACATGCCTAAATCTGGATCTACCCTAGTAACTTTTGATTTTATCTTAAATTTCTTTCCTATGGGTATCTGTATGCTTACTCTACCATGAAGAGGGAATCTGGTGATGTGTTGGACAGGCCTTGGTGCTAGACAATGACCATGTTTGTTCCAGATGGCCCCATCCCCTTTCCCCGACCACCAATTGTTTGGTAGTTTACAGATTATTGTGTAGCTTTCCCCCACACCATTCCAAATCTTTGAAGGCTTAATTACAGGCAGTAAGAGCTTCAGCCTAAAATATGCTGGTATTTTTGACCCCAACACTTTTATCTTTGGCTCTTCCTACCACTGGAATGCTGCTCTCAAGACCTTCTCGACACTGGAAATTGACTCTGGGGCTGAAAGAGGTTCCACGCACACTGGTTTAGCGCTGTTGGACAAGACTCTACCAGCCCAAACAAATCATCGGACTCATGTGCTCCTCCTCCTCCTCCCACACAGCCACTGAATTTTGTTTCACTTAGGAAGTAAAGCTTCTGGAAAAGCTAAACTACATCTGACAGAAGATGTCCCAGCTGTGAGAGAGGAGGGGAAGGGAGGGGGAAGGCACAAGCCCTAGGTTTTCCACAGTAGTTCATCCATGTAGTGCTAAACCATGGTTTGGTGTTACATGCAAACCAGGGCGAGATCTAAACTACTACTTTATAGTGGTATTGAAGTGCACTGATAACTGTTGGGCACAATCCACATTCCATATACCGCTTTCATAGTGTTATTTCCTGCTTTTTAATCCATATTCATAATGAATTGACACAAGGTGTAGATCTGGCCCAGGACACTTAAGAAAACATGCCTTTTCGAAATGTATTTATGAGGCTCTGTTTGGATTACAATGAAAGTCTGATATTCTCTTTAGAATTAGTATCACTTTTATGTGCCAATTGCTCTAAAAATAAGCCTTTGGCACCAATTTAACTTGGTGATGAACAACACAGCAACTGGAGATATGAAGACAGGAGTACTAGGCAAGCCACACACTGCATGAAAGGGTGACCAGGTGTATACCTTATAGAGGACAGTCCTCTATATTGGAGACCTGGCAGAGTAAGTCCTCTATCTGAAGAGGTCCAAGCCTGATTTAAAACCAAAGAGCCATGAGGAGGAACAGCAACATCCACAGATTGAGCAGGCACCAGGTCACCTAGACCCCCTCTAGATGGATACCGTTTGACGCCTGGTTAGCCGATTATGCGCATAATCGCTGAAGCGCTTTATCGTAAATGCTTGTAGCAAGAGGTAATTGAGTGCACAACTGGTGGCCTTACCGGTTGTTTGAAATGCGCTTTACAAGTAGTTAATGCGGAGAATCGCTTGTTCACATAGGCAAAATGTGCTTTAACGGCCAGAGGAAAATAAAACTCGCTATTTAACGCGCATTCGATAATGCGCATAATCAGAGAGATAAAGCGCCTCAACTCCCGATTTACGCTCCGCTCTTGTAGAGGTAAAATTTTTAATGAGACTTCAAAGAGCTTTAAACGTACCGTGTAGAGGCAGCCCTAGTCATTCTTCTCCACAATGGTGAGATATATTTCATTTCTATTTAAATCAAATAGATATTTGCATTAGTATTTTTAAATGTGTATCTATACATATAAATTTACATAAGCAAATGTTATGCGAATTGGTGTCCCCCTTTGTCCTCTTCCTTTTGGTGCTGGATTTCCTCTTTTTGCTGATATTTAAGTGGCTTCTCTACGAAGACATCAGAATTCTGCCCCCTCCTCCTTAATGCAAGGGAGAATGAATGAGTCATGCATAAATGATTTAAAGAATGTTTCCTGAGCTGACATTGAAACTTTTGCAGTTTTTAATAATCCTGTCCCCACAATATACCCCCGTAAAAAAAATGAGGTCCAGAGATTTTCTTTGCTGATATGTGATCTTGAGGTATTGGATTAACACAATAATTTGGGTAGACAGTCTGATTCTTGTGCAAAACTTTTCAAAGTTAGAGGCTTGAAACTTGGTCACAGTGCTTATGGGGTATGCCTAAGTATGTGTATGAAATTTGAGATCGATCCCTCCAACCCTCAATTTTATATGAATTTATTAAAGATCGTTTAAGTTCTGACTGGTCAGAATGACAGCTCGCCATGTGCGTTCGTTCAGACCTGTCAAAAAGTTGAATGATCTTAAAAAAATTCATATAACATTCAGGGGTGGAGGGATTGATCTGAAATTTGGCACATATGTGTAACAACATGTGCTAGACATGTGTATGAAATTTGAGATCTATCCCTCCAACCCTCGATTTTATATGAATTTATTAAAGTTAGTATAACTTTATTGACAGCTGGTTGATCGGGCCTCCATACTGTCATCTTGTTGTCTGCTTTTTTTCCCATAGGCTTGCATTGGGGGAAACACATGCATAACTTTTTTATTTGAAATGATAATGACATGAAACTTGGGGAGCCAGGACTAGCAAGATCCAATCTGCAATGTCCAAAAATGTCTCTATCTTTTCAAATTAAAAAGTTATAGGGGCCTCAGCTTTCAGAACGAGCACAATCTTTAAAAAATTCATAGAAAATCGAGGGTTTGAGCAATTGCTCTGATTTTTTTCCACAAATGACCAGCCAGATTCCATCTTCAATGTCCCACAAGTTTCAAGTTTTAGCTTTAAAAATGAAGACGTTACAGTGGGGGTGGGGCTTTTTGGGGACCTCCTATAACTTTTTAATTTGAAAAGATAGAGACACGTGGGGATAAAAATCAAGCCAGTCTTTTAGAGCGAGAACATGTAGTGTTGCTGAAGGTTGGAGGTGTAATTCATATTATAGGCTGTAATGTCAAGTGTGAAGATGGTACAGTTCTTGTGAAAAAGGAAGTGCTATTTTCATCATGCTAACATTTGGCTTTTTTAGGAACGATGAGTAATTCTCATCTGTTATTGATGCTACATTCACTATATAATATTTTAGAAGTTTAGCTTCAGACAAAATGCCCTTTTCCTCATTTTGGCCATCCCATTTATAGGTGGCAAAAATCAAGTGATCATTTGGCCATTTTCATAGGGGGACAAAATGAGAAGTGAATTGTTTGACAAGGATTTGCCTGTGGCAGTGGTGACACTCTTCCTGACACCTACCATTATTTCACCTCCATTTTGTTACAGGGTATTGCTAGGGGTGTGGAGCTTGGGTGGTGGTGGAGAAATGGTGGCTCCTAGAGGAGAACACCACCACTGCTCTGAAAGAGCACTGCTGCCATTTTTCCTCAGATCAGTGCTTCGTCATTGCATAGTATCATTCCAAGGACATTCAGGGAAGGAATGGGAGCCACCAGTAGGAATATTGCTACCATTAAAAAAGAAGTGATAATGGCCACTGACTGGGCCATTCAGACTGCCATATCTCTGTGACTATCTGGGATAAGCATTTTCGATCAATTTTTAGTGGAGTGCAGACAGGCGATCAAGTCCCTACACTGGCAACAGATGTCCCCAGTTGGCCCGATGTCGATCCCAGTAGCGTAGTGGAGCTACTATCCCAGTTGAAATCGAACAAAGCTCCCGGTCCCGACGGGATTCCTATGGAAATGCTTAAAAGCAATACCGCCTGGTGGGGCCCACTATTGGCGACATTATTCACCAGTATAAATAAATCAGGGCTGATCCCTACCAACTGGCGTAAGTCGCTCATCATTCCGCTATTCAAAAAAGGGCCAAGAGATGATCCAAATAATTATAGGCTCATAAGTCTCCTATCAGCAATTGAGAAGGTATATGCCAGTTTTCTCAATATTAAACTCCGTGAATGGGTTTCGAAGAATGACATTCTGGGCAGGGAGCAGATTGGGTTCAGATCAGGCAGTTCTACCTATGACCACTGCCTAATTTTGGCCCATCTAGCTTACAAATATAAGAAACCAAAGCATGGTAAGCTTTATGCGGCATTTATGGACCTAAAATCGGTTTTTGCTTCCATCACTCATACTCTCTTATTGGTAAAATTGGAGTGCCTTGGTATAGAGCGCAGGTTGTTGTATTTGATTCAAGTGTTATATCATAACACCAATGCCCAGGTTCGATGTAGCAATCAAGGACATCTTACAAGTGAACTCATAGTAAACAGGGGGCTTAGGCAAGGATGCATCCTTGCGCCAACCCTGTTTAACCTGCTTCTTGCTGACCTTCCTTATCCTTCTTGTTTGATATGATTCAATCTCATCCTCCCAAATTAGGTTCATCTAAGGTGTCCATTTTGCTGTATGCCGATGATGTGGTTCTGCTTTCACAGATGCGTCTAGGTTTAAAGAGGCTCCTAAACAGATTTAAGGATTATTGTGATCAAAACAGCTTAACAATAAATTACCAAAAATCCAAAGTAGTGATGTTTGCAAAGAGGGGAAGGAAGCATTTATGGATTTTTAGAGGCCACAAAATTTACCAAGTAAATGCCTTTAAGTATCTGGGTGTCTGGTTTCAAGAAAAGCTAAACTGGACAAAACATGTCAAATACACTAAGGAGAGGGCTGAGCAATCTGCAGGGGCGCTGCTAAGGTTTTTTTTTTGCCAAAGGAGGTAAATTCTTACCGGTGGCCATTTGAATCTTTAAACCCAAATCAGCAGCTCAGATTTTGTTTGGTGCCCCCATTTGGTCCCCTATGTTTAAGGGCTCCCTCGAAGCTGCCCAATCCAAATTCTTGAGAGTGATTTTTGGCGTACCAAGGTGTGTGCCAGGAGCTGCACTTAATCTGGAGGCCGGCTTAAGTTCGTTGAGGTGTATAGCTTGGTTACATACAATAACCTTCTGGCTCCATCACCATCATGCTGTATCTCCAACCTCTATGCCATATCAGGTTCTTACTGATCGATACGTATCTCCTTGGCGTAGGGGCAGTGGAACAGAAAGTTCTGATGTTAGGCTTGTCTTTGCCTTTCCTACTTTCCCTGGAGGTGGGGATTGCTAAACGTGTTGTAAAGCAAAGGCTACTAGATATAGATTTACAGACTCTGCGTGGACACCCCTATAGTCCATGCTGTCCCTTAGCCCAAGATCTTTCTAACAACCAGCCAAAGGGCCGATGCCCTACTTGAATTGGCTTGTAACACCTAATTATAGAAGAGCTTTTTCGTTGGCTCGTTTTAATGTTCTTCCCTCTAAGCTTTTGGAGGGGAGATTTAAAAGGGTTCCCACCAAAAATAGACTCTGCCCCTGCAACAACTTCGAAGCTGAATCCATAAATGATGTCTTGTTTGACTGTGAATTTTATCAAAAGATTAGGAGCGACTTGCTGTACCCAATCACGCAACGTTTAGCTGGGAAGTCACATGAGGTAATGATCATGTCCCTGCTACAGAGCACGGACAAAACTGTGACGATCCAAGTTGCAAAATTTTTCTCCCTGGTGATTCAGTGCAGGAAACTGTTGGTGGCGGATTAAATTTCTAGTTGTATGCATATGTCTTTCAAACTGTATGTTGATGGTCTATAGACTGTAATAAAGATTTGTTGTTGTTGTGGCCACTGACTGAAAAGGACTGCCCCTGCTGGTAAGCGCCCCTGAATCTTTCACCACTGTTTTGCATCGCCTCCACTGAAATGACCCTGTTCCCCTTTTGTCCCTGCTCCTCAGATTTGAAAGTTGTCAGATTAAGAACTGACAACTTTACTCAGATTGAGCAATCTGAGGCAGGTGTGATGTTCTGAGTAATCACAACAACATATAGGAGATGCCATCCAGAAAGAAGGAGAGTCCTGTTATAAAATTGAAGTAAGTCAAGGTCAACTGATGTTTACTTATATATTTTATTTCACATTAATTTTGAATATTCAGAGTGCAACTAGGAGCTCCATCAGACGAGCATTTTATTGTACACTCATTACTGGGCACTCATGGATTTTTGCGGGTCCCTCTCATGGCGGCATCTGCATCCCGTGCGCCTCCCACCCCTTCTAGCTTTCGTCGTGCAACAAAAAATCACCCCAGTAAGTCTTGACTTATTTTTAAAGACAGAACTTGTTGCTATCTCCTGCTGTGTGCAGAAGAAGCAGCACGATCAAAACAGCCCACTAAATAGGCCACGTCTACATTGTTTGCTTCCTCTTTCAAAAGAGGAAGTAATGAGGGACAAACGGTTATGCGGAGAAGCGACAGTAAGCAAATGCAATTTTCTTCCATGTGCTGATGACCTTGGTGTAGCTATTTGAGGGTCTCTAATTGGTGGCTTATTTCTCCCTCTAGTGGCTTATCACCCCCTCTTTGTGCCAGTCAGGGTGGCTGTTCTAGGGTTATGGGTGGCTTGTTACTCACCATTGACAATGTTAAATCACCATTGACAGGTTCACACAACACAGCATGTGTTGGCATGAAGGCAATTATATGCAAATCTCCCCTGGCATGCCATCCAGATTGGGCTGGTTTGCACAATCACTGAGCCCCCTCGGTGATTGTGCGAACCAGCCCAGTATAAGACAGTTTCCTATATTCCTATCCCTTGATTGTGGCATCTTCACTTTTGACAAGTTTCTATGGGCTCTTCCCAAACTGGCTCTGATTTACTCACTTGCTGCCTCATCTGCTTCTTGCCAGCTCTATAGCATCAATGTGCACATATGCATCAAGAAAATGCATTGAGTCAGTGTGGTTCAGTGGTTAGAATGTTAGACCTGAACTGGGGAGACCTGTGTTATATGCCCCACTAAGCCCTGAAGCTCACCGAGTGATTTGGGGCCAGTCGCTGACTCTCAGCCTAACCTTCCTCAAAGGGTTGTTGTGAGGATAAAGTGGAGAGGATCATGTATCCCACCTTGGGTTCCTTGACGAAAAAGGTGGGACATAAATGTAGCAAACAAACAAACAAACAAACGAATAAAAGACTTTAAAAAAAGCAAGTATGATGCAGCCATATGATAAGTATGATTGCATAAAGATTGTGTTGTGTTTTATTGATGCACCCATGCATCCCTGCACATTGATAAAACGTCACACTAAAGAGGTGTGATATAATCATAGCTACAGTCATGTCACAATCCAATCTACATAGGTGATGTAAGGGGCTAGAGCGACCGGAATCTATATAAGAATACAGTAGTATGTGGCTAGTATGTAGTAGTAAATCGATCTACTGAATCGATTTTGCTCTTTTTTGTTTTGAACTGAAGCTTGAGCAGTGTAGACATAAAGAAAATTTTGAAAGTCCAAAAACTCGGGTTCCCCACTTACCGGGGAGCCTCCATTGTGGCGTGCACTAGTCCGGTGGTGGGAAAAGGAAGGTAGTTGGCAGGAGCCTGTGCAGCAGCAGCAGCAGCACCTCTCTATGGCTGGATAGCACCAAGCCAATCAAAAGGTGATGGGCCCAGCTGGGGAGGGGCCGGGAAGAGGCAGCTGAACTGAGCAGCTGCGGGTGGTTCCCACCCTCATCTACCTGGCATACAAAAGAGCAGAGCCTTGTGGGTCAGCTGGTGCCATTGCCGCTGCTGACTTCCACACCACTGACACCTGATAATAGTAGATTTTGCATGAAATCATGAAATCATTTTAAAAATATAAAACAAGCCACAATCTAAAAACACAAAATAACATGCAATATAAAAACACAACCAGAATAAAACCAAGCAGCAGCAGGAATTAAGACAGATTAAAATACAAATTTAAAACAGCAAGGATTAAAATTGAGTTAATTTAACTGTTAAAATACTGGGAGAATAAAAAGGTCTTCACCTGGCGACGAAAAGAGTACAAAGTAGGCGCCAGGCGAACGCTGCGCCACACAAAGTTCAAAGCTCAAGCTTTAATAGCAATTAATTTGGTAGAGATCCTCATCTACACTGCCTTCTCGTTGATTTAGGCCCCATGAATGTCTGCACAACAGATACCCACTTTAGGGATTGATAAAATGAGAATATAAAACAAAACACAAAAGCACAGGAGGAACCTTCCAAGTCAATATTGCTGGAGGCAACGTTATTATATAACATGTTTACAAAAACTCCTGCAAAGCACAGATTCTCTGCAAAAATGGAACGAACAGATACTATGGGCTAAATATTGAAAAGCCAAGACTTCCGAAATTTGTTCATCATGTCCAGTAAAGCAAACATTCACTTTGCCCACAAATTGGATAACAGGGTGCATGATTTATGCTTTGCTTGCATGCACATGTAATTTTAACTGCACAGATAACTGCACAGTTTTAACTCCTAAAAAAGAGGAAATTTGGATAAGTTTTGAAAATGATTGCCATTGCTTGTTGCTCTCTTTTTGTGATTTGATTGTGTTCTTCAAAACAGCCACTCTATTTGGAGTGTTTTTAAAAAATGCTTATTTGATCTCAAAGTGAAGTTCAAGAACACGAGGGGTGCTTTTAGCACTAACCATCAAAAGGCATTGTCCACCTATTCTGTCTTCCCTTCCTAACAGACTTTTGGGCTAAGAAAAATGATGGAGGTATTGGGAAAATATGGAAAGGTTACAAATGAAATAGACAACATCTGGACTCCTCCATAAATGTCTATGTTTGAGGCAGGGTGCTCACAGGATTAAAGTTTCATCTGAAGTGCCAGAACTTCCTTTTCAACAGATCACATTCATTCTGTCCTCTAGTTTTGTTCCATGAAAAAGAATCAATTCCGCAAGCAATTTTCATTGGAAAACAACAACACATACTTCAGGCAAGGACCCAAATACAGCTGCAGCAGCAGAACAGAACATTGCTTTCTCTAATCCTGCCCCATATTTAAAGCTTAGCCATCAGTGCCTGTCTCTGTGTATCCAAGCAGAAACCATTTAAAACTATAGTGAATCTGAATGGAAATAGGTTGACCTTGGAAATCTCTGCTTAATCTCTTTTTTTTTCCAGCTTCCATCAACCAATAACAGACATTCTTACACAAACCTTGCAAACCAACAGCTGGGATTTCAGTCAACAACTGTAGATATGTTATCTGGACAAAATGAATTATTCCTGGCATAGGGCTTAGCCTCCTTTATTTTGTTCACGGTATATGTGTTTTGTGTCACACTGGCACATCATATGGGGGCATGCTGCATTCTTCGTGTATGTTTATCATAAAGTTCTCTTGCACCGTCTTTTTAAAATTGACAGTGGCCATCAGGAGTGTGCTTTTGAAAAGATACAGTCAGCAGATTAAAACAAATGAATACATGAGCTTATTACCCTTGCCATGTTGCGGTAGAGAATAGTGTGGGTTCCACTTTGTATGATTTGAGAAACAGAGAAAAGCAGATGAATAAGTGACTCTAGCCCCCTTCGTGTATTACTCATACAAAGGGGACATCATGCAATTACTGGGGAGCTGGACTTTGCTCCTGCCCCTGGCCCTGAGCATACCTCTGGCCCTGCCTTTGGATGTCATATGTTAGCATGGTCGCCTGTAATAAAAAACCTACACATGAGCAGCTACTCACATGTAGGCTTCATCACTGAAGCCTACATGTCAGTAACTACTCAGCCATAGGCTGCTCATGTGTACACATCCCTGAGTGACATGTGGAGGGGGCTTCAGGCCTCTGCTTTTGTTCTTTTGTTTAATGTGCAAACAAAACGGGGACTTATGCATCTCTTTCCCCATCAGGGAATATGCAAGCTCTACTTCACATGCTACCCAGAAGCACAAGAGGCAGAACTGGAAATCACCCATAGCCTTCTTTCCACAACTTCTCAGAAGGGGCAGATTTTAGTTCCCTTGACATTTTGCACCAAAAAAGGGCTACCTTGTGTAAAACATTAGGAAGCAATTTTAGGTTGCATTGCTCTGGAATAAGCAATCAACTTGATGTTTCTTGCTACCTTAAAAGTCTTTGTGTTATATCCAGAGTCCAGACCCAAAAGTGCTTTAACCAAGGTGACCACACACAGAAGAATATTACCACAAGCAAAACCTGTCATAATTTTGCATATCATGCGAGCAAGCACCAAACTTCATATCACCTGCTGTTAGTACCACATACACTAAATATGAGGTCAGCCAGCACTTGACGTTGATGTCATGTCACCCAAGCTCTTGTCATCAGTCCTTTGGGCAGAAGATATCTTTTATTTATTAGTTAGTTATTTACAATATATTTATATACCGCTCAATTATCTAACACATATTCCAGAACGGTGAACGTATGCATAAACAGTAAAAGAAAGAAGATCTTAAAAGCAAATTAAAATTGTTCAATTTAAAAACAAAGGAACCAGAAAAACGGTGGCGAGTCAGTTAAGAAAGGCTTCTTGAAACAGAGTTATTTTCAGGAGGTGCCGGAGCTATACTACAGTGACCAGATACAAAAAAGGGCAGGGCTCCCGCAGCTTTAACTGTTTACTAGCAGAAATCTGGGGAAAATGACTGCCATGGCATCCCGGTCCCATTGCTAAACTCACACAGGTGGTTAACTAGTCTGTTTGCCTTGAGCTTGGATGCTTCATCATGGTGGCTCCTCTCTGAGCTCCGTGAGCTGGGCTCCCTCTCAAGTCTACCCTACTTTTATGGCTTCTCCCAACTGCTGCTGCAGCCAGTTTAGAAGGCCTCATTTGAAAACACAAAGATGTGTGTGGCTCATGTACTGGGTTGTGCTAGACTCCAGCGAATGGAAAACTAGGTCAGTTGAGCCCCCTGCGAATTGAGATTTTTTTTTTATCAAGGGGTACAGAGGGCTGGTACTAGGATAATGTCATGGGTGAGGAGTGTGTTTAGTGCCCCACCTCCCACACTCAGTTTTGCAGAGACTCCCAGAGGATTTATGGGGCTTGGTGCAGATGTGATGTCCATTGAGAACAACATTGCTCAAAACCTTGATCTCCCCGGCTCTGTGCTTCAGGTTGCAAAAGTCAAAGCGCAAAAAAAAAACCCCTTTTCTGAGTAGCGACGGTGCACTATGCAACACAGCAGAACTATCACAGGTTTTACTTAGAATATGTTATGTTTTGTAGCAGTTCCTCTCTTTTGGTAAGAAAAAAGATACCTCTTACAGCGTACGGCTTTATTTTATTATTATGTATATAGTGCTTACAGTGTTTACAAGTATTTGAACTCTGAACTGCTTGGTAGCGTTGCCTCAAAGTAAAGCAGTGCTCTACTGATGTTTACCTAGCGCAAATGACATCAAAGTGGAAATGGAAAAAGAATATTAAAGTAGGCTGACTATATGAAAAGGAGGGCAGGGCTCATGTAACTTTAACAGTTGTAGAGAAAAGGGAATTTCAGCCAGTGTCATTTGTATGCAATTAGTTCCTGATGAAATTCCCTCTTCATCACAACAGTTGAAGTTGCAGGCACTATACTAGAGTGACCATATACAAAAGAAGGCAGGGCCCCTGCAACTTTAACTGTTGTGATGAAGAGGGGGTTTCACCAGGAACTAATTGCATACAAATGACACTGGCTGAAATTTCCTTTTCTCTACAACTGTTAAAGTTACATGAGCCCTGTCCTCCTTTTCATACAGCCAGCCTAATTAAAGCTAATTGAAGAAAGGTCATTTTTGTAGTTAGTACCCAAACAACCTGAAGAATTTTGAAGGATACAGACACTTGCATTTTGCCACCCAAGCTCACTGCAGACAGAATAATAAAATAATAATAATAATAATAATAATAATAATAATAATAATAATACAGCCCCTGAGCTCAGCCTGGCACCCCTTGCCCCTAGCAATGCTTCCCTGATGCAGTCCAAGCTGAAATGATTCACTATTTGAAGCACTGAAGTGGTTTCCAAAGTGAATCCTTTTCCTGCTCACACCCCTTCAATCTACCACCATTGAAGGCTTAGTGTGTAACCTTTGACCTCCTTGATTGCTTAGTGACATAAGAACTTAAGAAGTACAATGATGGACCTGATCAAAGGTCTTTGTAGTCCAGAGGCAGGCAACCTATTTTGGTCTAGGCACTGTATTAGTCCCAACCCATGGACCAAGTCAGCAGGCTGGATGCTGCCATGTGGGTAGGGACCATCCTGAACGCCCTCCCTGTGATGTCTTCATATGCCATCCTGCTCTGGGCCTTTCTCTGCATGGAGGAAGCAAGTCAGCCAATGCTTGCAGGAGCCGATTCCTGCAAGCAACAGCCAAGTTAGGCATGTCCTTCCTGTGCCACTCATGTGGTGTGCAAGCAATGTGGGAAGGGAACTCAGCTGGGGCTTTTAGGATGCAGTCCTGCAAGCTTGGCTGAGTGTGGGGGAATCCTCTTGTTGTCTCCAATCTCTGAACAGAGATAACATTCACCATTCACCATTCACCCTCCTAGTGAGAGGGCATGCAGCATGTGGGGGAATCCTCATGTTATCTCCAGTAAGAGATTGGAGATAACATGGAGGTTCTTTTTCCCAGATCAGGTGTGAGACTTGGGAAGGGGACAGGATGGTGCCCATGGAGGATGTCCAACCCTCTGATGGCCATATTAGGCTGCCCCACAGGCTGGATTAGGCCTACAAGTGAGAGGTTGCACTCCCCTGATCTAGTCCAGTGTAGATTTTCCACAATGGCCAAACAGATGCCTCAGTGAAGCTAGGGTGGCCATATGGAAAGGAGGATAGGACTCCTGTATCTTTAGCAATTGTCTTGAAAGGGGAATTTCAGCAGTTGCCATTTGTGTGCATGGAGCACCAGATGAAATTCCCTCTTCATCACAACAGTTAAAGCTGCAGGCGCTATACTAGAGTGACCAGTTACAAAAGAGGGCAGGGCTCCTGCAGCTTTAACTGTTGTGATGAAGAGGGAAATTCACCTGGTGCTGCATGCACACAAATGGCACCTGCTGAAATTCCCTTTTCAATACAGCTGGTAAAGATACAGGAGCCCTGTCCTCCTTTCCATATGGCCACCCTAGTGAAGCTCATAAGCAGGACATCGGCAATAGCAAAGCATGTGAGAGCTGGTTGCAGACCGCCTTTGAAACTTGAGGTTTTTCTTTAGTGGCCATGGCTAATAGTTGTTGATGGTAGTGTGTCTGCTTAACCATGCATCATGGCATTTCAACATGCAGCCACATCTTATAATGATTATCTGACTTTCCTTTGCAGCAGTGTGGTTAATTAGGCGATGAAGCAATCACATGGCCACTTTACTCATATTCAAAGGAAGAAAAAAAATTCCATACCCACAAATGGGCATTCACAAAACTCACTTTTCACTCACCTAAGGCTGGTCATGCAAGATCAGCAGCAATACACTCACAAACAATACTGCCAATGCCCTCCCAGTCTTGGATCCGTAGTGAGACCAACCTATAAGCTAATGCTTGAACCGCTGAACAACATACTAATAACATGTGGGCAATAGCTAGATTTGTTGACAGTTTGATGCAGGAGAGTAGCCATTTTCAGCCTACAGAAAATGTACATGGCGAAAGAAAAGCAATATGATAGCATTTCGGAACAAAGCCGCATTGCTATGGTAACACTGTGTTTTCTCTGGGGGCTCTTTCTTCTAAGAAATGTTATAAGTGCACATAAGTAAATTGCAGGGTCTATGTGCATTCTTTGTCAGGGATAGAGATGAATATTAATAAGGATCCGCACAGAAAGGCAGTGTAACAAATAAGCTTTGCCCAAAGATGTGGGTGGTTTAAAATTGCCGTCTAATTTTCTGAAACAAATGTGAGCAGATTCCTTTTCAAAGGTTCAAAAGGCTCTACTGTATACCTATGTGAGCTTGTGGACTGCCATGAATATTGCCAGCTGTTAAATATTTTCAGTATTTTTTACTTGAGTTAGCATCAGCTATTTTGTTCCAAATACTTTAAGATAGCAGGCAGGGGGCAGTAATAGGGTGACCAGATAAAATCCAGGTTAGGGCTCATGTAACTTTAACAGTCGTAGAAAAAAGGGAATTTCAGCCAGTGTCATTTGTATGCAATTAGTTCCTGGTGAAATTCCCTCTTCATCACCACAGTTAAAGTTGCAGGGGCCCTGCCTTCTTTTTTATATGGTCACTCTAATATAGTGCCTGCAACTTTAACAGTTGTGATGAAGAGGGAATTTCACCAGGAACTAATTGCATACAAATGACACTGGCTGAAATTTCCTTTTCTCTACAACTGTTAAAGTTACATGAGCCCTGACCTGGATTTTATCTGGTCACCCTAGGCAGTAATTACCCCCCACTGATCTCCGCACCCTGATCTACCGGGCCCTGTCCCTTGCTATGCTCAAATTCACTAGACCCGGTCCTGATCATACAATGTTTCCAAATCACCCAGCTTTGTATTCTGAGCCAAGGAATTATGAGCATTGAATTGCTTTAAAATATACATGTTAATAGGTATGAGCATTTCCCCTTGCGCTAGAGTTGCAGCTCAGATGCTTCCTCTGTTTCTCAGACCCAATCCCCTTTTGGGTTTGAGCTGGTAAATATTTCACATATTTACTTTTTCATGTTCAATGACAATTGTATGAAATAGCTCCCATGAGAATGGCTGTTGTTGTGGTTGGTTTGCTGGTTGTGTTTTGTTTTTGGTTTTTTGGTGTTGTTGTTTTTAAAGTCCTACTTGTATAAAAAAGAACTTCTGTGTTTCTTGGAGAATGTGGAGAATGTGCAACCGCCATTTGCTTATCTTCCTCCCCCACATTGTTATCCCATGATCAAGCCTGAAAGCCAGCAAAAACATAGAAAATGTTCAGATGAGAATTTAGCCTTGTTGTTTTATATAGTGTGGAAAGGCATGGCAAACACGTTTTTATTATGACAGAAGCCAAAGTGTATGCCGGGGGGGAAAGGGGGGAGAGTTCATCAAATCCAAGATCTCTTTGTTGCTACAGCTATGGTTATTGAAAAAATAAATGTGTGAACAGAAGATGGGTAGTTCAGATGCATTAAAAAAAATCGATAACAAAAGACTTGCATTTAAATACAGTCCTTTCTACATGACTTAGGTAAACAGGGTGTGCAGCTGGTCCCTTATTTGTGCTGTGTGGGATTAAATTTCAATAAGGCTTCCCAATAGTGCTACATCCTAGAAGCTTTAGAACCTACTAATAGCAAAATGATTATCTTCCCGGGTTGCTGGGCTGCACATCCCTTCCCTCCCATTAACATATTATCGTCCAATTAACATATTATTGTGAAACACTGTAAATATAATAAATGAACAGCCGACTCAAGCACACCCACTACCAACTCCCCAAATGTGGTTTTGCAGTCTTTGCATAAGGCATTGCTGATTTAATGCTGCTGTGCATGTTGCTGGTAATGTTTGTGAAATGTCACACTCCATTGTGTTTGCAGTTTCCCCCATTGCTCCTCCTTCCACTTCGAGGGGTCAAGGGCACGACCCCCAACTCCCCACCTTACATATGTTTCCTGTACATGCTGTGTTTTGTGAACAGGGATGGGCACCATCCCCATACTAGGGTAGCCATGTGTCCTATTTTACAGAGGACAGTTCTCTCTTTGAAGGTATCTCTATTTGAAGGTCTATGCAGTCCAAGATTGCTTTAAAGGTAAAGAACCATAACAAGGGAGAGGAAAGGATCTTGAAGTCACCCGTCAACAGTTACCACTTTAATAGTAGACTGAGACATGCAGGTCACCCAGTCACATTTCTATTTAAATTATAATAATTATTCCCAAAACTGCAATTATACATATAAATTATCACATCTGAGTTTTATTTAAATTATAATAATTATTCCCAATTCTGCAGTTAATACATATAAATTAGCATGTCTCTTTTTTTGGAGATATATGTCCTCTTTTTAGTCAACGTGTAAATGTCCACCCTGTTACCTGGGTTCTAGGGTGACCAACTGTCAGGATTTCCCCGGATTTGTCCTGGTTTTTGTTCTCTTCTGGGTGTCAGGGGGGATTTTCTGTAATTTTCTATAATGTCCTGGAAAGACACGCTTTCCCTTTGAAGGCTGCATTAGCATGGTGGGAGGGAATGACACACCTTCTGGAGGTGGGTCATTTCCCTCACACTGCTCCAATCAGGGCCTGAAAGGGGAAAGCGTGTCATTCCTAGACATTATAGAAAAGGCCCTGATTGGAGCAGTGGAGGGTGGGAATGACACACTTTCCCCTCCTCCACCTCATTTGGGGCCTTTAAGGTGGTGGAGGTGAATGACATGCATCCCAGAGGCCCCTGAAAGCTGCTTTCCCACCCCCACCCCACTGG
Source organism: Anniella stebbinsi (assembly GCA_029215795.1). Classification (NCBI taxonomy): domain Eukaryota; kingdom Metazoa; phylum Chordata; class Lepidosauria; order Squamata; family Anniellidae; genus Anniella; species Anniella stebbinsi. The sequence continues at coordinate 71,828,391 of JARDYH010000002.1, read as the reverse complement.
GTGTCCTCTTTTTTCATTTCCCAAATGTGGTCACCCTACTGGGTTCTAGATAATTCCAGTCAACCCATGCTCTTCAGCTGCGCATGAAAAAGAAAAACTGATGAAGAAAAGAAAGAACTGAACTCCAGCCTTTTTACAGAGAACCTGGTCACTACTGTCAAAGTGCATGTGCTCCCCTGAAAATAACATGGAACAGTCAATAACTGATGGTGTGACAAGGCCTTAGAGCAGCCATTGAAGAGAGGTTGTGAAGATTAGTTCCCCAAAGAGAATGATGTCAATTACAGGATAAACAAGTCAAATGTCCCTGATTCTAAACTAATTTATGTTATAATAATCTCCACTGAAATCAGTAGGAGTTTGAAATAAGGAACACTGGGCCAGTGTAAGGTTTTACAAATTATTGTGCTTGTGGGTCCATTATTTTGGTAGCATTGCGAACTAATAGCATTGTTTTCATTAACACCGTATCTTATATAACTCTTCCTAAAGTAAACATTAAAAGAGTTACCTAGAATTACTGCAGGCTGCTATGAATAAACTATAATTTCCTTCTTAATTAACATTTTGGGGAAAGAGGTACAATGAAAGCAGTAGGAATGAAATTATTTTGTCACTACCATGTGACACTGAAACAAGGCAGAGGAAATTGCTATTCGGTAAACAAAGACATTAGTGATTTTTTAAAAAGAAAGGCACGAATCCTCTGATCACATGAACAAAGAAACTCTTCAGAGCAGGCATTGGTAACTAGCTCAGCACCAGGGCTACATTCTGGTTGCTATATTCTGGAATCCTGACTTATCATTGCAAATAAACTGGACCTACATAATATGGTGCAAGGTCAACCTTTGAAATTTGTGGTGTTTTTAAAAGGGATTCCCTTCCTTCCTTTTGTCAGCAATTTGCTGTGTCTGTCATTACACATACTAGGGTGACCATATGGAAAGGAGGACAGGGCTCCTGTATGTTTAACAGTTGTATAGAAAAGGGAATTTCAACAGGTTTCATTTGTATGCATGCAGCATCTGTTGAAATTCCCTTTTCATCACAACAGCTGCAGGAGCCCTGCTCTCTTGACCAGATACAAAAGAGGGCATTGTGTATCCCCCACCCTGCTGTGTTAATGATGGCCACCATTAATGTAGTAGGGGAAAAGGGACAAAAGGCACAGGTAGGGCAGATGCGTGCCCAACCACTCATGAAAGCTCAAGAGCAGTTGGGTGCAGGCCCAGGTGGATTTTCAATCCAATGCTACTGTAGACCCCATCAGGTAGATCATGGATATCAAGTTTCATATTATTAGCAAAACATATGTTATTTTTATGAGCAATAAAATATTAAGGCTTATAATGCAGAATATTTGTTTTTGTGACTCACTTTAACTAGGCTGACCATATGAAAAGGAGGACAGGGCTCCTGTAACTTTAACAGTTGTAGAGAAAAGGGAATTTCAGCCAGTGTCATTTGTATGCAATTAGTTTCTGGTGATATTCCCTCTTCATCACAACAGTTTAAGTTGCAGGGGCCCTGCCTTCATTTGTATATGGTCACTCTAGTATAGTGCCTGCACCTTTAACTGTTGTGATGAAGAGGGAATTTCACCAGGGACTAATTGCATACAAATGACACTTGCTGAAATCCCCTTTTCTCTACAACTGTTAAAGTTACAGGAGCCCTGTCCTCCTTTTCAGATGGTCAGCCTACTTTAACTAAAGGGGCACTATTGTTCCCCAGGTAAAAAGACACACACACACACACTATAATTCCCCCACCTCTATCCTGAAATGCTATAGTCTACAAAATCATTACTTCTTAATTCTGCTGATTTGATAAAATTAATGGGAATGTGGAGATACTTGATTTGGAAGGTCACATAATTTTTTAGAAGTCCACGGAAGATGCCTAAGGTTGAAATTTGATGAATTAAGATAAGCATGGCTGTTTGCTTCTGAACGCTTAAAGATATATGACCGCATTAAAAATGTAATTTGGTCAGTCTCGCTGTGATTTTAAAGACATCAGTTATAGATCAAGTACAGTTGAAAGACAAATGAAAACTGTGCATGTTATTTTGCAACCTTGTCACCTGTTCCTTATTTCAAGAAACAGTTCCGAATGTTACCTTTCTAGATAATAGACATAGGCTCAATTCAGACGACACAATAAACAACTGGTGTGGGGGAAACAATCATCAGTTGTTTTGACTATTGTGTCATCTGAATGCTGCCATAGTCACCTCAGCGCTGATCCTAATCCACACCACAGTTGATTATTTATTACCATGTTGTGTGGGGAGTACCCCCTAGTTGAACAATTGTAAAGTTGATTATTACCCCACCATTGACTATCGTGTCGTCCAAATTGAGCCATAGTGTTGGGTTAGAACAGCCCAGTGAGGGGTTGTGGAAGTGCTGCAAATGAACATGGTCATTAGGAAGCAGCTTCACATGGTGGCTGTAAAGGCGGAATCATTCCCATAAGCTTGCTATAATGTGCAAATTAGGGCTATGGCTTGTTGTGCCAGCAATAAAGCACTTTTTAATACAGATTTTGTGTATTATTATTATTATTATTATTATTATTATTATTATTGTTATTATTACCTAGGATTTGCTACGCGGTCAAAGCAATCAGATAGAACTCCTTGTAACACCTGCACAATGAAACAGCATCCTTGAGCCCTCTGTTCTATCTGCTACAGAAAATGAAGCATGTGATCCAACTACCCCTGCTTATCAGGAACATTCCCAATTTTTTGGTACCTGTCCCTGGTAAAACAGTGTCCTATAGATCAGATAAGTGCAACCTCAGGCCTACAGACAAAATCCAGCCTGCCTTGGATCCCAGTCTAGTCCTCTGGGGTTCCCTAATTTCCTCTTTTCCCAGGCTGCATGCACCTCCTTTCACCTGCCTACCAATCATTTGCATTTTTTTCATCCTTCTAAAAAGTTGAAATGCCTGAACTAAGGCAGAATTATTGGCAGTAAGAGCTTTAAGCTACAATATAGGGTGGCCATATGAAAAGGAGGACAGGGCTCCTTTATCTTTAACAGTTGCATAGAAAAAAAGGGAATTTCAGCAAGTGTCATTTGTATGCATGCAGCACAACAGTTAAAGCTGCAGGAGCTATACTAGAGTGACCAGATACAAAAGAGGGCAGGACTCCTGCAGCTTTAACTGTTGTGATGAAGAGGGGATTTCACTAGGTTCTGTATGCATACCAATGACACTTGCTGAAATTCCCTTTTCTATACAACTGTTAAAGATACAGGAGCCCTGTCTTCCTTTCCATATGGTCACCCTACTACAATATGCTGGAGTTTTTGCTATCTGGACCTCATCCCTATGCTTTTTGTCCCACCCTGAGGCCCCCGAAAGCGTCTCTGAAACTGAATTTGGTGCTTGAGGTGAAAGAGATTTGATACCCTGCTATAGATGTAGGAACAGGTGGGTGGGGACTAACATGAGCAGGGCCCTGTAGGCAATCTGTGAAATGTTGGAGAATCTGCAACTGAATAACCAACCAGAGCATCAGTGTGTGCTGTAGAGGCTCATTTTTATGCTTAAGGCCTGTGCATCTTGAACTTCAAGCACCATATAGATTTGATACACAACCTTGACTAATCAGTTTAAAATGAACTCCAAAGAACCACCTGTTACGAACACAGGCCACCTCTTACATTTATAGCCAGTGGTTGTACTAGACAGTCTCAGAAAAAAATGAAGCTAGGAAATGCCAATCAGCAAACTACACAACTGGAAAAATAGTTCACAAGGCAGTAAAACACAGGAACAGTAATTTCACACTTCAGAGAACAGGGTGGAAGGGAAGCATTGTGCATGCGGAATACTTTTTCTTTTCTTTCTTTCTCTTTTAACCAAATATTCAAACCTCTATTCCCTTCCCCCCCCCCCCCGATAATGGGCTTTGGTCTTCCATGCTTTGTCCTATATATTTTCCGCATCATATATTAGATACTGATTTGTGCTTCTCAGACCCAGAAATGTGTGGGTCAACTGCTGAGCAATCAAAGCCCGTCATCTGACAGTGAAAAATTGGGGGGGGGGGGCTGGGGGTGGTTTTTCTTTAACCTTTCTTGGTCTTGTCCTCTTTGTGTGGCTGTTAACAGTGCAATCATATACATGCCTGTTCAGATGTAATTTAATGGGTCTTGTTTTGGATAAGTGAGTACAGGATTGCAGCCTAAATTGCCAAGATCATCCATCACCTGAGGCCCTTCTCTATGTGTTCCCATCATCAGAAATTAGGGTCTTTCTGGCACCCAGGAGCCATGCCTAGAAATTAACCTAAGCTGCAATCGTGTATCGACTTATATGAGAATAAGGGCTTCTTTAGATTAAAAGTGGTGCTTACCAGTGCTTTGCTATCTGCTTCTCTTCCACAATTGTAATGAACTGAATATCATGGAAGGAGAGGGGTGACCACATGGTCTGAAATTGTAAACTTCCCTACTCATATACTTGAATGGGACAGTGCCCTCTAGTGGGTGTTTTGTAGCACAACTTTGGCTGCACATAGTAGGAAATCCTGAGATATTTCAGAAGAATTGGGATATCTGACATTTTTTTCTTTTTTAAATGGAATAAGAAGGGACAGGAGTGGGAGATATGCAGGAGGCTCACAACATCATCAAAATGACCCAGAAACTTCCATGAGTGGCCAGTCACAAGAATGCTATAAATCACTCGTTTAAGGAGGCCCTAAGCATCACTGAATTCAATGGGATTTACCTATGAGCAAACATGGGATTGCACCGTTAATGGTGTTTAAACACCAGGCAAAGACATTTTTCCCCTCCCCAGGCCTTTTCAGTGTTTAAGAACATAAGAACAGCTATGCTGGATCAGACCAAAGGCCTATCTAGTCCAGCATTCTCTTCCCACAGTCACCTACCTAATGTCTATAGGAAGTCTACAGATATGTATTAATATATTTCCTCTACAGATACATGTTTATCCCTACACAGAATCTGAGATAGATGTGTAAAATGGAACTTTTAACCTCAGCAGTATTGTGGAGCGAAGGATGAGAAATGAAGAGCCGACACAAAATTGGGATTAAACATGGGCCACTTTATTTATTCAGCAGAGAAGCAAAAAGGGGGAGGAGAACCTATGCGGGCATTTTTGTCATGGCCAGCCAGGCCATTGTGGGGATCGGGTGAGGCATTCATGGCCCGGGAAGTGGCGCCTGCGCTTTTGCCGCCCCCCGAGCTTCCTCAATCTGAGGTGGGAGGCCTTCTGGTGTCGTCTCCCCTCGTGCCGCAGGGCTCCGAGTAGACGAGAAGGGTTGGCTTCAAAGGTAAGCCCTATCCCCCCAACTGATGCCGCAGGGCTCTCATTGATAGGCCTCAGGCATTACCAATCACCCGAACAGTGCCAGTGAATGCTCACCATTAATAAAGCATAAAAATGCCCGCACCTACCGCCACAGGGGGAGACAAGTCTCAGCTTAGTCTCCCACTCCCACTCCCCCTTTAAGAATTACTTTGCGGAGGCCACCCTGCAGGTCTGACAAAAGCAGATCATTTCCAGCTGTGACAGGTGCACCCCATCACGTCTATACAGCTCCCTCCGAGAGCGGCTGATATTAAGATGCTGAATGCTAACGTCCCCGTGCTGTGTCAGCGTTTTAAAGATCTCAGTCTTGACCCTCCTACGAGCCCTTTCTAAAGCAAGAGGATCGCAACTGACCCGAGGCAGAATGCAGGACCAAATGATCTTAATTCCGGGCCATAGCTGGCGTAATAGCTGGAAATCCGCCAATGCTTGCAATATAAGAGCCTTGCCCTTTAACAGGACCAAATCATTCCCCCCAGGTGGATAAGCAAAATTTGCAGGGGGTGCAAAGTGGAATGATGCTGCAGCAAGGTGGGTATGAGATTCTCCCACCACATACCACGTTTCCCAAGCCAACGAATGGTATCGTGCTGACTCAAGCTGAGCTGGAATCCAAAGCTGGAACTGGACGCCCATTTGTTGGCCCAAAAGATCATGCTGTGGCCGCATATGGAAACCCGCACGGGTGTAGTAGCCACTGGCTGATCTAAAACAAACACGAAGATGTTAGCACGTGCCACTTAGTCCCTAGTTAGCAATTCGCCTCACATAAGTCTTAAATGCTGAAGAGTGCCATCTGCCCAGAGTCTGAATCTGCGAAGGGGAAAACCTAAGAGAAGCTGTGGTAGAAGCTGCCCCAATGCGGAAGGAGTGTGTGCCAAACGTTGCTGAGTGCAAACCTAAAGCATCGAGAGCCCTCCTTGTAATTGCCCAAAATTGATACTTAGACAGCGGGGAAGAATCCTGATGGCAAAACAGGAAACCAGCAGAGGACCCTCGCAGGGCTACAAAAGCTGTCAAGGCTCTTACTGGGCACAGCTCTGGATTGGTAGAAGGGAATAGGTTAACCCAACATCCCTTATCCAGCTGGTCCGTTTTGGACTGCCTGAGGTGTAACTGGACCTCACGTACATCTAGACGCAGGTCAGAAAACTGAAATGCTCTGAAAGATCTGTCTCCCTTAGATGATGCGAGAACCTCAGAAATCCGAAAGGCCCCGAAAAAGGCAGTCAATGCTGCAGCATGAAAAAGCACTGACTCAAATTGAGAGTGGCAAAGAAGCGGCCAATTAGCCTGCATGCCAATTAAAATATCAGGGGACAGTGGAAGCCTAGCATCAGAAGCGCGCAGAGCTTCCCTCGCCCAACCACTCAAAGACCTGCGAATGAGGAAATCAGATGTGCAATCCGCCATGCCTTGTGCCTTTGCAATAAATGCTAAAGCAGCTAGCTTAAGCGATATCGTGGGTGCTGAAAGACCACGTTTTCTGGCACTTACACAATATTGGAGGACATGCTCCATGGATATGGGCCACTGAAGCTGAAGGTGATTAGCTAAACGAAATGCTTGAAACTCCCTACCTACTTCTTGATAGGCAGATCTGGTGCTAGGCGCCAAGGACTGCCATATGGCCTGATCTATCTCTTCCTTCCAATCAACCAAAGAGTTGGAGGCATGATCTCCGGCCTTGGAAGAGCCCAGGGAGCCAATTCCCGGAATCTCTGAACCTGGTGTCGTGACAAAGCGTCCGCTATATCATTATTCAAGCCAGGTATATGCTTTGCCCGAAAGAGAATATTACGTTTCAAACAATGCAAAGTAAAAACCCTAACTAGGTCCATGACATGAGGATTATGCGAGGAAAGGGAACTGATGACCTGCACTGTGGCCTGATTATCACACCAAAATAAAACAGTGGAGTTAGCCATGTCTGCCACCCATAAATGCACTGCCACAAATATAGGAAACAACTCCAAAAAAGTGAGGTCCTTGCACAGGCCATCAGCAACCCAATCCTCAGGCCAATGCTCCGCGCACCATTTGTTCCTCCAAATGACGCCAAACCCCCATGAACCTGAAGCATCCGAATGGATCTGAAGTTCAGCTTCCACCAAAAGCTTGTGCCTCCAAAAGGATACGCCATTGAATTGTTCAAGAAAATCCAACCATACCCTAATATCAGCTTGCATATCCCTAGTGATGCTGGTTCTATGGTGTGGCATGCGCAGACCAGACATGACTGAGCACAAGTGATGCAAAAAGGCATGCCCAGGGGCGATTACCCTGCATGCGAAATTTAGGTGACCCACCACTTCTTGTAATTGCTTCAGTGAAACCTTTCTCTCGTGCATGATGCTCTTCAATTTAGTGCGCAGGGTGAGTAGCTTGTCCATTCGTAAGCGACAACACTACTGCGTAGAATCTAATTCTATACCCAAGAACTTAAGTACCGTGGATGGTCCCTCGGTTTTTTCGTGCACCAGTGGGCGCAAAGTGCACAGAAAATGCTCATCACATGAGCACAATGTGAACTTCCTGCCGGCCCTGAGAACAGGAAGTCATCCAGGTAATGAACGACATCAGGTGTTCCCGCCCTCAAAATGAGGGCCCATTCCAGGAAAGAGCTGAACGTCTCAAACATAGTGCACAAAATAGAGCATCCCATTGGCAGGGCACGATCTATATAAAATTGTCCCTGAAAGCAAAAACCTAATAAATTGAAATCCCTGGAATGGATGGGTAAAATGCGAAAGGCTGCCTTTATATCACATTTTCCCATCAAAGCTCCATTTTTACGCACCATGCCTACGGCAGAATCGAAGAAAGCATATCTGACAGAGCTCAAGCCTTCTGGGATTGCATCATTTACAGAGGAACCCCTTGGAAAAGATAGGCTGTGTATCAACCTAAATTCCCCATGCGCTTTTTTGGGGACTATTCCCAAAGGCGATACCCGCAAATGAGGGATTGGGGGGGGGGGTCGAAAATGGACCCAGCACCCTTCCTGCATGTACTTCTTTCTCTATTTTTCCCTTAGCAATATGCTCCATTAAACTAATCGATTTCTGATTCTTGGCCAATGAACCGCGTCTAATTCCTTGGAAAGAGATGCAAAATCCCTCTTGAAAGCCAGAACTCAGATACATTGCTTCACGCTGCTTAGGGTATAATGCTAGCAACTTATTAAGAGGCTCAATTTTGACCGGGCTGGGTCCCTTTGGAAGGAGCCCCCCCCCAGGACGTCTGGCACCCTGTCCTTCCTTATTGGGACATTTTCCACTCTTCTTTTTAAAGCAATTTGCTGCGGAATGATGGCCGGAACATATGTTGCACTCATGCCTGTACTTGCATGGGTTGCGACTGCAAACTCCCTTGTTGAAATCCCAACAGAGCAGGCGGTGTTGAACCGCCTGACCCGCATTCCCCCGAAAGGTGGAAGCGGGTTGTTGCTTAGCCAAAATATGGCCACTATCCGCTCTATCACCAAAACCTGGCCGGACAGGCGTCATGAACTGTAACCACAGGTCATGGTCCTTGGCATCCCAGCGAAGGGCGTGGTCAATGCAGCTCTACAACGAAATGATTCGTCATAAGCCAACCACGCCCCACCCTCATACTCAGAATATGCTCGATATATCATATCAAGGTATTTTGTTAGAATAACCCCTTTTCCTGGAAAGCGCTGTAGCACTACACCCATATAAATAAGGAATCCAGGAAGCCGATTAGCCCATGTGCGGACAACTCTTTTCTTTCTAATCCTTTCCGCCTCCTTGTCAACACCTTTTTCTTTATCTGAGCTCTCTTGTTCACGAAACAGCAACGAGAATATATCCACGTATTCTCCTTTGCAAATCTTTTCCCTGGTCGCAGGAAGCAAATGATAACCCAGTGTCGCAGATGTGCTTCCAGTAGGAATGGTATCACTGCTATCCCCAGCATACGGGTCCCTTACGTCTTGTGTCAATTTTGAACCTGCTGCACCAGCAGGTCCCTGCCAAACGCTTGCACAAGCTGCTGCCACTTCCGTGGCCTGCTGAGACTGTGTTCCGATCTCGGGTAGCTGACTCCCTAGAGCATTTGTTTCAGATGTCCCCGTAGGACCTGTGTTCACTAGGCTACCCTGCTGCTGTGAGGGTGTCACCATATTGAGTATGTCTTAGAAAGCAGTAGCTTGAGGCATCGAAACTGATTGAGCTGTATTGCCAGAAACAGGTATCCCCATCCCAGCTAGCCAGGGCAACCAACTCCATTGTGCGGGAAAGTGTTAGCGGCCTGTAATTGTGTGGTATTGTGTTGTGTCTGTTGCTCAACTTGCACAATGGGCACTGGCACCTGAACCGGTACACTGGACGGAGGATCTGGGTCTGAAGTAGCCATCGCCCCATGCACCAGAAGGGGTTGTCAACATTGCACTCGCGTTCAGAGCAGATACGTCCTTTATGGCCCCACTTGAAGATGCCTCAACGACTTTTAACCTGGATGAGAGAGAATCCCATAAATCATCCTGCCTTTTCTTCCTAGTTAGCCGGCGTCCAGAATGAGTATTCGGCGTGGCAGGTATAAAGGGGGCTTGAATACCCTTCTCTTTTTCGAGGGTTTGCAATCTCGCTAAAATATCAGAAACCTGGGGATCCATATCTTCCTCAGAAGATGAGTTCTCAATAGGCCTTCCCCTTTTAGATGATTGAACAGGAGTTTTCCCCTTGCCCTTCTTTCCCTCAAGACCTTTTTTAGGTGGCATGGCTAGCCCTAGCAACAACCCACAAAATTAAAATCCAATAAAAGGCGAGAGAATAAAATAACGAACCTACCAGCCCGGACGTTGAGACCACAAATGAAATATGAGAGCCACAGGCAGGCGGCTGTTAACGCTCACCTACGATATGCTATATTGCCCTTCAGCAAAAGCGAGGGCACTGCACCCGCAGCTGGCTAGCCTGTCTCACCACCACCGCAAAAAGAGGGGCCCAAGAGTCAATACCGACCAGGGAGGATCAGCCGATCTCCCCCTGCTACCTTATGATCCAGGCAGGCAGGTAAAGCGGGCCCGTTAAGCCGCAAAAGGCCTATGCGTTTAGAAGAGCCTGCACAGCCGCACTGGGCAGAAAAAAGGGGGGGACCCACATAAAAAGCTGAGCAAGGGACTGGGGGCCTCTGAAATGCCAGGCAGAGCTTCTACTCTAAGGAGAGGAAGAGCTCTCTAGTCCTCCCCTGCCTCAAAATGCCTCTCGCTGCACTATGCCCGCTGCTTCAGGCCCCGGGCCTCCGCCCCACCCCGTGGACCGCCCGGTCTTTTCTTCCCGCCTGGAGAAAACCTGCAGGCCCGAAGGCCAAGTAGACAAATTGGGGGGGGGGGAAGAGCGGGCAGGAGGCCAGCCGCTGCCGCCCTTCCTCGGGTGTTCGCCCCTTCTTGCTGCCGCCATCCGCTGGGTCGCCTTCCGAAGAGCGACGCCGCCTTCCTGCTCCAACCACAGCCGAGCACCACCGACAAGCCATCCGTGCTTGTAGCCGCTGCACGCCGCCGAAACCTCGTCTGCGCTTGTCCCCACCGCTGCTCAGCTGCCGCCGCCACTCAGCCACCGCCACGCCACTCAGCCGCCGCCACCGTTCCACCGCCGCCACCGCTCTTCGCTGCCCAGCCGCGCAGCAAGAAGTGGAGCTGTGGAGGGGTCCCGGCTCTAAATAGCCCTCGACCCCTCCCCTCTCCGGTGGCACCATGCCGGGGCCAGCCAATGACAGGCCTCCACACCTCATCACCCCATCCTCGCCCGCAACCTCCTCCCCCCGCCCATGCAAGCAAGACGGGAAAAGGTCTATGCATCCTAGCAGATTTGTCCTAGTGACAGATACAGACACACACAGATTCTACTTCTAAAAGGTTTGGTTTATTAGTTAAACAAGTATCGAAATGTGACCACACATGAGAGTACTTTGTCTGTAGTGGCCCCACACCCCTTGAATATGTTGCTATTGGTGGTTCTCCATGCAGGTTTTTAAGAAGGCTTTGAAAACATATTATTTACTCTGATCTTCTCCTAACAAGATCGCTGTTGCTGCTAATTTCGTTACTGTTTTTGTTGAGTTTTTATTGGTGGTTTCATTGATTTTTTATTGTGCTCCTACTGTTTTTATTGTGTTTTAGCACATTTAATATTATATCAGTTTTATGTGTTTTACTGCTTTTTCCCTAAAAAAACAGCCAAGAAATATTTTAAATAAAATTTAAAAAAACATAAAAATAAATACTTATCACTTTGAGAATTAGCTTGGTTGCTATTGTCATTTAATCACGTAATATTACTTCATGAACTCTAATAGGGAATTAATCAGCTTGTATATAACCAACAACCCATATTAAACATATGAGGTAGAAGACCAAATGGAGATGGTGCAACCCCATACATTATAGCGGGGGAGTGAGCTAGAAGAGTGCTCAATGTCAAAATCAATGGCTCCTGCTCTTGGGAAACTAAGCTATGGCCATACACTCCTGGCTCTATTCTAGGCAGGTTGAATTATGACTTCTGGGGAGCTTTGAGGATTGGAGGAAAGCAAATTGGGGTTCTAAGACTTCTGGGAGAGGGAGAGATTGTGAGGGAGAAAAGAATTATGAATAGAGAGAAGAAAAGAGTTCCACTGCAGTTTGCTTTGGGGCATATATCATGCCTATTCTAATGGCTAGCAATCCTCTCCACTGGTACAATAATGAAAGGTTGTACTTGACATGGCTGTGGGTTTCCAACCCAATTTTGGGTCCAAAGATGAATAGGTCTCTCCACATCTACGCACAGTTGTATAATTAGGCTGACCATATGAAAAGGAGGACAGGGCTCCTGTATCTTTAACAGTTGTAGAGAAAAGGGAATTTCAGCCAGGGTCATTTGTATGCAATTAGTTCCTGGTGAAATTCCCTCTTCATCACAACAATTAAAGTTGCAGGTACTATACTAGAGTGACCATATACAAAAGAAGGCAGGGCCCCTGCAACTTTAACTGTTGTGATGAAGAGGGAATTTCACCAGGAACTAATTGCATACAAATGACAGTGGCTGAAATTCCCTTTTCTCTACAATTGTTAAAGTTACAGGAGCCCTGTCCTCCTTTTCAGATGGTCAGCCTAGTATAATATAGTGGGTAAAAGAGGAAGAGGCTAAGATTTGTAGAGAAACGACTTCCAGATCATAGGAAAGAATGCAGAAGATACATCTCCAGGGATCCTGATGGATTGGCCATCAGGACAAATCTGGGGTGTGGAGGCGATTCTGTTGCTGCTGTGGGGGAAGGAGCCTTGGGCAAGGCTGCTAGCTGGTCTGTGTCAGACCTCCACTTCAGCAGAAGCAGGACTTAGGTTACCAGAACTGGGTGCTCTTGGGAAAATGCGGTGGCAACAGTCCCAGCTCCAGGTTTTTGAGGGCCTTTGGGCAAGACATGTCAATGGTCTCCTTCCCTTCGTGAATCTTTTTGACAATCCATAAGTGGTCACCTTACCAGTGGGCCATGACTTAGAAACCTAAATGGATTACTTGGTGGAATTCCATAGTGGATGTGTGTTTGTACATCCCTATGGATTACCAAAATACTATTGCTCTAATAAGAGAGTGTCTGTGTTGCTTGGAGTCTGTGTTGATGGGGAAGAGAGAGAAAGAATCCGTAGGGGATATGAATTAAACTCATTTGCAAATTTCAAGTAGGAACTTAGACAGTAGCAAGCTTCAAATAGCCTCTACCATTGTATATAACATATGCTGCCACTCATAAAGCTGCTGATTAATAGATTTAATTAGCCTCCTCTAGACTTTGCCCTGGAGCCTTGCACTGTAACAGGAGGCCAATACTGATATTATCAACAGTTTCAGGGCAACAATCGTAAGGGTGATGATGATATAATGATGCTACAGTACTCCATTGCTTTTTCTGGGAACGTTGTGTGTGCCGAGAAGGCTGGAAACTTAAGCATGGTTGGATGCAGTCTGTGTGCAAAGGGACAGTGTGCATCATGTAATGTCATGCTGTACATGTGGGATTGTGCATATGGTCCCCTTGCTGTACTGCAAACATAGTGGGCTAGCAGAACAGATTGGTGGCACTGTCTACCTTTAAAGGTGCTGAACATCTCTTTGGGGACTGAACTGATGCACCCTCTCCCTAAAAATGCTCTCAATGCTCAGTACATAAATCAGCTGTTTTTGTGAGCATCTGTTGTTTTGTCTACAACAATGTGCACAGAGACCATTGCTGCCATAAATATAAGTATCTGTTGATTGTGGGACCATACTGTTTTTAGCTAATCCAACTGATAATACATGGTCATAACCCCTTATTATTGTCTGGTTTATTTTTATGCAGAGCTAACTGTTGTCGGTCTATAGAAAATGTATTTCAGTCTTGTAAATTAAATTTTGTAGGCAAGTCAGATGTATTGTAGTATTTCTTTAGAGCAGTATTAAATCAAACTTATGGAAACCCATGTTTCAGAAAGAGAGAGAGAGAAAGAGAGAGAGAGAGAGAGAGAGAATATGAGCTCCATCACACCAGCGATTTACTGCACACTTGCTCTGCCTTGTATGTGTTTTTGCCATGAGGTACTCGCATGCCGTCGGGCCTGTCCTGCTCTCATTGCACCCCATCTGCCCCTTGTTGTGAAGTATTTTGGCGTGGAGAAAGTCAGGAATACTCCCCTCTTGCTTTTTCCTTTGTTAGGGGCGTGCTTGTTGATGAGGAAAGGAGAGGGAAGGGCGGTTCTCCTCCTCCAGCACACAGGATTCTCCATCTTCCTCTTTCCCTGCCTGCCCCTTCCCTTCCTGTCTCCAGGAACAATCCTCCACCCATAAGAGCCCTTAAGTGAGAAGGGAGGCCCTGGTATGGCTACAATCATGAAAGGGAAATGGATATCAAAACTGCGGGTACTTAGCAATAAAAAAAAGTAGGTGTGATGCAGTTTTATAAGAGTGATTGTGTTTTATATTCAGCACATCTGTGAAGCTCTTTCAGCCTATGGGCCAAATTCCATTTTAGGATATGCTTTCATTCCAGTCCTGCGCAGGCCTAAAGAAAAAGAGGTAGGACCAAAATTGCCAGTGTATTTTAGCTTAAAGTTCTTACTGCCAGTAACTAAGTCTTAGGATAAGCATTTTAACATTTTAGAATGGGGTAAAACTTCACAAAAGCCAGGAAACTATTGAATTATCAGTGACTGGGGAAAGGGGTAGGACCCAGGGGAAGGGGCTGTCAGGGGAATCTCAGAGGGCCTGATTAGGACCCCCCTTGGGCCTGAGATTTTGTACCCCTTATCCACACTATGTGCGCTGCAAGGCCGAACTGAAGGGCCCCTTTTTGCGCCCGGCATGCCTGGGCGCGAAAAGGAGGTTGCGGTGGGGGTGTGATGACAGGTGAGACAGCGGAGCCACCCATTGGAGGGCTCCTCAGTGGTGCCACTGTGGCTGGGAGGGGACTGAGGGAGTATTTATTGTTCTCGCCCCTCCCAGCGGCCTCTCTTTCTACATCTTTGCGGCTCCCTCCCTCCCTCCCTGTAGGCAGTGTGGGTTCGCTGGTTGCTCATTAGGAGGGCCAAGTAGGAATTTTTTGCTCATAATCAGCTTTATGTTATGAGTCTTTTTGCCTACTTCACACTGTAAGACAGGTAAGGAGAGGTAATTAGGTTGATCTGGTTAATATCATTTCGGTCACAATCTAATGGCAGGTTTTGCGGACATCCGGAGCGTTGTTAGGGTCGGTGAGCATTCACAGGCACTGTTGTGGTGATGGGTAATGCCTGAGGCCCCTCAGCTGTGAGCTTTACGGCGGCAGCTGGAGGGATAAGGGTTACCTTTGAGGCTAACCTTTCTCACCCACTCGGAGCTAAACGGCGCGAGGAGGGGTCGACACCGGAAGGTCTCCCTACCCCAAAAGGGGCAAGCCTGGGGGGTGGCGTTTGGAATCACGCCACTTCTCAGGTGGTGAATGGCTCGCCCATTGATGAGTAGGATGTCCGCATAGGTTTCCCATACTGCAGATCTATAATAAAAGTGGCCCTGTTTTTAAAATCCATTTTCTTGTCTCGTCTCGTTATTTCACACCCTACATTTCCCGCAACCCAATCATATCTGTGCATGCAATATCTCATTCACATCACCTAAAACCCGTAAACAAGGAAGATGCTGGTAATCTACATGAGCATTCATGAGTGAAGTCTTTGGCTGCTCCTCTAGTTTACTTATTTATTACATTTATTTTTCTCTACTCCTCCATTTTATTCTCAGCGAGAAATGGTGGCTTGCCAAGGCCATCTAGGGAGTTTCATGACAGAACAAGGATTTTAACCCATATCACTCCAATTCAACCCTCTATCCATGATACCAGATGGTCCTCAATGACAATGCCATAACCAAATGATTGTGACCTACAAAATGAAGAGATTGTTTTTTGTATTGTGCATGGTGGAGCGTGATAATTGGAGAGTCAGTTAATGGGGATATCCTGACAGATTAGACAAGCCAATCTGATCAATTTCAATAATTGTCCATTAACTAGCTTTTGCTATTATTGGAGGATAAAATGGGACAGATGGTAGCCAATGCCATCTGCAGAATGCCTGGACCCATCCACAGGAGCATCTGGGTTAGGTGAGGAAGATTGTCTAAGAGTGGTAGGGTCCTATTATTGTAGAGAAATCTCTCAAGAGGATGGAAGTAGGATTGAGATCTTTGCAGGATCAGAGCTTTTCCAGTGAGATGGTCAGGGTGAGGTGTCAGATGACAAGAGTAGATGCGTTGGAGAGGCCTGCTAAGGTTGATTCCGAAAAGAATTCCAGTCAGAAAGAGACAAGTGCAGGGGGGGAAAGCATCAGAACTGGCAGAGTTGAAGACGATCAGGAAAAGTCAAGAGGAGAGGAACATGATTTTGATTTTACTTTTATACTGCTAGTTTTATTGTTCCCTGTGCCTGTTTGGTGCATTCCCTTCCTTTTATTGTTTAATTGTGATTTTATCAGAATGTGAGCCTATGTGGCAGGGCATTGCTGTTTTATTGTTTTACTATTTACAGCACCATGTACATTGATGGTGCTATAGAAATAAACATTAATAATAATAAAATATAACAATAATAACAATAATAACAGAGCCTGTGAGCTGCACACAGAAAGCACAGACAAATTCTGTCAACAGGAAGGGGAAGTTAACCAAGATTAGGAGGTGAGCAGCGAAGGAAAACAGCTGGTCCTTCTACTTTGGTCCCAGGAATCTCCACGTCGAGGGAGAATGGCTCTGCGGTTTGCCTCTGCCTGTAGCTGACAGGATCTCTTTGAGAGTGCCCGATTTTGAATTTCCTCATATACTCATGCTGTAACTTCCTCATTAAAAGTACTGCAAACACTGGAAATCTGAGCCTTAATTTCATCTAAGGGTGCTGTTCTTCACAGTCTTTGGCTATAGTCGAAGCGATGGCAAGACTACACATATCACTACTAGGGATGTGCAGGGACCCCCCGGATCGGAATGGGACCTCCAATTTTGTCCCGGATCGGACAAAATCAGAGCCCCCCCGGACTGGATCGGGCCCGATCCCAATCCAAAAATCGGACATCCGATTTTTGGATCAGCCGCCATTTTTATTTTCCCCATAGACTTGCATTGGGGGAAAGAAAGCTTTCCCCAATGCAAGTTTATGGGGAAAAAATGGTGGCAGGTGGGTGAATGGGGGCCTAACTCCCCCCTCCCTGTCCCTCCCCCTGTTGGTTACCTCCTGGGGCCGTCTGCAGGTGCCCGCGGGCGCCCGTGGACAGCCCCAGCAGATAAGCCCCCCCTCACGGTTCTCCTTACCTGCTGTAGCTGTCCTCTGCCATCCGCTGCCACCCGGGCGGCAGCGGATGGCAGCGGACAGCCCTGGCAGGTAACCCCCCCTCACACTCCTCCTTACCTGCCAGGGCATCCTCTTCCTTCACCTGCCAGAGATCTACTGAGACCTAGGCTTCACAGCCTAGTCCTCAGTAGAGCAGCAGGTAAGTGGATTTCCAAATTGGTGCATCAGGTTTGGGCCCATATGCATTCTTGCTGTCAGCTAGGTAATTTTAGACCATGGACGATTGTGTGTGGGGGGGGAGGGATCCTTTTGACAACCTTATGTATTACTTTAGTTGTGATGTACACAACTAACATTTGTCTGTATTCCCAACTGCTATTCTGTGCTTACAACTGCTTCTAAATTCCTGACATGTTAAAAAAAAAACAAAATTGTTTGCTTACCCTGATTTTTTTTAAAAAAAGAAAAGAATATTCTGCACACGTACAGTTTTGCATTTCAAACTCACCAGTTCCTGTGGAAGAGGAGCAAGCAGCAATTCTGGGGATGCTTTAGCCCTGTTGGCCTTGCCTGCTAGAGAGTAGGCAAGCACCTGTTCTAGCAGCACACATTCTGCCCCCCTGCCCCCAAGCCCCCCTGCCCTTTTCTCCATATTGAAGTGGAGCTTAATGTCAGTAAATGACAGTGTAGGTAGCCATCAACACAGGAATTGTGATGGGAGTGGGGCTTAGACTGTGATTCAGAAGCCATGCCCCAGTCCAGACAACCAAGATACTAAGGCCATGTCTACACTGCTCTCTTTTGTATCTGGACACTCTGAGGGAAGGGCTCCTGCAGCTTTAACTGTTGTAATGAAGAGGGAATTTCACCAGGTTCTGCATATATACAAATGACACCTGCTGAAATTCCTTTTTCTATGCAACTGTTAAAAATACAGGAGCCCTGTCCTCCTTTTCAAATGGTCACCCTAAGTTTACTAAATCATATGATAAATTTCGGAGTCATTATATCATGGTAAATGGCCATTTCAAAAATGGTTAGATTTCCCCTTGCAAAAGCAGCAATCCTCAGACATTGTCTGCCGTTAATGGCACAACAATGTACATCTACTGATTTTAGTAATTGGCCATCTGAAAATTTCATGTGATGTTCCTTTTGATCATCAGAATGGCACCATTTTAATGGGGTTTCTGAAAAAAATGTGTGGATTCAAAGCTGGTTCCCAAGTCTGCTCAAATAAAACTAGAAACATGGAGGTGGAGGAATCAGTGCAAAAAAAGTACATTGGACCATGCACAGATACACAAAGCAATGATCTGATACTGTGATGATACTGTCACTTATAACTAGGGCTGTGCACAGATGCAGATCTGGATCCCAAATCCGAAGCAGATCATGGTGATTTGGACCTCCAAAACCTGGATCCGAATCAGATCGGAGGAGGTCCGAATCGATCTGGAGATTTGGACGCCATTTTAATTGGGGTAAAGAAAGGGCTATAACTTATTTATTTTTCAAGATATAAAAATGAAACTTGGGTACATAGCAGATGGGCTGTAGGTACTCATGTGTGCAAAATTTCAGAAAGTTAAGGAGAAAATATGTAATGAAATGTAATACTAATAAAATATTTACATCACAAAAGAACACTATTTAGCATATATATATATATATAT
This sequence comes from Anniella stebbinsi, assembly GCA_029215795.1. Taxonomy (NCBI): domain Eukaryota; kingdom Metazoa; phylum Chordata; class Lepidosauria; order Squamata; family Anniellidae; genus Anniella; species Anniella stebbinsi. The sequence continues at coordinate 71,809,549 of JARDYH010000002.1, read as the reverse complement.
ATATATAATTCCAAAATAAAAACAAAACTCTTATGATTCTAGCCAAATGTGTTTCGGCAAATGCGTCTCCTTCAGTGGCCCAATCACTACATTATTTGAGTTTTTCACAAAGGGGCTGACTTAAATATTTCCCAAATTATGGGATTGTATCACTCGCCAAATTGGTGAGTATAGTTCACCAAACGTTATTCTCTAGCTTCACTGAAGAAGACGCATTTGTCGAAATGCGTTTGGCCAGAATCATAAGAGTTTTTTGTGTCAAATTACAGACACAGAGGTGCAGGTGTTTTGTGGCTATGAATTTCTGGAAAATGAGAAAAGTATGGCACTTTGCATGGACTGGATTGCCTGGAAAATTGCATTTTTAATAATTCCTTATGAGTAAACACCTGCACCTCAGTGTCTGTAATTTGGCACACATGAGTACCTACATGCCATCTGCAATGTGCCCAACTTTCATGTGAGTATCTTGAAAAATAAAGAAGTTATAGGTGTTTCTTGATCATTTTTCAAAAATTCATAGTCACTACATGCTTGTACCTATGTTTCTGACATTTTGCACTCATGAGTACCTACAGCACATTTGCAATGTGCCCAACTTTCATTTTTATATCTTTAAAAATAAAGAAGTTATAGCCCTTTCTTTCCCCCAATGCAAGTCTATGGGGAAAATGAGGCATCTGAATCTCCATTCGGAAATCCGGATCTCAGTTCGGATCCAGATCCAAATTGGATTGGGGGAGGTTTGAATCTATCTGGATCTGATCGGGCCTGATTCAGACCTGACATATCTGGATCCAAATCGGATCAGGTGGCGTGCACAGCCCTACGTATAACTATATTGGAACTTTTAGGCTGCAATCATATACACACTTACCTTGGAGTAAGTCCCATTGAACTCAATGGAGGTTATTTCTAAGAAAACATGTATAGGATTGCCCTGTTCGGAGCTCAAAGAGGAAGGTAAGTTTGTCGTTTTGACATAAGAGTTTATAACTGAAAATTAAATAGGATCTAATTGCTCTCTTCCATGTGTGTGTGAGAGGGAGAAAAAGGAATGGATGAGATAGGATGAGATGGGATGAGATGGGGCAGGTGGACAGATGAGTTAGAGATTGCTTATATAAAATTCTCAGATTAGCTGAAGGCACAAAAGCATTGTGTGGGGGACCCATAGTTCTTACAATGCCTTTTCAGTCATGCGAAAGCAATAGAGAATCTCAGCTGTTGTCTAATTTTAGAACCCTTTGTCAGATCAACTCAAATAGAGCTAGAGGGCCCATGAACAAGATGTGGACTTCTAAAGGTGATGTGTCTGGCTCTTCCAGCTTTAGATATATGTCCTCTAGCAAAGGGGTAGCTGGGCAGGCTTCAGGCTTACATATAAATGTTGTTATTGTTTTTTCTTTCTAGAATACCAGGTCCACCAACTGGACCTAAAGGAAAATGGTGGCTTAGGAGCCAGGCATACATAGAATTAGAAGCATAGTAGCTTTGAGCACTCTGGTTAGCCTAGGAATTTGTTTTCACTATTTGAACTAAGCTTGCAATTCTTTCCTTGCAAACCCACTCCTGGTCCTGTCCTGTCTCCTCCTCTCCACACACACCCCCCCCACATATTCTTCATTTCAGTAGCCTAAGTGGCCTAATTTGGGGGATAGAAGACTTTTTCATTAGTTAGAAACCCTTGCCAATCTACTGCAAATCCCCCAGAGATCCACCAGTAGATCCTGATCTACCCTTCTGCCACAGCTGGTACACAGATTGATGATTGTGAATTGCCAGAATTCATTTTTCTTTTCCTCAGTGATGATTGACTCCCTTTTCCTCCTTTCAGTCTCAGTGGACACAGCTGAGAAACCATTTCATTAAACACACACACACATACACCCCCCCCCCAAAAAAAAACAGTGCTTTAAACAGTGTATTGAGAGAAGTCATCCTTGGGTGCAAGAAAATGAATGTAAAGGCTATGAACCCTGACCAGGCATTAAGATCTGCAGGAGAGGGTCTGTTGAGAGAGCCATTACCCTTTCGTTGGGCACACATGAAACGGTCTTCTCCTGTATTGCTCCCAAACTATGGAATGTGCTCCCTCAAGAACTATGATTGGCTCCACTCTCTTGGCTTTATGTCTTTTTTGTGTTCTGTCTGACTCTAAAAACTCCATTTCCTGAAGATGAGTCTGCAATCAGTCTTTAAACCACCTGTGTGTATTATCTCCTGCTCTTCTGGCTTCAAGGCTGGAGCAGAACTCCTGCCAATTAGGCTGAATGATTTTAGCTGGGCTTCTGTGAGAATTTTCCACCCCCACTCCAAAAGCCTGGGAAAACTATCCAGCCAGATTGTGATTGGCTACATTGGGTTTATTTATTTATTTTATTTTATTTCTAACCCGCCTCTCCATCCAGATAGAGGCGGGGAACAACAACAAATATAAATACAAGAAGCATAAAATAGATAAAACCTTAAAACAAATAAAAACAAATACATTATTAAAAACATCTCAAAATTCAACTGGGTAGGCCTGCCGGAAGAGAGCAGTCTTCATGGCTCTCTTAAATTCAAGAAGTCTGCTAATTTGTCTAATCTCCTCTGGCAGGCCATTCCACAGTCTGGGAGCGACAGAAGAAAAGGTCCTCTGGGTAACACTCATCAGCCTAGTTCTGGCTGATTGGAGTAAATTCTTCCCAGAGGACCTGAGTGTGCGGGCAGATTATACGGGAGGAGGCGATCCCACAGGTAACCCGAATCCAAACCATGTAGGGCTTTAAAGGTAATAACACTTTATACTTCGCCCAGAAACTAATTGGCAGCCAGTGGAGTGATTTAAAGATTGGTGTTATGTGGTCACCCCTAAGTGTACCGGTGACCAACCTGGCTGCCATATTTTGAACTAGTTGAAGTTTCCGGACTAGGCAAAGAGGTAGCCCTATGAACAGCGCATTGCAGAAGTCGAGCCTCAAAGTTACCAGCGCGTGCACTACCATCTTTAGGTTTTCCAACTCTAGGAAGAGGAGCAGCTGGCATATCAGCCAAAGCTGATAGTAGGCACTCCTGGCCGTCGCATCTATCTGGGCTGTCATTTGGAGTGATGGATCCAGGAGTACCCCTAAGCTGTGAACACAGCCTTTCAGGGGGGGGGTGTAACAGAGAGCTTCGGCTATGGGGCGGTATAAAAATGCAATAAATAAATAAATAAATAAATCCAGAACTGGTTGACACACCTCCAAACCCAGGTTGTGGCCTTTGACAGCAGCACCTCCGTCTTGTCTGGATTCAGCTTCAGTTTGTTTTTCCTCATCCAGCACATTACCGCCTCCAAACATTCATTCAGAGGAGACACACTATCCTTAGCTGACGTTGTTATCGAAGGCATTGAGAAATATATTTGGGTGTCATCAGCGTACTGATAGCACCCCTCCCCATGCCTCCGGATGATCTCTCCCAGCGGTTTCATATAAATGTTAAACAGCATTGGAAAAAGGATGGCACCTTGTGGTGCACCACATAGCAGCTCCCCCTTTGAAGAGTAGCTATCCCCAAGCATCACCATCTGGAAGCTCCCTGAAAGAAAGGACTGGAACCACTGAAGCACAGTGCCTCCGATTCCCAATCCCCTCAGGCGTTCCAGAAGGATACCATGGTCGATGGTATCAAAAGCCGCTGAGTGGTCCAGGAGTACCAACAGGGACACACTCCCCATGTCAATACTCAGGCCTAGATCATCCATTGAGGCGACCATAGCGGTCTCAACTCCATATCCTGCCCTGAAGCCGGTTTGAAATGGGTCTAGAAAATCTGTATAATCCAAAACTGCTTGGAGTTGGAAGGCAACCGCCCTCTCGATCACCTTGCCCAAAAATGGAAGATTTGATACTGGTCTGTAGTTATTAAGGTCCAGGGGGTCCAGGGAGGGCTTTTTTTTAGAAGTGGATGTACTACTGCCTCTTTTAAATATGTTGGAAAACTCCCCTCCCTGAGAGATGCATTAATAATATGTTGTAGATGTGATCTAACTGCATCTCCTCCCTGGACGACCAGCCAAGAAGGACAGGGATCAAGAGGGCAAGTCGTCCTCCTCACTTGTCCAAGCAGTTTGTCCTCATCCTCAGTACTCACCAACTGAAACTGATCCAGTGTAATTCTACTCACGGAGTCACTGGACACTCCATTGTCAGCTTCTGCTATAATGACGGCATCTAAGTTAGCTCTTATCCGAGAGATGTTATTCTGTGAAATGGTCATTAAAGGCATCACAGCGAACTGCCGAAGGCAGTAAAATCGGGTTCAGGGGGGAAGGTGCCTGAGTTAGACCCCTCACCACCCTGAACATATCTACACATTCCTGGCCTCGGTGGCACGGAGTGCCTTCCACCAACTTCAGTTGGTGGCCCAGCTACGCCCCTATCTGGACAGAGATAACCTAGCTTCAGTTGTCTATGCTCTGGTAATCTCTAAATTGGATTACTGCAATGCACACTACGTGGGGCTGCCTTTGAAGACGGTTCAGAAGCTGCAGCTTGTGCAAAATGCAGCGGCCTGAAGGTTCGAGCATATAAGACCTACTCTTTTTGGCGCCAGGTCAAGACTTTCCACTTCTCACAGGCATTTAACAGCATATGATGAGGGTTTTGTGTTGTTGTTGTGCTTTGACCCAGAATTGATGTTTTAAAGGATATTGTACTTATAACTTGTTTTTATGCTTTATGGTTTTAAATTTTGTACATCGGTGTTTTTAATGTTCAAAGTTTTTAATTTTTGTAAACCGCCCTGAGAGCTTCATCTATGGGGTGGTATATAAATGGAATAAAATAAAATAAATAAATTCCTGTGTCTAGTTTGGAAATGAATTTTCCACCTGGCCAGATCAATTAGGACCACAAAAAAAAAGACTTTAAATCTGTATGTCGCAGCTTTGTTTCTTTTCTTTTCATTTTTACTCTAAAGTAGATGCAGGGGGAGGAGTGATCCAGATTGGACCTTAATGGGGGGGGAGGTAGGGGGCTTTTAAGATGTACTCTATATTAAAAAGGGGTGTAGCTGCCAGACACACAGGTTTAAAATCATGTCTGTTTGGGTCCAAAGAGAAGGATTGCCTATTGTATGGCGCAGCTCATGCAGGCACTCCCGGTTACATCTCTGCTAATGGTGCCACGTTGGTTGCTTGGGGATAGGACTGATAGGTGGATCACCTGTCTTGTAGGACTGAATAGCAGTTTCATTTGTTGAGCATGCTTCTCAACCTTTCTGTTTTCTTGCTAGATTGTCTTGGGGACTCTTGAGCAAAATACCCTCAATGGGACTGCTCCCTGAGTGAGTCTACCTACTCACCACTTGCTTGTTTGACAGAAAACACCACAGTGAACAAGTAGACAGCGGCATCTGCTGCTCCCCCTTTTCATCACCGCCGTTGCTCGCACCAGAGTGAGAGGCAGTGAACAATGGTGAATGGTGCAATGGGGAAGGGGAAGAGCAAGTCCAGGAGCCTCTTGCCAGTGGGCCCCTGTTGGAGAGGGGGCCCTCAGCAAGTGCTCAACCCTGCCTATCCTTGATTCCGGCCCGGCTACATTGGTTACATCTTGCTTGTTGTTATTCACATTTCAGCTCCTGCCATCAGCAAGGACTGAGCTGGTGCTGTTGAAATACTTTTCAAACTCCCAGTCTTCCTCACTGCGGCAAGACATTTCAGCATGCATCACTGTCCTGTTTATTCTGCTCTACCTTAGCATGTGGGGAGTGATTGGGCCATATGGAGTCACTGATAAACACAAATGTCATTGTTTTCTTTTGGGAATGTGTGTCATATAGGACTGCAGTGCTGACATTTATGAGAGGAAATTCTTTTCTGGGGTATGCATGTGTTCCCTGTAGTGACATCAGTACTGGCATTTATTAGGGGAAATTCTATTCTGTGGCATGCCAATTTAAAATTTCTTCACTCTTTCATTTGAAGGATTTTGTTGTTGTTTTTAAAGCTCATTCAAACAAGATTTTCAAGTATTAGCAAGTCTTCAGTTTAAACACACACACACACACACCAACAACAACAAGAAGAAATTATTACCAAAGGAGTAACCATGTTAGCCTGATGCAACAGAAACAACAAAGTCTACTGACACCTTAAATACAAACAGTTTTATTGTGAACATAGGAAGAGCCCTGCTGGTTCAGACCAAATGCCTAGCTAGTCCAGCATTTACTTTCCCACAGTGGCTGACCAGATGGCCATGGGAAGCCCAGAAGTAGGACATGAGGGCAACAAACCTCTCCCACTGTTGTTTCCCAGCAAATGGTATATATAGGCATCCTGTTTCTGACCCTGGAGACCATCATAACTAGCAGCCATTGATATTCACAACTGTATTAACTGGTGATAACACAATCACCTTGGCTTTCTTAGGGGCTGTCTACGCGCTGCGGATCTGCGCCCCATCGGTTAGATGATGCAGGCACAGCTTTACAGCCACTGCAGGGCTTCCCTGTGATGCTCCGATTTGAAAAAGTCAAGAATTTACCCCACCTTTTTCAAAGGGAGCAATGTCAACAAGGTGCTTCCACTGTGTAATGTCACTCCATGACCAATCCAGGGCCAACCTAGGGGCAGAGCCTGGTAGAAGGTGACCAGCAATTGGTCACCTTCCACCAGGAAGGGGGGGGGCTCCAGGACTCGGAAGGCTGCCCAGAAACCCCGCACTCCCTCCTTGGAATCGGGATTACCTGATGCTGCCTCGGGAGTGGGAAAGTATGGTGTTGAGGAGGGAGGCAGTGCCATCCTGGTGCCGTGAAGACAGCCCCTAGTTTTATTAACACCTGTAGCAGGATGGGAGAAGAAACCTTTGACTTATGGAATTTTAAACATATGGAGTCAAACCAGTGATTCTCTGCAACAAAATGTTGTAGTGTGGAGTGCTTTTGTTCAGGATTCTAGCCACTCCATTCCATTCTCCCTCCCCCAATTCCACCCCTCCCACCAACAGTCAGTCAGAATCCCATGCTTGCTGAGCATGCTCAGTCCTCATTGGGCTGTTTGGGGCCATTCCCCCTCCATTTTGGTTGCTGGGGTGGATTTGTGTCCAATCCCAGCTGCTTAAAATTCTTAACTGTCCCTATTGACATCGATGGGCAGTTCTCACTTTCATTCTTGGAGGCATTTAACATAATTTCTCCATGTGAACCAGTAGGTGACCTATTCAGACAATAAGAAGGTTCTTTCTACTCTTTATATACCTCTGTATCTCTGTCCTCCTGTGCCAGCCATTCCTTTCTAATTTCCCCTCCCTCCTGGTCCCCCTCTCCTGCTCACTCAACAGTCCTTGCAACTGAGTTTCTATGGGGCTGTTGGGGGAAGAGAGTCCACTCCCCTTTTTCCCTTAAAGTTTTTTTGGTTTCTGCAAACCTTGGGATTACCCCAAATATCTTGATACAGTCTCTTGTGCACAGTTTTGGCTCCAGATCCTTCTTCCATCCCTGGGGACATTTAACAATAACTTCTTAGTGTAAATAACGAAGTGACAATGGTTCTTTCTAGGCTAGGTCCAGCATAAGCCTTCTATGGATAGAAGGGCTCCTTCCCTCAGTGGGAGGTTTTTGATCCAAATGAGCTTTTCTGCTGGCTGAATGTGGGGCAGTGGTGACCCCTGGAGCCTAGTCCACCCTCCCACTGCAATCCTTTATGTTTCCCAAAAACCTGATTTGGAGGTTGGGAAATCCTTCAGACCATTGGGTAAGGTAATACTGAGGGTTGGAGAGACAAGGGGATTCACCATAAGCATGGGAACACTGAAATTGTTTTTAGCATATAGGAGGAGGAGGTACTGATGAATTTTGGTTAAGTGATTTTACTCTGGAGGGTCCCTTGATTTTCCTTTGCAATTGCGAACCAAATTCCATCCAGAAATAAATGACCAAGTTCATGTAAAGAACTGAGGGTATATGGGGAGGGAGGACAATAATTTAAATTAAACAATAATAAGGATCTTCTACTTAGAACAGAGCTCCTTGATTACATTGTTCAGGGTGCCACATATGAAAAAGGAAAAAGTTTGGAGCCAGAAAACCAGATCTATTTTATCTGCCTAATTTAAGAAACCTATTGTACCTTTTCAATCATGTAAGGATATTAATGTTCCAGCATTTTTGTAATGCTCACTTGACAAAACTGCCTAGAAATAACTGCTTTCTTTCTGTTTTTTGTTTTTTTTTGCTATCATGTGTTTTTTGGTGAGGCTGATATATAGGCATACATCCCAACATCCTCCCTTGTTGCTAAAACATTGTATGGCATTTGTTCCACCATGCTGTGGAACTTATGCACTTGGATGGTTAAGAAAATATGTAATCATCAGTTTCCAACAGGATTCATGTCTTCACTCCCTATTCTCCATAGCTCTAGTTCAGTCCACTATTTTTCTATGAAAGGAAATATGGATATTTGGGTTGGTAAAGGGTGACCATATGAAAAAGAGGACAGGGCTCCTGTATCTTTAACAGTTGCATAGAAAAGGGAAATTCAGCAGGTATCATTTGTATGCATGTTTAATTCCCTCTTTGTAACAACAGTTAAAGCTGCAGGAACCCTGTCCTCTTTTGTATCTGGTCACTCTAGTCTAGTTCCTGCAGATTTAACTGTTGTGATGAAGAGGGAATTTCACCAGGTGCTGTATGCATACCAATAACACCTGCTGAAATCCCCTTTTCTGTGCACCTGTTAAAGATACAAGAGCCCTGTACTCCTTTTCATATGGTCACCCTGGTAGCTCCCTGGCAGGAATTGGGGGACATTGGATCTCTACCAAATAGCATCCATCAGGTCTTTGCATCTTGTATGCCAAGAAATCTACTAATCATGCCTCCCATCAAGTTATCTTCAAATATTAGCAGTCCTACACATTAGAGAACAGGGGATTAGTCCATAATTTCTACTACTAGTATAGTGCATATAGACAGAGTAATCAGTTTCTCAAGTGAACCGCCCAGAGAGCTTCGGCTATAGGGCAGTATAAAAATGCAATAAATAAATAAATAAATCTATTTTAGCTCTGCTCTTGGCCACCAGGCCTATGCTTTACATCCTGCTTCCCCATCAAATCTACACTAGGCTGACCAGATAAAATCCAGGTCAGGGCTCCTATAACTTTAACAGTTATAGAGAAAATGAAATTTCAGGCAGTGTCATTTGTATGCAATTAGTTCCTGGTGAAATTCCTTCTTCATTACAACAGTTAAAGTTGCAGGGGCCCTGCCTTCTTTTGTATATGGTCACTCTAGTATAGTGCCTGCAACTTTAACTGTTGTGATGAAGAGAGAATTTCACCAGGAACTAATTGCATACAAATGACACTGGCTAAAATTCCCTTTTCTTTACAACTGTTAAAGTTACAGGAGCCCTGACCTGGATTTTATCTGGTCACCCTAATCTACACTGGATTCTGTTGCCTACCTCATGACCATTTCTCCTCAGACTGATCTTCTGGCTTACCTGACCATGTCCATGGACATTCTCTCCCCGCAGACATCTGCCTTGACCCTTTGCTGCAATCTACTTTGCTGCCTCAACTTCTCCCCCGGCCTGACCATGCATCTTCTCCCCACCACCAGCCTAACATCTCAGTGCTTGGGGATTTAAAGTATGCATACTTTCATTACCTTACTTTTAAGTTCCCTGCTCCTGAAATTTTCATTAATTCACAATAATGAATAACAGTTCAGTTTTTTGTGCTACAGATGCATATTTGAGTCTATAATGAGGACAGAAGTGGGTGGAAGGGGTGGCACACTTTAGCTACTTACCTCAGCCTAGAAGCTGGATTTTTTTGCATGCACAACATGTTTTCTCTTTCTTTCCTCCAGTTCTTGGTGGATTATTCTTTTAAAAATGCAGTTTTAGAAATAGTTAAGTTCTGGCCTCATATCTTAGCCTTTAGGGGACCAAATCTCTGGTGACACTGCTGTGCATTATAACTCTTCTCAGTTCATTATCGTTGCATTAAAAAGCTCTTTTTAAAGCTGTACTTTGCTTGATGTGATAACCCCAACAAGAGGCTAATTAATTCTGACTAGAAATCCTGACTTGTTAATACAAAATGCCATTACATCTCTGGCACTATTCAGATTTCACTTTCTTATGGTTATCATGACATGATAAATAGCATCCATGTCAACTTGACAGGACAGGACAGGGCAGGGAAGAGGGTATATCCATATGGCCACTGCACCATGCAAAGATTGTCTGAGGACACTTTGTAGTCATGTTTTCATGTCAAATATGGTTGATCTGCGTCCCAAAAGAGTCACTGCCAATCAAAGTGAACAGCACTGCATTGCCTGGATGAATGGTCTGATGTACACTTAGAGGCTGTATGACATAAAAGTACAATGATTCCAGTTATAATTTAAGAGTGCAAAAAAGTCCTACAAATCCCAGCATTCTCCAGCCAGGCTAGGTAATGCTGGGAGCTGTAGGACTTTTTCTATCTAAACATGCATAGGATTGTACCCGGAATCTTAGTTCTTTTACTAGTTGGCCACAAAACCCATTTGAATTTACTTATATGTGAGCATATTTAGGATCAGGATGCCAGTTTTAAGTACCATGTGCTTCCCTTATGATCACTTCCTACAATAATCAGAAAACTCAAAACATAAATAACTGCTACGCCAATAGAGAATATTTTTCAGGTGCTTCTGCCTGAAAAAGCAGCTCCTTTCAATCCAATCCATACGTTAACATGATATTCTATATCTTTTCTTGTTATAACCAGTCTAAAAATAGAAATAATAATTAAAAAAACCCACATTTAATGTGATCCATGTTTGCATCTTCTCCTTGCAGCCCTGTCATCAGGCATCACATTATGCCTGTGTAGTCCCATTTACTGCAACAAAAATTGTGTTGTCCAAGTACTTTGCAAAGCTGAATTGCACTTTGACTCTTCCAAGTGCTTTTACCCCAAAGGTAAACCAAAACAGATTTAAATTTACTGGGTAGACAAAATAATAAGTGTGCATGTAATCAGAAAACAATACCAAACCTAAGGCTATGAAAATGAAATAATACGCACAGGAGCAATATATAAATAATATTACATACTGATGTTTAAGAGAGAACACACCTGCAGGACCTCTAGAATTATTCATAGACAATGCTTCCAAAAAGGGCAGAATGGATCCATCCAGATAATCCTCAAAACCATGTCTTGAGGATTAGAAATGAGCCATAGGCTTGTGTATCCCATCCTCTCCTCTCCTCTCCTTCCCTCCCCTCCCTCTTCCCTTGCACGTAACTTCCCATTGACAGGAAGGCATTTCAGACTAAGCCAAGGTGGGCTATGCCTTTCCCCTATTTAGACAAGCAACCGGTATCCCCCTCTTGTCAACATCCTCCATTTTGGCACTTCCCTTGTGAGTACCTTTTTTTTTTTAAGATGCTTCATGTTACACTGTAAGAAGCAGCACCACCCACAAAACTGCCTTCTGTCCTGCAACCACTAGCTCCATGGGTTGCTGCCAGATGTAAATAAGGGTTCCAGAGAAGGATCACAAAAATCATGCAAAATTCATGATAGAGCAGTAGAATGGAGGGGAAATTTGCACAACTATCATGGTAGGAAAAATAAAATAAAAAGTTTGTGGATGCCTTTCCACATTCATATGAGCTTGGAAAATTGTTTCCTTTGATGTATGGGGGGGGGTGAAGTTTCCCTCATCAGGCAGCAACCACACCGGACCAATTGCAGAAAGGGTGCTGAAGTGAGGAACAAGGATTTCTGTATATATCTGATATAGGCTACTTAACACAATCTTCAGTTTTTATTGCTTGGTGCTTAACCATTACAAAAAGCTCATTAAATGCTCTAAAAGCAGACTCAAATGATGAATCATTTTAAGAACATTTAAATATTTGCATCTCTGTTATGTCAATACACATTGACATAAAGGAGGAAATGTATCACCAAAAAAGAAGACAAAAGAGGAGATAGGATTACATTAAATAGCCAAGTGCTAATTTATGTGCATAGATGCAAATTTAGAAGTAAATGCCCTTATTTAAATAGAAATACAAAACATTTCACTATAGCAGGGGAGACTGTGGCCAGGTGACTTGTATGCCTACTCAGAGCCGATCTACACACTAGCTTTGTAAAGTTTCATAAGGGTTACGAAAACTCTTTGGGCCACATGATGCACACCCTTGAACATTGTATACCCAAGGTTTTTTAAAACTCACTTCAGCTATATACAGCAGTTTTTACTTTTAATAAATCGTTTTAAGTAAAATAATGTGTCCTTCCTCACTGTTTGTGATTCGTGAGGGCAGTGCTTCATTTACCGGCACCCAAATGCTTAGCAGTTGATTGGTGGGGAAGAAAGAGGGGCTAAGGAGGAAGTGGGCGAGTGAACTATAGTGCCCACAATGCTTTGCCCTAAACTCATTGTAAAAACGAAACAGAAAGAGACGGACAGAAGGGTGTGAGACCGCACACACCACTTTGAAGACTGAAGATTCCCCCCCCCCCCCCCGTAACGTGAGTACTCCTTAATGTGGCCTAGGATGTTTTGGAACGCACCTATTTGGAACATTTAAAAATACCATTTAAAACGTTCCAAGGTACAGTGTAGATAGGCTCTGTGTCTGTTGTCCAGCTACTAAAGGCTGACAGGCAACTTCAAGGCCCCTGCTCTCCATTCATATAGGCTGACCATATGAAAAGGAGGACAGGGCTCATGTAACTTTAACAGTTGTAGAGAAAAGGGAATTTCAGCCAGTGTCAGTTGTATGCAATTAGTTCCTGGTGAAATTCCCTCTTCATCACAACAGTTAAAGGTGCATGCACTATACTAGAGTGACCATATACAAAAGAAGGCAGGGCCCCTGCAACTTTAACTGTTGTGATGAAGAGGGAATTTAACCAGGAACTAATTGCATACAAATGACACTGGCTGGAATTTCCTTTTCTCTACAACTGTTAAAGTTACATGAGCCCTGTCCTCCTTTTCATATGGTCAGCCTACATTCATATAGCTCTTTATCTTTGAATATGGGCATGGACTTCAAGTAGAGGACTGTCCTCTCTAATGTAGGGTATGTGGCAACTCTAGTGACAGTCAATTACATATATCCTAATAAATTCTGCACAAGCATTCACTAACACCAGTAAAAAAAGTGGCAGCTATTTTCATTATCCTATGATTTTTGAGAATGCAGGTACCATTTGACAGAGCTCTCTAAAAAGTCATGGAGGTATTTTTCTCTTGTACTTTGTGACAGAAAAAAATATACATTAAGCTTGAATACTGAGGAGGAAACTCTCTTCACATCATCACTCTTAATAACCCTGATGAAGAGTGCCCCAACTTGAAAAACACTGCAGAGTGCCACTGTACATTAAATAAAGAATTGTGATACCCCAAATTCCCAAGAGACACAGGTCAGGTTCTTTTTAGTAGCAGCACCAACGTTATGGAACTCCCTTTCTTGGGAAGGTCAGCTAACTCCCTTTCTTTTGATCTTTAGGTGAATATTAAATGCCAAGCCTTTGTCTTGCCTTCATTGTTTTAGTTCTTCCTCCTATTTTTATCATTGCTCCAGGGTTGTTGTTGTTTTTAAAGCTCTCTGTAAATAATTGTCTTATCATTTTTATTTAGTTGTATATTACTTTAAATCTGTTATGAGATGCCTGGGGGGTGGGGTGGATGAATTTATCGCCGAACGTTGGGATATACATTTTACATAAATAAAAATAAATTACAGGATTTTTGAGGTCAGTTTTGCCCAATCTCATTCATTAGGTCAATCAGTTCATTTAGAGAAGAGCTGCATCATTACAGATCAACACAATCTCATTCCTTGGGTGCATCCTCAATTGGCCAAAGCTGGCCAGAAATTATTAATACATCAAAGGGATCCTGAGAGAAAGTAACACAAAGTCTCTCCTGCTCCACATCTTGGTTTCAAATGGGCTTCGGTGATCTGTGAGCACAAGGAGCTCAAGGCAAATTCTTGAACACAATTGTGAACAGTTGTTCTGGAAAATCTTGGCCCTTAATGAACTGAGATGAGTTTAATCACTAACCATTGAATCTGCAGGATACACTTGCCCCAGTGAATATGAAAATAAAGGAGGCAGAGCACAAAGACTTGGTTAAGAAGCTGGCCAAATGATTGACTCACAAGGCCATACAATTTCATTTTATTTATTTTACTATTGATTGGTGATTCAAGAGTATCTTTACAGAGCCTGAGTGCTCTGCAAAGTGGGCAGAATACTAGATACCCTTGTGCCAAGCAGCCAAAGCTTTGCTGCAATGTCTTGAGAGATGCAAAGCAATTTTCTAATGCAATGTTGCAGAGACCTTGGCTAACCTTTCTCAGACACTGAAGTTTTGTGCTCAGTAATTAGTCTCCAACAGGGGTCTATTTATTAAGCATTTTAATGGGGTGGAGTTCTAAGCCATCCAAGAATCCAAGTCAGAATCTGCCTAACAACAAAATAACAAGTCTTTATTTCAGATGGTTTACAGAGAGTTTTCATTTGAGTATTTTATAAATAACATTTCATTATTATTATTTATTACATTTCTATACTGCCGCATAGCCAAAGCTCTCTGGGTAGTTTACTAGAAGTTAAAACATTAAACATAAAAAATCGATATACAAAATTTAAAAACATAAAAACAGACAACATACAAAGACAACATCCATTTAAAAACAACTTTGAACTCTCAGCCAGACCTAAAGATAGATCTGGGTTCGAGTAGTAAGTTTGTTTGGTCATTGTTAGGATAATGAGGATATGACCTAGAAATATGCTGTAAAGATTAAGGTGGTGAGTAACTTCACAGTAATTCACATGCAAGATTAAAAACAATAACAATAATGACCAAATTAATCCCCCATATAAGGTAAATAATAACACAGTAACCAACATTGTCAGAATGGTGACCATCGAAGAGCAGCAAAAGTGGAACAGGCTTACAGGCCTACCTGAATTAAGATAGCTGGATAAATAAAAATGTTTTGACCTGGCATTAATAAGATTGCAGTGTTGGCACCAGTTGTACATCCCTACACAGAAGTATAAGGACATTGTTTTTAACTCGAATTTGCTCTGTTCGTAACCCCAAAGGGAAAGCTTGAATATTCCTAAGCTTGTGTTTGCAAAATTCATACTTTAGAAAAAGGTGCATTTTAAAAATGCACATTTCCCACCAAATATGTATTTTCACACTTTAGTCTCCACATTTGTATATGCACTTGGGGAGTGGGAAAAGTGTAACAAAATGCACATTTTCCCTATTTGAAAGAAAAGAAATATAGACCGCAATTGAACACATCCTCTGTGGGGAATGTGTTTCACAGTCAGAATGTCATCACATTCCTTGCAAATGTCTTTCTCACTCACCTAGCCCACCCCGAACACTTAGCATTACAGAGCAAATGCAGTAGAAAGCTGCCTTATGTTGAACAAGTGTTTGTCCATCTAGGCCAGCATTCTATATTCAGCTGACAGTGGCTCTCCAGACAGGGTCTTTCACTCTCCAGTCTCTTTGCCAGCGATTGACCCTGGGACCTTCTGTGTGCAAATCACCAGGGCTACATGTTTGCTTCATCACAAGTAGTTCTGCCTACAGAAACCCCAGACACAGAACAAGAAATCCTCTCTCTTGTGCCCCATCCCATCTCACCATCAAACTGGTTGTGCTGGAGGAGAGTGGAGTTTAAGTTTCTGCAAGGCTGGCCCAACACAATTTAAATCTGAAGCAAAGGCTAGGGAGGAATGGTGGGACAGCTGCCCCAGCTCCCCCCCCCCCCCCCCGGCAGCATATGCTGCCTGAAGTGATTGTGTCACTCCTCCTAATGGTGGGGTTGCCCTTGCATTTTTGTCTATATACTTATTGCATAGCTAACCTAGGAAGTTTTTAAAAACAAAAACAAAAACCACATTCTACAAATCTGAAATGTCCAAATAGTTGGTGTGGAACAATTGCCTATAAAAAGCTCTGTCACTTATTTTAGCAGTTACAGCCTGCTATGTGACTAGAATTCAGCTTGCAAAAATGGGACAGTCACCTAGGGTTGTGAATAATGCCTTAGGGGAATAGGAATATTTGTTCAGCTGCTGTCACATTTTTTATGCAAACCCTGCTAAAGAAAAAGTATTGAGCATGGTTACAAAATAGTGCACAAGCTTTTGAGTTCTCCAGAACTCTTCATCAGGTGGCAAATAGAAGGGGTGGGGAGGAAAAAAGTGGTTGGTGTTCAAACCATGGAGTCTGCATTAGTCACAGGCTTAAGATGGAACATGGGAAGGGACTGCCATTAGCCACTGAAATTAAGCTCTGTCAGATGCAGAGATGGTTTCAAGTTGCACCTAGGACTTCCAATGAAGGGGCCAGTGGGAATGTGAGGGCGAGTCCTGCTACCCTCGGTGCTACCCCATGCTCAATTTGAACACATGGAGGGGCAAGCAAGAATACACAGTTCTAGACCTGTGATACTTCCCGGTCTCCTTGGAAATCCTATGCACACAGAAATTGACCTTCAGGACCTGAAGGTCAATTTCTGTGTGCATAGGATTTCCAAGGAGATAGGCACCCTGCTCAGTCAGGATATTCACCACTCTGGAGGAAGACAAAAATGCACAGAAGGGGCCCTTTCAGACTGATATGTTAGCAGAAGGGCATGGGGTAGCACAGAGGGGAGCAGACCTAGCCCTCACATTCCCACTGGTCTCTTCATATGAATGCCTGCATAGGGCTTAAGTACCCCAAAGATAGAGGTGTCATGTCCCCTGGATGGAGACTCAGTATAATCCCAAGGAATGGAGTCCAACAAGCCTCTGATCACCCCACTTCCTGGATAACCCTTGGCATCCCTTTAAATACCTTCCCTGACTGAGTACATAGCCTTCCCACACACACAAACACACATTTCTCCTCTGTCTCAGCCATGCAGAAGCACAATGCTAAAGAAACAATCATGGACCCTTTAAGAAATCCAGCTAGCAGGGTTTGAGCCTCCAATAGTCCTGGACATACAAGCTTTTTAAGACTTCTATTGTCTGCAGCCCCTTGCTGTGACAGCAGCTCTCTTTATGAGGAAATATTCCATCTAGTGTCTCTTGCAGTGTGCTGTCCATGGTCCTGACTGCTCTTCCTATTGTTGGGACCCTGCTTTACCAGATGTGACTCCTCTCTACCTGATGTGATACAGAACTGCCTGGGAGTGTCTCTTCCCCTGAGCCTCCAGCCTAGCCTGTATAAGAGGGTGTGGAAAATTGACCACTTGCCAGATAAAGGCAGACTGACAAGGCTAAAGTATACGACAAATAACAAAGGGAGGTGAAAACTGGACAAGGAAGCAGAGGCAGGGAGACTAGACCTTTGCAGAGTTATTGACTAGCTTCCTTTTCCCTTTCTCTGGAATCAGCTTCAGGTTCTGAGCCCCCAGCTGAGCTTGACTAATAAGTAATTTGGCAAACCCAGCTGTGTAGGATGGGGGGAGGAACAGAAGTAGCTCAGCCTCCAGGCCATCTCAGTATTGCTCTGAAGCAAATAAATGTGGCCTGGATTTCTTTCCAATATATAGGAACATTCACGCTTCTTATATCATTATGCAACTATAACAGCCTTCCGATATCACTATGCAGCTATAATTGCAGCCTTTTCTCATGACTGCAATTCCATGCTAGGAAAATGTTATGTTGTATTTTAATGTGAACTGCTTAAGGATCTTTATATATTAAGAGGTATAAAAGTACTGGAAGGAAGGAAGGAAAGAAGGACACTGATTAATTTCTTCTTATCGGGCAATTTCTAGAACCATCAGGCCCCCTTGGGGGTGGAGAATACCCTAGCTCCAAGTAAAGTCTACTCACCTTTTGCTGATACTCGCACTAATGTGTGTCAGCTTTTTCTTCTGCAGCTCATGGTCACAGTGGCCCTTTTCAGAAGACACCTTAAACCACAGCTTTAACCATGGTGAATAAGGCTATTTGCCTTATTCACCGTGGTTAAAGCCGAGGTTTAAGGTGACTTCTGAAAAGGGCCAGTGAAGGAGAAGATGTAGCCAAGCTTTTGAAATAGTGAAGTGTGCAGGGGAGGGGACAGGACAGAACTGGCTCCTTGAAACCCCAAAATTGGAACATTTGGCAGTACTGCTCTCTAATTTCTCACTATGATTTCTAGTTTTTCATTTTGCTCGAAATGAACCAGCTCATTGCTTTGAAGAAACACAAAGGCTTTTAAACACACAGCAGGGTTTAGTTAATTATTCAGTTAACATCACATGGCGTAAACAAATTACCCAGCATCTATTCCCTATTGAAACCTGCATTTCCCCCCTTTTTCTTTGATGACTGTAATTTCCACAGGGCTCACTCTGTGATCAGTGTTGTCATTTCTCCTGACTTTTCAGACATCCAGATATGAAACAAAAGCATGTCATGATTACTTATTAGACAAAAGAAAGGTTCAACCATGTTCCGAGATGCTGGCTATAAAAGAACATTTGGCTGTTCTTCTTTTGGCCTCCAAGTCAAGTTTCTTGAAAAGTCTCTAGATAGCCTACTAGTTTTGTTGTATTCTGGATTTATTCATAGTTGTGTGTTTCTTTAAGAAATGTCATGGCAGATTGACTGTACTCACTACAGAATAGCAGATTGTCTGTACTCACTATAGATAGGCTGACCATATGAAAAGGAGGACCGGGCTCATGTAACTTTAACAGTTGTAGAGAATGGGGAATTTCAGCCAGTGTCATTTGTATGCAATTAGTTCCTGGTGAAATTCCCTCTTCATCACAACAGTTGAAGTTGCAGGCACTATACTAAAGTGACCATATACAAAAGACGGCAGGGCCCCTGCAACCTTACTGTTGTGATGAAGAGGGAATTTCACCAGGAACTAATTGCATACAAATGACACTGGCTGAAATTCCCTTTTCTCTACAACTGTTAAAATTACATGAGCCCTGTCCTCCTTTTCATATGGTCAGCCTACTATAGATCAGTGTGCAAAACCCTGAGACAGGAGAAATTTCCACAGAGTTGGGGCGTGAGGTGTCAAGCATTTCCACCCTCTGGATGGAAATTAACTTCGGATACTTCCAGATGAGGCTTTTCTTGGGCAATTGTACTACTTCATTCACAGAATTTTATGGGGAGTCCAGACTACATCATCTTCCACTCATAACTCTCCTGTGTTTTCCCACCACTTTTCCCATTCTTTTTCTTTCCAGGAAAAAGAAAACATTAAGGAAGAAAAGACAGAAACCTTTTGATTTTTTAGTGCAATCATCTGGAAGCACACTTGGCTTAGGAGTTCTGCTTATACATAGCATTTGAGATTCTTCTCAACTCTAAATATGGCATTTGTCCTATTTCCATTTGCTTAAAGAGACTGGGAAGTTTGCTTGGCTCAAATAACTTTGGTATTTAATGCACCTGCATTGCGATTATAGCACAATCTGGGTAAGGATGGGATGTAGAAATAGGCTGATGTTTACCTAGTGATGCCTCATGGACATCAGCAGTTGTCTTTTGGTTCCTTCTAGCAGCAAAAGCTGGTGTCCAAGATATTTTGCATATATACTGCGAAGGGTGTTTTCTTTACAGATAACAGGTCTCTAATTGAAAGACTGTCAGAGGACAGTTCTTTATTTGAAGGGCTGCTCTTTCCAGCTCCAGGCAGTTAAAAATAAAGAGCATTAGGAAGGGAGATCAGAGGCCTTGAAGTTGCCCATTGATAGCTAGCCCTGGATAGCAGATTGAGGAGACACACAGGTCTCCTGATCACTCTTTCCCACTATGTTGAGGTGTACTGTATTTCTATTTCAATTACATTTTGCTCGAGCTAAGAGGCAGATCAGAGTTATCGTTGATCTTTGTGTTTTCAGAAAATAGATCATCCTTAGCTTCTCTGTCCCCAAATTCCTTGTTAGATGTAATCTGATTCCTGCAACATCTATCACTGATTAATTTTGAGACTAAGGGGCTATCTACACTATAGCTTTAAAACATTTAAAAAGGGTTGCGAAGACTCTTTGGGGCACACGACGCACATACTGAACCGTTGTATATGAGTTGCTTTTACCTTCGTGTCTAACAGATTCAAAATGTATTTTAGCTTAGAAAACCCATTGTTTGTAAAAGAATGTGTCCTAGCTTACCGTTCTGTAGTTGCAGAGATCAGTTGTTGATTATCCAATAGCAGACGTGGAGGCAGAGGTACTGTTTCAGGAGAAATAATTCTTCGTTTAGCCTTAACTGCCTGTGAGTTTTGCTGGGTTCATGGCTCTGCTCTCCAACTGTTTCCAATTGCATTTTTGAAGTTAAGCTGTGCTTTCGCTTTAAGAGCTGAATTGGCAGCTACGGAAAGGAGGAAATGCTTTACAGGAAGTGGGTGGGTTTAAAACAGTATCCGGAACAAATGAGGCAGAATACTAGGTGTGTCCTCGGATCCGCTAGAAGGACTGCAAAAAGTAAGTTCTTTACCGTTTCTAGACAGTAGTGTGCCTTAGCACGTAATACAACGGTGTAATTTACACCATTGTAAATTATGTGTTGAAATGTTCCAAGCAACAGTGTAGATCCCTTCTAGGTCTATCTAAATGAAGCCCTCATGGCCATAATTTTTGATCAGGTTTTGGAACTTCTCTGTTTCTTCCACCCATCCCCTGCTTTTTAGAGAGTTAATGAAGAGTTCTGGGGAACTCAAATGCTTGCACACTTCGATTGGTCATAATAAAGATATTGTCCAACTGTGGATTTTGGATTTTTCATTGTATCTTTGTTTTTGTTTTACTATATTAATTATTTGCAAATGTGCATCTACAGATATAAATTAGCACTTGCACATTTTATGCAAATCTCTGTCCTCTTTTTCAGTTATGCATTTCTTCTTTTATGGCCATGTGCAAATGGACACCCTTTATGTTAGAGTGATAGTGTATCCCTGCTTTGAAAAGAAATGCAGCAGCTATCAATTTGTTAGCTTGTAAAATTTGAGTGCCTGCATTTTTAAAGTAACTTTAGACTGCAAGTTTCTGTATTTCAATCCTACTTAGACTTTGCGCTAATACCCCACTACTCATAAGGCAGAGCAGAAGGTGGGTCTTCCCTGGATTTGAACTTCTTAGAAGTGGAATTATATCAGAACAGAGACTTCAGCATAATTGCCATATTCTGTATAAGACATGGCTCCTGTGCCCATCTTAGGGATGGGTGAACTTACCCACTATAACTTTGCCCTGCACTTGTGAGACCCCCCGTTGCCCTCCCACCCCTGCTCGTGTCAGAATGTGAGCTGCCCAGAGGTCCACACATGCCAGTCAAATGACCACTCACTTAAGGGCATGTATGGACAAGAGCGAAGCAGCTCACTGAGGGAGCGGGAGCCTGTGCCTTTGCCCAGCACTGTGTGCTGGGGTCCATGGACTGGTGTCTGGGGGGCCAAGCCAGTGATTTCTTACTGGGCTCCGAGCCCCAACTGGATGCCTTGTGTTCGCCTTGTGCAATAGGCATAGTGAACCAGTGTGCTAGAGCACGGATGGGAAAGACCAAGGGTGGGGAACATCAAGGCTGGGGGCAAAAACATTTCCTCCAGAGATTCAAATTTGGACTTCTAGGGTTTCCTGGAATGTCCCACTCCCTTCCCTAACCAACAATCATTGGGGGGGGGGGGGTCCCAGCTTTTGTGTAGTCCCCCCCATTCTAAATGGTTGAAATTTCCTAAGGCTTGATTATTGGCAGTAAGAGCTTTAAGCTCCAATCTGGTAGTATTTTTGGTCCTACCTTTTTGCTTTTGGCCCTCCCCACCACTGGAATGCAGCCCCAAGAGCTTCTTCAAAACTGAGTTTGTTCCCTTGGCTGAAAGAGGTTCCCTGCCCCTGGGCTAAAGTGTTGGTGCTGAATCGTGGGGTCCTGAAATTGTATCCAACATTAATTTAACTTCAGACCTATTCATGTCAATGGGTCTACCTTAAGGAGGCCAGCCCCTACATTCAAAACACTGCTCAGCCATGAAGTATGCTAGGTAGCCCAGGTCTGGTATTATCTGTTAGATGAACCTAGCACATGGGATTGTTGTAAGGATAAAATTAAATAACCCCATATTACATCCCTGAGCTTGTTCTGGAAGGGTGTGATATACAACTTGGATCAATAAGAGGAGAAAGAACGGTGTCCCATATAGATTCAGGCACTCCCTCCATTCTGGAAAGCGAAAAGATATGCTGGAGCAAAGCAGGAAAATCCAAAAGGGATAGCTCACAGCTATCATGGGAAAGGTGAACAAAAGAATCTCCATCCAAGGGTTGTCAGCAGAGCCCTTCCCTTTGCTAAGTGATACCCTCACTGCTCTTGTGGGCAGAAGCCACAGTTTTGCTTCAGCTGCGCAAGGCTGCTGCAAATGCTTTCATGGAGAGCTGCAGCACAGCTGTTTGCTTCCAGGCTGTTACATAATCCCCTCTTTCACCCCATTTGAGAAATCTGAAGCTTTGCTTGCAGATAAAATGATTCGAGAAGTATGTGCCAGTTTTGAAAGTGAAGTGCAAGATGCGGATTGTACTACCACTGACGCTGCTGCTTTTAAACATCTAGGAAATTACTAAGCTTAATGATACTCAGTTGAATTTCCTTTTTCTTATCCCTCTTAACTCCATCGTGGCCCACAATGAAAAAGAATCAGCACATTTCCTGCCAAATAGGCTATTTCGTCTGTAATCCTGCAATCACTGGCTTGGAGGTAAGCCTCAGTGAATTCCATGTGACTTATTTTACTGTAAAAGAGGCATATATATGTTGTCTAGCTTAAATGCAAGGTATCCTCTGCATAGGATACTCGTCATAAGCCTCAAAGTTCAGAGGCTTATGAGTACTCAATGCAGATCATATAGGATTGCACCTTTAATGTTGCTGCTTAACCCGCAGTGTAGCCATTACTGCAGCCATTATCCTTTATCTTTAGGGTGCCCATGTGTCCTACCTTACAGAGGTCAGTTCTCTATTTGAAGGGATGCTTGGCCCAAGTCCAGTGTAAAGTCAAAAAGCCACGAGAAAGGAAAGCAGGCAGAGACCTTGAATTTGTCCACCTACAGTTAGCATCCAGACAGCAGACTGAGCAGGCACAACGGTCTCCTGGTCAAAGTCTTCCATGGAATGGAAAGAGGTACTGTATTTCTGTTTAACTGGGAGCAAGGCCCTTTCCACACCAGGCTGTTTGCCTGGGATGGCCCCAGGCTGATCCCTGTGAGCCGATGGTGTGTATTAGATATTTCCTGTGTGTTGTTTGTGTTATTCTTGGTGATGGTTCTTCATATTGCATTGTAGGACCCTTTATATGAGGAGGAGGAGGAGGAGGAGGAGGAGGAGGTGCCAAGCACAATACAATTGTGACTCGATAGCTAATATATTAAGAAGCTGGAATTATTTGAATTAGATGGGAAAAGTTCAAATGGGGCAATAACTTAAAGTCTCATTTTGTGAAGCTATGGGGCACTATGTGCAAGTGCAGTCATAATGGGAAATCATGGTTTCCTGTTAGGTAAATGAGCCTGCATGCACTCCCCCTGCCCTCCTCTTTCGCATCTGCAAGGAGGAGCCATAGTTCCCCATTACATCTGAACTTGAGGCACTCTAGCTGGCAAGAGAAAACTAATAGCTCAAACAATCCTCCAATTGTTGAGCTCCCCACTTGTTCTTACTGAGTTTGGCAAAAACACAGTTCACCAGATTCAGGTGCAATGGGGAACCGTGGTTTGTTTAAAAGTGGAGGCAATAGCTTCTGATCACATCCTCATGGTTGCAACAGAGGAGAGGGAAGGCAAAGCATGTGAGCCCAAGGCACATGCAGGCACATCCATTCCGATTATCCAGTCTGGATGCCTTTCTAATCCTCTCCTTTAGCTCACTTGTTGGTTAGAAGAAAGGGTTCCTCAAGCAAGTTATGAATTTCTATGATGCTACTGAACCATGACTAACTTCACAATAATATTTTGAAAGAATAAATCATAGCATAGTCTAATATTTATTTCTCCTCCTCAATATCCTCTTGTAAGGTCTCCTATGTACCTTAGGCTTAACTGAATCAAATTAATCTTTAGTAGAAATTACTGCCCATGAAGTTCTTAATTTCAATGTTTTTCTGATCATATATACAGTAGATTTTGTGCCCATCTGGATTTGACAAGTAGCTGTCTGCAAGAATATTGTATTTCTGCTATCAAAAGACCCTGAGTTTCAAACACTAAGTTTCTGGTCATTGTATATTAGAAGATCTTCTATAAAGCCAATCTCTACACAAGACTTTATATGTATGCTATGTTCAAAATACTGCAAATCATGCTTCAAATTCATGACACAAAGCAGGGCACAATCCTATCAAGTTAAGCAATCTAAAGTCCTGTTTCTTCATTCAGGGATTCACTGGGAGGCTTCCAGGGTCTCAGAACACACTGTGCCTCCTGGGTGTTGCCTTGACCTGAACCCTTCCCCTCTACTTTTACAATGTCATGAAGATGGAGCTGGGGTTCTGGCAGTTTGGGGGGATGCACTAGTAATAGGAGAGCAGGCCATTGGGAGCCTTCTTCACCTATGGCAGGTGGGGGGTCCATTTATCAGTAATCCCACACACAGCTCTAGGACAACATGAGGACATGCTGGTGTAAAAGAAACACATCTGGCATCACATTTGCCAGTTCTGGGGGCTGCCTATATGCTCTGAAAGCCCTGCAGTGGGTGTGCAGTGGTGCTGTGTCAGTTATACAATGCAGCAGCCACCTCGCAGCCATCATGAGGCTTCCCTGCGAAGCTGCAATTTTAAAAGGGGTTGCCAGAGTAAGGTGAACACAGTTCATCTGTTGTCTGTCCTTGCTCTGGAGTCATGGTGGAGGCATTCCCTAGGTGAATGGTGCCCTCTGATTGGTCACCATTTGCCAGGGCAGGGGGCGGGCCCAGTTAGCTGAATGGCCTACTGAAACCCAGTGCCCGCCCTCTGCATTGAGATTAGCCGCCACCACCCCACAGCAGAGAAAGTGCAAGGTTTTGTTTAACATGGCAGCAACACGGCACCATATCAGAGCCCCCAGGTTGTGAGCTGGAACACCTACTTTCAAGTAAGAATTGCAAGAGGCATACCAGATAGCTCTGCTACTTGAAACTCTTGTCTATATCTCTAGCAAAGCAAGGGTAGCATCCCCTTGACTGTACGGTCTGATCAAAGGGGTTTGTTTTTTTAAATCTAAACTTATGTACCTTTAAATCCCATTTAGCATGTGCTTAGTTCTTGTCAGTGCTGCAACTGGAATAAGCCTTAGCAGTACATAGCTTGGCTGGATTATCCTATTATGGAAATCTGTGACTTGGGCCGTTTCTACACCAGGCTGTTTGCCTGGGATGGCCCCCGGCTGGTTTCTGTGCGCCGATGGCGTGTATTAGGTACTTCTGGGATCGCCTCCCTCCCTTCCTCTACACCCCTATGGTGTAGAAAGGACCTTGGTTCACATGACATGACAGCCCACATGGCTTAATTTACCCATGGGGAATGTTGCATCATGCTGGGTGCCCATGGACACCATTTGTACATGGCACCCACAGGTGACCAGTTGGCTTGTGGTGTTGTGCAAACCCAGGCCGCAGGAGGTGTTTAAGGGTTGGACAACAGTCAAATACTTTACAACAAGTCATGAGGGTTGTCTAACCCTCAAAAAAACCCTGCCGCCTAAGTTCACATGACATGACAAGCCACAGCAAACATGGCCTCTCTGCTGATGCATGGCAACACACAACAACTCCCATGGGTAAATTAGGCCATGGTGGACTCTCATGTCGTGTTAACCAGCTCTTTTTAAAACCACCTCTGTTTCTTAATCATTTAGCTCTGTCCTATTTTTGATGGTACACTCTAGTCATATCCCACTCTAATGGCATTTGCAATCTGCTATATCATTTTTTTTATAGTGGAGAAGGCTTTCCCTTTACTGATTCATTTTGCATTCCAAACAATGTTTTGTCTCTGCATCTTGGCAAATTCATGGGACTATGGCAGTCACTTGGCCCTGTATTTCTCTATTGCTTGCTGGATTCACTTTCAAACATGTCTCTTTCTTAGCCTGCATCTACCTTGGATTTGGCTCCTTTTGCTTTGATCATTTATTTGCCAGCATGGCAAAATTACAGCCAGGACTCATTAAGCCATTCACTTCTGTGCAGGTCGTATTTTTGTTCAAGTAGCAACAAATGATTGCAGTACATAAATAAACTCATTGCTACATTTCTCCTTGTCCTTCTTCTCATAAAAGTTTCTGTAGAGAAATTCAGTTATGATGATTACGCCATTTCTAATCAGGATGCTCCTGCTAGGGAGCTTTTTAAGGTATGCTTTAAAGTTTTATTTCACCAGACCTCATGTCTACTTTTTAAAAACAACTACTAGTGAACTATTAAAAGTTCCAGTTCTACCGTGTGCAACCCTCATTATGTAATGGGATCAACCTTTTTGTACTCCTGATGATTTTTCTTTTTCTTTTTAAGCTGAATGCAATGCAAAACATGTTGACCAGTTAGCAAAACCTGCATCACCAATGGCACAGTAGCGTATAAGATAAAACCTCACTCGTGGTTTGAAGTAGGGGAGCTCTGAATACCACTGTCAAGTTTTGGAGTGAAAATGCCATATTGGAAAGAGCAGAATTTGGTAGAAATATGATATAAGTTTTGGAAAATGAAATCTAGGCCTCATTTACACCAAGCAGGATATGACACTATGACAGCAGTATGAAAGCAGTATATAAAAGGCAGGAGCCATACCAAGCAGGATATAGCAGGATGAAAGCAGTATATGGTATGTGTCAATGGGCCCCAACAGTTGTCAGTGCATTTCACTACTGCTATAAAGCAATAGTGTGGCACCTGCCTTTTATATACTACTTTCATACCACTTTCATAGTGCAATATCCTACTTGGTGTAGATGAGGCCTGGATTTCATTTTCATTCCTATTGCGGACCGTTTTCAGTTGAACTGCTGTCCAACATCACATCAGAAATACACTATGCCTCACTGGCTCCTTGTAATATTGTGCATTTCTGTTTATAGGAACCTAGGAAGCTGTCTTATATGGAGTCGGACCATTAGTCCATCTAACTCAATATTGTCTACACTGACTGGCAACATCTTCTTGGGATTTCAGAAGGGAGTCTTTCTTTCCCAGGCCTACCTAGAGATGCTGGAAGATGGAACTGTTGCTTGCAATGCATGTGCTCTTGAACTGAGCTACAACCCTTTCCCAAACAGCTTATGCTGCTTCCATGACTGAGGTCCAAACTAGATATTGTCTAAAAATTTGAGCCCCAACTGTACTTTCGCTAAGATAATAGGGAAAATCGGGGGATGCTTTTAGGGGAGTAGCAGTGGGGGTGAGGCAGGAATGTAGGGAAGGGAGTGAGAGGGAATGGCCCAAACTCCCTTCAGTGTAGGCAGTGGGCAAACCATTGCCCAGTAGACTGTCACTGCTCTTTATGTCCAACTCAGCCTGAGCCAGGGGAGTCTCAGACCTCAGAACACACTTGGGGCACAGAAATCTTCAGGGCCCGATAAACTAGATCCTAGAATAATAAAGGAGCTGGCAGAAGAACTCTCAGAACCACTATCTATTAGCTTTGCGAAATCACAAAAGACAGGTGAAGTGCTGGATTACTGGAAGAGGGCTAATGTTGTCCCCATCTTCAAAAAGGGCAAAAAGGAGGAACCTGGGAACTACAGATCTGTCAGCCTGACATCCATCCCTGGGAAAAATTTGGAACAGATTATAAAGAAGTCAATTTGTAAGCACCTTGAAAACAATGCAGTGGTTACTAGAAGCCAGCATGAATTTGTCAAGAACAAATCCTGCCAGACCAATCTGATCTCTTTTTTTTTAATTATCTGGTAACCTCTCTTGTGGACTGTGGGAATCCTGTGAACTTTAGCAAAAAGGAATCCTGTGCCCCATGACATTTTGAATAGCAAACTAACTAAAAGTGAGCTAGATGGAACAACTATTAGGTGGATCCACAGTTAGCTACAGAATTGGACTCAAAGAGTACCTTTTCAAACGGGGGAGGTAACGAGTGGGGTATCACAAGGCTCAGTCCTGGGCCCAGTGCTCTTCAACATTTTTATTAATGATTTGGATGAGGAGGTGCAGGGAATGCTTATGAAATCTGCAGATGATACAGCTAATACCCTGGAAGACAGAAACAAACTATAAAGTAATCTGGATAGGCTGGAGTGCTGGGCTGAAAACAACAGAATGAAATTTAATAGGGCTATGTGCCAAGTTCTACACTTAGGAAAAAGAAACCAAATGTGCAGTTACAAGATGGGGAATACTTGGCTCAGCAAGACTACAAGCAAGAAGTATCTTGGAATTGTTGTAGATCACAAGCTGAATATGAGCCACCAGTGTGATGTGGCTGCAAAAAAAAAAATGCTATTTAGGTTGCATTAATAGAGGTATAGTTCCAAATCGCACGAGGTACTGATTCCCCTCTATTGATACTCATTAGGTCTCATCTTGAACACTGTGTCCAGTTCTGGGCACCCCACTTCAAGAAGGATGCAGACAAGCTGGACGGGGTTCAGAGGAGGGCAACAAGGATGATCGAGGGTCTGGAAACAAAGCCCTATGAGGAGAGACTGAAAGAACTGGGTATGTTTAGCCTGGAGAAGAGGACTGAGGGGAGATATGATAGCACTCTTCAAATACTTGAAAGGTTGTCACACAGAAGAGGGCCAGGATCTCTTCTCAATCATCCCAAAGTACAGGACACAGAATAATGGGCTCAAGTTACAGGAAGCCAGATTCCGGCTGGACATCAGGAAAAAATTCCTGACTGTAGAGCAGTACAACGATGGAACCAATACCTACGGAGGCCATGGGCTCTCCCACACTAGAGGCCTTCAAGATGCCGCTGGGCAGCCATCTTTCAGGTATACTTTAAGGTGGATTCCTGCATTCAGCAGAGGGTTGGACTCGATGGCCTTATAGGCCTCTTCCAACTCTTCTATTCTATGAAATACGAGTTCAAGCCCATACCCTCTATTTCAAGCCACAAGCAAAAAACTCTAACCAGTAGCAAGACCAACCTGAAGGCTCTGAATTTAGTACAGATGTTTACCTGGAAGAAAACACACACAGCTCTAAAGTTAGAGATGAAGTTTATTTACACAGGAGGAACCAAAAGGGTTTAAAGGTGTACAAATATAAGGGAAAACCAGACAACCCCTTTGGAACAATGCTGCAGGCAAAAAATAACAAAGCAATACCGAGCCCTATCCTATATGTTACCTAATAAGGATCTTCCAATAGGACAGGGCCTAATTCAGAATAAAAAACCTCACAGGCCTGAAAGTCAGTTAGCATAGGCAGACGAAGACAAGGCAAAGATGAAGAATGAATGGCAACAGTAGCCTCCCCCATCGCTTTTTGTCCCCTCCCACCTCAGGCCCTTGACAAATGTGAGGTGAGCCTCCTTAACCAATCCCTGGCTAGCAAAATAGTGATTTTTTTCCCTTCAGAGGAGAGCCTCTTTAGCCAATCTCTAGAAGGGTGGATAACTTCCTTGGATTCCAGGAGGGGAATGGGAAGTGAAAAGCTGTCACCACAGCCCAGCTGGCATCGTTGGGTCTAATTTGGCAAGAGTTTCACTCTGGTCTTGATAGGCATGGAGACTAGAACAACATGTAATAACGTATGCCAGTGTTTTAACATAAAATCTTAACAAGCAGTTAAATCTTAACAAGAAAATTGATTTTTTGAGAGCATACATATGCTAATTCCACCCACCGCCCACTTACTATTTCCCACAGCACCCACCACCTGGGCTTTCTTCCGGTTTTGGGAGAATCGGTGTGTGGGCAAAGCTTATGCATCTTCCTCCCACCCACCAATTTTGCCTCACAAATGTCCGCAACCTCTGCATTAATATTATGAGGGAAAACAGGGACATCCTGCTTCTCCACGTTATCATCTGGTTTGATATTTAGATCTCCAAATATATACAATGACATCAGTAGCCAAAACATCTTGATGTCACTATGTAAGGCAGAAGTCATTGGGTGGTGTGTCATGTAATGTCACTTGAGCACTTCCAAAAAGTTCAGAAAAATTGCTGAAAAAAATGTCACTGCTTTCAAAATAGAGATGCATTGAAACAGAGTAGAGTTATTCGTTACCAGGAAATCAGGGCCTTTTAGGGCTCACCAGATTTCTGCAGTGCCCCTGACTCAGCTTGCATTTGAAAATTGAGCTGTGTAAATAGCAATTTGTACAAATTTGTACAAATTTGCTATTCGTGCAATTTACACAAATTATGCAAATTGCTATTGCAATTTGCACAAATTGTGATTTATGTAAATGGGGGGGAAACCCTGAAAATCCACGAACTGGCCCAACTTGATGTAGAGTCAGGCCAGCTCAAAGGAAAATGAGCAGACGTCTGGCAGGGGTGGGGTAGCTGATGAAGTTCAGTGAGCTCCTCCCAGGCAGATTCCACTAATATCCCTAAAATAGGAAGGATATAATACGAAGTATTGAATTGTATATCCAAATCCAGAAAAAGAACTTTCTCTCATGATGGAAGCCAATTTTTATAGATGGACTATACTACCCCAGGTAAAACGACATTTCAATTTTTCAGTTCCCACTGAGCTGGAATAAAGTATAAAGACTCACGCTCTGTTTAGCAATTACATAAATTAATCCAGAATAAGATCTTGCTTAATTATTATAATGAAAAGCAACAGATTACATGCACATGCCTGCAGCAGAGTCTAATTGGTTAAAAACTACCCAGTTACAACATTGTAGTTTAAGTGAGAGCAGTAATAGCGTAGGTTAAAATATTGTACTTGAATCTATTGGGCCATTGCCAAGGTAGTAGAAGCACAGACTAAATAATATGAAAAGCTCCCATTAAAATATTGGTTGGGCGTGGGGAAGCAGCAGTTTTAGAGAGTCTGAATTTGATTTGATAACAGCAAAAGCATGAGTGGGAACTGAGGATATGCCCTCTGGCTATAGTTACAATACCCACACATTTAACATTAGAGTGAAGACGTTCTGTGCATGTACAGCTTCTTCACATGATTCGGGGGCCCTCACACAGTACTGTTTCTCTTTCATGCATTCAGTGAATTCTTGAAGGGGAACGAGGGATTGGCCTAAACATGGCTTTGGTATGTAATATGTCTTTTGCATAAAACAGAGTAGAAAACATAAAGGCCATAGAAAGAAAGAAAAGAAAGAAAGAAAGAAAGAACATCCATACAATCTACAAAAAAAGTATGGTACACTATCTCAAGGCTCTGCATATTAAAATATAAGATAACTTATTAAAAAGATGAGATTAAAATCCAGCAGCGTGAATTCTGGGCTGCTTCCAGATGAAACTTGTTATTGTACAATCACCCTGCCTCTTTCACAGAATACTATGAGGGATCCTGGCGTTGTCATCTTTCATTTGTAACTCTCCCAAGTTTTCGCACCACTTCTTCCATCTTATTTCTTTCCACAGAAAACCAGTATTCAGCCAGCTGCATTTGCACCAGTTGAAGTTTGTGAACGATCTTTAAAGTCAGCTCCACATAGCGCATGTATAAGAACATAAGAAGTGCCATGCTGGATCAGACGAGGGTTCAACTGGTCCAACACTCTGTTCACACAGTGGCCATCCAGTGGCTGTCTAAAGGTCTTCCTTGCCTGTGGTGGCTGCGCAATGGCGCTGCATCGGTTATATGATGTAGCCGCTGGCTCATAGCCAGTGCAGGGCTTTTCCCTGAAGTTGCACTGTAAAAAAGTCAGGGACTTACCCAACTTTTTCCTTGGAAGCGAGATCCTCATGGCCCTTCTGCCATGTGACTTCACTCCAACATCAATTCACAGGTGTTCCAGGGTGGATGCCAACTGGTGATTGATCACCAGAAGCAGTAAGGGGGGGGCTCCAGTACCTGGATGAATGCCGGAAAACCCCACACTCCCTCCTGGCATGGGGATTTCCTGCCCTGACCCTGCAGCAGCGATTCTAGAGAGTTACAGGGGGAAGGAACGGCAAAGCAGTGCCGTAAAGACAGAGCCCCAAACTGTTTTGATTATCCTTTTTAGCCATGTGTGCTTTCTTCAAGCAATCCTAAAAACTAAAAGAAAATCAGGAACCCATTTTTTCAAGGCATTTTCAAAATTAAGATGACATTTCCCAGTAATGTTGCTTATGCCTCTGCAGAAACTAAGATATGCTAAAATATTGCAAGCTTAGAAATGATGGATTTTAACCTAGGCTGAAAGCGTCTTATGAACTGGCAATTTTTGAATTACACATATCTTGTCAGCAACTTTAGCAGCATAGTCTGAACATCGATGAAAAGCAAAACTGTAATCTATTACTTTTCTGTGCAATAAGCATTTGAGAAAGCTTTGCCTGGAATAAAGAATGCGTTGATTGAGCCAATATTATGCTTCCATTTATGCAAGGTTCTGCCATCAAACATGATTAACAGTCTCAAAAAAAGAGAGTGGATGGAATAATCAACTAATTGAAAATAATGGTGAATTCTCTTACAAAACTTTGGTTCCATCAGTTATAACAATCTTGTTATAATATTAAGATCAGCATTAAAAGGATATCAGCAGCTTACTCTTGAAGCCTCATTTTCTTATTGATTCTGTGCCTTGGGCTGCAACCCTATACACACTTTCCTGGGAATAAATCCCATTGAACCCAATAGGACTTAATTCTGAGTCAACATACATAGGGTTGTGTTGTTGATCAGAATACATTTGTCTATAATTACTTAACTAAAGAAAGGAGAATGCAACCATAAGTAATAACAATGCAAACTTATCTCCATAATTTCCTGAGTTGGCAAGTGAATTTGTCCCGTTGTATTGTTCAGTTGTAGTCTGAATCAAATACCGTTCTCCTCATATTTCTTCTCTAACTTGCAGTGTTAAATAAGATTCCACGAATGCGCGATCAGCATTCAGGAAACCAGATGCACAAAGCCAGTTACTGCATGAGGTTCATTGAGGTTAACTCTTGATTAAAGTGTCCACCCAGACAAACAGACTTTTGTCTGAGTGTACTGATGGATGAAGGAAACAATGGGCAAGTAGAGGAGGACTGGAAGGAATAGGAGCCAAGCCCCGTATTTCCTTCAACAGTATTAAAATAATCAACACTATTAAAACTGGATCCACAGTTTCACTCAAAATTCTCCACTCTTTTCATGGATGGCAAAACTGGGGAGGCTGTTTTGCTGAATATTCTCCAGAGACGACTGAAATTCTCCAATACTGCTACAATGGGCACTATCCATCACTTCAGTGGGTCTACTATGTGTAGGAATATTATTGGATATTGCCCAATATGATTATATAGGAACTCTAGTTCAGATACATTGTCATAACATACATAAATACTGGCAGAAATCTCATATACTTAATACAAAATTGTAACTTCCTGAAATTAATATGAGTCAAAGACTGTCTGTAAGCCCTTCATATTAGAATGAATAAATAAATAAATAAATAACCATAACAAGAACCAGTTCACTTGTTCAACTATTAAATAGGTACAAGGTTGCATATCCCTTTAGTGCTCCATTTGTGGAGAAGCTCTGACTCTAAGCAAAACTAAAATCTAATCATATGAAAAATGACTGATGAGCTCTTACTTTCCTAAGTTTTTTCTTGTTTTGCTTGTTATCTGAAACACGTCCTGCATCTTTAACACCCCCATCTCATTCACAGTTTTTCAGATTCTTCTCTGGGCTCCATCACAGCAGTGTTTTATCGCACTCTCATCATGCCTGGTTTGTGGTTTTGCAACATGGTACTCACATGACGTCATCACTTATATAATTTTTTTAAAGATCGTTTCCGTTCTGACAGGTCTGAATGAACGCACATGGCGAGCTGTCATTCTGATCTGTCAGAACTGAAATGATCTTTAATAAATTCATATAAAATCGAGGGTTGGAGGGATCGATTTCAAATTTGGCACATATGTGTAGCAACATTCATCTAAATTCATATAAAATCGAGGATTGGAGGGATCGATCTCAAATTTCATACACATACTTAGGCATACCCCATAAGCACTGTGACCAAGTTTCAAGCCTCTAACTTTTAAAATACAGAAGTTATAGGCACTTTTTTCTTTAAAAATAGGGCTACAAAAATATCATTTTTCCACTATAATTATCATGAAGACCATTCGGTTCACCAAAGACATGAATGAAGATGATAATTTTTTTGGTCCAAAATGATGATAACAATAAACGATGATATTTTTTGGTGTGCACACTCCTAGTTTTGATAACTGTTGGGCCCAGGAAACACTCCATATACAGTTTTCAAACTGTTTTCAAAGTGTTTTATCCAGCATGTGTAGATAGGCTCGATGCTGCCGCCAGCATACACATGCACACACACACACACTCGTATGCACACCCTTAGCCATAGGGCTTGCAAAGGCACCTTGCTGGCTGCCTTTGCCTTGAAGCTGCTTGGAATGACCAGAAAAGAACAGCAAGAAATGCAAGCCATTTATTTATTTTGCATGGGTGTGGTGTGTGGTGTTGGAAAAGAACTTGGATTAAAATCAGGGTGTTGCCCATCCACCAATAAAGCCTGATTCTTTTTACAATCACCTGTCGCCACCCTTAAATAACAGAAATACTGTCTGGGGCCAGCCAGGCAAACATCCTTGGGGTGTCAAATATGCTAGACAACAAAGCCAGAGCAAGTGTGTGTGTGTGTGGGGGGGGGGGAAGCTCCCATGTCCATCACTTAACAAGAACCAATAAAGTGGAGGGGGGAGTAGAAAAGGTGGGGTGGGGCAGGAGCAATAACGGAAAAGCAAATAAGTGAAAAGAGAGTCCCTTGGTATAGCTACAAACATAAAAGGGACCTGCACTTACTGTGCTAAAGAAACAGAGGTCAAAATCATAGGTTCATACCAGGAGAAAAAAAGTAGGTGTGATGGAGCTCTCCATATGTGTTGAGACATTTCCTCCTCCTCTTCTTTTTTTTGCATGAAAGCTGTGAATGGGCATGTACCATCCTCCAAAGCAGGCCTGCTACTGACTCTTGTGAAACAATTTCATATTTAATAACTGAGACCTTATTCCTTCCTCCTTCTTTGGATCCACAAAACAGGATGACAAAAAGACTTAAAAGGTAACCTTAGGTCAGATGCATTTTTTCTCTGCATGCAATGAGCTCGAGCATAACAATATTATGTGCTACCTTTGATACCATAGCAACCACTGTTGCCAGGTGCATATTTTTCTCCCCTTTCCCATACATGGAACTTAAATAAAAATAAAGTAGGTTAGAAAACAGTCCCTACACAATGCTTGAAATAGAAATTGTGCTAAGAATATGGATTCATACTGCAATGACATAAAAACTGAATAGTTCTAGGAGTGTGTTTGTGGGGGGGACAGTTTTGAGGCGCACCAGATGAGAACTGAAATTAAGGGACACATCCATTCTGAGATCAGTTGTAGTAAGTGTTGGACATTGTTACCTCAACTTTGTTTGCTGAAGTTGCAAACATTTACACATACTATGACCCTGCTCAGAAGACATGCTAAGCCATGGTGGTTAAGCATTTTGAGTTACACGTTATGGCATAGTGTGTCATGTGAACCATAACTTAGTGTGTCGTGTGAGCCATTCCTAACCATGGTGGCTACATAACCATGATTTAAACATGCCCACTAACAATTCTAGAACTTCCTCTCTATTCTATAGAGTATTCTAGAATTCTAGAGACTATTCTAGAGATCTTCTATAGCAAGGACCACTTATCTTGTGTTATTACTATACATTTCATCTTCTGCAATTGTGGGATTCATCCGTCAATACACAAGCCAGGGATAAGAAAGCCTTTGAACTTGGGGAGCAAGAATTCTCAGGAAGAGAGGTTACATCACTCTAACAGCTACATTCAGCTCCACGTTTTCGTCAACCTAATCAGGCACCCTTTCTATTTTACCTGGCTAACAAGATTTAATCAGGCTGTGTAAATCCATCCTTCGATGATCATCTACTCCACTCCAAAAATATTAGCTACTTTGCTTCAATTGTAACCAGAGATATCAGCAGCTGAGGTTGAGCTGGATAGCTCACTCTGTGACACAGCAGGGCTGAGCATGAGAAAATAAATATTAGCCAACTGTAAATTTACTTGAGTTCATATTAAGTCACTAAGTAAAAATGTATTTCCCAAGAACAGCATGAAACGAAACAGGAAAGCTACCACAAACTAACTGCTAGTGTACACAGCTTTTAATCTTGTTTCCATTTAATATGGTTTCTTTCTTTATTTCTTTCTCTTTCTTCTCAGTCAGGGCCTTTTAATTATTTTTCTGTTACTTATATTTAGTTTTATATATTTATTACTTTTATGTCACCCTTTATTTTCTCCTGAAGAAATCCAAGGTGGCATATGTAATCTCCTCTCCATTATCCTCGCAACAACAACCCTGTGAGATGGTTTGGGCTGAGAGTCTGTGACTGACCCAAAGTCACCCAATGAGCTTCCATTGCTCAGTGGGGACTAGAACGTGGATCTCCTGACTCCCAGTCCAACACTCCAGACACTATACCATACTTGAACTTATATGATCACTACTTGCATTCTCTAAAGAACATGGAAATGCTAACCTACTGGGCAGCTGCCTATTATCAAATTAGGGGGAAAGTCCAATGTTTCAGTGCAGTAGTAGTGCAAGAAACTGCAATTGATACAAAGAAGAAGGGGGGGGAGATCATCCCCTTTATCAGACACAGACATTTGGAGTAGATAGGAGGTTGGCAATACTTGACAATTTCTAATCAAAGCAGAAATTTGTAATAAGAAACTTGTAATTCGTATCCAAACTGTCATGGAATATTTAGATATATATGTGTATATATAATAAAATGTAACACTCAACTTATGTAACCAGAAATATCAAAACATATATATATATATATATATATATGGTAAAAAATAAATTGTAATTGATAATAATAATAATAATAATATATTTATTTATTACCCGCCTCTCCCTCTGGATCGAGGCGGGGAACAACATCATCATAAAACACACAAAACTAATTAAAAATACATAAAACTAATATATCATTAAAATACCAATAAAACACCAATAAAACACCAGATTTAGGTACTGCAATGAGGGAATATTTCCCTCTAAGCCAGGAAAATGGTAGAAAAATCTCTCTCATTGGCAGCCAGGCTTTCTTGCAAGGCAGGTAGCTGATTTCCTGCTTTGCAAGGTTGTTGTAGCCTCAGCACCTGTGAGGGAGACTTCCCTGCCCTTTCCTGAGCCAGAAGGAAAGGAGGGAAAACCAGCCATGGGGAGCTTGTTAGGAGAAACTGTCCCCTCCCCTGCCCTCCCTCTCTGACTAAAAACAACCTTCTCTCTGACTGCTATTTAGTCAGTCAGCTATGGACAGGGATCTCAATGACATGTCTAGGGCCAGTGGAGGCTTGTGGCTCCAACGTTAGTGGGCTATGAATCCGCTCTGGGAAGCAATCAGAACTCTAAAGGAGCTCTCCAATGTGCTGAACCCAATCCTCAAACTAGCTTCAGCACCTTGGATAGCTCCTTTAGAGTTCTGACAGTTGTGACTGAAATCCAGAGCAGATTTACAGCCCCACTGACATTGGAGTCACCAGCCTCCACTGGCTATGGCAACATAATAGCTTTACCTGTTAGTTAGTTATTTTATTTATTAAAACATTTATATTCCGACCTATATCACAAGGATCTCAGGGCGACGTACAGATAAAATCATACATATAAAACAGAATAAAAATACAATACTAAAAACAAATTAAACCATTAATATATTAAAACCAATACAAAATTTTAAAACAGTAAAATCCAATTAAGACAAGACAGTGTGCAGACTGGTGGATTTAACCATTAAAAGCTTTATTTAAAAGCCATGTCTTAACCTGGAGCCGAACTGAAGCTAGTACCGGCACCAATCTGGCCTCTTCAAATTATCCTTCCGACAGAAAGGGCAGAATTGATGGCAAGAACTAGACAGATGCCTTTCTGTGAGTACAGAGCAGAGCCACTGCTAATGGTAATAGAGCAGAGTGAGGGATTGTCCCAGCACTCACATTCCAAAGGAACACGAGAGCAGCATGTATGTACAATTTTCTTCTGCCCCTTTGGGGGGCACTTCGCACCAGTCTGGGTCTTTTGTGTGTGTTTGTGTGTGAAGCAAGGGTTCAGTCAGCCATTTCATCCCAGTTTGTTAGTCACCCTGGTTTGTTTCCAAAACAATTAGCATGGGGCGACCCACATTGACTGTTAGAGGGAATGATGATACCAGTGTTACTCGATTCCTTTCTGGAGGGCTCAGGTGTTGGGGACAGAGGGCATATGAGGGAGCCATATTTACTTTGCATGGCGTAATGTTTGCATGTAACAGTCACAAAATACTTTGTGGTTCATAATTACAATTCTATTTTCTCTGTAATCATTACATGGTTCACATTTACTTCTGCATGTGATATTCTTTTGCATTTACTTTTGCATTTCTGTCTTAATATTGCCTGTGAGGCATGTTTTCATTTTTCATAAGTTAAAAAACATTCACTGCTTCTCTGCTTGAGTTTCAAAAATATATGTTCCTATGTATTAAACTTTTAAATATACTTAGGGCAGCTCTAGTTACACTCTCTTGCCCATTGGGGCAAAGTCAGAACCTCATTTTCAAGAAGGCTAAAGATTTTGAATGCTGACATCAGAGATGTTTTCGTTGTTGACATATGCTAACTCAGACTATTTCATGACCCCTTTCCTTAAAGCATTTACTCTAGTTGTTTCGCTCATTACAAAAAGAGTGACTGCACTTAGTGGGTCTTATGTTTTGGCTATTGTTGTGGATTTCCTTGGAATCATAATTTTGGCCAAAAAGGGACTATATAGGACAAAAAATTATGAACTTGGAAAATGTTCTGCCCAATATTCAGCCTATTGCCCTGGATACCTGGGACTGGAGCAAAGCCTAAGGAATCTAGCTGTCAGTCTGTATATTTGTTCTTACAAATATATCTATGAACATATAACTTACCTTTCCATGATTTATTAAAGACAACACACAATATACAATAAAAAGAAAATATAGTCAAAGAAGCATAAAACATATAAATTAATGTGTATGATGGCTGGGGCGAAATATACTTAGACAAATTGGGACTTGTTATATGGAAATAGGAGTAAGGCTTGGAGAAAAATACTGCTTCTGAGTCCAATTTTCACCCCCACATGTGGCAGACCCTCATCACGACTGAAAGAATTAAGATGCGGGAGGTGATAGATGTCCTCACAGGACAAGCTGCAGTGATGGCTGACAAAGTAATGGAATAGCTTCTAGGCACAGTGACTATATATGTCCTTCAGTATCCAAGGCCCTGTGCCTCTCAGTACCAGATGCTGGGGAGAACAAGAAGACTATTGTACTCATGTCCTGCTTGTGGGCTTCCCAGAGGCCTCTGGTTGGCCACTGTAGGAACAGAATGCTGGAATAGACAGGCCTTTGGCCTGATCCAGCAGAATTATGTTTTAGCGTTCTTATTAGTCTGAGTTAAGGTACCCTGCTATTAGGTTTGGGCCTCTATGTATCTAATGCTCACCTCTTTCTCCTAATTATTATTTTTTGTTGTTGTTAACAAAAATAAATTTGGATTTGCAATCATATACATTATATATGTACCTAATACATCCTTTAATAATATACCCAGTGACCTGGGAGAAAGTCTGATTGAAGTTCAATGGGACTTCTGAGTCTCCATGCATACAATTGCACTGGGAATCCTTGCTGCTATTTCAAATATCCTTTCAAGCCCAAATATCCTTTCAAGCCCTGATGATAACAAGAGTTCTCAGCATGGGATATTACTCTCCAGTAGCATGCTGAATTGCAGAGTCAGCCTCCAGCAGAGAAGTGATCTAGATTTTCCCATTCCACCTATTTTAATGTTTTGAATCAAAGGGCTCCCCCATGCCCAGGTAAGCTCTTTATATAAAGGTTATAGCCTGACTTCACTTAGTAGGACCTATGCTTACTAAAGGTGTTAGCTCACTATCTTTAGGCTGACCATATGAAAAGGAGGACAGGGCTCATGTAACTTTAACAGCTGTAGAGAAAAGGGAATTTCAGCCAGTGTCATTTGTATGCAATTAGTTCCTGGTAAAATTCCTTCTTCATTCCAACAGCTGAAGTTGCAGGGGCCCTGCCTTCTTTTGTATATGGTCACTCTAGTATAGTGCCTGCAACTTTAACTGTTGTGATGAAGAGGGGATTTCACCAGGAACTAATTGCATACAAATGACACTGGCTGAAATTCCCTCCCAGTTCTATGACAAGTCTAAACATAAAGCAGAGGTTCCCATACTGTCCTAATGAGCTCCATTCAGGTGGTCCATGGAAAGACTGCAGAACAGTTGAGAATATCTGTACTTGGCCCTGCATTCGATTTATCTGTTTCTGGTGACAAAGATCAAGGCCCAGTTTATTCACGTCCAGATTATTCAACAGGTTAACAAATCCCTTTCTTAGGCCCATGTTTTTCGTAATATATTGCAGGTTCATCCTACTAATTTTCCCCTTAAAATGTACCAGTTAAAGGGGCCCTTTTAGCAGCATGACATAGGGCCAATGGTTTTCATAATACGACACTGGATTTAATGGTGATCCCAGTACAAAAGTGGGGAAAGTTATTAAAAGGTGAATTATTCGATGTGCTTTGACTTCTAGAACAGCAAAACCATTAAGTGG
This sequence comes from Anniella stebbinsi, assembly GCA_029215795.1. Lineage (NCBI taxonomy): Eukaryota > Metazoa > Chordata > Lepidosauria > Squamata > Anniellidae > Anniella > Anniella stebbinsi. The sequence goes on along the minus strand of JARDYH010000002.1, from coordinate 71,768,702 downwards.
TCCAAGGAGACCCCCAGCAAATTTCAGGTGGTCTGTGAAAAAGACATTTGAGAACCTCTGCCTTAAGGATGGTTCTCATGTTGGGGAGGAGGGGGGGCAAAACATAGGCTTCTCCTCTACTTGCACTAGCCCCCACCCCCATCCCTCAACAATAAGAGAATAATTTGGTATATACATCTCTGGAGATTCTCAATTTCTGCATGCAAAGAGCTGTGGATCAGGCCCTCTCTCTGTGTATAACAATATATTTTTGTTGATAAAACTCAATTAATGATTATAGCTCCCACTCCAGTAGACTGATCTTTTTATACAAATAGCAAGAGAACATTTTATAATCTCATGGCATTGTCAGAAATCATCTGTGATGACAGGGAAAGACAATTACACAGTTGACCAGTTTGCTATTCTCTCTCCTCCCCCCTCCATCAGTTTTCAGGGAAATTTTGGATGTAGGTAGGAATGCTCTTTTAAAGATGTTGCTTTTGAGATAAGCTGTTATCACTTGTTGCTTGCTTTTGAAACACCACCTGTTCAATTTCGGCACAAGGAACAGACCCTTTATTGCTATAGGGATGATACATTGCAGATCTTGATGTCTATGTTTGGGCTAAATCATAGAAGAAACTTGTTGTATATCAAATTATCCAAAATTTTACTCCTGACTTAGAGCCTATCTACACATACAGGATAAAACACTTTGAAAACGTTTTGAAAACTATATATGGAGTGTGTCCTGGGCCCCAACAGTTCTCAAAACTGTTATAAACCATTTTAAACTGTTTTAAAACAATAGTGTATATAGGCTCCTAGCCAACATTGGTCTCACCATATGTGCATGATATTTCGGAGGTGGGAAGGCAATCTCCCCCCACCCCTACCCATATCTAGCAATCTCTGGACTGCATTCAAAGTTCACTAGTCCTGTTCCATTGTTCTCTAGAAGAACAGTAGTTAACTGTTCACCCACAATTACGTTGACAGAGTTACAGTTGAATGCAAGTGTTGAATATTAATCCATGTTCGCTCACTGGGGTTTGGCCTGTTCCTGATTGGTACTGGCTTACGGCTGAAGGTGTATTTTATACTAAAACATTTCATTTTTTAAAATCTGTTTGTATATGTATATGTTTTTTTTAAAAAAATTTAAAGATGTAACAGTGCAAAATATTAGAAAAGTTGCTTGCAAAAATGAATACAGCAGGTTAAAATGCAGGCAAAATGCATTTAGTTAGATAAATGTTCAGTGAAGCACTTATGAATGTTCATATTAACTTCTAAAAAATTCATTCTCAGTTCGGGATCTCCTGCGCTTAAGACTGGAAAAATGAGAAACTGAAAGAAATCAAAACTGAGAGATTCATCCATCCCAAAACGTTAGTGTTTCTATACATTCCATTTCAATGGCTGCTGCTTGCTGGAGAACATGTATACAATGATGATTGTAACCCACCCAGAGAACATTGGTTGTTGGGAAGATTAAAAATACAATAAATACGTTTTTCCTACCTTCCCAGGGCTACATCAATCTCCCCTTAATGTGTATTTTGGGCCTTAATGCATAGAAAAAAAGTTACCTGACATGCCAGGGATGAGTCAGGCCAAGAAGAAGAAGCCTATTTCTATGAGGATGGTTGACACTAAGGACGCATTCCAATGCCCTTAATGGCAGCAGGCATTACACCATGCCACAATAAGACCCTTTCCCCAGTCTCCACCTTTCCCAACTCAGATGTTGGAATACCTAGAGAAGAGCCTCTGATGATGATCTCACGTGGGAACATTCGGTTTTCAGATACCTGCACCTGATGCTGTGCCAGTTATTCCAACTAGTAAAAAACAAAGGCTAATAGTTGTACTTTAAACTGTTTATTTTGTATATCTTATGTACAGAATATCACAGGAAACATAAAAACTTGTAGGCACAAATTACATGATAACGGCCGTTGAATAAAATATTAGATAATGAAACAGCAACAATAAATACACCTGAATGATAACTGTATAGCATAGCAACTTGCACATGTGTATAAAAGTCATGCTTTGTGAAGAGCATATTTGCCCATGTTATGCTTCCATGATGCTAAAATGCTGCTTTGAAAGTTTTAAACAAGTCACCCTTTTTTGTGTACATTTTTAAACATCTTGTGTCTATTACTATCACACGTGGAAATAAACCACAACATATAATAAAGCCATATAACTATTTTTCCCTAAGAGTTTCCTTCATCTATCAAAAACGAAATCCTTGTACCAATAATTGCAAAACAAATATTTTGATGAACGTACTTATATGTCAAATCTATTATAAATCACAAGGACAACAGAAGGCTATAATATAAAATATATTTTCCTTAGAATTACCGATCCAGGAATAAATATTGCTTATATACTAGTCCTGCATTGATAAATGCAAGGCCATAAAACACAATCATGGCTTATTATATTGTTACAAGAGTGGGATCAATGGGAAAAAAGGGAAAAAAGGGATATGATCTTTACATTTAACAGTTATTTTCAAGAGATGACTTTTTTGACATAGCCTTATGTGCAAAATGAACTGAAATAGCTTTTAAATAGACCAGTTAGATGTTGAAATGTGATTCTTTAAGTTTCGTTGGTGCAAATGGATTAGGGTTGCAACTACTGACAGAATTGGGGGATTAGGCAAACCTTTCTTCACATTATATAATATAAGATGAAGTTAAGAAGGATTTGTACGAGATTCCTCTTCAGGGATACTGTGCATTTTAAGTAAAGTATATGAATGGCTCTTCTGGGACAAAAATACTGCTCCAAAATCTTTTGAATGGGGAGCAGTATATAAACATTGTAAATAAATAAATAAATAAAACTATACTGCAGGGTTGCTCTTTCATCTTGATGATGAAAAATAGAGGCATGTTTGTAACTCCCCAATTGCCTTCCTCCACACACAGTAACACATGATTATATATTGCTGAAGGCTGTACTTCACTCTCTGTCTCAAACTAATTTAAAACTGAAGGGGTTTAAGATGTTGAAGAAAAAATAGTTGTTGTACAATATCAACTGCTCAAAAGATATTTCAGGAAGGTAGTGTGCATTAGTAGTCTATGCCCTGCATGGTGCCTTAATGCTCATGTGCATCATCCATTGCCATGAGACACTATGGGTTAGATCCAGACTTAGTCATGCTCAGTGGGATTTAATTTAGTCATAACTAACTTAAATCCCTTTGCTTTCACTTTACCCTAAGCATGACTACATCTGGATCCAGCCCCATGCATCTGCACTCCACTCCATGATTTTAACTACTAGAGAACAAGTATAGCAACTCATACAAAGATCACTCTTCAAATCCAAAATAGGGACATTGAATAATTGGGGACAGGTACCAGAAAATAGCAACTGACTCCTGATAAATAGGGACAATTGGAGCACATGTAGTTGTGAAAGCCATGGGGACTTTATTCATGCGTATTTATGGCTTGAGATATAGAAATTGAATGAGTTGGATCCAGATGTAGGTGCATGTAACTAGGCTGGACTTCTCCTCCTCCTCTAGCCCCTAAAATGCTACACAGAAGGTTGGGACACCCTAGAGATTGGGCTGAGTGTGGTATGGAGTAAGGGGGAGGGACATTCCATAAGTGGAGCCCTTCCATTCATGAAAGTTAGATTCAACCTCATTCAGTAGGGTTCCCTGACTCTCTGTGTAGCATGTTCCCAAGGAAAGGTCCCACACATGAAAGAGGGGCTGTAGCTCAATGGTAGAGTACATGCTTTGCATGCGGACAGCCCCAGGTTTAATTCCTGGCATTTCCAGGTAAGACAGGAAAAAAAACCTGCCTAAAATCCTGGAGGGTAACTACTAATCAGTATCAACAACATTGGGTAGATGGACCAATGGTCTGATAAGGATAAGGCAGTATTCTATGTTCCTATGTGTTGGTAGCCAATCCATAGGAAGTCAGAAGAATGCATGGATTACGGAAGCACTGAGTGGAGGACAAGAGAGAGACACATGTAGCCCCCTGCAGTTCTAATATCTTTCACAAGTTGGCCCTGAGGTTCCTATTCAAGATGCTCATCCATTGCTTATAAGCAAATGCTATATTCCTATAGCCTGTTGTTTTCATAACCAGCTGCAAGATGATGTTCCAAATCATATTTCTGTCTTTTAGTTTGTCACTTTTCATAATGGAGTCCCAAATGGAAATGATGAAAACCTTTACTGAAGTGCTGGCTTACAAACAGAACAAACCAATTATGTGGTTACAGATTGAATTATTGTCTTGCTAAATGCTGTTGCATTTTCTGCCAGTTAGAAGGAAAACTCACTCAACAGAAAACTATATAAAATATCATTCAGTTGCTTACAAATGGTTTTAAAATGCATTGCTTCTAAGAGCAATCCTGACGTGGCGAGATCAAGAGAAACACTTAAAATGAGAGATATTCTGTCTTTTGAGAGGACTGGATTGTGAGCATTCTTTGGGTGAAGAAGTAGATAGGGTTATACCCAATGGTTTTCTTCAGAGGAAGGAATTCACTGGACACAGCCCACGTAGCCTAAGTGGACAGGAAGTGGTTTCCATAGACTTTGCTACTCTAAGAACCAATACTTTAGAATGCAAGGATGGGAGAGATTGAAATTACCTCCGCTGCACTCTAGAATGTATCTTTACTACGCTCCAGACTTTAATTTGGAGGAGTAGCATCACAGCAACAGGTTCCACCCAACCAACTTTGTGTTTGTTTGTACAAGTGTATGCATATTTCTTTTGTTATATTTATATCCCACCTTTCCACCCCAAAATGGTGCCCAAGGTGGCTAACAATAAAACAAAGATTAAAAAACAAATCTGAATTAAATTGAAACATAACATAAAAACATATAAAATGAAAAATACAAGTCAAAACACAATATAAGAAATAAGCAGCACCCAAACCATTAAAAACCCCTTCAGCAATAGTCCAGCATATATGGCAAAGGCCTGCCTAAGTCAAAACATTTTTGCCTGATGGCAGAAAGACTACAGAGATGGGGCCAACCTAGCCTCCCTCAGCAGGAGTTCCAGAGCCTGGGAGCGGCCACTGAGAAGGCCATCTCTCTAGTGTCCTCTGATAGTGGAGGACCCGACATATATTCAAATGAACATGTGTAGGTCAAGGCTAGAGCCTGCTGCCATGATGCCATTCCCTCCCCCCCCCCATTTGTTCTACCAAGATGAAACATCTGTAGGGCTGCTGCCTTTGCCCTTGGTGCATTAGTCCTCTTTAAGCTTCTCTTATGCAGAAAATGGAAACTGCTTCTACTTCCAGGTGAAGGATGGAAGATAAACGGGAAAGAGCTGTGGCCTTAACCTGCAGGCACTTGTTTGTCTGCAACGCTTTGTCTTCATGCAAAGGGCTTCTGCGATTAAAGGGTTCATGCAGCATTAATGTTGTCAAGAGCAATGTGTATTGAAAAGTGAAGGATGTATCTGAGCAGCTCTTTGGTGACATTTAAAATGTAACATGCGTGCTATTTTTATGAGCACTTAACTGCATTTTCCAGCTTTTCATATACACACTTGCCAAAACGTTAATGTGTTCTCGTTCAAAGTGGCTTATTGTCCTCACAATAATAGTCTTGAATAATAATTTTTAAAATCTATTCTGACTCATATACTGCAATGTAAACAGACTTCTGCACAGCAGTTTCACCAGTTCATTCAATATCTGCAAGCCATTGTAGCCCCTATTCAATCATTTTGTAGCATGCAATCTTTACACTTGAGGAGGGGGAGATGGGATGAGCATGCTAGCTCTGCCCCTGCCGTCAGCGTTTCTTTGTCACCTGAGTGTCAAAGTTTTGCTATGAGTAAAAACGGGTGGTGGGGGGGAATGTCTTACGTATCATGACAGTAATCCTGCTGTTATCCATATCTACTAGAAACCCTTTGGATAATAGAACATCATTAGTATTGTTCTGTACTATAAGATAAAAATAAATATATAGCAAATTAAGTATTATAGAAACTTGCCCTGAAAATTTCACCCTTTGGTCAAAAATATTTCCTCTCCCCATGCATCTTCATTCCTGCATATTTCCGTGCTATTTTGGGCTGCTAATCAGTAATGTCTGAACTGAGCTACTTGCAAAGGGAAGGAGATCTGATTCCATAGAACAGAAAAATATTTGAAGCTGCATGTTACTGAGGCCTGTGAATATAGCCAGCACTTCCTCTGATGTGCTAGATGAGTCACAAAGGTGAGATACACTCCACTTAGTTCATCACCATTGTAAGGGATTTGTGTAAGAATAGGACACAGAGAGATGATTCACATAATACTAACCCATGATTTGTTTGAGCCATGGTTAACACATGGTTTGTTACCCTACCCAGGATTTGCCTAGCAGGCAACTGGACAAACCATGGTTTATTTTCAAAATCCCTGGCTTGTTCGTTTCCTGCATCCTTCACCCATTCCCTCCCGGTATTCCAAATGCTGTAATACTGGCATTTAGAGTGCCAGTTTTTTTAAAAAAAAATTAACCACTCTTATCTACAGCTTCTATAGCCTGGTGAAAAAAACTCATTAACAACCACAGTTCTGGGTTCACATGTAACAACAACACGTAGTTTAAATAACCCAGAGTTCACAACGCAACAACAAATTGACCCTGTTTAGATGACATGCTAATGCTAAGCCACCGTGGTTAAGCATTTTGAGTTAAACATTAGGGTTTAGCATATATAAACCATGACTTAAAGTGTTGTGTGAACCATTCCTAAACATGGTGGCTACATAACCACGGTTTAAACATGCTCACTAACCATTTGCTACAAAAGGGTTAGCAGCCTAACCATGCCTTAGCATGTTGTCTGAACAGGCTCAAAGTGAGTTCTCTTTCTGGGTTGTTCATGGTAAACAAAACATTGTTTGTTAGTGCAGCTGTGTTTGCACATCATGACAATTCCAAATTCAACAATCTATGGGTTAAATAAACCACAGGTTAGCATTAAGGTCAGTATAATGGAAGAAGAGAAATTTGCATTCCAGGGAAGCCATTTTACCTTAATCCTAAATTTGGTTATACTTCCAAATATATATTTGTCGATAAATACATCTTTCATAATTCTCCATATAGAATTAACATGATTGACTCCCAGTCTTTACATGACAATAGTGATGCTGTTGGGAGTTCATAATAATGACTGTTTTATTGTCTGTGATCTTGAAATTAGGTATCATTGGTTCTTTGGAACTATTTCTATTGTTGCTAATGGCTAATTTATAAAAGGATAACTTCTAGAAAGGGCTACAGTGTTTTGACTTCACACAACTGTTTGTGTTTCATTCTAGTATATTTCTTTCAAAACAGCTATTGATAAAATAGTCTCACATATTTTTCCCCATTGTGTATCGGTTCGAAACCTGGTACGGTCTGAAGAATGAGTACAGCTGCTTTGCTCTGGGACAATGCTGTTTTCACATGACAACACACTTGCCTTTCAGCTTCTCTTTCCTTTTCTGTTGCTTGCTCTTTTTGCCATCAATCTGTAAACTCACAGTCCTACGTTTCTCCAAGTTCAGCAGCTCTTGGAACAACTCCTTCACATTGTGGTTCATCTTGGCAGAGGTCTCCAGAAAGGCACACTTCCATTTTTTGGCCATGGCTTCTCCATCGCTAGTCTGCACCTCTCGATTGTGGTCCTCATCATTCTTATTCCCCACCAGCATGATTGGAATGCTGTCTATATCCCCTTTAATCTGACATATCTGTTCATAGATAGGTTTGAGTTCCTCCAAGGACTGCCGGCTGGTGACAGAATAGACCAAAATGAAAGCGTGTCCTTTGGAAATAGACAAACGCTGCATGGCAGGAAACTGATGGCTCCCTGTTGTGTCAGTAATCTGCAAAGTGCATATGCTCTTATCACAGCTGATCACCTGCCTGTAGGTGTCTTCAATGGTAGGGATGTAACTGTCTCTGAACGTGCCTTTAACAAACCTCAGGACCAGTGAACTTTTGCCAACGCCTCCTGCTCCAAACACCACTACCCTGTAATCATTGCTTTGTTCAGGCATGTTTTTCAAGGTATATGATTGTCAACGAGGAAAGAAAACCTGTGTGGGGGGGCAAATATGAACCATGTATTAGCAATTTCAGGGTGAGAGAAATGTGAAGAACAATACATGGTACATTATTGTACTATATGAAAACTGCTGCTCAGAAAGACTCTTGCATCTCCATTTTAATGGCCATGTCCCAATCCAAGGCAGATCAGTAAATTATTTTACATTATTGCAATAACTTGATTCCAGGACCTATGTGAAATATATGGGGTCATTATTGACCAAATTCATACTGAGGAATCTAGGCATCATCACAGAAATGAAAAATCGTTCCTTCAAATATTCATGAATTCTACTGGTGTACCATTCATGTTTTATAGAAATAGCAGATGATTTACAAAAGAACCTGTTTTTATCCATAACAATGTATTCCTGCCAGCCGTAAGCCATCATTGTGCAGTATTTCAACACCTCATAATATAGGGTAATAATCATACTAGGAGAGAACTATGCTACTGTCGCATAACCTTTTTTTGTAAGCAGGACTATATGAGTGCTTAGGACATTATAGCAGTCTGGCTATAGGCCCAGTTTTGGGAACTTAACCCATCTTGGTTGCGTTAGTAGAGAAGCTTCGCTGAGAGATAGTCAGGGGGAGTGTGACCCTGTTGATTGCCCTGAACCTTGCTTCTGCTCTCTACCATTAAGAGTGGTATCCTCGTGGGCAACGTGATGATGGAAAGACCAAAGACTGCCGGGTGCTGCTGCTGTGGGGTGGCTCTCTGCCCCACATCATATGCCAGGCAGTATAGTGGATAGAGATGGGTAAGTATTTCATTTCGGATTGTTGTTCACAAATTTCTCCATATCTGGGACAGAAAGAATTTGAGATTTTAAAAATGTGAAAGAAGCCAAAACTGAAAGATTCATGCAACCACATGCAGGCCTTTGAGGGCTTAGTTGTTAAATGTCTGGGTTTGTATCCCTATGTATTCAGCCATCTTTGTGGCACTGAATTAGGGTTGCCATCTCTTTTTTAAAACAGACTCCTCATCTTTAAGTACTGTATGGCTAGCTGGTACTACACAGTCCTCTTCCTGATGGGAATAGCTGTACCTATTGGATTTGGCCATTGCAGATGGGTGAGCGTTTCTTTTCAGTTCAGTTTTAATGAGACTTGTCAAAAATTTGCAAATTTCTTCATGTTTGGGATGGAAAGAACTTATTGAAAATCAAATGCAGGAGAAAGAGAAACTGACATCCCCAACAGTGACCTATAATCAGCAAGCTTTTTACAAAAAAATGGCAAGAGGAGGGTGGGATCACAAACCCATCATGCCCGTTGAACATCCATCAAACCACCCAAGTTCCTTGTGGGTGCTCAAAGAGCATACTTGCAAAACCCTAATGGGCTTGTGTCAGGGAGCCGAGCAGGGTGGGACTTGAGCAATCCTTGCCGTGGGTGTGGACTTCTCAAAAGCTTCTAGCTGACCACTCTTGGAAAAGGGATGCTGAGCTAGACAGACCCTTGGCCTGATCCAGAGGGGATCCTTTTTGCTCTTACCTTCAGCTGAATATAATATCCTTCTTAGGATATAAGTTGCTGTCCATTTTTCCTTCTTCTCTACTCCCCATTTTTATTTTCATTTCAAGAAACATTGTTTATTGACTGGATGTACTTAGCTCTGTGAAATTTTTATCACTTTAGGTAGTATATCAAACAAATTGTACCATGTTGAAATGAGCCATTTATCAAAACTGGATCATATTTGCATCTACATAGAAATGATAAAATGTTGTCTTTCCAGGCTTACCACATACTGTTGGTAGTTAATTCTGTAAAACCAAACAAGAAGTAATAATGGATGCCTGATTCTAATAACTAAGCCGGCCTATGAGCATTGTGGGTAGGTGTATGTGTTATAATATGCTCACTATCTCCTTTAGGCTGCATTCCTATACACACTTACCTGGGAGTAAGTCCCATTGAACACAACAGGGCTTACTTTTGAGTAGACATGTATGCATTTCCACTGTTCATACTATCATAGTTTCAAACATGTACTAATAGAATTTATGGTATCTATTTACATCCAAACACATGTCAACACATTTGCTGGAAGTCAGGCATGGTTTGTAAATATGGAGAGAATACGCAACTTCTGTGGGTCAGAAGGCCAGTTCCCCCCTGGATCCACCAGGGACCACATCTCTGCTCTCTGCCACCTCACTGGAGAATCTGCTGCTGAAATTTAACATCACAGCATGGTGTCAGCAACTTCCCCACCCCACTTCCACCCCATTTTGCTATAAAGCAGGGGAGTAGGCACCCTGCTTTAAAGCAAAGTCATGTACTTCGGAGTCTTCTGGGCATGCATGTTTGCTTTTAAACAAGGGAAGCACTCCCCATGTGCCTTGTTTTTACTGCAAAATTGCCATGTGTTGTTGTTGTTGCCACTGAAGCATATTCGGTGGCAGGGGAGCCGGGGGTGGGGGGGACAGGGAGGTCACATGCAGCCTGCAAGCTGCTTGTTGCTCATGCTGAAATCCACTAGCTTTCTTCTCTTGGGCAACCTTCTATATGTAATAACATTACATTACATAACTGTTTTAAGAACATGCAATATGATGTGGAAAGGGGTAGGATGTTGCCTTTGATCTAGAAGGATTTAGTAAATTTGTCATCAGCAATGCTTCTGAAATTCTCAGCTAAATTTCTCCCCAGATTTTGGGGTTGTGAATTATCTGATCTTCTTACTGAAGTGGAACAGATGCATTAGGATATACGTGAGTGTGTGTGTGTGTGTGTGTGTGAGTGTATCCTAGTACATATATATTTCTGAAATTTGTACAGAAAAAAATGAATGTGTAATTTGCTATAGTAATAGTTGTTTTATTTATTTATTTATTTATTTATTTATTTATTCTTTCATTCAATTTATACCCAACCTATATACAAAATACAATTTAAACAAGATAAAAACAATCAATAAAATACCATAGGTAGCATAAAAATGTTATAATCAATTTAAACAGACAAAACAATCAGTAGAACACTATATAACAGTCAGCAATAAGATTCTAAACAGGGAAGGCCTAGTTCGAGTTACTTCAGTCCATTTGTGTTTTTTTCCCCCTCACCTCTCCATTACTGGTGCTGGTGTGCACATTGAGAAAGTTCTGCAAAAGGCCTGTGTGCATTAAGCACCACCCAAAAAAGCACTTCTGATGAGCAAATGAGCACATCAGTAAAAACACATACAAAAAGTAATAATTATGGCCATGTCAAGGGTGCCTTGAATGCAGCGCTTGATCCATGCATGTATCTATGTTGATAACATGGGGTGGGAGACGCAAGCAAATTAAATGAAGGGACTGAAACAGCAGCAGACCCTGCATGCTCCAACTCTGTCGTTAATTTTAAAAATTCTCCTAATTAGCCAGAATTCAGGCAAAGCAGGATGCAGAGAGAATCCATAGACTAATAAAATAACAACATTGGAGGTGGGTGGTAATCTTTTCATCTCTACTTTCTGATAAGAAAGTAGCTTATGGCTGTCTCTGGTGCGGGAGACATCCTGGGCCGGAAGCTAAATGGAGAGTAAATGCCCACATGCTGCCTGGTTGAGCCATTTGCGTGGGACTGCAGCTCAACGTAATGTGGAGAAACAGGGATGGCATTATAGTTTCTCATATCCAATAGAAGTGTGAACTCCCTGGAGTATTTTAAAGATGAGTGGGCTGAGAAAATGCTAGGCGAGTATAAGAAAGACTCTAGAAGGCAAAGAGAGTGTAGGCGTCTAGTTCATGTCACGATGCAGCCTACAGGAAGAAACAAAACTGGAGGCAGTTAGAAAAACATTTCCCCAAGAAGATAATGCCGACTAAACCTATGAGACAGTTGCTTACTAGGACTATGGTTTAGACAGAGCAGGAAAGAACAACTGTGAGGACTAACAATGATGTGGTCATGATTATAAGTAAAAGAACAAGGCAGATGGGACAATGCATCTCCAAAAGCCTATCTACACACGCAGGATAAAACACTTTGAAAACGTTTTGAAAACTGTATATAGAGTGTGTCATGGGCCCCAACAGTTCTCAAAACTGTCAACCTATCTACACTACTGCTTTAAAACAGTTTTAAATGGTTTATACCAGTTTTAAGAACTGTTGGGGCCCAGGACACACTCCATATTCAGTTTTCAAAACATTTTCAAAGTGTTTTATCCTGCGTGTGTAGATAGGCTCATTGACTGGGCACAACAGGTTTACAACATTATGATAGAATAAAGTGGGGAAACTAACATACAGATATGTAATTTTCCAGGTCCAATTCACTTACCAAGGCTAATAGTCAATTTAAAGTGCAAACCTTATGCATGTTTAGACAGAAAAAATCCTACAACTCCCAGTATTCCCCAGTCAGCCATGTTTGTACAACTTAAATTGGCTTAAAATTCCAGAAAGTTAAAAAAATATTAAGAAGTCTGCAGAAGCCACATGTTTCGGGGGGGGGGGGAATGGTCTGTTGTGGAATCCGTGGGTCAGCTTCATAGGAATATAAGCCCATTTGTATTCACTGCACATCCCTCTGATACTGAAGGATAAGGAATTGCTGCCATTGCGGGCAAATATGGCACCCAAGTTTAAAAAATCACTATACTATAAAATGATTAAAGAAAGCTTCTCTAAATGAAATGTTTAATTACCGTCCCTGCTGCGAACGTTGAGGAAATTAAATATTCTGTGCTGCTTTGCAAAAATATATATCCTCAGGTTTCTATCAAAGGCTGATCATGTATTTTCTGTAATGTTTAAATTATGAACTGTTCACATTTTTGAAAACTAGGAGTCCAGCCCAACTATAGACATTTTTTACTGATGTAATCATATGCATTTTACTCATTTAATTGATTGATTTATCAATTAAATTTGAATATGGACAATAATATTTTAACATTGAGAAGCACACTTTAATTTTAGATAATGCACATGTAGCATTACAGCAGGAATGATCTCAGGTTAGGTAGGCTGACCATATGAAAAGGAGGACAGGGCTCATGTAACTTTAACAGTTGTAGAGAAAAGGGAATTTCAGCCAGTGTCATTTGTATGCAATTAGTTCCTGGTGAAATTCCCTTTTCATCACAACAGTTAAAGTTGCAGGGGCCCTGTCTTCTTTTGTATATGGTCACTCTAGTATAGTGCCTGCAACTTTAACTGTTGTGATGAAGAGGAAATTTCACCAGGAACTAATTGCATACAAATGACATCGGCTGAAATTCCCTTTTCTCTACAGCTGTTAAAGTTACATGAGCCCTGTCCTCCTTTTCATATGGTCAGCCTAGGTTAGGCATTTCTTCCTCTGTGAGAGTAAAGAGCCAATGCTTGTTTGATTCACGTTTACATTTTTAATAAGTATTTATATTAAAAATATTTGTAAAAATACATTTGTTGTTAGAATATTTGGGGCATGTTTTTATTAGATTAAACTTTTTTAAGTGATTGCTCTTACAAATATAAGCAATTAAACATTGCAGCCCTGTTGAAGACTCACTGGAGAAGAGAGCTACCCACACTGAGAAGAAACCACAGAGGACCACTTCTCTCATTACAGAAAAAAACCAGATCTTTGCATATCCATCATGGATTCATTGTGCCCATCCCAAGGCTAAAAGCTATAGGTGGTTTAGAAAACAATAAGCAAACCATAGCTTTTGCTGTGCGAATAGACATGAGTATGTGAGGTTCTGGCCTATGAATCTTTTACCATCTTTATATTCTGAAGTTAAGGAGCTGCATGTTCAAGTAGAATTTCAATCAGGAGGATTAATAATTCAAAAACAGTTTTCTGAATCATTTTAAGTACAGTCCTGGAGACCTAGCCAAGTCACACCAAATTTAGTTGTGGAGCACAAGATGCAAGATGTAATGAAATGTAATGAAAATTCTCGTCTGAGTTCTTTCCTGAGCAAACAATATTTTTTTAAACTCTTTTCTGCTCAGCGTTGCAGCTTCTTCAATAAGGTCTCTTCAGTGCAATCCTAACCTTCCTCAGACAGTTGTTCACGGACAGCTTCGATGGAATTCCACTGGTGAACTACTCCATCGGTGGTTGTGGTGGGAAGTTATATCTGCCATGAAGACCCCTGATATGCTCACAGAAAACTCCACGGGCATAAGTCTACTACCATCCCAAAACTGGAGGTTCTTGGGGGTGAGAGTAGCTTTGGACCAGCTGGATCCAAATCCCTCCATTTCCCTGTATGGCTCTAGGATTATCTGTTCTCAAGCTGGTAATGGTAACTCAAATCAACAGGAGAGAAACTAGGCTGGGGGGGGAGGGGGTATTCTGTCCTGGCTGGCACGAGGCAGTAGGGCTTTGGAGGTGGCAGGCGACCTGCCACTTTCCTCCCCTTTAGCATTGCTCTGCCCAGTGCCCCTTTTTAGGGCTAGTTGCCTTGGTATTTGTAGAAGTGGTGATTTCATATGCAGTTTAGTAAGCATTAAAGTATATTAATCTTCCACATGGTTTTAAAGCTACTCTGAATGGATGGAAAATTGACATCGCACAGTGGGAATTTCAGTTGTTTGCAGGAGTGCTTAGAATACATCAAAAGTGGTGCTGCCTTGCTACATAGCACAGAGTACAGCAACATTAGCTGCATTATACTCTGAGGAGGAATTTTAAAGCTATATTATTATTCCGTTCTATTGGGTGTTAAATAGCTAGTCGACTTGAGATTTGTATGGACATTTCGTAATGGATTTTGGACAGTGTAGTACTTTAAAAGAATGCACATTCCCATAGTCTTATTGCATCAGTGACACCCTTTTAAAAGTGGCAGGATAGTCAGCCCAGCTCTTGCTTTTAGATTTAAAGAGTCTCGCTAAGTAATCTCAATATGTAGGTGGAGACTCGTGGCAGAATACCTCTAAGTGCTATAAAGGAAAATTGGGGTGGGTGTCATAACGCTTCTGCCAGTCTCCAAAATTAGAACTGTCTGGAAGTGCACTTAGAGTCACGACAGAATTGTAACCTAACACGTTAGGAGATTTCACTAACTCTTGTCTCATTTTTAAATGGATAGTCAAAGGTATAATGGCTGGCAATATTTAAAACCAGGAGGCTGCCTTTACAGTTTAAAAGCCCTGTGGTGGCTATATGGTGGCACTGCATTGGTTGGACAACAAAGCAGCCACCTTGCAGCCACCACAGGGCTTTCCTGTGAAGCTGCGCATTGGAAAAGTCGGGGACTTTTCTACCATCTGACCTGACTCCAGGGGCATTCCTGGGTGGAAGGTGACCTTTGTTTGGTTGTTGGAAACTGACCAAGGAGATAGGGATGGGCCCAGTGAGCTGAATGGCTGCCAGAAAGCCCACACAGCCTCCTACAGTGAGGATTACTCACTGCCACCCCGCAGCAGCAATTCTGCAGGGTTTGGCAGCAAAGCACTGCCAATGCAGTACCATGAAGGCAGGGTCCAGAAGGTGCTTGCCAAGGTGCCCAAAGCGGTGTCTTAGATAGAAACCTATCCTTTGGCCAATAGGTGACATAATATGGCAATCACTCATGGCTGTTTACAATGGCTGCAAGATCAAGTTGTAAAACAAATGTCATAAAATGTCCATGCTTTATAAAAAAAGAACCTGGATTAAAGAAAGAGACATATTCACACAGGGTGGTACCAGAAGGATAGAGATTATCAAGGGAATTAGATTTGTAATTTTGATTCTAAGCCTTGTTAAACCAAATGATAAAAATGTATCAACTGGCCAGCCCCCAATAGAACATGGAATAGTTGCTAACTAGTATCATGGTTTTACATGATAAGAAATTGTCATGCCAGACCAGCCTTTTTTCCTTTGAGAAAATACATATAGGGGCTGTAGGTGATACAGTATATCTGGAACCTGCAAGGATTTTGACCCATTTTGATACAATTTCTTGTATGGAATCTCAGGAAATATGGACTAGAAGCAAGTATTATAAAAGGGCTGGCCAGCTGTCCTCTTTTACAGGGACAATCCTCTATTTGAAGGACTGTCCTGACCAATTTTAGTTTGTGATAAAGAACCATAAGAACTGTTGCCCATCCACAGTTAGCAGCTGGATAGCAGACTGAACAAGGCACACAGGTGGGATGTACTTTATTTCTGTTTAATTATTTGTAAGTTTGCATCTATATATCTATATACAGATATAGATATAAATTGGCATATGCAAATGTTATACAAAGCATGGTCATCTTTCATCCTCTTTTTTGCAAAGTGAGGTCACCTTTTTGGTTTGTTAATTGTTAAATATCTTCCTCGTCGATACAGATCTTGAAGAGCAATCATCATGGTTGCACAAGATACAGAACTGGAGGGAATGGCAAATACTTTACAGTATAGGTTAAATGTTCAAAAAAATTTCAATAAATTTGAGATAATTTGAAGAAAGCAACTAATAGTGCAATCCTATGCATGTTTACTCAAGAAGTAAGTCCTATTGAGTTCAGTGAGACGTACTCCCATGCGTGCATAGCATTGAAGCCAAAATGAACTTAATAAGTATAAAGTGTTACAATAGGATTGATGAACCAAATGCACTGGGTGTAATGAGTCCTATGATGTTTTGCTGCCTGAAATGGGGTCCTAATTACTCTTCTTGTTAGAACCAAGACTTTTTCAAGGACTTGATGCAATGATTTAGACACCAGTTCCTGAGTTCTTCTATCTATCCCTTCCTCCCCCATTGTGCTGCCGGCCAAGTCCATCATTCATTGATCACAAGGTTATGTTTCTGATTAAGCAAAGCAACTGGCATGTTTTCAATGAGCAGTCATTAATTTTGCTATTTTGAAGGCCTAAATAGCCAGAGAACAACCAGTTCTGGTGCTTTGCATTTCAGATGAGCTAAGTTTAATTACAGAGGATGAAGTATTCATATCCACAGTTGAGACAACATCCAAACCTGCCATCTTTAAAACCACATTAAAATTCTACATGTTCCCATGATAAATATCACATTTGATGCTTAAATGCATCAAGAAAAGATTTTCCAGTATACTTTACATGTTGCATTAACAATAAAATGTGGTCTAGTTACAATGCTGTTTTCTTCTCTTTCAAGAAGCTGGGATTTTATTGCAAGGAAGCCACATCCATCATTTCATTTATGGAATAAATCTGAAAACTCATTCTTGAATGGTGTTCAGAGCTTTAGATACATCCACTGGTACACATGATGTGGGTGGTGCACTGTAACTGTATTACACTTGTGTTTGCTTTGTCTTAACTCCCTGCAGTCTTCTCAACACAGTTCAAGATTCTGCTTTTGACCAGATAGCCCATCACAATTTGGGACCAATGTACTTAAGAGACTGCCCATTTGCCCCATCTTGACGAAATAAAATATTAAGTTTTTCCTCAGAGACAGTCCTCAGGATTTTCCTCAGAGACACTCCACCATAAGATGAAGTGGGCAGGGCTGGGCCAAGACATTTTGCTTCCTGAAGTGAAAGGTAGGATAACACCTCCCACTCCCTGCCATTCCAAGTACAGAAGCTGACTGAACTGGTTAAGAAGCTTACTTCAACACTGGTGATAGCTACGGCACCTGAAGGTAGCCGGTTAGCTTACAGGGTGCAGGGCAGGCTGTGTGGGACACAGAGTTATGTCTTCTAATACCTTGGTCCTGCTCACAAAGCATTCTGTTTGGCTGCTGCTGCCTACCCCAACCCCTACCCACAACATCTGCCACCCGAGGCAGCTGCCTCACTCTACCTAATGGTAGGAAATGGGTGATGACAAAAAAGGGAGACACTCAGTCTTTGGAAATCTTGTCTGGTGGGTAGGGATGCTCAGCTTGCACAGATTTATTTTATTTATTTGTTTTATTTCTAACCCACCTCTTCATCCAGATCAAGGTGAAGAACAACAATAAATATAAATACAAGAATCATAAAATAGATAAAACATTAAAACAAATAAAAACAAATACATTATTAAAAAGATCTTTAAGACTGGTTTGATTTTATTTCTGCTATGTGCTGATATTTGATGCTGTGCTGCTGAAATGATTTTTAAACATGATGTTATGGTGTGTTGGCTGTATTCCTTTTTTAAAACTATAAATAATGTCATTCTTGCCCTTCCTAGTGTTTCCTTGGTGGTGTGGGAATCGCTGGAACAGGTACCTTTCCGGTATGGCCCCAGGTCATGTAGGAGGAGTGCACAGTATGGTTCCTTCCTAGGTCAGTGTTACCCATCACATGAGAGAGTGATGTTGGATTGGTAAATAACCCCATTGGTGGAGGTCTGGATCTCTGTAGCCTTTAGGGCCCCCAAATGCAGCCTCCCCACCTCTAGCACTCCATTTGCCCCTACAGGTGCTCCCCCCGGCACTCCCCTCCTGCCGCTCAAATCATTCCCCACTCCACATGCTCCACTTGCCCTACTCCCAGCTAGTAGCACTTTTTTCACTAGATAATTAAAGGCTGGTGGATCTGAGGAGAGACTGGGCTTAGCCGACTTCCTGTGGAAATGGCTTTTCCGCAAATGCTAACCTTTAAAATAGCAACTTTGGACCATTTATTTTAAAGAGGACAAATCCCAGGCCAAGTATAGTTCCAGAGGCCATATAGAAGGTTTTCCAACAGAGCTCAACAGAGCCCCAATTCCTCTCCCACCTACACTTCCGTATGCAGGCAGCTCAAGCATCCCTTTTGAGGATTGGGAGGCCCATGCACTCCTCCCATATTTAACTAGTTATATAGTAAATGCATGTCCTGCATTTCCAGTTCCATCTGAAAATGTTCAGGGTGACTTGCACAAATATACTGATTAAAAAGAATCCAAATCAATAATAAAACTCTAGGCAAAAAGGAACTGGGTACTATTTTGAAGCCAATAAACAAAGGTTCTTTTTTAAAATGCTGACGGCAAATTAAGAGAGCACAGTCTGTGAATCTGTGCTTGCATATGGGCATGTTTACAGGCAGCGCAAAAGGTCATTATAGGGAATGAAATCCCATATTCCCATGCCTTTCATCTTTTCACTATGCAGGTTAATGCAGAGTACCTTTCACTTTCCTAATTCACAAAGGGAAGATTGGATGAGGGTATGGGAGTTCCACACAGACCTTCCCAGTCTATGAAGTGACATTTTGTGCTGAATGCAAGCATTCTGATAGAAGAGCAGAGCCCAGAGTGGCATTGCTGGGGCAGCCAAGGAGCAGAGTCTGGTGACTTTGGGCCCAGTTAGGGACAGTGTTTTGGTTGATCAAGGTACAGAGTCCTGCACAAAACCATCTTAAAATGTCTTACAAATTATAGCTTACAAATTATTCATTTCTTACAACCACCAGACAGCCAGGGATCAGGGAACCTTAAAAGAATGCAGCTTTCCTAAAGTACCCAAGTCCTCAGTATGGACTAAGGCACCTTGGGGACTCCTTGAACCTAGGATGCATCATGCCTTCACAGCAGTACCTCTGATAAATGGTGCCCTGGGACATGTATGACATATATACCAGGGATATTAGAAGCCCTGGGAAAAGTCAATTTCCTAGGGTCCTTGTTGCCAGGGACATTGCTGTTTCTCATTATAGGCATGGGTGCAGAGAGGGAAGGAGGCAGCAGAGCAGGAACAGCTGGGATGGATAGGTCAGGCACTCTCCAAATGATGTCATCAGCAGTATGATGATATCCAAATTGGGGGGAAAAATAATTTTCTATGGGGGAAGGGGGTAGTTCGGCTTGCTTAGTTCTGTTCTGAATTGAGTTTAAGGGAATTCACCCATCACAAATTATATAGAAGACAGAATTGCAGCAGGTGCAGCTTTTCTCATTATGATGTGGCAAACTGGACCTCTTGAAATTCTCTTCTTGATCCAATTCTTAAAATCTATATAACTTACATTCTCCTATTTTATTTATTTAACTTACATCCTATTCCTCACTGTAAGGCTTGGAACACCAAAAGAACACCTTCTCCCATATAAGCTGCCCCAGTCTCTAGGTTCTGAGGGGGAGGCCTCGCTGTCTTTAGTGCAGCCTTTTGAGTTTTATTTGGCCATGGCATGAAGGTGGGCTCCTAGCGCGGAGTGCTTTCACCAACAATTTAAGACATGGTTGTTTGTTTGGT
Source organism: Anniella stebbinsi (assembly GCA_029215795.1). Lineage (NCBI taxonomy): Eukaryota > Metazoa > Chordata > Lepidosauria > Squamata > Anniellidae > Anniella > Anniella stebbinsi. The sequence goes on along the minus strand of JARDYH010000002.1, from coordinate 71,748,519 downwards.
TGTTTCCCTGATTGCTCATATTGCCAGCTACCCCTGGCTATTTTAATTAGATTTTATTGCTTCATCATTGATTTATTGTTTGAATTGATGGGTTTATTTTATTTTACCATGATTTTATCTTGTAGACTGCTTAGAAATTTTTTGAAGTGAACAATGGTATAGAAATTCTCTGAAATAAATAAATCACAGCAGGCCCCAGACATTTCGCTACCTGAAGTGAAGGACAAAATGCCCTCCCATTCCATAGAGAGAAGATGACCAGACTGGTAACCCAATCTTACTTTGGGATTGGAGGTCAGCAGGCTTTCTTAAAGGGTGCAGGACAGGCTGTGTGACACACGCCATTCTGTCCTCCAATACAATGCTGCTGCTCATTAATCACTCTGCTTGGATGCTTCCTGCTTGCCAGGATCTACCACCTGAATTGGTTGCTTAATGGTAGAGCCAATCTGGAATATCTTACTGAGTGGAGGCTGGTGGCTCCTATTTCAATGGGGAGGTAGATCCACTCTGGGTTTCAGTCAGAGGCAGTCAGAATACTAAAGGAGCTGTCTCAGGTGCTGAATTCACTTGAAGGATATTGCTCAGCACTTTGGATAGCTCCTTTAGAGTTCTGAATGGCTCTGATTGAAACCCAGAGCAGATTCACCACCTCAGTGAAATAGGAGCCACCAGCCTCCACTGATCGTACTTCCTAATGGTCACCCATCTTCACACTGATCAGGTGTACACCCACTTAGTTTGTATACTAGTGCAGCATCAGCATGACCAACCACTGGGCTAGTGTTTGGTCACTCCCTCATTTTTGGTAGGTTTCTAAAAAGTAGTCGGATTTTCAAAGTCAGAGTCAGATTGTTAAAAACACATTTTTGTATATTCCATCTATTTATAACTTTATGTACTCGAAAATACTTTAAATATTTCAATTTCATATCTGTTTACTAAATGGATATACAAAGTGTGCATGTTGCCTTGGGGACAGAAAGGTGATTCATAAATAGTTTGATAAATAAAAACAAACAAACAATCCATTTGCTTCTGTCCTACTAGCAAATATTCAGTCTTTTTTTTAAAAAAACAAAAAACATGTTTGTCACCTTCATGTTCAAAGGAATAGTTGGGGGCAGGCTTATGATAAACTGGGAAAATTAATATCCGTTCTAACTCCTGTTGATCATAATTGAACTTTTTTTTTATTGCGCAGTGAGGTTTTACCACTGGAATATCATCATTTCCAATGGCAAGTTTTAAGTTCACTTTAAGAAGGAAAAATAAAGAAACAGTCATGCAATTCAGCGAATTTCATTACTGCCTGGCATTGATTTTTCGTCAGAGCTGCTGAACATTAGAGGAAAAGCCCTCATGCACCCTGGAAATTGATGTGCTTTTAACCATGCTGTTGCTTTATAGAACAACCATCTTAAGGAGAAGGGAGGATGCTAACCCTGTAATATTTGCTAGTCACACTAACACAAACTCCTTCCTGCAGCTTTAATGCAATGTCTACCCTATTAAAGAATTTAAAGGATGTGCTGACTGGTCTCCCAGTTAAAGAATTTAGAAGATGGGTTCTTGTTCTTGCATCCCCTTCCCAAATTTCACTAGTGCTTTCTATTCCTTGGCTTGTGACCAAGGCATTGTTCCAGATGTTAAGTACAGCCAGCAGTACAAGAAATCCTCGCTCCTCCTTTGCATTATGGTACTCTTGCACACACTTCTGATTTGCCTCATTTCCTTTTGCACTAGATTCGAGGGCTTGAGGGTTTGGTTTTAAAAAATAAACAAATAAATAAATAAATAAAATGATTGAGTAGTGGCTCAGTTTAGGTGAAACATCCAGAATTTTTTCTCACCATTTCTAGCAATCCGAATTTTGTCCTCCCATGCACCCGCAAAGATAGCTGTATCGGGATGCTAGAAAATGGCAAAACGTTTGCGCAAATTAAATGAATTGCATTGCTGAATCAGCTGACTGCCATAGATGTTGCCAAAGGCCAGGTGGAAAAACATGGGTGGTGTTGTGTTGGCATTCAAGTAGCCATGACTAGTGTGCCCGTGACAGCTAGTCCACAACATCAGGCATCTGTCAAGCAGTCCTGTTGTGTAACCTCTATTCCTTTCAGTGGGGCTTCACAAGAAAGTCATGCATGCTGCATTAAGCTCAGGGGAGGTTATACCCAGCAGTGGTGCTTGGTAGATCGTCCCCTTTGTGTTCTTACAGCATCCCCTGTTCATAGATGTGGTCATGGAAAGGTACAGGATTCTCTTTTCTAACCTACAGGAACATTCATTCCCATCTTTCTGAGGCTCGGTTAAAAAGGAATTAAATGGAATCCCAGAAATGGAAATGTAGTTCCCGACATTAGCCTTCCCCAATGTGGTGCCCTCCAGACCTGTTGTACGGCAATTCCCATCACTCCCAACCTGCGTCCAACACATATGGAGTCCAACACGTATGGAAGACACCAGGTTGGAGAAGGCTGCCCTAAATAATATTTTCACAACAAGAAAAGAAATACATTTTTGAGAAAGAGAAAGAGACAGGTTTCAGGGGAGGGGGGAAAGAGCAGGTTCCTTCTCAGGAGGCCACCAGTGCTGGAAAGGAGAAGTGGGGCAACTAATATGAAGGAACTGCTTTATACCAGGTCAGACCATTTGTCAGTCAAGTCCAATATTATCTACTCTGATCAACAGTTTTGCTCCAGGGTCTGGGGTAGAAGGCTTTTACATCAGCTGATCCCCTTATTATGTATTAACAGACTGGGTTAAGGACATAAGAAGAGCCATGCTGGATCAGATCAAGGGCCCATCTAGTCCAGCATGCCCATGGAAAACCCACAAGCAGGACCCGAGTGCAACAGCAACTGGTATACATAGGTATTCTGCCTCTGATACTGGAGGTAGCATGAGGTAGTACTAATAGCCATCGATAGTCTTATCCTGCATGAATTTGTCTAACTCCCTTTTAAAGCCAGCCAAGTTGGTGGCCATCACTTTTGGTAGTGAATGTCCTAGTTTAACTATGCTCTGTGTGAATAAATACTTCCCTTTATCTGTACTAAATTTCCCATCAATCCGCTTCATGGGATGACCCATTGGGTTCTCGTATTATGAGAGAGGGAGAAAAATGTCTACATGCCATAGCTGTAGCTGTGTTCCAGGTTCTGTCTTAGGCTGGTGTTTGTTGTTTCTTGGAACTGTTGCTGTTTTCATTACTGCACGGGGTTTTTATTATATGGATTTTATTGTACACCACCTTGGGAGGGCTTCTACCCTGAAAGATGGCCTGTATTTCAAATAAATACAAATAAGAGACATTAAGGAACTCACTTTGGGACTGTTTTACAATCAAAATTGGGACAACTTCATAAATAAATAAATAAAATTAATTAATGCCCCCCACAGAAATCAGGAATGGTTCATAACACTGGGAAGAGTTCGGCAGAGTGACCAGCTTGGGAAAAATAATCAAGCTGGATAAATGTCCACAACTTATTGTGTTTCTCATATTAGGTTGTGCTGGGGAAGACTAGGGAAGTTATTATTATTATTATTATTATTATTATTAATAATAATAATAATAATTTGGCATAGAACATTAAAACCACAGTTTTATCCAGGCAAATTTATTTGCAAATCATGCTACATTCATAACTTATGTGGAGCTAAGTCTTATCCTAAGCAGGAGTATAAGAGAAGGTGCCAGTATGGCTAAGTTCAATATAATAGTGGTAGGACTGTTACCTCCTTTCCAGCACTAAAGCCACATTCTTCAGCCTAAATACAGTTTCTCATATCTTGAAAGCTATACATCACAATGATCCTTACTCCATTTGTGCTAATTTGTGCTAATGATTTTATATAACATGATGGTTTATATATTTTACAGAAACTGAGGAATGACAGTCCCAAACCATCACCATCATTATACTTATTTTTAAAATCTCTGTACTGAATACAGTAAGGATTCCTTCTGAGTATACATTTATAGGTTTGCACAGAAAATTGCAAAGCAGCAAAGGTTTTAAAATTACTTGCGGGGTGGAGGGCATAAATGTCAACATCAGTCAATGTTCCTTTTTTTTTTAATGAAACAACCATGAAAAGCATGAGTATGTATGGCAAATAAACATCCTCATCTACACTTACATTCAAAATAACTGCATAACATGCAAAATTATGAAGAAAACATCATATGATCCTTAACTTTTTAATATATTCTGCTGACTATATTATTGAAAAATGAGGAAGAAAATAAGAATCACCAACTGTGAGTTTTCAATCAACCCTTTGTCTTAATTAATTTGGGGAATAATAATTATTCAAGCTATTAAAAAGAGGATAATCAACCCACAACGAACAGCCCATCTCTATAAAGTTTTATGGCTCTAAACATGTTAGAGACTATTCATTTGAAGCAATCCCCCTCTGTTTCTTTGGTTCTAAATATGTAGAGGTACATTTGCCATGATTTTAATCTCCTTTTCAGAATTGGAGAAGGCGTGTGGGACAGTATTTAGCCCATAATAAATATGTTTCTTGAACCTTCTGAAAGATGCTGAGGTATAAAGTTCTCTCTCGCCAGCATCCCTTTTCATTCCAAAATACATTCTCATCCTGCCCTCTTTTCAAATCATTTATCATTTACATCCCTTTTCTAAGATGAAAATGAGAGCCTTCGGCTGTTGTTACTATGTATGTCCTGTCAATTACACAACATGCATATGCAGAGTGTATAAATTAAAGTGAAAACAACAGAAGAAGCTTACCTGAGGGAAATAAGTCTGACAAATGCACTTCAGTTTTTGCCTGTCATAGTAGCCGAGATAAAGCCTTTTTTTTTTCCTACTGTGGCTGAGGGCTGACTGTTTTTTATTTCTACCGAGCTGTATACCTCAGCTCCTTTTTCTTCTCCTTTTGTGTTCTTGAATGCTCCTTGCGTTGCTTGTGCTTCAGTCTCTCTTCCTCTTTGGGTGCTTGGGCCGTGGTTAATGCTTGGGTGTTAGCGAGTGACAAGCTCCCTCCAGTTACACTCTTCCCTTCTTTCTCTCCTTTCTGTGGTGGACCAGCTGTAGCTTAGCTGCAGCTTCAGCTGCTATTAGTACCTAAATGGCGACTGGGAATCTCATCTAAGCTTTTAACTGCCACCTACTGAATAAATGCAGGATGCACAGCTTTCGGGAGGGCTAGGTTTTTGTCTAGGTTTATTTTTTTTTCTGGCCACTTTAGCAAAGGTAGGAAGTAATTTCTGCCATGCAATTAGCCTCGCACAGTTCAAAACTATGTGCCATTGTTGTTGGCGGTGTTTTAAAAAAATGCTCCATGTGCATCTCTAATTACATCCAGAAGGAGCTTTGCATCTTTAGCCTGAGAGATTCCACATGGTCCATTATGGGCTGATTTCATGGCTACATCAATCAGGGGGAGCAGGAGTCAGGATTGTAGGATCTGTTTGTTTGTTTGTTTGTTTTTACTAGATCCACCAGAGATTGGTGCAAATGACATTCACTTAGGATTGAAGAATTCTGAGTGCAATTCTTTTTTCTGAGTACCACAGCTGAATGGAACTCACAGTCCTTCCTTGATCACAAAAATCCTTTCCTGGTTACCTCAAGATCTCTTCATTTCAGCAGTATGTGGGCGGGGTGGGGGTTGAGATAGAGAGAGAGAGATGGGTGTCATTCATTGCTGCTATAGTTTAAAAACTGGAAGTCAGAAATCCTAGGTGATCTACTACAAACCACCCAGAGATCTACCAGGAGATCCAGATCTTCCTTCGGCTTGGTTGACAATCAAAAGAATTTTGATTGTCAAAGTCATTCTCAACCATACAGACTGGCTTTAAAAAGAAGAAGCAGATATAAGAAAGTGGATCAAAAGTAAAAACTATGCTTAAGATCAGTGATTAATCGGAGGGTACCAGAGTTGCAGCTTGCATGCAAATGATACACCCAGTTGAATTTTAAGATGCCTTTTAATAATGTATTAGTGTTATATGTTTTTAATAATTCATTAGTTTTCTATGTTTTAATCAGTTTTGTGTATTTTATACTGTTTTGTATTTAATGTTGTTCCCTGCCTCAACCCAGAGGGAGAGGCGGGTAATAAATAAATAAATATATTATTATTATTATTATTATTATTATTATTAACCTGGAAATACACCCCCTCATCAATGTATGGAAGGTAACTATTTTTTCAATGGTGAAGAAAAGCAATGTACTCCTATTTTTGCTATTACTTCACATGTATTAAAACTCATAACTGATGTTGAACATAAATAAACATCGGTTTTCAGAATAATGCCCCCCAGATATTAATCAGTATCAAAATAATCAATATCAAAATATTAATCTATAAAATGTACACACAAATGGATCTTGGTAACATTACTGCCATTTTCACATATGATGCTTGAATTGTTTTGTTTGTTTAATTTCAGATGTAATGCCTATGGGTTAGAGCAGCATTCCTCAACTTGGCACTCTCCAGATATGTTGGACTACAATTCCCATCATCCACAGCCAGTCATGGCCATGCTTGCTGAGGATAATGGGCATTGTAGTCCAATATATCTGGAGATTGCCAGGTCGGGGGGCACTTATGAAGGCAGCATACCTCTGTGCACCAGTTTTTGGGGAACACAAGCAAGATGGTGATATATCGCATTCGTGTCCTACTGGGGCGCTTCCCACTAGAATCTGGTGTGAAGATTTTTTTGCACCGCCAAACAGCATTATTTGCAGCACCACTAAACTCTTCAAAGCCTATCAAATAGTGCTTTCTGCCTTGCATAACAATTAATTTATTTATTACATTTATATGCCAACTTTTTTTCTCTGTAAGGAACCCAAGGCGGTGTACATAATCCTCCTCCTCTCCATTTTATCCTCATTTCAACAACCCTATAAGGTAAGTTGGACCGAGAGTTTGTGACAGGTCTAAAGTCATCCAATGAGCTTCCATAGCAAGTGGGGAATAGAACCCAGATCTCCGGACTCCCAGTGCAACACTCTAACCAGTACACTACACTGGTTCTACGTAGGATGTTCTTTGGAAATGCAGTTGATTTGAACAGCAGAATACACAGATAAAGCTTCATGAGACAAGGAGGTTACAAGATCCCTGACTCTGCAGGATCTGATGAGCCTCAAGGACCTACCTAATTCCATGCATGTTTGGATGTGCATGGCTGTAGGTGTAGATTAGTCCTAGGCTAGAGCAAGGCTCAGGAAACAAGCACATTGCAAGAAACAGATGAACAAGCAGATTGGTGAAGTGGAGAGCAACTCTTGGGGGGTCTAGTCAGTGGGCCTCTGCTGAGGTGTGGCCCTCGACAGGTACTCAACTATGTCTACCCTTGATGCTGGCCTCTCTAAATGTGATGGAGGTTTGAGAAGTTGCTTCAGCAATGAGGAATCATTTCTTCTTCCTCTGACATCTGTTAAAAATGTGCAAAAATGGCCAAATGGGACACTCATTTCACAGTGCATGTAAGTGTTCAGAGATGTGCTCTCCCATTTCAGCTCAGCACACATCTACGTTAATATTCCCTTGATAGTTCCCTTTCTGAATTGTTTAAAAAGGCAGAAAAGTATAGCACTTGTACTAGAACCAAGGTCTGGGTTTAAACATTTAGGCATTACCTTTAACATTTGAGTGGGCTGGTGATCAAGCTGACTCTATATTAATGTTAACTCTGGCTGCCATTGTTTAATTTATTGTTTAAATATGATTATAAATTGTTTCATTTATATAAATTTGTAAGGCACTTTGTAAGATTTCCCCCCTAAACAATGGGATATAAATGTATTAGACAAATAAATAAATAAATAAAATTTTCTTTTTGGTAATCCTACTCTGGGTTTCAAGGGCCCATATAAGAAACCAGGGACCCTACTAATTTGTATGTCTAAGGAAATGCCTCCCTACTCACATCCCAAGATGCCAGAAAAGTTCACCTCTCCAGAATCTATTTTAGATATTTTCTGTAAATAAATAGTGTATCAGGGAGAAATCTCATGTCCAAGGAAGTTCTGCCCCACTGTTTAGATGTACAGCTGATAATCCAAGGCCTGGAGCTCTACTCAAGTTCTCCTGCCAAATGTTCAATGCACAACATTTCTGGGCTGTCCTCCAAACTGAGAGAAGTTGCTTTTGGCAAGATGTAGTTGGTACAGCACATGGAGTTCACTCCTCAATCATGACCATGGGGCCAGCCATCCTTCTTGTGAATTTTGTCAACAAAGGTGCTGAGGAAGAGGGACCTATGAGTCATCATTTCAGTTTACTTTCAGCTCAGAACCTCAGTTCAAACACTGATATAGTAATGATAGCAGCAGCTGTTGATCCACTGTTCTGGAACCAGATCAGCTCAAGGAATTGACCAGCAAAGATATCCTCTCCTCCTCTTCATGTCAATCTCCCCTAGTAGTTCCATGGAGATCAGGGGTGAGCAAACTGCAACCCTCCAAATGTTGTTGGACTGCAAATCTCGTCATTCCTCACCATTGGCTATGCTGACTAGGGTTGATGGCAGTTGTAGCCTCAGATCATCTGGAGGTTCACAGATTACCCATAACTGCTTTAACAGCTCTGATCTAATGCTACAATAACCCTAGGGAACTCGGCAGAGACAGAAGTGACCCTCTCCACTTTCACAATTTTCTCTTCTGAGTAGTGATGTTGCCAAAAGTCCCCTTCCCACTATGAATGAGACTCTGAAGCTATTTTAACCCAGCTGTTATTAAGCCTAGTTTTCACTGAGCCCCCCTCTACAAGATTTCGGTTCGACGCCTAGTTCCCCGATTATGCGCATCTTCTCTGAAGTGCTTTTACGCCTAATCCCTATACATGGGAGGCGTTGAAGCGCATTACAGGCTGTATGAAAGGCATTTTAAAGTTTTTGACATGCTGAGAATCGCATGCAAATGTTGCTGAAAGTAATGCGCTTTGTCCCAGAGAAACTCCCCAAGCCGGTTCCCTCCTTTTATTCTCCCCACCCACCAGAATCTCCCACCTTTGGTTTTCTAGGTTACCTGAAAGGAATGAGCTGATTAACATGTAAATAGGAATGTGTCTCGCACACACACACACACATACACACACCAAAACAGAGAGGGGGATGCTGCTTCGTTCCTTCCCCCTCCACTTCCCAGCGAGCTCAACAATTGTAAAACATACACACACACACACCTCAGCTCAGGAACCCAGCAAGAAGCGAGGGGAAGTTATGTCTGCTGATGGCTAATTATGCGCACATCCACACATCCTTCCTACCCCTTTACTTCTCATAAAACCACCTCCATCTGGCCCCGTTCTCCATGTTAAAAATATTTCATCAGGGTACTTCAAAGAAACTTTATTTTTGGTTCACGTTGGGTCACCTCTTCTTGGAGCTTCCATCCAGAGAGACGGAGTACAAGGAGGAAGTTACCAGGAGGAGAGAGAAAAGGAAACTAAACCAAAAAGTGGGAGGTTTTCTCAGCGAAGGGGCAGTTCTATGCATGACATTACGACCACAGTCCAACCCGATCGTTAATGTGCCTCCTCAGAAAGTTGTTTACACAGACATAAGGTGCTCTTACTCCCGCCGTAAATTAAAACTCGCTAATTGATGCGCATTCGAAAATGCGAATAATCGGAGGGAAAATGCGCCTGAGCTCCTGATTTGCACTCCGGTCTTGTAGAGGTAAATTTCCTAATGCGCCTTGAAAGAGCTTTAAATCGCTCTTGTAGAGGCACCCTGAGGTGGTATATCTAGTTGGACTGTATCACTTCAGACTAGGCTGACCAGATAAAATCCAGGTCAGGGCTCATGTAACTTTAACAGTGGTAGAGAAAAGGGAATTTCAGCCAGTGTCATTTGTAGGCAATTAATAATAATAATAATAATAATAATAATTTATTTCTTACCCGCCTCTCCGTCTGGATCGAGGCGGGGAACAACAACATGATAAAATACATAAAACTGATTAAAACATGACACATATTATTAAAACTGCATAAAAAATCCTAAAACATCCTAAAAACATCCTTAAAGTTCCTGGTGAAATTCCCTCTTCATCACAACAGTTAAAGTTGCAGGCACTATATTAGAGTGACCATATACAAAAGAAGGCAGGGCCCCTGCAAAGAGGGAATTTCACCAGGAACTAATTGCATACAAATGACACTGGCTGAAATTCCCTTTTCTCTACCACTGTTAAAGTTACATGAGCCCTGACCTGGATTTTATCTGGTCACCCTAGCCTATAATGCATAGCTTGGCCTAGCCTCCTAACTGACCTTCTAGTTTTTTGGGAGTACAAATTTGGGGAGGGGAGTATGTGAGCCCCCACCTGCTGTCTGAAGTAGGGTGACCAGATAAAGTTGCAGGGGCCCTGCCTTCTTTTGTATATGGTCACTCTAATATAGTGCCTGCAACTTTAACTGTTGTGATGAAGAGGGAATTTCACCAGAAACTAATTGCCTACAAATGACACTGGCTGAAATTCCCTTTTCTCTACCACTGTTAAAGTTACATGAGCCCTGAACTGGATTTTATCTGGTCACCCTATTATAGGCAGACTGGGTCTGGTGGGGGAGGGCAGACACAGGGGAGTCTGTCAGACTCCCGGACTCAGTCAGGCACCTGCAACATCCTTAGATGGGTATGGCTTCTAGTGTCATCCAAACCCAGCCAGAACTTGTAGAATTGTGGGGTGGTTTGTTAACCACCCCAATAAGCCACCCTTGCCAGGTTTGGATGACTTGAGAAGCCGTAGTGGAGACATAAATCAGTAACTTGGCACTTGCAGGCACCACAACCTCCCATAGCTTAAACTCACCATGGTGATCATGCAAACCAGGTCATTGTCTTCCACTTACAATGCTCACTTGTTTTCCCACTATGTCTTGCATCTTTTCTCTTACAGCAGACAGAATAGTTGCAGAATGCCTTTTGAGTGACAGCGCTAGAAATCCTCCATCCACAAGATCCCTTGGTTTACTATATGCAGGCAGCTGTTTTAAATGGAGGATCATTCATTCATCTGTTTCCTCGATTTTCACCTTGAAGTGGCACAGTCCTGACACAGGTTTCCCACCCCACCTGTGCTGTTTATGGGAATGTAGGGCTTTTGTACTGGGGAAAGGGGGCTCTGCACTGCTTCAGAGGCATTTGTTAGGGTTTCAAATGTCAGGAATTGACCTGTAATCCTTGCTGCAAATGCTTTTGGTTTTACCATGATTTGCATGGCTCTTGCAATGAACATCTGTCATTTTTCAACGCAGAGCTGTGTTTTTAAAAACCATGCTTCAGATAATGCTGACCTAGTTTTTTGGCACGCTCTAAAGAATACCCTAAAAGGCAGCAAACACTATTTGAGTAAAATCTTTAAAAACATAGCTTTGCATGTTCTTGTATTACAAGAGGGCTAGGAAGTAATGGCCCTGGTGCCTGAGGTAAGCATTGCTGGCAAAAGCCCAGCACAGAAAAGAAAGAACATGTAGTGTTGTCAGCATTTTGCTGAAAGGAAGAGCTGTTTTCCTCCTGATTTAGGAGAGAGAGAGAGAGAGAGAGAGGGAGGGAGGGAGACTACACTACAGCAACAAGAAACCTGCTTAACTCTGTACATGTACATAATTCAAATGTTTCTATTTACCAGATGCAATTGCACCCCCATTTGCTGGTAAGTCACTGTTCCTATTTTGCCCCTATTTTTTGCCTCTTCCAAATGCCTTATTCAATGTTGTCCAGGTGAGTTGCTAGTGTAGGGTGAACATATGAAAAGGAGGACAGGGCTCCTGTATCTTTAACAGTTGTATTGAAAAGGAAATTTCAGCAGGTGTTATTTGTATGCATGCAGCCCCTGGTGAAATTCCTTCTTCATCACAACAGTTAAAGCTCCAGGAGCCTTGTCCTCTTTTGTATCTGGTTAAGAGGGCAGGGCTCCTGCAGCTTTAACTGCTTGGCCCACATTCGTACTTTCCATTAGAGAAGCTTGAGAGAACCATTTATTTAATGCTTTTATATGCCATTTATATTTATTTATTATTTATTTATTTATTGCATTTTTATACTGCTCTATGGCCAAAGCTCTCTGGGCAGTTCACAAAAATTAAAATTTATATGTGAAACACTCAGGGGTTTTACGATACCAGTGGTGTGGTAGAGCCAGCCAGGGCTTCCAGGGATGCAGCAGTAGCACTATTTATCAACAGGGACACTGATGTTATCTGCCACCCTGTTCCCTCAGACCTAGGCTCATAGTAGCTGTAGGGGTTGCAGGGGGATCAGTTTTTTAATTTTGCCACTCAGGGACTAATTATATGTTACACATGTGGCTTGTTGCCACGTCAAGAATTCCATCCCACTTTAATCTTAGTCAGGGCCTTCTTTGCATTGACTCTTCCCTTCCTAGCCACAATTCCAATTAAAACCTTCCCCTTGTTATGCAATTAGAGATATGAAAAAAACCCTGCCCGTTGAAGCCAGTGGGAGCTTTTTTCTAACATTAACTGCAGCATATTGTATTGAAATATTATATTGTTCCCTGTTGCAAAGTATTTTGCTGAGGCTTGACCTTGAATGGACAATTAAGACCCATTGGGATTACAAAAGATCTGCTACTGGCAGCGATGTAGACCTGATTCTCACAATCACTGCAGCCCACTATGGCTTATTAGCCATGGTGGGTTGTGGCACCTGTGGGCACCAAGTTGACATTCCAATATCCCACTGTAGGAGCTTTTCATAATATGCAAACCTGGTGAGTGTAGGTTGTTAGGATGATTGACACGCCACCCAGAACCCATGGGTTGTTTTAGGGTTGTGGGTGTCCAACAATCCACCCTCTCCGGTTCACACACTCTCACTACACCCCAAACATGCAAAATGGCAGTGGCTGTCATGATGCAAAGCCCCATAGGGAAATTCACTCGGGGTGGCTTTTAGTTATGGTTGAACTGGGCCAAAAATTGGTTAGCTAGAAAAACAGCTAGAACTGGTTTGTTGCTATGGATCAACACTGTGCTTGCATTTTTGGACTCTCTTTTTGGGCATGGTTATGGGACTTCTATAAATTAAGGGTAATTGTGTTGCCTTACTGGGGCTTTGCATTCTGCTTCTCTTGCGTTAGGGTGACCAGATTAAATCCAGGTCAGGGCACATGTAACTTTAACAGTTGTAGAGAAAAGGGAATTTCAGGCAGTGTCATTTGTATGCAATTAGTTCCTGGTGAAATTCCCTCTTCATCACAACTGTTAAAGTTGCAGGGGCCCTGCCTTCTTTTGTATATGGTCACTCTAGTATAGTGCCTGCACCTTTAACTGTTGTGATGAAGAGGGAATATCACCAGGAACTAATTGCCTACAAATGACACTGGCTGAAATTCCCTTTTCTCTACAACTGTTAAAGTTACATTAGCTCTGACCTGGATTTTATCTGGTCACCCTACTTGCGTAATTGTAACAAGCTGCATTACATGGGTAGAAAGGGATGAGCACGTGGTCTATAATTGAAAACTTCTTCTTCTCTTGGTGCTTATATTCTTGAATGGGACAGAGCCATCTAGTGGGTGCTTTGTAGCACAACTTCAGCTGCACATGGTAGGAAATCCCATGATATTTCAGAAGAATCGGGATATGCGGTTGTGGGGGTGGGGGTGATGGTTTAGAATGAAATAACCCAGGAAAGACACAGGAGACATGCAGGAGGTTGACAATATCATCTGAAGGACCCACAAACTTCTGTGAGTGGCCAGTCATGAGCATGCCTTATTTTGCTCATGTGAAGAGCCCCAATAAGTGCCTGCACTTCAAAATTTACCCACTCCTGCTTTAGATTGTCTGTTGCAAAGAGGTCACCTACAGCATTCCTGTGGTGCAGTGCCTCTACCTGTCCCTTGCAGTGAACATTGTCACTGATGTTTCCATAGTCTCCATTTCAGGGAGAATGTTTTGCAAAAAGAGAGGACACCCCCCCCCCCATTCCACTTGGCCAGTAATGCCTTGCAATATTTATGAAAGCAACCAGATAATTACTGCATTCTCTTCTGTCATTTAAATCTACTTTGCTAAAACAGGATGAAGTGCTAATGAGCTTTTAAAAACTCTTCATGGGAAAAGAAGAAGAAAAAAAACGTGAAATTCTTGGCTATTCTGGTGCTTCTAAAATACTTCCAGGGTGCTAAGAACTTATCACTGAAAAAATGCTAATAAAAGGTATGAACGAAGGAAAGGAGAAGTTGGTTGGGTGGGTTGTAATGAATATGGGTTCCCAATTAGCAATCATCTTAGCAATTCTTATTTCTTTATCTGCGAGACAGCCCTGTCGTGTGCAAAGATTTCATTTTTTAAATAAGAACATGCCAATAATTTGCACATTTATTTTCATGATCTGGACAGAAAGAACTTGACAGTTCCATCCATCCAGGCAGAGGGCTTTCAATGCTTAGCTTTTAAAACCTTGGTTTTGAATCTCTGTGTATCCAGCCATGTTTGTGGCGCTGACTCAGGGTTGTCACTTTTCTTTTCCTCAGGCTCTTCTTCTTTAACAAGTACATGGCAGGAGGTATAACATGGCTCTCTCCATGCAGGAAATAGCTGTACCAATTGAAGTTGGCAGGTGCAGATGCATGAGAATTTTGTTCCGTGTATTTTTTTTTTAAAAAATTAATAATTTACCAAAATTCTCAAATGTCTTCATAAAGGGGACAGAAAGAACTTGAGATAGAAAGGAAGAGAAAGAAAGAAAGAAAGAAAGAAAGAAAGAAAGGTGGGTGATTCACCTATCCATAAGCTGAATGGTGATTTGAAAATGAGTGTCAAGAGCTCTACGACTTCAAGATCTCTCCTTGTTCAGCAACCCAATCTTCTTCCAGGTCTGGCCAGATGTTACTAAGGCTTGCCTGGAAGGGCCCAGTTTCAAGGGCACCAATGGGCACAGGGCCCAACCAGCATGATGGAGGATTGAAACTCTCCTCTACTGAGAGAAGGGGCAGCAAAGTGGAGAAGAGGGAATGAAGGACGACAGCAGTGAAATAGGCAGGTGTGTCTCATTGTTTCAGATGCCCCAAAAGACGATGGAACAGACAGGAAGACTCCCCTACCTTTCCCACCAACTGAAGGAGGAGAAGGAAGTCCTGTTCAGAAGAACTAGAAGACTCTAGCACAGAGGATGGAGAAGCTCTGGCCCTCAGGCCTAATCCAGTCCACTGAAGTTTCATCTAGGCCCTTGGACAAACACCACCATCCTTCTCCCTGGGGGAGAAGAATACTCACTGTTATTTCCAGACTGTGATTAGAAAAAACAGTGGGGATTTGGCTTCTTGTGCCCAATTGGAACAACAAGCAACATATGAAGCTGGCACTTGGAGGAGAGACCTGTAGCTCTGTATTCTCTCTGCATGGAGAAGAGCAAAATGGCGGAATCGGATCATGACGGGGGGGGGGGGTAGGGAACCACACCTTGATGTCATCCATCCCACCAGTTTGATCCAGGGGAAATCCACCCTTGGACCAATCAAGTTTGATACCCCTGCACTAGCAGCTGGACTTAAGATGATATGTATTGCCATATTGGACAGGTAGTAGCTTATTCAAGCATTCTTCCTAACATATTCAATGATTTTCCAGGGTCCTAAACAGTTAGAGAGTGTCCATGGATACAGGACTCTCTCCTACTCAGTCTCTCTCCCTCCACCCATAAAGGCAACTGATGTGACAAGGAAGGGGGTGGAGCTGGAGCTCTCCTCTCCTCACGTTTCCATGTTCAGGAAGAACACCTGAATACAGCTAGAGTTTCTTGGCATTGGTGGCTGCTGCTTTGCTCAAGTGAAGACTTTTGACAGTTTAAATAAAATTTAAACTGACTTGTGACCTATTAAAATATAAAAGATTACATATCAGAATAAATAATTATATTTTACTTGTTTTATTACGGAAGGAGATTATCAATGAATATTCAGACTGCTCAGTTCAATTTGCAGGATTCATTGTTTATAAAAAGCCATAGGGGATTTTGTTTTTAAATGCTGAAAAGGTGCTTAATCCTATAGAATGGTATTATTTAAATCAGGTCTTATATAAATTTGGTCTAGGGGGAAATTATTAAGTGGGTCAAATTATTATATAAGGGGGTCAAATTAATATTAATATATCCTACTGCCTTTGTGCATGTAAATGGATCTAATTCAGATAACTTTTATCTACACAAAAGCACCCATCAGGGTGTCCGTTATCTCCCCTCCTTTTTTAGAACCTTTTGCTGAAATTATCTGGACAAAGGCAGAATGGAGGGAATGAAATTTGGAAATGAAGCATGTAAAATAAATGTATATGCTGATGATATTGCATTGATATTACAGGACCCTGCAAAGGTGTTTGGAGAGGTTTGGGGTTTGCTTCACCCGGCGCGCTACTCTAGAGCAGGCCGCGGAGCCTGCTGGTAGTAGTAGGCGCCGGCGCCGGACGGGAGCCGCCGGGCTGGGAAGGTAAGCAGGGGGTGCATGGAGGGGAGGAGGGGGCGCGCGGAGGGGGGAGGGGGGCCCTTACCTTCCCGTCCCGGTGGCTCCCGTCCCGGCGCCGGCGCCTACTACTACCAGCAGGCTCCGCGGCCTGCTCTAGGGTGGCGCGCCGGGTGATGTCATCACCCGGCGCGCTACTCTAGAGCAGGCCGCGGAGCCTGCTGGTAGTAGTAGGCGCCGGCGCCGGACGGGAGCCGCCGGGCCGGGAAGGTAAGCAGGGGGTGCGTGGAGGGGAGGAGGGGGCGCGCGGAGGGGGGAGGGGGGCCCTTACCTTCCCGTCCCGGCGGCTCCCGTCCCGGCGCCGGCGCCTACTACTACCAGCAGGCTCCGCGGCCTACTCCAGGGTGGCGCGCCGGGTGATGTCATCACCCGGCGCGCTACTCGAGAGTAGGCCGCGGAGCTTGCTGGTAGTAGCCGCCGGCGCCGGACGGGAGCGGACGGGCCGAGAAGGTAAGCAGTGGCGGGGAAGGGGGCTTACCCCCCCCGGAGCCGTCCGCTTCTATCCGCTGGCGCCCGCGGGCGCCAGCGGATGGAAGCGGGCGGCCCCAGGGGGGGTAGGGAGCGCGGGGGAGGGGGCTTACCTGCCGGGGCCGTCCACAGCGGACGGCCCCGGGGGGGGAGGGAGTTAGGCCCCCCTCAGCCACCCACCGCCATTTTTTCCTCATAGACTTGCATTGCAATGCAAGTCTATGGGGAAAAAAATGGCGGCCGATCCAAAAATTTACGATTTTTGGGTCGGGATCGGACTCGATCCGGTCCGGGGGGCCTCCGATTTTGTCCGAACCGGTCCGGGACAAAATTGGAGGTCTCGATCCGGGTCCCGATCCGATCCGGGGGGTCCGTGCACACCCCTAGTTAAAATCATAGTTTATATCGTATAAAGGAAAAGGATATAACAATAAAATTTAACAACTAGTATTAAGAATACACTTTGGTTTTGCAGTTAAAAAGGTATAGAAGTGATAAAAGCAAACCCCTGTATTAACAATTTATATAAAATTTGGAAATTATAAAAGAATAAACTGAGCCAAGGACTCTCAACTCAATTATGATGAAGAAACTGAAGATCAAATAGTACTGAATAATATGAATTTTGGGGAGAAATCTGATCCAATAGAATTTGGAAATTTGTTTTAAAATGGTCATATTAAAAGTTATCATGATATTCTGGGAGAAATAAAACATTATCAAATCTCAGTTTTTCAATATTGCAGATTAGGCATATAATATCCAATTTAATATCTAAATATGGGTCACTAAGAGATCACTCTAGCTTTGAAGCAATAATATAAAATCAAGTGCATAAGAGAACACTAAGTCAATTTTATAAAATTATAGGAATGGGAAAGTAATTTAGGAAGGCAAAATCATTTTGGATTGGAATAAAGAACATAAACCAGAGATTACACTCTGTATGAATTTTAAAGAGAACTTTTATACTCTTTGAATGGTACTTAACACCAGTCGGGATTCAGGACAACTTTATTTACTGTTAGAGGCAATTCAACTGGTATGTGCTTGATTATATTTACAACTTTTCTTTTTTATCTTTTGTATTTATGAATCAATGTAAGATGAAATGTTTTCCTTGTTTATCTACCAGTAATTTCCTCTGTAATAGCAAAAGAATATATAATTAAATAAATAAAATGTTAAATAAATACATAAAGAGTCAAGGTGCTTTTGCATTCTACAAAGCAGTGGGCAGCATGAGGCCTTCTAGATGTTGTCAGTCTCAAACTTCAATCAGCCCTAGCCAACATAGCCAATGGTGAGGAATGATGGGAGTTGCAATCCAACAATATCTGGGGGGGTCACAGATTACCCACCTCTGACAGTGTAGCCCGTCACAGGTAGATGGCAATCTACCTGTACTTTACCGCATCTACAGTATCTTTCTGCAAAGATCTACACCAAGCAGGATATGACACTTTGAAAATGGTTTGAAAACTGTATATGGAATGTGTCCTGGACCGGCTGATCAGTTGTCACTACTGTTATAAACCGTTATAAAACGGTAGTGTAGATCCTGTCTCCATCCAGAAATACAGAGGTTTGCTATACTCTAAAAATCCAAAGCAAATCATGCATCCAGTCTAGTTATATAACACATAACAATTTCAAAATGTTCTGGTTGCATAATTTTGGGTGTAATTTTTAGCACAAAATTTCAGATCTCTTCTTGAATATGATATATGACTATAACAACAAAGTAATCACAAAAGAGCCTGGAATGTTGGTCATATAAAATACTACCAACTATTATCACAATACATTTGCAGGATGAGCATTTTTTTTAATCATTTCTCTACCACCCAGTAGCCAAAGCTTTTTTGGGCAGTTTACAATAATTCATAAAACAATAAAATACAATATAAACATACAGCATAAAATATAGAATAAAAGTTTACATATACAAAATTTAAAACAATATAGACAGCTAAAAACAGTTTCAATAAAATACTAGACCTGTATTCTGATCAGTAATTCATAAACTGGCCCTAAACAGCGTGGGCCAGGTTTCCTGAGGAGTGTTTCCTCCAATATTCACCTACCCAACCCAAAGTTCATTGTCTGAGGCTCTTTTCCAGGTGCCCCTGCCAAAGGAGGCAAAGCAGGTGGCTACAAGAGAGAGACTTTTTGGTGGTGGCACCCTATCTGTTGAATGCCCTCACAAGAGAAGCTAACCTAAAAACTATGTTATAGTCTTTTCAGTGCCAGCTGAAGTTTTAGGAACTTTTTTTTTAGTGCTTTTCTTCTGTGCTGCTATTTTAACCTTGTTTTTATTTGTTTTGTTCTATTAATGCTTTTTATTGTCAGATTATATTTTATGTTTTTGGTTTGTACATACGCACGCACACGCACGCACACGCACACACACACACACACACCTGAGAACTGTGATTATTGGGCATTTAAAAATGTAATAAATAAGTAAGTTTTGATGTTCTGGAAATTCCCTGCTTTTAAATGTACATTGAATATGTATTCATACTTAGGCAAAAGGACACTGTACAAAACTACACACTGAATAGCAAACAGGTGTTTCTAGTTAAGGAAAGTTTCTAGCTTATCAGTTAGCATGCATGGATGGAACTTCCTTTTTGAGAAGCATCCTTCAATACTATTTATAACTATTTGTCTTGAAAGTCGCTCTTGAGCTTTCATCATCTAGAATGATTGTGTCAATTTTTATTTTTTTAACTAGGCTCAATCGTGAAACAATAAGAAGCTTTGTGATCCATTGTTTTACAGTGCAATGAAGTTCAGTTATTACAACACAGTTTATTCAAACGCTGATCTCCAGAGATTATATAATCAGCCAGATAATCTTAGGAAGAGAATGCAAGGTTATTGATGGGCCAAGTGAACCTGGATTTGCCTCCTCTTATGTACAAAATTATGCGTGGTGTGGAGAATGTGGAGGGAGACATTTTTCTCCCTCTCCCATAATACTAGAACCTGGGGTTCCCAAAACTTAGCAGTTTCATTGGGGACAAGTAGCATAACACGGCCAGCATCAAGGGTAGGCATGGCTGAGCAGCTGTCAGGGGGTTACGTTCCAGCAGGGGTCCAATGACTTGCTCCTCCTCTTCACCTTTGCAGCCTGTTTGTTCACTTACCTCTTGCTCTGGCCCAGACAACAGAGATGAGAAGGCAGAGCAATAGATGCCACTGCCTATTTGCTCACTGGCTCTCTGCCGGTCAAGCCAACAAGTGATAGCAATGATGAGAAAGAGGATGAGGAACAATAGCAGCTGGTGAGAAAGGTAGACATATGGAGGGAGGGAGCCCACGCAAGGAATAAAGGATAGGGAGGGAATGCACAATGCACTTTTCAAAGAAGCTCAGCTGGTGCCTACAATAAGGGGACGTACTAAAAGGAAGGACACCGAATGGCCATTGAAATGCATTGGGTCATTCTGAATGGCCATAGGAAAGCATTGTAGATTCTTAGGGATCATCTACAAATCAAAATACTCAAATGAGATAAACATTTATTTATCATACAAAACAACACAGAATCAAAATAAAAACTAACAGAGAAGTTTTAGGGAACAACTCCTATGACTCCCCAACACAGTGATTTCTAGGGATCATCTCCAAATTCAAAAAGAAAACGGAATGCTATAAACAGATGCTAAAGTCAGTTTTGTACAATGGTTTCTTAGCACCGGTTTTAAAAGACTCACATATGAGGAGGAAGATTTGCAAAAAACTGCCAAAAGTTATTTCCGTCATTCCTGTAGGAGGTATGATCCCTCAGACTGGCCCCTCCTTGCGAATAGCTACATCAGGTACTCTTTGGAATGCCTGTAGGAAAGCATTGGGCTGTAACAGGTACCCCACAGAAAAGAGTGGAAGACCCCAAACTCCTCTTGGAGGTTCAAAATAGTACCCTAAGCATCCTGCCATTGTCTACCTGAAGTATGCTCCCTTGGAATTGCCCCCTCCATGCGCACGGCCACATATCAGATGTTCTTCCGAATGGCCATAGTAAAGCATTGGGCTGTAACAGGTACCCCACAGGAAAGAGTAGAAGCCCCCAAACTCCTCATGGAGGTTCAAAATAGTACCCTAGGCATCCTGTCAGTGTCTACCTAAAGGATGCTCCAATGGCATTGCCCCCTCCTCGCGCACGGCCACACATCAGGTGTTCTTCCGAATGGCCATTGGAAAGCATTGGGCTGTAGCAGGTACCCCACAGGAAAGCGTAGAAGCCCCCAAACTCCTCATGGAGGTTCAAAATAGTGCCCTAGGCATCCTGTCAGTGTCTACCTAAAGTATGCTCCAATGGAATTGCCCCCTCCTCGC
This sequence comes from Anniella stebbinsi, assembly GCA_029215795.1. Taxonomy (NCBI): domain Eukaryota; kingdom Metazoa; phylum Chordata; class Lepidosauria; order Squamata; family Anniellidae; genus Anniella; species Anniella stebbinsi. The sequence goes on along the minus strand of JARDYH010000002.1, from coordinate 71,727,196 downwards.
ACACGGCCACACATCAGGTGTTCTTCTGAATGGCCATAGCAAAGCATTGGGCTGTAACAGGTACCCCACAGGAAAGAGTAGAAGCCCCCAAACTCCTCATGGAGGTTCAAAATAGTACACTAGGCATCCTGTCAGTGTCTACCTAAAGGATGCTCCAATGGAATTGCCCCCTCCTCGCGCACGGCCACATATCAGGTGTTCTTCCGAATGGCCATCGGAAAGCATTGGGCTGTAACAGGTACCCCACAGAAAAGAATGGGAGCCCACCAAACGCCTCATGGAGGTTCAAAACACAACCCTAAGAATCTCTTTAGTGTATACCTGACGCGTGCTCCTCCGGACTGGTCCCGTCCTCGTGTACGGACACATCACATGTTCTTCAGAATACCCATATGAAAGCACTGGGCTTCGACAAGCACCTCATAGAAAAGGGCGGGAGTCCCTAAACTGGCTATGGAGGGTCAAATTAGCACCCTAAGCATTCTAAGAATCCCAAAGATCATATGGCTAACAGAGCAAGTACACATAACATCCCAAGTGCACGAGCCTGATGCATCCTCCATCAGTCTGGCCCCCTCCCTTCGCATGACTATAATTATCAAGTGTCGTTTGGATTTGCCAGTTGTATGCATTGTACCAATATTAGAAGCCCCTCAGAAAGGAGTAGGATCTGCAAGGATTGCCAACGAACACCTCAAGCATCCCAATTTGATTCAGTGGCGTTAGGAATCTGTACCATTGATTCCACATGGACTCCCTCTCTGATATGTTTGATGCGGCTTTACGTTCTGGTGTTCTAGAAAGTGTTTAACACTAAGTGAAAGGTTGTAAAATAGCTGGTCAAATTAGATCCTCCCCCAATACTCTAAGCAATATTCCCTGACATACAGTGGGGCGGGCAGCTTGATGTCCTTTAAACATTTTTTTGCCTATCTCTTTGCTAGTTTCCATTCTTGGTATAGCCTGCTGGGAGGTTTACAATAAAACATCTGGAAGGCCTCAGGTTGACTACCTATTCTACAGGATCACCTGCTTTGTAAGGACCTTATCCATTTCTAATCATTGCAGCCTGGCTTGAGATTGCCAAATCTAAGGAAACGCTAGGTGTCATGGCATCCTTAGCCAGCTATCCAGTGTATGGCATATTTGCAGAGCTTAGAACTTAACACATCCAATTAGACAATTCAAAAGGTTATGTAAATAAATTTTATTTATCAATATATGGCTGCATATATTTGTTTTGTGAATACGGATTCTTCTGTGCTATGACCACAATTGCATCACCTTTCTTTCTGGAGAGACAACACCACCTGAAAGGAGAAACAAAACAATTTATTTTTAACTGACTTGTATGAACTCTAAATTTACGTAATGTATGGCACTACCCAGATTGGTCTCCTTACATGTCCCCCTTACAAAATATTATTGCTTTATTGTGCTGTATTTGTACACCTTTAAGAGCAGGAAAAATAAGATAGCTTTTGTAAAAATACAGAAATCCCTTATACTGTATATCATCGATTCTAAGACACACTTTTTCTCCATGTTTACATCTGTAAAAATGGGGTGTGTCTTAGAATCGATGGCGTCTTGCAGTCGGCACTAGGGCTCTGCATGCCCCCCCGCTGCGACTTGCCCTAGCAGACCCCACAAGGCCAGTCAGAAGTCCCCCTCCCCACTCACCTTAATCGCTGCTGCCTTGGCCTGGGAAGGCTTCAGTACTGAGAAGGAGGCCGCGATCTCGCAAGATCTCACAAGATCTCGGTCTCCTTCCAGTACTGTAGCCTTCCCAGGCCGAGGCAGCAGCGATCAAGGTGAGTGGGGAGGGGGGACTTGCGGGGCCGTAACTCTCCCACCCCCCATTCACCTCCATCACCATCACCCGTCCTCGCTGCTGCCACCTCTGCTCCACACCGCTGGCAATGCTACCCTTGGCTTAGCAAGGGATCGTTACTGGGAACCCAGTAACAATGCCTTGCCAGGCCGAGGTGGCAGCAATCAAATTAAGAGGGATGGGGGAGAGGGAAGGAGGGACTTGCGGGGCCCTAACCCTCCCCCCTCCCCTTCATCGCCATCGCCCATCCTCGCTGCCGCCACCGCCGCTGCTCTGCACCGCTGGCAATGCTCGCCTTGTTACTGGGAATGACGCCTTGCCAGACCGAGGTGAGTGCTGGCAGCTGCGTGGAAGGGCGATGGCGAGGAAGGGCGATGGCAATGGAGGTGAGTGGGGAGGAGGGAAGGGGTGCTAAAATTAAGGTGCGTCTTAAAATCGACGCAAAGCTTTTTCCCTGTTGGTGGCCCTGAAATTTAGGTGCGTCTTACAATCGATGGCGTCTTACATTCAGTGAAGTATGGTAATTACTGATAACCCATGTACGTGTATGCATGAAAACATGTTGAGGGTCTCAATGGGTGATGCGTTGTGTGTCTCACAGGGTCAGCATTAACATTAGGCAGATTGAGACAGTCACCTCAGGCAGGAAATGCCAGGAGATGACAGTGAAATGTTGGAAGATAGAGCAGAGTGTCATGTGGCCTACTCTGTGCCCCCTAACCTAGCTCATTGCCTTAAGTGCAATGGAGGATGCTATTCTGTCCCCAATACTGAAGTAAGATTAAACTTCCAGCACAGTTGACTTTTATACATGGAAGGTGAAGGGTTTCCATCTTCATCTTCTCAGGCTGTAAAATGTCTCATGCTGGCCCTGGGGTTACACATCCACAAAAGTCTTTCTGGACATCAGACTATTCTTGTATTATTTTTAGGGCTGTGAACGGACCCCCTGATCTTATCCATATCCTGATCTGTCAGATCTGTATCAGGCCCAATCTGATCCATTTCGGATCAGGCCTTATCTGGATCCCATCTGGGTACGTCCACAGCACTCCCTCCCACTTTCCCCAGAAAGATCTCCCTCTCCCCACTCTCCCCACTTACCTGCTGCCTCATTGTCACCACTGCCACTGCTTCCACCGCTGCTTCTGTCCCCTGCCATCATCTCAATGCGTCTGGCGAGAACCAGGCCTTGCGACTTAGTTCTCATTAGGGTGCCACATTTCCTGATCGCGCCGATCTCTCTGCGTGACCAGGAAATACAACGCCCTAATGAGAACTAGGCTGTGAGGCATGGTTCTCGCCAGACACATTGAGATGGGGGGGGGGGGACAGAAGCAGCGGCGGAAGTAGCGGCGGCAGTGATGATGACACAGCAGGTAAGTGGGGAGAGGGAGGACATTCTGGGAAGAGCGAGAGGGAGTGTTGTGACTGGATCCAGATCAGATCCAGGATCCGGAGGTTCGGATAACCCCAATTCAACATGGATTCAGGATCCGGATCCGGTGACAGCCCTACTTTTATCCCCCTTTCATTTTAACTCTAGAGAGAGCACATGCTGTTACCTTACACACCTTAAGTCAAAGACTGTTAGGTTTCCATCACACCAGCGTTTTATCTCACTCTCATAATGACTAGTTTGTGTTTTTGCAGCACGGTTCTCACATGATGCTTTGCCTGTCCTACGCTCACCCCACCTCTTGCTCTCCCTTTTCCATCTTATTTTGTAGTGGGAAAAGTCTGGTTCATTTCCTCCATGCAGGATTTAAGTGTCTTTCCACCCCCGCGTATTGCTATCCTAGGTTTTTTCCTTTTGTTGGGGTCATGTGCTTTGAACGTGTGCTTGCTGACAAAAGAGGAGTACAGGGCAATTCTCCTCCAGCACACCATGTCAAACGAACTGAGCCAGTCGAACGGGCTTTTGCTGCTCCAACCCCACCCTCCTTGCCTCCTTGGCTGCAGAAACGTCACCCAGCCGATTAAACGTTGAATTGGTAAAATGCTAGACAACAAAGCCAGAGCGAGTGGGGAAGGCTCACACCTCCCATCACCTGACGAGAACCAATGAAGAGGAGGGGGAAGGAGAAGGTGAGGCAGGCACAATAACAGGAGAGCAAAAAGGTGAAAAGAGAGCCCCCCTGTATAGTTAAAACCATGAAAGGGACATGGAACCATGGAAGCAGACATGGAAGCGGACAGCCTGGCCAGGTGAAGATCGCGGGAGGGGGAGCTTACCCAGTGGGGCGTCCTCCTCCGTCGCTGGCTGTAAACTACTGCAAACTAGGCCTCGTGGCCTAGTTTACAGGAGAGCACTGTCTGCTTCCATCGGCGGGCGCCAGCAGGCACCTGCCGATGGAAGCAGACAGCCCGGCCAGGTGAGGAGGGAGGGGGGAGGGGCCCCTTCTTACCTGCTGGGGCGTCTTCTTCCTTCACCTGCTGGAGATCTACTGAGAACTAGGCTTCGCGGTCTTATACTCAGTAGAGCGCCAGGTGATGAGATCATCACCTGGCACTCTACTGAGGACTAGGCCATGAAGCCTAGTTCTCAGTAGATCTCCGGCAGGTGAAGGAAGAGGACGCCCCAGCAGGTAAGGAGGAGCGTGAGGGGGGGCTTACCTGCTGGGGCCGTCCGCTGCCATCCGCTGCCGCCTGGGCGGCAGCGGATGGCAGAGGATGACCCCGGCAGGTAAGGTGAACCGTGAGGGGGGGGTTACCTGCTGGGGGCAGATGGCCCCGGGAAGTAACCGCAGGTGGGGAGGGACAGGGAGGGGGGAGTCAGGCCCCCAGTCACCCATCCGCCGCCATTTTTCCCCCATAGACTTGCATTGGGAGAAAGCTTTCTTTCCCCCAATGCAAGTCTATGGGAAAAACAAAAATGGCGGCCGATCCAAAAAACCGGATGTCCGATTTTTGGATCGGGATCGGGCCCGATCCAGTCCGGGGGGCCTCCGATTTTGTCCGATCCGATCCAGGACAAAATTGGAGGTCCCGATCTGGGTCCCGATCTGATCCGGGGGGTCCCTGCACATCCCTAATTACAGACATATAGTAGAGAGCTCCATCACATCTAATTCCCCCCTGGTTTGCCTGCAGGTTTTCTGTACCTCTGATGCAAAAGCGCATCAAGCTTATGACCCCTTTCACCCTTTCACCCCTTTCAAGCCTTTCACCCTAACCCTAACCATAACTCTTTCGCACTTTTGTTCCTTTGCTCGTTTGCTCTTCCACTCCTCCCTCCCCTTCTCTTTCTCCCTCCAGTCAGGTCCTGTCAGATGAGCACATCAACCAGACTGTGTTTCTGCCAGGCAAAAAGAGGAAGACTCTTTAGTCTGGCTCTTTGGGGGCATCAAGGGAGTACAATCCTGTCTCTGCAGACATTCAGGCATTGTATGGTTATAAGAAATGCTTTTGAGCCTGGGATGCAATGGTTGGGTTTTATATTGAGGCTTGGAGCCGCTGCTGGGAGAGATCCCTTTTCCCTGCCAGGACCTGATGCAATTCATTCAAACCCCCAGTTCCTTTAAAACTACACATAGGCTTAGGGCGCAATAAATGTGCTTAGGGAAAATAATCCAGCCTTTTAGCATTCTAGGATAGGCTGGGGAAGAGTACCGTGCTGCCAAATCGCACACCAAGCATGGGAGGAGTGCACTAAATCGCTAGTGTGATGGAGCTCAGAGAGAGCTATGTTTGGGGTTTCATATTTACAGAAGGACTTCAATCCTCCATTTCATTTGTGTGCACAGTGAGAGCATACACATATGCAAATGATTCCTGAGGGTTAGTAGTACACAGAGTTTTCACACATTCACCTTACATAAGAACTCCACTCATGGAGTGGGAAAGCCATCACCAAAGCTCATGCTGTTTGTTGTGCTCTTAGCACAGATGTTGCAATGGAGAATGCTCTGTACTTAACTGGATGTAGAGAACAATTGAGGGGAGAAAATTTCCTGGTCTTTCTGTGAATTATCTCTTGCCTTTAGACTTCATAGTGGTGTGGAAGGTTACATGCACAATGTGTGTGTGCTATCTTGCACTCTTCCTGTTCCCTTACTGAAACCATACTGTCAATAGGCAAGTAATTGTCTTCTTGAAAATAATGGATCCACAACCTCCCCCTCAAAGTTCAACTACAGCCCAATCAGGCACACTCCATCCCCATCTCCAGAACTGTGCCAGCTGGCAAATACCATACCTTTGGGCAAATGACTTCATCCATGAAGTTCGGAGGGGGGCAGGGGAAACAATGACTGTTATATGCTAGGCACAGGATCACACTTCCACGGTCAAGGAAAGACTATGTGGTAACCTTACTAAAAATACCAAATGTATTAAAGGCTTCAAGAGACCCAATTTTACCTTATTGAGGACTGCATCCTGTGCATATAAAATATGGTGGAAGTTCTGTGGTTCTGTCTTTGCAGCAAGTAACATGGAACCAACGTCTGCACACAATACAAAAGACTAATTTGTCTGGTGCAGTACTACCAAGGCATGATGGTGCAGGACAGGTAGACAAAACACTTTCATGTGAATCCACTAATTTTAGTAAGTACTGAACTAATGGTTGTGCTTGTAATGTGACCTCACTTTCCATTTCCATTAGTTTTCCATTCATTTTTCTATAACTTTTCCTCAGGATAGGTGTCCTCCAATGAATTCTCCTGCAAGAGCACATGCTGTGCTTTACCACATTCACTCCAATCCATGTGCGAGCATATGAACTTATGATATGTAAGCATTCCTGGCCAGACACCACAGAGTAGGCATTCAGAACTGTAAAGACCCCACAATCATAGGTGTTCGATTGTTGCATTGCATCACTGCACAGCAGCATTGCCCATGCTGTTCCATGAAATGAAATCCCAGCCAATTGACGGCATGCAGCCGCAATGGAAAGGAGTACTTTTCCATTCTCTTTGGCACGTGCTCGATTTATACATGAATCTACAATGATGACCTTTTTTTCATTAAAAACAATGACACCAAGGCACCAGTGCTGTCCAGAGCCAATTGTATCTGTGTTGTAAGGAACAATTAGAAGGTCATGATTCAATGCTGTTTTGCGGTCAAGGAACCGGTAAAACATATCATAGTTACATCTTGCCACACTCTGATATATATATATATACTGGGCAAATTAAGATCTTGCTGGTGAGTTTTTTCTCACATACAAAGTTCATTATGGCTTCTTCTATTACCTCATCACAAAGCCATTTTCCTGGTTCCAGTGATGTCATCAGTCCTGGCTTCCCTTTTTTCATGGTTTGTAACTGAGCTTCAGTAGGTGTTGAGTTCCAAGGTCCTGTCTCCAAGGGAAGTGTGTTGACTTTTTGACATTCATCTACTGCCGTTGATTCCCATGGAGATGCCTGTCCCTCTAGAATGTCTTCAAACTCAGAAGCAGGAAAATCCACTGTCATGTCTGACATAGCTTTCATGGCATCCTTGGTTATACTGAGTGCAGAGTCTGGTGCTGGGTAAACAGTGTAGTCAAAATCTTCAACCCTGGGTTTCTTTCTTCCTGATTTCTGTGATCTTCCTCTTTTTCTTTTCATTAGCATATACAATGAATAGGACTGTTTATCCTCAATGTCTGTGTAGCCAATTGACATTTGTACTGCAATCATATGATAGCAAAGTCCTGTACTAATACAAGAGCAGACAGGCTTAGGAACCATTTTAACAGCTTGCACCTTGGAACCATGAACATCTCGCACAGTGAAAGTTGAAGCTTGAGCACAAAGACAAACACCACCAGAGTCTACAACATATCGTGCAATAGCCTTCTGAGTCATTCTGTAGTTTGGCTTCTTCTCTACCCATTGTACTGGAGTGGAACCACTGTTTTTTATCTGTTCGATTATTTTTTCCAGCTGATAGAACTGAGGGAAATGAACATTTGCTGCATTTTTTCTAAGAAATGCAAATTTTTCTTTCAGTTCATATTTCCCTAAGCCACAGTATGCCCTCTCAAATTCCAGATGAAAGTAACATTGCATGTGGTACATTGCAAGGGCCATGGTATCAGCTGGTAATTCTTTCCATCCCACTTCATCTTTTATCATTTTGTTGAAACTTTCACTTATATTGTTAATTGCTGTTTTGTCTTTCCTAAACACAGCAAATACATTTGTGACAAAAGTTGCAGCATGTTCTGGTATTTCATCTTTCAGGTACTTATCAAAGTATTCTTTGAATGAGTAGCTCCACAACTGGTGGAATTTTTCATATTTCTCAGAATATTCTTGTAAAGATTTAGAATCTATGAGTTGCCTGAGATGGTCTCTTAAAACCTTAATGTCTTCTTTTGTCCCTCCATGACTCTTTAACCATGTGGTCACATCTCTTAGGATATGATTGGTGCAGTGTACATTTTTAATCTGTGGGAATCTCTTTTCAATTGCCCTCACAATACCCCTCTCCCTATCAGTTACAAATGGAATTCCTGTCATTTTGCTGACATCTAATTTATCAATGATGTTACCCAAAAACTCCTCGTGATCCTTCATGAACTTATGTGAATGCAGCAAAAAAGCAACTGGGAATATTGGATCATCCTTCAGAATAACATTTCTCATTACCAAAGGTGATAAATAGAAATCACCTAGGCTAAATGTTGTATCATATGAAATCAACTGTGGTAAAGAGCTATCTTGATTTGACAAAGAGATAAGTTTATTTGCTTCTTGTATGATACTAGGATGTCCAAATGAAACAATAAATTCTGGAACTATTTGTAGTCTTGTAATAAACCCATCAATCTGGGTGGACAGTTCCACCAAAGCAAAATATTCATCATTGGATATTTGTTTCCCCTTCCTTTGTATATAACTTACATTTTGAACTTGCTTCAAATTTCTTGGACGGTCAACAGCAATATGTTCAGTGGATACTGTTTCTGCTCCCAAAACATGACTGTATGCTCTTGCAGGTGCCTTCAAAGTCTTTACAGCATTTTCTATTTTGGTAATTGTATGTTTCATTGATGGAATATAGGGTCTCCTAGATGTCACTGCATTCCCATGTGCAGATGGATGATACAAGCCTTCATTTCCTATGTAATGAATGATATATAGTTTTTTAGACTGGGTTGATTTACGGAGACAATAGACATGCTTCTTAAATCCATGAAGTGTTTGTTTCTCTGAGCCATTAGGATCTTTCAAATAATAGTACCTTTTCATGACTTCTGGTAAGTTGTTTCTGCGACTATTCTGATTGGATCCTTTTGAAACCCATCAATATTGATCAAAACGGAAATCCATTTCATGCTTTGGATCATCAGAAGAAGATTGATAAAGAAATACCTCCCCTCCCTTGGGTAATATTGGAGGCATAGACATGACCTTTTCTTCGTTTTTGTTTTTCCCAGAAAGTATTTTGAAAACTTCTGGAATTGGAAGATCAGTGAACTGTCCAGTTATATATGGGTTATTGGTAGCCATTGCTATACCTGTGTGTTGATTATGTAGAGCTTTCTTCACCAAACAAAAATGAGAATGAATGAGCATAATGACTTCATAGGGGTGCTAAACAAGCCTGTATCACTGTAAACTGCACTAACTTTAATACTCCTTCATGTAGGAAATATTTCCTGTAAGTAGATTTTCATCATTAGTATAACCACTATCTCTAACAAGTTGCAATGTTAAGAAATAAAGAAAGTATCTCCCTACCTTATGTTTCTGTTGGTACAGTCCACATTTTTACTTTGGAAATCAGCAGGGGTGGTGTTAGTTGGACCCACGTTGACAGGCCTGTAATACTATAAACAGCACTTACTTAAATAAAAATCCTGCATGTACAAACTTTTTTATGCAAGTATATTTTTTATAATTTGTTTAACCACTATATGTTACAGATTGTGCTTTTAATAAACAAAGGAAGAAGTATCTCCTCACATAATGTTTCTGTTAGTACAGCCCTTGTTTTCACTTTGAAAGTCAGCAGGGGTGGTGTTAGAGGGGCCCACCTTGACATGGGCCAGGGATTTTCTAAACTGTTCCCTAGAATTTTAGAACTGCCACAATTCCCATTACCTACTTTAATACAAGCCTGTTTCTTCCCGGTGAATTCAGTAGCCTTGTGGTTACTAGTAGACCTATGGACATATTTTCTTAGCAGACTACTACGGGGTATAGCATGAAGCCTTTTAAAGTAGTGCTGTGCTGAAAAATTCTCCCTCAAATATTTAAAACATTCACATTCAATATGATAGAAAAGAAATTACGGAGGAATTTTCATGGGTTTGGTTCAGTACCCTCAGCCACCCAATATTGCTTAGGTAAGGTCAAAATTGCCACGAACAAACATTCAATATAACTTATAAAATGTCCTGAGAATGAGGCAGAAAAATGGAAGCCCCTTTCATGGCGAAAAAAACTTTCATGGAATTCCTGAGGTTTTTCTTTTCTTATATTCTAAAAATAAAAGGAAACTTTTCAGAATTTTCCCCAAATCTTCTCCACTCTTTTTTGTGGGGTACCTGTTACAGCCCAATGCTTTCCTATGGCCATTCGGAAGAACACCTGATCTGTGGCCGTGCGCGAGGATGGACCAATTCGAAGGAGCATACTTTAGGTAGACACTGAAGAGTTGCTTAGGGTTGTATTTTGAACCTCCATGAGGAGTTTGGGGTCTTCTACTCTTTTCTGTGGGGTATCGGTTACCACCGAATGCTGTCCAATGGCCATTCGGAAGAACACCTGATATGTGGCCGTGCGCGAGGAGGGGGCAATTCCGAGGGAGCATACTTCAGGTAACACTGACAGGATGCCTAGTGTACTATTTTGAACCTCCATGAGGAGTTTGGGGGCTTCTACGCTTTCCTGTGGGGTACCTGCTACAGCCCAATGCTTTCCAATGGCCATTCGGAAGAACACCTGATATGTGGCCGTGCGCGAGGAGGGGGCAATTCCATTGGAGCATCCTTTAGGTAGACACTGACAGGATGCCTAGGGTACTATTTTGAACCTCCATGAGGAGTTTGGGGGCTTCCACTCTTTTCTGTGGGGTACCTGTTACAGCCCAATGCTTTACTATGGCCATTCGGAAGAACATCTGATATGTGGCCGTGCGCATGGAGGGGGCAATTCCGAGGGAGCATACTTCAGGTAGACAATGGCAGGATGCTTAGGGTACTATTTTGAACCTCCAAGAGGAGTTTGGGGTCTTCCACTCTTTTCTGTGAGGTACCTGTTACAGCCCAATGCTTTCCTACAGGCATTCCAAAGAGTACCTGATGTAGCTATTCGCAAGGAGGGGCCAGTCTGAGGGATCATACCTCATGTAGACACTGATAAGATACTAATTTGCTAATTTGAACCCCTATGAGCAGTTTGGGGGCACATGCTCTTTTATGGGGGGGTGCTTGTCCCAGCCTAATCCTTTCCTATGGCCATTCTACATTTTAACTGATATTGTAGCCATGCACAAGCATGGGCCCTTTCCCGTGGAGCATGCATCAAGGAGAGACTCTTAGGATGCTTGGGGTGCTTTTGAACCCCGCCTTCTGCTCTCTCATTGTTTCTTGAGGGTTTTGTAGTATCATTTCCTTGTATTCCTATGACCATTCAGAAATACAGGCCTATCGTAAGGATTGGGTGCTGGAGGGGTGGCAGATGGAATGACGGAAATAACTTTTGGCAGTTTTTCGCAAATCTTCCTCCTCATATGTGAGTCTTTTAAAACCGGTGCTAAGAAAGCATTATACAAAACTGACTTTAGCATCTGTTTATAGCATTCCGTTTTCTTTTTGAATTTGGAGATGATCCCTAGAAATCACTGTGTTGGGGAGTCATAGGAGTTGTTCCCTAAAACTTCTCTGTTAGTTTTTATTTTGATTCTGTGTTGTTTTGTATGAAAAATAAATGTTTATCTCATTTGAGTATTTTGATTTGTAGATGATCCCTAAGATTCTCCAATGCTTTCCTATGGCCATTCGGAATGACCCAATGCATTTCAATGGCCATTTGGTGTCCTTCCTTTTAGTACGTCCCTACAATAAGATCTTTTCAGAACCAGGTGATGACCTTTTAATTCTCCTAGGTCTTTAAAATTATGTTTCAGTGTATTTTTGATCTCAGAACTAATTTTTCCTTCCTTGCTGGGTTTTAGTGTTGATTCTACATTGATTTTATGCTGCTGTGTTCTGTTTTATTGCTAATTTCTGTGTTGGTTTTGATATTATATGGATTGGTGTGTGGGGGTGTGGGGGTGTTAGTTTATTTTATTGCATTTTATTGATTTTAAAGTTTAGTGAACCACCCAGAGAATTGGGTGACATTGAAATAAAATAAACTCAGTTCTTGATACTGAGTGGAGAACTTTTCCTTAAAGCAGGGTTGGGGATCTTATGATCCTGCAGATGTTACCAGATGTTACCATCATTCCTGACCCATCATGCAAGTTGGCTGGCATTGCTGGAAGCTGGAGTCTAACATCTGGAGTGTCCCTCCTTTGCCTCAGAAGCTTCCTTCCTTGAAGGCTTTCTCATGCCTGCCTTCTCAGGAAGTCCTTCCTGAGAGGGCAGGCATGAGAAACCCTTCAAGGAAGGAATATATTATGTATCTATTACATTTATTTCCTATCTTTTTTTCCTCCAAGGAACTCAAGGTGAGATACATAATCCTTCTCTATTCCATTTTATCCTCATAACAACAGCTCTACGAGGTAGGTTAGGCTGAGCATCTGTGACTGGCCCAAAGTCACCCAGTGAGGTTCCATGGCTGAATGGTGACTAGAACCCGGATCTCCCAACTCCCAGTCCAATATTCTAGCCACTACACTACACTGGCTCTCTAGGGCCCTTTCTACACCATAGAGGTGTAGAGGGAGGGAGGGAGGGAGGGAGGGAGGGTGATCCCGGAAGTACCTGATACACATCATCAGCGCACAGGGAGGGAGGGAGGGTGATCCCGGAAGTACCTAATACACACCATCGGCGCACAGGGACCAGCCAGGGGCCATCCCAGGCAAACAGCCTGGTGTAAAACTGGCCTAAATCCTTTTTCTTGTAATTCAAACTCATTGGGTTTGGATCCTCCCCTTTCGAGCACAAAAAAACAAATTTGCTTCATCATCTAGTTCTATACTAAACTGGTGGAATATTCATTATTTTGAAGTAGTTTCTCTGGTTTCATGGGCCAGAGGCTTGGCTCCTCTGCATCTTCTGGGTTGGTGTATTGCACAACTGATGGTTTAGTGAATATGAATAAAACTTTATTTGTGTGCGGCACAATGGCCATTACCAACATATAATACATTACACAGGGGCCCAAAAGGGATGGCAGTAACCCACCTAACATTTTGAATTTATCTTTTAGATATGCCCTGATTTTGTATTAGGGGTTTTCCCTTGCAACAATTCATCCCCTCTATAGTCTACACCGAGCTGCCTTAGGAAGTTTTGATGAATTTTTTGAGCTGCTATCACAAATTTGGCCACATTTCTTGTGTTTACTACATCATAATCAGCTAGTAAAGCATGAATATGATCCTTAGTTGACAGCCCTACTCCTCTCCTCAGGGGCCCTTTTAAAAAATGCTCCATAATTCCTTGGTACAGGAGGCAGTACAACAGATAGTGAACTAGATCTTCCACATCTTCTGACCCACAAATGCAATTTCGTTGCACATAGGGTATCCCTTTGTACTTCCCTTCCAAGTAGGCGGATGGCATTGTTTGGAATTGGAGGGCCATGAAAGCTTTTCTCAGCACCGGGAATGTTAGATCTTGCAAATATTGTTCTTCCTTTATCTGGCTGTACCATATAGAGAAGGCCTGCTGCTGGCTAGCTTGGACATTCTCAAGGGTATCTACCTCATAGATTCTAGTTCTGATGCTCACCTTGTCATAGGCTGACAAATTTTGGGCCTCCTTAAAATAAACTTGCGACAATTCCATCCAGCTTTGTGCCTGCCCACCTTTCCTGATAAGCTCTGTGAAACACTGACTGGGTAGACTATTTTCCTCCATACCCATCATTTGCTTCCCATAGAGAATAATAGCCTTCTGTATTCTGGCTTTAATGGAGGGAAGTTCTACTTCCATCCTTAAAAGGGCCGCGGGCACCCCAACTGGGAGGGCCAGCAATTCTTTCAGCACTTATTTTGTATGCTTTCCATAGCAGCGGCGACTTCCTGCCCCCACAGTTCCGCCCCATAGAGCAGTTGTGGGAGCACTTTTGCAGAGTATAGCTTCAGGACGGGGACCACCCGTGAACTTCCTTTATACCTTCTGAATGCTAATATGGCTTTGGCTGTTCTCCCCGCAGACAGTTTCGCTGAGTCTACATGCCTTTTCCAGCTACCATTGCAAGAAAAGAGCACCCCTAGATATTAAAACTTGCACAATGCTCAATTTGCTGTCCATCTAACCACCATCGATGCATTCGTTTTTTGAAAAAACGACCACTTTCGTTTTTGTGTAATTTATCACCAGCTTTTCCTCTTTGCATAACCTGCCCAATTTTCTTAGCAATCTCCTCAATCCAACTTGTGTGGTTGATAAAAGTGACTGACATGTCAGCCTTCCAAATCACTTGAACTTCCTAAATCATTCCTTTCGGTTCCACTCAGTCCAAAGTATGGTGATAATATTTAAAGAAATATTTTCTTATGGGGTTGCCTCTCTGTCAATAGCTCTGCTCCGTGTATTCCATGTATTTATGCACAGTCTTCACGGTTTAGCATTAGATTTTCCATCCAGTAACTCCATTGAAATCCAGTAAGAAGGCTGAATGCTGGTAGATACTACCTGAATCAGTTGTGTCGGCAGAGACAGAGAGGCCGAATGTTCATTAACTGCTGCCACTTCCTCATCTTGTGAGTAACATAATATCACAAAGTATAGCAAATGTCAATTTGCTGAACTTTCGCAGATAAACCTGACAGGTGCAATCTATTTCGGCAAGGCTGTTAAATGTTTCCTTTCATAAAATACTTTCAGATGGCCATAAGAGCACTGTTGATATGTAAAAACTGAAAAACAGGCAGGCTTTTATTGAATTGAATGTAATGACTAGGAAGCATTCTGTTCAGAATGCTTGCCTGTTAATTATTTCGCAGGCCAGGCTAGGGGAGAAAAGAAGGCAAATGCAATATCTTTGCAATCAAAGTTGACAACCAGAAGAAAAGGGCTAGCTCTAAGAAAGGGACAACCAAGAGAGATGTCCTTTTCTTAGAACCATTCAGTTCTCCCTGCACCCCATCTTTCCTTGCTGCCCTTCTGTCTGATTTTTACCCCAGGGCTATTGCCACTGCTTATAGTCAAGTATGTCCAGGAACTTTGAGCTAGAGTGGTCATTTGTGACTTACCAAAAAAGAAGAGATGCATCACCAAAAGAGGGCACTGATTTGCATACAATTTGAATGTACTAATTTATATACATGGATGCAAATTTAGAAATAAATATTACAATTTAAATAGAAATACAATACAATACATAATGTGCGAAACTGTGATCAGGTAGCCTGTTTGTTTTGCTTTGTCTGCTGTCCAGGTGCTGTTGTTGGGCAACTTCAAGGCTCAGCTCTTCTTTCTGATGGTTCTTTATCTTTAAACTGGACTTGGAGTGGACAGCCTTCAAAGAGAGAACACCTTCAAACAGATGACAGTCCTCTGTAAAAGAAGATGCATGGACACCATAGACTGTTACCTGCCTTTTCCCCTTTCCCTGGAATTGGTAAATCAGGAGAGAGCAGGCAACTCCAGGCCTGGGAAAAGCAGCCCATTGGCAGATTATATCCCTGTGGGGTTGGCACCAGGTGCAAATATCCAAATTCGATTTATATTTGGCCAGCCCTTCTGAAACTCAGTATGACCAGTGCCCAGAAGTGTGGAGAAAGAATGCTGTAACATAGCCAAGAGGAATTATGTCAAAATGCCTGATACTCCAGTATAACTAGGAAGTGAAGCAAATAAACTGACATGAATGGGAGGAACTGGGGCAGTGGTTGAAGAAAGCACATCGAGCTCTGTAATTATATCTCCTAGAATGCTCAGATAAAAGAGATTTGTCTGGTAAAGCAAAAACACAGTGACGTTCATACTAACCCTGTCAAGGCCCCAGCCTTGGATTCAGAATCAGAGTGGGGTGAACTGGCTGAGTTTGGGGCTGCTGTACTACCAGCTGAGGAACTGGACCAAGTTCGTGATACTAAATCTGAGGCTAATCTTCAGGAGCCTGCAGCAGAAGCTGAGCCAGGACCATTGCAGATATGTTCCCTTGAACATGATTCAATGGACAAGTCAAGTATTTCCTGCTCCACCACACCTGTCCAACAAAGCAGGGGTCACTCCAAGAAGTAGGCCATAGAAAGAAGTAAAAGCACCTAGTGGGTTTGCCAGTTAAGGATCCACACTTTTCAGGCAGAGGGGTGGAGCATAGGGATGAAGGGACACATATGGCCTCAGCTCACTTGTTGGAACAAGTTGCTCACCTGCAGCTTTCCTGCTGCCTTGAACCTATGCATCATATGAGTTCCTCATCAAGATTAGGACAGGGCATCATATATTCAAAACATGTGAAGGGATCACAGGGTCACACCCAATATCCCCTCCCCCTCATGACACCTGTGCTGCCTCTCCCAACATACACATGTAGGTCTCCACTCAAGGAGAAATTCTGGGGTAATCAAGGTGGAATTCTGGGCTTCTCAGTATGCCAAGGGTGGGCAACATGTGAGTCATATGCAGCCCCACATGTCCACTTTTGGACCACTCACTGCAGTCACCATGACCACCACCACCCAATTTGCAGCTGAGTATGCATTTTAGGCCCTTTCACACTGCATCTGGGGGAATGGGGCTAGCCAGCACAATCCTCTGGTCCCTTAGCCAGCACAACCCTCTGCTTTCATTGAGTGAGTGCATTCACATGACTCTGCCTGGTATCACAGAAGAATTATTCTCACAGGGTCCTTGTCCCTAAGAAAGCTGCATGACAGACAGAGGAGTTACACGTGAATCTCTGTTCTGCGTACTGCTGCCCCTGTTACATCATTGTCTGGCATACAGTCTGGAAAGGAACAGGAGTCCTGCTGGAACCAATAAGGGACAGGTGCATTGCTGGCAACCCCAAAGTAGACTAGCTAGCTTTCCTGCTTAGTCACATCTGCCATTGTAGGCCTCACTTGGACTTGCATGGCCCTGGAGGCATGAAACATGCTTGCTCTTATGGATATTGGAGGGCTGCCAACTTTCCTATGTAGAAACAAAAGAAACATGGAGATTGGGAATAGTGATGAATAAAAGACAACATCCTTGAAAGATCATTCTTGTGACAAGGCACTTAATAGGGGCTTAGTAGCAGGAATGTGGGGAAGGATGCCACCCCCATTTTGCACAGCTCACTCTTGCTCTCCTAGCGGTGGCTTGTTGATGTCTAAATTTGAAGCCTCACCTCTTGGGAATGACAATATATTATAGACAATACTCACATGTCTGATGTAGGGTGTTGAATTGGGGGGCTCTGTCTCCAGTTTTTGTTCCCCAAATTCCAACGGGTTATTATTTCCTATTTCAATGTTCCACCAGTGGGGAAACAATGGTGCTACTAGGTGTCAGGAGAACAAACATTTAGTCTCAAAGGAAGATGAAAACTCTTCATCCTGCTCAATCTGAATCCAAGCATGTTTGTGAATATCAGCATTAAAACATTTATCAAAGAACCTATCTACACTAATGCTTTAAAACAGTTTAAAACAGTTTAAAACGGTTTATAACAGTTTTGAGAACTGTTGGGGCCCAGGACACACTCCATATAAAGTTTTCAAAATGTTTTCAAAGTGTTTTAGCCTGCGTGTGTAGATAGGCTCAAAGTCTTATTAGATAAAATGTTATGTTTTGATGCCAATCACTTGGCCTCTTCAGTGTACAGTTCAATACTTTGTTCATCTCTATTTAACGGCATCATTGCTCCCAGCATGACTCATAATTAGACTTTACAATTAATTATAAAGGAAATTGGGAATCTATTATAAATGGACTAAAAATAGAAACCCATTCAGCTAAGATAAATAGGCATATCATCCTCATCTTCTTTCAAATAAACCCTTCTATCCCAATGGTAGCTAGGCTAGATTAATTTGTCATGGTCAGTTTTGTTGTACGAAAGTGGAACTGCACACAACAGAAATACTTTGTTATGGCTTTGACAACTAATTGGCTCTCTCTTTTCTCAATTCAGGGAAGACAGAAAGCCAAAAGGCTGTTTTCAGCTTTTTAAACGAGTGTTTTAATGAATGTTTGTCATTGGTGAAATTATCCCTGTGAGACTGAATCTGATGGGCAAGAGGTCATCTTTAAACTGAATGACAAAGTGCTGAAAGCTGAAATTGGGGCATGAAAAATTAGCACTTCTATAAAGGTCCGCTGAACGCAGTGGGACTTACGTCCAAATTAACATACATAGTATTGTACTGCACATTTCATGGCAAAAATGTTTGCAAAGGTATTTCTTTGTTTCACCACTTTAGTCCAGCCTCTGTTGTAGATGTATGTATGTGTGTGTATGTGTATGTCGTGACACTCTCCCCTCCCCCATACCCTTGGCTGGCTTTCTTAGCAAATCTGACATTTCAGTTTCAAAGGGATCATTCCAAGAGCTGTGCCCTTGATATAGCCTTAGTTCTGGGATCATTCTAAACTTATATTTAAAAATTACTATCTCTGCCAGGACTGGCCCAAGCTATTTTGCTGCCTGAGGCAAAGTGCAAGATGGCACCCCCTCCCATTCCATGGACAAAAATCGACTGGACTAGCAGTTTAATCTTTCTTTGACAATAGGACAGCATGTTCCACCACACTTGAGGGCCACAGGCTAGCTTAGGAAGTGGAGGGCAGGCTATGTGGTCCACAGCCCTCTCCTCCAACACTGTGCTGCACCCCCCAGCATTTGCTGCCTAAATCAACTGCTTCACTCTGCCTAATGGTAGGGTTGGCCTTGTTCTTTGCCACTGTGTAGAAACGAAGATACTGGACAAACCACTGCTTACCTTCCTTGATTGGGAATCTACTAAATGCCTTGTATAATAAAAAACAAGCTGTACAAAAACAGTAACCTTAACTTTGTAAGAAAACTATTGTGAGCAGGAACACCTACCCACCCACCCACCCATGATGCTTCAGTGCTGTTTTTCTCCCAGTGAATATTTTTCAATGAACTTCTGGAAAGGCCCTTCTATTCATAAACCAAGTAATGCCTTCCAACGCTTAATCAGAATTCAATGTCATCTTGTCTATAGCAGGAAGTCACAATTTTATTGGGAGCTCAGGCAAGGTTCTAGGTGCTAAGGTAGCCAGGTGCCCTACTTTTCAGAGGATCTGAAGGCATCCTCTGTTGGGAGGGATGTCTGATTTGAGTCAGATTTAAAGACAAAAGATCCTAAGAAGGGACAGCAGGGACCCTGAAATTGCCCATCAATTGCCCACCTGGACAGCTGACTGAGCAACAGGCACACAGGTCACCTGGTCACAATCTTCAACGATATGGTGAGATGCAATGTATTTCTATTTGAATTATAGTAATTATTTCTTAGAGTGCATCTGGGCATACAAATTATCACGTGCAAATTTTATGCCTTCTTTTGCACCCTCTTTTTCGATGCTGCATTTCCTCTTTTTGAATGATGCACTCTAGGCCAGACCCCCAGAATGCTCCTGAATAGGGATTCTAGATCAGTAGGAGGACAAAAGTGGACACCATTTGAATAACATTTGCATATGCAAATGTATATGTATAGTGCACATTTAGAAAAAATAACTATAATTTAAACAAAAACACAGTAACTTTCACCATAGTGGAGAAAATTGACAAGGTGACCTGTGTGGCTACTTAGTTTGCTGCCTTGGGGCTAAGTGTTGTTGAGTAACTTCAATGCCTCGGTCTGCTCTCCCCTTTTTGAAGCTGACTTTAAACCAGACTTGGAGCCTATCTACACTACTGCTTTAAAATAGTGGTGTGCATGCCAAAAAATATCGTCGTTTATCGTTATCATCATTGCAGACCAAAAAAATTATCGTCTTCATTCATATCGTAGGTGAACCGTATCATATTAATGATAATTATCATGAAAAAATGATATGTGCCAAAATTGAGATCGATCCCTCGAACCCTCAATTTTATATGGATTTATTAAAGATCATTTCAGTTCTGACAGATCAGAATGACAGCTCGCCACGTGCGTTCATTCAGACCTGTCAGAACGGAAACGATCTTTAAAAAATTCATATAAAATCGAGGGTTGGAGGGATATATCTCAAATTTCATACACATACTTAGGCATACCCCATAAGCACTGTGACCAGGTTTCAAGCCTCTAACTTTTAAAATACAGAAGTTATAGGTATATTTATATGGCAGTCCGATAAAACAATAAAATCGCCCGAAAATTATCGTCTCTGATGATTATCATAGGTTTTTCTATCGTAGCATCATCATTAAACACATGCATGATAACAACCTTATCGTATCATTATCGTACGTTTTAACGATATGATACACATCCCTACTTTAAAACGGTTTATACCAGTTTTAAACCGGTTAATAATGGTTATTAACCGGTTTAAAATTGTTATAAACTGTTTTAAAGCAGTAGTGTAGATAGACTCTTGGTCTGGACATATCTTCCAAAGAGTACACCTTCAACTAGAGGGCTGCCTTCTGCCAGCTCTCCAAAACAGAAGACTGTTCTCTGTCAAGTAGGGCGCCTGGCCACCCTGTGAAGGTCAGCTGCACCAACCTAAGACATTATGCTGCTTGAGGTAAAGATGGTGGCCTCTGCCCCTCTGTGCCTAGTTCCATGTACAGATGCTCATAAGGACTGGCAGTTGAATTTTACTTCAACATTGGCAATGAGACAGTGGCTTCCAATGCATCTGTGTGAAATAGGCTAGCTTAGGGAATGCACATACAGTGGTAGAGTGGCACATACAGTTCTGTCCTCAAATACCTTGCTACCACTGCCCCCAGTACCAGATGCTTGAAACAGCTGCTTCATTCTGCCTAATGGTAGGGCTGGCCCTGGCTTCCAGGATGTGGTGGGGGCAGCTGTACCCATGCGCTCCAAATCTTGGGACCTGTTTTGTAAACAGGTTCAGAGTTTTGGATCATGAGATACTCATTTAGACAAGTCCCAGTCTGTCTGGATATTATCCAGGGTTGTTCATGAATCTTAAGCTTTGAGTGCAAAGATAAAATAACAGACATTCCTAACTGAAGTTGAATATTTTTTTTTCAAGCTATGTTGTTTGTTAAGATAAGATACCTACTTCTGTAAGGAAGTGAATAAGTCAAACCCGATTTTGCAGCAATGTGCTGGCGCTGTAATGACACAGTGTTTGATTTGTACTGCAGATGCTGACAGAGAAGGGAGATTTGTTCCTGCTGAAACCACCAGTGATTCAGAATTGTAATCATATTGCTAATCTGAGTTCCTGCAATGCATTCTGCCATCTGCTGGAAACAAAAGTCAATCCAATGTAGAACTTCACTACCCTCTACAGGAATCCAAAGAATATATTCAAACACAAGTATCTAGCAACTGAAACAGATGGCTGTACATTTGCCACCCAGGAAACACTGAACGCTTTGCTTGTGCAAACTAGGGGGGCATATGTCCTACTATACAGAGGACAGTCCTCAATTTGAAAACATCCTCTATTTGGAAAGATCCAAGTCTGGAATAAAAATTAAAAAAACACAAGTACTTTGAACTTGCTCATCAACAGTTAGCACCTGAACAGCAGGTTGATGAGGCATGCACAAGGGGTCACAGTCTTCCCCGTTACAATGAGATGGACTGTATTTCTATTTAAGCTACAGTAATTATTTTAAAATGTGTGTCTATCCATATAATTAGCATATGCAATTTTTACACAAATCAATATCCTCTTTTGGTGATGCATTTCCTCCCCCCCCCTCCTCTTCTTCTTCTTGGAAATGTGTAGTAGCCACCCTATGCAAAGCAACATTGAAATAAATATAGATCAGGGTAGATGTCTGGCCTTTCTCTGCTATCCCATACATGGATGTATCTACAGGTCAACAATAGCTTCTCTTAATGTGAAAGGCTGAAATCAGTTGCCAGCTGAATAGCAGAAGAATATCAAATAGTTTTTCTTTAATGGGGGAGCTATTGCATCACCTACACAGGGCCAGGTTGGAAATGCAATAGTACATCTCATTATTCATGGGAATCTGACTATGTGAAATAATAAAAGTATGAAAAGGTGAGGCTTGAATTTGCACTGCAGAAGCAAATGTGATTTACATTTCATGTAGATTTATTTAAAAAACAAACAAACAAACAAACAAACAAAAACAGCCAAATGGCCCATTCGAGGGAAATATCAAAGTCTAAGCCACCCTATGACAAGGCGAGACGGTTGTCAATAAACCAGAAAAAATGCAACCTACTCTTGTGATTTTAGCAGCAGTTTGATTTGCAGAAATCAGCACCTGAACCTGCTAAAATTAGCACATCAAGCCATTACTAAAAACACAACTACAAAAGGTGATTTAAAAGGTGTGATTGCTTTTTGGGCTCATTCCAAGCTTCTTGAATAAGGCTAATGACAAAATATGGTAGTGATGAGTAGCATGTCAGAAGAGAACTTTTCTGTTTGCTTAGTAGCATTTTGGAGGGGTTCATCTTCCTGCCATTAAATATTAGTGCATTCTTGTTACCCCATGGCTCATATATTTTATGACCAGATACAAAAGATGGCAGGGCTCCTGCATCTTTAACTGTTGTGATTAAGAGGGAATTTCACCAGGTGTTGCATGCATACAAATGACACCTGCTGAAATCCCCTTTTCTCTACAACTGTTAAAGATACAGGAGCCCTGTCCTCCTTTTCATATGGTCACCTAGGCCGCCCCAAAGTGAACTTTATGGGACATTTCCAAATAACATCCTAGTCCTAAACATGTGGTGTGGGAATGAGTTCCATTGATTCTAGATTCACATATACAAGTACATCTCTTGATAACTTGTAATACGTACTTGATGACTGGGAGCTGAATGTGCAAGCATTGGCTCTTTTGAAAAGCCACTTAAAAGCAATACAAAATTCTGTTTGTGAAATTGTATCAGAGATAGGTATTCACAGAAGCAATTATAATTTGGTGAGCATGAATGTATTTACAGCACAATGTGCTTGGGTTCAAGAAGTGCATGAAGGATTGGTCCCACAGTGGGTATGTTTTAGCAGTGGAAAATAGCTAAGTATTTATATTATTATAATAAACAGCATTTTGAATATTAGCAATAAATAATACACATGAATACATATTGCAACTATTAAATATTATGAGAACCTAAACATCAAACATCTACTATTTGCTTTGGACAACTCCTGATGACTTAGCGTATGGGCAATACTAATTTGAAGTAGAAATTACCAAACACAAATGAAAGGCATATGTGGTGGGAATGTGATAAAATGAAGACTTTTTGGAAAGAGGTTCAATTAATAACAATAATCACCCCATTAAGTCTAGCCATGTTCCCCCTAGGTTTTATATTGCATTGCAGTTGTAGAATCTTATGAACTTGCAATCAATGTTAACAGAAGGTACTGCAACTGAAATGGCTAGTTAGCAGTGTTTCTTAGTTCCCTTTTTGGGGGTTCAAATGCTGAGAACAGACGGCTAATAAGGAAGCCATGGAATGGCATAGGAATAAAACTTTGGTTCACAGGTGTTTTTTAAAATACATATATATATATTGAGTTTTCATAATAAAATACAGTGGGGGAGAACCAACAAAACAACAAACAAAACAACAACAAAACCCAATAAACAAACCCGAAACATTCCCTCCTCATTCCCTCCCTATGCTTGGTTTATTTCAGAATTTTTCCCTATTTTCTATTCCAGGGTGGTATATTAAATCAATATATATATATATATATATATATATTCTTCCTTTCATGAGTCCCATACATTTCTGTAAGCTTCTGCCATAGTTATTCTATTCGGTTCTTTTTTCATATAGTCTATGTATTTTTTTCCAATCAGTCCTTAAAGTATCTCTTTTCTTTATTTCTCTATGAACTTTTAACTTTTGTGTCAGCTTGATTGCTATGTTCTAAAGTTTCTTTTTCCACATAGTTACTGTCAACATCCGAACTGTCTTCCAGTTACTTGCTATCAATTGCCTTGCAGCTGTTAACATAAAACCAATTAATATTTTTTTCTTTTGTCTTTCTATTTTCTTTAACATTCATATTCAATAGAGCTATCTCTGGTGTTTTACAAATCTCTTGATCAGTATTTTTTTCTATTTCTTGAAAATTTTTCTCCCAAAACTTCCTAACCTTTCTACATTCCCACCACATATGAATTTGGGTTCCATTATCTACATCCTCTCCAGCACAACAGCGACAGATTCCTATTAATTTTTGCCAAGCTCACAGGTGTCAGATACCACTTCTGAACTAATTTTAATGCCCCTTCTTTTATTCTTGTGGATATCGTTTGGAAGGGAAAACTCTCAAATATTTCCCCCCATTCTTCATCCTCAATCCCCTCTTCAATGTCTCTTTCCCATATCTGTTTTATTGTCATGTTCCCCCTAATCTCCTGCTTTATTAAAGTTCTGTATATCTGTGTTGTTGTACCCTTATCTCCTGCTTTGCAATTGTCCACAATTTTTTCCCATTCTGTTAAATCCCTTGTGCTTTGCCTTATTATCTTTTTATTTCTTATAAATTTACTGATTTGCATCCATGCTATCCATGACATTCCTGTATTTTGTGTTCGCTTGTTCCATATTTCCTGTGTTATGGGATGTTGCTGTTCATAAAAAAATTTCATTTGTATCAGTCCTATTTCTTTCAGCTTATTTTTAGCTACTGCTTTCCTTTTATATCAAATTCCAGATGTGTCCAGATTGGTGTTAATGGTGAGATCCCTGGCATTAATTTCTCTTTTTTGAAATACCATACTTTCAATATTCCTCTTATTGTACTTCGTTTGTTACTCATTTGTCATATTATGTATTTCTTCTTATTTTAATCCCATCATTTCCATTTCTATTTCTACCCATTGTATACTCATCCCTTCCTTTATTATTGTTAATAGATGTCTTAATTGATATGTATCATAATGTGTTTTTAAGTACGGTATGCTCCATCCTCCTTCTTGCACAGATCTATATCTAAAGGCTTTCGCTGTTCGTGGTCTTTTACTTTTTAAAATATTTTTTTCTATCCTGTTTTGCCATGTTCTAAACCTTTTGATTGGGATTTCCTGCAGTAATACATTAAATAAATAAGTAAATTTTGGTAATTACATTATCTTTATAGTCATAATCCGATCTGAAAGTGATAATTGTATTCTCTCCCATCTGGCTATATCATTTTTTAGTTCTTTCCACAGTTTTCCATAATTTAGTTTCAATATATTTTTCTGCTTTTTAGGGATCTGGATTCTGAGATATTTAAATGCTTTTGTTACTAGGGGAATACATGTCATTTTTGAGATTTCTATTTGTTCTTGAGGTCCTATGTTTAAACACATCAAACCAGATTTCTGTATGTTTACCTTAACTCCTGCTACCTGTTAGAATTCCACTCATTCCTTTATCAATTCTTTTATTCCCTTTTTTGAATTTTGTAATGTCAATAAAATATCATCTGCATATAAGTTTAATTTAAATTCTCTACTGCCCACACATATCCCTGATGTCTGTATTTGCCCTGATTCTGTCCGCAAGAAACTCAATCACCATTGTAAATAAAAGTGGTGATAGAGGGCATCCATGCTTTGTTCTTGAATTGAGTCTTATTTCCCTTGTTTCTAATCCATTGTATCTTGTTTTGGCTGTTTTGTACATATATTGCCTCTATTATATGTTTAATATTACTTCCCAGATTGTAAATGGTTGGCAAATTCAATATAAATTTTGGGATTACCGTATCAAATGTCCAGTGTCATAATTGCCATGGGAAACTTTCTTGTCTTGCACATATTAATCATGCCAAATATTTTCCTAATCAGTTCTGCAATGAATCTTTTTTAAAAAAAATCCATACTGATCCGAGCCTATAGATTCGCTGATAACTTCTTTTAAATGTTTAGCCCATATTTTAGTAAATATCTTATAGTCTACATTTAATAGAGATATTGGTCTGTATGAATCCAGGTTACATTTATCTTTATTTGGTTTAGGTATCAATGTTATTATGGTCTGTGTCCATGCTTTGGTTCACAGGTATGCTTGTATTTCCTTGAGGGCAAAAAGGTTTTGCTGCCTGGAGTCTGAAATGCAGACAGTCATGCTGACAAAGCTGTGGTCAAGTTGTGGAACAATAAACCAGCACAAGAAGAAGTAACCGTGTTTGTTATTCTACAAAACTAGCAGCTCCATGAGGCCAGAATGTTCCTATATACCTTGATAAGGCCTAAAGTAACATCAGTTGCCTAATCCTATAGAAAAAAAGATAGTTTTTGCAGGTTTCTGCCCACCCAATATGTCTTCCACCAATCCAGAACCAAATTTCTACTTGGTAACTGAAAAGAAAGAAAAGACCAATCAGAAGGCAGGAAAAATTAAGAGAGTTAAAAAGTGACTAAACCTTAGAAGAGGAACTTCATTTTGTTAGTTCTTTAGTTTTCTCCATTTTGCATAGCTCTGTTTTTTGCTAACAGATTTTTGCTAGTTCGGGTCCTTTGGAGCTATAGTTTGCATGTTTGCTTTCTTTTTTGAGAGAATGGTGGATTTCTTATTTTATTTTTAAGGTTATAGCTAGCCATCATTTCTGAACTAGCTTTTTAGGGCTAGATGCCTAGCTCCTGAGCAGTTCAATTCATTTTTTCTCCACCATTTTATTTTATTCACTCAGCCTACACTAGCATTCTTAATTTAAAACATCCTCTTCACTTCCTACTTGAATTAATTTTTCCAACTAGACTTTGATGAGTTCTACCTCTTGGACTCCAGGACCAGATCTACACTTTGTATCAAAACATTATGAATGTGGAATAAAAAGCAGGAAATAACACTATGAAAGTGGAATGTGCCCCAACAGCTTAGAAGAGGTCTCTTTCAGTCTTCTTCTAGATCAGCAAAAGCCTGTTTTTCAGATCTGTGCTTGGGATAGGTAGCTATACTCCTTTTTATTCTTCCCTTCTTTTCTCTAAAGGGTTAGACTATACTGCTATAGAATTGAAGTCTTGAAACACTGCTCTAGTCTGGACTGGTGGAAATCAAAGTGAAACTACATAACAATTCCAACTACTGCTAATTGAGTCTACTATAACTTTTATATGTCATAGCTATTTGATTTGATACTTGAAAACAATTTTCTTCACATTGTTTTCTAATGGGCCTCAGGAAGAGTTAAACTGTAGTTCACTTTGCACACTGTAATCTTTACATGTAGGGCCATGTGGTTCATGGGTACTAATGCATTTCCTTGTAATCATTATTTGTTTCACATTCTACTTCTGCATGGGATGTTCTTTTGCATTTACTGTTCACTATGAACTATCTATATCTTAAGACCTTCTGGGTGGCATGTTTTCATTGGTTTAACAAATTGAAAGGGCATTCACTGTTTTCCAGCTCACTATTTTAAAATATATTTACAAATATATTGAACTTTTAAATACCCTAATGTCAGCTCTGGTTACCATTGGGGCAACATTACAGCCTCATTTTCAACTAGAGGCAGTAGAGGGACCAAGTGAACATAAGAAGCTGCCTATTCTGGCTCAACAGGATCAACGTTAACTAGCAGTAGCTGTCCAGCATTTTAGACAGAAGTCTTTCTTAGCCCTACCTAAATATGCCAGGGACTGAACACATGACCATTTGCATGCAAAGTTCTACCACTGAGCTACAGTCCTTTCCTAAGGGCCAAACCTGATGAGGCATCATCCACATAATTAGCAATTATGCTATTGGGGTTTGAAAGTAAATAACAGGCGCTATGCCTGATCTGGATCTGGAAACATTGTGGGGAGAGGGGATTTAGCCTCCTCTCTGACATCCTGATGAGGCCTGCTCCTTGCTATTTCCATTGGGAAAAAGCTCCCATCTTCCAAGTTGATGTTTTTCTTCCAATGCAAAAGCAAGGGTAAGGGATGGGGCTATGGTTGAGGATGGGGATCACAAACAGGGAGAAAGGATTAAAGCCCCTAAACCACAACCGCAACCCCATTGCCCCAGCCAAGTTCCCCATCCCATAAGCATGCACCTACTTACTTTTAAAAGTCATTTGTGAGTTAAGAGCCATCTCATCTAAGTGTAGCTGGCTTGCTGAATAAAGTATGAAAGATTTTGTAAAGTTGATATTGTCACATCTGGCGAGATAGCGGCAAAGAAGGAAGGAAGGGATGAATAAGATAAGAATATATTCTAGCAGCTAGAATGTGTTGGTGCCATTGTAGACTGCACATTTTAATCATCTTTAATGATACTTGAGATATATGGAGCAAACAACTTGGACCTACAAGAAATGTGTGGTTTTGTTCACGTTAAGCCAGCCAGCGATGTTGTCCTATGAGATACGACAACTGGAGCACTGATGGCAGAAAACTCAACTTATATCTGAGAAGACATGACATAGAAAACATCTTCGTTCCTATGGGGTGGCAATACGTGCAGCAAAGAATGTTTCTTCCCTGCACGCATTGCATCTGCGAATTCACATCCAGCAGAACTGTTCAGGGTGGTGAGGGGTCTAACCCAGGCACCTTCCCCCCTGAACCCAATTTTAGAGCCTTCACTAGTTCGCGGAGATGCCTTTAATGATCATTTCACAGATAAAATCTCTGAGATAAGAGACGACTTAGATGTCGTCATTATAGCAGAGACTGACAATGGAGTATGCAGCAACTCCACGAGTAGAATTACACTGGATCAGTTTCAGTTCGTGAGTACCAAGGACATGGACAAGCTGCTTGGACGAGTGAGGAGGAAAACTTGCCCTCTCGATCCCTGTCTTTCTTGGCTGGTCACCCAGGGAGGAGATGCAATTAGACTACAATGACAACATATTATTAATGCATCTCTCAAGAAGGGGAATTTTCCATCATGTTTAAAAGAAGCAGTGGTAAGGCCGCTTCTTAAAAAGCCCTCCCTTGACCCCTTGGACCTTAATAATTACTGATCAAATCTTCCATTTTTGGGCAAGGTGATTGAGAGGGCAGTTGCCTTCCAACTCCAAGCAGTTTTGAATGATACAGATTTTCTAGACCCATTTCAAATTGGCTTCAGGGCAGGATACAGAGTTGAGACCACTATGGTCACCTTAGTGGATGATCTACGCCTGAGTATTGACAGGGGGAGTGTGTCCCTGCTGGTACTCCTGGATCTCTCAGTCGCTTTCAATACCATCGACCATGGTATCCTTCTGGAACACCTGAGGGGATTGGGAATCGGGAGTACTGTGCTTCAGTGGTTCCGGTCCTACCTCTCAGGCAGTTTCCAGATGGTGATGCTTGGGGATAGTTACTCCTCAAAGAAGGGGCATACCACAAGGCACCATCCTATCCCCAATGCTGTTTAACATCTACATGAAACCGCTGGGAGAGATCATTCAGAGGCATGGGGTGGGGTGCTATCAGTACACTGATAACATCCAAATATATTTCTCTATGCCTTCGATAATAATGTCAGCTAAGGGTAGTGTGTCTCCTCTGAATGAATGCTCGGAGGCAATAATGGGCTGGATGAGGAAAAACAAACTAACGCTGAATCCAAAAAAGACAGAGGTGCTTACTGTCAAAACCCCCAACCTGGGTTTGGAGGTGTGTCAACCAGTTCTGGATGGGTTTACACTCCCCCTGAAAGGCTGTGTTCACAGCTTGGGGATGCTTCTGGATCCGTCACTCCATATGACAGCTCAGATAGATGCAAGGGCCAGGAGTGCCTACTATCAGTTTTGGCTGATACATCAGCTGTGCTCCTTCCTAGAGTTGGAAGACGGTAGTGCACGTGCTGGTAACTTCGAGGCTCAACTTCTGCAATGTGTTGTACATAGGGCTACCTCTGTGCTTAGTCCGGAAACTTCAACTAGTTCAAAATATGTCAGTCTATTTGGTCACCGCTTTAAAATCACTCGACTGGCTGCCAATTACTTTCCGGGTGAAGTACAAAGTGTTGGTCATTACCTTTAAAACCCTACATGGCTTGGGTCCAGGTTACCTGCAGGATCGCCTTCTCCCATACAATCCACCCCAGACACTCAGGTCCTCTGGGAAGGATTTGCTACAGTCAGCCAAAACTAGGCTGACAACTGTTACCCAGAGCACCTTCTCTTCTGCCGCTCCCAGACTGTGGAATTGCCTGCCGGGAGAGATCCGCCAACTTAGCAGTCTCTTTGACTTTAAGAAAGCCATGAAGACTCTTCTGGCAGGCCTACCCAGTCGATTTTTAAGAGGTTTCTTTTCTTTTCTTTTTTTGGTATTTTAACAACATATTAGTTTTTATATGTTTTTTATCAGTTTTATGTGTTTTATATCATTTATATTTGATGTTGTTCCCTGCCTCGATCCAGAGGGAGAGGCGGGTAAGAAATAAATAATAATAATAATTATTATTATTATTATTATTATTCTCTAATACAGGGATGTTGAGCCTCTTTCTGCCTAAAGGCCAAATTCAACTTCTTGGGGATGGACTTCCAGTGGTGGGAGGGGCTGAAGGCAAAAGGGGCAGGGCCAAAAATAACACCATATTTTAACATTGAGTGCTTAATATGTAAGGCTTAGGAGAGGTATTTCAACCTTTTAGGATGGGGGGGAGGAGATTCCCAAATCCAGGCAACTACAAATGATTGGCAGTTATGGGGAAGAGGTGGGAGAAAACATGTGCCAAAGCCATGCCTCTTTTCACTACCACCGCATCCTGCCTCCTTCTCCTGTCATGCACAGTCTTACCCATACCTTTGCTACCACCACCACATCAACTCTATGAAGAGCCATGCAGCTGAAAGAAGCAACTCTCCATAAAGCTGATATAACAGCAGTAAAAGTTAGGGGGGCATGCAGTGAAGGAAACACAGGGCAAGTGGTAGCTCTAGGGAGCCCCACTGGAATCTCTCTCATCCCACAGTGGGAGAGTGGCTGGCAGGGCTCTCTGAAGCACCCACTAGAGGCAGCAGGGCAGCAGCGGTGGGCTTTCCAACTCTGCCACCTGGTGCATGCACTTAACTCTGCTTCATGAGAGGGCCGGCCCTATGCCCAGACCTCACTGAGTTGCTTTGTGGTTTCCCTGTGGTTTCCCTAAGCATGCTGATCTCCCTCAGAGGCTTTGTTTTGGATTTGTTTCTGTTGCCACTCATCACTTCAGTCTGCTATGAGAGGGAGTTATAAATAAATGTAATCCTAATTGTCATATACAGTTAATGAAATTACTATTTGTCTTAATTATTGGGGGAGAGGGTGAAGTAGCCAATAAGGTCAACTGAGTTGTTTATTTTACTTCTCCCCAATTTTGCCATCAACTTCTGATTCCTCCAAGAAGAAAATTGGAATTGTGGGATTTCATATAAAATAATTTCAAATACAGATAGCTGCAGTGGAAAGTCTGTATTTACAGGCAAGTAAAAGTGATGTGCATGAAAGCAGCAAGCTGAAAGGACTGAACCTTTAGGGTATATCATTTTTACCCAATGATGTGTGATGGAGTTCTCCCACTGGCTAAAAGTAGTATAGTGTCTTATTTATTTATTTATTTATTTAAATGCCTCATTAAAGAAATTTCTCTAGGCATTTTACAATACTACTGCTACTGCTGTTACGAATAAAAACAACAATATAAAACTGGTAAACATGCCAACACAACATAAAATAGAGTGGCCCTGTTCAGATGACACGCTAAGCCACAGTGGTTAAGCACTGTGAGCTAAACATTATGGCTTAGCATGTCATGTAAACCACTCCTAACCATGGTGACTACATAATCATGGTTTAAACACATTCACTAACCATTTGCAGCAATAGGGCTGATGTGTTGTTTGAACAGACCCAATATCATGTAGTAATGCTGGTGCATGTGTACAGTGAAACCAGGGCTGGCCCAAAACATTTTACTGCCTGAAGTGAAGGACAAAATAGCATCTCCCACCCTCACAATTCCACCTACAGAAGCCGACAGATTGAATCTTCCTTTGACACTGGTAATAGGACAGCATCCTCCACTGCATCTGCAGGCTAGCTTAGGTGGTGCAGGACAGGCTGCCTGGAATACACAGCTCTGTCCTCCAGCATAGGAGAATGGCTAGGGGGCTGTTGCCATGTCCCCCTTCACACCACCCATCTGCTTGAAGCAACTGCCTCAGCCTAGCTAATGGTAGCATCAGCCCTGAACAAAACCATGATCAAATGCTGCTTATAGCTTTCTAGTGAAAGGGGAAGAGGTTCCATGTGATAGCCAAAGTGTAGCCATCTTTGCTTACAAGTACAGAATGCTGGGAACGCTTGCTCAAGGCTGAAGGAAAATTCAAAGTGCGTACGCGGCAGATAGGGCCTTGCCACAAGCCTGTTTTCATCTGGTTATAGCATTTGTCTGAAGAGGCTCCTAATGCAAGGCCATCAGCACAACTTATCAGAAGCTATAGAATTTAACCCAGCAACTGAAACATGCGCAGTGGCTTTCAACAGTGTGTCAAAGGGCAGTGACTCTCTCGTTGGAATGCATTGGGTTTTGCTTGTGCTTGCGCTGTATAAAATAGTGACATAGATCTTATACTGTATAGTATAAGAGAGGGAGACCGCGTGCTCCTAGGTGTGACTCTGGTGGGCTGGCAGCTTACTAGAGTGCACCCACTCAGCTGAACGTAATAAAAGTGATATGGATCGGATCTTTGGAGTCTGTGCTTCTTAGTGGGAATTGGCATATCTCCTAGGAAAAAGAGCCTGGAACTTTTGGGCAACACATGCACAGCAGCAGAGAAATCACTTGACACTTTACTTACAGTAAATGATCTTAACAAGCAAGAATGTCACTTAAAGTTTCTTTTTTTCTTTTTTCTTTTGTTTTTGTTAATACAGTGTGTATTTATTAGACTGTTCTGTGGAAGTCTAATAAACAAACTAGAGCTGTGAAGAAATGGCCTCTCAAATTCTCCCTATTTGTGGGCAGAAGGACAATTTCGCTGATTTTGTCCGGGAAGGGGGGGAATTCTCCAACAATTTCTCACAGGTAAGTAGTCAGTTTGACAAAATCACCTTCTTGCCATGTTGTGTTAGTACTAATGTTTGTTATATTAATGTACATGGTTTGCAGAGTTAAAGATAATACAGGTAAGTTAGAGTTTCTAGATGTTTCCTAAGTAGTTTCCCATCCTTGTAGCTCACAGCACCTGACCTTCAGCTGCAGAATAGCCTTCAGGTCATTCTCTGGGATTATCAGCTCTTTCCTTACTAAAGAAGGATAAGAAATTCCATACTGATGTACATTACTGGACAAGCTCAGTTTTTGGCCTCCTGAAACTGGCAGTCACTATTGTTGAATATTTAGTAACCCTGGATTTCACAATGTCCAGACATTTGAAGATTTCCCTCATGGGTTGCCTCAATTTATATATTTGTTTCATTATGCCCTGCCTTGAAGGAGCTCAGAGCAGTGTATGTGGCCCCACACCCACCATTTTGTCCTCACAACAACCTCATGCCCAACAGATGTAGTGGCAATGGTTGGGGACTAAGCTAAGCCAGGGGTAGGCAATGTGGCACCTGCAGGTTGCCATAGTTGTTCCTCATGATGAGGCTATAGATCTGGCGGATCCAAAGCCCTCCCCAATACTCCCATGTCACATCTCTAGAATGCCCACCCCTTTTCCCCTTACAGCCTTTGGAGTAGCCACATTTGCATAGCTATCTGACCCCAGTCAAGGGAGGACCTCCCTTGCCATAAACTGACCTCTTTCTCTGCCCATAGAGAATGAGATCCCAGGATCCATGCCCTTCCAGAAAGCACAGGATTGCACCTTTAGTTACAAACCCCTGGTCCCAAAAAAGATCTTTGCTAGACCAACAGTCTCTTTAAATGGTAATGATAGTGAATTCAACACCTCCCCTTTTTTGTTTCTTGTATTTGTTTACTCTAGGGTGACCAGATAAAATCCTGGTCAGGGCTCATGTAACTTTAACAGTTGTAAAGCAAAGGGAATTTCAGCCAGTGTCATTTGTATGCAATTAGTTCCTGGTGAAATTCCCTCTTCATCACAACAGTTAAAGTTGCAGAGGCCCTGCCTTCTTTTGTATATGGTCACTCTAGTATAGTGCATGCAACTTTAACTGTTGTGATGAAGAGGGAATATCACCAGGAACCAATTGCATACAAATGACACTGGCTAAAATTCCCTTTGCTCTTCAACTGTTAAAGTTACATGAGCCCTGACCTGGATTTTATCTGGTCAACCTAGTTTACTCTCCATAAATTCCCAGGTCCATCTTCTTATCTCATGGCTGATGCTTTATTAACTGAATATCATTTTTAAAAATTCAAAAGAGGATACTCTCCTATGATCCCACCGATATTCCACAGCTTGATGTGACAAATGATGCAAAAATTCTTAAAAGAAGGGAACAATATTTGCTAATGAACCATATTTTTCAGTAAAAGAATGAGACCAGGAAAGGGTGTCATACTGTGACATGCACTGGACCTAACAAAAATCTGAACATACACATTCAAGATAGCGTTCATTCTTCACAGCAGTATAATGAAAGATATTGGGTGTTGCTGTGTCTCATTCTCATTGCCCTGGTGTACAATTTATTTTTTACCTTCTGTTTCATGACTCCCTTCTTGCCTGGCATGTCCAATCCACAGAAGTGCCATTTCACCCAGCCATTACTTCGTTCATCTGAAAACCTCAGGATATGCACATGACTGAATGAAATGCAGAGTGACATGACGTCCATTTGCAACATTACTTTAAACTGCACAAACTCATTTGTGCCTCACTTTTGTGCCTTCAGGATCTGAACTGACCAGTTAACTTAACACACATCCTTATAGCCTCCGTCTCTTCAGGCCATAGCTGATGCTGGCAGTTCCATAATAATAATAATAATAATAATAATAATAATAATAATAATAATAATAATTTATTTCTTACCCGCCTCTCCGTTTGGATCGAGGGGGGGAACAACAATATAATAAAATACACAAAACTGATTAAAACATGACACACATTATTAAAACTGCATTAAAAC
This sequence comes from Anniella stebbinsi, assembly GCA_029215795.1. NCBI lineage: Eukaryota > Metazoa > Chordata > Lepidosauria > Squamata > Anniellidae > Anniella > Anniella stebbinsi. Next base: position 71,692,174 of record JARDYH010000002.1, on the reverse strand, counting down.
ATCCTAAAACATCCTAAAAACATCCTAAAAAACATGATGGCATATGAACAATTGGTTGTATACTTTGTTGTATACTTTGTCTACAGATGTTCCCCAAACTGACTGTATAAAAGAACAGTCTGTCCGTCTATTGGGGAAAGGTGTCTTCAGGAAGCTGTATAGCAGCCTTCTCCAAGGCACCAGGGTGAGGAAGGCATGGTGAGGAGCGACAGGTAGTAAAGGCAGAATTTGGACATGAGGTAAAATTGGGGTGCGGAACCTCTTTCAGCCTGAAGGACAAATTCAGTTCAGCCCAGCACTGGAATGTTGCATCCTTGGGGGCTTCATTCCAGTGGTGGGCAGGTCTGAAGGCAAAGGAGGTGGAGCCAATGGCAAAAGGGGTGGAGTACAAATACAAAAAACAAAACCCAGGATATTTTAGTTTAAAATTCTTGCTGCCAGTAACAAAGTGTTAGGAGAGGCATTCAGCCTTTTAGAATGGGGAAAATCTGCACAAAGGTCAGAGTTTCTCTACATGAGCAATTTATTGCATGCTCATGATTAGCCATTCATGGATGTTTGCAGGCCGTTTACATGATGCCATCAACTTCCAGGACATCTCTCACACCTTCCCTCGAAAATCTCACTTTTAAGAAGAACTGAAATAATGCGCTATTTAAAATTCTCACAGGCTATCACAGGATATCCCCATTGTGTAAATCAGCAGTGTGCTATAATACAGCCACTACATGCAATGTTACATTGAAATTTATGGTGAATTGTCCAGAGAGGAAGTTTTCAATTGCAAATCATGTGGTCACTGTTGGTTGCCTTCTGAAGGAGCCCATAGTGAACACAGAAAGACCTGAGAGAGAGAAAAGGCTGGCAAAGATGTAGTTTTTTCCCTTAAAGTTTTCCATCAAACAATTAGTGGTTGGAGAAAAGGCAGTGTGGCCATCTGCGAAAATCCAGAAGACTGGATAGGGACCCCAGGATCTTGAGGTTGCCCACTCCTGTGGTAAGATGTCGATGATTTATATTTTTATTTTAAAAATATATAGTCTTCTTTCTCTTCATAAACAAACAAACACCCCTTAAAGCAACTCACAAAGACATGAGAACTATGTAACATGAACATAGGACTTCATATGGACAATGTGAACAAAACAAGCAAGGCAACAAACCACAAAATATATAGCAGCAGAAAATTGTTTCTAGAAGAACTCAGCAAAAACAGGAGGAATTAAAAATCACAGCAAAACAGAAAATCATTGGAATAGCTTGAGCTAACTTCATGTCAAGTTTTAGTTGACAAGCAAATGTTTAGTTTTGTTAAACTAACTAATCTTAGAGGATAGCTCCTAGCATTCACACTCCTATCAGGTGCGAAGAAATGTTTATTTGTTGAATAAAGTTTGTGGATTACACAGCAAACCTCTTCATTGTCTCTCATCGGCCAAGAATACTGGGAGTGTTAGCATGGAGGTGGTATGCCAGGTTGGGGGAGGCTGGCAAAGAGAAGGCAGTCCATAAAATGTAGGCATTTTAGTTTACTTATTAAAGTATTTCCCTTGGTAAAAAATACAAAATCCACTTAAAAATACAATACAAAGAAAAGCATTTGCATGCAGCAGATAATGAAGCTAGCAGCAATATTTAAAATGCCACAGTGAATAAAAAAACTTTTAGGCCTAATCCACACCAAGCAGGATTTAGTACTATGGAAGTGGCATATAAAAGGCAGGAGCCACAACAAACAGGATATAGCACCATGAAAGCACTTTGAAAGTGGTATATGGTATGTGTCAATGAGCCCCAACCACTGTCAGTGCACTTCAATGCCACTATAAAGCAGTAGTGTGGCTCCTGCCTCTTATATACCGCTTTCATAGTGTTATATCCTGTTTGGTGTAGATCTGGCCTTAGTCTACTGCCTTAAAGATATCAGTGTTGGTGCCTTAGAAAGGCATTTCATAACTGGGGCACCAAGGCTAAAGAAGCCTTTTTGGGGGGTTGACTGCAATCTGATTTCCAATAAAGGAGACAATCAGAGGACATCTTCAGCTGATTACCTTAAGGTGGGGGAAGGTTGATATACAGTAGATACTTCTTCAGGTACGGAGTCCCAGGACATGTAGGGCTTCAAAGGTAAGCACCAACACAATGAATTAGCCTTGAAAGCAAATCATCAGTCAGTGGAACTCTTTTAAGACTGATGAGATATAATCTGAATGAACAATTCCAAATTAAATTTGGGACCACCACCCAAAAGGCCCTGCACTTAGTGGACACCCGGTTCAGTGAGTGAGGGCACCAAGAACAGGACTTCAGGTGTTAAATGGAATACACAAGGGGTTAAATACTCAGAGAAGTCATACTTCAGATACTCAAACTATGGCTTTCAAGTTTTCAAATTAAGTAGAAGCTTTTGAATTGATCCAGAAATACTCTCTCTCTCTCTCTCTCTCTCTCTCTCTCTCTCTCTCACACACACACACACACACACACACACACACACACACACACCATGCAGTTCAGCGGGAGCTTCTCTCAGCACTGAGTAGCAATAATGTCTTATCTCTGATCAAGAAATGGGAGAGAAGCTGGCAGGCCAGATGGGAAAACCCCATGCTATTGCAAAGAATGCATTACTCCATATGAAGCCTTTCTGTCTGTCCAGGCTAGGGTAGTCATGTGTCCTCTGTTTTGAAGGTGTCCTCTGCTTGAAGGGCTGCCCATTGCAAGTCTGCTTTAAAGATAAAGAACCATAAGGGTAAGTTTGCCTGTTAGAAGTTAACCTCTGGACAGCAGACTGAGAGAGGCATATGGATCACTTGGTCACTGTCTTCAACATGATGGTGAGATGTACTGCATTTCTATTAAAATTATAATTATTATTTCTAAATTTGCATCTATACATATAAATTAGCATTTGAAAATATATGCAGATGGGTATTCTCTTTTGTTCTCTTTTAGGGTGATGCACATTCTCTCTTTTATTAGCACTTCACAAGTCACAACCCTGGTCATGCTTCAATCAGAAGCGTATTGGGAGAGAACATGAGAGAGGGTCTTCTTGGTGGATACTCCCAGGATCTGGAACTCCCTGCCAAGGGAGTGAGGCTATCTCCATCTCTGTTGTCCTTTCGCCAGCAGGCAAAGATATTTTTTATTCAGACAAGTATTTGGCATTTAAGCTGACTTGCTGCTGAAATAGGTTTTGATCTTGCGGGCATTTGTCAGGACAATGCAAACTGTATATGGGAGAGTTGCCAGAATCCAATAACCTATACATTCCAGTATTTTTATTTTCATCTATAATGTGACTACAATCTTAGCCATCATTTTATATTGGGGTGGTGGAATAGCATGACAGTTTCTGTAACCACTTAGGCTCTTTTATGCTCAGAGTAAGCTCAGAGGAGATATTCTTCACGTGAGGTTAAGCTAGCTAGACATTGTAGGCTTGTAATTTCCATTCTCTCCAGCCCCTTAAGCAGTACAATGTCTGATTACAATAAATGTGACTTTTCTTATTCTAGGGTGACCAGATTTTAAAAATCAAAATCCCGGTCCACCCCCCCCCACCCAAAACAACCCCCCCCCACCAAGCCACCCCCCCCAAAAAAACCCAGCCTGGACCTACTGCCGGGTTCCTCTGCTGCCCGCGCGGGGTCTTCTGTCGCCGCCCGCGCGGCTGCGCCGGGTCCTCCGCCGCCCGCGCGGAAGAGGTGGGAGAGGGCCGGATCCGGAAGTGACGTAACCGGCCCTCTCCCGTCTCTTCCGCGTGGCCTCTGGCCTTTCTGGGGCTCGTCGCGATGGCGACGAGCCCCGAGGAGGCCAGAGGTCGCGCAGAAGAGGTGGGAGAGGGCCGGTTACGTCACTTCCGGATCCGGCCCTCTCCTGCCTCTTCCGCGTGGCCTCTGGCCTTACGAGCCCGGCAGCGGCGGCGAAGGCGGCGGAGGAGCCCGGGAAGCGGCCGCCCCAGCAGGTAAGTGCCCCCCTTCGTGCTTACCTGCTGGGGCGGCCGCTTCCCGGGCTCCTCCGCCGCCGGGTCTACCGCCGCTCCTTGCTTGCTGCCACCGCCGCGTGACCCCCCCGCCACCCCGGTTTGCCCCCCCGCCCCCTGGTTGGGCCGGTTTGCCCCTGGATTCCCGGTTAGGACCGGGAAATCCCGAGCCACCTGGTCAGCCTACTTATTCACTTGATGTTTTCCCTAGCATGATAGCTACTCTTGCTTTCTCTGTTTACCTTATTTGAAAAACAAGAAAAAACACACATTGTCTAACATTCATATGTGTATCACATTGCATGCAGAATCATATATCTGATGAAGAATTTATTTTTCACTATATATCTTTTATTATTTTATATTTACTCAAAGCCTTTCCTTGTTTAAGGTGACTTACAGTACAACATCTAACATTATCAAGCAGTTCAACCCAAGCAGCCATAATATATTATACGCAGCTTGTCAAACCCATATAAAAAAATTGCTGCTTGAAGGAGTGTTCTGATGGATTTAAATAGGCTGCCTTATGGAAAAGCTTCTGAGAAGGAGCACTATTTGCAGAAAATTCCCTAATCTAAGTGTACAATCCTATGCATGTTCAGACAGAAAAAACATCCTACAACTATCAGTATCCTTCCAGCCAGCTATGCTGACTGGGGCATAATAGACATAGGACATTTTTTCCCTATCTAAACATGCATAAGATTGCACCATAAATCCCCCACTAGGTTCTCTCTTCCTTATCTACTCCCCCCCTCCTGTCACAGTCCCTTCCCTTTTTACATTGTAAATTTGTGGACAAGGTCTACCAGTTTTCAATAGCTGGCACAGTGCATAGATTTTGGGCATATAGACATTACTTATTAGTGTCTATGAGACAGGAAAGGACCTCTCTGAAAATCTCAAGGAATTGTATGAAAGTCCCAGAGTTAGGCAGGGCTCAAGTCATTTAGATAGATATAGATCTGTTTAGAGTCAAATACAGGAGATCTGGTGCTATGTGCTTCTCCTGCCTTGCATTTTATTATTTTAAATATTTGCATTGTATTTTATATTTGTAACTGTTTGTATTGTGTTTTAGTCTTATAACTGTATGTAATAAGCCAGAAAACATTATTGGGCAGATTAAAAATGTAATACAATAAATAAGGATGCAACCTATGGGAACTCTACAATAGGAAACTCCCAATCCTGTGCCCTACTGGGCTGCTGCTAACTAGGGTTAGAGGAGTGACAGAAGCAAGTTTTGCCTCTCTGTTCTCCTTTATACTTTTTTCTCCTAGTCAGGCTTCCAAAATGCCCCTATTGATCCACACTTAACTATACACTCAGCGTGTCTCCATAGTGTGTGTGTGTGTGTGTGTGTGTGTGTGTGTGTGTGTGTATGCGTGTATGCATGTATATGTTTATATATGTATGCACAACACACTGAAATTTAAGAGCTAGAATGAAAGTATTTTTATCATTTGCCATGATATTGTTGTAAATCTAAAGTTCTCTTGCTAGTTTCACACTACAAATAGCCATTCCTGTTTTTCTAAAGGTTACTTTTAAAATAAGAGAGACAGAGACAGAGAGACAAGTGCCACAGTTAATAACAAGTATTTTGTTTTGCTTATAAGACATCAGAAATTGCCTCCCCTTCTCGCTAATATCCATGTTAACAGTAACTTCAAGACCATCCCAGGGGACATAGGATTTTTCAGAGTCTCCCCTCTGAGGCCATAGACCCTACTAAGATCCTGGAAGGTGGACTCCAAAATCTGATCCCTGGCCCTTGCAGTTGCCACAGAAAGAACTGCAGCGCATGCTTTCGGAGGACCTCCTAAAAAGGGGCATTATGGTGGGTAGGGAGGAAAGACTAGGTTACAATGAATCCTATGTCCTCTCCAGTTCCAGCCCTGTCCCCAATAATAAACAGGTCAGAGACCTGTTTCGAGGAAAATGAACCACAGAACAGAAAGGCAAAAATTACTTCTGTTGCTCCTCCTACCCTGCCAGCACCAGCCTTGCAAGGCACTGGATACTGGGACACCTCCATGTTCAGAAGCTTCTGTCTAACTGAGACGAGTAACTCCATCCTGCGGCACCTGACTTGAACGGGTGTATCTGAGAGTCACCATATCAAGAGAGAATACAATGGCTTTAAAGAACAGACCCCTCTCAGTAATGGATTTATGAATCCAGCTAAGTGTTCTAGGCATCAAGAATTAATATATATGGATTGTGGTCCCTGAAACTTCTCTCAAGCCAAGTAACACAAAGTGGCACCACAAAATATGCATTTATTGCTCAAACAGTATTATAGAATAATTCTACATGCAATGCAATTAGGACTCTTAGAAGCATAATAGAAATCGTGGCTAGCATATTCTTTTGTAAAATTAAAGTTCTGTTTCAAAGCAGTCATAATTTAGATCTTATAGTTAACAATCTGGCAAGCATGGTTTCCAGAGCTTAGGTAATCATGTTGGGTAGGCGTCTCATTCTCTCAAAATCTCTCTGGGCAATCAGATCTAACTCTTGCTTTTATAACTCTTTTGTGGATGACCTCATCTTAAATTTTAGAGGTAGTCATACCACTATTCCTATTTCTCTCAGTGTCTGCCACTGACACCAGTAACACCCAGATGAAGGTATCTCTGCTAAGCTACGTTCTGCTTCTAACACTTGTTATGTGTTACTGTGTGACATAACAGGGGCACGACCCACAGGACTGTGTCCTATCTGTCCTTCTCAGGTCTTAAGAGATACCTCAAGTCATGCACCCACAGTCTACTTACATATTTTTTTAAGAATTACATAGTTGTAAGGGATCCTGAATCTCTTTTTAATCATAGGCACTGGGCTGCAAGAGACCTTTGAAAAGTCATTCAGATGAACCCCAAACCTATACTACCCTAATCTTAGGGGGGAATATTCTGTCCCAAACTATTCTTGTTTTACAAAAACAAAAATAACAGTTTCCCCTGTAAAAGACAGAAAGGTACAGATTAATACAAGCATTAAAAATACATTCTTGGGGCTTTTCTGTCAGCTGTTTTTCTTCTGTTGGTGCTGCACAGCGGTGGGCAACTTCAGGGCATCCGGTGGCTACTTTTTACCTCCCAGTACCTCCTCATGGGTCACACGCCTGCTGCTGCCACAGCAAATTCAGTGGTGACAAAACAAAAAACAAAAATCCAGAGTATTTCAGCATCAAACCACTGCAGAGTAGTAAAAAGGTCAAATGATATAGATTTTCTACAGGAATTTGCCACTGAAATTTGGTAGCAAACCACCCATTTCTTTTTCTGCCACCATGAATTTTAGCAGACCAGCTGGGGGCAATGGCAAGGGTCACATATGACCCAGGGGTCGTATACTGCCCACCTCTGGGCTAGAAAAAAATATCAGAAGTTCCCCATCCTCAGGCAGCTGGTTGTTTTCCTTCATTGTACTCACTAGCTGCATTCAGACAACACATCAGTCAATGGTGGGTTGAGTTGCCAACTCACAGTTGGTTATTTTGTGGGTACTCCCAACACAATGGCTCAATTCGGACGACACGATAGTCAATGGTGGGTTGACTAACTCTAAACCTAACCCTAACCCTAGGGGGTACTCCCCACACAACATGGTAATAAATAATCAACTGTGGTGTGGATGAGGATCAGCGCTGAGTTGACTATGGCAGCATTTGGATGACACAATAGTCAAAACAACTGACGATTGTTTCCCCCACACTAGTTGTTTATTGTGTCATCCGAATTGAGCCAATATGTTCCTACACAACTGTGGATTGGTTGGGGCTGGCATTGAGTGGACCTATAGGCTTAGTTTGGAGAACACTTTAGGCAACGGAGGGGTTAATAACACACTCACCGTGCGTTATGTTCCCGGTGCTTGCCACACAACATGTTGCCCCTCCCCCTGTCGCGCTGCTGAAAGTCCCGGCATCCTTCTGGACTGCTCCTCCCTCCTCCCTCCCCCCTCCCTCAATATTCCGGCCGTATTCCATGATGCATTGCAAGTTCTGCCGGCTGTATAGGAGCAGCCGGGGGAGGGGGGGTTGGCTGCTCCTGCTGGGGAACTCTATGACCGAGTGGGATAGTACATGGATAGAGGGGGGTTCCCGACACACGACACTTTAATCAATGGATTTCAGGATCAACAACTGAGCAGCCTGTTGTTTTTCCCCTGTTGTTTAATTCACCAAAATAGTATACTGTCAGTTGTTTTTGTGTTGTGTGTTGCCCGACACACAACACAATAATCAACACTACTGATGGTTGATTCCCCCCCCCCCAATTGATTATCGTGTCATCTGAACCAGGCCATTATGTTGTTTGTCGGTTAAAAACCACCTCATGGTTTTTTCCTCAAAATAACCAATGGAGATAACCAACACTCTGCAGAGTTGACTATTTGCACAACAGTTGGTTAGCGTGTTGTCTGTCAGCCATGCCCACGAGTTCATCTGGATTATTTTTTACAGACATCAAAATATAGGAGATGTGCATTTGGTTTTCACAGTCTCTCCATACCAAATAGTTTATTTCCTGTAGATTTGTGTCCTTTTTTTAACTTTCCACATTATTAATTATTACACAATATCAAAAATGGAAACAATCTGACTCAACTTGCTGGATGAGAATTTTGCATATTGGGAAATTTTGAAGTTACAGGTGTCTAGGTCTTGCATAACCTGCTCTTCATTTCCCCCACACACACATACTTTCACATAGAAGGCGTGACTGGGAATGCCTTGCTATTCTGGAAATCACTACAGCTGAGAAAGGAATCCTGATTAAGCATAATTTCAAGAGCAGCTGGAGCATGTGGCATTTTTAAAAAATAATATTCATTTATTTTGCTGTTGTGACTGATGATACTTGGAAAACATATATATGAGGACAACTGGCAAGTAAGTAATATAGGACCCCCCTAATATTGCTTCCTAGCAAATTTGAAAGGTTGTGTAACTCACAATTGATCTATCATACAGACAAGGTAGGCACCCACAGAGGGGCTGAGTTCGGATGACACTTTAGGCAACGGAGGGGGGAAGAGGCAACTGATGGTTCATTATTTTTGCAGTGCCCGACACATTACACATTGCCCCTCCCCCTGTTGCACGGCTGAAAGTCCCAGCCTCATGAGAAGCAGCAGTCTCCATTAAACAATGGAGCAGCCCATTGTTTTTCCCCATTGTTACATAATGTACTTCTGTTGTGTGTCCCGTGCACACACGACACAATAATCAACACAACGGACAATTACCTCTTCCCTCCTCCATTGCCTAAAGTGTCATCCAAACTCAGCCAGGGAGTAAAATGACTAAGGCCTCTTGTGAAAAAACTGATGTTTTTGCAGGCACATTTTAAATATAAACAAGCTGTTGTAGAATCAACAGTGGTCCTGGTAGTCATCCAAGGCACAAATGAATTCTAGATTGTGATTATTTTGTATTAAGTTTCTTTGTCAACACAGAGCAAGTGAACTAATACCTTTATTTGGAGTAACTAGCATTTATAAAGTGGCTTGCACCAAGCCTGACTATATTTAAAAAGGCATCTCAAAGCAGTTTACAACATACAAAAATTAAAATACAAAAATGCTATTATACAACATGAAAACAGCTTTGGGGGGGAGGGGTTAGAAAGCTGCTATGAATGAACACAAGAATTTCAGCAGTCAGAAATACCTGGGTATGCATTTACTTCCAGCTCATATGCCTACATTCCAGGGCCGGCCCAAGACATTTTGAGGAATACCAAGAGCTGCCATTCACTCAACAAGTGCTGCTTTGCTTGGCATGGAAATAAACATTAGGGATGTGCACTGACCCCCTGGATCGGATCGGATAGCGGATCAGAATCGGACCTGGGGGGTCGGATCGGATCGGAGGATGGTCGGATCGGATCGGATGTCCGATCCGGATCGGACGCCATTTTGAATGCTTTTTCCCATAGCCAAGTATTGTTTTACAAAAACGCCTATAACTTTTTCATTTTTAAAGATAGAAGGATGAAACTTGGGCACATTGTAGACTGGTTAGGGATAGTTATCTGTGAGAAATTTCAGAACGATTGGTGCATGCGTTTTGTGGCAATTAATTTTTTAATAAATACCCAGGAATGCCTATAACTTTGTCATTTTTAAGGTTACACACATGAAACTTTGCCACATTGTAGGTGGTACCTTGGGACCTATGTGTGTGAAATTTCAGAAACATAGGTGCTTGCCTTGTGTGGCAATTAATTTTAGAAAAATGGGTAGTAGTGGGGTAAATACAGTTACGCCTCCCACTTTTTTATTTTTGAAGATACAAACAGGAAACTTGGGTACATTACAGGTACCACTTGGCTTGATATGTGTGTGAAATTTCAGAAACATTGGTGCTTGCCTGGTGTGGCAATTAATTTTTGAAACAATGAGGGATTCATTGGACAGCACTTGCCCATAGGGATTCATTGGACAGTACTTGCCCATAGGGAATCATTATGAGGAAACTTGCATGTGCCTGGTGAATTTCTTCATGTTGTGTAGCTGTTTAAAAACACAGGTGCTATGCCATGCTGAGGTGAAACTGTTAATGCTGCTAGTTCAGTAGTGTGCTTTTCAAGAGATAAGGGGGAAATTCAAGAAGACAGAGCCTACCAATACTGGACCCCCTGGACCTTAATAACTACAGACCAGTATCAAATCTTCTATTTCTGGGCAAGGTGATCGAGAGGGCAGTTGCCTTCCAACTCCAAGCAGTTTTGAATGATACAGATTTTCTAGACCCATTTCAAACCAGCTTCAGGGCAGTACAGAGTTGAGACCACTATGGTCGCCTTAGTGGATGATCTACGCTTGAGTATTGACAGGGGGAGTGTGTCCATGCTGGTACTTCTGGATCTCTCAGCGGCTTTCGATACCATCGACCATGGTATCCTTCTGGAACACATTTATAAATTGGGAATCAGAGGCACTGTGTTTCAGTGGTTCTGGTCCTTCCTCTCGGGCAGGTTCCAGGGATAGTTGCTCCTCAAAGAAGGAGCTGTTGTATGGTGTACCACAAGGCGCCATCCTATCCCCAATGCTGTTTAACATCTACATGAAACCACTGGGAGAGATCATCCGGAGGCATGGGGTGGGGTGCTATCAGTACGCTGATGACACCCAAATATATTTCTCTATGCTTTTGACAACAGCATCAGCTAAGGATAGTGTGTCTCCTCTGAATGAATGCTTGGAGGCGGTAATGGGCTGGATGAGGAAAAACAAACTGAAGCTGAATCCAGACAAGATGGAGGTGCTTACTGTTAAAGGCTCCAACCTGGGTTTGGAGGTGTGTCAACCAGTTCAGGGGGGTTACATTCCCCCTGAAAGGCTGTGCTCACAGCTTGGGGGTGTTCCTGGATCCGTCACTCCAAATGACAGTTCAGATAGATGCGATGGCCAGGAGTGCCTACTATCAGCTTCAGCTGATACACCAGCTGCACCCATTCCTAGAGTTGGAAGACCTAAAGCCGGTAGTCTATGCGCCGGTAACTTCGAGGCTTGACTTCTGCAATGCGCTGTACATAGGGCTACCTCTGTGCCTGGTCCAGAAACTTCAACTAGTTCAAAATATGGCAGCCAGGTTGGTCACCGGTATACCTAGGGGTGACCATGTTACACCAGCTTTAAAATCACTCCACTGGCTGCCAATTACTTTCCAGGCGAAGTACAAAGTGTTGGTCATTACCTTTAAAGCCCTACATGGTTTGGGCCCTGGTTACCTGCGCGATCACCTTCTCCCATACAATTCGCCCCGCACACTCAGGTCCTCTGGAAGAATTTACTAGTCAGTCAAAACTAGGCTGACAACTGTTACCCAGAGGACCTTCTCTTCTGCCGCTCCTAGACTGTGGAATGGCCTGCTGGGAGAGATTCACCAACTTAACAGCCTTTCAGAATTTAAGGTAGCTATAAAGACTGATCTCTTCTGGCAGGCCTACCCAGTCAAATTTTAAGAGTTTTATTGGTATTTTAACAAAGTATTAGTTTTTATATGGTTTTAATCAGTTTTATGTATTTTATATAATTTGTTTTTAATGTTGTTCTCCGCCTCGATCCAGAGGGAGAGGTGGGTAAGAAATAAAGAAATAAATATATTATTATTATTATATTCGAAAAAGGGTGCTTTAACACTATCACTTTTATTTTGAAGGAAAAGCAGTTGATTGAGTGGGAGAGGATATAAAATTGTTAAGAGCAATTTCTCCTCCTTTCCCCTGCCTTGCAGCAGAAACTGGAAAAGAACAGAAGGATCTCCCCAGCCAGGAAGTCCCCTGCACCTCCTCCTTTCAGCTTTTGACACTTTTGAGAGTATGCAGGGAAGCAAGAGGAGGCTGCAGCTCTCCTCTCTCTTGCTCATGCTGTCATGGAGGGAGAACTGGGCAGAGGGTGAGCAGCCACCTATTTCTAGGTAGTACTAGCATATTGCAAAGCACATCTGCCTCTACCGACTGAACCACAAAAACCATGGATCTGCCACTTGTGGGCATGGCCACGGCACAAAACATGGATCCAAGGCAGGGGACCCCATGTTTTTTACATGGAAAACATCCCAAAGCACAATCAAAGCGAAGAGCATATTTGCTTCCATGGCCTGCACCAGAAAAATCCAGGATACACCACTCATGGGCGTGGCCATGGTGCAAAAACATAGATTCAAGGCAAGGATCTGTAAAGATCCCCATGATTTTTACAGGGAAAATCCCCCCAAAGACAATCCAATCACAGAACACATGTACCTCCATGGCCTTAACCATGAAAATCATGGTTTCAGCACTTGCGGGTGCAACCACAGTGCAAAAACATGGATCAGAGACAGAGATCCTCTTGTTAGATCCTTTCCTTCTGTCATAGTCAGGTGTCTTTCATTCTGTTCTCCACTGATTAAGGGAATTGGATTATTTTCTATGAAAATTATCTTGCACTTGTACAAATGCACATTTTCAGTAATGTGCATTAGTGCTAATGAGCGTTGATGCAAATCTCCCCCAAAAGTAAAAGATTGGTCTGGAAGTCTGCTGAATCTGTGCAACTTGGAAGAACCCGGTTCGCATCAGAATTCATAGGCCAGATTAATAGACACCTGAACTCATCTGAATCAATTGCAGGTGTTGTCTGCACTCCTAACTAAAAATGTTATTTTATTTCTCTGCTCTTTTTCTGTTAAGAAGTGGCAAGTCAGTTAACAATACAACATAAATTAGCAATACAACATTAAAATTACAAAATAAAGGAATAACATACAGAACAGAATGGATTTTTAAAAATATAGATATAACAGAAAATAGAACAGTTCCCTAACAACTGGGGTTTAAACAGCTGTTACAGAAAACTTGGTTAATACAATATACAAAACAGAATGGATATATTATTGTATGGATTCGTGTTTTTACATAATTCTTGGTCCAGACAGGATCAATAATTGTAATACTTTGCTCTGTAGGCATGGATGGCCTTATAGGCCCCTTCCAACTCACTATTCTATGATTCTATGTGACCTGTGTTGTAATGGTGCATTTGTGGGGACATTGTATTAAAGTTTTAAGGCAGTATGGAAAATTAGTGAACTCTTAATGGTCTATTAGTAGAGTTCTAAATTGTATACCTTTTTTCCTCTTTTTTCCTGCTTTGTGTATAAAGGCAATTTGCTAAGACACAATAATGTATGGACTGTATTAAAATCCAGTGGGCCCATAAGGAACTGCATTTTCAATCCTTTGTGTGTGTGTGGGGGGGGGGTGTCATCCTAGCTCTGAGAAGTATAGAATCCATGCTATTTGATTCAGGTGTGATTCTGGATGCACTACATGTGAAATCCAGATGATCCATCAACATCCAGGCCTTGCATAAATGGTTCATACTATTTGAGATGAAGAAGCAAATCTGGAATTCTTAGTGTGCATATTTGGACAAAGATGAGTTCTGTGCTTTGATGGGGGCTTTGGGGGGAGGGACCCAATACAGAAATTCTTAGGATCCATACTGAATTGGGCCTCATATCTATATTTTTATACTTAAGATGATGCCATAAAGCCACAAATCTCCTTTTTGTAGTTCATTCCCTACGCATGGATGTGATCTGTGATGTGATGTTCTGAGGACCTTTCCCTGTAAAAAAATCAAGAGGATCCCTGCCTCAAATCCACACTTTTTTGCATTGTGGAGGTGCTAATGAGTAGCGGACTGTGATTTTCATGGTTCAGTCTGTGCTCTCCAGATGTGCTCTCCAATATACTTGTGTTTGGGGGATTAGTTTTGTAAAAACCATGAAGATCCCTCCCTCGGATCCATGATTTTGCACTATAGTGGCGCTCCGGAGCTGTGGTTATGTGATTTTTCAGGTTCAGTTTGTGGGAGCAGATGTGCTTTGTGATTGGATGGTGGTTTTGTGGGTGTCCCTTTAAAAATCATATGAGATCACGAGGATCCCTTTTTGATTTCAGGGATCCTTGTTTTATTTTCTTCAGGTCTAAGCAATATAAGGTAGCTTCATATGTTCCTATATTGTCTGCCTCTCCTTACCCAATTGGATGCTTTTCCTTCCAAATAAAAGGGGCAGCGTTAAGCATTATTTCTTCCTCCTCCTCCCCTCAAAAACACACATTTAACGTCATACGTGATTAGGCCCTTATCAGTCATACAGTTCACCGTACTTGGTATTATGAATATGGATTGTGACAGAGTCAATGCGCATTCCAAAATTAGTCCCAAATTTCAGGGCGCCTCAGCGTCATGAAACTCCCATGGGTCCCGCGGTTTGAGCCAGGTGATTCTTCAAGCTAATAAAGCCTGGGTGTCTCTTTTCGCCCCCCCCCTCCCAGCTGAAACGCTGTTAAGCAAATGAAGGCAGATGCGCCTTTGCTTGACGAGGAAGTGTCGCTCAGTTGAAACCCAGCTCTGAGGAAATAGCTGGGGCTGTGAGAGAGAAAATGAGGAAGCGAGCGCTCCGCTCATCCTGAACGGACTTGGGGCTTCAGCAGGGGCCCAGCAGGCGTGGCAGAGCGAAGTACGACGCCGGTGCGGGGTGGAGGAGAAGCGTCCCCGCAAGGGCTCGGAGGCGCAGGCTGGAGCAGGAGCTGGCCCTGGTGGCGTGCCTGACTCCAAGTGCCGCCCCTCCTTCTCTTCCGCCGGGAACGCCGGGGCTCGCGAGGAGAGGGCCGCCTTTCCAGAGTTTTCCTGCCCATTCCGCTCAGGTAAGAGACGCTGCTGCTGCTTCAGCTCTGGGAGGGGCTGTGGGAAAGGGGGTTCCCGAAATTCCTCCTCCCATAGCCGAGGGGGTGTGGGGGAGGCAAAAGCGAAGTGACCCACCCCATAGGAAACGATGCAAGGAGCGGCATAAGACACCTCAGGGAAAGAGGCGTGGCCACACTCCAGCCTAGGAAGGGTGACAAAAGGAAGGCTCTTCATCTCAGAGAAGGGATGGTGTTTTGGGGACCTTTCCCTGTAAAAAAAATAAATCAAGAGGATCCCTAGAGGTATCCTAGTTTTGCGTAGCCATGGGGTTTTCCCCTCCCCTGCCAGGGTTGAAATCAGTTGTGTGTTTTTCTCCATCACTGCGCTTTCATGGTAAAAAAAAATGAATCACCCTTTGAAAAACATAGCTGATGAAGGCCCAGGAGGGGGAAGGGTGCCAAGGTTAAGGTGGAAGTGGGTTGAGCAAGGAGAATATGTTGGTCTTCCTGTAGAAACAAAGCTGCACCTGACTTTTCCTTGAACCTAGATGAAGGAGCTTTCTGATGTGGATTTTTAAAGCACTCTTGAAAAACGCTGAGAGAAGTGGGCATAAGGTCGTCCCTCTTTGACCCCACAATAATTATGTGAAACAGATTAAGCAGAGAGGTGGTGGTTTCCTGGAGGCTACCTTCCTCCCCATAAGCTTCTTGGCTAAGCCGGAATATGAAACCAAGTCTTCCCAAAGTTGGATACTGTCTCCGCTATATAGCACTAGCTTCCAGACTGAGCAATCAAATATTCTCTTTATTTTTTTAAGAAAATAGTGTTAAAACACTGTAGGCTGAAGTTCTATCCTTTTCTTACATGAAAGAGGAGGACTCAGTGGGATCTTCTAAGTAAATATGCATTTCTGAATCAAGCTGTGAGGCTGCTGTCTTTGGCACACTTAATAAATATGCTTAGGTTCATCTTGTACAATGGCTGTTTGAATAATGTGCCCTAATCTTGTACAAGCAGGCTTCCTTCCTTTTTTTTCTTTCTTTTTTCCCTGTTCTCTGAGTATAGAGTTTCCTATACCCTTATACTGTTTTACTTCTATATCAAGTTTGGAATACATTTGTATTGCAAGTGCATTTAATGAAGATGAATCTAGCACCTAAAAAAAGTCAAAGTGTTGCTTTCTCCACCCTTCCATCTAAATTGAGGATACTACTAAACTATGGCATGACCACAGAGCACACTTATGACCAGTCTTGTTTTCTTTGCTAGTCTGTGGCCATTACGTTTTTTGGTTGTTCCTCCTTGTAGTTTCCTACAGAAAAATCTCAGTAACAATAACTTAACACTTGGAAGGATTTCGTAATACCTTCTTTTGGTTTTGTTTTGTCAACAACAATATGAATTCATCTTCAAAGAAACAATAATATTTTCTTTTAATGCTAGTTGGGTAATTTTTTTTACTAAGACCAACTAAAATCTCATAGTATAATGAACAAGCTTTCAAATACCCCAGAACTCTTCTTCAAACTCTTCTTCAAACTGGATATTAACTTAAAAAGAAAGATTTAGGATGGAACAGCTGTTTGTATATAAAATGGAATGCAGGAGGTACTATGGAGACTTAGTTCAGTTAAGCTTGTGCTGGGTGCAAAACAGATTTCAGGTTTCAGTACTGGAATAAAGAAACGTCATGCTTCCTCCTCCTTCGAAACAAGTCTATAGACTTGAAACAAAAAATGTATTATTTTTAGGAGGTCGATTTAAGTTTGTCACACTCCATGACAGACATCCACAACCTATTCTGCACTACAATAAATGTAGTTCTGTTGATTCAGCATGGTTATACTGGGTTACTTCCATGTGTTTCTGTTTGGTTTGCATTTAAGGCTGTGTACCAATATTAATAAATCTTTCCTTTTTTGTAGTATAAAGATTTATGAAAACACAAATGGATGAAGTTGATGTCATTCACTTTCTCATAATATTGGAAATGAAGTTGATGGGATCCACTTTCTCATTGCTGGCTGGGGAATGCAGGGAGTTGTAGAAGTTTTTTTAAAAATCTAAACATGCACAGGATTGCACTCTTAATATCCTAAGCATTATGCAGCATTTATTATTAATGCAATCCTTCACATTCCCCAACTAGTATCCTTTCCCCAAATTCTTTGTGTTCCTGTACTTTACATACAGTGGCATTATGACCACAAATTTGGATCCATCCTGTAATTCTGAGTGACACTCCATAGAACGCTTGAAACCTTTTCAAAAATTTTTTTTGCTCTTTTGTGATTCAAAAATGAAGAAGTAAGCAATGTAATACACTCTTAAGCTTGTTTCTTCCGAATTGGCCCCAGTCCTGCTTTAGTCTCATGAAGCAAAAGTGTTACATCCTGCTAGAGATCCTGGAAGGAGAATGAGCAGCATGAGAGACAGCTAGCAGCAATGCTGTGTAGTGCACTAGTCCTGATAGCTATGTGCTGCCTCCAGTAGCAGTAAGCCTATGTATACCAATTGCTTGGGAACATGAGTGGAAGGGTGCTGTTGCACTCATGTCCTACTTGTGGGTTCCTTGTTGATAGCTGGTTGACCGCTGTGTGAACAGGATGCTGAACTAGATGGACCCTTGGTCTGATCCAGCAGGGCTCTTCTTATGTTCTAATTGAAGTAGGAAGTAATATTTAACTTGCACAATTGTGTTTGCTTTAGTATATTCTGTTTTATTCTTAGTTGTTGCTTTGTTTTAGTACCTTGACCCACATTGCATTTAAGCAGCTTAAAAAGGATGCATTTCGATGGCTTTACTGTAACATTGGGTTGGTGAGCAACAGTGCTTGTCGTGTGGCAAAAAAGTGAGGAGGTGAATTTGAGACTTTGCTGAGCAGGATGGTAAGGGAAACTGGCTGAGGATAGGTGGGTATAAGGTATGGGTTGTTAAGGATTGTCATGGTTTCAAAAGCTGAGGCTAGGCAGAATATGCTGAGTGGGTCCACCAAGCCCTGGAACTCCAAGCTCTTTTGTGGGGAAGGGAATTGGAGATTAGGCTTGGTTAGGAAACCTAGTTTTACAGCCTTGGACTCTGATATCCACCAGCAATCTCAGAAGAGGTTCTAATTTTAATCAATCACTTTTACATGCATCTCTGGTTCTTTTTTATTTATTTGTTCTGCCTCCATTCCCTTCAGTTAGTTACAGCTAATCCAGCCACTGCTGTCCTGGAAGGTGCAATCCACACAGTGTTTTCTGGGTCACTTTTTCCTGCCTTGTACCATTAAACTATTGTGTAGTGTACATTCGTTATGACTCATGGCTGGTGGTGTGCAGAAACCTGTAATAAATATTGTACAGTGGTGGATACTCTTGAATGTCTCATTTGACATCAAAGTAGGATACAAGAAGGATGATTCTTTTTTAAAGATTCCTATGACTTCGAGTTACAAACCCTAACAACTGTGATTTAAGACTTAGACCAGATAGATTTTGCAAGCTTCACAATTGTGCCCTTCAATAAATCTTACATTGTGTTTAGTTTTCACTCTGGCTCTTTTTATCCTAAAAGCCTAGTTTTGCTCTTCTAACTGAATTGGTAGTATTGTAACTGCATTTCAAAACTGTGAAAGCAAGGCTCCCTCCACAAGGATGCGCTTTTGCGCCCGGTTCGGGGATTATGCGCATTTTCGCGGAGGCGCATTTACGCCTAATCCCTCTGCACGGGAGGCGGCGAGAGGCGGCGAAGCGCATTAATTGATGTCCAAAAAGCGCTTTAGAAGACGTTAATGCGCATAATCGCTTGTTCACACGGCGAAAATGCACTTTAACGGCCGGAGAAAAATAAAAGTCGCTATTTAACGCGCATTCGAAAATGTGCATTATCGGGGAGATAACGCGCCTGTACGCCCGTTTTGCGCTCCGCTGGTGTGGAGGTAAAATTTATAATGAGCCTTCAAGGCTCATTAAACGTCTCGTGTGGAGGAGGCCCTAGTCACATGACTCCCTGCTCGATCTGTTAAAGTTGCGACTCTTTGGCAGAAAACCACTTTGAAGGAAAAAGTGAAAAGAAAAACAACTTTTAATGCCAGATATTACAAATATTATCAACAAATTAATAGGCCTTTATTTTTGCCTTGTATATTGGTCTTATCTTTTGTAGAGCAGAATGAGTTTTGTTTCACTTTGGCAGAAATAGTATAAAATATATCCAGCACTGCTCCTGAACCATTTAAGAGAACTATTTTGTGTAAGGGCATGAATCCCAGAGATACAGGGGTACAATATGAAAAGGAAAGGATAGAATTAACGTTGTACTAGGAAGATACTTATTATAAAATTATGCATATGAAAATATTAGTAAGTACAGAAACATTTTAATCACTACATTTTCAGGTTTTACAGAAGGTATTTAGCATGTGCGAGGTTATCCTCAACCACTTTCTGCTGCTGCCCCTGTCTCACCTTTACTATTTAGGCACCACAGTGCAGCAACCTGGCCTCCAGATAACTTCTTTGTTCCGCTGCCACCAGTATCTTCCCAGGTACACCAACAGACCACACCAGAAGATGGAATTAACAAGAATTTATTAATAAGAAATTGTGTGTCAACAAGCTTAATGGTCACTTCAGTTCAACTGTGTATTGGTTACAAGGTTTCAATGCTTATTGGTTTCAGTCAGAACTCTTATACTTTAACAAACAGTTCCTTATTTAATCTATGCTCTAAAATCTTATCTCAATCTCTCAATCAAACACTCTTCTCATCTAATAATCCTGCTAAAGACTTTCTCTCAATACTCTCATTCTCTCAGATCTCCCCCCAATCAAACGTGTCAGCTCTCTCTGTCAGACACATATATACATTCCTCGCGCTCTCTAGCTCCTCCCACTCTTACACACCTAACCAATCTAGGCACTCTAAACAACTAGCCAATCAGCACTCACTTTCCATTCAGGCACACAGCTAGCCAATCCAGGCATTCTATACTTACCTAGACCTTTAACTACAAACGGTAAGTGCATTTTGGCCTAGTTATTTACTTTACCTGTTATTATTAGGGATGTGCACTGACCCCCCGGATCGGATCGGATAGCGGATCGGAATCGGACCTGGGGGGTCGGATCAGATCGGATCGGATCGGAGGCTGGTCGGATCGGATCGGACCAGATGTCCGATCCGGATCGGACGCCATTTTGAATGCTTTTTCTCATAGCCAAGTATTGTTTTACAAAAACGCCTATAACTTTTTCATTTTTAAAGATAGAAGGATGAAACTTGGGCACATTGTAGACTGGTTAGGGATAGTTATCTGTGAGAAATTTCAGAAAGATTGGTGCATGCGTTTTGTGGCAATTAATTTTTTAATAAATACCCAGGAATGCTTATAACTTTGTCATTTTTAAAGTTACAAACATGAAACTTTGCCACATTGTAGGTGGTACCTTGGGACCTATGTGTGTGAAATTTCAGAAACATAGGTGCTTGCCTTGTGTGGCAATTAATTTTAGAAAAATGGGTAGTAGTGGGGTAAATACAGTTATGCCTCCCATTTTTTTAGTTTTGAAGATACAAACAGGAAACTTGGGCACATTACAGGGAACACTTCACTTGATATGTGTGTAAAATTTCAGAAACATTGGTGCTTGCCTGGTGTGGCAATTAATTTTTGAAACAATGAGGGATTCATTGGACAGCACTTGCCCATAGGGATTCATTGGAGAGTACTTGTCCATAGGGAATCATTGGAAAGCACTTTCCCATAGGGAATCATTGCATTGCACTTTCCCACTGAGAAATGCAGTTATGCCTCCCACATTTTTATTTTTGAAGATACAAACTGGAAACTTGGGCACATTGTAGACTGGTTAGGGATAGTTATCTGTGAGAAATTTCAGAAAGATTGGTGCATGCATTTTGTGGCAATTAATTTTTTAATAAATACGCAGGAATGCCTATAACTTTGTCATTTTTAAAGTTACACACATGAAACTTTGCCACATTGTAGGTGGTACCTTGGGACCTATGTGTGTGAAATTTCAAAAACGTAGGTGCTTGCCTTGTATGGCAATTAATTTTAGAAAAATGGGTAGTAGTGGGGTAAATACAGTTACGCCTCCCATTTTTTTATTTTTTAAGATACAAACAGGAAACATGGGCACATTACAGGGAACACTTCACTTGATATGTGTGTAAAATTTCAGAAACATTGGAGCTTGCCTTGTGTGGCAATTAATTTTTGAAACAATGAGGAAAGAAACACCTATAACCTTTTTATTTTAAAAGTTAGAAGTCTGAACATTGCTCACTTTGTAGATGGGTTAGGGGTAGATATGTGTCAGAAATTTCAGAATGATAGGTCCAGGCATTTGATGGCTATGGAATTTTTAGATAAAATGTTTCAAAAAATTTTCCACAGAGGCCCGGTCTTCCCCTCTTCCCCCTCCCGCTTCCCGCGAAGAAAAGGAAACACTCTCTCGTCTCGATCCCTTTGATCCTGTTGCTAGTATCCATTACAGGGCTCGTGTCTGCTTTCACTTTTTACTCAAGCAGAACGGCTGAGCCTAGCTGAGTTTTGCAGCCATGCGTGCAAGGAAGGATCTCTCTCATCTCGATCCCTTTGATCCTGTTGCTAGTATCCATTACAGGGCTCGTGTCTGCTTTCACTTTTTACTCAAGCAGAACGGCTGAACCTAGCTCAGTTTTGCAGCCATGCGTGCAAGGAAGGATCACTCTCTCTCGATCTCTTTGATCCTTTGTTCCTCCCCTTCTCCTCCCCCTCGCCGGCGTTGTGTGTGCGCCCCGCCGGTGCCCTCGCGTGCGGGCCGGTTCCTGGGCAGCAGAGGCTCTGCCTGGCTGCTGTGAGGCTCCTGAAGGGCTTGCCTAATGCGGGCTGTTGTGCTCTGCTGGGCCGCGGGGGTAGGTTGATGATGAAGAGGATGATGGGGAGGGCGTTCAATGGCCCCTCCGCTCACCAACTGACAGCGCGTGCTCCGCTCCAGACACCCGGCCTCGGCAGCCAGGAGGATACGCTGCCAAGCCCGCCGCCCGCGCGCGCACACACACCACCCGTCCATTATCATTTGGGCAGCCCTAATTAAGGAGCGCTCAAAAAATGGCAAAACCCCCTCTCCTTTTTTCTTAATTCTTTGCAGCTCCCACGATTTAACCCTTTCCTATCAGCTACAATTAATTAATAGTAGGATGACCAGTACCAGGAGACTGGTGTGTACAAATGTTTTTTTTTTTTAGGCTTGAGATCATAAAGAGGCAAATATTCTACCTACCGTATTGGAAGCAGTATGTATTATTACTTTTTAAAAAAATGTAATTAGTAGGATGACCATATGAAAAGGAATACAGGGCTTTAACAGTGGAATAGAAAAGGGAATTTCAGCAGGTGTCATTTGTATCCATGCGGCACCTGGTGAAATTCCCTCTTCATCACAAAAGTTAAAATTGCAGGAGCTCTGCTCTCTTTTGTATCTGGTCACTCTAGTATAGCTCCTGCAGCTTTAACTGTCATATGGTCACCCTTGTTTCCCAACGTACTGCTTCCAATACTGTAGGTAGAATATTTGCCTCTTTATGATCTCAAGCCTAAAAAAAAAAAACATTTGTACACACCAGTCTCCTAACCAGTCTACAATGTGCCCAAGTTTCATCCTTTTATCTTTAAAAATGAAAAAGTTATAGGCGTTTTTGTAAAACAATACTTGGCTATGGGAAAAAGCATTCAAAATGGCGTCCGATCCGGATCGGACCTCGTCGGATCGGATCGGATCGGAGGTTGGCCGGATCGGATCGGATCGGATTTTCCCGATTTTGGGTCGGATCGGATTCGGATCGTGGATCGGATCCGATCCGATGCACACCCCTAGTTATTATTCTTACTTCCTTTTAAAGATATAAACAAATGCATATCACAAACAATAAATTTTGCAATATATTTACAATTGCAAACAGAACATTACAGCGTGCTTATAGTGGTAGGGTTAGAAAGAGCTATTTCTATACAAAGTTCACACTTCTGAAGGAAGCTTTCTGAGCAGCCTAGACACAAACTAGTGTGAGGGAAAGGCCATTCAGAACATGCTGTATTCATAACCATATAGTATAACCAGTTTTAGGTGTGCTATATTACAGCACCACAGATGAACAAATTTATAGTTATGTGTGGCTGATCGTTACATAATTTTTTTGAATACAGCTTCTACTTTTATAATATTCCTTGCTGCAACAATTTGCTGGCATGATTGGGAGAAGTACTATTAAAAAGCTGAGAGAGAAAACAAACTAATAGCTAAAGAAAAACCCATGCACACCATAGGGCTTCAAATGCCAATAATGAACTCTTTTCAGACATTATTCAAAATTGTAGAGGCAGGAGCAGGATTGCTTGTTCCTGCCGTTGACACGTTCATAAGATCAGAAAGATCACCTGTACATGCAAAAGTATGTGGTTCTCTTTCTCCATGCAATTGCAACCCCATGATCACACAAGAGAAACCTCTGCACTTACAGTTGAACACACACAACTGTTTCGGACTTTATAATGAACATGTGAAGGTCAAACACACACAATCCTGCTCTGCTCCTTCATGCATTTATATAACATCAAAGAAGGGATAAAGTCCGGTTTGGCAATGTTCTATGTATCTTTGTTACTTTTAAACGGAGATGTTTTGGATCCAGCAATCCTTCACCCAGTTAACTTACCCAATTGGAGTAAGCCCCATTGAACTTAATGAGGATTCCTTCAGAATACACATGTATAAGCTTGTGCTGTAAGGCTGCAATGCCTTCCACGCTTTCTCCAAAGTAAGTCTATTGAACACTATCAAACGTGTTCACTAGCCCATGTTTTACTTATCATTGGTTCATAACTTGCTTTGTTTGCATGTAGGACACTGGCTTTATTTATATATTTATTTAAAACATTTTTATACCATCCATCAAAACAGCCCTCAATAAAATGCAAACATATAATCACAATAACATAAAAACATAAAATAATTTTAATACAACCAGCATAAAATAAATAATAAACTGCCATGGAATTAGTTTTAAAAACCAGCATTGAGGAAAAAATAATTAGTGCCAAGATTTAAAACTGTATATAAACACACAATTAAAAAGCCTGGGAATTTTTGTAAAAAAAAAACTTTACCTAGTGCCACAAAGGGTGAGCCTCCCTGATTTTATTTTACATGGTTATAGGTTTTGTTTCATATTTATTTTGTGTATATGCTCCAATTATTTTATATTTGTTACTGTCCACAGTTACGTTATCATTGTTTGAAGATTTGTATGTAACAATTTAAGAGTCTTTACAAATAAATATGTTCTTTTAAAATAAGAAATTGTAGGATGAACAAACGAAGACTGTTGTTGTTTTTGTTTAAAAAAAACACGAATTGACTAAGCTTTCTGTTATTTTCACCAAAGAAAGATCAAATAACTTTAAAGTAATAGTGCTGTTGCTAAGTCTGCTGTGGTCAGAGGGATACATTTTCAGAGAAACACCCTAAGTAGTTTTTCTCAAAATTGACAAAGGCAGTGTGATTCTCGGAAGACTGGAGCAGAGTCTATATAATTAACACAAGTAACATATGAACACTGTTAAGAAAATGCAACAGAAAAAAGAAAAAGAGCAATGCTATCTGCAATGCTACCTGATTTGTAGACATATTATCCCCACCCCCACATCCATATTAGATTCTCATTTGAACCAAGTCCCTGAGCTACTGTTTATTGGCACAAGTTGGGCAAATTCCTATGGCTTCTGTCATTTGCCTTTCTGTACTTAGGATGAGGGTTAATTTGCAATACAGCTTTTTTACATAGGTATCCTCCATTCGCATACATACATCTACTGCTCGAATACTATACCCACTTACCCAGGAGTAAACCCCATTGAACTTAATGGTAGTTATTTGTGAATAGAAATACATAGGATTGCATTGTACAGGAATAATTTTCAGAGTGTTATTAGTGAGTTGCAGTGGCTTCCCATAGCAAGTGTATATACCTCCCTGTACTGACCTCTTCCAGCCCAATGTTACTGGTTAGCACTGTTTCCTCTTTTCCCCAATTAGTATGGGATGCCTGGGAAGGTAATTTGTGCTGAAAGATAACTGAAAATCCTCACTATTTAAAAGAGTCATTTTGCTTTTCTTAGGGATACTCACCGGATCTACTGCCTACAGGGTGCTAGGCTCCCATGGAGAGAGAAATGTCTGTGGGTGTAAGGCTACAGCCAGTGGTATCTAGCGGAAGGCCCTGAAACCCTCAATACCCAGGCTACACCAGCTTCAGGCTGGCAAAGGTATTTTTGTGAAAAAAAGAATAAAATGCCTGAGATCTGCCAGAAAAAAAGCCATGTCCTTGCTGCTTGTGTTCCAGCAGAGCACTGGAAGCAGTGGTGGCTGTCTGGCAGATCTCCTCACCAGGCCAAATTAAGATTGTTCTGTAAGTACTTATTTACTCTTTGCTTTGCTTTTTTCCAGATTTAGGACAATAGTAAGTGCCATCGAATTAATTTATCTGTCACGTTGCTTCTATGGATGAGTGGCACTTGCTGATTTGCAAATAACCACAACTGAAATGTAGTGTTATACTAAGAAAACTATTATTCCTCTTCCTCGTGGAATTTGCAGCTAAGCATATGCTGCCACAGCTTCTTTGGCCTTCAAAGGCCTAGGATGGCGGGCAAGTGAGTGAGCCCTCTATCTGCTTCACCAGACCAAGCAAGAAGAATTATTCTTGAGCCACATATTGCTGCATGGAGGCTGAAGTTTAAGCAGCAGAAGAATATAAAGTGAGGTGCTGGAATCAAGTTTTCAGCACACTGACTCACGTGACAGAACCTTTAGTTACGTTTAGTGAAGTTCAAATATTTTTCTTGACTGTAAGGTTTTCAGGCCAACACAGTAATCTTTCCCTAGCGTCCTGTGCCAGCATGAACAGGTATATGTATCACCAGACTGATTAAAAGTTGCAAAATAATTAGATATTTCTGGGCTATTATAATGCGCATATATATGTGAACCTGAGGTGTGTGTGTATATATACACAGTAATACACACACACACACACACACAAATTCTCTTTTTCCTAACTCTCATAACCTCTATGGACGAGGGAACCCAAATTTGTAAGATCATTTAACTCATACTAATTAACATTTCTTGTTAAGTATCGGGTTGAATTCTGTTTAGTTCAAATTTGTGTGAAATATTGATAAGCTTTCTTTTCTATTTTTCAGCATCATCTACAAATTGCATTCTTGCCCTTGTCTAAAAGTTCAAATCCAACTGGAAATATGCTACATTGATATACTTAAAAATAATTTCCTCATTTACACAGAATATGTGCAGGGCATTGGATAGACAATTACAGTTACTTTTAGGTGTTCTTTTCTTGCATTTTAACTTCTTAAAAATTCAGTAGCTGAGCTTTTTATTTTTGCACATTGCTTCAATAGTTCTGGTATCAGTGCCTTTTTGTTCCCCAAGGGCTCACACATTCTCAGTAAAAGTTTTAACTTCTAATTTTGAATCATATTACAAATTTGTTTTTGAAACACCCGTCAGTTTTGAAAGAACTTTGCCACATTGAAAAGAGGGACTGTTGTTCAGGAAACACAAATACAAGGTACCCTTGAAGATGTGGAGGTAGAGCTGTGGTTCTTTGGATTCAGGCCTCTAGCCCCAGCATGTTTATGTAATTTTCTTTTCAGTTTAGTTTATCAAATTTGATATTGCTAAACAGTTGCAATGTTTCCATCACAAATACATAGCTTTCTCTTGAAACATTTCCTAACTTCATGAGTTTCCTTGTAACTTTCCTGAAGAGATGAGAGAAACAAACACTTGCATCTAATTTGGTTAACATAGGCTGACCATATGAAAAGGAGGACAGGGCTCCTGTAACTTTAACAGTTGTAGAGAAAAGGGAATTTCAGCCAGTGTCATTTGTATGCAATTAGTTCCTGGTGATATTCCCTCTTCATCACAACAGTTAAAGGTGCAGGCACTATACTAGAGTGACCAGATACAAAAGAAGGCAGGTCCCCTGCACCTTTAACAGTTGTGATGAAGAGGGAATTTCACCAGGAACTAATTGCATACAAATGACACTGGCTGAAATTCCCTTTTCTCTACAACTGTTAAAGTTACAGGAGCCCTGTCCTCCTTTTCATATGGTCAGCCTAGTTAACAAGACTTGGATTAACCTGATTCTTCTGAGTTAGCACATGCTACACTGATCTGAATGTAAAATAATGTTACCAGGTTGGTGAAATCCTTATATCTGAGAAAAGTTACTAGCAGCCAGTGTTTAGGTTTGTTGAAAATGCATGGCTTTAAAACAAATAAATTCAGACATGATTTTTTTTTAATGGCTGCCTTGCAGGTTTACCTATTTTGTGGGTTAACACTCCATGGCCATGGTTTCCTTTGTCTCTTCTACACTGTAGGTTTATATAAATAGCTTTTCTGATGCAGTCCTACCCTTCAGTGTCTATTTCTTTAAAGGTACATGCATCCTACACCCAGATAATGGCATGCATAGCCACTTGGATTAGCACACATATTTCTGGGGGCTTCCAGATCTTGAAAAAATGTAGTCTGCCAAAGGTTGCCAAAGCCATCTCTTTTAATTAACACTTTGATAGTCCATCTCCTAGACCCAAAAAGGTGGAAGAGGATCTTCCTGCTTCTGTATCACTCCTCTGATTTGTGAAACCTGTTAGGGAGTCAGTCTATCCCTCCTTTCACAGTCAAACACAATAAAGTTGGATTATGGTTCTTTATTCCTTTGTCACTCCAGTCTCTCTGGTCCCTCCAGTCACCTTCCATAGATGCTGTTAATGTTGCAACTCTCCAGGAGACTTCTGCATTGTGAGCATTTTACCTCAAAGAGTTTAGCATAGGTCAATAAGTTCTTTAAAAAAAAAACCTGTCTTCTTTCAAGTACCCACTCTGTTTCCCCTTTTTGTCTCTTACTATATTCCTTTAATAAATATCTTCTATCAGTTTGAACTGAAGGTTTCCATGTGAGCTGCTTCTTGTGACTCCAAGAGAAGTTTCTCTCCCCACGTGCCTAACTACTTAGGCCCATCTCCCTGCATTGCATTTACTTACTTGTGCCTGCAGGGAAACAAGAGGGGAAGCAGGCTGCCTGCCCGGGAGGTCTCAGCTGGTCACTACAAGCGGATTATTAGTTCATAGCTCTGAGCTTCGCCTA
Source organism: Anniella stebbinsi (assembly GCA_029215795.1). Taxonomy (NCBI): domain Eukaryota; kingdom Metazoa; phylum Chordata; class Lepidosauria; order Squamata; family Anniellidae; genus Anniella; species Anniella stebbinsi. The sequence continues at coordinate 71,663,744 of JARDYH010000002.1, read as the reverse complement.
CCCAGGATTAAAGGCAAAGAGGGAGTGATATCATCCTACTGATAAGATAGAAGCATTCACAATTGGCCCACCTCATAAGGCAGTTGTGGCACAGCAAAACATTACAGCAACTTGCCCATACTTGAAAATTTTCCTACACAATTGGGAAAAGCTGTTGGCTCTTTTATGTGCTGTTGTTGGCTGGGGAATGCTGGGAGTTGGAGGAGTTTTTTTCTGTCTAAACATGCATAGGTCTGTACCCTAAGTGTTTTTGTGGACTTATTTGTAAGCCTTTTTTATTGGCCAGATTCCTCTATTTTTCTTTCAGGCTCACACACCTTCCTTGACCCTTAAGTTGACTTTGGGGAGAGGGAAGACCTGTTCTTCCTTCTCAGTTTTGCTGGAGAAGAACTCTGGTAACTGGAAGCTCAGCATATATTTCTCATTCTGAATTAGTTCCCTTATAATGTTTTCTCCTTTAAATATACTTTGATGGTTCTTATTGATGCATCCTTCATTAAGTTTCAACTTTGTTAAGTTATAGTTACATGAACTATATAAGCTGTACCCAAGACTTCACTGTATAGCAGTGCAGTGCAGTCCTGTGCATGTCCTTGACTTCAGTTGATTGCAGCCTTTAAGAAAAGAAATCAGAATATAAAATGACATCAGTGTCTAGAGCAACAATTAATACAGTACTAATATGTAGTATCACATTTGAATATATATTTTTCTGCTAAACTGTCGTATCTTTGTTGTTTATTTCTTTTTTTACAGTTCAATTTTTTAATTTTTTTTCACACATGAAACAAAAACTGTACAAAAACCAACACAACATCCAAAACAACACACTAAAAGAGGACAATATACAGAGTCATAGTGGATTCCCGATTTCCTCTCCAGCAAAGACATGAAAACATATGTTTCTTGCAACTCAATTAGACAAATTTCCCCACTTACTTTTATTTTAATCCTTCTTATTCGTTGAATCCACAGATAAAAAGGTCATTATTTTCTTGCCCCTTCGCAAAGTCTATAAGGGGTTTCCATTCATTTCTAAATCTGTCTGTTGACTTTTCTCTAATTATTGACATAAGTTTTGCCATCTCCAATAACTTCAAAATCCATTCATCCGTTGTAGGTAACATTGTACTTTTCCATTTTTGTGCATATAACGGTCTTGCTGTTTATTTCTTTTCAGCATATGTTTCTGGACAGAAAAACTTGCTTCCAAGTTGACAAATATTAGGAAGATTAAATAGACGAAGCAAGATTTCAACCGAAAATTGCTAGCTGGTAGTTTGTTAAACCCAAAGAGATTATACCTAGTTTTTCTACCTAAAAGCAGCAGATTAGTTCTATGTAGCTTTTTGTTACTGTACAGTTGCTGACTGTATGGATTGCTTCACTTGGTCAGCTGTATTTCTTGTTACATAGCCCACAGAGGAATACATTGTTTGGTTTTTCAGCTGTGTGTTATGTGTGTTATGTGTGTTATCTCCACCTAGTATTTTGGTCATTCTAGTCCCTCCATGTTTACATATAATGCTTGTTTACATATTTAAAAAATTGACAGTGCAGCTATCACATTGCAGGTAGCTGCATATTATAAAATATTACCAGGAAGTTTTCAAAAAACAAAGCAAAAATTCTCCCCTGTTCCTGGACATGTTTAATATTTAATGAGGCACTGTATAAGTAAAAAAGCAGCCAGGATGGGTTGTAATAATCACTGAGCTGCTTCAACATCACCATGTTGTAGTATGGTGTTAGCAGTTAGGGTTTGCTTTGTGCAGAGTAGAAAGGAACTGCACTAATTGCCACACTCAAGAAAATGGCTGAAGTTAGTAATTTGCTGTTTTATGTCTTAAGTAACTTGGTTCCAGTCAACAGAGTACTCCTTAAGCAGAGGGAAAAAGAGAGCTGACACTAAAATCAGAATATTCCAGTAATATGAGAATAAAGGACGAATTCCGTCTTAGTAATCAGGATGCCAAATATTTAGTCAGGCTGGAGATATTTTACTGACTTTAGAAAAGATACGGGTATTATGCATGTCTTCCATCAGGCTGCTAAGCAGAGGGAGAAAATAAAATCAGACCTATTCCATTGCCCATGCCGAGAGACCTGCTCCTTTTAGCCTCCCTCATTTATCTCTTAGCGGGAGCCAAAGCATCAGAGTATCTAAACTGTTAACATCCCAGGAGATTATGATAAGAACATTTAAGAACTGGTTCCTGGGTTTTCATTTTTTCTTTACCCTTCCCATCCCCTTTTTACTTGTATGACATATCTTTTAGATTTTAAGCCTGAAGGCAGGGACTGTCTGTCTTCTGATACTAATAAGCAACTCTGGAAGCCATTTTAGTTCAAGAGTGGGGGTAAAATACTTTTAATAAATAATAATAGTTAATATTCTCTCCAAGGTAGTATTCTAAAGTTACATCTAAGAGTGTGTTATTACATCTTGGGTTTTTTTGTGGGAGGGGTGCTTCAGGTATCAATAGTTCTATGCTAGTGTCTCTTTTCTGTCATTCAGTCCTCTGAATGACAGAAAAGATTACTTCTAAAGATTACTTCTAGTTAAAGCAAGCAACCTTTGAATGAAAGCAAGCAACCTTTGAATGTCCACTAGCCACAGGAGGAAGCAGAAAGGCAGGTTAGACACTTTCAGCTAAAGATGAACATATACTTAAGTGCCAAAGAGCCGAGCATTTGTGGCTTCCTGTGTAAGATTAAAATAATAATTTTCAAAGGCATGATCTAAGAGCATTGCAGTCTAGAGAACCCTAGGTCAGAAGGAGTAGTGGTGGAGAAGAACAGAGCCTAGAAACACAGGCCATACTACAGAAATATAAGTAAATACAGAGTTTGCTTTTAATTCAGCAGCATTTAGAAAGATTAAAAAAGGCCGTTGTATTGGTGGTGGCAAGCCTAAAAAAACAATGGCATGTATGTTTGAGCGGTATGCAGCAGTGTCGGCAAACTCTTTGGTTGCATTTGCATGCAAGTCATGGTACAGTGAAATGGCTAATATTGGGAGACAGAAAACCCCTGATTCAATTCTTCTCAGCTATGAACTGGCTAAGTGGCCACTACCTCTCAGTCTCATCCACACTTCTGCAATGTAGGGATGATGATAATATAATTTTTATTGGGATAATTCTGCATATGCAGTCAGCCTAGCTTAAGCATCACCTCCACCTGTGTTGAACTGGAATAAGACTAAAGCTGTCAGATCAGAGTTACTTTTCTGGGCTCATCTATACAAGGAATTTACTGTGGTACTACTGTGCCTCACACACCAGCATGACACATGGCATAACCCCCATTCCACAGAAACATGGGTTGTCTTCCCATAAAACCTGCATTTTTTTTTCCAAAGTTCCTTTTGTGATGGATTTTCCGCTTACCATGGCTTTCCTGCATTTTGGAACTCAGTGTGTCACAAGCTTACGGTGCTACTCTGAGGGGAGTAAGAGTAGCTTCAGCGTTGGATGAATGCCATTTCTAAGGTGTGCTCTGGTGCTTCAGGACTTGGAACGGACTGGGTCATCCTTGGCAGGCTGGAAGGAGGGACGGAGGGAGAGGGAAGGACAACATGTGCCATGGGAGGAGCAAATCCAAAATTGTAACAATCTGGTTTTAAATGGAATCACCTCAGAAATCATCTCCATGTAAGATGGGACCTCTGTTTTCAGGTTTAAGTTGCTTCTTTCACACCATCAAGGACAGGGCTGGGGAATGTATGTGCAGATGTTATTGGACTGCAGTTCATCATTCCTCTCCATTGGCTAGGCTGGCTGGGGCTGGTGGGAGTTGTAGTGCACCAATAGCTAGAGGGCCACACATTTCACATTCCTGATAAGAGTTGTTCAGTAGCTGATTCTAATGAACTTTCCTTAAGATTAATAGTGTATTTTTCCAATGTGTTTTACCTATTAATTGGAAAACATTATAGTCTAACGGTGTTCATGCCTGTAAGAACAATCATATTTGTAAGAGAACAGTCAAAACCATGGCTCTTTTTCTAAATAGGCTCATTCCATCAGATCATTGAGGGGTATGATAGCACACAACATAACCCTTCACTGTATTTCAGTATCACATTCCATTGTGTGGCATATATCTCACCTTATGGTTCCAAAGAAGGTCCTCAGGGTGGCATATAAAATAATTCAATATTGTATGAAAATATTACTTGTTTTGTTTTATCTTCTGAGGTTACTTTTCTCCAACATATTCCTTTTTTCCTTCCAGGTATAACTACTACAAGAAATTAAGCAGTGAAAGAAAAAATGGCAAGTGTTAATTCTATTAACCACCTCACTTATTTCTTTGGCAACATCACACGGGAAGAAGCTGAAGATTACCTGATACAAGGAGGGCTGAGCAATGGACTCTACTTACTGCGACAGAGCCGAAACTATCTAGGTGGTTTTGCTTTATCCCTGGTGCATGATGGCAGAGTTTATCATTACACCATTGAGAGGGAAATTAGTGGCACTTATGCCATTACAGGAGGAAAATCCCACAGGAATCCTGTAGAACTCATTAACTACCACTCAGATGAAGTTGATGGCCTTGTTTGCCTACTCAGGAAACCTTGCAATCGGCCACCAGGCGTGCAACCAAAAACAAGTCAATTTGAGGACTTAAAGGAAAATTTAATCCGGGATTACGTCAAACGAACATGGAACTTGCATGTAAGTTTAGTTCTATTTCTGTAGTAATTTTCTCTGTTTTACTTTTGGCATCTGATGAATAAAAAAAGGTGTGGAACTGCTATCACTTTAAAAGTACCTACCTGCCAAACCTCCACAAGGAAATAGAGTTTGGATATGTCCAAACCATTCAATGTTTACCTCAACTTCTAGAACTGTTTATATTAGTTTCTGACACCATTTCCCCATTTTGTTCATTGTACAGGGACATGCCCTTGAGCAAGCAATTATTAGTCAGAAACCACAGCTAGAGAAATTGATTGCGACAACAGCACATTTGAAGATGCCTTGGTTCCATGGAATGATATCTCGGGAGGAATCGGAGCAGCGTGTCCTTCTAGGAAAAAGGATCAATGGGAAATTTTTGTAAGTAAATATTTCCCCTGCAATTTCCAGAGGTTAATGCTGACAACCTGAAGAGTAGTAGAAAAACTAAATAATATCACATGATGCATTAGTATTCCTAACCATTCCAGCATTTGCCATGTATGTTTTTTTACCCTTAATCAAATACATATCTGTCTGTCTCACCCATTAAAAGCAATATACGTGGCTTATTTGTACTGTTCTTTGAGGAATATTGGATTGTGCAAGTTTTCCTTGTCATGCGTAAGTAGCAAAAAAAACCAATTGTGTTTTGAAAATAGTGCTGTTAAGCTAATAGTGGATTATACTTTAACATTTATTAACTAACTCTATTACCAGTTTCCAAAAGAGGCAATGGTTATTTGTTCTTCAGTATGCTAAAAACATTAGCAGTATTTCAGACTCTTTCCTCTGTTTTATTTTCTCAAGCATTTAAATCCCAGTGGAAATAAACATACCTAATTGATTAAAGATTTGAATACTAGATTTCACTTGTTAAACTTTCATAGCCCACCCCTGGTACACCAAAGCCATGTCACAAAGTTTAGAATTGGTTTGAAATACGTTCTCTGAATAAGGGATTCTACATGTTTTGTATGACACTCATTGCAATTGAGATACTAATTTTGTTGCACTTAATGTCTGGTTCTAGAGGACTAAACAGAAAAAATGGTGAGTCCTGTATCCTACATATTAGTAGGAAGCTCAGTCTCACAGGGTGGCTAAAACAGAATAGTTGTTTTAAAATGATATTGTATTTATAACATGTTTGTATGCTTTTTATGGTTTTAAATTTTGTATATCAGTTTTGTAATGCTCAATGTTTTTAATTTTTGTAAACTTCCGAGAGAGCTTTGGCTATGGGGCAGTATATAAATGGAACAAATAAATAAAATCCACACACAAGAGGAGAGTACAAAACCCTAAAGGGGGGGAAAACCCAAAATGGTTGTATGGATTGTGCATGCTCAGTAAAAAAAAAGTCTTCTCATTAGTAGTCTCCCACCTCACCTTATTTCACGGGGGTATCTGGAAGAAGGCTTCTGAGGGCTGATATATTCTTATTCTTATTATTCTTATTATTCTTATTATTATCCTGCCTTTTTCCCAATACTGGACTCAGTAATTTATTAAGATCAACAGTTATATATCACTTTATTTGCTTTTAAAAAAATCTTTCAAGGCATGCGTAGCAATTTAAACAACAGAACTTTACAAACAATAACAAGACTATTAAAACCAGCTGCTTATCTAGTTGAGGGGTTGCCAGGGCATGCAAAACTATTGCTAGGCTATCACTGTTCAGATAGGGTCATGGTTGGCATATCAGCCCAAGATGATAAAGGATGCGGCATGCCACCAAGACCACTTGCATCTCCAGTGGCAATGCTGGATTGAAGCACCCCCAGGCTATATACGTGATCCTTTGTGGGGAGTGCAATCCCCCTGCAGAACAGGTTGAGTGCCACTCATCCAGGCAGATGGACAACGCACGAAGAGTACCTCCTCCTTACCTGAAGTTAGTCTTATCTTACTGGCCCTCACCAAGTCCATTACCGCACCCTGGCACTAATTCAGAGCACCCACTGTCTCAACTGGTTTATATGAAATGGATTGATAGAGCTGGGTGTCAGCCACATATTGGTGATACCTCAGCTCACATATCCAGGTAACCTCCCCGAGCAGTTTCATGTAGATGCTGAAAAGCATGGGGGATAGAATAGAGCCCTGTGGAACCCCATAGCATAACTGCAAAGGCACAGAGCAATAATCCTCCAGTACCACCTTCTGAAATTGGCCATCCAAGTAAAAGCAGAACAGAAATTAGTAAAAGGATGTTTTTTACTATTCTGAGGATATTTTACTATTCTGAGGATATTTGTCATGTCATTGCTCTTAAAAGGTACCAAAGACCATGTATTTCTTTGTGTTTGAATAAATGAACTGGTGTTCCCCTCCCATTTTCATTTACATCCTACTTTGTTTCGGGGGGGGGGGAGGTGTCCCTTCTTTTATCTGACTATACCATGTGATGTCAACACTTCTTCCTTTATTTCTGTTAACAACTGTCTAACCTATTTATAGATAGTGCACTGTGCACTTCTTGGCCTAACAGTTCAGGAACTGGAAAATCCTCCTCATCCATGTAGCTTGGAAACGACTTGACGAGATCATATTAGCTGTTCTGCCAACCCCTTTCTTTCTTCTCAGTCTACTTCATAAGAGAAGTGTGTAAATAGATTCCCTCCTCCCCCTTTTTTTTTGTTACCATAGATTTGTCCCTCATTTCAAAGACGTCTTGCCTTTTAAATGAGGGACAATTGTATACAAAAATAATTCTTGAATTTAAGGAACTGATGGTTTTTGTAAGCAGTGTAATGAAGCCACACCTTAAACATCTTTCTATGGCAGACGTGGAAAGGAGAATTTGTAAATGTTTGTGTCTGTGGCATGGAACATTATAGACCTGAGCATGTTTCCTTTTATGGTAAAGCAATATTTTGAAATAGCACACTGAGAAGGATGGTTTGCTTCATCAGAAAGTGGGAACCCAGTAATGAGCATTTTCTATTACATGGATCTAGGCAACAGCCAGTTAAAAAACTGGGGGGGGGGGGGGGTTGTTTTTTGGTTTTTTACATATGCTGTCCATTCTGTGGAATTTCAGTATAGAAAATAGCTGGGAATGTGATAGTTTACCACAATGATCTCCAGCAGCCGTTACACAAGTTCTGTAATTCAGAAGAATATAGAAAGGTGACGATTTGGAACTTTGCACAGCTAATGTAAAGCAGTGCAGAAGTCCCACATTTGTCTCTGTAAAACTGACTCCCCCTGCAGTTTGAAAGTACATTTTTTTCTTGGTCTTTGCAGAATCAGGGAAAGAGACAACAATGGATCCTATGCACTTTGCCTGCTCAATGAAGGAAAGGTTGCACATTATCGCATTGATAAAGACAAGAAGGGGAAACTCTCAATCCCTGATGGAAAAAAGTTTGATACTCTCTGCCAGGTTTGTCAAGTGTCTTTCATTCAGCTTCATGCATACTGACAAAACAGATAGTATGTGTTTTATTGTGCTGGGGGTGGGGGTTGCAAAGTAAATACATTTTGCGTAGTCACATATTTGGCTATCATCTGTAGTGGCAAAAACTAGGAACGCAGGAATCTGCCTTATACGAGTCAGACCATTGGTCCATCCATCTCAATATCTTCACTGACTGGCAGCAGTTCTCCAAGGTTTCAGGCAAGTGTTTTTCCAGCCCTACCTGGAATTGCCAGGGATTGAACCTGGCATCATCTACATTCAAAGCAGACGTTGTACCACTGAACTACAGCCTCTCCCCAAAGGTTGCTTGCTAAAGTTAATATAAATTGTTCAGGTCTCCATTTTGATAGACATTTAAGCTAATTTGGGTTATTTTTTATGATTAAGCAGATTGCAGCAATCCTAGAATATTATTTATTTCATTTCTATACTGCCCAGTGGTCCAGCTCATTTTCTTATTAAAATGGCAAAGTGAGAACAATGAAACACTTGGGTGTTGTTGTTTTTAATATCCTGTCAAAAACACAATTGGCTATTATATTGTGGAATTATAAAGGAAATACAAAGTTAGGATTTCATTCTGAAACCTCTATGTTTGCCTTTAGATGCTTTTCTGAGGGCCAAAACAGACATTACTTTAAATCTGTATCCAGCAGCTATGTCTGTTTTCCTTTTTACTCTAGGGTAGGTGCAAGGGACTTTTCAGGATTTTTTTGTATGTACTTGAGTTAGTTCAGTGTATAGAGAATTGGCGTGGGCCTTGGAAGCTTGGGCTCAAATTCCAGAGACGTACTAGCTTCGTTCAGGTGTTTTGTAGCTGTGTAGATTAAGAGAGCGATCCTATGGCCCCTAGACAGCATCTGGGGGGCCATAGGATAGTTCGTCATCCTGGATCCAGAGACAGTGTGAGCTATCCTCCCCTCCCCTGTCGCAGCCAACACAAAGAGTACCACACTGGCTGCCTCTCCAAGCCTGCAAAAGTGACCTGGGAGAGGAAGGAAAAGAGGGGAGGTGACTGAGGAAGTGGTGTTATAATCTATCCCTAGCACCCCCACCCCCTCCACATAGTTCTAGCTAGATAGGCAAAACTGCCCGTCTAGCAAAAATGCAAAGCAGGAAAAACATGGAGGCGATAATCGCCTCCGGCCTCCTCTTGCTTGCATAAGATCCCCTTCAGCCACTGAGTTCGGAGGCTGACGGGCATCTGGGTAGGATTACTCCCTAAATGCTCCAGCACCACCCTCTACTTGTGAAGGGTGTCTTTCTGAAGAGGAGAGTCTCCTGTATCTGTGGAAGTTCTCAATGTGATTGATTTTCCAGGCTTTTGTGTGATTGAGAGACCTGACTGAAACATGCAAGAAGGGGACAGGGCTAGAGTGATCCCAAATTTCTTCTACACAGCTACAGAACACCTGAACAGGGTTATTGTCTAAGTTCAGCAAAGGCATTTTCTCAATTGAACTTCCCACATTACAAAAAAAAAAGTAGCAGCAGCAAATTCATACAATCTGTTTTTGTGGTTCTGGTATAACATGGAGAACAGGGGAACATGTGCCTCTCTACTGCCCCCCTTCCTCCCTGGTAGTGAAATGCATGAATGGTGCCCACTGTTGGGAACTTGTACACCCCCACTGCAAAGAGATGTTTAATTTCACCCTCACTTGTTAAAAATGGGAGGAGCAAAAAGGATGTACAGGTTAGTTTTGCATTTGCCATTACCACTTATTTTAATGCAAGAAACCACTTTCTGTCTTCATTCCCCACATTATTATTAATAAAATAATGCCTAATGTTGTGCTTCATTAGTTAAGAATAATATTGGCTTGACTCACCGGGTTGCCATGAGGTCATAAGCAATTAAAAAAAAAAATTTGAAAATGTTGTATCAATTGTTCGCTGTACCAGTTATAGCTATGTTCTTATTTTAATTGTATGATATAGAGAACCATGCATGTCAGGGAATTCCTTTGCAACAGGCAAGTATAGCAGAAAGGAACCAGTATTATTGCTAGAACTCTACATGTTGGTTTGCACACACCTTTTACCCGGTGATAAGTTAACTAGATTCACAGCCTTTAGAAAGAAGATTCTATGTAGACCTATGCATTAATAGTAGACATATGCATTAATAGTGAACCATTTTCTTATGGAGGCACACCCCTTTATAAATGAGTCATGCTTCAAATGTTGCCAGCTCTGTTGTTCAAACTAGAATGTGATGAAATATGAATCTGGCTGTTTCTTAATTACAAGAGGACGAGAAGTTAAGGCCAAACCAGGCATGTGCAAGTTTGCTGATTTGGCGATAAAGTAAGTCTGAGGCTCTATTTTTATCACTAAATGGAGTGCAGGGGGATGAAAATGAACCCTGCTGCCCCCTCCCACCTTACCTCTCTGGGCTCCACCTCTTTACTCTCCCCCTATCTTTGGTCCAATACAGGAAGTGAACTGGCTGGTGGGGGAAAACTTTCAAACTGTTGAGCAGAGGAAAGAGATGAGTTTCACCCCCTCCTCCCCACGCTCCATTTAGTAATAAAAGTAGAACTCCCATCCTGCTTTACTAGTGAGCATATATTTAACAAACCTGAACATGTCTGATTTGGCTCTTAGTCTGACTTATTCCTGTCAAACTTTACTGTGAAAATCCTGCCTTCGTCAAGAACCACACTAAAGTTTCACTGCTGCTGTGCCTGTCTAATGGAGAACATCCAGACTTGAGAATTGTAATATGTATTTTACTTTTGTATAAGTTACAAGTGCTGCTTTTCACCCTCCTCACACAAATTTGTTTAAACCTCACTCATTTGCATTGTGGTTTGTGTGCATATAATTGTTATGTAGGAATTCATCTATGTAGGTATTCTTGGTTTTTAAAATGATGTATTTTAAAACAAATAAATGACATAAGTAAACTGAATAGAATAGAACCATAGTCTAAAGAAGCCAGAAAATATGTTATATGTAATATAACCAAACTTGAATATTATCATCCATTTTTGTATTATTCTTGTTAATGCCACAGTCAAAGTGATCTAAAAACAACAACAACAAAACAATCTTTACTGCATTTGTGACAATGAAGCCTCACCATGGACAGCATGTTAGAGGTGGGCCAAGAAAAAATGCTGTGCATAACATAGGGGGGCACAGTAGGGCTAGGGAATCCAACCCATGTTGGGCATGGTCAGCCTCAATCATTTACCAGAATGCAAAGTGGTGAGACTAAAATAAAAGTAATTTGTCCAAGTGCAAAGTGTCCGAGGGGGGAGAGCTCCAAAGCACAAAACTACTCTTTTGAACCCAAATAAACATTTTGCTTTATTTTGCCACATGCCAGCCTCCCAGTTAAAAAAAAAAAGAAAGAAAAGAAAGAAAATTAAGTTTAAAAAAAATCTTAAAATAATAACAGGGAGTGGCAGGACGTCTGGTGTGTGCCAAGAGGGGTGTCCATGGGCACCACATTGAAGACCCCAACAGTAGAGGATGGAGGTCTCTTTGCCTCAGTTTGATTCAGGCCAGACCTGCTTCAACTTGGACCGAAGCAGAGCCTTGATTCAGATGTCTTCCCCACTATGTAAGTCAATGGAGACCATGCTTTCTCAATTAACTTGCATTTGGACAATAAAGATTCTGCATGTATCAATCAGCTGTCAAAGCTCTGAGGCCCCAACACCCTACAGCACTTCAAAGCTTTGAGACTGTCTCAATTTTAACTGTTTTGGTGAATAACCAGTTAACTTTAGAACTGAATATCTCTAAAATAGTCCTCTGCAATTTGGTATTCAGGATTAGATTCTGAATTCCCATGAGCAAAAAACCCTGTTCACAACATACTTTTGTTGGCATAAGTGGGGAGAAGGCCGTTTTCACTATTTCCCGTTTCTCCAGGTGAAATCTCACCAATTCCTGGCCACCCAATTCTAGCCAGTCCTTTCCTCACCACAAGAGCACCTTTCCCTCCCTCAAAGGAGGGAGGAGCTCCAAAAATTATTTTCCCCCCTCCAGGTTGAACCTCAGAATCTCTTGCTTCCTGGTAAGTAGGGACCTAAAAGAAGCATGTGTCTTGAAGGGTGGAACATAGTCAATAAGTTGTTGAACAGCCTAGGAACAGGAAAACTGTGGTGCCATTGGTATCAGTAGAGTGGAGTGAACACACAAAGGACATTTTGGAGGCTAAGGATAAGATTCCAAAGAGGTGGCAGAATTTCACATATTAACTGGAGATGATTGACCAAACCTTTGGCTGCAGGCCATTAGCAATACTTCACTAGCTTGTTCATGCATTTATTTCTTCTACTTCCTTCTCTAATCTTTGTTATTCTATTTTTTCCTCATGGTAGCTAGTGGAACATTATTCCTACAAAGCAGATGGACTTCTGAGAATAATCACAGAACCAGTACCAAATGGTAAGTAACTGATATTTTTAAAATATGGAAGGTGAATGCATATATCACCATGATTTATCACAGATCATTCTATTTTTGCATTCCAAGTAAAGTCCTAATACTGAAACTTAATAGAACCTATTCATGAAGTTAAAGGTACAATTGTCCTAATTATCTCTGAAAGGCCCACACTTAAAATAAGATGTTGGGTATCTGTTATGTAATCTGAAAAGACATTGAAATACTTCATACAGCTTGTCTCAAAATGCAGTAGTGAGTTGATTATGAACTTTCTGATGAGACAAAGTACATCAAGCAACGATGTGGGAACTTTCAAATAGGAACCTTCAAATTATACAATTTGATTAAATTTATTCCAAAAATAGATTGGATTAGATTACAATATTCAGGCTCATATTCCTCAAAACTACTTGCCGTGCAAAGGAAATTGCACTTTTCCAAATCATCTTGGGAATAGTTCGGGTACTTGAGCTGTGTAAACATGCCAGTCTACAAGAGCTGAAAAGAACAGGGGACGAGTGTGATGACTTCCCTTTGGGTCTCCTTTTTATCTTTCTCTCTATAAAAGGATCCCAACCATGATCCAAGTCGGCATACTGCTGCTCACTGATTCTGTGATTCGCTGACCCTTTTTGGCCTCACAACAACCAGACCAGCTCCACTCTATTCACCCCTTTACTTCACCACTGCCACCATATAACTCTGTACCTTACCTCAGGTACTTTAAGAATCCAATCCAGTTTATGAAACAAAATAACTTTTATTTAACAATAAGTAAGTTCACGCAGTTTATCAGTCTTATGGTTTCATTTGTTGCAATACTTGTTTGTTACAATACTTGTTTGCTTACTCTACTCACTAGTCTAATCTATCTTGTCCTATTCCCTCTTTTCCCAAAACAATAAAACACGTTGATTCTACTCTGATCTAAACCCCTCAGCAAACAAACCCAGACACTCCTCTCACTCTGTCAGCTCTCCACACACAACCCCTAACTGCCTCTAACTGCTAACTGCTCTTCAAACACTTGAATCCATCAGCCAATCAACATTCACTCCAACATTCTATTCACTCACTCCCCCTCTCAACAGAATTAACCACTTACGATCCTTACTATTAGAAGTCCAAACAGCACTTAAACCTAAATAAATAGCAGTAAACAGTAAAACATCACAGGAGGGAATGGGACAGTCTGGTTTGCATGATCAAATGAGCCACCATGGCTAATTTAATGAGCCACCATGGTGGGCTGCAGTGCATGTGGGTGGCCATTTTGAAAATTCAAGCCATGGCTTGTCAGGTCATCCAAACCGAGGTGGTGGTGGGGTTCTGCAATTGTTAAATAACCATTGCATAACCCAAGGCCTCACACAATTTTTGCACCCAAGTTCGGACAACACGGCTTGAATATTCAAACACTGCCCAGTACATGCTTAAACCATGGCTTAAACAAGCCATGGTGGGCTGCTGTAAGAATGCAAACTAAGTCAACACATCACTCTATTTTTACATGTTTTTGTACTGATAGCATTGCTTAGATCAGACTTGCTGTGTGTCATTTCCAATATTTAGAGAACTGGAACAGTCTCTGCAATTTTAGACATTTGGAGACTGACTTTCTCTGTAGTGATTGGTTTGGTCTGGAAAAGGGGGACTCAAAATGCATGTGAAATTGGGCCCAGAGCCTTCAGAGTTCAGGACCCAGTTTGCAACAATCTAATTTTGGCCCTTGTTGTCACCTCCTTTACTTTCTCTGAACCAAACGTACCTAGAGGCAGGAAGGGAACATAGCAGATACCTTTCAGACCATAGATGCTGTTACAATATGCTAGAATCTAAATGGATGCACTGAATGCGTTTTTCAAACATTTTCCTGGAAGTTGGAAATCATTGCTCTAGCAAAACTGGAATTGTTTGGCATTCTAGATTCTATATACAGGAGTCATTCTCATGACATATTAGAAACAAACTTATATCCTAAATTTATGAAGGATGGAGGGAGTATGTTCTTAATTGCTCCTCCTTGTTTCTCTGATTATCATGAAGAAAAGCAAACTGTCTAACTGGTATACAGTGGTGAGAAAAAGTTTGTGAACCCCTTAGGCTTGTCCCTCTATAAACCTAGATAAAGGACAATAGATAACCTGATTAAACAATTGACACACAAACATGATTTTTTTCAACATTTATTATCCACAATTGATTCAACATTCAATATCCATGTGTGAAAAACCTTTTGATTCGGTACCTTGTAGCACCCCCTTGAGTAGCAATGACTTCAAGTAAATGTTTCCTGTACTAGTTGGTCAGTCTCTCACATCAGTTTTGAGGAATTCTGGCCCATTCCTCCTTATAAAACTGCTTCAACTCAGTGATTTCCTTGAGGGCTTCTTTGCATGAATAGCTCGCTTCAGGTCATGCCACAACATTTCACTGGGGTTTAGGTCTGGACTTAAACTAGGCCATTCTAAAACATGGAATATCTTCCTCCACAGATATTGTTCTGCAGATCTGCTTATACGTTTAGGATCATTGTCTTGTTTCATGACCCATTCTTAGTTCAGCTCATGGATGGATGGCTTGACATTATCCTCTAGAATCTTCTGATACACTGCAGAATTTATGGTTGGGTCAATGATAGTTAGCTGTCTAGGTCTTGAGACAGGAAAGCAGGTCAAAAACATCAAATTCCTGCCACCGTGCTTGGATGAGGTTCTTCTGTTCAAACTCAGTGTTTGTTTTTCACCAAACATAACGTTTCCCATTGAGGCCAAAAAGTTCTACCTTTGACTTGTCTGTAAAGAGAACATTGTTCCAGAAGTCTTGGGGGTTATCTATGTGATCTTTAGCAAATTTCAGATGGGAAGCAATGCTCTTTTTAGAGAACAGTGGGTTCCTCCTGCTATCCTTCCATGCACCATTCTTGTTCAGTCTTTTTCTGATCATTCAGTCATGAACATTCTGATTAGCTATGGTGAGAGTGGCATGCAGATCCTTGGATGTTACTCTGAGGTTCTTTTTATTCCTGGAGAGATTTTGGTAGGACAACTACTCCTGGGTAGACTGACTTTGGTCTTGAACCTTCTCTGTTTGTCTGACAATGGATTGGTGAAGCACCAAATCCTTAGAAATGATTTTGTAACCCTTTCAAGAGTGATGAGCAACAATAACTGCTTTTTTTAGGTCCCTATGGATGTCTTTTGATTGTGGTATAACGTGTTTCCAAGCAACCATATGGTGAAGACCAAACTCACAAAGTTTCTGATCCTTTTAGAGGGTGGGGCCTCCCAAACTCATCCTTGAAGATCTCCCTAATTACTTAAACACCTTTAATTGAGCTGATGCAACCAGGGATTCACTTACTTTTGCATATGCCCTGACTCTTAAGTACTCATTGTTTGCCTAATTTATACATTGTTTTATTTCACAAGATATAGTATTGGTTAATCTAAACGTTATTGGATATTTAAAAAAGGACTGGTTTTGATTCATAAAGCTATCTTGGTAAAACTTTGGAATTTTCGTAGTTCTTGTTAGGGTTCACACACTTTTTCTCACTGCTGTATTTTAATGTAAGCCATGAAGCACTCTTAAGCCAGAAGTGCTAATAAATGTTCTCTTTGAAGGGATGGCTTTCACCCTTCTGAATCGTTATTGATTGATACCTTTTACATTATGTACTAGAACCCATATGAAAAACAAAGAATACTTGCTCTAGTTTGATAAGTGTTTTAGAAAATGGAACATGTCCTGTAACCATTTAGCCCAATTTTATTTTGCCAAATTACCTGTAGCAGTGTAAATGAAAGCAGAGGCTAAATCAGCCTCTTGTATTAAGCAAGTGGGGGTTAATAATAGCATAGAACAGGATGGATAGTAAGTCTGTATTTGACAGCTTGCTAGCTCCTTTCTTGTTAGTTTCCTTTCAATGGGAGACAGACGGAACTATACTGATCTTTACACATGTATTCTCTGGAGAATATTTTCCACCTATCTTTTCTCCTAGAAACAGCAATCGATATTTTTGTAATAATTAATATATCTATATTATATATTATTTTAGGTAAAGATGGCTTTAACCCCACTCCAACAATTCCTAAGCGTCCTGGCACGGTAAGAAAATATGCTGACCTTTGTTAAATCTCATGATGGTTTATTATTATTATTATTATTATTATTAGAATTCTTAATATATGCACACTTGTTTAATGACAAATTGCTATAATTTTCATAAATAGATGCATTGAAAATTAGATATTTTTATGTATATTTTCATAGAATAGCATTATGCATTACATGGATATTTTTGTTCTGTCTTATGCATTGTAGGAACTAATTCGTATGAAAGTAATTACAGCAATAGTGTGCGCCAAACTGGATATTGGCTCTATCTGCTGTATACAGCGTAGGGTATATGAGCTGCCATAATCTTCCAAATTCTGAGATAATAAAATACAGTTCAGAATAACTAATTAATACAAATTCTGCACATATATTGACTTGCTCTGCAATCATTGTCCTTCATCCAAAAATCCAGTTGCACAAAGGATTTTAATCCATTGACAAAGACTGGAGTGCGAGAAGGCACAGTGGAAGAACAGAAGGAAAGAAAATCATGGGGAACAAACTTAAATAGTGTAGGAGCCAGGGTGTTACCAAGGGTCATTAAAGCCATTTGGAGAGGAAGAGAAAGAAATAGAATACAAAATCTCTTGGTCTCGAGCGCTGAACACTATTAAAAGAAAATCCCTTCCCTGTTTTGTAAACCTAGTCTAGCCTTCTCCATTCTGGTGCTGACCTCCAGACATGTTGGACTGCATCTCCCATAATTCCTGGCATAATTCCCATGCTGGCTGGGAATTATGGGAGTTGCAGTCCAAAACATCTGGAGAACAGCACCATGTTGTGGAAGGTTGGGCTAGGGTTCTGTTTTTGACATTCACGTTAGTGCAGAAGGAGGCATGGCATTGACTTGAAACACCATTACCATTCAATTTTAAGGTTGTACACTTATTTAAATAACAATAACTCTTATTCTCTTCTTTAGGCCCAATTCATCCATGCTAGTAACTGCATGGGTGGCTGTTTGACACACAGCTGTGAAGCAGATTCCCAAGTGGTTCTAGCATCACTTGTTGCAGCTTGCAGTGATGTGATTGAAGTTGCTGGACCCATGGGAGGGAGGGGAAACACTTTATATAAACAGCTTTGTATATGGGGCAGTCTCGACACAGTTAGGTACAAAGGAGCTGCTAACATGCCCGCTATTCATGGGTGAATATGGACAAGGAGAGTAGTTTTAAAAATAAATAAATTAAGGATCACTTTGGTTTACTTTCTAGGGGATGTATATTATAAAGCATAATATTGAGATAAAACCATCTAATTATTCTACTTCTAAGGTCAAGATTTTTATTTTTATTTTAAACTTTAAAAAGGAAAAAGGAAACTGATATCTCCCTATGCAGTGGTACTTCTGACATCTCCTCTATGCATTTTTTCAAGTTTTATAGCCATAAAAATGCTTTCCCAACTTGTAGATTTTGAAATAAGCATTTTTGGCAAGTTGATTAGGAGGACAAATTACTTAATTACAGTGCACCCCATATTTTTATTGGAGGCAAGAATTCTTGCAGCTTTGAAAAGCAAAATGGGAATATGTAGGGTGACCAGATTTTGGAACCCAAAATCCCGGTCCAAAATGGCCACCCAAAATGGCCGCCCAAAGGGGGCGTGCCCACCCCCCAAAAAAACATAAAAAAAATTTTTTAAAGGCCACCCTCCATGCTGCCAACAAGCAGATCAGATACCCCCCGCCACTCCGCCACCCGAAACAAACCCCACCACGCCACCCCCCCAAAAAAAACACAGCGAGGGGGGAGGGGGCTTACCTGCTGGGGCCGTCCGCTGGCACCCACGGGCGCCAGCAGATGGCAGCAGACGGTCTCGGCAGGTAAGTGCGACAGGGAGGCGGGAGGGGCCCCCCACTTACCTGCCGGGGCAGCCGCTTCCCTCCGGTGCTCAAATCTACTGAGAAACAGGCTACGCAGCCTGTCCCTCGGCGCGCTACTGAGGGACAGGCCGCGAAGCCTGTTTCTCAGTAGATTTGAGCACCGGAGGGAAGCGGATGCCCATGCAGGTAAGTGGGGGGCCCTCCTGCCTCTCGCCTCGCACTCTTTACCTGCAGGGGCAGCCACTTTCCTCTGGTGCTCAAATCTACTGAGAAACAGGCTTCGCGGCCTGTCCCTCAGTAGAGCGCCGGGTGATGACGTCATCACCTGGCGCGCTACTGAGGGACAGGCCACGAAGCCTGTTTAT
The DNA here is from genome assembly GCA_029215795.1 of Anniella stebbinsi. Lineage (NCBI taxonomy): Eukaryota > Metazoa > Chordata > Lepidosauria > Squamata > Anniellidae > Anniella > Anniella stebbinsi. Next base: position 71,644,901 of record JARDYH010000002.1, on the reverse strand, counting down.
CAGTAGATTCGAGCACCGGAGGAAAGCGGACGCCCCAGCAGGTGGTGGCGGGGGAGTCCCCCCACCCGAAACCCCACCACCAAGCCACCCCCCCCCAACCCAGCCCGGACCTACCGGGTCTGCCGCCGCTCCCCACCGCCGCCACGTGACCCCCCGCAGCCCCTGTTGCCCCACCGCCCCCCGGTCGGCCCGGATCGCCCCAGGTTTCCTGGTTAGGACCGGGAAACCCCGGGTGATCTGGTCACACTAGGAATATGCATAAGAGAGTGAGATATTGCAGCATACCTCACAAAACATGCTATACCTAGAATTGACCTTTTCATCTAGTAAATAAAATCAGTACATCTGAATTGTGAGCTTTGCTATTGAATCTCTGCAGCTGGACCAGTGTAGCTTGCCCATCACTGGAATCGGAGAGATAGGCTTCCTGATCATAGGCCCAATATGGCTCTACTAGCTATCCATGCCCCTTTTTCCTGGCCATATCCCCTTTCTCCCACCCAACTGCCAATCATTCAGTGATTTTCCAGCTTTTGCATTTCTCCACAGTCTAAAAAGTTGAAATGCCTCTCCTAAGGCTTAGTTACTGGCAGCAAAATCTTTAAGCTAAAACACGCTGGTTTTTTTTTGAATTTTGTCTCCACCCCTTTTGCCCCACTGATCAGTAGAATGTGACTCCCAAGAGCTTATCTGGAATTGAATTTGGCTCTTGGTCTGAAAGAGTTCCCTTACTCCTGTCATAGTGGCATGGCTTCCATGTAGGCTTCAGCTTCAAAAACCTGAGTCTAGAAGTGTTCTGAGATCCCAACACCTTTTCTGTCACTGTGTTTGTTATGAATTTAAAGACACAGGAACATTCTGAAAAATCACACCTATGTCTTTAAACTGTAACATGGGAACCCACCCCTCTAGATTAGCCAAAAACAGTGGACTCCTTCAATGATGTACAATATTTAGATGGTGCAAGTTTGCTCCTGCTCATTTTAATGAAACAGGTTTACATGCAGAAGAAGACCTAGTCTATCTGACTCTCCAGGAAAGCTACCTAGTTAAGTTGCACAAATCCCACATTTTATAATATATGCTTATAATTTGCAACCCTGGGTTCCAACTCTGGGTTGTCTCTCCTCAGCAAGTCGGAGTTCATGGTTCCCACACAATGCTAAACAAGCTGCTCTCACTTGCAGCAGGAGCAACTGGGCAGTGTGCACCACCATGCTTGCTTGCTCACAACAATCCAGGTTTTTAAAAAAATCCTGGGTTGTCATGACATACAAAGCAGGCCACAGATCCCCAAATGGTTGTTTGGCAGCCAGCACTGTTCAGCAGAAAAATCTGGGGGCTGTAGCTCAGTGAATAATGGAATTTACAGATGGGGAATGAAAATTCTTAAGGAAGTGTTCAATTGAGAAGTCAAAGGGAGGTTCCCTACATGTGAATCCTAGAGAAAAAATGCTAAAGTACACAACTGAGTCATGGAATGTAAAATATCCATTATTGTAGAAGACTTAAGCAAATAGATACATGTGTTAAATATTTTTTTCATATTTTCCTGATACACTTATTTATCCTTTTGATGTCCTTTATGGTTTCTAGACTTGGTCAACAGGTGGAATTATCACCAGAATCAAATCATACACTTTCCCAAAGCCGGGAAGCAAAAAGGTGCATAAACACAGTGTTTTATAAATGTATAAATGCGTGGAAGGACTTCTCCTCACTCACCTCACTTACAACTCTTTTTGATAATTTTACTCTGTGTTTTGCTGCTAATCCTCTGTGCCTGTTTGGCAACTTTCTTCAGCTTTTACCTCTGGCCTTATTTTATAGAATTAACCCACGCTTTATTTACCAACAAATAGAAAGATTGCATTTTATGTGTTACAGATATGCAGTGATCTCATATTGTTAATACAAATTATTATCAGTTAGCTAGACGGTAACTAAAACTTAAACTAATATCACATTGTTAGAATCCAGTTTGATCTAGTATGCCTGCAACACATGTGCATCTTAATTTTAAAATCTCTATGTTTGTGTTTCTGTGAAACAATTTTTAAATATAGCTTATTTTAAATGTTAATTTTGTGCGTGAAAGTGTTCCATTCCTCTGTATTTTCCATGAAGTAGGGAAAATATAGAATAGAACTGCCCTGCTTCATAAAAAGGATCTATTCTATCCTTCTTTTCTCTTTCCACTATCTATGTTTTGGGGATTTCTGCCCCTATTAAAAAAACTGACCCACCTTGAGAACCAGCATTTTCAGCACATGTGAGTGATCTGGAAGTAAATGGTCAAACATGTGTACTCCTTTTCATGCATTTTATACATGGTTAATGTAAAACAACATAGAAGCATATAGTCATGTGATTGCAAACTGAAACTGTCCAAGTGTAAACCTGCTTCCTTTTTGTGACTGAATCTGATTGATAATTGATGAGTGATACCATATGATGAGTGATGCCATTCTTTTGATTTTTTTTAGGGAAGATAAGAAGCAAATTTTCATACACATGTATTTCTTCATCTAAATATATAACAATATATAAGTTTGGATCCAAACTTAGCCATACGTAGATACAGATTGGTCTGAGTTTGTTATGTATTTAAACAATCCAGAGTTACCCAACACAAAACATGGGCAGTTTTGGGGTTAACTCTAGATTGTTTAATACATAAACAGCCCAGAGTTCCAGAGCTCACACATCATGAAACAACCCAGAAATGGGACATTCTTGGGTTCTTAATTAAAAGCAGAAATGACAAGCTCACTGCCTGCATGCTCTGTTCTTCCCCACAATTCATGATATAACCAACCCAGGAATTGCCATTTTGACATGTGACCCAGAGTGGCCTATTGAAATCAATGGGATGTAATTGTAAGGTACTAAAGGTACTTCCAAATGGAGTGGTCCTAGCTCAGAAGTCATTGTGCAAATATTCCATCTTTTCCTCCTTAACAAATTGTCTGCAGTAAGGAAAAAAGCAGAAGAGGTAGTAGGAAAATATGGAAGGGTTATGAAAAGTATCATTATTTCTGTGAATCAAGCAGCGAAATGGCACAATAAATGACTCATTTTGAAAGCACCCTGAGTCTGAATCGTGCCCCACTGTTATCTGAACTTACATTTTAAGCAAAGATTTATTTTGGATGAACTATCAACATCAAATGGTGCTTTACAGTCTATGGTACTTTTCCTTAAAGCAGGGCTGGGTGCAACGCACAGCATCCAGACCACATGTAGCCCTTGTTGTTTTTTTGTGGCCCCCGCTGCCATCAACATTGTGTCACCAGCAAAAATTGAGCAATTGTGCAGGAAAACAAGGTGTAGAGGGAGTTCACACCTTCTTTGCAAGTAGAATCACTCCCAGAAGCCTCCCAGACATGCGATTTTGCTTGGAAATAAGGTGCACGCTTCCCACATGCCTTGTTTCCCTGCAAAATTGCAACAATTAGCTACCCAGTCATTTACCAAAATATATTTTCTTTTGCCATGTGACTCTTTGGCTCACCTACTTATAAGAGACCATGGTTCAGTGGTAGAATTCATGCTTTCCATGGAGATGTTCCCACTTTCAGTCTCAAGTGAATCCAGTTAAAGAATCAAATAGCAGGTGATACGATACTACTGGCAGAAGCTCAAGCAGGATATCTTGGAAAGCTTCTGCCAATAAGAGCAGAATAATGGGCTGGGTAGATAAATAGTGTGACTTGGGATAAGGCATCTTCCTATGTTCCTACAAAACATGAAAGGAAAATCCATAATGTATGTAGCCGTTGCATGGGGTGAAATCCAACAGGCATTTACACCTCTGCTGATTCCTTTGTGACCCACCAATTCCTGTCTGGAAGTGGGGACCACCAGTTGTAGAAGGAAGATTTAGTGCTTCCAGAACAACTGGAAACAAGCAAAAACACTTGTTAGTGGAATGGGGCTGGTTAATGGAGCTTGCATAAGGGCCCCACTCGGGAAATGAGATTTTCCATTCATTCAATGCTTCCTCTTGAAAGCGCTAGCACAGTGAAATCAGTGGGAGCCACCACTTCTGCAACAGACTCGGGGGCACAGGAGAATTGGCGGAGGGGTAAGTGCCCCATTGGATTCTGCCCATGGTATTTAGACTAAACACAGAATAAGGCCCTTGTAACAGCCAAGGATTCAATATGGACCAATCAGCAAAAAATTCCAGTATCAGTCTTTTGTACCTCTAACAGAGTGTGAGAGTTTACATAGGAGCAAGTCTGGATCTAACACATCGTTTAAATGTGTGGCTTGTTCCAAAGTTGTTCACCATAGTTTTCCAGTTAGGACAAAATAATTACTGGAAGGCTTCCTGGGGTGCTCCTACTCACTCATGCAAATAGAAGAGAAAAGGAGCTGCATACATGCCAAAAATGCTCATTCATATCTCAGGTTATGAATGACTGAGATATGGTAATTTGAACACAGTCACTGTCCCTGAAAATGAGCCCTTGGCGCGGCTTAAATAATTCAATGCGTTGGACCTCTCAACCTATGATAATAATACTGGTGATCATACTGAGCATTCTTGATGGTTAATCCCTTACCTGCCCTTCAAGCAGCTCAGGATCAGGCCCATACAAATTCTAGTATGATTAGGAGAAAATTGTTCATGGGCTTTTTTATGTTATAAAGTCCCTCTTTCTCCATGGAGTATTAAATCACTTTTAAAAAATATAAGGCTGCAATCCTATGCTTACTTACTTGGGAGTAAGTACCATTGAACTCAGTGGGACTTACTTCTGAGTAGACATATATAGGATTGCACTGTAAGAAAGCTAACTTAAATGATAGTTAAATCTTAGTTACCTTTAACTAAATGTATTAAAATTCAGTTGCTTGTGTTAATTAAAGAGGCTACTTTGAGGATAAGTGAAAGAATGTGATCTTGCTGTCCCTTTGTGTCTTACATGAAAAGTGCTAATCTAAATGCTTTCAGATTTGTAAAGCAAATTAATACATGCCTATTTCTTTTCCCACCACATAGGCCAAATCAATTCCATATTCATCTTTAATGAATGGGAAGAATAAAATGAACTTGAATGTCTCTCTAATCCATTAGAACAATACATATTCCCTTTAAAAGACATTGTAGCAATTACTAAAAATAGAATTTATGTACAATGCCAATAAAAAATGAAAATATCTGTTCCATAGCCTTAACAAGTAGCTCCTAGAGAAGGCTATGGTGGTTTTTTTGCTCTTGTCATATGCTGCTTCCAGATGAGGCTTTTATTGTGCAGTCGCCTTGCCTCATTCAACAAATATTACACGGCATCCAGACAACGTGGATATCTTCATCCCAGCCATGTTTTCTCACTGAATATTCCATCTTTCTTTATTTTATTTTTTGGGGGGGACTGTTAAGGAGAGGGAAATGGAATAGCTTGTACAGTGCCTTTTGATTGGTAGCAGTAAGAGGATCTATAAGTTTAGAGCTGGTTCCCACAACATATTTTCTTCTATAGACAATTTACACAGGTAGTCCTTGTTCAAGTATGTACTGGCCTGTAACATAGGTGAACCAGATGAACACAGATATAGTCAACGGTACATTTCTAGCCACCAGAATTCTGTGGATTTTATCTATGATTGCCTATCTAGATGAATGTGTACCCATCAAATATCAGAACTGTTTGCATGCAGATAAAAACATCATGAGTGAATTTTTATTGATCCGTACTGAAAATAAAACCACGGACCAGGAACAAATATCAAAGGGTTGGTCAGTGCAATAGGAAACATCTAGAGTTACAAAAATAAAGAGCGTCGTCACACAGGGGAAAATTGTGTTTGCTTACAGTCACTTCTCCGCCCACGCAACTGTGCCTCATTACTCCCTCTTTTGAAGGAGGAAGTAAACAACGTGCATGTGGCTCATTCAGTGGGCCATTTTGATTGTGATGCTTCTGCACACAGCAGGAGATAGCAGCAACTTCCATATTTAAAAATAAATCAGACTTACTGGGGTGGGTTTTTTGTGGCGCGAAGAAGGCTAGAAGGGGGCGGGAGGCATGCAGGAGGCAGATGATGTCGTGAGAGGGACCTGTGAAAATCCATGAGTGCCCAGTAACAAGTGTGCATTAAAATGCTTGTCTGATGGAGTTCAAAAGAAAGAGTGACAATGTAAAACAGATTGGAAGAAAAATACTGAGCAGCTCCAGTTTGAAAGGATACAGAATTCTGAAATAATATCAATATTTCTATAGTGCTACAGTTTGAACAAAAAGCCAATAATTAATTTCCTTATCAGGAAATGCTCTGAAATATTTGCAGAATCCTTTTATGCTTTAGCAGCATGTCTCTTATTTTGCTGGCATATATAATCCAAGAAATACCCTGAAGATTTAGGTAAGCTTTGCTCCTTTCCTTACGCATTAATCCCTGCCTACATCTGTCATTGCTTCACTTTGTGTTATAATCCTCTTCTTAACCCTCCAAAATTGACTAAAAGGAACATTTGTTTGTTTGTCACAGTCACCTCTAGCCGGTTCTTCTACCCGGAGTGTTGATTCTGAACTTGCATCATTTAACAATTATGTGCTATCACGGGCAAAGCGAGGTAAGTAATGATGTCATCTCACTTCTGCTGTTCCTGCTTATTCAGCATATTGTCAGAGCCATGTTGGTCAAAGCACTTACATATTTGGGTAGAGATTCAAATCTTACTTGTTCTCATGTCTGATGACTGTCTGAGTGTCCTCCTGCTCCTGCTGCATGGGGGCCCAATTTGTAAAGTTAAAGGTAGACATACATGATTTTGCTCACATTAGTCCCTTATATATTGTAGTCTTTAAAAAGCTGTTTTGACTTTACTGTACAAATTGGGTGACTTGATCTTTTCCTTATTGCTTGATGTCTGCTATTACAATGCTTTTCTTTCACTCTCAAACTAATATCTTATACACGCACACCCTTCGGTTGAAATCAAGAGCCCAAGCTTCTCTAGCCATGTTCCCCACCCCAAATACTCTTGCTACATCAAGGAAAGACTCCATCCCAACCTTGAACTGTGTACGTAAGGAAAAGGAAACCTGGAGTTTTGCCTGTCCATTCTATTCTAAAATAGGGCCCAACGCTATGGAGCACTTATGCCTCCACCAATTTTCTTGTGCCCTGCCAATTCCTGTCGACAAGCAGCACTCACCGCATGTGTAACAAAGATTTAAAATTTCTGGGGCAACTGGAAATGAGTGAAAATGCTCGTTTCTGGAATGGGGCAGGTCAGCAGAGTTCCACCAACCTGTCCCAATCAAAAAATATCTGTTTCTGCTCAGTTCAGGGCTTATTCTGGGAAGCACTAAATCACTGTTGCACAAACAGTGGGTTCTGCACATGCAACAGAATCAGTGGGACCCACTGCTTGCACAACAGAATCTGCAGGATGCAAGAGAATCTGTTGGGGGGGGGGGATAACTGCCCCCATTGGAGTTAGGTAGTAAATTTTTAAGTCAAGCTTGCAGGGGTGTCATCTTTCCTTTTTTATTTTGAAAACTGAGGCAATAAACATAGAAACTAAAAAGGATTGTGAGTAATTGTGATGATTCATAGTGTAGAAGCCTTTAAAAATATATCCTGGAAATGGTTTGCCTCCTTATAGCAAGACTACTTGTTAAAAATAACAAGCTGTATGGTGAAACCAAGCAACCATGCTTCCAATGCTGATGTGTTGCTAGTAGGGGTTATTTCCCAGGGAAAACCATTCCCTTTCCCTTTTAAGTTTCAATTCCATGCAATTTCCAAAAGTACGGAACATTCCAGAAATATTTTCCATATATACAATTTATATATGTATTTATATCAAAGGGGTTATAAAAGAAATGATCTAACAAAGCAAAACCATAAGATATATGCACATAATCAGTCAGGAATCAAACCAGGATAATTTAGCAATCCTAAAGTTCAAGTGAAAGGGTATCAAAATGCAACCCTACCACACACACTTGAAAAGGTGTGCACCATTTTGAGTGAACACCATACCCTTTTGAGATTCCTTATACAAAGAAACCTACAAACCTCATAATCCCAGCAGAAATTTCGGGAGTGTTTTGATTTAGCTCAGAGTCAGACAAACTGGTTCTCCCTGCTGTCAGTTCAACTTTCCCCCTATGCCAAAAAAAAAAAGAAAAAAACCACCTTTGAAGTTTTTCAGCATTCCAAGGGAACTATCAAAGTCCAAACAGTTTCCAAGGTGAGACAAGTTCACACAACTCTAATGACAACGTCAAATGCTTAAGAGATACTTTCTATGATTTCAATAAAGTAAAAAAATAATTCTTATATCCTATGCCTTAATGCAAGGGTGAGCAATTTTGGGAAGTCTTGGGGCCATTTTCCCGCTTTCCAGTATGCTGCCCCACCCCCATGTGTCTATGGCCTCGTTCAGACGGGGGAAAATTGCATTTCCCGACCATGGCTCTGCTTGAAACGAGCTGAAATTACATGGGGAAGAGAGCAGTGACCACATGTCTTGTATAGTTCAATGCAGTTCAGTGGGACATCACCCTCTAGTGGGCATTTTATAGCACAATTTTGCCTGCACATGGCAGGAAATCCCAACAAATATTGACATATCTCAGAAGGCTTGGGTTTTCTGAGGCTTACTTTTTATCGCTAAAACTGGGAAATGGAGCGGGAGACGTGCAGGAAGCTCACAGCGTCGTCAAAATGACCCGTGAACATCCGTGAGTGGCCAGTCATGAACATGCTATAAAAACTCATTTAAAGAAGCCCAGAACAGTGGGGAAATAAAAGAAATAAAAACAAAATGGCACCCCATGCTACGTTGGATCACCAAAAGAGTCAAAATTGGTTTGTTGCATGCAGTTTAAAAAAACATAGATTTTTCTGGGCGGGGGTCCTCCAAATTTTGGTAGATGGCAGGGGCCACACTACATGTAGCCCACCCCTGCCTTATTTAATTTCTGATTTCAGTTAGAACAACAGTAAAATGAGGGATGTGTTAGATCTGACCCTTTATTTCCACGGAGTTTTCCACTTCTATGTTCCACAATCTTGGATATCTATGGAAATTCTGCAGAAGGTCTTGATGTGCTTGCTTTCAATAAGATTTGTATCCCCAATCTTAAGCTTACCAGCTGGCTTGAACAAGAGGTTGTGAATACTGCTGCCACTTATGTTTTTTCCCCTGACAGATAAGTAAATTGGAATTGGACAGAAGGTGGGTTCCATATAATCGTCTGCAGCAGTGGAGTTACAGTATCAGTGTCAAATATCAAATTTGCCAGATTATTGTAACATCAGTATGAGTGTGAAATAATTCTGATTAATTAGTTTGTAAGCGTAGATCAGGTTTGGCTAAGAAACTGGTTCAGATTATCTTCTCCCAAGTCACCTTCTTGGGCCAAGACTAAGAACTAACATCATTTTATGATGATGGAACTGAAAACCAGTTACCTTTTCACTGGGTATCCCTTTAAAGGCCCAAACCACAGCATGATCTCATGAGCCCTCATCTTCTAGAAAGTCCAGCTAAAGAAATGACAAATTCTAAGTAGCACCAGCTGTGGTTTTAACATCCTCCCTGTGGTGATGTATGTATGTTAGGTAGCAATTGATAAGATCGATTTCATCTTTCATGCTGATATTCCACATTTAGCTTCTAGAAACTTGAAGCTAGGCCTCAAGAACATAGCAAAATGGTTTCCACATATGATTAGCTTCTCAGATAGTTAAATGGAAAAATTAATCAGTTCTGTATCAATTTCTCTGTTAAACACCTTATCCATATGTCAGGAGGTGTCTCTACCGCAGGGGTCCCTAACATGACACCCACAAAGCTCTTCACTCACTTCTCCCTTCAAAACTTCATTTCTAATTTTTTAAATAAAATGTTAGAGTGACAGGTTCTCCTTGCTGTTCCTGATCCTGCCATGATCAGTTGTTTGGCAGGCAGGAAGAGAAGGAAATATTTGCTTCTTGGCCCCGCTCAATCTTTTTCTGCCCACCAGACATTTTCCCTTTACTTGCTCTCTCTCTCTCTCTCTCTCTCTCTCTCTCTCTCCACTTCCAACCTCTAGTTATTTATCCCAACCTCATTATTTCTCTACCCCAATACCTTTCTTCATGATTTCTCTTCCTTCCCCATCCCTAGCCGCTTTCTTTCAACCCTTCCTAGCCCCTAGCCTTGCACTCTCACTGTTTCTCTCCCCTCCCCTTCTAGGCTCCGGCCTTGCACTTTCTTCTTACTCCTTTTCTTTGCTATTTCCACCTCCCTTTCAGCCTCTAGCTCACTATTCCTCTCTTCCACACTTGGCTGTTTCTCCCCTCTCATAGCCTCTGTGGGATCAAATATGTAGATTGGCTTTAGATATCATATTCTTCCTCTCTTTGTACTCAGTTTCTTGTCTTTTGAATTAACTTGTCTTTAGACTAGCCGGGCACCCATAACAGCCGTTAAGTGACTAGCCTCCATGGGAACCATCCTCCATGGAACCATTTTGTGATAGTACCCACAGCAGTTTTTCAAATTACTAAATGTGCCCATGTGTTCAAATGGCTAGGGACTTCGCCCTGGCCAGGGGCAGCATATAATCACTAATTTACTTTGAATATTTTTGGATTACCACTTAAAATTCTTTCCAGCTTTTTGCCATTGCTACTTTTATTACCACTATTTAATAATTACTAATAATGTGCCAACTCAGACTTCCCTAACCTGATGCCCTCCAAATGTGTTGGACTGCAACTCTCTTAATTCCCAGTCAGCACTGGGAATCATGGGATTTGTAGCCCAACACATCTGGAGAGTACCAGGTTGGGAAAGCTATGCTAGATACTATATGTGAAACATAGAAGTGACAGAGGCCTTGCCCAGAAGATTCAAAATCTATATTAAATAACCAACAAAATAGGGTCGGGAAGTAGGAAGGAAGAAGTTAGGGGATAACAATTGGGTAGTGAAGATTGGGGTCAGGAGAGAGTTATGTAACAATGGAAATGAAAGTAAAATGAACCTGGAACATTGCCCCCCAAAAAGTTTTGCTGAAAATGTAGAGAGGAGAAGTGAGGGGTCTGCCAAATTGGGGATGAGAAAGGAGACTAGGGCTGCCTCTACAAGAGAGGTTTAAAGCTCTTTCAAGGCGCTTAAATTTTTTTACCTCTACAAGAACGGAGCACAAATCAGGCGTAGAGGCGCGTTATCTCTCCGATTATGCGCATTATCGAATGCGCGTTAAACAGCGAGTTTTATTTTGTTGTGTCCGTTAAAGCGCATTTTGACTATGTGAACAAGCGCTTATGCGCATTAATGACTTGTAAAGCGCATTTTGGTCATCCGTTAATGTGCTTCGCCGCCTCTCGTGCAGAAGTATTAGGCATAAATGCGCTTTAGCGATTATGCGCATAATCGCCTAACCAGGCGCAAAAGCGAATCCTTGTAGAGGGGACCAGAGAGAGATAACATTTGGGAGTTCATAATTTAAGAGCAGTGAGAACGGACATATTCAGATCACGAAGAATGAGGTAGTAAAATATGCTCTGTTATTCAATGTACAGGTGATCAGAGGCAAGCCCTGCCCATGGATACAGAGGTCTATGAAAGTCCATATGCAGATCCAGAAGAGGTGAAGGCTAAAAATGTCACCCTTGATAGAGATTTGCTGACTCTGGATGACCAGGAACTAGGTTCTGGTAATTTTGGCACTGTGAAAAAAGGCACCTATGAAATGAAAAAGTAAGTTTTGAAATATTGCCATCTTGCTGTTCCTCCATTTTGACTCTTATTTACTCTTTGTTATAAGTCTGTACCTACTGTATACTTTATAAGGAGTGTATTCAATCAAATGACTATGATTCATTTGTATATAATTTACAAATGCATTTTTAAGGGTATATAGAATAGTTTTCACTTAGTAATTAAAAAAATATTAAACTAGGCCATATATATATTTACGTAAAAGTTACACTGAATTTAGTAAGATTTATAGCCAGATGTTTGCATAGGATTGAAGCTGCGCAATTCAAACTAGCTTTGTTTACTCAAAAGTAAGACCACTGACAGTGCAATCTATATGGAATTAGTCACAAGTAACCACCCAGAGAGCTTTGACTATTGGGCAGTATAGAAATGCAGTAAATAAAAATAATAATGAATAAGTCTCATTCAATTCAATTGGGCTTACTCTCATGTAAGTGGGTATAGATTGTAGCCTGAATTTTCCTTGTAAATGTGCATAGGATTGTAGACTTATCATGCAGTCATCTGTATGTTTACTCAGAAGTAAGTCACACTGGGTTCATTGGGGCCTACTCCCTAGTAAATGTATTTTAAATAGCATCAAACAACTTGTTAGTAGTCCCATCCTTTGAATTAGCACTTTTGTTCTGTTTGAATTTGTATATTGTAATTTTATCATGTCTGTTTTTCATGACCATATTCTTGTTACACAGCATAGAAAGGATATTCACTTTGCACTTAAAGAACAGTTAATCTGTGGTCGTCAGAAAGATGGGAAGAAAAAGTATCACATCCTCTCGATTTTAATGTGGCGCCTTGGTAATAGCCTATGTAACTAACAAGAAATTCCCCCGGTATATTTCCCCCTTTTATGAAAGGTTTAGTCATGCAAGGCCTGAGATCAACCTGAAGCCCACCAAAGCTTATTCTAGGGAGCTTTGCTAGGCAGGATGAAACACATGAATTAAGCAATGTAGTCTGCCTCTCCCCTGAGGTGTCACACATAGGCACACTAGACTGAGCTTATGCCAAAGAGGTAAGGATACACAAAAGCACTGCATATTATTAAGTTTCCTGGAAATTCCTTTGAAGGGGAAAGAAGACAGTAGCTGTGAAAATTCTCAAGAATGAAAATAATGATCCAGACGTAAAAGATGAACTCCTGAGAGAAGCAAATGTAATGCAACAACTGGATAACCCATACATTGTCCGAATGATTGGAATATGTGAAGCTGAATCCTGGATGTTGGTAATGGAAATGGCTGAACTTGGCCCCTTGAATAAATATTTGATTCAACACAGGTAAGTTGGCCTTCATTTTATTTAACTAATTAAACGAATTAATTACTTGAGCTAATTATATACCACTTGATGTCACAAGGTCTCTAAGTGGTTTACATAAGAAATACATAAAATATAATATAAAAACAATATAAAATAATAAATACATTAAAAAGAGTAAAACATAACAGTGCAATTACACATCAGGGAAAGCCTGAATAAATAGCTGCATCTTCAAGAGGCATCTAAAATTCACCACAGTTTCTGCCTCTTGAGCCACACATGGGAGACCATTCCAGAGGGTGGGTCCTGCTACTGAGAAAGCCTGCTTATATCCTGTTACTTGACAGCATGCTGTTGGTCATTGGATGACCACCAAGGCCTCCTCAGAAGATCTCAGGGATCCATTTGATGTATATAGGGCGAAGGGTTTGCTAGGTATCCTGGTCCTGATTTCTTTAAGGCTTTGAACATGGTTCGGTAGCTACTAGGCAGCCAGTGCAATTCTTTTAACACAGATATAACATGTGTATAGCTAGATGCTCCACTGAGCATCCTAGCTGCTGCATTCTGTACTCGCTGCAGTTTCCAAACCAGGCAAAAGGGCAGCGCCACATAGATCACTTTAGAGTAATCTAATTGTGAACTTACCCATGCATGGATCACTGTGGCTAGGCAACTCTTATCCAAGGACGGACATAGTTGGCGCAACAACCGAATTTGGGAATGAGTGTCCTGAGCCACTGAGGTCACCTGGGCCTCCAGTGACATCCTTTATTGAATCTTTAAGCATTAACAAATAAAATGCATGGAACCTTATGCACAGATTTGCAAAGCATGTAAGCTCTACACGTAAGAGGGGAAGCAGACAGAAGTGCACTAACTCCCCCGTCCTCATCAATTTCCACACGTAGATGGTTCTAAATCACACAGAGAGACTCCATGAATAGAAGAGTCTCTCCACTCTCCACTTTATGTGTAGAGTTTACATGCTTTGCAAACACCTGCATAACGCGAATGTTAATCACTAAAATGGACTCTACACATTTGTAATTTGTGATATATGACAAAAAATTATGTGATGTATGATAAGATAACATTGTTTATTGAAGCATTAAGAAAGCACTATACTGCTAGTAAACCTGTCTCTATTAAGACCTCCTTGGAATAGCACCCTGATTGGCCATCCTAAGCTCACAAACACCCCTGTTTATCTGGAGCCCATTGGACTTGACTGCTATTTTGCTGGCTTTAGTATTCCACAGGTGAATTTCCTACACAGCCATCACTGAGATATAGAAAACTCATGTATAATAAATGCACACATACCTATTAGTCTTATAGGCCCCTTCCAACTCTACTATTCTATTATTCTAGTCATGTAGACACATACAATAGAGAGCCATGATAAGCACTGGGTTTCTGCCAATTGTACACTCATTGCCCACTTTGGGCAATACGTTGCTTGTGCTGACTTCCCTGCGTTTGTTCATCATAACTCTCCAATGAAACTCTGTTCATTCAGTTGTTGCTGTCAAGCTTTTAAAATCTGCTGAGCTAGACCAGAGATGACTAATAGGTTAATCTAAATTTTGGCAATATGTTATGACAGTAAAAGAGCCTGTGGCATCACTGGGGAAAACAGGTTGGGCAACTCGAACATTGTAGAGAGAGATTTTTCATCCGGAGCCTTGTCTGCCTCCTTGATAGCAGCAGAAGTGGGCACTTCACAACCATTCAGCTCAATACACTCCAGCATCCAACAGCAGCAAAGGGCAACAGCTTGGAGAACAGAGGAGAAATTGCAGGCATTCACCTGCTCCACATTAGCTGCTGCTCTGAGGGCCAAGGCTCTCTATTTTATACTGTTATTTTAACATGTGCCTGGGAAATTCATTAGAGAATCTAGAGGTGAAGAGAATGTCCCTATTAGTGTGGTCATGGGTAGGGGGAAGTATAGCATTGGAGGATTAACAGGCTAGTTGATGAGAAGTGGGGCTGGATACCTTACACCTATCACCTCTTCTAGTTTTTCCTCCAACCAGATGTTTCCTGGCTACCTTACTAGCTTACCCTCAGGTCTGATGGTGTCACTGAATGCCAGGTTGGTCCAAAACAAAATCTTCTTCATCCATGATTTAATTGTGGATGAGAAGGCCAACCTGGTGTGAATTCCTGAGACTTGGCTGTGCCATCCTGGTATTCCATGCAGTACTTAACATGCTGTATGGAGGGAGGTTTGCTGTTGGCTAGAGGAATTCTGTCTCCTTCCCTTCCTATTCATTCAAATGCTGATCTTGAGTGTTTGTACTTCGATTTGGGAAACTGGGATGGATTAGGGATTCTGCTGGTGAACCACCCACCCTTCAGTCTCCTTGCCTGAGCTGATGGAGATGGTCTCAGATTTGGTGGTGAGGGCCTTTAAAATGATAGTTCTGGGGGTTGCAACTTCCATGCCAAGGCTGCTGTATCCAGGGCTGCTCAGGACTCCATGACTGCCATGACAACCATGGGGCTGTCTCAACATGTGATCGGCCCAACACATGTAAGAGGGCACACACTTGGTTTGGTTTTCTTGACTGGGCAGGAGGATAGTGATCTGAAAGTGGGAAATTAATATCTTATTGTCATGGTTGGTCACTTCCTATTGAGGTTTAGACTCTCGGTGGCCTTTCTACTCTGTGTAGGTGGGAGACAAAGCAAATTAAGTTGGCATATTTGTCTATACATTATTGGTTTCTGTCCTCTACTGGGTGACCTTTGGAAGTGGGACACTTCATGCTTAAGACCAGTAAGATAGGTACATATTTATTTATATGTACTTTTTGGCCCTAAAAAGCCCCCAGCCCATAGCCCACATAAAAACACAGTCACAATACAATAAAGCCCAATTAAAATACAATGCAGTGAAATAATGAGGAATGTAAATGTGCTCTTTTTTAAAAAAAACAAATAAATCCAGAGATGTCACAGAAAGGAATCTCATAGAGCTGGTTCATCAAGTTTCCATGGGGATGAAATATTTGGAAGAAAACAACTTTGTGCACAGAGATTTAGCAGCTAGAAACGTGCTGCTGGTTACACAACATTATGCCAAAATCAGTGACTTTGGACTTTCAAAAGCTCTTGGCTCTAATGATTATTACAAGGTAATATTTCATCCTTTAATTCCTTTGACTGAGATTTCTCATCATGTTATTGGGTGTTGTGATGTTTCACCAGGACATGCTGTCCTCTGCAAACTCATTCAGAAAAAACAAGTAGCTAAGACAATCGCTTATTGGAAATTCCTATAATCAGGTCTATTCAAACATGATAATTTCTTAGCTTCTTTTATTTATTTAATAAATGTATATGCCGCCCTTTAATAGAAAATATTGTCTGGCTTGCAAAGCATTTTTTCTTGGTTCACACATCCAAAAAGAGTTAAACAGTTTTTTAAAAACCATGCTAGCCTTAAGTGTTGGGAGCTGAGTGAAGCGGGAAGCTAGGGCCAACAGGTACAGCTATGTTACATTTGCTCAGGTGACGCTAGCAGTTTGCCTCCAATTGATATAATTAGTTCACAGCATTGTTCTGCACTAAAGAAGGTGGAATCTGATGGTGGCGAACTCTCCTCTCCTCCCCTCACTGTGGATGCAGGGATGGGACACGCTGGGCTTTAATAACTGAAAATATATACATATTTCTTCTTATGGCTAACATAATATAATAGGCTAATTTTGTCTTCTTTAATTTTGGGGATCATTGTAGGCAGAACATTATGGGAAATGGCCTGTCAAGTGGTATGCTCCAGAATGCATGAACTTTTTCAAGTTTTCAAGCAAGAGTGATGTTTGGAGTTTTGGTGTATTAATGTGGGAGGCTTTTTCTTATGGACAAAAGCCATATAAGGTAGGTTTTTCACCATTAAACTTCTCTTCCTAGCTTCCAAACACAGAACTAGAAGCAATCTAGTTTGGTTAAAATAAATCCTGCATGGAAATAAATCTAAACCTGTCGATTGCAGCATCTCTTTGGGAGAAAAATAATCCAGAAATTGTGCCAGCAGCACATATTGGATGTGGGGGTGGGATGGGGCTGACAATAAGTCATGTGTAGTCAAGATTGCCCCATTATTAGTTACAGCTCATAGAGTTTGGGCATGGAGTAGGACATAGATCTGGTCGTTGGGCAGCCCACCTGCTGGGCAATTCTCCACTGCAGCCTGCATGTTGGGTAACATAGGGAGAGGAAAGATCTTGGAGTTCCCACCATGGCATGGACCATTTACAGCAGTCATGCCCAAGCCGGGCTGGAGCCTTGTGATCCCACCCCAGGATTCCTTATTGGAACCCCTTCTCTTTGGGAGTGGGGTGCCCAAACCCACGTACTCCCTGCTTGCAACCCAATTGTTATAAGGTATGTGAAAACCTTGAGGACTAACAGTCAACCATGCCCACAGGTACCCCATCAATCTCTGACTAAAAGTGGTGCATAGCAGTCTAAAAGTTAAGGAGAGCAGGTTTGAGATATCTGATCTGGCACTGACCAAAGCCACATGGAGGTTCTCCTTATATGCCCTGGAAACAAACTAGTGAGGGAACTTCTTCAGTCATCTCCCCTGGGCCCTGCTCCCAGGAACCAAAGAGCCCTGCTGATAGGTCCCTGAGGGAGATCTTAGCATGCTGCATGGCTATGCAGTCTCTTGGTCCAGCTGGCCAAGCAGCCAGAGGAATTACCCAATCTGCTCCCTTCTTCCCATCCAGGCACCCATGCAATGGCACACATGGACTTCATACACATGGTGTGTGTTCTTCCTATTTCAATTAGAGCCAAAACCATCATCCTGACACTTTTCTTGGTCTATTAACAGACTTATCACTCTATTGCAGGGTATGAAAGGAGGAGAAGTTGCTCAAATGATTGAAAGAGGAGAACGAATGGATTCTCCATCAGTTTGCCCACCTGAGGTCTATGAGTTAATGAAAATGTGCTGGACATATAAGTGAGTATAACCATATTCATGGGGTGGAGGGGTTTCAGTGAAAACATTGGTTGGATTGATTCAGATTTTCTGTCTCCACTCTGTTTTTGTTTCTCTCTTCCCCACCTTCTGTGTTTCTTGGACTATGAAGTTGGCTTGTTTCTGCTAATCATAGTTAAGATTAACTCCAGTTTATCCAGATTTGAACAACGCTGCAGACAGAAATGAAATCTTCTGAACTCTTCCTCACAGTCACTCTGGAGGCAGAGAGTGGAAGCCTGAGGCTTGCCTAGACTCTTTCTCATTATGCTAAACTACGGTTGAGGGTTATATCTGAACCAGCCTACAATGGTGCTCTTCCCCTATCAGCACTCAAACGTAGATCCATTCCATCGGTGACAATGGTGTCCTAAATGAATTGAAATGGGAGTCTTAGAATTCTTCCCATCACTTCGCCAAATCTGGACTGGTGAAATTGCAATTAAGTTTTGTTCCAACTGGGCACTGGGAGCACAACTGTCATTGTGACAGTAGTTCAGGACAACCCCAGGTATACAGTGGACTGTTGCATGAATGATACATGCATGCCTGGAATGGACTAAACTGAAGCATAGTCCTTGGTTAAGGGGCCTTTCAAGTATTTAGGCTGAAGTTATGTATTTCTCTGAAAGAAGTTGCATAAAGCAAGGAAATGCTATGGATGCACCTCCAGTTCCACTCCTACACTTCAGGGGAGGCACAGGAACTGGCTCGTGCCTTCTACCCTCCACAACCGCTCTCCAAGAATGTCAAGTCGAGCCTGTTTTTTTATATTCTGCTGAGGTTTAATTGTGAATTTAAATATTTAATTTCCTTCAAACATGTCATCTCATACCCATTACCTACTTCCTTTATATGGTGGGGAGGGGACAGTAGTGGCTGCTTGCATTCTGTTGCTCAGGACTAGTGGCAGGATTTGTGTATTGCCCTCTGCTGGCCCCATCTCGTAGCTCCAGGACATGCTGGTGAGATTTTTTTCCCCCCGTTTTTACATTAAACAAAAGAAGCACAGTTTGTTGCATTTATCTATATTTGTGTTCAAGACCCACCTCCAGTACCTTCAAAGTATGTCACCTACTATATAGTATTTTGCATGGTCACTGTTGTTCCCACTGCTGGGGAAGAAATATTAGGTTATCTGATAAGGAGTTTGTTGATACACAGTAAATGAAGCTGTTGTGTGACAGCAAGATCCCCAAATACTATTCAGTAAATGCTGGGATAAAGGAGGTAAAATACACCTGGAAATAAGAAGGAAGCAAAGAGTGTGCATGCATACCAAAACATTTGTCTCTTTTTTCCAGCGTTGATGATCGGCCACCATTTTCTACGGTTGAGCTAAGGCTGCGCAACTTCTACTATGACATTGCACAATAAGCATACTGTGGACTTATACTGATGTTTGTAAAACAAGACACCACAGGAAGGAGACAGCAAAAAAAATCACCTCTAACAGTACTAAGATGGTCTCCATCATAAGCATTGGAAAAGAGCTTTGCTGTGAAATTGCCATGCTGATTTTCAGAGTATTTCCACATGTCAAGTAACATTTTGAAAGATTCTAATCAGTGTTTTGGACATTAGTTGTGTTTTTAATCTGTTGACTATAGGCTGGTATGGATTTTGCTGGGGGTCTAAATCCTCCTGTAGGCTGTCCCCAGGAACATTTCTTGCTTTTCAAAGTAAGGTCAGGAGATCTTCAGTGTTTTACTTTGTACTTGCTGTTTATGGGATATTGATACTGCCATTTCTCTTGGGACAATCAAATCAAGAATCGATTCTGCAGTCTGTTTCCCACAATAGCAACATACTACATCCTCTGCCTTGATCTGTATACCTAAGGCTGTGAGAGAGTAAATCCCATTGACTTACTTCTGAGGATACGTATTTAAGATTGCAGTGTAATTCACTTTCACAGTAAGAAAAAATAGATGAACTAGCATCAGCACTTAAGCTCCATTCCACTAGTATCAGCCCCTGTATTCAAAAGCCAGTATTAGACCTTGGAATCCGTATCTTTTAGAGATGCTGTATGTTATGGTCCCAACTTGCAGGCTGCTAAAAAAACTTTTATGAGAAGACACCCCAGTATGACATTTTGAAAAGATGTGCTGTGCACATCTATCCAGTGGCACACATTTCCAGGCAACCGCTGCACATCCCAGGAATTGGTTTGCTCTGGCAGGGAGAGGCTGGGGGTGCTTGAGTTGATGAATAAAGTAAGGGCTTTCAAATGTTGCACCCATCAAACAATTATGCTTTTCAGTGCCTCTCCCACCGCCACCATATATAGTCGTTTAAATTGGCCCTCTTAACCTGCACTATTGCTACTGTTCATCTCCGCAGTGCTGACTGGTAGACAAAGTTCCTCTGGTTTCCATTCCTTACTACTAACAGAGCCTCTGGATTTTTGGTGCTTCCAGACGAGGCTTTTATTGTGTAATCATCCTGCCTCATTCATGGAATTTTACAGGGGGTTCCAGACATCGGTGTCTTCCATTTAGGAACATAGGAAGCTGTCTTATACTGAGTCAGATCGTTCGGCCATCTAGCCCAGTATTGTCAACACTGACTGGCAGAGAATCTCAAGGGTTTTAGGCAGGATTCTTTCCTTTCCCTACCTGGAGAAGCCGGGGATCGAACCTGGAACCTTCTGCATGAAAAGCATGTGCTCTATATCACACTGAGCTATGGCCCCTTATATTTGTAACCCTCTTGTGTTTGGCCGCTGTTTCCATCTTTTTTTCTTACCACAGAAAGTATGTTAAGGAAGAAAAGATGATTAGCTACACTATGTCTTTTGACTGGTGTCTCTAATAGCCATCCCTCCATCTGGAAGCACCTTCAGTGACTGGAAATTCTAGGGCTGGAGGTTCCCGGAATGCTTGGTCTTATGCACTGCCTGCCTATAAACAACGCCAGATCCATGCTGCAGCCTTTTGCTGTATTTTCTGAAAGACTTTGTACTTGATATTCTATTCTTTTAAAGCTCTTAGAGGTTTGTTCTCTTAATTGTATCCATATAATCCAGCATAATTGTAGCCCTATGTCCTGTTATGAAGACTTGGGAATAGGAAGAGACTAAATTATACTACAGAGATATGTGTGTGTTTTTAAATAACGAAGCATAAGTCACTCTGACCTGAACATAATGTTTTTTGTATTTCTTTAGGAATGTACAAGATTATTAATAAGTATTCTATAATAATTGAATAAGCCTTTGAGTGATTGAATTGAATTGAACTGTTTTGCTATTTTTAAATACTTCTCAGGAATCATAATAGATGGCTACAAGTGCTTTATCTGTTTCCATAGCAAATAAAATGGTGATGTTGTAGCAGAACTCAAAACCACTTGTAGTTTCTATATGATAAATGTGATCAGTGTGTAAACCATAGTTTCTAAGTGAGAGGAAACTATCAACACAATTCTTATGCACACATAAATGGGATATAAATCTAGCAGATGGAGTTTGTATGAAGGCCTGCCATCTCAATCCATATGAAAGTGGTCAAAATCCATGATTTCTACTTCTGAAAGTTTGGTGTAAGTAGCTAGGTTAAAGGAGAGAGATATAAATGTATATTTCTTGCCTACCTTAGCAATTTTAAAAGGGATTTTAACTCAGATATTTCTTTTAAATCACATCCATAATAAAAACCTAGACTTCAGTCCTGGACAGTCTTCAGAATTCAGCTATACTGTGCATTGGGGATAGGAGTATGCATGTTTAGGTGATGCAAAATTTCTCATTTTGCATCTCAAATTTATATTACTATGCAAAACTAGACCCATCTTGATTTAGCAATCTCCCAGATGTCCCCCATTTTTCCCAGTAGTTCAACAGGGAAACAGGACACCGCTCTCCTCTTTGGCTTCCTTGGCAGAAAAGGAATAGGAGGAGACCCCCCTCTACCCATGTATGCATTACATATGCATGCTCACATTCATCAACTTCTTCCTGCTGGAGGAATACTTACCAAACAGGCCTTAAATATATACAAGTAAGTGGAAGGTAGAGGGAAAGGTCCTGTAGTAATCTACGCCAGTTTCCACAATTATCACTCTTGCAATGGTAGTAAATGGAGAACCAGTACAGACTTCTTTTAGATGTAAGAAGTGTCTTAGAATGCAACCAGAAATATTTGCACTAGACTCTATGAATACAAAACATCATTTAATGTGTTTTTAAAATGAAGTTCTGTCTTATCTACTGATACACAGAAAATGTTTATATTGTATTGTTTCCTACTGTCTATATTTTGATTAAAAAAACAACAAAATTTTCTGGCTGGTTGTCTTTCTTGGTCTAGTTCTTCAGCTTCTTTGCTCAGTACCATTTTATATAATAGGAACTCCCACGTATAGTGATGGAATTGCATTAGGAATGTGGTGTTCCACATTTATGTGACTATCATAGCCAAGACTGTGCTTATTCTCCAAGATTAACATGTGGAAACAAAAAGAGAGATAGCACTGCAAACAGCTGAAATAGGGGAGGAAACAGTACTAGTAAAATATTTTTTTATAGGGATGTGCACACCCGAAAATATCGTATTGTTTCGTTATCGGAATTTCGGATCAAAAAAGTTATTGTCTCTGATAATATCGTAGGTGAACTGTATCATATCGTACGATATTTATATCATTTCAACATTTTGCCCTATAGACTCTCGAGTTGATTTTTGAGTCAGAAAAGTCTAAAACTTCTTAATTTTCCAAGTTACAGGTTTGAAACTTGGTCACAGTGAGTACAGACTGAGTGCTGCTAGTCTTGTGTGCCAAATTTTAGAACAATCGGTGCAAGCGTTACTCGGAAGTACGCTTTCAAAATCCACTTTTTCAGGTGGCTGAAATGTGGTCCTTTTTCAAGAGACGTCCATTACAGATGGGCATCTCACAGATGGCCTTGAGGGGACTGAACTGTGCCCTATTTCAGATGCACGGCTGCAGGCGTTACTTGGAAGTCAGCCCTCAACAACATGCATTGTTTCCGGTAATGCACTCCATGCTGCTGCTGCTATGTGCTATAATAACTCCTCATTTTTAAAGATCTAGTCCTTAAAGTTGGTGACCTTACCGAAGGGCTGTAGGGAGTAGACTCATGGCAGCACTCCGTGATGAGAGCATACGTCAGTTTGACATAGCTTCTCTCAATGTTGGTATTGAAGCCAAAAACGCACATGCACATCGACTCACCAAGGTGGGCCGGGCAGGCACAGTGGCTCAAAAAAGGCAATGTGTGAGATGCTTCTGCATCCCCACTGTAATGGAGGCTAGGAGGAAGAAGACGATACCTGTGCACAGACGGCAGGCAGGCAGATGCAGGCAGGCAGTTATTTTTGGCAGAGGTGGGCACAGAGGCAGAGGGCCAGTTGGATCTGTCCCCGATCATTGAAAGTGAACTTAGTCCATCCCTAAGCCTTGTGCTGGGTCGACTGCACATCTGGCAGGAAGTGCCTGGACAGCCCAGGCTTCTGAAGCCCCAAGGAAAATGTGCTGCTCCACCTGAAGTAGGTGATGTCAATGAGGTGACTGGTTCCCAGGAATCCAGAAACTCACCCATCTCTATCTGGAGATGCACCTGGCTGAGGAGGACCCATCCCTAAATCATAAAAGGAATAATGAGGGGAGAGGATGTGTGTGTGGGGGGGGGAGAGCGTTGGATGTGGAAGGATGTTTCTCAAAAGTGGGAATTTCACAGCCTTTCTTGAAGAGCCAGCCTTAGCCAGGAAGGGCCTTGGAGGGGCATGAGATACCCCTGCAGCAGGGCAACCTGGATGATCCTAGCAAAGCACACATGCTGATCGAGGCCTTGCAATGCCGACCGACAGCAAAGCAGGGATCCAGTGCTACCTCAAAGTGGTCCCACACTATGCTGCCCTGTCACTTCTGGGGTGACCCAGTCTGCCTGCCAGTGCATGGACTCTTGGGTGTCACCACAGGAGCAGGGGTAGAAGAAGACCTTTCTTAAAGAGCCAGCCTTAGCCAGGCAGGGCCTAATTGGGCCAGGAGATATCCCTACAGCACACCAACCTGGAGGATCCCACAAGCAACACCAAACAGACAGTGAGGAATTTTGCTCTGCGGAAATTCCTCTGCCAGGCACAGTGGACCCACTCCACTGAACTGAACGGACTAAGAATCTAAAAGACTGTCTTGTACATTCGGACTATACAAAAGAATTACCTAAGATGGATATACAGTCTACACTGTTTAATTTACCAAAACCCCAGGGGTTTCATCCCTGTGGATACTGCATTTATTGCAAATACGCAAAGAAGGCCGTGTCGTTTACAAATAAAACAACTGGGAAGATGATTATTATAAAAGACTTCCTGAATTGTAATTCTGTGAATGTAGTATATGCCATAACTTGCCCTTGTGATAAGAACTATATAGGCAAAACAACAAGAGCCCTTAAGGTTAAGGTGGGAGAACACCTCTGCAATCTTAGATATAATAGAGAAAGGGCTCCAATGGTTAAACATTTTCAGGAAATGAAACATCAACCAGAGTCCTTAAGATTCTGGAGCATCGAGAAAATCAAGGGGTGAAAAGGTTTTAAGTAAAAGGGATTTTTTTTTGGATCTTGCATCTTCAGTCATTCATTCCAAGGGGGATGAATGATTCCTTGGATTGGAACAATTTGAAACTTTGAGATAAAAGAGGGGAGACTATAAGAAGTTGAGCAAGTGAATCATGGCAGAATCTAGCCACTGAAAGAACAAGTAAATAGATAATTGACTCGGAGTCCATTAAGGGCCATACAAGGCACCTGATAACAGGCTGATAAAAAGCAGGTTGGGGGAGAGTAACATACTTCAAAGATTTTTGTATTAGGAAGGACATACAAACAGAAAGCAGTAGGGGTGTGCACGGACCCCCCGGATTGGATCGGGACCCAGATCGGGACCTCCAATTTTGTCTCGGATCGGACAAAATTGGAGGCCCCCCTGGACCGGATCGGGTCCGATCCTGATCCAAAAATCGGACATCCAATTTTTGGATCAGCCGCCATTCCCCCCCCCCCCCCAATAGACTTGCATTGGGGAAAAGAAAGCTTTCCCCCAATGCAGGTCTATGAGGAAAAAATGAGGGGGGCCTAACTCCCTCCTCCCCCCGGGGCTGTCCGCTGTGGATGGCCCCGGCAGGTAAGCCCCCTCTCCCGTGCTCCTTCCCCTCCCGGGGCCATCCGCTTCCATCCGCTGGCACCCGCAGGTGCCAGCGGATGGAAGCGGAGGGCCCCAGGGGGGTAAGCCCCATCCCCCTGCTTACCTTCCGTGGCCGTGCGCTCCCATCCGCCGCTGGCCACTACTGCGACTTGCCCCTAGGGAGCGGATGGCCACGGAAAGTAAGCGCGCCATGGGCCCCCCACCCCACTGTCCTCTGCTTACCTTTCGTGGCCATCTGCTGTTGGCCACTACTGCGAGCAGGCTTCGCAGCTTGTTCCTGAGTAGTGATGTCATCACCTGGCACGCTACCTAGAAACAGGCCACGAAGCCTGCTCGCAGTAGCGGCCAGCGGCTGACAGGAGCGGATGGCCACGGAAGATAAGCGGGCCAAGGGCCCCCCTCCCCCTTCCCCCCTCCCCCCGCTTACCTTCCGAGGACGTCCGCTCCCATCCACCGCCCGCTGCCCCTGTTGTCCGCTTCCATCGGCGGGCGCCCGCTGGCGCCCGCCAATGGAAGCGGACAGCCCCGCTAGGGAAGTCCCCCCCCCCTGCTGTCCGCTTCCATCAGCAGGCGCCCATGGGCACCCGCCGATCCACCGACCCATCCGATCTGGATCGGGACCTTTTCGGATCGGATCGGATTGGATTGGCCGATCCAGCGGTGAGATCAGAAATTGGATAATTGTATCCAATTTTCCCTGGATCAGATTCGGATCGTGGATTGGACCCGATCCAGTACACATCCCTAGAAAGCAGTACAACGGTTATCTCTTAAGAAAAACAACTCGTTGACAGTGTACCCAAAATATCCAGTCTTTTAAGAGCAAGAACTGGACTGTATTATTTCTGTGATGAACTATTGTAGAATAATGAAGTTAATAAGGACTAAAAACAAGTAACAATAATGACGTTAGTACCAGATGGGCTCCCTAAGAATAAACTAGAATATTATGATTATTTTAGACTAAGAATAATATGCATATAGAAAGTGAAGTTTTTTGACAGAAAAATAGGGCACAATGTGATCCTAAATATGTGCTGGGCCTTTTAAGGAGATTTTGTATTGTGGAGGGTACTAAGAATGCAATGTAGTAAAAAAATAATAATAATAATATAGGGCTCTCACGCCAGATTCATAATGACTATGTTTTATGTATTTCACTTTAAATCTATATATTCAGCTCCTGACGAGGGATTGTTTCCGAAACGTCCATCATTGTGGATATTTGAGTAATAACAACAATAAAAAGAGTTCAAAGAATTTATACAGCACCAGAGTTTATCTCTTTCACACCCACGTAACTTATTTTAGCCAGCCGTAGCCTGGCAGGGCCTCATTGGGGCAGGAGATACCCCTGCAGTGCACCAACCTGGAGGATCCTAGCAGAAGCATATACATGTGCTGCTTTGACAACTGTGAATCCTATCAAAACAACCCTCATGCACCGCCTTGACCTCATAATGCTTCAAAAATGACCCAGTCTGCCAGCCATCCCCGTGCAGGCAGGTTGGCAGTTCTTCATGCCAGAGCTGCGCACATTGGCTGGAGAAGAGGGAATAGTCACATTCTGGGTAGAGGTGGGCACATTGGCTGGAGCAGTGTCTAAAAAAAAAAAAAGGAAATGTGTGAGGGATGCTTCTGCAGTCCCTCACTAACGGAGTGCACAAGGTGTTTGAAGAGCAGACCCAGAGACGTAGTGACCAAAAATAATAATACAGGAATCTGTCAAGGCGCTGTCACTGGAATGCCATGCATACATTGACTGCAGTCCCTCTCTAAAGCAGTCCATGCTGAGCACATTGGATGGAGCAGTGACAAAAAAAAATAAAGGCAAGGTGTGAGGGATGTTGCTGAAGTCCCTCACCAATGCTGCTACACCGGAATTAGGTGAAGTCAGTGGCTCAGTTCAGATGACATATTAAGCAACGGAGGGGTAAATAACGTACTGACCATGCGTTAGGCAGGAGGAGCTCCACAGATGACACTCTGCAGCCGGCGCTGCTTGGAACCAGCAAACACCCCAGCTGCTACGAACTTGCGGTGGCCCGTTTGGTTGCAGCCTCTCCTCCATGTGTCCTCCAGCCATATCCCAGCATGCACCCTGAGTTCTGCCAGCTGCATAAAGCGGCTGGGGGTTTTTGGCTGCTCTAGGCAGCAGAACTTTATTCCGAAACGGAATAGTCCACGGCAAGAGGGGGGAGGCTGAATTCGGACGACGCTTTAAACAACGGGGCTTCGGGCTAAACAGCGTGCAAGCCCGTTGTTTCGCTCCATTGTTTAAAGTGCCTGATTAACGTACTGTCAGTTGTGTGTGCGTTGTGTGTTGCCCTCCAGATGACACAATAAGCAACACAACTGACGATTGTTCCCCCCCTCCTCCGTTGCCTAATGTGAACTGAGCCAATAAGTTGCCTGTTTCCACAACGTCCCTATTAAGTTAACAGGGAATCTGGGTTCGATTCCAGGGGGGTAGCCAAAGAAAGAATACATCTTGCAGGAAGCGGCTTGACACTGTAGGCCAGGCTAGCGTCAAGGAAGACATGCGCTTGATTTCACTGGGGAGAGACAGCCACCCCAGAACTGCCCCCAGAGCCACCTCGCCCAAGGCGCGCATTAGAGCCGCATTTCATACTGCTACAAAGTGATTGAAATTATTTATATTAAAAACATTCCTTTGCAAACCGTTTGTGTGCTGCTTTGACCACAGATTGTGTAGTGTTATCCTGTGTAGCAGGCTATAGGACACACCAGCACACTCACAGTCAATCAAGCAAACACAGAGAGAGGGGGGGGGAGGGAGAGGGAGAGAGAAATATAATTATTTATATACATTTTTTGTTTTGTTTTTAAGAAAGTTAAACAGGGAAGGGAACAACAACACACTCAGTCACAGTACCCCCACTCATGCTAACCTAACACTTCAATCAAACCAACCAGAAAACGTATAAAAATTAGGGGTGTGCATCGGATCGGATCCGATCCACGATCCGAATCCGATCCGCCCCAAAAATCGGAAAATCCGATCCGATCCGATCCGATCCGATACACCATCCGATCCGATCCGATCCGATCCGGCGAGGTCCGATCCGGATCGGATCGGATCGGCGGATCGGACGCCATTTTAAATGCGTTTTTCCCATAGCAAAGTATTGTTGTTTTACAAAAACGCCTATAACTTTTTCATTTTTAACGACAGAAGGATGAAACTTGGGCACATTGTACACTGGTTAGGGATAGGTATCTGTGAGAAATTTCAGAAAGATTGGTGCATGCAGTTTGTGGCAATTAATTTTTTAATAAATAACATGGAATGCCTATAACTCGGTCATTTTTAAAGTTACACACATGAAACTTTGCCACATTGTAGGTGGAACCTTGGGACCCACGTGTGTGAAATCCCAGAACCGTGGGTGCTTGCCTGGTGTGGCAATGAATTTTTGAAAAATGGGTAGTAGTGGGGTAAATGCAGTTATGCCTCCCATGTTTTTATTTTTAAAGATACAAACAGGACACTTCGGCACATTACAGGGAACACTTCCCTTGATATGTGTGTAAAATTTCAGACAGCTAGCTCCAGGCATGTGTTGGCAATGAATTGTTGAAAATTGGGTAGCAGTGGGGTAAAATACAGTTTTGCCTCCCATTTTTTTATTTTCAAAGATACAAACGGGAAACTTTGGCACATTGCAGGGAACACTTCACTTCAAATGTGTGTGAAATTTCCGGAAGCTAGGTGCAACATTTTAGTGGGAAACGAACGTTTATTCATGGCATTTCACATGGGATTTATGGGTTGGTTTTAAGAGCTACAAACCTCTAACTCGCTCACATGGCACAGGACCTATGCCCGCTCAAACGCTGGAAATTTAACAAACTTTGGTGCAATGCTTTAGTGGGAAAACAAAGGTTTATGCATGGCATTTCACATGGGATTTATGGGTTGGTTTTAAGAGCTACAAACCTCTAACTCGCTCACATGGCACAGGACCTATGCCCGCTCAAACGCTGGAAATTTAACAAACTTTGGTGCAATGCTTTAGTGGGAAAACAAAGGTTTATGCATGGCATTTCACATGGGATTTATGGGTTGGTTTTAAGAGCTACAAAACTCTAACTCGCTCACATGGCACAGGACCTATGCCCGCTCAAACGCTGGAAATTTAACAAACTTTGGTGCAATGCTTTAGTGGGAAAACAAAGGTTAAACTTTATTATTTTAAACCTTCAGGAAAGGGAGGGGGAGGCTGTGTTTGTGTGTGTGTGTTTGACAGCTTGATCCACCAATTGTGCTTTAGAATACATGACTGAATCACCCAATCCTGTGAAGACTTTCTTCAGCCTCCAATCGCAATGCTGGAGGAGGGCACCAGTATATATTCTCTCAGCCCTGCCCTTCTGGCTCTTTGTGGGTTGAACGTGGAGGAGATTAGGGAGTGTTTTGGAGCTGTGTTGGAGAGACTGTATTGATTTGATTGTATTTGGAGGTGGTTTTGAGGAGTTTCTGATCTTTTACTTCAGCTTTTCTTGTTCTCTCTCTTGGCTTTCCTTTCTCTCTTGCCTTTCCTTTCTTAGATAGCACGTTTGTTTGTCTGTGAGTTCAGTTTGTCTTTGCAGTGAGTGTGTTTGTTTGTTCTACTTTCGCTTTCTGAAAAAAACCCAAAAAAATAATAAAAAAATATTTCTATCCTCTCTCTCTCTCTCTCTCTTTCTCTGTGTGTGTGTGTGTGTGTGCGCGCTTGTGAGTGAGTGTGTGTTGCTGGGCTGTGTAGCCTGCTGCTACAAACACAAAAAAAGTCAGCAAAGCACACACTTACACAAAAATAAATAATAATAAAAATAAAATGAAGCGTGGCACTCAAAGGGGGGGTGCTCCCAAGGCAGCATTTGGGAGAGGCCGCTCTGGGCATGGCGCTGCTGCTGCTGCTGCTGGGACCAGCAGCAGGCAGCCTACTTCCACACCCCCAGTTAAACTGAGGCGTTCTCCACTGGGGCAGCAGAAGCAGGCAGAGGCAACTCAAAGTAGTGCCTGCAGGGCACTCTTTCAGCAACATGAGGCAGGTGCTGGGAGCAGCAGTGGGCATGAAGAAGGAGCACTATATTATCCAGCTCCTTCTTTGGTGGGTGAGCCTGTGAACCCGCTGACTGATCTTTTCCCAGATCTTGTGGAAGTCAGCGAGGTTCAGAGTGAGAAGGAGGACTCTGATGTGGGGCAAGAGGAAGAGCAGGCAGCACCAGAGACTTACTCTCCACAATCCGTCCTCTCTTCCACTCATTCCCTTGCTCCTGAGGTGACACCACAGAGCGAAGGCGCCGGCAGGCCGTCTGTGTCACCCCAGAAGCGACAGGCAAGCAAGGTGTGGGACCACTTTGAGGTGGCAGTGGATTCCCGCTTTGCTGTCTGTCGCCACTGCAAGATGTCAGTGAGCAGGGGAAAAATGCCAGGCCACTTCACCACCACGAACCTCACCCGCCACATGCAGAGGCACCACCAGTCTGTTTTGCTTGGGACCGAGGCGGGCACCTCGCAGCAGACTGGTGCTAGCGGCAAGGGCAAGCAGAAGGCTCCTGCAACTTCTGCCAGCTCTCGACCTCCCATCCCCAAGAGGCTTCGCCAGGCCACCATGGAAGAGATGGGGTGGGGGAAGTATGGAGCCACAAGGTGGCGTTTTCCAGCGCCCAACCAGATCACCAATTGCATCGGTGAGATGGTGGCGTTGGATGACCAGCCATTCAGCCTCGTCGAGAACGCAGGCTTCAAGAGGCTGATGGCTCTTGTGGTTCCATACTACAAGCCGCCGTGTCGCACCACCCTGAGCAGGCGTGTGGTGCCCTCCCTGTACCAGGCATGCAGGGAGTTAGTTCTGGGTCGTCTGTGCCAGGCAGAGGCACAGAAGGTGCACTTCACTTCGGACATCTGGTCCAGCGAAGGAGGAGTGCACGCTTACCTGTCCCTGACGGCTCACTGGTGGGGAGCCTCAGGGCAGGAAGCACCCAGGACTTCTGGGACTGGGAAGGAGGGCTGCCGCTGGGCCCTCCTTCATACCGCAGTCATGGACCAGTCCCACACGGCGGAGGAGATTACGGAGGCCATGAACCGCATGGTGGCAGGGTGGCTGGGCGGGCACCAGCACACCCGCGGTTACATGGTCACGGACGGGGGAGCCAATATGCTGAAGGCGGTGCGCGATGGCGGATTTGAGGGCATCCGCTGCATCGCGCACGTCTTCAACCTGGTCGTCAGGGATGGCCTTGGAGGCAGCAAGGCCCCTCTCCCTCCCCAAATCCGTAATCTCCTAGAGAGCTGCAGGAAGGTGGCTGGGCATTTCCACCACAGCGTGAAGGGCAGTCGGTTGCTGCGGGAGAAGCAGCAGGAGCTGGGACTTCCGCAGCACCGGCTAGTGCAGGACGTGGCAACACGTTGGAACTCCACCTACCACATGCTCGAGCGTATGGTGGAGCAACAGCGTGTTGTCCACGAGATGTTCAGGGTCGGGGACATTGGCATCCAGGCCCCACTGTCCAGGCAGCAGTGGGAGGCCATGTCCCAGCTTCTGGTGGTCCTCAAGCCGTTCCTTGAGGCCACCGAGACCCTGAGCAGCAGCACTGCCCTTCTCAGCCAGGTGCTCCCCGTGGCCAGGCATCTCCAGAATCAGATGGGCGAGTTTCTGGAGGCCGGGGATGCCGTCACCGGCAGGCGCTTCCTGCCAGAGGTGCGGGAAGTGGTGACGAGGCTGAGGGAAAGCCTATCCCGCCGGGTCCAGCCTCTCTACAACGAGAGGCAGTACATGTTGGCCACCATGTGCGACCCGCGCATCAAGGATGGGTTATGTGGGCAGACTTCCCGGGCAGGTTGGGTGGAAATGCTGGTGACGGACGTTCGGGCGGCCCGGGATGCCAGGATTGGGCAGGCAGAGGAGGAGCCCACCGAAGCCCAGGCGCTAAGTCCGCTGAGCACCACCAGCAGCGGCGGCACCACCACACCCAGCAGGGGGACAGGCCAGGGGTTTTGGGACAAGGCTTTGCAGGCTGCGGTTGGGCATAGAGGCACTCAACCCAGCTGCCGCCAGGATGACGCTGCAGCAGCAGTGCAGCGTTACCTGGCGGAGCAGATGGAGGACGGCTCCATCGAACCCCTGGCCTACTGGTCATCTCGGCGCCAGATGTGGCCTGATCTGGCGCGGGTGGCCATGGACAGAATCAGCTGCCCACCGTCCAGCGTTCCAAGCGAGCGGGTGTTTTCCATGGCGGGCGACGTGGTCACACCCCACCGCTCTCGCTTGGACGCTGAGATTGTGGAGCAGCTGGTCTTCCTCAAGGTCAATCTGCCCCTGCTGGGATACCCCACCCTCATGCCCGCGGGGGAGTAATTGGCAGGCACCCCCCATCCATCCCACACCTTTGGGCAGGCACCGGCAGGCCCTTGATTTTTTAATTCTTATTTTCGGTTAATTAATTTTCTTTACTTTAATTTACTGGCTGTGTTGTTTACAGCTCAGTAACTCAACTCTGAACGATGGATCCCGAAGGGATCTAGTTTCTTCTCCTAGCCTCTTACATTGAGGGGATGCACAAGCATCTCACACATTCTATGTTGTTTGACTTGAACCAATGTGCTTGCACGTGTGCCTCTGAAATTGGACTCCGATGGCTCCCTCCAGGCCTTCTGTAAGGTCCCACACTTCCATGGGCGTTTCTTCTTGTAAGACCACGTCAGAGGCTCATGAGAACTTTGGATAAGAAGAAGGCTTAATTTTATCGCCAAGGAACGCATGCACCTCTCTGACTATGAACGAAGGACGCGATAGGATTCCTCTTCCAGGCTCCTACATTGAGTGGATGACAAGCAGCATCCCACACTGTTTCTGACTGTGTCTTTTGGACTTATGTGGCAGCCTTGCAGGGCTGTCACTGTGTGTTGTGTTTATTTTGGCTATATGATTTAAAAAACTGCCTGCCCGCCTGCCCGCCTGCTAGGTTGCCGCCATTGTGAAGTAGCCGGAATGCGTGGGCTGGTCTCACGGTTCTATTGCTTACTTGTGCAATGTGCAAGCGCCTGGCATCATGCCCGCCT
This sequence comes from Anniella stebbinsi, assembly GCA_029215795.1. NCBI lineage: Eukaryota > Metazoa > Chordata > Lepidosauria > Squamata > Anniellidae > Anniella > Anniella stebbinsi. The sequence goes on along the minus strand of JARDYH010000002.1, from coordinate 71,611,647 downwards.
CTGCCTCTGCCTCTGCCTGCCTGCCTGCCTGCCCGCCTGCCCGCCTGCTAGGTTGCCGCCATTGTGAAGTAGCCGGAATGCGTGGGCTGGTCTCACGGTTCTATTGCTTACTTGTGCAATGTGCAAGCGCCTGGCATCATGCCCGCCTCTGCCTCTGCCTCTGCCTGCCTGCCTGCCTGCCCGCCTGCCCGCCTGCTAGGTTGCCGCCATTGTGAAGTAGCCGGAATGCGTGGGCTGGTCTCACGGTTCTATTGCTTACTTGTGCAATGTGCAAGCGCCTGGCATCATGCCCGCCTCTGCCTCTGCCTCTGCCTGCCTGCCTGCCTGCCCGCCTGCCCGCCTGCTAGGTTGCCGCCATTGTGAAGTAGCCGGAATGCGTGGGCTGGTCTCACGGTTCTATTGCTTACTTGTGCAATGTGCAAGCGCCTGGCATCATGCCCGCCTCTGCCTCTGCCTCTGCCTGCCTGCCTGCCTGCCTGCCTGCCTGCTAGGTTGCCGCCATTGTGAAGTAGCCGGAATGCGTGGGCTGGTCTCACGGTTCTATTGCTTACTTGTGCAATGTGCAAGCGCCTGGCATCATGCCCGCCTCTGCCTCTGCCTCTGCCTGCCTGCCTGCCTGCCTGCCCGCCTGCTAGGTTGCCGCCATTGTGAAGTAGCCGGAATGCGTGGGCTGGTCTCACGGTTCTATTGCTTACTTGTGCAATGTGCAAGCGCCTGGCATCATGCCCGCCTCTGCCTCTGCCTCTGCCTGCCTGCCTGCCTGCCTGCCTGCCTGCTAGGTTGCCGCCATTGTGAAGTAGCCGGAATGCGTGGGCTGGTCTCACGGTTCTATTGCTTACTTGTGCAATGTGCAAGCGCCTGGCATCATGCCCGCCTCTGCCTCTGCCTCTGCCTGCCTGCCTGCCTGCCTGCCTGCCCGCCTGCTAGGTTGCCGCCATTGTGAAGTAGCCGGAATGCGTGGGCTGGTCTCACGGTTCTATTGCTTACTTGTGCAATGTGCAAGCGCCTGGCATCATGCCCGCCTCTGCCTCTGCCTCTGCCTGCCTGCCTGCCTGCCTGCCCGCCTGCTAGGTTGCCGCCATTGTGAAGTAGCCGGAATGCGTGGGCTGGTCTCACGGTTCTATTGCTTACTTGTGCAATGTGCAAGCGCCTGGCATCATGCCCGCCTCTGCCTCTGCCTCTGCCTGCCTGCCTGCCTGCCTGCCTGCCTGCTAGGTTGCCGCCATTGTGAAGTAGCCGGAATGCGTGGGCTGGTCTCACGGTTCTATTGCTTACTTGTGCAATGTGCAAGCGCCTGGCATCATGCCCGCCTCTGCCTCTGCCTCTGCCTGCCTGCCTGCCTGCCCGCCTGCCCGCCTGCTAGGTTGCCGCCATTGTGAAGTAGCCGGAATGCGTGGGCTGGTCTCACGGTTCTATTGCTTACTTGTGCAATGTGCAAGCGCCTGGCATCATGCCCGCCTCTGCCTCTGCCTCTGCCTGCCTGCCTGCCTGCCTGCCCGCCTGCTAGGTTGCCGCCATTGTGAAGTAGCCGGAATGCGTGGGCTGGTCTCACGGTTCTATTGCTTACTTGTGCAATGTGCAAGCGCCTGGCATCATGCCCGCCTCTGCCTCTGCCTCTGCCTGTCTGCCTGCCTGCCTGCCTGCCTGCTAGGTTGCCGCCATTGTGAAGTAGCCGGAATGCGTGGGCTGGTCTCACGGTTCTATTGCTTACTTGTGCAATGTGCAAGCGCCTGGCATCATGCCCGCCTCTGCCTGCCCGCCCGCCTGCCTGCCTGGAGGTGCCCATGCAGCTGTGACTTTGCCTCTGCCAGTGGGACTTTGCCTCTGCCACTGGGACTTTGCCTCTGCCACTGGGACTTTGCCTGGAGGGAGCTGTGCCAAACTGTGACTTTGCCTGGAGGGAGCTGTGCCAAACTGGGACTTTGCCTGGAGGGAGCTGTGCCAAACTGTGACTTTGCCTGGAGGACCCTGTGCCAATGTGACTTTGCCTGGAGGAGCCTGTGCCACTGGGACTTTGCCTGGAGGGAGCTGTGCCAAACTGTGACTTTGCCTGGAGGGAGCTGTGCCAAACTGGGACTTTGCCTGGAGGGAGCTGTGCCAAACTGTGACTTTGCCTGGAGGACCCTGTGCCAATGTGACTTTGCCTGGAGGGAGCTGTGCCAAACTGTGACTTTGCCTGGAGGACCCTGTGCCAACGTGACTTTGCCTGGAGGAGCCTATGCCACTGGGACTTTGCCTGGAGGACCCTGTGCCAATGTGACTTTGCCTGGAGGGAGCTGTGCCAAACTGTGACTTTGCCTGGAGGACCCTGTGCCAACGTGACTTTGCCTGGAGGGAGCTGTGCCAAACTGTGACTTTGCCTGGAGGACCCTGTGCCAATGTGACTTTGCCTGGAGGGAGCTGTGCCAAACTGTGACTTTGCCTGGAGGACCCTGTGCCAACGTGACTTTGCCTGGAGGAGCCTATGCCACTGGGACTTTGCCTGGAGGACCCTGTGCCAATGTGACTTTGCCTGGAGGGAGCTGTGCCAAACTGTGACTTTGCCTGGAGGACCCTGTGCCAACGTGACTTTGCCTGGAGGAGCCTATGCCACTGGGACTTTGCCTGGAGGACCCTGTGCCAATGTGACTTTGCCTGGAGGACCCTGTGCCAATGTGACTTTGCCTGGAGGGAGCTGTGCCAAACTGTGACTTTGCCTGGAGGACCCTGTGCCAATGTGACTTTGCCTGGAGGGAGCTGTGCCAAACTGTGACTTTGCCTGGAGGACCCTGTGCCAATGTGACTTTGCCTGGAGTAGCCTATGCCACTGGGACTTTGCCTGGAGGAGCCTGTGCCACTGGGACTTTGCCTGGAGGAGCCTATGTGCCACTGGAGTCCTCCGATCCACAGCCGCCGCACGAATAAGGTAAGTGTGTGCAGTCAACGCAGGGACACCTGAGAGTGTCCAGAAGTGGGGCAGTGTGAGATCTTACTTCCGAGTAAGCAAGCAGACTGCCCATCTGCCCCAGCCACGGCCGCATGGAGGTGGCCCCTCGATTCACGTCGCCCCTACGACTCAGGTAAGAGTGCAGGCAGAGTGGCCATATAGAAAAGAAGGCAGGGCCCCTGCACCTTTAACTGTTGTGATGAAGAGGGAATCTCAGCAGGAACTAATTCCATACAAATGACACTGGCAGAAATTCCCTTTTCTCTACAACTGCTGAAGTTAGGAACCCTGACCTGGATTTGATCTGGTCAGCCTAACGTAGGGTGCTATTAGGAGTGAATGAATAACCCAAGGACAAAAGAAATGGTGATTCTCTAATGATCCGGTAAGCTGTGTCCTGCCAGACACAAAAGGATAGCCAATCCCTCTAACAATGGGCTCAGAAGAGTGATTTAGAAAGGGAGGGGTGCAGGAGAAAGAGGATTGCATCACAAACCAGAGAAGTGTGCCGGTGGGAGACTAGTTACTAGGACTTGCATGTATTAATTAATACAAATCTTTATTTATTTTCCTTTCTTCTTTTGCAGTATAAAAGTATTTATGTAATATTCATTATCCCCCTCCTCTTCTTTTGCAGCCTATGGCACTCTCACTGCCACAGTGCCCGGGAAAGGAGAGACTTTGCCCATTACATGCCAGCCTGCCCGCCCGCTGCTGATGCCGCCTGCCGCCTTCCAGATCGTTCCTGCGAGGCGGGCCAGCCGCCTTTCTTGCACAAGCCATGGGACTAGGGGTCCTCCAGGAGAATCTCACCGAGTCCTCAACGCCCTCAGGACTATGGTAAGTGTTCTGTGAATGGGGGGGGGGGGCACCTTCCACCTAACTGAAGGTTGGCTGTCTGCCTGCTAACTTCCGAGTGAGCAGGCAGCCCCGTGTGCCTACTGGGGCGTGGGCACTCAGGACCGGGCAGATGCCAGTCCTGGGTGAGAGGGAGCCAATGGTGGAAAAGTATGATTTATCTCATGTTAATTCTTTTCCCCCCCCCTCCTTCTTTTGCAGCCTATGGAACTCTTCGCCACTGCGCAAAGCGTACCCGTGAATCCAGACTGCCCATCTGCCCCAGCCACGGCCGCATGGAGGTGGCCCATCGATTCACGTCGCCCGCACGACTCTGGTAAGAGCCTGTCAGAGAGCTTACCCACGAGTAAGCAAGCAGGCAGCCCCGTGTGCCTGCTGGGGCGTGGGCACTCAGGACGGGCACATGCCAGTCTTGGGTGGGAGGGAGCCAGTGGTGGAAAAGTATCATTTTCCTCATATTCTTCCCCCCCCCCTTCTTCTTTTGCAGCCTATGGAACTCTTTGCCACAGTGCCCAGGAGAGACGGTAATGCAGACTGCCCACCTGCCCGTCACTGCCCGCCTGGAAGTGGCATCTTATCAACAACGCCCTCAGGAGGACTACGGTAAGTGTTCTGTGAATGGGGGGGGGGCACCTTCCACCTAACTGAAGGTTGGCTGTCTGCCTGCTAACTTCCGAGTGAGCAGGCAGCCCCGTGTGCCTACTGGGGCGTGGGCACTCAGGACCGGGCAGATGCCAGTCCTGGGTGAGAGGGAGCCAATGGTGGAAAAGTATGATTTATCTCATGTTAATTCTTTTCCCCCCCCCCTCCTTCTTTTGCAGCCTATGGAACTCTTCGCCACTGCGCAAAGCGTACCCGTGAATCCAGACTGCCCATCTGCCCCAGCCACGGCCGCATGGAGGTGGCCCATCGATTCACGTCGCCCGCACGACTCTGGTAAGAGCCTGTCAGAGAGCTTACCCACGAGTAAGCAAGCAGGCAGCCCCGTGTGCCTGCTGGGGCGTGGGCACTCAGGACGGGCACATGCCAGTCTTGGGTGGGAGGGAGCCAGTGGTGGAAAAGTATCATTTTCCTCATATTCTTCCCCCCCCCCCCTTCTTCTTTTGCAGCCTATGGAACTCTTTGCCACAGTGCCCAGGAGAGACGGTAATGCAGACTGCCCACCTGCCCGTCACTGCCCGCCTGGAAGTGGCATCTTATCAACAACGCCCTCAGGAGGACTACGGTAAGTGTTCTGTGAATGGGGGGGGGCACCTTCCACCTAACTGAAGGTTGGCTGTCTGCCTGCTAACTTCCGAGTGAGCAGGCAGCCCCGTGTGCCTACTGGGGCGTGGGCACTCAGGACCGGGCAGATGCCAGTCCTGGGTGAGAGGGAGCCAATGGTGGAAAAGTATGATTTATCTCATGTTAATTCTTTTCCCCCCCCTCCTTCTTTTGCAGCCTATGGAACTCTTCGCCACTGCGCAAAGCGTACCCGTGAATCCAGACTGCCCATCTGCCCCAGCCACGGCCGCATGGAGGTGGCCCATCGATTCACGTCGCCCGCACGACTCTGGTAAGAGCCTGTCAGAGAGCTTACCCACGAGTAAGCAAGCAGGCAGCCCCGTGTGCCTGCTGGGGCGTGGGCACTCAGGACGGGCACATGCCAGTCTTGGGTGGGAGGGAGCCAGTGGTGGAAAAGTATCATTTTCCTCATATTCTTCCCCCCCCTTCTTCTTTTGCAGCCTATGGAACTCTTTGCCACAGTGCCCAGGAGAGACGGTAATGCAGACTGCCCACCTGCCCGTCACTGCCCGCCTGGAAGTGGCATCTTATCAACAACGCCCTCAGGAGGACTACGGTAAGTGTTCTGTGAATGGGGGGGGCACCTTCCACCTAACTGAAGGTTGGCTGTCTGCCTGCTAACTTCCGAGTGAGCAGGCAGCCCCGTGTGCCTGCTTTGGCGTGGGCACTCAGGAAGGGCAATCCTGGGTGGAAGGGAGCTGGTTGTGTTGAAGTGGTCAACTAATATTCATTCTTTTCCCCCCCCCTTCTTCTTTTGCAGCCTATGGCACTCTCACTGCCACAGTGCCCGGGAAAGGAGAGACTTTGCCCATTAAATGCCAGCCTGCCCGCCCGCTGCTGATGCCGCCTGCCGCCTTCCAGATCCTTCCTGCAAAGAGAGCAAGCCGCCCTCCTCGCACAAGCCATGGGACTTGGCATTCGCCCTCAAGGAGAATGTCACCCAGTCCCCAAAGCCGCTGTTGGACTTTGCCCATTAAATGCCAGCCTGCCCGCCCGCTGCTGATGCCGCCTGCCGCCTCCCAGATCCTTCCTGCAAAGAGAGCAAGCCGCCCTCCTCGCACAAGCCATGGGACTTGGCATTCGCCCTCAAGGAGAATGTCACCCAGTCCCCAAAGCCGCTGTTGGACTTTGCCCATTAAATGCCAGCCTGCCCGCCCGCTGCTGATGCCGCCTGCCGCCTTCCAGATCCTTCCTGCAAAGAGAGCAAGCCGCCCTCCTCGCACAAGCCATGGGACTTGGCATTCGCCCTCAAGGAGAATGTCACCCAGTCCCCAATGCCGCTGTTGGACTTTGCCCATTAAATGCCAGCCTGCCTGCCCGCCTTCCAGATTCTGCTGTGGAAGGAGAAATAAATAATACTAGGTGCTGCAAGAGACCATGTGGATTGGCTCTACATCAAAGCAGCCTTCTGGTTTAGAATTACATAGTACACAAGAAAAGAACAATCACTTATCCTGCAAGATCCCTTCCCAGGCTAGGATCTGAATAATAGCTATTAGCTAGGATCTGAATAGCTATTACCTGGGATTAGCTACTAGTGCATTTGGTAGCATTCCTGCAACCAACACCTGTCTTGTCATGTAAATGTATGGGTCCCTAAAGCAATTTACAATCACTTTACATTTTACAAATGAATAAGTGAAACTTTCTTCCCTCATTACCAATCCACACCAGGCAGGCAATGTCCCCTTCCTGAAGGTTTAAAATAATAAAGTTTAACCTTTGTTTTCCCACTAAAGCATTGCACCAAAGTTTGTTAAATTTCCAGCGTTTGAGCGGGCATAGGTCCTGTGCCATGTGAGCGAGTTAGAGGTTTGTAGCTCTTAAAACAAACCCATAAATCCCATGTGAAATGCCATGCATAAACCTTTGTTTTCCCACTAAAGCATTGCACCAAAGTTTGTTAAATTTCCAGCGTTTGAGCGGGCATAGGTCCTGTGCCATGTGAGCGAGTTAGAGTTTTGTAGCTCTTAAAACCAACCCATAAATCCCATGTGAAATGCCATGCATAAACCTTTGTTTTCCCACTAAAGCATTGCACCAAAGTTTGTTAAATTTCCAGCGTTTGAGCGGGCATAGGTCCTGTGCCATGTGAGCGAGTTAGAGGTTTGTAGCTCTTAAAACCAACCCATAAATCCCATGTGAAATGCCATGCATAAACCTTTGTTTTCCCACTAAAGCATTGCACCAAAGTTTGTTAAATTTCCAGCGTTTGAGCGGGCATAGGTCCTGTGCCATGTGAGCGAGTTAGAGGTTTGTAGCTCTTAAAACCAACCCATAAATCCCATGTGAAATGCCATGAATAAACGTTCGTTTCCCACTAAAATGTTGCACCTAGCTTCCGGAAATTTCACACACATTTGAAGTGAAGTGTTCCCTGCAATGTGCCAAAGTTTCCCGTTTGTATCTTTGAAAATAAAAAAATGGGAGGCAAAACTGTATTTTACCCCACTGCTACCCAATTTTCAACAATTCATTGCCAACACATGCCTGGAGCTAGCTGTCTGAAATTTTACACACATATCAAGGGAAGTGTTCCCTGTAATGTGCCGAAGTGTCCTGTTTGTATCTTTAAAAATAAAAACATGGGAGGCATAACTGCATTTACCCCACTACTACCCATTTTTCAAAAATTCATTGCCACACCAGGCAAGCACCCACGGTTCTGGGATTTCACACACGTGGGTCCCAAGGTTCCACCTACAATGTGGCAAAGTTTCATGTGTGTAACTTTAAAAATGACCGAGTTATAGGCATTCCATGTTATTTATTAAAAAATTAATTGCCACAAACTGCATGCACCAATCTTTCTGAAATTTCTCACAGATACCTATCCCTAACCAGTGTACAATGTGCCCAAGTTTCATCCTTCTGTCGTTAAAAATGAAAAAGTTATAGGCGTTTTTGTAAAACAATAATTTGCTATAGGAAAAAGCATTCAAAATGGCGTCCGATCCGGATCGGAAAATCCGATCCGCGGATCGGAATCGGATCCGATCCGATCCGACACACGATCCGATCCGATCCGATCCGACCCCCCAGGTCCGATTCCGATCCGCTATCCGATCCGATCCGGGGGGTCAGTGCACATCCCTAATAAAAATTATAACTCAAACACACAAGCACCGAACAGCCAAACGAACCTGAGACACAGAAGGGAACAGAAAGATGCAAAAATACAATGAATCTCCAACAATTCACCACCAAAATCAATCCAGCAGTAACTAAGTAACTATAAGACCCAGGACAGATCTCCAACAAAATCCACCCTTCTCCCTCAACGCCTAACTCCCAACAGAGTTGGAACACCAAGTGTGGAGGTTTTATGCGGGGATATCCTTAGCCCTCCTCCAACATTGTGATTGGAGCCTGCTGGAATCCTTGCTGCACAATTGGTCGCTGAATCTGTTAGTCTCAGCAAACACACCCTGCCTTCTAGCTCCCTCCATGACCCCAAATGGAAAAGAGCCTTCCAATAATACGATAAAATTCCGATAATTATCGGATGATTTCTATGTCCGATAAAGACCATATCGTATCATTATCGGACATTTTAACGATACGATACACGTCCCTACTTTTTTATTCTTGGCCCAATGCATTTCGTATTGTAAATGCTTCAGGGGCACTTTTGCAATAATATCCTCAAATACTGTGCAAATAGCATCTGGAGTTTCCTTTCTATTTTTTGCCAAAATTAGCATGGCCAACAGCTGCCTGCACTTTCCCAACTGGCTGATCAAGCATTTACTCTACAGCATTTGAGTGACCCAGATCCAGAGCGGAAAAGATGATGCAAAGGTCACTAGGACCCTAATCCTCGGGAAATTCCTCTTGTATAAACCCAGGAGTGTTTTGTGTTTATTATGGTTATGTGGGAATGCAGAATAGGCTCCATCTGTGGTACTGGGTGCAAAATTCAACCACTTGAGAATTTTAGCTTTCATTTTTTTAAAATTAAACTTCTGCAATATATACTGCCACTGTGTGGGTATTGCCTGCTAAAATCTCAAAAGCCAGAGAGGTGATTAGGAACATCGCAAAATGCCTTATACCTGGTTGTCTACACTGACAAGGGCCAGTTCTACACCAAGTAGGGTATAACACTATGAAAGTGGTTTAAAATGGTATATGGGGTGTGTCATGGGCCCCAGCAGTTGTCAATGCACTTCAATACTGTTATAAAGCAGTAGTGTAGATCCTGCCGAGCATGAGTCTTCTAGTGTTTCAGACTTGGTCTTTCCCAGGCTTACCTAAAAATGACAGGGATTGAACCTGGGACCTCCTCCTGCAAGCAAAGCATTTGCTCTATTGCTGAGCTGCAACTGAATAATTTCTAGGGTTGGCATTAGGGCTTCTCTATGATGACAAAATCAACACGTATGCAATCTAGTCAAAATGGCAGAATGATTGTAGCATATTTTTTATATTCTGCATATTTTAACTAATTATGCAATTTACAGTATTGAGTTTGGTGCAGATTAATCTCTCTCTCTCTCTCTCTCTCTCTCTCTCTCTCTCTCTCTCTCTCATGGAGGGCATGCAGCCCTGCAGGAATAAATAGGAATAGTATGAAGGGGGGCATGGCCAGTTGCAATGCTTGCCGATATAATGTAGTCAGGATCCGAGTATCAAAGGAGAAAGTGAATAAAAACCATTACAAATGAGGTAATACAGCAATACTGGCAGACACTCCTACCCTGTTCATGGCCATTCATCAATAACACGACTGCCAGGTAGACAGACAGGGCCACACAGAGAAAGGAAGACTGTAGTTCCAGTAGCAATATCAAGATAGCTCCAAAACCTGTTGCATCTTAAGTATTTATAGTGAATCTATGGGTTCCCAGCCAAAGGGGTTCAAAACCTCTTAGGGGGGAAATACCACTGCACAGACTCTCATCAGAATACTGGAAACAACATTGGTAAAGGTGATCCTACAATCTCAGACTACAAGTCCAAGAGTTTCCTCTACAGATATTCCCTCTTTTAGAGGAGAGCCTGGATGTGTTCAGAATGTGGCTAATTCTGTTCTAACATGGCTTCTAGTTCACTCCAGCATATCTCACACAATCTGGATTTAAATGGAAATACGTTTGTACAAACATCCTCAAGAATGATCTACATTTTAAGAAGCAATAAAACAATTAACAATAAATTATTATTATTATTATTATTATTATTATTATTATTATTATTTGTAACCTGCCTCTCCCTCCGGATCGAGGCGGGGAACAGCAACAATATAAACATAAAAATCACAACAGTTAAATTTTTTAAAAAGCAAGAGAACAATACAACATTAAAAACAATTTAAAATTCATCTGGATAGGCCTGTCGGAAGAGGACAGTCTTCATGACTCTCTTAAATTCATGAAGACTGTCAATTTGTCTAACCTCCTCCGACGGAGCGATGGAAGAAAAGGTCCTCTGGGTAACACTCACCAGCCTAGTTCTGGCTGGCTTGAGTAAGTTCTTCCCAGAGGACCTAAGTGTGCGGGGCGGATTGTACGGGAGAAGGCGATCCCGCAGGTACCCTGGACCCAAACCATGTAGGGCTTTAAAGGTAATAACCAAAACTTTATACTTCACCCGGAAACTGATTGGCAGCCAATGAAGCGATTTTAAAACTGGTGTAATGTGGTCACCCCTAGGTGTACCGGTGACCAACCTGGCTGCCATATTTTGAACAAGTTGAAGTTTCCGGGCACAAAGGTAGCCCTATGTACAGCGCATTGCAGAAGTCGAGCCTCGATGTTACCAGCATGAGCACTACCGTCTTTAGGTCTTCCAACTCTAGGAAGGGGCGCAGCTTGCGTATCAGCCGAAGCTGATAGTAGGCACTCCTGGCCGTCACATCAATCTGGGCTGTTATCTGGAGCGACGGATCCAGGAGTACCCCCAAGCTGCGAACACAATCTTTCAAGGGGGGTGTAACTCCATCCAGAACTGGTTGACACACCTCCAGACCCAGGTTGGGGCCTTTGACAGCAAGCACCTCCGTCTTGTCTGGATTCAGCTTCAGTTTGTTTTTCCTCATCCAGCCCATTACCGCCTCCAAACATTCATTCAGAGGAGACACACTATCCTTAGCTGACGATGTTGTCGAAGGCATAGAGAAATATAATTGGGTGTCATCAGCATATTGATAGCACCCCGCCCCATGCCTCCGGATGATCTCTCCCAGCGGTTTCATGTAAATGTTAAACAGCATTGGGGAAAGGATGGCACCTTGTGGTACACCACATAGCAACTCCTTTTTTGAAGAGCAGCTATCCCCAAGCATCACCATCTGGAACCTGCCCGAGAGATAGGACCGGAACCACTGAAGCACAGTGCCCCCGATCCCCAATTCCCCCAGGCACTCCAGAAGGATACCATGGTCGATGGTATCGAAAGCCACTGAGAGGTCCAGGAGTACCAGCAGGGACACACTCCCCCTGTCGATACTAAGGCGTAGATCATCCACTAAGGCGACCAAAGCGGTCTCAACTCCGTATCCTGCTCTGAAGCCGGTTTGAAATGGGTCTAGAAAATCAGTGTCATCCAAGACTACCTGGAGTTGAAAAGCAACTGCCCTCTCGATCACCTTGCCCAAAAATGGAAGATTTGATACAGGCCTGTAGTTATTAAGGTCCAGGGGATCCAGGGAGGGCTTTTTTAGAAGCAGCCTTACCACCGCCTCTTTTAAACATGATGGAAAGCTCCCCTCCTTGAGAGATGCATTAATGATATGCTGTAGATGTGATCTAACTGCATCTCCTCCCTGGACAACCAGCCAGGAAGGACAGGGATCGAGAGGGCAAGCCATCTTCCTCACACATCCAAGTACCTTGTCCACATCCTCGGTACTCACTAACTGAAACTGATCAAGTGTAATCCTACTCGCGGAGTCACTGGACACTCCACTGTCAACCTTTGCTATAACAATGGCATCTAAGTCGGCTCTTATCCGAGAGATTTTATCTGAGAAATGATCGTTAAAGACATCACAGCGAACCGCCGAAGGCTCTAAAATCGGATTCAGGGGAGAAGGAGCCTGAGTTAGACCCCTCACCACCCTGAACAGTTCTGCTGGATGTGAATTCGCAGACGCAATGCGTGCAGCGAAGAAAGCTTTCTTCGCTGCACGTATTGCCACTCCATAGAAACAAAGATGTTCTCTATGTCGTGTCTTGTCGGATATAAGTCGAGTTTTCCGCCATAGGCGCTGCAGTCGTCGTCCTTTCTGCTTCAACTCCCTGATGTCTTCTGTATACCAGGGCGCCCTATTAGAAGCGGGCCGGAGAGGATGTTTGGGAGCGATCGTGTCGCTAGCCCTAGATAGGTCTTGATTCCATCTATTGACCAGGGCTTCTACAGGATCGTCGACGATACCAGCCATGGAACCCTCCAAGGCTTTCTGGAATCCAGAAGGATCCATCAGCCTTCGAGGGCGGACCATCTTAATAGGTCCGCCACCCCTGCAGGGACGAGTGGTAGCCGTGATACTAACTCTGACCAGAAAATGGTCTGTCCATGACAATTTGGAGGTATTCAGTACCTCCGCCCACAGATCCGTCTGTTCGGAACTGAAAACAGCATCGAGGGTGTGACCTGCTGAATGTGTGGGTCCAGAGACCAATTGGGATAGGCCCATGTTTGTCATGGATGCCATGAACTCCTGAGCTCCACCTGACAAACCGGCCTCGAATGGGATGTTGAAATCGCCCAGGACCAAAAGCCTGGGCGAATCCAACACCAGCTCCGAGACCAGTTCCGTGAGCTCGGCCAGGGAGTCTGATAGGCAGCGGGGTGGCCGGTACACTAACAGAATCCCTAGTCTATCCCTGGCCTTCAGACTCAGGTACACACACTCGATGTGATTCAGTTGCCGGACAGGATGTCTGGTCAGGTTAAGATGGTTTTTGTAGACCACAGCTACTCCGCCCCCGCCCCCCCGCTCACTTTCCCTCACCTGCTTACTAACACAATACCCAGCTGGGAGAGTCTCCATGAAGCATGCCAGGTTGGCCTCCTTTTCTGTGAGGAGGTCAAAGATTATGCTTGTTTTGTTTTTAACCAACCTGGCATTGCATAGGAGCAAGGAAAAGTTCTGTGGGTGGCCTGGATCGTTCCCCAAGATCCCCGGGGTAGCAGGGCAACCGGAAGGTAAGATGGGTATTAGATATCCATCTCTCCTTCCCCTGTAATAGCATTTCACCCTGCTATTGCCATATCTCCCTCTGCCCCACACAACAGATATTGGTGCTCCCAGACACATTTCAATTGCCCGCGCGCGAGAGAAAAAGAGGAGGTGGGGGGCATGCAAAGATGTCAGCTGCACTTGTCCTTCTCCTCCCCCCACTCACGCCATCCTGTTCTCCTGGTGCCTGCTCACGGCTGCCTCCGTTGACCCGTCGCCTCTCGCGCGCGCGAGAGAGAGAGAAGGAGGTGGGGGGCGTGCAAGATGTCAGCTGCACTTGTCCTTCTCCTCCCCCCACTCACACCGTCCTGTTCTTGTGGCGCCCGCTCATGGCTGCCTCCATTTTACAACCAGTAAAAAAAGAGAGTCAAATAATGTCATTCAAGCGTATCATTCAACGCCAGAAATAAACGCATTTGAACCATAAGTCTTCAGTGGTCGAGTATCTAAAAAGGTATTCCTTTTGGAATTTGTTTTCAGGACCACTACAGTTCCTTGCCTTTTTCAGAATAATATATTCACAGTAGAGCCTAAGACCCCTTTCAGTTTTACAGTAGTCAGATATGCATATGCATTTGCATGTATATATATGACTTTTGGTTTGGCAAGATCCATGAATTTGTGCCTGGATTGGTGAGAGTTTTTTTAAAACATATAATATATCTGCATGTTTTATGTATTTAGGAAGCAGTTTTTTATTTGATTTTATAATTGTAGTTTGTGAAACTGCAGTATTCCATATTGTCAATAGGTGCGGGAAATTTGGATTGAAATATATGTGTATATAAGTGTTTTAATATATTTTTTATATACCAGGCCACTGAAGAAGACTTATGGTTGAAATGCATTTGTTTATTTCTGGTATTAAATGATATGATTTGTACAACTTCATTTTACTCTCTTCTGTTGCTTAATGACTGTATATTTGTAGCCTGCATAGATAAAGTAACATTATCAGACATTTTGGATATTATTCGTCTTCTATTTATTTATCCAAATTGTTTTTTGCTTCTTGATTTTGGGTTGGGATATATTTCCCATTTGGTATGATCTACAATTTAAACATTTCTTTTCTTCCTGGGCCCCTCTAGAATCTAGAGGGAATTTCCCCTTCCCCGCACTTCCATGTTTGGCCCCTATTATTACGGCAGAGCCCTTATGTATTTCTTACAATCAGTATGTCCATTCTAATAATTTTATACTAGCTCTGAAATGTAAAGAATGTATTTGACCAACAGATGGCGGTATTGGAATATATATTATTACTTTTCTGTACTTTCTTATTCTCACTGTTGCTTTTGTTTTTGTTTTGCTGTTGTTTTTGAAAGTGAGCTGCAAACTTACAGCTGATTCATTAATGCTTTATAAAAGCTATCCATCATCATAATCAGAGTAGAGTCCTGCATTGTCAGTCCTTCATTGACTGCAATACCTTGACTCAGATGGATTCCATCACACATCAAGGTGGTGTGTAAAGACGCTTTTAAAATAGGCAACAGAACATGAATTTCAATGGCGACATGAAATATTCCATATCAGAGAGAAATACAAAGTATGCATGAAAAGAAGGAGCACTGAAGTTGTAGTGCAGGAGTGGAGAAAGTGTTGTTGACTGCAATTCCCATCAGCTCAATCCAGCATAGCCAATGGTGAAGGACGATCGAAAGTTGCAGTACAATATCTGCAGGGAGGCGCACATTCCCCTGCCCTACTCTAATTTATTCTTGTGCCAGAAAGGAGGAGAGGCGCTTGTGGGATTTTCTGCCTCTAGTGCCCAAATAACATGGCTGGCTTTTGGTGCTATACACAATGGCTTGGGGGGGGGGGGGTGCGATTTCCTTAGACAACAAAATGTCTTAGATACCAGCCCTGGTTGGTTGTTCAGCTTAGCAGAGAGTGGTTGAAATGCCCCCCTCCAGCTTTGCCACTCTTTTTGCAGACTGCGATATTGAAGCGGGTGCATTTTGCTGATCCTGTAGGGCACAAAGCAGAACAAAGTATTCATCCCTCTTGGCAAGTGGCGCTGCTCAGTGCTGCTCGGCACTATTGTCCTTGATTATGTTCCATCCAGATGACAATACACTGAGAGCTGAAAAAAATATTCCTGTTCCTGCCCTCTTTCTGATTTAGCTTAATGAGGATGCAACATTGCAATGTCAAAATGAAGTCAGTTCAGAGTGAGGGAAGTAGTAGAAAGCAATGTTTTAAAAAGTATAAGTGAGGATGCATGTTTTCTTCATAAATCTTTCACAACCCGAACTCTGCCTGCTGAGCTGACTTCCCTTTAGAAGACAAGCCCTATTCAAGCATACCCCCTTACACAATAAATAAGTGTGTGATGGAAAAAGCAGGGTCATGCCTGCTGGCCCCACCTTCACCATTGCAACCCTGCTCCCAACCATCCACAAATTGTGGGGAGTCTATGCCATGCAGGGTGGCCATTTGACCTACTTTACAGAGAGCAGTCCTCTGACTGAAGGCATGTGCTACGTGAAGAGCCATCCAGTCTGATTCTGGTGTAAAGATAAAGAACCCTAAAAAGAAGAGCAGGGACCTTGAAGTTGCCCATCAACAGTTAGCAGCTGAACTGCAGACTGTGCAGGCACACAGGTCACTTGGCCCCTGGGGACATGCAATGTATCTACTGTCAGGCATTATGATGGGACTTCTTAATGTTAGTTTTTATAGGATCCTGGTAGTTTTATTCATTTTTTAAAAACTGTTTCAAGCTGTTTTAAATGCATGTATGTTAAAGGTATTACTGGCGTTGCTTGGGTCCTTGAATAACATTAATCCGCTACTGTCTGCTCATCGCTGCTCTCTCAGGGAATAGCATCACCGAGGAGTGGAGGCAAGCAGCTCTCAGTGGATGCAGGCAGCTCTGTGCAAGGCATGCTGGGGTCTGTATCCATTTCAGAGATCTCAGGCGATCGCCCACATGGCCATGCATGATCCCCTGAGATCACTGAAATGCCTACACCTCCCAGCATGCCTTCAGTGGTCCGCATGCAGACCCATCCTCTGAGAGGCACTTCCTTGACAGCTGCTGGGAATTATAGG
Organism: Anniella stebbinsi; assembly: GCA_029215795.1. Lineage (NCBI taxonomy): Eukaryota > Metazoa > Chordata > Lepidosauria > Squamata > Anniellidae > Anniella > Anniella stebbinsi. The sequence continues at coordinate 71,595,334 of JARDYH010000002.1, read as the reverse complement.
CACCAGCTTAGGATTTGTTTAATATTGTTTTAAAATAGTCAAACCTCAAAAAAATCATTTTTTTTTATTTTTAGGGTACATTGCACAGGAAGACCTATCAGCATCCTAGATTTGTAGCCCATCTAGAAGTGGGTAAACATTTCTGGGCAAACAAACCCACACACGTATGTTCAGCTTTGTTTTATGTTTTATCATTTGGTGAACCGCCCAGAGGTCTTTGGCTATTGGACAGCAGAGAAATGTAATAAGTGAATGAATGAATGAATTTATATTTAAATTATAGTGATTATTTCTAAATGTGTATCCATACATATAAATTAGCACATGCAATTTTATTTAAATTTGTGTCCTCTTTTCGGTGCTGTATTTCCTCTTTTGGGGCGATGTGTAAGTGTGCACCCCCCAACTCTATGCACATAGGCTCACCCTGCCATGTGTAACCCTGTGTTACCAGAGTTCTATACTATGACCCAGACCTAGAGCTCTACAGACATGCTTCTCACCATGTGTGCATGGCGGGGGGCAGGTATGACAGGGGCACAATAGAGAGGTAAGGGCCAGCAGGCGCTCATGAAATTGTTCATGGTGTGATGCAATATTTCCCAATTGGGTTAAAAGCAGCTATGATTCTATTGCAAAACTTCAATAAATGTTAAATAACCATAACAGAGAAAGAAGCTAAGATGTGCCCTGAAGGATCTATGGCACTAAGGCAACAAATGGGAAGCCCTTCGGGCCCAGCTTGGATCCAGTGCTGAAAAGTACCTCTGTGGAATGAAAACAAGTGGAGAGCCAGCATGGTGTAGCAGTTAGAGTGTTGGATTGGAAGTTAGGAGATCCCCATCCAGCCATGAAGCTCATTGGGTGACTCTCCGCCTAACCTACCTCACTGGGTTGTTGTGAGGATAAAATGGAAAGAAGGAGGGCCATGTAAGCTGCCTTGCATTCTTTGCAAGAGGGAAAAAAGGTGGGATATAAATGTTGTTGTTGTTGTTGTTGTTGTTGTTAAAAAGCAATATATATTGAGCACTGTTTTTAGTGGAAAGGAGGGATTAAAAAAATCAATAAACAAGACCATCACACACTGAACCCTGTGCTCATACATCTGTGCTGGAGACTGTAGGAGGCCTTCCCCCCTTCTGATAACAAAACAAAACAAAACACCAATTGAAATTAGAACCCTCAGTCCAACATTAAGGCAACAGGCAAAACTGCATGAATCATCCTTTAAAAGAATCATATTGATCAGCTGTTTGCTAGGAAGAAGAGAATGGGGATGACTGAACCTATTCCCCCATTCATTCTCCCAAATAGCTGGTTGGTGAGATTCCAGTTTCTTTTGAAGGGCTGTGTACCTATAGCCCCCACTATTGGTTTGCCCTGTGTAATATTCATTTATCCATTACATTACATTTCTATACTGCCCGATGTAAAAGCTCTCTTGCTTGTAGTATTTCTTGCTTGCAGTTCTCAATCTAGCTAGGGGTATGCCTGGAAGTGTGTTTCCATGCATATTTGGTGCCCATCCAGATCAGGGCAAATGTTTAATGTATACGAATAACAATGGAGCATCATTACACTTTGTTGGGGATCAAGATCTCAACCTAGCAACATAAGAATAGCAGGACTGGCATGGAGGGCTGTGTTTTAAACGCCTGGATTACCTTCAACCATTTTATGCTCGTTTGTGAGTCATTTTTCTTCTTGTTCCTGCCCTGGGGATGGAGATTGGGGGTGGGGAGAGGAGATGGAGAAAAGCCACAGTTGCAGGAAGCAAAGAGGAGAATCCACAATCCCTAGTAGCTATGAAATGATATATTTGCTTGGCACTGACTGTAGGAACAAAACATTGCTTTGCCGTAGAAAAGAGAGTTCTCAGAGAATGTTCTCTGATTGTCTCATCTGGTGTGATAGCTTTTTTGGACAATGTCCTATTATCTAATTTCCATGTACTTTGCTTGTATTGTACAGGCAGGACATAATGTACTAAAACAAGCAGCTCTGACAATGGCTGCTCTGCATTCCCTAAAGGAGTTCAGCCATAAAGTGCAACATAGATCTCTCTCTCTTTCTCTTTTTATGTTCCTATTTTATTTCTTGCCTTTTCACTGCTATTCACTTACTCTAGTATACATTTTCCTCTGCAGCTCATCAGCAACACAAGCTTGTTCTTTTACAGCCTGCAAGGTGTACATGGAATGAAAGAAAAAGGGATTCACCACACTAGGCTGTAATCCTGCATCCCTACCCAGGGTTTCTGCTTGCTGTTTCTTTCAGGACTACAATGGGCTTCTTTACACAGCAGACACATGATATGAATTGAAAACTTCCTGTCTCTTTCTTTACACAGTGCCAGCTAGTGGCTGGATTATAGCGCAATGCCATCATTTCGCACTGCAGATATCTTGCATTAGCCCTTCTTAGCACTTTATCTCCGATCCTTTAAAAAGAGGGATAAACTCCAAAAGCCCAGGAGATGCTCTGGTGGTTGATGACATCATGTAAAGGCCCGCAAACTTCCATAAGTGACTAATCACAAGTGTGCAATAAAAGCCTTGTGTACAAATTCTCAGAGAGAGGATGGTATGAGTAGAAGAGTTGTGTCACACCAATAGTTTCAGTTGCAGGAAATGTAGGGTGTGAAATAATGAGACGAGACAAGAAAATGGATTTTGAAACAGGGCCACTTTTATTATAGATCTGCAGTATGGGAAACCTATGCGGACATCCTACTCATCAATGGGCGAGCCATTCACCACCTGAGAAGTGGCGTGATTCCAAACGCCACCCCCCAGGCTTGCCCCTTTTGGGGTTGGGAGAGCTTCCGGTGTCGAACCCTCCTCACGCCGTTTAGCTCCGAGTGGGTGAGAAAGGTTAGCCTCAAAGGTAACCCTTATCCCTCCAGCTGCCGCCGTAAAGCTCACAGCTGAGGGGCCTCAGGCATTACCCATCACAACAACAGTGCCTGTGAATGCTCACCGACCCTAACAATGCTCCGGATGTCCGCAAAACCTGCCACAGGGAGCGACAATGCACTTGATTAGTCGCTCCCCCCCCACCTAGATCTAATAACATCCCACAAACCCAACTGCAGATCTTTCAAAAATAAATCATTACCAGGGTCTGACAAATGGACCCCGTCCTGCCGGAAAAGCTCCCTTTGCGTTAACACAATCGCAGGGTGTTGAATGCTAAAATTGCCGTGTTTAATTAGTTCCTTGAATATTTGATTATTGACTTTCTTCTGCACTCTTTCCATGGCCCCTTAGTCATTGCCCTCTCTCCAATTGAGCCGAGGCAACAAACATGACCAAATAATCACAATACCGGGCCAACGCAGCCGAATTGTTTCCAAATCAGCAATCACTTGCATGATGAGGGCTTTGCCTTTAAGCAAACCCAACCAAATGATGACCACGCCAGGCCAACGCAGCCGAATTGTTTCCAAATCGGCAATTGCTTGCATAATGAGGGCTTTGCCTTTAAGCAAACCCAACCAAATGATGACCACGCCAGGCTAACGCAGCCGAATTGTTTCCAAATCGGCAATCGCTTGTATGATGAGGGCTTTGCCTTTAAGCAAACCCAAATCATTACCACCCAAATTAATGAGTAGAACCTATGGGGGGACACTGGCCAAACGCTGCTGGAATAAGGTGGGCAAGAGGCACTCCTAACGCATGCTGCGTTTACCAAGCCACAGGATGTTGGCGTAGCGGCTCAATCCAAGCTGTGTCCCAAAGCTGGATCTGGAAGCCCTCCAACTGGCCCAGAAGATCATGCTGTGCCCACAGATGATCGCACGCACTGGGGCGAAGCCCGCACCGGAATCTAAAATTAAACATGGAATTGTTAGAATGCAACGCCACCAGTGAATAAACTGGTTATCTGATGTATGATTGATACACTCTGGACCGCCATCTGCCCACTGCCTGAATTTGTTCTGCAGCAAACCCAATGGACGTCGCTGTAGAAGCAGCACCAATACAGAAAGAGTGAGTGCTGAATTGGTGTGCCCCAAGTCCCAGAGACTGTAAAGCCTGTTTAGCAACAGACCAGAACTGATACCTCGTCAAGGGCGATGCATCGAGGTGGCAAAACAAGTAACCACTGCAATTGCCTCGGAGTGTCATAAAACGATTTAACACTTTGACCGGGCACAGCTCAGACACCGGCGCCAGAAACAGGGTAACAACTTTTCCCCTACCTTGTTGGTCCATTTTGGAAAACCTAAGATGTAAAGAAACTCCCAGGGGTGAGACCTGAATGTCGTCAGATAAAAAGGCATGCTTTGAGGAATCATTTTTTGGAAAGGGTGACTACTGCTGATATTCTGAACGCTCCAAAAAATGCTGTCAATGCCACACATGAAGAGTGGCAAAGTAAAGGCCACTGAGTCGACAAACCCTTCAGAATATCGGGGGATAATGGCTGACGTGAATCTGGCACGTGAGGGGTTACTCTGCTCCATCCCCGTAAAATGCGACGGACCCGAAAATCAATTGTATTATCCTCTACGCCCCATATTTTGGACAGAAAAGAGAGGGCAGCCAATTTGCCTCCAATGGATCCTGCGGATAGGCCTCTCCGCTGAGAAGCAACACAAAACTGCAGCAAGTGCTCCACTGGGATCGGCCATAGCTGCTGAAGCTGCATGTGGGCTCTGAAGGAAAGAAACTCCCTACCTGCCCTTGAATAAGCACTGCGTGTGCTAGGCGCTAGAGAATGCCATGTTGCCCGCTCCACTTCCTCCTGCCAATTTCCCGAAGGGTTGGTGGCATCGCCTCCGGAATTGGCCATGCCCAGGGCGCAAGTTCCCGGAACCTCTGGACCTGCTGATGCGATAAAGCGTCTGCAATGAGGTTTTCAAGGCCTGGAATGTGCCGAGCTCTGAATACTATGCTGTTACGCAGGCAATGTAAAGTAAAGGCCCTGACTAAGGTCATGACCCTGGGACTCCGAGATGACAAGGTATTTATCACCTGCACCGTAGCCAAATTATCGAACCAGAAGTGTACCACTGAATCACGCATCTCATTGACTCAAAGATGCGCCAGCACGTATATTGGAAAAAAATCCAAAAACGTGAGATCTCTGCATATATCAGTGGTGAGCCAGTCTTCTGGCCAGTGCTCAGAGCACCAATGATCCTGCCAGATAATACCAAAACCCAAAGCCCCAGATGCATCTGAATGGACTTGCATCTCTGCTTCTAGTAGGATATCATGTCTCCAAAAGGAAACACCATTGTATTCCTCCAGGAAACAAAGCCACATGATGAGATCTTCCCGAATTGCCCTTGTGATCTGCACCCTGTGGTGGGGACGCCTAAGGCCCTTCATGGTGGTACACAAGCGTCTAAGAAAAGCACGACTGGGAGCGACCACCCAACATGCGAAATTAAGATGACCCAGCGTTGACTGAAGCTGGGCCAAGGTTACCTTCGAGGCATTAATAATTGCTAGCAATTTGCCCCGCAAGGCAATGATCTTATCCATAGGAAGCCGACAACATTGTTGTACGGAATCCAACTGAATGCCCAGGAATTTGATATCATTCACCGGTTCCTCTGTCTTCTCCTGTGCCAGTGGGACGCCCAGCTCCTCTGATAATTCCTGAAACGTCCTCATGAGAAATGCGATCAAAACAAAACCCCAGTAGATCAAAATTGTCAGGGTTGATGGGCAAAATGCGAAATGCAGATTTGATGTCGCATTTCCCCATCAAGGCCCCCTGACCGCATCGACGCACCATTGATACGGCTGCGTCAAATGAGGCGTAACGCACGGAACAAAGGTGATCTGGAATGGAATCATTAACAGATCCACCTCTAGGGAAAGACAGGTTGTGTATCAACATTCCCCAGGCGTCTTTTTGGAACTATTCCCAAAGGAGAGACCCTAAGATTTGGGATAGGAGGAGAAATGAAGGGGCCAAAGACCCTCCCTGAATCCACCTCCTTAGCAATTTTCTCACGAACTAAAGGTTCCATGAGATTGATAGATTTCTGGTTCCTAGCAAAATTGCCTGACACGGCCCTTTAAAAGGAATGTGAAACCCTTCTGCAAAGCCTAACTCTAAGTAGATTGCATCCTGGCGCTTCGGGTAGAGTGCCAGCAATCGCCTCAACAGCCCTAACTTAAGAGGGCTGGGACCCTTTGGGAGGCAGCTGCTGCCCTCCAGGCTTCCTGCCCCCTTGTGGGTCTCGACCCTTACCGTGCCCCCCTCTGTTTCTGGAGCAACTGGAGGCTGGGTGTTGGCCGTTGCAGATTGGGCATTCATGGCGATATCTGCACATTGACCGGTTACAGCTGCCCTTTGCACTGTACTCCCAACAAGGCAGGCAGGGTTGAACCCCCTGCCCCACACTCCCAGCAAGATTGGAGGCGGGTTGATGTTTAGCTAAAATATGGCCACTATCAGCCCTTTCCCCGACTCTGGGCCGCGCTGGCATCATAAATTGAAGCCAGAGATCGTGGTCTTTAACAGTTGTAGAGAAAAGGGAATTTCAGCCAGTGTCATTTGTATGCAATTAGTTCCTGGTGAAATTCCTTCTTCATCACAACAGTTAAAGTCACAGGCACTATACTAGAGTGACCATATACAAAAGAAGGCAGGGCCCCTGCAACTCTACAACTGTTAAAGTTACAGGAGCCCTGTCCTCCTTTTCATATGGTCAGCCTAATATTGGGCTGTTTTCTGAATTGCCAAATTTGGGTCTGAATGGAATTTTGTGGTGGATGCACACCTACTGCAGGGGCACTAAACCATTCACCAAGCAGGCCCATGCACCTGAACTCACTACCCCTGACATATGAATATTGAGGCAGGGGCAGTGAAATTAAGATAGCAGCACTGGTGAGCTCAGGCTCAAGCTTGCCCCAAGTCCCTGCAGGCAGGGGGTAGGCAGGAGGTTGGTAGCAGCACAGCAGCAGAAAGAGTAGTGGATGTAGCTGCCACCACCCAGCAACACCAATGGTGGCAGGAGAGGCAGCAGCAGAGGTGGTGGGCCCTGCCAGAACCATAAGCCCTTGATGCTCGCTCAAGTATGCGCTGGCACCTGGCTTCTCTTCCAGACTAACATGCAAGGGTTTCCTAAAGAAAGATAAAAATAACAAACAGGTCGGACACAATCCAACCAAAGACAACTTTGCCATTGATATTGTGAGAGAAGTCAGCATATAGTAACACCTCTCTTGTTGAAATCAACAGAATGTTTAAACTATCATTTCCTTTTTGATTTAAAGTTTTTATTATTTAGAAACATAGATAAAACTCAAACATTACAAACACCAACATTGCAACATACAACATAATGGACTTCCAAATTTCTCCAACACAAAAAAAATATAAGTTTTCGTTTACGCCTTATCAAACAAATAAAAATAAAAATAAAAATAAAAGTGTAGTGGATAGATTCCCCCACTTTCCCCTCTTATCCATTTTTTTACTCCCATGTTAATTGCTGAATCCACATGCATATGTATCCAAAACGATTTTGCTTTTTTACAAGTCCACCATGAATGATAGGTTCCTTCTTGTTCTTCACATTTCAGCACTTTCCCGATGTCCCTTTATACATTTTTGCCAATTTTGATGGGGATATATACCATCAGTACATCATCTTATAATTTTTTTCTTTCAATCTGGCACATAATGTAAATTTCAAGCCCCTCAGCCACATGTTCTCCCATTGAACCATGTTAATATTATATCCAAAATTTTGGGACCATTTTATCATACAATCTTCTACTTGTTCATCCTCAGTCTCATACTTTAACAAAAGTTTATACATCTTTGAAATAACTTTATCATCATTTATACATAAAGCACATTCAAATTCTGATTTTGTACATTGAAATCCCCATATTTTAAAATCTAATTTGTATTTTTCCATCATTTGTAAATACGAGAACCAGCGACAATCATATCCTTCTCTCAGTAACCCCTCTCTTGATTTTATTTTAACATCACCTTCTACTACTTCTAAGATATCGTTGTACGTCAACCATTCCTTCACATCTGCCATTTCTCTTCTGTAAAAAGCCTCCTGTGAAGAAATTCATAATGGTGTTTTCTGACATAACCTAAATTTATATTTATTCCATATTCTCAGAATCGCACGTCTCACATAATGATTATTAAATTCTACATTCACCTTAGCTTTGTCATACCACAAATACCCATGCCAACCAAATCTTACATCATGACCCTCTAACTCCAATAGTCTTTTATTTTTTATCAATATCCATTCTTTCATCCACACGAAGCAACAGGCAGAGAAATACGTCCTCAAATTCAGCAAACCAAGTCCTCCTCTTTCTTTCGCATCCTGTAGTATTTTAAACTTCACCTTTGGTTTTTTGGATTGTCATATAAATTTAGATATCTCTCTCTACCACTGCTTGAATGGCAAATCTGATATCAAAATAGGTATTGTCTGAAACAGAAATAATATTGTCTGAAACAGAAATAACATTCTTGGTAAAACATTCATCTTAATTGTAGCAATTCTTCCCAGAAATTACAGCTGAGTCTTATCCCACCTTATTAAATCTTGTTTGATTTCATTCCAAAGTTTAACATTTATTTATTTTATTTATTTTATTCCATTTATATACTGCCCCATAGCCGAAGCTCTCTGGGCAGTTTACAAAAATTCGGAGAGCTACATATTACCCCTGATGTAAGGAATAACCTTTGAAACTATAATTAATGTTTCTTAAGTCACAATTATTTTTAGATTCACTACATGATGTGGTGATTTCCACTAACTTAGATGAAATAGTTGGGGCTGTAGCTCAATGGTAGAGCATCTGTTGTTTGGCCTGAAGATCCCAGTTCAATCCCCGGCATCTCCAGGAAGGGCTAGGAAGAAATCCTGCCTGAAACCCTGGAGGGCCACTACAAGTCAGCATTGACAATATTGGGCTAGATGGACCAAGGGCCTGACTCAGTGTATGGCAATTCCCTATGTTTCTATAGGGGGATTAGAAAAAAAAACATCAAGGGTAAGTCAACTCCTAAATGGTTATTCCTACAGGATGGGAAACGATTGATCCTCCAGACACTGTTGGACTGTAACTTCATTAGCCTAGCCACATTTTAAGTCATTCTATAGACAAATAGAAGTCCATTCATAAATGGTGCCTATATACCACTCTTTCAGATGTTACTAGTGTTGTTAGATCTTCAATCCATTGAAGTATGGGTGGTGAGCTATTATCCTCTAGTGTTGTAATATCAGTCTTTTAGCAGTCCAGAGAGTGCAAAAAAGTCCATTTACTCAGACTATATCTACACCAAATAGGATACAACACTTTGAAAACGTTTTGAAAACTGTATATGGAGTGTGTCCTGGACCCCAACAGTTGTCACTACTGTTATAAACCGTTTTAAACCACTTTAAAGCAGTAGTGTAGATCCTGCCTATGTGTTACATTCCAAGAAGCAGGTAAATAATTTAAGAGAACTTGTACATCAGTAAATATTAAAGAGCTTTCCAATACAAAGTTTATCTGTATGATAACGTCCTCCCAAGAGAGGCAACTATTGCACATTTCCAAAACATATGAATCAAAGCAGCATAGCTACATTACACATCCAACAATAAGCAGAGTTAGACAAGCCTTTGTGAAAGAGATGTTGTGGCATCCAATAAACCCAAAACAAAAGTTTTTACTGAATAAGATGTAACTGGAGGTCCATGGACTTATGAGATACATATGCTAAAACAGCAGTCCATCGATTAGGCAAAATAGGACATTCTAATTCCCTGTTCTATTCCTGCTGAAGACCCCATGTATCATATTTATTAACTGATAACAAGATATTTATAAGCGTGAATTGTGGGTCAATGTACCTGGTCAGCTTCAATAAGTGTTTCCAATAGCAAAAGGGACTCTGAGGCAGTAAAAGCAGCAGGACCGAATCTGTTTCCTGACTCCTAGCTGAGCAGAGCAGAGAAGAGGAAGCTGCCCCAGCTGGACTAGAAGGAATATAAGGAAGAGAGCTCCTAGAGAGTGAGCAATCAGAGAGAGCAAAAAGGGAGAGCAAACAGGAGTTTGTCAGGGGAAGCGTAGTGTATTTGAAGAAGAGACCAACAGAAACAGGAGAGAGGCCTCAAGTAAATCCAGGAGGCTGCCTATTCAGAGCTGTCATGTGCGCCTGCATGCTGATTTAAGGGGTGTGTCCTGAAAGCTGCTAAAAGATGCTGCAGGGCCTAGAAAGGTGTGGCCTGATTGCCTGATTGCTCTCAGCAACTGAGTGGGCAGGGAGATTCATTCTGTTTCCTGACTCCTAGCTGAACAGAGCAGAGAAGAGGAAGCTGCCCCAGCTGGACTAGAAGGACTATAAGGAAGAGAGCTCCCAGAGAGAGAGAGCAATCAGAGACAGAGCGATCAGAGAGAGCAAACAGGGAGAGCAAACAGGAGTTTGTCAGGGGGAGTTCGGCAAGGGAGGTAAAAGGGGAGGTCCTTAACAAAATTCCAACACAATCAGAAGGCAGAAACAGAACAGAAATGGAAACTATGGCCGGAAAGGAGTCTCTAGTGGTGGTGACCTGCAAAGTGTGTGCAATGTTCGTGTTCCTGCCTGAGATCAAAATGGCGTACACCTGCAACAAGTGCAATCTGGTTGCACTATTGGAAGAAAAAGTGAGAGTACTGGAGTGGCAAGTGTCCACCATCCAAGGAATAAGAGAAGGTGAAGAGTTATTAGACAGAATGGTGGAACTGCAACAGCAAGAAGAAGCACAAGAGATTGAAGAGCAACAGCAAGCCGAAGCAGAAGTGGAGAATGCTAAGATGAGGAAAGCCAACAAAGAGGGAACTCCTTGGAAAAGGGTGACAATTAGGAGCAGAGGAACTAGAAGACACTCTGCACCAGTGGAACCAATAAAGTTATGCAAATGCTTTCAGCTACTGGAGGGTGAGACTGGAAGACAGCCTGCAGAGGAAGAATTAAAGGAGACCCCATGCAACAGTGAGCAAGAGGCAGAAGGTCAGTTGACCAAGAAGAAGAGAAGAATAGTCTTTGTGGGAGACTCCCTGCTGCGTGGAATTGAAACCAAAGTATGTCGCAGAGACCCATGGACTTGCCAGGTATGCTGTCTCCCTGGAGCACAGATTAGAGAAGTAATTGAAGGGTTGCCAAAGCTCAACAAGCCCACTGACAAATATCCTTTTCTTTTCATCCATGTGGGAACAAATGATATTGCCAAGTGGAGCTATGAAGAAATCACGTCAGGTTTTTAAGCTCTGGGAAGGAATCTTAAGAACTTTGGGGCCCAGATAGTTTTCTCATCCATCTTCCCAGTTCTTGGAAGAGGAATAGAAAAGGAAAGAAAAATACTCCGGGTGAACAACTGGCTACAATGTGAGGGATTCGGATTCTGGGACCATGGGCTGCTACTTGGAAGATGGACTGCTGGCAAGGGACAGGTTGCACCTCACAAGGGCTGGAAAGAATGTGTTCAGCCACAGCATGAAGAACCTCATCAGGAGGGCTTTAAACTGAATCCTACGGGGGCAGGAGATGTAAACTTTGAGGCAACAACGGATCAAGGCTTATGCGCCATAACAGAGAGAACAGCTCCAATAGTGCCCCAAAACAGTGTTCACAACAATGTAGGAAAGAAGCAAGACTACAAAGCACATGGGCTTCGATGTCTATGTACTAATGCCCAGAGTATGGGAAACAAACAGAATGAACTTGAACTCTTAATACATGAAGGCAAATACGACTTGAAAGGTAAAACTGAAACTTGGTGGGATGACTCTCATGACTAGAATATAGCAATTGAAGGATATAACTTGTTCAAAAAGAACAGAAGAAATAGAAAGAGAGGCAGAGTCACACTATATATTAAAAATACTTATCCCTGCACAGAAATACAAGAGGATAAGCCTGGGAGCCCCATCGAGAGCATCTGGATTAAAATAAAAGGGGAAAGGAATAAAAGGAGCATGATAGTCGGAGTCTACTACCCACCACCCAATCAAGGAGAAGATGAGGATGAAACTTTTGAAAAGCAAATTGCCAGTGTTTCAAGGAAATCCGATGTAGTAGTAATGGGGGACTTCAATTACCCCAATATCTGTTGGGAGACAAATTCTGCCAAAAGTGCTCCTTCCAAGAAATTCCTAACATGTGTGGTTGATAACTTTCTCCTACAGAAAGAAGAGGAAGGAACTAGAGAAACAGCTATCCTTGACTTGATACTGACCAATAGAGATGACTTAGTGGATAAAGTGGCAATTACGGGAACTCTGGGGAAAAGTGACCACGTCATACTTGAGTTCTTGATTTTAAAGGAAGCAAAAGCTGAATGTAGCCATACGCGTACTCTGGATTTCAGGAAAGCCGATTTTAATAAACTCAGAACTATGATAAGTAAGGTCCCATGGCAAGTGACCCTAATGAGAAAAGGAGTCCAAGATGGGTGGGAGTTTTTAAAAAAGGAAATTTTAAAGGCACAATTACAAACAATTCCAACAATTATTATTATTATTATATTTATTTAAATCCCGCCTTTTTCCCAATACTGGGACTCAAGGCAGCTTACAAATTAAAACATGTGCAGTTAAAACAAATATAGATATACAAAAATTAAAAATATAAACAAAGTACGATTTAAAAGCACTTTGAAAGTGGTTTGAAAACAGTATATGCAATGTGTCATGAGCCCTAACAGTTGTCAATACCATTATAAACCATTATATAAGCAGTACTGTAGATCCTGCCCTACTATCCAATGGAGACCAAAGCGAGATGGAATTCAGGCAGTGCCACTCAAGGTACCACAGCCTGAAATGTGCTAAGATGTGCTATAGTAACAGTGATATGGTTGTAACTGCTTGAGCAAATTTCTATTTCTTAGTTCCTGCTGGTGAAATATATATTTTCATTTATACCCCAGTACCACTGGAATCCCTGAGGGCTAACCTTACTTATTCTATGGAGTGGCAATACATGCAGCGAAGAAAGCTTTCTTCTCTGCACGCATTGCGTCTGCGAATTCACGTCCAGCAGAACTGTTCAGGGTGGTGAGGGGTCTAACTCAGGCGCCTTCTCCCCTGAATCCAATTTTAGAGCCTTCAGTAGTTTGCTGTGATGCCTTTAACGATCATTTCTCAGATAAAATCTCTCGGATAAGAGCCAACTTAGATGCCATTGTTATAGCAGAGGCTGACAGTGGAGTGTCCAGTGGCTCCGCGAGTAGGATTACACTTGATCAGTTTCAGTTGGTGAGTACCGAGGACGTGGACAAGGTACTTGGATGTGTGAGGAAGACGACTTGCCCTCTCGATCCCTGTCCTTCCTGGCTGGTCGTCCAGGGAGGAGATGCAGTAAGATCACATCTACAACATATTATTAATGCATCTCTCAGGGAGGGGAGCTTTCCATCATGTTTAAAAGAGGCGGTGGTAAGGCCGCTTCTAAAAAAGCCCTCCCTGGATCCCCTGGACCTTAATAACTACAGGCCAGTATCAAATCTTCAATTTTTGGGCAAGGTGATCGAGAGAGCAGTTGCCTTTCAACTCCAGGCAGTCTTGGATGACACTGATTTTCTAGACCCATTTCAAACCGGCTTCAGAGCAGGATACGGAGTTGAGACCGCTTTGGTCGCCTTAGTGGATGATCTACGCCTTAGTATCGACAGGGGGAGTGTGTCCCTGCTGGTACTCCTGGACCTCTCAGCGGCTTTCGATACCATCGACCATGGTATCCTTCTGGAGTGCCTGGGGGAATTGGGAATCGGGGGCACTGTGCTTCAGTGGTTCCGATCCTATCTCTTGGGCAGGTTCCAGATGGTGATGCTTGGGGATAGCTGCTCTTCCAAAAAGGAGTTGCTATGTGGTGTACCACAAGGTGCCATCCTTTCCCCAATGCTGTTTAACATTTACATGAAACCGCTGGGAGAAATCATCCGGAGGCATGGGGCAGGGTGCTATCAATATGCTGATGACACCCAAATATATTTCTCTATGCCTTCAACAACATCGTCAGCTAAGGATAGTGTGTCTCCTCTGAATGAATGCTTGGAGGCGGTAATGGGCTGGATGAGGAAAAACAAACTGAAGCTGAATCCAGACAAGACGGAGGTGCTTGCTGTCAAAGGCCCCAACCTGGGTTTGGAGGTGTGTCAACCGGTTCTGGATGGGGTTACACCCCCCCTGAAAGATTGTGTTCGCAGCTTGGGGGTACTCCTGGATCTGTCGCTCCAGATGACAGCTCAGATTGATGCGACGGCCAGGAGTGCCTACTATCAGCTTCGGCTGATACGCCAGCTGCACCCCTTCCTAGAGTTGGAAGACCTAAAGACGGTAGTGCACGCACTGGTAACTTCGAGGCTCGACTTCTGCAATGCGCTGTACATAGGGCTACCTTTGTGCCTAGTCTGGAAACTTCAACTTGTTCAAAATATGGCAGCCAGGTTGGTCACCGGTACACCTAGGGGTGACCACATTACACCAGTTTTAAAATCACTTCACTGGCTGCCGGTCAGTTTCCGGGCAAAGTATAAAGTGTTGGTTATTACCTTTAAAGCCCTACATGGTTTGGACCCAGGCTACCTACGGGATCGCCTTCTCCTGTACAATCCGCCCCGCACTCTTAGGTCCTCTGGGAAGAACGTACTCAAGCCAGCCAGAACTAGGCTGGTGAGTGTTACCCAGAGGACCTTCTCTTCTATGGCTCCCAGACTGTGGAATGGTCTGCCAGAGGAGGTTAGACAAATTAGCAGTCTTCATGAATTTAAGAGAGTCATGAAGACTGTTCTCTTCCGGCAGGCCTATCCAGATGAATTTTAAAATGTTCTAATGATGTGTTTTCTCTTGTTTTTTTTAAAAAAATTAACTTTGTGATGCTTGTATTTTGCATTGTGTTCCCCACCTCAATCCGTAGGGAGAGGCGGGTTATAAATTATTATTATTATTATTATTATTATTATTATTATTATTATTACCTTCTTTGTTCTTCCCAAGTCATCATACACGTTGAGAGATTCCCTCCCAATTAGTCTCCCACCTGGCAAACTTAAAAGATAAAACCTGCCTCGTCTCAGCATTCAAATCATGGGTTGGATCCAATGCCATCCTTCCATGGCTGGCTCAAGCACACCAGCATGTGCGCCGCCCCTACCACTGGCAGCCATGATGTAGTGCTTCCAGGGGCAAGCAGCAAATGAGCAGAAATGATCATTTCTGCTGAAAGGAGCAAATCATGCCTGGGCCACCCATGCAAGGGCAGCATTGGATCCAGCCCCATGTGTCGTGCCTTCAAACCATTCACCAGGCCCAGAGCTGAGACCCTGTAAATGTGAAGATCTGTAAAGGGTTTTTGTAGGCTCAAATCCTATAGGAATTATTAATAGCATCCAAATTTTAATGATGAGCCATTAGAAAAATACATCCCCTTATCTTTTTCTTTTTTCTTTTTTCAAAACAAAGAGGCATTTTGCTGTACCACAAACAGAAAAGATTTAGTGGACAAAAGCCACAAATCATTTGGGAAGCTTCCGTAAAACTTTTTTTTTAACCCAGCTGAGTTGACAGCAGTTCTATTGACAGCTTAGAGAGAGCATAATATTTTATACAACTGTTTTTTGTGGTGGAATACAAGAGCCTCGCATCTGGGACATCTGCCGGAAACCAGGCACCATTTGTGGGAGTTGACACAATTCAGCTGCCCGCACAAAGCTGATGAATAAAGCCACAGCTTAGGACTGCTTTTCAGGTATGGTTAAATGGAGGGGGGGAACTCCCAAACCCAACTCATACAAAACTGACATCAATCAACTCGTCTGTTTCCATCTGACATGGATTTTGTGAAAAACAGAGAATGCAGAACCAAATAAAATAAAAAATAATAATTAAAAATGTCATTTTGTGAAAAGCATACAGCCTTAACCTTGTGGTGCACACAAGCAGAACCACAGCATCTGCGTCTCCTAATTATAGGAGGATTTTGATTTTGTAAGCAGGTGTATGTGCGAGTTTATTATAGATATGGATACAGAGGGAGAACATGGAGACATCCATAAAAACATACTAACAGTGTGAGACCACAGCGGTTCAACTGCCAAACTTCCACCACTAGAACCGCCATCTACCCCTACATAGGGTCTTTGTTGGTTGCTTAGATGATTGTTTACTTTGTGACTACTTCATTTAAGTGGCTGTTTAAATGGGGAAAGTATTTGAAATCTAAACTTATGTTTATTTCAGATTTTCAATCTCTTTTAACTATGCTGAAATCTCCATCTACAAATCAAGGACAGCAGATTGTAGACTTCCAGTATTGATTATATTGCTGTCTGACCTCAACACCCAGAAAGGAATGCAATGGGGAAAAAATTAATATAGTGGGTTGGATCCAGATAGGCAGAGAAATCGTATGCCCTAGAGTGAGGAGAGAGACAGCAAAGCCACTACCACTTCCAGAGCTATGCTACTGCTCAGCAGCCAGAACAGGAGGTAAAGGAGGCCAGTTTTTCCTTTGCATCACTGTCAATGCCTCCAATGGGAGGGAATTTAGGGTGGACACATGTCCTCTTTGACAGAGGAAAGAGGACTATTCCCTATTTTGAAGGCATTTTCAGTCCTTCACAGTACTCCACCATAAAGGCTTCTGGAGGACTATTGTCTATTTTGAAGGCATCTTCTATTTGAAGGGCTGTCCTGTCCAGGTCTGACATAAAAATTAAGAACCATCACAAGGAAGAGCTGGGCCTTGAAATAGCCTATCAACAGCATCTGAACAGGAAACTGAGCAAGACAGGCACACAGATCACCTGGTCACAGTCTTCCCCACCATGGTGAGATGTACTATATTTCTATTTCAATTATAATACTTATTTCTAAGTTATACGTATAAATTAGCATATCCAACTTTTATGAAAACATGAGTCTTCTTTTGTTCTCTTTTGTGGAGGATGCAGAAGTGGATATCAGATCAATTTCCTCCCTGCTTCAGTTCCACTTGCATTTGAAACTGTCCTGCACTTTAAATAAGTAGGGGGCAGTTCATCCATTCCTATACACTTGATGACTCACAACTGATTCCGTTGTGTTCAAAATGATGCGAGGTGTTATGCAGTCGACATCAAGCGATGGATTTACATGTGTGAACAAATGCCAGGAAAAGCATTTCGGCTAACTTAGGAGTAAGTTCCACCAAATTTATTAATGGGTAAACAGGTATCGAACTGGGCTGCATATTTCACCATGACCCTGTAAAGTAGGCTATGGAGAAGATAGTGATTTGCCCAAGGTCACTCATAGGAGTGTCCCACTTCTAGCCTTCTGCTAACCCTGTGAATTAGGTCGGGTCCAGCAAAAGACAGTAAAGAAGTATGTAGTGAACTTCATGCCTTGGTGGAATATTAGATCCAAGTCTCCTCAGCCCAACTTACCAACACTTGCTCTCCATTTGCTGCAATGACTTTCTTTCCCTTCCCCTATTCGCAGTACAAATTTGTCAAGTCTGAAGAAGGAACTCATCCCCTTTGTCTGTATTACTGAGATATTTCCAGGGAGGATATTAGGGGAATGTTTTGGCTGCTTGATCAAACCGCTTAAATTCCTAGCAAAGTGTGTTTTCACTTAAGGATGATATCAGTAACTCATCCGACGACACTGTAATATACATGAGAGGACAATGTTTAAAGTGCAAATGCTTTGATTTGACACAACTGGGAAATGTTTATCAGACAATATTGAGCAAAGTCTTAGCTAGGCTTAAGCACAATTAAAAGAGCTGATTATGATATGTTCTTCATCTCAGGGTGTTCTGTTATACCATGGATGACAGGATAATTAAATAAGATCTTCCTTGAAGACATGGGGAACACATGTCTATGAGAGGAATGAGATTATAAAGTATATCACACTTCAGCGGGGAATTTCAATGTTGTGACAAAGGAGGGAGTGGGTGGAGGAACTTTTTATGAGTGGGCAGATCTACCAATAGATCCTAGTCTACCTTCTTTCCACCTTCTGGATGAGGTGGCCATGTGCTCTACATTATGGAGGACTGTACTCTGCTTGAAGGGATCCTCGATTTGAAGGGCTGTCCAGTCCAAGTCTGGTATAATTTTAAAAATATGTAAAAAGCCAGGCCTTGAATTTGCCCATCAACAGTTAGCACCTGAACAGCAGATTTATTTTTATTTAAAAAAAAACATTTGCATCCTGCCCTGTATCATTAGGATCTCATGGCAGCATACAGATAAAATCAAACAGATTGAGCAGGCATGCACACAGCTCACCTGGTCAGTGTCTTCCCCAC
Source organism: Anniella stebbinsi (assembly GCA_029215795.1). Lineage (NCBI taxonomy): Eukaryota > Metazoa > Chordata > Lepidosauria > Squamata > Anniellidae > Anniella > Anniella stebbinsi. Next base: position 71,577,043 of record JARDYH010000002.1, on the reverse strand, counting down.
TATGGTGAGGTAGACTATATTTCTATAAATGGGGTCAGAGGAAAAGAAGTATCACAAGTGGACAAGCACTGACTATAGTTAAGTTGGTTGTGTATATGCTCATCATCAACAATGCTATTCTCTTTTTGTTATTAGTATGTGAGAAACATATATTCTGGTTGAGGATGCTTGGAATTGTAGTACAACACTAGCAGGCACCAGGTTGGGGAAGGCTGTTCTAGGCTTTGTTGTAGTTGGAATTAAAGTTGCTTTTGTGTTAATACTTCAGTGCTTCTACCTGATTTCTGACCCGGATAACAGATTTTCTGGGAGCTAAATGATATGAGTGTGTGATCAGGGTACCACCCATCATCTGACCAGTTTCAGCCATTTAGTTCCTTTGGCACCACTGCTTAGCTTACCACATTACCTGGAAGGGCCTGGAACAGTCTTAAACTCTAAAAAACCTTACTCAGTAAGAGCTACCAATTTCTTACGTGGTAGAATGTGTTGTCAAAATTTAGAATCACACAGTCGGAAAGGACCTTGAAAGTCATGTAGTCCAACACCCTGCTCAGTATCGCAAGTTGGATCCAAGATCTGCCTTCTGTGTGATGAAGGGCTCTGCTAGCAGAGATTCCCTCTGCCTAATTTGGGGGGATTCACCTCCCCTCCATAGCACAATTCACCCCATTCAGCAGGGTCTCCTGACTCTCTATGTAGTATTTTCAATGGATTAGAGGGGCTGCCGTGGGAAAGCCAACTTCTGCCAGCACAATGGATCTAGCTTAAATCTGGATTCAACTCATTATCTGCAATGCAAGATATAACTAACTACATTGCCCCTGACAGATAGCCATCCAGCCATCTTAAATATTTCCAGCAAAGGAGATCCCACCACTCTCCAAGGCACCAGCCAAGGTACTGTTTAAGCAGTTCAGCTCCCGAATCCACACAGGATCCTATCTTTGTATTTCGGTATTCTCATTGTCACCTGCCATATCATTGCATTTCTTATGGGAACTATTGTTAGAGAACAACAACGTTAATGTCAATTTTATTTACATGCCACTTTTTCATATTTTATGTTCAAGGTGGTTTACATCAAATTGACAAAAATATAACATCAGAAACAGTTAATTTTCGATATCTCAATAAACAGAAAAAATCATTAGGTAATACAGAAACAGCAAAATGCTAAATACCAAGCAATTAAACATTTAATCAAAGCATAACTATTCATAAGATCATTCAGACAATAGGACTAATCACGTAACGCGTCAAATCATAAATTACTAGATAATAGCATTTCAAAGCAACCATGTCAAAAGTATGAAACAAAAAAGTACCTTCCAAGAGGAAAAAAAATCCAGTTAATATGTATGACAATAAAATCAATAACCATAAACAAATGGACCTAAAGGACCACCTCCTCTCATAATATCCTGTCTATGCAGATAATCAGAGGAGACCCTTCTCTAAATAACATCAGTAGGAGATAAACTCTACACATTTACAAAGAAAAGGTGATATATTTTTTAAAAAAATTAACTTTAAGTTATCTTTAAACTGAATTGAACTGATGGTTGTTTTGTTGTTTTTTGCTTGCCAATTGAGGAGTTATTGGGCCAGTTCAGACAACATGCTAAGCCATGGTTAGGCCACTAACTCTTTTGCAGCAATGATTAGTGAGCATGTTTAAACCGTGGGTATGTAGCCACCAAGGGTTGGGAAGCCATAATGTTTAGCTCAAAATGCTTAACCACTGTGGCTTAGAGTGTCGTCTGAATAGGGTTGTTGTTGTTGTTGTCATTTGTTTAATTTGCTTTTTAATGAGTAATTGTATGGGGGGTATACTGGATTTCTTGCTTGTTTTTATTGTTGTGTGCATAAAGGTTTTTTAATAAATAAATAAATAAAACCCATAAACCTAAAAAAAAATGACAAAGTACTGCCAGCACATTCATTCCTCCTTCCATTCTAGAACTGGCTGGGCTGTTGAACCACTTTCATCTAGAGTAGGCTGTCATTCCTGTAACCATTGAATAACGTCTCTCACCTACTTACCAGATTCTAATCAAAACATGTATTAACACATTTCCAAAAGGTCACTTGGCAAATGAAACTGACCTTGGCTTGAATTACCCTTATTAAGCAATTGGGATTATCATGATAGTTCCCAGATATAATCAGCCTTCCCATCTAGAGTCAGAGAAATTAATTAAGCTCTCCATTTGTTTAATATGCTTTCTAATTAACCTGGTCAGGAGAACTGTGAAACAACTACCAAATCCAGCTCAGCCACATTTGTCCACAGGACTCTGTAAGCCCTTTTAAAGCATTGCATCAGGGAAAAGACATCAAAGTCTCCTTGTAATTAGCTTTAAGGGAGGAAAGATGGCTGAATGAGAGGTCTTGCTAATAGTGTTATCACACTGAGTTAAGTATTAAGACAGTGGCATATGTAGGAAGGAACAGTATTAAGTCTGGCACACAAAAATATGATAGCTATTGTGATATATTTATTTAGGGTTTCTCTAAATATGCTTTACAGTCTTGCATTTCTGATCCACAGTTCCTCTGCCTACTGATTTCCCAACCAGTTCAATGGAGGGAGAGGTTCAGAATAGGGACGTGTATCGTATCATTAAAATGTACGATAACGATACGATAAGGTCATTATCATGCACGTGTTTAACGATACGATAGAAAAACCTACGATAATCATCAGAGATGATAATTTTCGGGCGATTTTATCGTTTTATTGGACTGCCATATAAATATACCTATAACTTCTGTATTTAAAAAATTAGAGGCTTGAAACTTGGTCACAGTGCTTATGGGGTATGCCTAAGTATGTGTATGAAATTTGAGTTCGATCCCTCCAACCCTCGATTTCATATGAATTTATATGAATGTTGCTACACATATGTGCCAAATTTTAGATCGATCCCTCCAACCCTCGATTGGAGTTCTGACAGATCAGAATGACAGCTTGCCACATGCATTCATTCAGACCTGTCAGAACGGAAATGATTTTTTAAAAAAATCATATAAAATCTAGGGTTGGAGGGATCGATCTCAAATTTCATACACATACTTAGGCATATCCCATAAGCACTGTGACCAAGTTTCAAGCCTCTAACTTTTAAAATACAGAAGTTATAGGCATTTTTCTTTAAAAATAGGGCTGAAAAATATCATTTTTTCACGATAATTATTGTGAAGACGATACGGTTCACCTACGATATGAATGAGATGATAACTTTTTGGTCTGAAATGATGCTAACGATAAACGATGATATTTTTTGGCGTGCACAGCCCTAGTTCAGAACAGTCATCCCATTGTGTTTGCAGATTTGCAAGTATGTCTATACTGATCCATTTGAAGCTCAGTCCTAATTCCCACTTGGTGTAAGCATGTATCTAGGCCAGTGATGTGCCAGTGGTGGACAGAGCTATACCTCAATATGTCTGTCTATCTATATCTACTCATAAAGTGGAAAGCATGTTTGTTTTCATGTATGTCCAGAAATGTTTACCCACTTCTGGATGAGTTAGAAACTTGAAATTTGGCGTGCTGATAGATCTGGTTGTACAATGTACCAGTAAAATCAGAAAACTCCCAGCATGCCTTGAGTGGGAGGCCAGACTTAGTGGCCCTTGGTGACCATTGTGAGTACACGGATGGGTGGCTGCTGCATGCCCTTCACAACCCAGACTTCTAAGGTTGGTCTCGAGTAGTCAACCCAATCCCACATAAAAGGAAACAACCCACATAAATGGGCTGCGTCTATGTGTGGTGCTTCCTCCCACCCGGCTTGCATGCTTTTAAAATCATAACTAGATACAACAGCATGACTTTGAGAGACTGAACTCTGAACATGCTCAAAGGCATCCCATCCTGATATTGCTGTTTTCTGAGAATCTGGGGGAAGTGCATGTGCAGCCTTCACCCTTAAGAGGGAGGGAGGAAGGAAGGAGAAGGACTCTGTGCATGCCCAGAAACAGGTCCAATGAAGGGGGCAAGTGCCTGGCAGATGCTTACCTCCCCTCCTTGATATTCTATCAAGGAGCAACATAGGCAATGAGAGGAGTGGGCCATGAAAGGCATGCTGGGAAGTATAGTACTGGCATGTAAAGGGGCTAATTTCAAATAAAGCATTGGTTAGTAAGCCAGGTCACTATGTGTAAGCCAGGTCACTATCTTTCAATCCTAATGCAGCTCCCACTTTCCTGACCTCTCACTAACTATCTTTGTTCTCCTTCTACCTGACTTTCTCCAACTGCCACTAACCTCACCCACCATTCCATTCTAGCCTCAGCTATCAGTCATTTCTCCATCCATACAGGCTTTTACATAAAAAATCATGAACTTTATTCAATAATTCCTGCATCTGTCTTGGAATTTTGTGGTTTAGTTATGACAAAAAATCAAAAACCAAATACAGCATTAAAAATCTCATCAAGTTAAAAGGCCTTGGGAGGGAAATATTCACTTGACACTGGAAAGCCATTAATGCAATCACTTGGCCTGCCTGCCTGTGAAAAATCCATTTAAAACCGTTTTAAACCATTTTAAAGCAGTCGTGTAGATAGGCTTTTTCAGGGACCTAGGCTTATGCCTACAATTTCCAGCATGCCTTGGGCAGAAGGGAAGACTTATCAGGCTTTGGCAGCCATAATCTGGTAGTGGCTTGCCCTCCTGGGCCTGAAGGGAGAGAGCTTGGGGCCAGCTGCCTCAGTCACTAGACCCTATCAAGAGCAGGAGGGAAGGAGGGTGCAGCTCTGGGCCAGTTGCCAATGGCAACCAAGCTAACCATCTGTCAGTCAGCAGGCCAGCTCCCTCACGGCCTACCTATGGGCACCGATTGAACAGTGCAGTGTGGACTGGCTCAGCCAGACTTCATTTCCCGTGAGTCTCATTGGAAGGACTCCCATTGGGCAAGTCAGGCACCACAGTGAAAGGCATGCCGGAAGTTGTAGTTTTTGTTTTCTGTGGGTACAAGGAAAATTATGGTGGCAGCTTTAAGGCGGCCCTGCCCATACGTCTGGCATGAGAGAGAGAGAGAAAAAAGAAACAAATTTAATTTGTTTTAAGGTTACCTCACAGGTCTAGCATCAGCCTACCTTGCAGGGTTGCTGTGAGGGTGAGAGAGGAAAAAAAGAAACCAATGTAATTTGATTAAAAGTTAACTCACAGGCCTAGCACCAGTCTACTACTTTAAGATGATTACTTCACAAACATATATCTTAGGGGGGCTGAGCAACTCCGGGTATATCAGCTAGTCTATCTATAAAAGGAAGTGGTTGTTTGTGTGTCCTCAATGGACTTGCAAACTATATATCCAATTGTTATGAAACTTTTAAGAATTGTTCTACCTCTACCTGGGATGGTTTTAGGTATAGTGAAAATTTGATCCGCCAACTTGAAACAAAATGGCAGCCAATCAAAATTTCTGAAGATTTACAGCTTCAATACCATTTAATCGATTTCAACCAAACTTGGCATAATGATTCAGCACTGCAGTGACCACATTTTAACCATACATTTTAACTATATGCTTACCCATAATCAAAAAAGAGGATGTGTCTCTATCATCACCATAGCTCGAAGATGGTGATAGCTAAACACCTGAAATGTGGCATGTATATTAAGAGGACCCTAGGAATGTGCACTTTAAGGTTATTTTGTCTATAAAACAAATGTATTTTAAATAATTTTAAATAATGTGATTGAAGCATTTTCAGCCACAAGGGGCAAACTTCACTAACTAGCACATAGCTTTGCACTCCATACATTTTGAAGCTGCAACGGATTCGTAAATCAGGGGACACAGTTACATGCCTGACCCTCCCACTGCTGTGGGGCGGCCCCTCTCAGACTCCTCCCTTAGAGGGCTATAGGAGTGCACCATGGCAGAAGTTGTGCCTAGGGGTGTCAGTGGATATGGCTTCACTCAGATGAGGCAGGCACAATTTGTCCAATGCTGACAGCTGTGTAAGTTTGTTCGAAGGCTTCAGTGTATAATGTAAGGCTATTCCTGCCCATGCATAGCCGGGTCTTTTCACTAGTACTCAATAAGTTAAAAAAGACATTATGCCCCCAACCAACATCTCTCACTTAGCTCTAGTACAAGGCGACAAACAGTAGAGTTTGCATTCAGTTTATATACCTTTATCAGCTTTAACATGAAAGCTTTTGTCTATTTTATGTACATTATTTATCTGTTGCTGAAAACATTCCTTTTTCATGTTTGTATGTACTGTTTTCTTTTTTAAAAACCTAGAATTTTTAAATGAATAGATTTTACTCCAGGTAAGGGCAAGGGTTGTGGAGTTCCTTCTTTATTCTACCTTCAACATTTGCAGTGCTGGCTCCAGTTTTTGGGGAGTCCTCAGACAAGATGCCCCTATGTGGGTGGGTCCACCACCTCTTCACAGCCCATTCACTTGCCCTCTCCCTCTGGGCTCGGTTTATACAAATGCCTAGAGGGAGAGCACAAGGCAAGTAGAGGACATGGTTCCATCTTCTCACACTGCTTGTGGGTCGCATACTTGGAGTGGGCAGCTAAACAAGCGCTTGGCTGTGGCCTCCCTTGCGGAAGTGGTGGGCCTCAGCAGCTGCCCAATGATCACTGCCTCTAACGCCAGCCCTGAATATTTGCATATAGTGGCTCAGGTTCTGAGTAATAGTAGCTCCCCCAAAGGGCCATGCCATAGGCTGACCAGATAAAATCCAGGTCAGGGCTCATGTAACTTTAACAGTTGTAGAGAAAAGTGAATTTCAGCCAGTGTCATTTGTATGCAATTAGTCCCTGGTGAAATGCCCTCTTCATCACAACTGTTAAAGTTGCAAGGGCCCTGAGCTGGATTTTATCTGGTCAGCCTACCAGGCCATGCTGTAGAAACGAAGGTGTCCATTTCTGTGGCACTCTCTTTCCCACAGTCAGAGAAGCTGCCCCCTCTCTGCCCTCCAAAGGCAAGCAAATTCTCACTGAACCATTGGTAGCAGTGATGTAAAAAAGACAAAACAAAACAATTGCTGGGCTACTAACAGGCCAGGACAAATGAATTTGGGGCATATTGAGCTTGCCCCAAATATATTTGCATGGCAGCTCATGGCCAACTATTTGCATGAAGTAGATGCCATGTTCCAAGAGAATTATTTTGCAGACATTTCATTAGATCTGCAGAGGGCTGTGCATTTCGGTTCTCTGTTTGCTGGCTGCGTCACATGAGGCATTGTGAGTAAATTTAAAGTGACAGCTATACGTCTTGATTTTATCGGTACTGGCCTGTGCCACTTCAGTAAATCGGCCCAGCTGGCGTTTGGTGGTGTAACGCATGGAATGAGATGCAACTTCAAACCACTAGAAATGTATTAATAGTTCTTCTCTTCTTCTTCCACTAGTTCCCCTGTAGTCAGCTTTAATAACATCTATGAGCTTTCTCCCCCAGAAAACTCAAGTGGTGCTTGGAAAGGAAGGCTGTCCTAGTCTTAACATCTCATAATCACCTACATTCAACGAGCATCAAGAATTTATTCCGTTAAAATAGAATTCTAGGTGCATTGTTATTGAAGTGCCATTGGATTACCTGTCAAGGTGATGGGGGCAGCAAGAGAGTCCTCTCCCTCCATCTCCCTGTAGTCTATCATCGATGCTATGTCCACAGTGAGGAAGAAGTGAGGCTTGGCTGGGTGAACCAGAGAAGCAGTCCTTTGTTGTCTTGGGGTTATAGTGGTAGCTTATCTGTGCCATAGCACAGTGGCTAATTTTTCCCATGGCATTTTACACCACCAAGGGAAAGAGGTACCTTTGTTCCTTCGGCATTACATGGCTTCTTGCAGGGCTGGCCCTACCATGAAGGGGGAGGATGCGGGTGCAGCAGGTGGCAAAATATGGGAAGAGCAGCACTGTCCCCCTCCAAAGGTCTGCTGCTTTTCGGTCCTGCCAGCTGCCTGCATGGCCGACAGGTAGCAAGAAGCAACCACTCATGAGCCTCCCACCCTGCTTGGACAGCCAACCCAACTGGCCTTGCCTCCCCACCCACCTGCCGGGTTCCTTTTCTTGGCGTTCATATGCACACCTGCCTCACCAGCGCACTGCCCATAACGCGTTTACACCTTCAGGTGCCATGGCAAGGCAGGCACACATACATGCACCAAGAATAGTAAGCCAACAGTTTGGCACATCACATGGGAGTGGCAGCAGCAGGTTCCCACTGTAGCCAGTAACCTGTCATGGACCGGGCCAGATTCCTGCTGGAGCTAATCTCACAAGGAGGCCCAGCTTCCAATTAGGGATGGATGAATCTATCAATTTTGGTTTCTCAGTTTCTAATTTTTCCAACCTTAAATTTGGTTTGTCCCAAACTTAGAGACTTAAAAAAAAAGACTAAGTTTGGGACAAACCAAATTTAAAAAAATGCATTTGCATGAAAATTCATGCACATTTTTGCATGCATTTCTCCTAACACGTGCATGCATGTATACAGTTTTGCTTATTATACACATTTTTAAATGCAGTTTTCCTAACATGATGAATTTTAAAATTTTATTTCACTAATAGAAACATTTTTGTGCACTTTCCCCTAATATTTGTATTTTTGTATGCAGTTTTTATTATTATTCAAGGACTTCATTGCAAAATTTGGAAAACTGTGAATTTGTTTAACGGTTTAAAAATGTGAATTCAGGTAAGTTCACATTAAAATTCAAACCAAACAAATATCTCTCCTATCTCTACTCCCAAAGTCACAGGCTGCAGAGGATGTCATGGCCAAGCATTTGTGGATTGAGAGGCAATGACAGTCTCTGTAGCCCTGCCATTCTCACTTGTGCAGGTCATCCAAAATGATCAAAGGCATTGTGTAAGAATACTCCATTTGTATACCTCACCTCTTTCAGGTTCAAAGGTCCCACAGAGAGTGCCTTACCCAACCCTAACCCCAAGTTCTAAGCTGTCCCTGAGCATACTAGAAGGGCAGTATGACCAAGTGATGGAGAACAGAAGCTCACCTCTAAACATACAATTGCATCTTTCAACACAGTAAGAGATTTTATTTATTTATTCGCTTATTTATTTCTGTGAAAGATTTTAACCTTTCCTTTCCTTCAAACTGCCTTTCCATCAAACTGAAATTCAATGGAAGGTTGCAACAACAATAACAACCACCAGCCATTCAAAACTAAGAATAAAGCCAACTCAAAACAGAATACAGTTATAAATTCAACAAGAGAATACTAAGCAGATTAATAATGTCAACCCTCTAGAATTAAAACCCACCCAAGGCTTTAGTAAATAAACAGTTTATCTGGTGCCCAAAGGAACTGGGAGGGCATTCTAAAGGGTGGGCATTTCAAAAGAAAAGAACTTGTCCCTAGTAGCCAGTTTCTTAACTCCTGAAGGTTAGGACACCTGAAGCAGACCATCAATAGGTGATCTCAGGGCATTTCTACATGAGGCTTTTCTCCCTCATCTTTACCAAGGCTTCTGCTTCCAAATTCTTTGCGGGATTAACATCGGCTCCTTTACAAGTGCTTTTTTCCGGGTGGTGTCTTTCTTTGCTTTTTTGTATGTTTTATTATTCAACCACTAGATGGCACTGTGGTGTAGTAGACCTGGACAATTACACAAGACTCTTATTCTGCCATTTCTAAATACCAGACTTTCCTCATTAGGGAGAAAAATCTGCTGTAATGGTTGCAAAGCATGGGGGAGGCCCTAGAGGATGACGACATTGAGTAAAGAACTCACAAATTACCATGAGTGAGCAATCACAAGCTCACAATAAAAGCTTTCAGTGTACATGCAAGTTCACACAGAAGAAGGCAGTTTTTCAGATCCATTTACTTCAAACCCCATTACTTCTATCCGCAATACTAATGAAAACAAAAAAACCAAAACCCAGACACTGCAATATCTACAGTGGTGTTTTTATTATTATTCAAGCCTGCTTTAAAAATGCTTTAAAATGTTGATGGTGTGAGTTTTAATCTGGGCATCTTTTGCTTAGCTTGCTTCTTGGGGGTATGGAGACCTCTTCATCTTTTCTTTCAGTTCCGATAAAACTTCGTACTACTTTCGTTCTACATACAGTTCCTAATAAAAAAGGGGGAAAGAAAATCCTGCTTTTCAAGCACTGTACACAAATTAAATATTCATAGCCCTTAAAAGCAATTAGATTTACTGTCAAGTAATTTGCAACTCTAAACAGCAAATGTACAAAAATAATTAGCATGGTAGAAAATCAGTTATTTCTCTGATAAGCTCATAAGCCCTTTTAATTAAAAGCACATGCTTTTTTAAAAAAATTGCCAAAGGGAATATTTTGTTTATAACAGAAGAACATTTCTAAGTTTTAATTTAACTTTCATACTAATATTCTTGTAATTGAGAAACACCCTCTGGGGCCCTGAGTATCCATCTAACGAAATAATGTGCTTCCCATCAATGCTAAGGAATGTCATGCATAGAAATGGAACGTCCTCAAAAATGTGGAAAGGAACGTTAGCATAAATGTGTTCTGTCAATACTCTTAAGGATGTACATGGAGCCTTGTAGTTCACTTTGGCATACATCTATTCCTGTCCAGGGTTGCCTCATTCCCTTAGGAGGGACCATCGTTCAGTGGTGAAGCACACGCTTTGCACAGATAAAATCCCAGTTTCAGACTCCAGTTACATTGATCAGTTTGGAAGTGTTGGGAAAGGCCTTGGAACCTAGTGATCTGCTTTTGGATTATAACACTGATTTATGTGGACAAATATCCTATATTCTTCAATGCTGGAAGATGTGTATGGAGCATATTGGACTGGCCATGTCTATTTAACAAAATGTACATATAATTCTACATCATTGTTGGCTTGCACTTATAGAAATAGATGCCACTACTCTACAGGATCAGATCTACACCAAACAGGATATAACACCTTGAAAACGTTTTGAAAACAGTATATGGAGTGTGTCCTGGGCCTGAACATTTGTCAAAACCATTATAAACTGTTATAAAGCAGTAGTGTAGATCCTGCCCTGGTGTATATACAGGTGGCATTACACTCCAATACAAAATGTATATGAGGAACATGACAGATGCATGTTGGTGAAGATTTAGTTCATACAAGATGGAATGGCCTTACAACTTGGTTACTGACGCAAGTATAATCTTCCCTATTCTGCATCAATGTATATCTGAATCAAACCATTGGTCCATCTAACATAGTATTGTTGATTCTGACTGGAAGCCGCTTGCTAGTCTCTCTCAAGCAAAGGCCATTTTGATGATCGGCTACCTGAACTTTTTAATTGGAGAAGCTGTGGACTGAACATTGGACTTTCCGCAGGCAAATCATGTACTCTACCACTGAGTTATGATCTGTTCATTAAGGGTCTGTTAAGTGGTATTGTGAGTTGTAATTACTAAGGGCATTTATATATGAGGCTTTTAAGCCGCACCTTTACCAGGGCATCTGCTTCTGGATTCATTGCAGGATTAAGATCAGCTCCAATACAAATGCTTTTTTTTTGGTGGGGTTTATCTTTCTCTGACTTTCTATATGTTTCATTATAAAGCCACTACATGGTGCTGTGTTATAGTGGAATTTCACAATTACACAAGACTCTCATTCCATCATTTCTAAATAATATCAGACTTTCCTCATTAAGAAAAAAAATGTGATACATTAAAACTTCGAATATCCTGTATACCTGGGGTGTTGAACCTCAGATCTGGGGGGTGTCAAATCTAGCCCACATGGGGTCCCAATATGGCCCTCTGGGATTCCCCAAATGTCTGTGTCCTGAGTTCCCAGGTCCCACCCCCTTTCTTCCAACTGCCACTCATTTGCTGGTTTCCCAGCTTTTGCAGTCCTCCCCCTTTACTCTCATCTTCTAAAAGGTTGAAATGCTTCTTCTAAAGCTTAGAACCTATCTACACTACTGCTTTAAAATGGTTTATAACAGTTTTAAACTGGGGAATAACCATTATTGACCGGTTTAAAACTGTTATAAACCGTTTTAAAGCAGTAGTGTAGATAGGCTCTTAGTTCCTGGCAGTAAGAGCTTTAAGCTAAAATATGCACGTTGGGGTTTCAGGGTGTATTTCAGCCACACACCCTTTGCCTTTGGCCTTTCCCATAACTGAAATGAAGCCCTCAAGAACTTCTCTGAAATTTAATTTGGCCCTGGAACTGAAAGAGGTTCAACAGGTATCAGAGGGAACTAGGCCAATGATACAATCTTCTTTTGAGAGGATATAGAAACTTTTTCTAGTCTATTGGGATATAAACCTAATATCATAATATGACTCCAGAATGTCGAATGAAGCTAAAACTATACTTTTTCAATATATCGGCTGTCTGTTACTGAGTCTGTATATGTGGGGAAAGCACCGCAGTCACTGTAGATCTGCGTCATGTCAGTTAAGCAATGCAAGTGCAGCTTCACAGCCACTGCGGGGCTTCCCTGTGATGCTGTGATATGAAAATGTCCGGGATTTACCTTGACTTTTTCAAAGGGAGTGACATCAACATAGTGCTTCCACCATGTGATGTCACTCCAGGGTCAACCCAGGGTCAACTCAGGGGCGGAGCCTGGTTGAAGATGACCAGCAATTGGTTGCCTTCTACCAGGAAGAGGGTGACATGGCTCCTGGACCTGGATGGCTACCCAGAAACCCTGCACTCCATCGCCAGCATCAGGATTACCTGATGCTGCCCTGGGAGAGGGAAAGCATGGTGTTGAAGAAGAAGACAGCGCCAAACCGGCACTGTGAAGACAGACCCACTGTAATATTTTAAAGGAAGTAAAGGAATTTTGTGTCTGCAAATGTATACAAAATACTTGAAATAGCTAATAAAATTTATGTTAGAGCATTCATTTTGCTTTAAACCTACTGATGATTTCTTTGAATCTCTACATTATTCTATTTTGTCAACAACAGCATGGTTACTAAGCTCTGTGGTTACTTTTATTATGTTGTGTTTTAATTTGTTCGCTTCATTCAATAATTTAATAGATAGTGAAGTACACAGTGTTTGTTCCAGTGTTAAAAAACATTGTTATGATCTGTTATTTTTAGAACTGTTTTGAAGTTTTGTGCTAAATATATTATGATTTGTCTATCCTCAGGTTGTTAAAACTGCAAAGGCCAGAATTGATAAGTTGAAAGTACAGGTCCTAGTTTTAGAAAGCACTAGGAAGTTGAATATTGTGCTGAGTGTGCTGAAAATATTTGGATCCATAAAATTTGATCACAGGTTCAATGATACATGATATTGTGAAGGAAAAAAAACTGAGAGAACTATAACTCTAGCCTGAAAAAAACAGAGAACTATAAATTCTTTTGGTCTCTTTCTGCTATCATCTTGGACCAAACAGCTTCAGCAGTTTGTTGAAGCTCGACTCTTGGGTTTCCCATAGATATTTGATTAGCCGCCATGAGAAACAGGATGCTGGATTAGACCTTTCGTCTGATCTAGCAACCCTGATGTTCTTAAAAACTTACAGAATGGGTTAACAGAGATGACAGAGAGGTAACTGGGCGCATCGGAAACAAAACTGGCTCTATCATGCCACCCCTGAACTCTCTGGAAAAAATACAGCCTATCTCTAGCTCTAACAAGACTAGCTCCTGTGCTCTCACTTCAAGGGCTAGTGCTAAAGCAGGAGCAAGTGGAAGAAAAAACACTTGTTATTAGCCATTACTGGAAACAATATTGAAATACCTTGACTGAATATCACAGAAATAGATGTGTGAAATGAAAGATTAAGCTTTGTGGGCCTGGGCTAATCTTTTAATATTTCTGATAAGGTAATCTGTTTTTCCCTTTCCACTTGAAATATGTCCAATTTCATATAATTAGACATTGCTGGGGCCTCATCTCTGTAAAGGACACTTGGTGGCACTCATTCAACACCATTCTTGCTTCAACCATGGCAAGTTTAGATCAGCTATGAATGAATCCTTGATAGCTCCAAAGGTGTAAATAGTTCTTAAATTAAATGTCTTATGTTTTTCGTCACTACACAGCATTTAATCAGAAACTAAAGGAACTTCTGCATGGCCATAGTTTCAACAAATAGCCCACACCCAAGAATAGCTTGTGTAGTATACAAGGAATTCATTGACAAAATGATAACAATTTGTCCAATATATCAGGGCATTCCCATTCAGCATGAATTCATTCAATACTATAAATTCTTCAATTTTTGCCTCTGCATGTTTCATTTGCAGTCACACTGCATCATGGTTTCCTTTGTGCTCTTATTTATTGCAGGTCTACATGCATTTATTTTAGATCAAGAATTAATACATCATAAAGGAGGTTGATACAAAGTGTCATGAAAATGAAGAGATAGCATGGAAGGTTTGACATTTCACACAAGTTCAAATGCTGTGTATAACATCATACTTATTCATCCTAAGAGAAATCTCCAAAGCAGGCCAACTCATCTATGGCCTACCAGTAGTGTATGTTCATGATGAATCACATATATGATGGGTTCACCTTGAGCACAGCCAAGGCGACATGCTCAGACTTTACCATGCCAAAGTTGTCCAACCCCATAATCTTTCCAACACAACATGCAGGCAATAGCCATGGATAGAGAAAAGGATAAGCCATGATGGGCCTATTCGTACAGGAATGGAATGTCATTCTAGCTACAATACAAATAATGTTAAAAAGCGTATGGAGGGTGCCCCCACCTTTACATCTTTTTGAGCTCCTCGGAGGAAGAGCTGGAAACAAACATAACAAAATAAATAAATGTGCCATATGGAAGAGAAACAGAAAATGAACAGTAATTTGTGAGATAAATTCTTACACAAATTCCCACAAATATTGTATGTACATCACCTATATTTGCATTATTTATCATACAAATGTTACCCGAATGCACTTTTCCTAATTGGAGAACATATATTCTATAAACTGCACTCTAAGGAGTCCACAGGGGAAGTCTATCCACATAAGGACCAAATTAAAAGAGTCACAAAAAGCACAGCATTACAAAATGACATTTGGGATTTCTCCTTTGCTGAAGGTAGAACTGCATTGTACAGGACTTTCCATTACCATCCGCTGTACATCAAAGAATTTAAATTGCATCATTTGAATACAGATGAGGAACTGGGCAGAGGTTGTTATAATAAAGGAGTTAAGAAGGCCTGTACTGGAATCAAGGTGGTCAGTAGATGACAACCTTGAGGCAAATAGTTTTAAGATGCCATTTGCAGGGCCTAAAACATGATAGAGGGCAACTAAAACCTTTCCTCACATTATTATAAAACATCTTCACCCTGGCATTTTCCATGCTTACAGCCAAATAGATGCTTAGCGTGATATATCGTGGATCTATTTCTACACTTCCAAAGGGTTGGAAAGGTCTTCATGTCCTGAATCACGAAAGAGGCGGGTTTTGTATTAGAGAAGAATACTGAAAAGTAGGTCAGGCTGTTCCCAGGGCAAAAAGAGAGAGTCAGCTATTTCAACCATGGTAAGTTCAGGACAGGGAACAGGACATGGGTGAGCCTATTGCTGTATGTTCGGAGGAAATGGGAGATTCATCTGTAAATTTAACCCTGCCCTTCCCCAAACTGGTGCCCTCCAGATATTTTGGACTACAGCTCCCATAATTCCTGACCATTGGCCATGCTGGCTGGGCTGAAGGGAGTAGAAGTCCACAACATCTGGAAGGCATTAGTGGAAGGGGAGAAGGCCCAGAATCACAAGTGCTACAATGGCTAAATTTAGTTTGTTTGCCAGCTTAATTTAACCCTTTCAGTGTTCTATAGCAGTTATGGAGCACCAAAAGGGGCAAATTTAGCTCATAAACAAGCAATTTCGTCCATATAGCTGGTCTGTGGCTGCCATGGATGCTAGTTGTTGGGGAATGGCAGGGGCTGCTCTGGGGCAGTGGGGTCTATATGTGGCCCATGGCCACATGTTGCCCACCCCTACACTTGAAACTTTCCACATCTGTCCATTATTCTGCCCCACATCAAACATGTTCAAATGTTAACATTCTTGCGTTCATAGAAATTTTTATGGTATCATTAACTCAGAAATGGCACCACACCCTGGAAAGGAGCCAAATGGTACATTGAGTTGTTTATGGCAAAAAGTAGCAAATTATTGGTTTTATCCAATGTTAGTCCTACTTTGTCCACCCCCTCAAAACACACACACACCATGTTTGTTCATAGAAACAGAAAAACATAGAGCACCTGAAAGTACTATTTTCTGCTTCATTTCGTTTCTGTTTGGGGAAACAATGTGGAAAATTCCAACCAACCATAGTTCAAAGATTTCTACAAAGACTGAGAGCATTAGTTGGCATATTTAATGGATTAATTGCATACTTAACTGCAGATCTGCAAAATGTACTTTCAATCAAAGATGTCACCTCTGGACCTCAGATCTGATGATGTTGCTGTAAAAGATATAGGTCTATCATTTGACTCAGGCGATGGATGTAACCCAAAATGGTGCAGGGTTTTTATACACCCATGGAACTCCATGCTAGCAGCAGCTACTACATTAATTGACTATGAATTGTGCAAGCAGACCATTCCCAACATCATATGAGTAGGACATGTGGAACATTCCACCAACACTGAGGTGAAGAGGGCACTGCCTGAAGAGATTGTGGCTCCTATGGCTGACCATACAGTCAATCTGGCCACAACCCTCCATTCTTTCTCTCCCAAAATGCATAGTTCCACTTGCAGCGGATCCTGCTGTCTCCACTTTGCCTTTGACGGCCCAGCTTTCTTTTCCTGATTGAGAAACTCTGAGATAATCCATCAAGATTACTTGAAAGCATTGGCACAAAGCAGGATTTGAGAGAGATTATTGACATGTGGCTGAATTTCACAAAAGATCTGCATTTAGAAAGTGTATAGCTATGTTGTAACTGGTTTGTGAATGGGTTGCAAAACCTCTATTGCACTTACAGTATCTGAGGCCGCCTCTTCATGGCATTTGTTATGTGTTGCACTGGCGGCAGGAGGTGGCGCGAGGCGCATTTGCACTCCAGGACGCCCCTCTACACATAAGGAGTGCCACGGTGGGCTTTCCAGCCACTGACGCACCTGCACCCGCCAACCAGCAGTCTTAAGGTAAGTGTATTTATTTAATTTTTTAATATGGGGTGGGGAAGAAGTGGGGGTTGGTCGGCGGCGGTAAGGATTTATATTAAGGTTTTTTTTTAATTTATTTATTGTTTTAACATGGGGTGGGGAGGTCTGTGGAGGGGCGGAAGTGGTCCAGTGAGCTTATGGCTCGCTGTACCACCCCCTTTCCTGCCCAGCCCATGGCAACCAATCAGTGGTCGCCATAGATTGGGCAGGCCTCCCAGAAGCGGCAGAGAAAAAGCTACAGAAGGCAAATGCCATTGTCGCTTCACTCCAAACTAAAAAAGTCAGGTGAAATGCCCAACTTTTTTAGTTTGGAGCATTGGGGCTTTGCCCCTAAATGGCTTTGCATGGACAGCAGCAGCATCTAATCCAACTGCAGTCCCTGCAAAGCCAACGCAATGGAAAGGGACCATCTAGAGGTACCTTGAGTTATTAGCAAAATTCTCACCCACTCAAGGACTAAGCTAGACTACCTATGAGTCATGGTTTCCCACTGAATAAGGCATCAATTAAATAGGTTTAATTTAATGGCTTCGACTACTGGACAGTATAGGAATGTAATAAATAAACAAACAAACAAATACCCACTTTGGGGGCAGATTGCTCTTGCAGAAGCCACTGATCCTATTCCAGACTCATCATCTGATGCATGGTAGCCTGGATGTGATATGTACAGCAAAAGGGCTTAAAGTTAAATTTGCTCCTCTTTCTTTGAGATCTGTGGCAAATCTAGAGGGGTTTCTTCCCTTACATTATCCACTGGCTGTCAATTAGTTTTCGGATGAAGTATAAAGTGTTGGTTACCTTTAAAGCCCTACATGGTTTGGGTCCAGGTTACCTGCGGGATCGCCTTCCCCCATACAATCCCCCCACACACTTAAGTCCTCTGGGAAGAATTTACTTCAGTCAACCAAAACTAAGCTGACAACCGTTACCCAGAGGACCTTCTCTTCTTCCGCTCCCAGATTGTGGAATGGCCTGCTGGAAGAGATTCATCACTTTAAGAAAGCCATAAAGACTGATCTCTTCTGGCAGGCCTACCTAGTTGAGTTTTAAGATGTCTCATTGTTAGTTTAATAATGTATTAGTTTTATGTTTTTAATAATTCATTAGTTTTATACGTTTTCATCAGTTTTATGTATTTTATGCTGTTTTGTATTTCATGTTGTTCCCCACCTCAATCCAGAGGGATACGTGGGTAAGAAATAGATTATTGTTGTTGTTGTTGTCGTCGTCGTCCCCTGACATCTTCTAGTTGCCTAAGACGCTGTGTGTATCAGATTGCCTAATCCGTGGTATTTGTTTTTCCACTTTGCTATATTTGCAGCCATTTTGTTTTAATGTGGTTAGTAAATATCAGCACTGTGCCAATTTTTTAGATCTATTTTTTTTTACCATTTGTTGAGGGGACGGATGAAAATAATTTTCACCCAAAATTTGCGGGAAAGGGTGAGAATTTCGGCATGCAGAGATTCAGTGTTAAGCTTCCTGTAAAGACATGGTTGGGTGTGGGTGGGTGTGTTCTTCATTTTACCATTTTTATTCTATTCTTTCTGGCTCTTGAGCTTTCTGAAAAGCCCCCTAGAGCACTTAACCAGGACTTCCTCCCTCCAGATTTTCCAGGGCTGCTGCCTGCTGAGTGCCTGAAATCTGATCGTTGAATTTGCTGCTTTTATTGCTGCTAGTGCTGCTTTTTTTGTTAAAAATACATTTGTTGAAAGATTTTTAACAACAACAAAACAAAACCCAAAATGTAACTGCCTCTTTCACAGGGAAATGAAGAAGTTATGAAAGGACAGATGGGGTTTCAGCACAGCGCTAATAAATGTCTTACGGTGGAATGAAATCCATTATTGTGGTGATTCAGCTCCATGTTCTTCTGGGTGACACCAAATGTTTCTACTTGTACTGGGCCGAATGCTGTCCCCTATGTTTGGGAATTTTCTCCCTGCGAAAGAGCCATTGTTTTTTCTGCCTCTTTCACAGGGAAGGGGGAAATTCTGAGAATTTTCTCCTTGGGGAGGGGACAGGGTTCCACATTCCTTTTTTAAAGTGTAGCCGATTACTGAGAGGCCTGCTTACTATTTTTTTATTTTTAATTTTAAAAAAAATGCCACCCGTTTTGTTGGCATTTGGAAGAACCCAGCAGTCCTTAGTGAATGAGTATTGGAGATTATGTGACCTCTTCCTCTCTAATCAGCATTCAGGAAGAACTCCTGGGATCCTGAAAATGCCAGGGGTGTTTTAAAAAAATAAAGAAAGAAGACTCCTCAACAAATGGCTACATTTAAAAAGGTATGTGTAAACCCTGTCCCCCTCCCCAAGGAGAAAGTTCTCTGAAATTCTCACCTCTGTCAGCCTCTTTTGCCTAAGTTTTCATTCCTCCCCACACACAAAATGCAAAAAATAGAATAGTCTAAATGTTTAGCAAAGCACTAATTTCTACCCTTCACTATTGTGCATCAACCACAATTCATGATGATGTTCTTCTATCTAATTTCCTAAATGGCCTTATTCCATAACTCAGGGCCAAACTAGTAAATACCTACATCTGGCATACCTGGCCACCTGGTAGTGTCTAGGCAGGACCCATCAGTGATGACACCTACTGTATTTGGGGTTCCTGGCATTGCTGCCACTTATGTGGCCCTCGTTATCACTACCACCACTTGGAAAGCCCCAGTGACACTCTTGCCAAAGTCACCACAAGTACCAAGCACCCTGCTCCTGGGCAGGCTTATCCAATAGGCACTCTTTGTATCATGTCAGGCAGCCACAATGTTACATTTCCCACAATGCTAGCTGAAAGTATCTGACATAGCTACATCCATCATTTACCCTGCCTGGGTCCCCTAACATCCCCCTAACATAATGGAGCATTTAATATGGTGGCCATCTGGCACCAGTTAAAGCTGAATAGTGCTTAGCTTCCATTCAGGGACACCAGCATGACCAGGTAAGCTCACTGGGGGGATAGGAGTTGGGGTTGATTGCTGGCTGCAGCTGCAGAGTTGGAGACCCCAATCAATAGTTTTGGTCATGGTGGTGGCAGCAATAACAGGGGCCAGTTCAATGTTGGTGTTAGTGCTAGTTGAAGGCTACCCTTCTGGTTCTTGCCTCAAGACAGCTGCTGGCCCTGAATATGTGGTTTGTCTTCTCTTTCTGGAATCATTTGTTGTTCCTGATTGTGACAAATGCTAGTCCAGCATCCCCCAACCTCATGCCATTCAGATGTTTGAGACTTCAACTCCCATTGGCCCCAGCCAGGCTGACCATATGGAAAGGAGGACAGGGCTCCTGTAACTTTAACAGTTGTAGAGTAAAGGGAATTTCAGCCAGTGTCATTTGTATGCAATTAGTTCCTGGTGAAATTCCCTCTTCATCATAGCAGTTAAAGTTGCAGAGGCCCTGGCTTCTTTTGTATATGGTCACTCTAGTATAGTGCTTGCAACTTTAACTGTTGTGATGAAGAGGGAATATCACCAGGAACTAATTGTATACAAATGATACTGGCTGAAATTCCCTTTTCTCTACAACTGTTAAAGTTACAGGAGCCCTGTCCTCCTTTTCATATGGTCAGCCTAAACATGGCCAATGACAAGGAATTCTGTCAGTTGTGACTTCCAGATGTTTTGGACTACCAGTTTGACTATCTGTTTGGGTTTGTATGAAATCAGTCAGAATTTTAATTTTCTTCCCTGAGGGTAATTCAAGGAATTTTAAAAAGCAGTTTGAGATGCCTCACCAGGTGGGAGTTGCTGGCTGCCTCTTAGGGAAGCTTGAAGGCCTGCTGCACATGGATGGTTTGTTTGTTTGTTTGTTTGTTTGTTTGTTTGGAGGGAAGCAGTTCCTTGAACCAGGACTCAAAGACCTTCGGACCTCAGCAAATGCTATGATTCAACACTGGAAAGTTCGAATCAAAGTTCATAAGGCTGCCTCTACAAGAGGCATTTAAAGCTCTTTCAAGGCGCATTAAAAAATTTACCTCTACAAGAACGGAGCGCAAATTGGGTGTAGAGGCGCTTTAAACATCCGATTATGTGCATTATCGAATGCGCATTAAATAGCGAGTTTTATTTTGCTCCGGCCGTTAAAGCGCATTTTGACTATGTGAACAAGCGATTCTCCGCATTAACTACTTGTAAAGCGCATTTGAAACAACTGGTAAGGTCACCTGTTGAGTGCTCAATTACCTCCTGCATACAAGCATTAACGATAAAGCGCTTCAGCGAATATGCGCATAATCGGCTAACCAGGCATAAAGCCGAATTCTTGTAGATGAGGCCCTAATTCAGCACTTACAAAGTTCAAGTCATCTTTATACACCAAAGTACAAATAAGACTTTTTTGTCCATTAATGGTCTTTTTTTTTCTGTTGACGCACTTTTCATTTAAGCATGACAGAGAACAAAGGAATTAACACCGCAAAGGGTCGCACATTCACTAAAAACTGAGACCACCTAGCAACAGAAAAACAGTACTTACTTGCTTTCTTAGGCTCTAGTCTTACCTGGGAGTAAGTTTCATTGAACTCAATGAGAGCAACTTCTGAGCAGATTTCCATATAATTTCTCTCTTATGTCATGCTAACTATATTTATATACCGTATTTCTGACAATAATAGCAAGGTAGTTTTCAATTTTAAAATAGCTTCCAGGGCTGGCCCAGGGCATTTTCCTGCCTGAAGTAAAGGACTAGATGATGCCATCACCCACCACTCCATGTATAAAAGCCAGCCAGACCGGCAGTTGAATCTTATTTCAACATTGGCAATGGGACATTACCCTCCACAATACCTGAGAGTAGCAGGCTAGCTTTAGGGGCGCAGGGCAGGCTGAGTGGGGGAGGGGACACAGCTCTGTCTTCCAACATTTTGCCACCGCTCTGTGCCCCCCAGCACCTCCCACACCACCTAACAGTAGGGGCAGCCCTGATAGCTTACTATTAGAATAGAACTGGTCAGTTAGAAACTAAGAGAGGGAAGGGAATTTATACCTCATTGCCCCACCCCGCAACCTCTCACAAAGAATGGGGAAGGATCCCCACAGCCAAATATCTTGATGGGAGGGTAATCTCGGTATCACTAACAACAACAGCAGTGTTATAATTATTACTGAGGCACTGGAAAGTTGGACAAGGAAGTCTCCTCTCATAAGAGGGCAGGAGTGGATGTGAGGAGGAAGAAACCAGGAAAGATGAAGCAGTTTCATTCTCTTTACACCCTTTCCTCTCCCTCCTCCACAATACACACCATTTTCCATGAGACCTTGGGTTTGGGATAGAAAATTTGAGAATTCTAATGAAAAAGATAACATCTAAACCCATCAAAGGGGAGTGCACCGAACAACCTCTTCATGAGTTTAACTTCCTGAATGTTGTGAATATAGGGGGAGCACGATCTTGTCTTCATCTCCTTTGCAGTATCACATGTCTGAAAGAATTTTTGCTTATTTGGTTAGAAGAATTAACAAGAAGAAAGGAAATGAGGGCATGATGACCTCTATGTTCTGGCTTATAGAAAGTTGTGGCTTTCAGAAAGTTAGGTCCAGGCATTTGGTGGTTACGATTTTTTTAGATTAAAAGTTACAACAACACAGAGTTTTGACAGATAAAAGAGGGAGGAGGAGGCGGGGGCGGAGGGTGCAATTAACAGCCCAAGCCTCTGTGGAAAAACTTTTGTAACTTTTAATCTAAAAAATCCATAGCCATCAAATGCCTGGACCTATCATTCTGAAATTTCTGACAGATAACTACCCCTAACCCATCTACAAAGTGAGCAACTTTCAGACTTCTAACTTTTATAGTTAGAAGTTATAGGCATTTCTTTCCTCATTGTTTCAAAAATACCTTGCCACTACATGCCTGAGGAGCCTGGGTTTGTTTTGTTTTGTTTTGTTTTTGTAGTTTTTGAAGTGTTGATGTGGTTTTAAATGTATAGATTGTGTGTATGTTGTATGTTTTTGCTGTTTTAATTTTTGTATATTGTTTTAATTGTTTTTAATCCTATGTAAACCGCCCAGAGAGCTTCAGCTATGGGGCAGTATACAAATGTAATAAATAAATAAATAAATAAAGCCTGGACCTAGCTTTCTGACATTTCACACACATATCAAGCAAAGTGGTACCTGTAATGTGCCCAAATTTCCTATTTGTAGCTTTAAAAATAAAAAAGTTGAAGGCATAATTGTATTTACCCCACTACTACCCATTTTTCTAAAATTAATTGCCACACAAGGCAAGTACCTATGTTTCTGAAATTTCACACACATGAGTCCCAACATACCACCTGCAATGTGGCAAAGTTTCATGTGTGGAACATTAAAAATGAAAAAGGTATAGGCATTCCTGGTTCTTTATTAAAAAATTAATTGCCACAAAATGCCTGCACCAATCATTCTGAAATTTCTCACAGATAACTACCCCTAACCCATCTACAAAGTGCCCAAGTTTCATCCTTCTATCTTTAAAATGAAAAAGTTATAGGCATTTTGTAACACAATACTAGGCTATGGGGAAATGCATTCAAAATGGCATCCAATCCGAAAATCGGACATCCAATTTTCGGATCAGAATTGGGTCCAATCCGATCTGCCCAACCTCTGATCTGATCCGATCTGGTCCACCAGGTCCAATTCCGATCCACGATCCGATCCGGGGGGTCAGTGCACATCCCTACCATTTTCAAAATGTTATATCCTGCTTGGTGTAGATCTGGCCTAGAGAAACTGATGTAGCTTGAATGTGACCAGCCTACTGGTTGGGTGCTGAAGGAAAGATCACACTGCATAGCAAACTGACCTAAGAGTGACTTGAGCCTGAGACTGACATGTGTCCTCCTTCTCTCTGTGTTCCTGTGCTCAACTCTGATCCTGACATGCCATGAAGCTGATTGTTAGGAGATTCAGCACAGATAAAAGGAAGTACTCCTTCACATGGTGCATACTTAAAACTATGGAATTCACTACCACAAGATGTAGTGATGGCCACCAATTTTAAAAGGGGGTTGGATAATTTCCTGGAGGAGAAAGCTATCAATGGCTACCACCCATGTTCCCCAGCAACCGGTGTATAAATGCTTACAGCTGTTGCACCTGTGCCCTGCTTGTGGGTTCCTGGTCGACAGCTGGTTGGCCATTGTGTGAACAGAGTGCTGGACTAGACGGACCCTTGGTCTGATCCGGCAGGGCTCTTCTTACGTTCTTATGGCTGGTTTGCATTTTCTGCTTCTGATCCCTAAATCTGACACTGCCACCCTTTCTCCTTGCCTATGCCCCTTCAAGCCCTAAGACCCCTGACAGCTCCTATTCTTAACTACAGCAGGCAATATATAACTAGCAGGACAGGAATCAGCAGGGTGGTGCCAGAGGCCAGCCTTGTCGGGCACATACCAACACCCAGAAGTGGGCCCACTGCCAATAACTGGAGCACCCTAGCTCTCCTGCTCTTTTTTGTTGTTGTTTTGTTGCCTGTTCACCTAACATGTGAGTGATGAAAAGAGCACAGAGAAGGGGTAGCATGATTTTCCCTCTGGGTGATGGTGGAGACTGTAGTACTCTTATTGACCTCAGTAGGGCAGCAATAGGTAGGTAATCTGAAACATTCTTGGTGTGTCATAAGAAAAGCAAATCTAAGCAATGAGCATATTGTCTGAGGTTGCTTAGCAATTAACATTTTGTCTATGCAAAGCAGTCAGTAGAAACACATGTTCTCAAGTCTATGAAATGACAGAAGTACAGAGATATTAAGATTAAGATTATTGGTCTGACTCTTATCTCTAAATACTATGCTTTGATCTTGGTTTAACAGCAGCTGTAAAAATGCTCCATTCAAGGCCTATGGGTTGTCATGGAAATTGCTATTAAATCACAAGTCCATCACCACCAAATCATATGAAAGGAGAATCTTGATGTCCAGATTGGGAGGGGCTTAATTTGTCATGCCTTTGTCTTCTAGACAAGCTTGCAACCGAAATGTGTTTAGGCAAATAGCTACACGTAACATATACTTTCTCATATGTAACTGTCATGGATTTTTCAAATCCTTTGCATTTGCTAAAGCATTATCTGCATTTCCATCTGGTCATCATAATCAGGACAGGAGGAAATGAATCCAAAGCTATCCTCTACATAGCCTTGTTCACTGCAAATCCAAACTCATGAGGTAGCGTGATATTAGGGTAATACATTGGGAAAGTGAAAATTTTGCACTCAAAAAAATACAGTTTTTCTGCTACTCCTAGCTATAGATAGAGGAAGGAAAGATAAGTTTCTAACAGGCATGTATCATCCCTAACCAATTTCTCTGCTAGTCAATGAAATGCAGTTCATATGCAAGACATGTGAATATATTTCCATCCTGTTCTGATTACTGTGCACTTCTATAACATCATCTGTCCTGATACTTCTTGTATACTGGTTTAAACAAGTAGGGAGAGTTGAATGGCAAGTAATGAAAGCTTTTTAAGCATGAAAGAGAATATATCTAATTCCATTAAATAAAAAAGGCTGCTCCCATTCACTTCAATAAGATCCTAACTAAAACTCCTGTCCATGTCATTGGTGTCAGAAAAGGACATGGAATTTTTCAGTGAAATACCAAAAACATTACTAGGTATTCTGATATCATTCAAGACCAATCTGCTAGTTGATCTTGAATGGGATGTCATCCTCTGTCTGCATTGCTCTATGTTTTCCAACCATTGGGTGGACATCAAGCCACCATTTGCCTGAATAGGGCAAACATGTGAGGAAAAAGAGTGCTCCAGCCCTGCTCCTCTCCTTCATCACATTCAATGTCCTCCATTCATGAAGGGTGAGTGGCTGAAGAGGAGGAGTGTCTGTAGTGTGGAGGCTCTCCATACAGGTCAGAATGCTGGAAAATCCAGGTACTAGATCATGTGGAGAGCCTGCATGGATAGAGGAGGCTCTCCTCTTCAAACAGTTGCCCTCCACGAGTAGAGGGCAACAGATATGATGAAGCAGAAGTGTGGGCTGAAGCACTTCTCACACATTTGCCCAGTTCAGGTACAGAATATCTGAATAGGGCTAAAGTCGCAATCCATTCTATTCCAGTGTTTTCCAGGTTGTTCTCTTGAGTTTTTTCAGAGCTAATTTGTGGTGATTATTTTTTAGAAAGCAAATTATAGTGCCAGCCTGCCCAGTGTGGATTGCCAAAACGCTACTGAGGCTTCTTCCTGTAATTGACCCTTTAATTGGCAGTTTCCTCCTCGCCTAGTTGTTTTAAAGCAGCTTCTGCTCTATTAGTTAGTTTCTTCCTGGTCTCTGCATTCCTGAATAGGGTCTTAATTAGTTCCTGTTCTCTGTTTGGGGACAATGGCAGGATTCCTCTTTGCAGCCGGAGCAACATTTCCTTTGTTGTTTTCATTTTATTTTGAAGACCACAGTTGCCAATTTTCTAAAACCATTCAATTCTTCTTTTCTGGAACCAGCTGGAAGCAATGCCTCAGCAGCACTAAAAAGGTCTAATGCGGAAACAACCTTAGTATTCAGGCCAACTTCATCCATTGACCCACTACTGCCAAATCAGGGTGCACTCGGAAAGTGTGCTGCTAATAGAAAAATCCAGCTCATTGGAGAGCTAGTGAGAATCCAATGAGAATCTCAGGGTGTGGGAAGAGGGAATAATAACAATAAAAAGATAAGCATTCCCATCCATGATAGTTTCCCCCTCAGACTTCATGGCTCTTGCCAAACTTTGGTGTTGTACTGTTACCCAGGTCTTTAAATAACTAGCTGGAGATCAAAGGGTGTGAAAAGATTTGACGGGAAAAATGTGTTTATAATTAATGATGGAGATATTGGAGGAAGCCCAACAATGAAAGCAATTCTTGTTTTCTAACCTAGGGAACGAGCCTTATATAAACACACACAGAGAAAGAGGATTACCATAGTAATGAAGCAGTGCAATGGAGTGAAACAAGATACACATACTGTACTCAGAAAGCTTTCAGATTGGTGGCTATTCCCAGCCAAAATATGAGCCACCCCGCATAGATAGATTTGGGATGTGACAATGATGCATATCTGTAAAGGGGGGTGGATGGGTGGGGGGGGAGACTAAACAATTTAGCAATGGTATTAGGTTGTTACAGTCTGATGATCCTTACTTGCCTCCTTTTTCCCATCACTACTCCTGAGCAAAGATCTTGCCTGTGAAACCAGCAAATGACGGAAACAGCCATATTAAAGCTGACTTGCTAGATGTAAATGTTAAAACTGATATTTTATTTTATTTACATTTTAAATATTTCTTTTAAGCTAGATTTAAGGGTAAAAATGCTCTCAAGGTGAGTTCCAAAATAAATATACAAACCTCACACTTCGAATAGTTGATAAAAACACAGCAACAATAATAAAACTATCAAACATTCAGCTCCAAAATAACAAAAATCCAATAAATATTTACAGCTAAAAATCTTCAAATGTCCAATAAAAAACATGCCATGAGGAAGCCATCAGAAATGTAATGATGGGAACAAACCCCAACTGGTAACGAATTCCACAAATTTGGGGCTGTTGCAGAAAAGACACTCTCCTTTGTGACCACCAGTGTAATTGCTCTCAGAGGACAGTGCATAAGAAAGGTCTCTGTTCCAAATCTTAAAATGCAGGCAGGCTGATATGGGTGAAGCTGAGGCCATCAACAAATGTGATCTTAAACCATTAAGGCTTTAAAGGTTAATACCAGCACTTTAAATTGGGCTCAAAAGTGCCCTGGCAACCAATGTAACTGGAGCAATATACATGTTGCTGAACTGAGCGCCTGGCCCCCACCAATGCACAGGCAGCTGCATTCTGAACCAGCTGAAGTTTCTGGACTATCTTTAAGTCCCACATCAGACTGCAGTACAGTAGTTTGGCTTAGATGTCAGTAGTGCATGGATAACCAAGGCAAGGCCTCAGTACTCTAGACAGGGTTGCAGCTGACATTCCAACCTAACCTGGTGAACACTCCTGGGTGGGATCTACACTCATTGACATTTGCGGGTCTTTAGATCTTGCATTTAAAAAAATGGACGGAATGCATTATTTAAAATAAGCACAGGATTAATTCTGCCACTAGTTGGCGATGTTTCATTGAACTTTATGGGGCATTGCTCAGAGGGAAAGATTCCAATTATAAATCATGTGGTTGCTATTGGTCACCATCTAAAGGAGCTTGTAGTGAACTCTGAAAGACCCAAGGGGGGGGGGGGGAAGCCTGGTAGTAGTGCAGTGTTTTCCTTAACGTAGACATTCCCAAAGATTGTTCTGAAGCCTTCTTCATGTTCCCTCCATCTTTTGAAATATGGTAGGTCATTCCAGAACCTGGGCTTTCTCTATTGTGGCACACAACCTTTGGAATTCCCTCCCTAGAGAGGCTCGCCTTAGACTATGGGCTCATCTACACCTACAGCATTTTGGGGAGGGGGGAGGGATAATCATGGAGTTGTCCACTTCTGGATCATCCCTCAGGAGCCACATATCAGCAAGTTGTCCCAGAAGTAAAGAGGGATGTTCTGGGGCACCATTGGTGTTGTTGTTGTTGTTGTTGTTTTAAGAAAAGCGGAGACATTTGGGCAATTGTGTAATTGCACAGATGCGATCCAGCACGAAGTAAGGATTTTTAAAAAAAATACAATGAACTCGGCACTGGAAGATGCTGAATGCCATCCCAAAGATGGTGAAAATGCTTTCCTCTCACCCCCCCCCCCCGATGTTCACAGACTCCTCCCCCCCCACACACACAGCTCCATGCCTGTTTTCTCAGCTCTGCTACTCATGGGGAAGAGGGAGGACCCCAGGAGGGAGAGCCACACCACACACAGAGCTTAGGATGGTCTTGAGATGGTGGGAAAAACTGGGAAAAAAGCAATCCCAGCTATCCTGGGAGAACTGAGTGCTCATCCCCGGTTCACCCTGGGATCAGCTGTGCATCATTTGGATGCACAGAGACGACTCGCGACCACCCCAGTTTAAATGGCAACCGTAGACAAGCCCTATGTGTTTTCTCTTCAACACCAAGGAAAAACCTTTTTATATTTGCCTCACCCTTTTAGCTGTTTTTTTAAGGGGGAGGGGGTCTGGAAGTGGTTTTATCCAGATATTTTTCCTGCTCTGTCGTGGCTTATTTTATTGTGATCCAAGATCCATCCCTGGATCACAATAAATACATTTTATTTACTTGCTCGTTAAGAAATATGTTCATCATTTTAAATACAATTTAAAACCTAAAGAAAAGTGGAGGCTTACTTAAGAGTACAGTTACACTTACTGGGTTTATTCTGAATTTATTCAGGTGGTGCTATGAGCAAAATATGGCTGACTGTTTCTCTGTCGCAACACATTTTCTATTGCCAAAATGTGTAACATCAGCCAGTGTCAGCCTTGTAAGCTGGCAGCAAAACTAGCAAACCCTTTCTTCATTTATTTATATTGACACGGGAAATGTTTCTTTTGATTTTCCTCAGCACAACAGTGATTGGCCTGGTACAGCATATGTATACTCAGTAGATATATTTATGGAAATGTCTTTAAATAGAATGTGTACTGGAGCCGAAAATGTAACAAAATGAAGAAATATGCCAAAGACATCAGTGGACATATTTCATAGTCCGTTACTAAGTCATGAGTTGTACAAAATTTGTTTTTTCGATAAGGCAAGCAATCAGAATAGATATACGTTGTGCTAAATCATCTTTGTCGTTTGCCTCTGAATCTTTTCCAAATTGACACATCCTGAACTGAACGTAGTTGAATTCAAGATGTGTATATGGCCTTATAGTAGCAGTCATGGTAGTAGTGTATATGACCTTATAGTTGTAGTCATGGACATGGTCGTGGTCGTGGTGACTGCAGCAGTAGTGTTGGCAACGGCAATGGAATAGAATGGCACTTTGATTTCCCAAGTCTTAAAAGTGATAATCCTCATGACATGACCAAGGCCAGATCTACACCAAGCAGGATATAACACTTTGAAAATGGTTTGAACACCATATATGAAGTGTGTCCTGGGCCTCAACAGTTGTCACGAGTGTTATAAACCATTTTAAAGCAGGAGCGTATTTCCTGCCCAAGTATGACCTAAAATGAAAAGCAACTGTGCTTGGTGGATCAGTGGCTATATTACTATGCTCTGAAGATACCTGAACAAAGGAGACAATATGATCAATTCTGAATAGAAAATAAAGGAGACATTTATGGGTGCAACCCTATTGTCTTTACACCTGCTAGATGACAGTCTCCCATCTTGGAGGCTTCTGAATATCTTTTGTCATATCAGACAGTTGCTGGCAAGAGAAGCAACAGAGGTGATGTTCACCTCTCCAGCCTCCTCTTCTAACACTTTCCTCTAGATAAGCCTCTGAACATGTCTAGAAGAGATATACTGCTGAGGGCAGAGTCACCGCTGCAAAGTCCATAGGATTTTGTGTATCCTGGCCTTCCAAAGTACCTGATCAGCCTGAATGCTGCCCACACATATATAGAATTTTGTTTTACATTCCAAGCGGAAGAAGAACATGTTTGAGTTGTCAATCATTTGAGAGTTACAAACTGGAAAATCCATATTGCAAACTATAACATGAGCCCTTCTGGATCAGACCAAAGGGTCTGTTTCCCACAGTGGCAACCCAGCTTTCTCTTAGAAAACTAACAAGCAGGACATGAGAGCTATAGCCCTTTCCCACTGCTGTTCCCTAACAACTAGTATTCAAAGGCAGTACTGCCACCATTACTAGTAGTCATTGATAATCTATTTTATACATGTTTGTTCACTCTCTCTTTTCAAGTCACCTAGACTAGTATCTGTTTTCATATCTTGTAAATTCCATAAATCAACTGTGCTGTGTGAAAAAGTAGTTCTTTTAATTCAGGGGTGGGCAACTTGTGACCCTCCAGGTGTTTTGGCCTACACCTCCTATCAGGCCTGCCCAGCATAGCCAATGGTGATGGATGACGGCAGTTTTAGGCCAAAACTTCTGTGGGCCACAAGTTGCTCACCCCTGCTTTAGTCATGAATCTCCCTTCTAACAACTTCATTGGATAACCCCCAGATTTTAGTCTTATGAGAGAGAGAGAAAGAA
The DNA here is from genome assembly GCA_029215795.1 of Anniella stebbinsi. Lineage (NCBI taxonomy): Eukaryota > Metazoa > Chordata > Lepidosauria > Squamata > Anniellidae > Anniella > Anniella stebbinsi. Next base: position 71,545,836 of record JARDYH010000002.1, on the reverse strand, counting down.
AGAAAGAAAGAAAGAAAGAAAGAAAGAAAGAAAGAAAACATTATCTCTGCCTTACCAGGTAATTATGACTTCTGCAATATCATTACAACATTTCTGTTTACAACATGAATATATGATCCTTCCAAAGGTAGTGAAATATTGTTTTATGATTTTATGCAGGTATAGCTGTCGCTACATTTCCATGCTGATACAACTAGTCTTGGGCCAGGCTGTCACTAGTTTGGAACCATTAGCAGCCCCTATTACTTGTGTCTTTGGGTCACAACTGGCCCTTTTTAATGCTCTACAGATCACGCACACGCACACACACATGCTGTATGGGTTCATAAGTATGGGGCAGGGGGGCAGGGAGAGAGAAAGGCCTCTACAGACTGATTAAGAGTAAATCCATAGGTTGGATTTTTTTGTCAATATCAGCATGATGTATTTTGTTTGTTTAGTTATTCTATATCCAGTTAACAATAAATACCCATGGCTGTAAATGCACTTTTCAGATTAATCCACAGTAATGGATTAGAAGCTTCTAAATTAACCCATAGACCTGGATAGCAAGTATGTGGGTTAAGCATAAGTGAAAGAGTTATAGCTGTTGCATTGAGGTTAATGAGATGCATCTAGGTTACCAAATCACCCCTGGGGGCTTATTGTATAAATCTGCCAACTGAGCTAGTTAGTCATGTTGCCTAGCAGCATGGTGCAGCAAACCAGCACCACTCTATGTAGACACACCTATTCCTTTCTCTGGGTTTGAATGTGCCAAACCCATAATTGCCAACCAGGCAGTCCATTGCTAACATCTGGAATGTATAGAATAGTTCACAACTTCCAACCATCTTAGGAATTAAAATGAGATGGCATGAGGCACTGCAGGACAGTGTGGTCTGGTTGCTTGAGCAGTGGGTTTTGGAAACCTGACTTCAAATTCCCCATCTACAATAAATAGGCTGCTAGCTCTTAGTCATATGTATGACTAAGAGCTAGCATTTTTTCATTCCTAAATTAATGCATTAAGTAATAAATTGGTCATCATTCGCTATCCCATTTATCACTCATTCACTAGTGGGAGGCGGGATTACTTATCTCCAGTGGCTACAGAATCAACAGCGCCAATTCATTTTCCCATAATGACCCAGATATTGCATCATTCTGGGACATTTGAGGATATAATGGCCATTAGTGGGAACAAGAGTACTTTATTGGTGGTAACTACCATTTTTTCCACCTAATACCCTAGAATGATGCAATATTGGAAGTATTCAGGGTGGTGGCCACCGTGAGTAATTGCCACCATAAGCAATTGCCAAAATTAGCCTTGCTGCCACCAGGAGCAAGAAAAAAATCTTTTTTTTAATGAAAATTAATGTTAAGTACTAAGACAAAGGTAATTGTAACAAATAAAAAACAAAAGGAATGCATTTTTAATATTTAACAAATGTCTTAATACATTCATTTGCATTAATAACTTGGAATTTTAAAAAATGGAATAAAAAAATGTAAATAACTAATATGCATGCCCACACCTTAAGCCAACTGTAAGAATTAGGCAGGTCTAGCTTTATTTAGATACGTGTTAAGGTGGCATACAGGAAGCCACTTTTTGCACTGACAAGTAGGCTGGTAGCGACTTCTTTATTATGAGCATCATCACATGGTGGAAATTGCATTTCCTTACTATCACTTCTCTGCCCGTACATTTGTCCCTCATTACTTCCTCTTTCAGAAGAGGAAGTAAACAACGTGCACGTGGCCCTTTTAGTGGACTGTTTTGATCACGCTGCTTCTCCTGCACCCAGCAGGAGATAGTGGCACATTCCATTTTTTAAAAAAAGTTGGATTTTCGGGGAGGGTCAATTTTGCAATGGAAAACTGAGCGGGACTAGTGGGAGGCAGACATCATCATTTAAAGGACACACACACATCCTTAAGTGGGCAGTAGCAAATGTGCAATAAAACACCTCTTAGAGAACATATGCCCCAAATTTCTTTTCCAGCTCAAAGCAACATACCCAGGGCCATCCAAGTTGATTCTCAGCCAAGTGGAAATTTTTCACCTGTGCCTTCAGGGTCCAACCCAGTGCTCTCTTCATTACCTACTCAAAAGCCAGATCTACACCAAGCAGGATATAACACTTAGAAAACAGTTTGAAAATTGTATAAAGCAGTAGTGTAGATCCTGTCACATTCTGCTCTATGAACTAATCATGCAGTAATGTTCTAATTAGGGGTGTGCACCGGATCGGGTCCGATCAATGATCTGGACCCAATCCGTCCAGGATCAAATAAAATTATCCAATCCCGATCCCCAGCACCTGGATCGGCCGATCCAATCCGATCCTATCCAAAAAGGACCCGATCTGGATCGGATTGGATCAGATCAGAGGATCGGACCCCCTCCTCCCACTTGCGGACGGCCCCGGCAGGTAAGGTGTGCGAGTGGGGGGAGGGGGTTACCTGCCAGGGCTGTCCACTTCCATCTGCTGCCCATGGAAGTGGACAGCCCTGGCAGGTAAGGAGCGTGAGGGGGGCTTACCTGCCTGGGCCGTCTGCTTCCATCCACTGCTGCCCGCAGGCGGCAGTAGACAGAAGCGGACAGCCCCAGCAGGTAAGGAGCATGACGGGGGAGGCGGGAGGGCCCCCCACTTACCTATTGGGGCATCCGCTTCCCTCCGGTGCTCGGATCTACTGAGAACTAGGCTTCGCAGCCTAGTTCTCAGTAGAGTGCCAGGTGATGATGTCATCACCTGGCACACTACTGAATGGCTGGCCGCAAAGCCTGTTTCTCAGTAGATCTGTCCACTGGAGGGAAGCGAGCACCCTGGCGGGTAAGGAGCGTGATGGGGGAGGCAGGAGGGGGGGGCCACTTACTTGCCGGGGCGTCAGCTTCCGTCCGGTGCGTGGATCTACTGAGAAACAGGCTTCGCGGCCTGCCTCTCAGTAGCGCACCAGGTGATGATGTCATTACCTGGTGCTCTACTGAGAACCAGGCCACGAAGCCTGATTCTCAGTAGATTGGACTAGCGGACGGCAGCGGACGGCAGCGGGCACCCAGGCAGGTAAGGAGCGTGAGTGGCAGGAAGGGACAGGGAGGGGGGAGTTAGGCCCCCACTCACCTGTCCCCATGTTTTCGCCAGGCTTGCATTGAGGGAAAGCTTTCTTTCTCCCAATGTAAGCCTATGGTGAAAACAGCTAAAATGGTGTCCGATCCGAAAATCGAACGTCTGATTTTTGGAACAGAATCGGGTTCGAACCAAACCGGGAAGCCCCCAATCTGATCCGATCTGAGGTCTTGGTTCCGGTTCCGATCCCAGTTCTGATCCAGGGGGGCATGCACATCCCTAGTTCTAATGCATGGTAAGTACACAGAGGTAAAAGTAGAGCAGCCTTCCCAACTCGGTACTCTCCAAACATTTTGTACTACACTTCTTATCATCCCTGGCCATTGGCCATACTAGCTATGGCTGATGGGAGTTGAAGTCCAAAGCATCTGGAAAGCTAAAGCAAGAAATTCTCCAATCCTATAATTTCTGGTTTACATTAATAAACTAAGAAACAGAAATGGATAATAAGATCACTTTGTAAAGGAAAAGAGCCCCACTTAACTTTCCTGAAGTAAAATAGTGACTCACAATCATGTTCAGTATCAACAATGCCACAAAAAGGGGCCATGTCCTTGAGATAGCCTGAGAACACTTCAAAAGCTATGACTCAGGCTTTGCTCTTCCTAGTACCCCCCTTTACATAAAGTTATTCATAACATTTTACAAAAAAATAGAGCACCACATTCTTCCTGCAGCATAACTAACAAATAATGCCAAGTAGGGCAAAGAAAGAAATGTGAAGCATCAGCCACATGCCCAACAAGTCACATGTGTGCCCCAGATGGTTTTATGGAAGAGCCAAAAAAAGAACATTAAAAACAAGTTAGACTCCACATGAAATGGGGGGGGGGGGGACAGAAAGGGAAACAATTTCACAGTGTAGATGATAAAACACGCACACATCCGCGCACACACATACACTGAGCTTTTCTCTCTCTCCCCCTCTTGATAAGTCATCAGCTAATCTGTGCATAAATAGAAATAACAGCCCTATGAAATGACAATGATTTGGTTGGAAAACATTCATTACAGGCATCCTGCAATTATCTCTCCCGTTTGGCTGTGGAGAAAACCTACAACATTCAGGTGCTTAACATGTAAAAGCAAATGGAAAGAGGGAGAAAACAAGCCAACTGTATTATATTTGAAATAAGCTTGGCGACATGAATGGTGTGCATGTGCCCGTCTGTCTGTGCATGTGTGTGCATGTATGTAAATGTATTATTGTACACGTGAGTAGTTTGAGGCATCTACTGCTCTCGCTTTCTTTGTCTCCCCTTCTCTTTCTCTTCCCCCACCCCCGACTTTACAACCCCATTTGGATTATGCAGCCTGGCTGGGCAGCCATCCAAAAGATTCACATTAAATTCTAGCTATATTCAGCACAAAAGTCATCTAGCATCAGAGGATCAAAGTTACATCAACCAACAAGCACTAAGGAATTGATAAGCTGCTAAAATTAGGTCATCTCCTAGCAGCTGCTTTTGATAGATGAAGTGGAATTTAGCCTCAGGTTTTCTATTTAAAGATCTGTTACAGCATCTTTTCCTGCAGCTACAGGAGGAGAGCACAGCAGCATATAATACTTCTGATTAAAGGTTAATCATTACTTTGTCGCTCTGCTGATTGTTTCAGCCATTCCACTGGTTTATAGCATGTTTGCAACTATTTTAGCTACTTTGAACTCATTGTGACATGTTCAGAAAGATTAAAAATTCCTAAGATCTAAGTCTATCAAAAACCATTTTCTTTCTTTCTTGGAGAGTCGGTTTCACAGAGCTGTTAGCCTGTATTTCCAAGAATAGCATACAGCATCAAAACAGTGACCTTAACAGTTGCCATAGCTTACATTTTCTTTGATAGTATTTCCCTTACACGCATACACACACACACACAGGAATAATCTAGTGTTTCATCACTAAAAATTGATGTTATTTTTTGCAAACGTACCAGGAAAATATCTCTTGGCCTGCCATCTCTAGAGAAACATAAAACTATTCAAGGGCTTTTCTGAAAACAGATTATTAACTCAGTGATAACAGTATTCTGTCACAATGGATTGATATAGGTTGATATTCAGACTGTTGCCTCATAAGGTTTCATTGGGAGAGAGAAAAGATACAGACTCTCCCTTATACTACAAAAATATTTGTTTACTTGGAAGTAAATCCCATTGATTTCAATGGAAATTGGAAGAAAGCCTTAGACATATAAACTAGGGATGTGTATCGTATCGTTAAAATGTACGATAACGATACGATAGGGTCATTATTGTGCATGTGTTTAACGATGACGATACGATAGAAAAACCTGCGATAATCATCGGAGATGATAATTTTCAGCCGATTTTATCGTTTTATCGGACTGCCATATAAATATACCTATAACTTCTGTATTTTAAAAGTTAGAGGCTTGAAACTTGGTCACAGTGCTTATGGGGTATGCCTAAGTATGTGTATGAAATTTGAGATCAATCCCTCAAACCCTTGATTTTATATGATTTTTTAAAGATTGTTTCCATTCTGACAGGTTTGAATGAACGCACGTGGCGAGCTGCCATTCTGATCTGTCAGAATGGAAACGATCTTTAATAAATTCATATAAAATTGAGGGTTGGAGGGATCGATCTCAAATTTCATATATATGTCTAGCACATGTTGCTACACATATGTGCCAAATTTGTTCAGCAGGCTGGTGAAGGCCATCTTTCAAGTAACTTAGACCCAAACCATTTTATGATTTTAAAAGCTAAAACTAGCACTTAAAATTGGTCTCAGAAGCACACTGGCAACCAGTGCAGCTGGCATAGTATCAGTGGGATGACAGTTCCTGGTGCAACTGCCTTGTGAGACCCTCAGCCCATGGGATCCTATAAGCTCTCAATGTAAATATGTGTTTTCTATGTGGTCAGGAAATGTATGTTTTGATAAGTTTTTCCCAGAAATTCTACTGGAACATGCCAACAGCTAAATTGCTCATTCCTGACCCTGTTATCTGCCCCACTCTGGGCTGCTTTTACCTAATTAAAAAGTGTAACTGTTTTGGAAGTTGGAAGGCATCGTGAAGTGGAGGCCTAAGTAAGGTAGCATGCTTGTACACAGATATGAGTTCTTGTCATATAAACCCCACTTTGTTCCTTCCATCACCCTCTTTGCAAGGTTAATAAACTCATGTCATGCTAACTTGTGAGAGCCAAGAGCCATAATTCTGGGCTGATTTAATGTGGGTGTAAACGAGGCAGGGAACCATTAATTAAAAGGGATGAAAAGCAAATGTATGATTTAATTGGATCAGTTCTTAGAGCACAGTTGGATTAGCCTTTATGCTACGTTCTCTTTGCAGTTTTGTTTCTTTATCTCTCGTCTTTTCATAAAATCACTCAAGTCTGCTAACAAGTATCAATGTCACATACAAATATGTTTCCATGAAATGCTAACAGAATCTTTAAAGACCACCCCCACACCAGAAGTATATTCTGCTGTTGTAAAATTGGGGAGGGGAGGGTTAATGTGGCTGCAAATTTTCCTTAAGTTGCCAGGCACCCACATTTTCAGTTAGGGAAATAATTACAGGTGATTGATCCCAAAAGGTGAGGAGATGATTGGTGAAGGTGACTCATCCTGATCACTGTCCCTCTAGCCAGAGGGAAGGGGCAACATAAATGTGAGCAGGAATATAATAGTAGCATTTTTGGGAGGCAGACTATAGCAGAGGCAGAGTAGATTGTGGGGTGGATGTCTATATGCCACCGCTTTGCAACTGATTTCCTCAAAAACCCGCATCATTGCTGCTGCAGGGAAGGAATGATAATTTAGATGGGAGGGAGTGTGGGCTATCCAGTCAAATAACTGCAGCACTGGTGCCCATTCAGTTTATCAAGCTGGCTTCCTGCCCCCTGCCCTGTCTTCCCACGCTTACCCTGGACTTACCCTGGGCTTGCATCCACTCCCAGAAACACCTACTGTCTTAACCTGAACCAAGGCCACTACTGACAGAATGAGAAACAATGTGGTGACCTCAGAGCAACAACAACAACAAAACCATGGTAAAATCACACTGCGAAATGCTGCAGTTTCGGGGCTTGAAGTCCAATGTGGCTGCAAGTTGGCGGCTGAGTCATATAACAATGCAATGCCACTGTGCAGCCACTACAGGGTAAACAGACTGTATAGACGCCCCCAGGAAGAATGCTGAGATTTGGGCTCAGTAATAGGGATGTGCACGCCCGAAATTATCGTATCGTATCGCTATCGGGATTTCGGACCAAAAAAATTATCGTCTCCGATAATATCGTAGGTAGTCCGTATTGGATTGGATCGGATTTCCGATAAATATCGGAAATACAATATTATATCATTTCTACATTTTGCCCTAGAGAGAGTTACTTTTGCGTCTGAAAGGCCTAAAACTTCTTAATTTTCCAAGTTACAGGTTTGAAACTTCATCACAATGCAGACTGAATGTTGCTAGTCATGTGTGCCAAATTACAGAACAATCGGTGCAAGCATTACTCGGAAGTAAGCTTTCAAATACACTGTTTCAGGTGGCTGAAATGTGTTCCTTTTTCAAGAGACGTCGTCCAGTACTCATGGCCATCTCACAGATGGCCTTGAGGGGACTCATCTGTGCCCAATTTCAGATGCACAGCTGCAGGCGTTACTCAGAAGTAAGCTCTCAACGACATGCACTGTTTCTAGTAATGCACTACATGTACATGCTGCTGCTGCTGAGACTTATAGGTATTATATGAATACATTCAATGAATGAGCTTTCCAAACCTGTGGATAAACCTACCTAGTAGGCAGGTAGTGCCTTCCATATGCAGTCATAAAAGTAAAATGTGTTAATCAGAAGATGGTGAACTGCTGCTGCCTTGTCTCATTGATTAGGCCATGCATGTCAAATGAAATAATAAAAGGTTTGGGGGGTAGGGAAATAGCACGAGTGTTACAATTATTTCAGCCCGCTGTAACCTGGCAGGGCCTCATTGGGCCAGGAGAGATACCCCTGCAGTGGGCAACCTGGAGGATCCCACAGAAGCATATCATGTGCTGCTTTTACAACTGTGAGAATGCCATCAAAACAACCATCATGCACCGCCTTGACCTCATCGTACTTGAAATGACCCAGTTTGCCCACCATCCCCGTGCAGACAGGTTGGCATTTCTTCATGCCAGAGCTAGACACAACATTGGCTGGAGCAGAGGAAAATAAAAAGTCACATTCAGGATAGAGGGTTGGCTCTTTGGCAAATAAATGAAAAGTCATGTTCAGGATAGAGGGTTGGCTCTTTGGCAAATAAATGAAAAGTCACATTCAGGATTGCCCTTTGGCAAATAAATGAAAAGTCACGTTCAGGATTGCTCTTTGGCAAATAAATGCAAAGTCACGTTCAGGATTGCTCTTTGGCAAATAAATGAAAAGTCACGTTCAGGATAGAGGTTGGCTCTTTGGCTGGAGTGGAGGGAATGCGCCCAAGCATGCGTGCATGGCACAGTGAGAGTGAGTAGATGCATTCCTGGATGGAATACAATGAACTTTCCAAACCTGTGGATAAACTTGGCAGTGCCTTCCATATGCAGTCATATGGATTGGGGGGTAGGGGAATAGCACAGGTGTAACATGTATGTATAGCCTTAGCAGGCAGGGCCTCATTGGGCCAGGAGAGGAGATACCCAGCAGGAGGAAGCGAAGAAACCTGGAAGATCCCACTAGCGCCTACGCCAGGCACAGTGAGTGGATGGCCGCATTCCACCGCAGTAGCAGAACTGCTGCCTTGTATCAAGATTAGGCCATGCATGTCTAAGTACAACAACAAGGATTAGGTGGTAGGGGAATAGCATGGGCGTAACAGTTATTATTTTAGAGCCAGCCTTAGCAGGCAGGGCCTCACTGGTCCAGGAGAGGCGATATCCAGCAGGAGGAAACGAAGAAACCTGCAAGATCCCACTAGCGCCTACGCATGAGTGGATGGCTGCATTCCACCGCAGTAGCAGAACTGCTGCCTTGTATCAAGATTAGGCCACGCATGTCAAAGTACAACAACAAGGATTGGGGGGTAGGGGAGTAGCACGGGCATAGCAGTTATTATTTTAGAGCCAGCCTTAGCAGGCAGGGCCTCATTGGGCCAGGAGAGGAGATACTCAGCAGGAGGAAGTGAGAAAACCTGCAAGATCCCACTAGCGTCTACGTGTGAGTGGATGGCCACATTTCATCACAGTAGAAAATAACCCAGTCTGCCCACCATCCCCGTGCAGGCAGTGGTGGTGGTGGTGGGCATTTCTTCATGCCAGAGCTGCACACATTGGCTAGAGCAGTGGCAAATAAAAGAAAAGTCCCCTTCTGGGTTGAGGTAAGCACTTTGCCAAATAAAAGAAAACTCACATTCGGGGTTGGGCACTTTGGCAAATAAAAGTCACATGAGTTTTGTATATATTTATGAATACAGTGAACATTCAAAACCTGTGGATAAACCTAGGCGGCAGTGCCTTCCATATGCAGTCATAAAAGTAAAATGTGTGAACTGCTGTTGCCTTGTCTCATCCACGCATGTTTATAAATTAAAAGGTTGGGAGTTAGGGGAGTAGCATGGGCGTAACAGTTGTTTCAGCCAGCCTTAGCAGGCAGGGCCTCATTGGGCCAGGAGATACCCAGCAGGAAACGCGGAAACCTGGAGGAAACCCACTAGCACCTATGCGTAGCAGAGTGAGTGGACGACGGCCGCATTCCTCTGCAGTAGCAGAACTGCTGCTGCCTCAAGAGATTAAGCCATGCATGTCTAAGTACAAATGAAATAATAAAAGGATTGGGGGTTAGGGGAGTAGCACAGGCGCAACAGTTGTTTCAGCCAGCCTTAGCAGGCAGGGCCTCATTGGGCCAGGAGATACCCCTGCGGTGCACCAACCAGCAGGATCCCATCAAAACTACTCTCACGCACTGCCTTGACCTCATCGTGCTTGCAAATGACCCAGTCTGCCCGCCATCCCCGTGCAGGCAGGTGGGCATTTCTTCATGCCAGAGCTGCGCACGTTGGCTGGAGCAGAGGCAAATAAAAGTCACGTTTGGAATAGAGGTAGACACATTGGCCAATTGATAAAAATCATCCCCTACTGGGTGGGCACACTGACCAATTGATAAGAGTTGTCCCCTTCTGGGTGGGCACATTGGCCAATTGATAAGAGTCCCCTTCTGGGCAGGCATAGGCAGGCACATTGCCTGGACCAAATTCTCAAAAAAAAAAACCATATGCGTGAGGGGGCTGCTTCTGCAGTCCCTCACTAACGGACTTCACGAGGAGCAGACCCAGGGGACGTAGTGACAAAAAATAAAAATACAGGAATCTCTCTCAAGGCTCCCTAAAGCAGTCCCTCCAGTCCAGACTGGAACCATTGGCTGGAGCAGTGTCTTTCAAAAAGAAATAAAAAAGGTATGAGAGGGAGAGACAGGCACCCCAAAACTGCCCCCAGCAGCAACAGCATCTCTCCTAGACCCAGAGCCACCTCGCCCAAGGCGCGTCTTAGAGCCGCATTTCATACTGCTACAAAGTAGAAAATGATTGCAACAAAAAAGTATGCTTTGCCCACAGTTTGTGACTTTGTGTAGCAGGCTAGACAAAGCAGCAGCACACTCACAGTCAATCAAGCAACACACACACACCCAGAGAGAGACAGGGAGATAAATATAATTTTTAAAAATATAATATATTTTTGTTTTGTTTTTCAGAAAGTTCAACAGGGCAGAGGACAAACACACTCCCCCTCAGTCACAGTACACCCACTCATGCTAAGTACCTAACCCTTCAAATCAATCCAACCAGAAAATGTACTGTCAAAATAAAAATTATAACTCCAAGTCTCAAACACACAGGCAGCAATGCACAGCCAAACGAACCTGAGATACAAAGATGCAAGAGATTGCAATGAATCTCCAACAATTTGCCACCAAGACCCACCCTTCTCCCCTCAACAAACCCACCCTTCTCCCCTCAACGCCTAACTTCCAACAGAGCCTGGTACACCAAGTGTGGGGGTTTTATGCGGGGATATCCACCGTCTTCCAACATTGTGATTGGCTCCTGCTGGAATCCTTGCTGCACGATTGGTCACTGAAACTGTCAGTCTCATCAAGCACACCTCACCTTCTAGCTCCATCCATGTGGTGGCAAAAGAGAAAGCGCCTTCCAATAACACGATAAAATACGATACTTACTGTTGGAATTTCTGTCATTTCTGATAATTATCGTTGGATTCCTTATGATTTCCTATCGTATCGTTATCATTAAATGGAAACACGATAGAGAGCATATCATATCATTATTGGCGATTTTAACGATACGATACACATCCTTACTCAATAAGCTAATAGCAGTTTGGGTGGCTGGCTGCCTCTCCCTGGATATCTGATATGGGGTGGTGGAGTTGGCTGTTAATGGAGTGTTTAGACTTCCGCCAATGTTCAACCTGTATCCCATATATATTAACAAGAAACTAGTTCTCTGAATGCCATTCCTTATGTTACCATCCATACAGAAGAGGTAGAAGATAAGAAAAATGTACTGGATCAAACCAGAGGCCTATCCAGCTCAACATTCTGTTCCCACAGTAGCAAACCCAAAGCCCACCAGCAGCACTCAGCCACTTGTGTGGGTATTGAGAGGCATATTGCCTCTGGTACAGGGGGTAATATATAGGCGTCATAATAAGTATCCATTACTTGTTCTCTGTTGCTTGTTCTCCTTTTAAAGTTGTTCAAATTGGTGGCCATCACTACACCTTGAGGTAACAAATTTCATAGTTCAACTATACCTTTCATGGAGAAGTCATTTCTTTTATCCTCTCCTGAATCTTCCACTATTCCGGGTTATTGAATGACCCCGGGTTCTAGTGTTATGAGATGGGGAGAACAATGTCTCCCTGTCCTCCAATGACCACCTTCCAAGGAAAACTGAACCTGGATTAAGTGCTGCATCACTGGAACCTCACCGCTCAAGGAAGTTGGTTCAACTGTAACAAAACAGTATATGAACAGATCCTATGGCAATGACTTAAGAAATTTGAAATACAGAACAGTGTCATCTAACCTGGTCATTCCTCTATGTTATTGATTATCTGGAACTACAGATTTTAGATGTTGGCTTTTTCAAATCCTTCAAATCCAGTAGAGGGCCTCACAACCAATCCCTCCTAGTTCTGTTGCTTCTACTCCTCCCTTCTTCTACCTGCTCAGCTGCCTTCTTGGAATGAGCAAGCAATGAGACAAGTGAGGGTAAGTAATCTCTTTACTCCTTATTTTCTGGTGGTCCAGAGGCAAGGAGGAAAGCATACTTGCTGGGGCATCTTGCTCAAGCCCCCCACCAAAAAATCATGGGAACTGGCACTGGACAAATGGTTTTGTGTAATAGCACCTCCCCAACTTGGTTTCGTCGATTCATTTTGCTGAAATGTTCAGCACGTTCACTTGGAGCAAGTTCCATAGAGCCCAGGGGCTTCTTATCACAGATTAAGAGCGCAACACATAAGGTTGCGCTCTTAATTTGTGATGAGCCCTCCCCCTTCCTCTCTCCCCCAAATACCACATGGGGCAACTTTTAAACATTTGTCTCTGCTTTTGAATAAAGCATCTTTGGAGTTTTATTTCACACACACAATCACATACAATCAATGTGAGTGGAATGGCTTTGAAATGATCATTGCTATGTTGAACTATCCCTATTATGCTTTCTATATTAGGAAAGGGGGAGGACTGGAGAGACAAGTAGTCCCCCGGACATGGGTCAGGTAGTCACATTCAGTCACAAATGCTGTTCTTCTTTGCGAGTACTTGTATTTACCTGCTTCGGTGTGCATATGAATGTGAATCCTTCCTTCAGAGTACATGTCAAACGTTAGTGGAGCTCTGCAATATGATTTCACATAAGGTTTCATGTTTTAAATCCAAGCAGCTTTCTTGTCTTTGAGGTTGGTATTCAATGCTGATAACATCATTCAAAATGTATACTCAAGCTTTAGGCCTAATCCATACCTACAGCCTTTTTGCAAGGGCGGGGGAGTGATTGCGAGGTTTTCCACTTCTGCGATCAGCATTCACAGGGCACATGCAAGCGAAGTTTCCTGCAATGACAGGAGTGTCGTTGTGGGAGGGTGCGTGCTCCGTGACAGCGTTTCCGCATGTGTATTGGCAGAAGTGGGCAGGGCTATGCAGATGACATGGCTATGGGGCTCTTTCGTTATGACTTGTCAGAGATGTGCACGAACGCAAATGCACAGCTACACATTGGGGGATACGTAGTCCATCGAATATGTGATGCTGTGCAAAGATATGTTTGTGTTAAGAAGAAAAGACACACTCTCAGTGCCAAAATACACCAATACACATTCAAAACGTGGCGAAAATGACTTCCATGTCCACTCCCACACACCTCCAAAAAGGCTGGACACGCCCCTGACAGTGGGTTGGCTGTTCACTAAGCCAGGAATTCACACCAAACAGCAACAGCTTTGCGAAGGGGGGGCACACCAGCTGCGGACTTCAGAATTGTATTGAGAAAGATGAAAAAACCATAACAAAAGCAGTCAGAGATATTCCTGAAATAACTGAGGGGTGGACCCAAGATCACAACGGGATCAACTGTGCATCTTGTGGCCCGGTAGGATGACTTCGATACTATTCTGGAATAAACTGCTGGTGTAGACACCCCTTTACTTCAAGCACTTTAACATTTTCCTCGCTATGTTTCTTCAAGTGATCAGGAACCAAACATAAACACCCCAGAAAGATACTGATGGATACCAAAGAAATTCTCTTGAATTATCCTTCTAGCACCCATCGTTCCTAGTTTTGATATTTAAATCACTTAGTAACATTCCAAAAATCAGTTCTGTATGAATCAATAAGGTCTGGAGCAGAAAAGGCAAAACCAATGCCTTTCATTATCATCACCAATGATAACAAGAGGAGAAAGCATTTCATGTCCCTTTCCTTTGACGCGTATAGATCTTATTCCATCACTCACAAATGTATAAAAATCCCCTTTCAGATGCAAATAGCCCATTTGCTTTATAGTTGTGGCCAAACAGTTGTGCAGCATTTGTCATAAGGATCTCTTTTAATCACTGAAGGCTGCCTTTCCATTGTATTGAACAGGTGTTTACTAATAGCGTATCCATTGCAGCACCCGAGTCATTCAATGTAAGCGCACAGCAGGGTGAAATGTCAAACAGAAATGGATGCATTTGTTTCCTAGTTAGGGCTAGTGGCTACTCTGATTATATACAGAGTACGTTGCTGTGTCCAAACAGAGGGGAAGCTGGAGTTCATTATAGCAAGCCTGACTGATGTGGTAGCTTTTGGCACTGACTTGCTTTAGAGAAGAGTGGGACACATGAAAGACTCTTTGTTGCAAATATGCAACTCCATGTGGTTCTGTCAATGTGTAGGCTCCATCTCTACAGTTGCTTTCTAGGTGGCCAGTATAGTAATCTGCTTGGATCCAGCAGATCCAGAGGAAAGTAGAGCGGGAGAGAGAGATTTGTGCCAAGTTAGAAATTACACTCGGGGACTGTCTTGACGATGGCACATTGGAGCCATGGCCCCCCAAAACTCAGTGTTTTCGGTCCTGCGGAGTTGCGCCATGTTATCCCCATGTGTAGGAGGGAGCACAGGATTTATATGGATCATCACCAGGGGGAGAGCTGCCACCGCCGCTGCCACCGCCAGTGTCTCCCTGGCTTTGTCAAGAACTTTCCTCCAGAAAAACGGAGACTCTTCTCCCCACCCATTCAGCTTGCCAGCCCACCAGCCTGCCAGCCTGCCAGCCCACCCCCCTCTCCCCTGCCCAGGCAGATGGCAACCAATCAGGGGTTGCCATTTGCCTGGCCACACCTTTGTCTGCACGCTGGCTCCTGCATCATATAATCAACACTGCACCACTGCACACCCACACCAGGGCTTTCATCATGTATAGACAGCCCCCAAGTCTATCTAGTCTGATGGTGCCATAGGCTAGCCAACCTTCTGCAACCTGGTGTCCTCCAAATGTGTTGGACTACAACTCCCAGCCACCAGGGCAAGTTCTACACTACTGCCTTATAGCGGTTTTGAAGTGCACTGACAACTCTTGGGGCCCATGACACATTCCATATACCATTTTCAAACTGCTTTCAAGCTGTCATAGTCTAGGCTGACCATATGAAAAGGAGGACAGGGCTCCTGTAACTTTAACAGTTGTAGAGAAAAGGGAATTTCAGCCGGAGTCATTTGTATGCAATTAGTCCCTGGTGAAATTCCCTCTTCATCACAACAGTTAAAGGTGCATGCACTATACTAGAGTGACCATATACAAAAGGAGGCAGGGCCCCTGCAACTTTAACAGTTGTGATGAAGAGGGAATTTCACCAGGAACTAATTGCATACAAATGACACTGGCTGAAATTCCCTTTTCTCTACAACAGTTAAAGTTACATGAGCCCTGACCTGGATTTTATCTGGTCACCCTACTCTAAACCAGAAAATGCTACCAGACCCACAAGAGCCTGAGCCCTCTGGGGAGATGGTTGCAGGATCTAGTCTGCGGTGCCCTGGGTTTCTAGGGGCTCTAGCTCTTCCTCTGAAGAAGACCCCTCCAGGTAGGTCACGACACAAGTTGCGGACAACAAGTCTATGTTTCGTGCTTTATTGCATTGTTTGTTGAACCTTTCTTCTTGAAGAATAAAGACAAGTGAATGTTTTACTGCTTGTTCAGAATCCAGAGGGAAAGTGTGCATCTAGCAGACTCCCGATCACCACCGTAACAGCTCCCCAGAACCCCATGACAAGCAAAGGAGTGACATTTCAGATATAGGGTGCCATCACACTTATTTTTTCTCCTGGTTTGCCTCAGCATTTTTTGCCTCCGTTTCATAAGCGCATCAAGGGTTCCATCACACACTGTCCCTTTCACAGGGGTTTTCGCTTGTTTGCTCTTCCACCCCACCCCTTCTCCTTCCTCCTCCAGTTCATTGGTTGTGGTACTCTGATGGGCATGAGCTTTCCCCCCCTTCGCTCTGGCTTTGTTATCTTGTAATTTACTGATTTAAGGTTTCATCTGGGCTCCCGTTTCTGTGGGCAATGAGGGGGGTTAGAGCACTAAAAAGTCCATTCAACTAACAAATCCATATGATGACGTGCTGGAGGAGGAGAACCGCCCCGCCCTCCCCTTTCATCAGCAAGACTCCATTAGCACCCACCCGCAACAAAGGAAGAAGAGGGAGGGGAAAATAATCCAGACTTTCCCCACACTAAAATATAATGCAACAAGGGGGGAAAGGGGCGAGATGAGTGTAGGACAGGGATGATGTCATATAAGTACCATGCTGCAAAGCCACATACCAGGCATGGCGAGTGTGCAATAAAATGCTGATGTGATGGAGCTCATATTTGATCCAGTCATACAGCAGCAGAGAACTGAGACTGTTTCTACACTGGCACAGAGACTCCTGGGACTCCCAGGGGTGGGGGGACAGGTACAGGTTTTGCCTGGGATAAGAGATCCCTGGGAAAACCCAATTCTTCTCACGGTCCAAGGAACATCCTAAGACCACTGGAGGTGTGTTCACCCATCCCGCCTGGTGCCTGCTTACTCGAAAGCAGGCACCAAAAATGGGCATAGAACTGAGCCACACGCCCATCAGGGGAGAGGGGGGAGCAAGTCTGCCATCCCCAGGAGGATGGGGGGAGGGTGGGCCCCCAATTTCAGGTGGGATTTTTTGTTTTTACTTACCTTTTTCAATGAAGCGCAAGTGCACTCTCCTGATCCTTCTAAAAAAACTGGCGGTCATGACGGCGCGACATCCCAGAGGAAGCCAGGATGTTGCACTTCCATTTGGAAAGGGGAGGACGATCCTGGAAGCAGGTATGTCTGGGATCGGGGGCTTCCCTCCCTCTACACCCATAGGTGTAGAAGAGGCCTGAGTTTCAGGGGCATGATGGGGTTTGGATGGATGTTGAAAGCCCTACAAGTCTCACACAACAACTACTACTACAACAGCAACAACAACGAGCCTTGGTTATGCCTTAACTAGTACTCTCAATTGTGTCCCTTCTCTTTGCTTGGGCACCTGTCATCACTGCATGTAGTTTTAATGTCAGCCACTTTGAATATTTGTTTAAACGGCAAGGTATATAAATGCTGAAAAGAAATAAATCAAGAAATTGATTTGGGGATATTGAATTATCAATAAGTTGCATTGTATTTATTACATTTTCATCCATCCTTTGCTCCAAGGTGCTGAGGGCAGCACTAAATGACCCTTTTTATCCACACAGCAATCCCATCACGTAAATTAGCCTGAGCAGGGGTGACTGAGTGGGAAGTTTATGGCTGAGCAGGGATTTGAATCTGGAATTCTCCAGGACTCTTGTCTGCTACAACACACTGCCTCTGGTTGAATGTTAATATTACCATCTAGTTAATATTACAGTACCACAAAAACATGGACTATTATAAGCAATATTCCTGCACACTACCTTCTGGAATTAGTCATCTAAATAGGAACAGAACTGCCACCTCCCAGTCCAGAGAGTCTATCCAGAAGGATACCATGGTCGATGGTATCGAAAGCTATTAAGTAGGGATGTGCACTGGATTGGGTCTGATCCAGGATCCGGATCCGATCCAGGGGAAATTGGATACAATTATCCAATTTCCGATCACCCCGCTGGATCATTCAATCCAATCTGATCTGCTCCAAAAAGGACCCAATCCAGATTGGAATGGATCAGAGGATCGTCGGGCACCTGCTGGCGCCCGCCGCCACTTCCATTGGTGGGTGCCAGTGGGCGCCCGCCGATGGAAGCGGACAGTGGGAGGGAGGCTTGCCTGGCAGGGCTATCCACTACCATCAGAGGGCACCAGCGGGCAGCCGCCGATGGAAGCAGACAGCCCAGCCAGGTGAGGATTGAGGGGGGAAGGAGGGAGGGGGGCCCACTTACCTTCCGGGGACGTCCGCTCCCCTCCGCCACTGGCCGCTACTGTGAGCAGGCTTCGCAGCCTGCCCCTAGGTAGCGCGCCAGGTGATGTCATCACCTGGCACGCTACTCAGGAGCAGGCCGCAAAGCCTGCTTTCAGTAGCGACCAGCGGTGGAGGGGAGCAGACGTCCCCGGAAGGTAAGCAGGGGGTGAGGGGGGGCGGGGTGCCATGGCCCGCTTACCTGCTGGGGCTGCTCCCCTCCACCGCTGACTGCTACTGCAAGCAGGCCTGCTCCTGAGTAGCACGCCAGGTGATGACATCACCTGCCGTGCTACCTAGGGGCAGGCTACAAAGCCTGCTCGCAGTAGCGGCCAGTGGCGGAGAGGAGCGGACGGCCCTGGAAGGTAAGCAGGGGGGAGGGGGCTTACCCCCCCTGGGGCTGTCCACAGCAGACGGCCCCGGGAGGTACGAACCACGAGGAGGGAGGAGGGAGTAAGGCCCCTCCTCACCCACCCACTGGCATTTTTTCCCCATAGACTTGCATTGGGCGAAAGCTTTCTTTCCCCCAATACAAGTCTATGGGGAAAATAAAAATGGCGGCTGATCCAAAAATTGGATGTTCGATTTTTGGATCGGGATCGGGTCCGATCTGATCCAAGGGACCTCCGATTTTGTCCTGAACGATCCAGGACAATCTCGGAGGTCCCGATCTGGGTCCTGATCCGATCCGGGGGGTCCATGCACACCCCTACTATTAAGGGGTCCAAAAGAATAACAGGGTCACATTCCCTCTGTCCCTTTCCTAGCAAAGGTCATCCCACAGGATGACCCAGCTAGTTTCCATCCCCAAACCAGGCCTGAAACCCAATTGAACTGGGTCTATATAATCTGCTTCATTCAAGAGTGCCTGAAGCTGGCCAGCAACCATGGATATGTGGTGGATGTATCCAAACATTTGGAAACAAGTTAAAAGGGATGTAGTTAGAATAACTGGGTATCCCAAAAATCACCAGCCAATGATATCTAATTTGCTAATAATAGCAAAAATTATTATTACCAAGAAGTGGAAAATGCAAAACCAATTACTTGTAATAATGGTTTACTAAAGTTTGGCAAATTCCACAATTATTGAAAATTAGTGATGTAAGACTGAGAGATGAAAGACAGAAGAATTCAAAATTCATGAATGAGTGAAAAACCTTTATTGAATATTGGAAAAATATTTATGGTATAGAAATATATATTCTTGCTTTGTTACTACCTACATTATTGGTATAAAGGCAAATAAAATTTGATGATAGTGGTTAATCATATGGAATTTAACATATATGATTAAATAGTGTTATGCAGATCTATTTGGTTAAGCAGTTAATATTTCTTAGATAATTTGATATGACAGCTCCATAGTAATTTAGTATGTTTATTGATAGTGCTATATTGTTTTTATATATAACTAAAATTTATTTTTAAAAAGAACCAATTTTAGATTCAGAAACTTCCTAATTCTGCAGACTACTTTCTTCCTCTGCAATTCAAACCAAAGATTTATGCAACATTAATTTGTAGCCATTTATGGTGTATTAATTATTGTTATACACATATTATACAATGTTCCAGTTAGCAAGTGGTATGTGTAATATATTTGAAATGTCAAACTCAAACAGGACTGGCCAAACTATGGGTCAGCTGCACTGAGTCTTTCTGACAAAGCTCCTTCCCCCATTGGAATTGACACTCATGCTCCTGAAGTCAATCCATTTTCTTTCCAAACAATTCACACTTGAACCAGACAGGCACTGCACATGATGTTCCAGGATACTCAGCACAACGTACCTTCACAGCAAATACCATCACTCGCTATATGGGGAAAGCCCTTTTTCCTCATCCTTCCTCGGGATTGCATTGGTAAAATTAATACACATTTCATGACACAATGTCTTGGTTTCTACCTTTAATTGAGCTGGGGTTGCTGGGTCTTCTCTGGCAGGATTCAGAAGATTTGTCTGCATTATAAGGTCAAACCTGAGTGAAGTTGATTTAACCAACCTGCTCCATTGGCACACTGACAGCATCAGGAAATCTGCGTAGGTGCTACTGTAGGCTGTGTTGCATGACTCATGGCATGGCTTTGAAGAAGGGGGGAAGCTCCTATTAAAAGAGAACGTACAAAAAAAAATGAGAAGAAACTCCCCTCAATCCTATTTGCTGGACCATTGTTGTTGATATATGCTGGCTACTTGGACTGACCTTTCGCTCTCCACTGAAAGCCTTTTGCCCCTCCGGCCTGGCACAACAGGCAACCACGTACTACAGGGGTGTGGAACCTCTTTCAGACCAAGGGCCAAATTCAATTTTGGAGAAGCTCCCTGGGGAGTGGGAGACCAAAGGCAAAGGGGCATGGCCAGAATAGATAAAATGCCAGCACATTTTAGCTTAAAGTTCTTACTGACAGTAGCCAAACCAGAGGCATTTCAACTATTTAGAAAGGAGGGAAACTGCAGAAGCCAAGCAAGCATAAAATAATGGGCAGTCGGGACAGGGGAGGAATGGGGACCCAGGGGAAGGGTGTGTAGCCATTTCGGAACCCCAGAGGTCCATAGTACAACCCCAGGTGGGCTGAATTCAGCCCATGGTCCTGAGGTTCAACATCACTGATGTACTAAGTAAGCTTATTACCCTCCTGGTTCACAGTTCTATATCCATCATGCTGTTCCCTTAATGTTTCAGTCGGGTTTCAGGCCTGGTTTTGGTACGGAAACAACCTTGGTTGCCCTGTATGATGACCTATGTCGGGAGAAAGACAGGGGGAGTGTGACTCTGTTGATTCTCCTTGATCTCTCAGCAGCTTTCGATACCATCGACCATGGTATCCTTCTGAGACGACTGGCTGAGTTGGGAGTGGGAGGCACTGCATTGCAGTGGTTCCACTCCTACTTGGTGGGTCGGCTCCAGAAGGTGGTGCTTGGGGAACATTGCTCGGCCCCGTGGATTCTCCAGTACGGGGTTCCGCAGGGGTCAGTTTTGTCCCCCATGCTGTTCAATATCTACATGAAACTGTTGAGTGCAGTCATCCAGAGTTTTGGAGTGCGTTGTCATCAGTACGCTGATGACACGCAGCTCTATTTCTCCTTTTCATCTTCATCAGGTGAGGCTGTGGATGTGCTGAACCAGTGCCTGGCTGCGACAATGGACTGGATGAGGGCTAATAAACTGAAACTCAATCCAGACAAGACTGAGATGCTGTTAGTGGGTGGTTCCGCTGACCAGATGGAGGGTGTTCAACCTGTTCTGGATGGGGTTGCACTCCCCTTGAAGGAGCGGGTTCGTAGCTTGGGGGTTCTCCTAGAACCATCTCTGTCACTTGAGGCGCAGGTGGCCTCAGTGGCACGGAGTGCCTTCTACCAACTTCGGTTGGTGGCCCAGCTACGTCCCTATCTGGACAGGGATAACCTGGCTTCAGTTGTCCATGCTCTGGTAACCTCCAAGTTAGATTACTGCAATGCACTCTACGTGGGGCTGCCTTTGAAGGTGGTTCGGAAGCTGCAGCTTGTGCAAAATGCAGTGGCCAGATTGATAACTGGAACTAGTAGGTTCGAACATATAAGACCTACTCTGGCCCGCTTGCATTGGCTGCCTGTATGTTTCCGAGCCCGGTTCAAGGTGCTGGTTTTAACCTGTAAAGCCTTACACGGCTTGGGACCACAATACCTGATGGAACGCCTTTCCCGACATGGACCTACCCGAACACTACGTTCAACATCTAAGGCCCTCCTCCGAGTGCCTCCTCCGAGAGAAGCTCGGAGGTCGGCAACAAGAGAGAGGGCCTTCTCTGTGGTGGCTCCCCAATTGTGGAACGATCTCCCCAACGAGGCCCGCCTGGCGCCAACATTGTTATCTTTTCGGCGCCAGGTCAAGACTTTCCTCTTCTCTCAGGCATTTCGCAATATCTGAGGAGCCTGGGTTTGTTTTGTTTTTGTAGTTTTTTGAAGTGTTGAAGTGGTTTTAAATGTACAGATTGTGTGTATGTTGTATGTTTTTGCTGTTTTAATTTTTGTATATTGTTTTTAATTGTTTTTAATCCTATGTAAACCGCCCAGAGAGCTTCGGCTATGGGGCGGTATACAAATGTAATAAATAAATAAATGAATAAATGTGTAGCATAAGTTCGCGCAATAATGTTACTTCAATGAGGCAGGAATGACCAAGAGCACATTTCTCTGTGATCTCTAAGTCTCTAAAGATAGCAAACAAGTAACAGTGCTACTGAACAGAAAACAATAAATTATCTTGTGACGGTTGTTTTGGCATGAAGTAACCTCATATCACATGGTTTGTCTGTAATCCCATATTATGCTACATTAGCTCACCTTTCCCTTCTATGGCTAAGGGATCTTGAACCTGAGGAAAATGTGTGACTATTTATTTTATGTCCATCAGTAGGGCAAATGTAGAAGTGCAACTATGAATGCTTTTATTTATTTAATTATTATTAGTTGGCAAGACTTGGCCAGTGGGAAGCATGAAGTTGCTTAATCACCATTGTGCAACCTCCTAGGTTTTGTTAGAACTATGAGATCAAGGTAGTTCTTTCTAACAAGCTTTTAGAAGTAACTTTGGAAATATGGTGATAATACACTTAAAGATTTCACAACTCAAATTCAAGCAAAAATGCATTGTTTTTTCAGATCTTATCATTCTAGGGATTACTTCAATATTTTGGCCGGGAGGTGTCTTAATATTTTTATTTATTTATTTGTCACATTCCTCCAGGGAGCCCAAAGTAGCATACATGATCTTCTTTCTCTCCATTTTATCTTCACAGCAACCCTGTGAGGTAGGTTAGGCTGAAAATCAGTGACTGGCCGAAAGTGACCCAGTGAGTTTCATGGCCAAGTGGAGACTAAAACCCAGGTCTCCCAACTCTAACCTCAATACCACACTGTCTCTATTATGATTTACAGTTTTGTTCTCCAGAAGAAGTGCATTGCCCTGTTCATGCAAATTATCTTCATCTCAAGTCTACAATGTGCTCGATGAGCCACAACACGGAAGAAGTCTGACAAAACTTATTTACAAAGAGAGGGGGAAAAGTTAGGCCTTACCCAGTGTGCCCAGAAGTTTCCGGAGTCAGGCAGCAAAGGTAACTTAAGGGCCTTTGGCTCAACTGACATTTAAGAACTGTGGCCTTAGTGTTGGAGACCTGCCCAGGGTCTTCGTGTGATGCAACCCCATGAGCAGATTGAACCCTGTGCTCCCCTCCTTCTCCTCCTAGCACAGAATGTCCTGATCTTACCTTCTGAAATGGAGAGTAAATTTATTAGGATGATGAAAATGCTGGCAATGGTTGTGGACATCATTAACAATGCATCTTAGCTTCAAGGAATGATCTTAATGGTAGGTATTAATTTGCTAGGTTCAGAGGGTTCAATTAGAGACACATTATCCCTTGCAAATAAGCCTTAAAATAAACAGAAAGCTAGACTACCAAGCTAGACTACTAGAGTCCACCATATTTACTAATGAATCAAACACAGATGCTGCTGCGCGCACACACAGTGATCACCAAACTAGAAATGAGTGCAAATTTTGCTTCAGATTGTTGGTTGCACTGGGTAAGTCCTTGAATATATTCTTTGCATGGATGGGTAATACTGCAGCTGAGGCTAAATGTGCTCAGCATTTTCAAATCCAAAATCCACAAGAGTTTCCAAAATTAAAATAAATTATTCAAATTCTGTAATTTTAGTAAATAATTTGGAGCAACTGAAAATTTGGTAAATAATTTGGAGCAACTGAAAATCACAAGGAGGGATAGAATTCTATGCATAAGCTTTAATATTTGATCACCAAACATTCTGGCTGAAGCAACCCTGGATTTCTGGGTCTTAAGTAAATCTTCTACCAGCATAATTGTGATGACTGCAAAATAGATATTTTCTCAAAATGCAAGATATGATTATCTTGAGCCCAGACGCTGTACCAGCCAGATTCCAGACTTAAAGCAATTAAAAACAATATACAAAATTTAAAACCACAAAAACATACAGTATACACAAAAACATATATCTAAAAACAACTATAAACAACTATAAGCTGTCAGCCGAACCTAAAAACAGATCCAAGTACTCATTTGCTAAAGTTAAGATGGAAGAGAACAGCATTCATTTGAAGTAAGACCAACAGCACTACAAAGATGCATACTCATCTCTTTATTGGAAGCAATTAAATGTAGGTTTCTGTGGCTCAGATCTGTATGCACATCACACGCTGTGGCCAGTCTCCTATTTTAGTTGAAGGAGACTTTAATGCAGTGGTGGGGAAAGCATGGCCCTCCAAAGTGTTGTTGGACTGCAACTCCAACATAGCCAATGGTGAGGGAAGATGGGAGTTGCAGTCCATCCCTGTTTTAAAGAATAGTAGCCAACCTGTTTCGAACCATTGAAAGAGGTTCAATTTGGGTGGAGTTTCACACGTATGATCTGAGGGCACATGATACAACCACCTTACTGAAGCCCTGAATGTCTGGATGGGAGACTACATGGGTACCACCTGTAGGCCGCCTTGATTTCCATGATGGGAGAAACGTGGGATATAAATATACTTGAACAGATTCACTAAGGGGGGGGGGGTCTACATGACATCTCTTTGGCGCATGCTTCTGATAATATGCACTTTTTCCTATATTTGTATTTACAGCTAATAGCGGTAGAAGAGAGCCTTTAAGGCAAATTACAGGCATCATAAAGTGCACTTTACAATTGTTTATATGCGGAGTTTCGCTGCAGAGTCGGTTTAGGGGTGTATGGCTGAATTGACAAAAGCAACGTCCTGTTTCCTGATGGTACCTCCCCTGGACTTTCGCGCTGTTCGTTAACTCCGCCCACCTGACTTTCTCACCGTTGCCTGTCCAATCACGATCGCCCAAGACTTCGCATGTGGGTACAATTTCTAAACATTGGATGTGCCTACAATTACAGTTGTTAGTAAGGCAGCATTGGCTTTGGGACCTATTGTAAAATGATAAAAGCATCATTTTTCCTGGATGGCCATGGCAAGCACCCACCCGTAGAGCGTCCGCCCCCCTATTCCTCCCACCAAGAATCCTCCGCTGTACACTCCCACCTCACGATGCTTGCGGCAGCTGCCCCTTATCTCCTGCACCCTAGCAACCTCGGCCGTCTTTGAAATGTGCTTCTTCAAGGGAAAATTTTTATGTTGCCTTTTCGTTACAATGTTGCATTTCACACTGATGTCCCAGTTCCATACAAACTTCCCATTATTCTGTCTGTCTCCGGACCCCAAGATGCCAGCTAGCAATGGTTATGGGCTGCCCATTGCTGAGCAGGCTAGAGGGCAACCTCGCCATCCCAGCAGGTCTCTGCATCACAGAGGTGGGTGACTGGGCAGGCGGGAGTGTGGGATGGCTGGGCGCTGCCCCCCCAAGAAAACCATGGCTGGCACTGATGTCTCTTTGTCCCCTCTTCCCCACACAGTGCAGCTGCTGTTATTCTGCCTAGCTGTACTCAAGAGGCAGAAGGGTCGGTTGCAGATGCGCCTCCGCGGTATGGTGCACTCATTGCGTGTCCTTCAGTGTCGAATGAGGAGACTTGAGTGGATAGAGTGGCTTGCCTGCCCTCCTGTACCACTCCGCCAACCGGCAGTGCCATTAGAATGACTGGGCAGGGCCCCCCCACAATGTGTGAGCAGCGGCTGTGATGTGGCGTCTGTGGACTGTCATTCCTTCCCATGCAACTATTACTGTTTGCCTTTTGTTCGCCACGTTCTGCCCATTCCTGTGTTTTCCCAACCTGCGCTGTGCCTTTCTGATTACTCCACCCACACTTTGCAATGGGCTTCTGCCCACATGTAACCATTTCTAGAATAAAGATATTGCAGTGGTTTCTCAGTACTAAATGGTCACTTTGGTGCAATACATACACACACAATAACACACACATACACAACTTCCCGGTAAAGCAATGGCAGAAGGGAGAAGGGGGAGGTAACAGGAGTAGATACTCCCATGGAGCTAGTCCACCCACTTGCTCAATGTACCTTACTCCCAAGCAACAGTGCACACAACAGCTCAATGGCAGGAACTCGCTTTCACTGCATGGAGACAAGTTTCCCTGCCTTTTTCCAGCCACGATCTCAGCAAGGGAGTGGGGGGGGGGGGAACCTTAGCGGACCTGAAATTATTCTCAAAATGAGCAACGCACATCCTTTTTCCAACTTCCTTGCTTCCTGTAGAACCAGCTCCATGTGAATAGCCGTGTGTCTCAACAAAAGAAAGATTCCAGTGGGGATTTAAAAGAAACTTTACTTTAAGTACCTGTAACTTAAGGTCAGCCATTACTGAACAGTCCAGTCAAGGGAAGAAGAAAGTAGGAGGGAGGAAACAGGAAATGACAAAGCAAGCGTCATTCACTCATGACATCACAAGCCCTGCCCACCAAACTATGCCCATGATTAGCATTAATCCGAATGGGCAGTGGAGGTTACACGACCAAAATGAGATAGAACATCGGAGAATCATTAAAAGTCTTGTTGAACTGACACCTTGGAAATGCACATTAACGGAGGCTATAAGTCGCATACACGTCTGATCTGCGCCCCGCTCTTGTGTACTAAATGCCGTCAGAATGAAGTAAAGGCAACCCAAATAAGTCATGAGGAGGTACCCAAAGAGCCTGGGCTGAAATGGAACCTTGATCCTGCTTCATTAAGACAAGTTGAGCTTTGAAGGCTTGGAATCCACTGTATTTCCTTTCAGCAGAGCAGCCTATTTATTTATTTTATCAGATGCACCTACTGCCACCCTAAAACTTCACCCCTTCCAAATTGTGGCCTTACATTTACTTGGCATTCAATCATTTGGATGCCTATTGTTGTGGCTGTGAGCTTTGCATCCCTCCAGTCTAAACCAACAAACATGTATTTTTGTTCCCTGAGCCCTTTGAGCTTTTGTTCAAAGTTTGAAGGCTGCTTACTGACAAGTGATTTGTTTCCATTAGAACATGCCTCATTCCAGCCAGCCGTGACCATCTTGTACTTAGGGCTTTATAACCGGCACGTCCCAACATTCCTAAAATCCCAGAGAGGATCTGAAAATAGAATAAGAAATGAGCATTTAAATTAAAAGCAATGGCCCTTAAAGAGAGCTGCCAGGTTTTTAGGCAAGATAGTGTCTCTTCCTTATCCTTCTCGTCTTCCCCCCTCCACGCTCCCCACCCCGCCACAGGGTTGTAAGTTACATTTTCTCGAATACAGCGCAAAGCCACAGAGATTTGCATTCACTCTTCTATTTATAGGAGCTGCTTGTAAAGTGAAACAGGTGTCAAGTTGAATGAGACTGAAGCAGGCTTACATGTCCTTTATGGGAGGGGAAAGCAAAAGAGTGAGCAAGGGGAGGAAGAGGGCTAGTTGATTCACTTGTGGGGGCTGGGGATTGGCAGGTCACACACTGAATGGGGAGGGACAAGGCTGGACTTTCTTCACCTCCCTCTGTGGAGCTTTAACCATTTTAAATGCAATTGATTTAAGAGAATTTAGTGGCAGGGGAACATACCAGCTGGCATGTCCTGGAAAATTAAGTCCTCCATTTATCAGTGGAGAGAAAGGGAAAGTAACTTCTGTATGTAACTATTTCCAGAGGGTAGCAGAGTTCATCTATTGCAGCAAAAACAACAAAGAGTCATGTGGCACCTTAAGGACTAACCAATTCCTTCTGGGCGAGTGGTGCGGCTTGGTAATTTTAACCCTGGACATAATGGCCTTAAGGAGGCTATATATATATATATATATATATATATATATATCTTCAGCTATGAAGCGCACAACTAACATTTCTCTTCCCCCACCATACACATACACACACACACACACACATACCAATTGAAAGCCAGTGTAGAGTGGTGGTTAAAGTGTTGGAGTAAGAGTGAAGAGACCTGGGTTCTAATCCCCAGCCATGAAGTTTACTGGGTAACCTTTTCAGCCAGTCACTGAGGGCTCCATCACATCTAGTTTTTTTCCCCAGGTTGGCGTCCGCTGTTTCCCCCTCCATTTCCTTAGCAAGTCACGCACTGGGCACTTTCATGTCTGTGCGATGTTGCGCTATTTCAACTCATGTATCTTTTCACCTGTATCACTACTATGCCAGTGAAATCTCCCACCCTGCACCCTACATTCTCCTTCCCCCTGCAGTTAATTTTTAATTTAATATAAAACAGTAAAACAATATAAATGAAGAGAAAGTATTACAATTAGTTTTTGGAGAAGTTTGTGGTCAATGTTGGCATGGCAAGCGGAAACCGACATTGTTCTGGTCAGGAAACCTAGACATGCCTACACAGGAGTAAGAACCCTCTCTCCCTCCCCCTTCACAGTTGAGCAGTTGAACGGAGAACCACTTCTCCCTCCTCTTTTGTCAGCAAGACCGCCCTTCGACACACACGCCTCCAACAAAAAATGGGACGGCCCAATATCACACAGCAATACATGGGAGGGAGGAGCGGCTTTATTGCTCATGGAGGGGAAAACACCAGACTTTCCCCGCTCCAAAATATGATGGAAAACCGGGGGGGGGGGGAGAAGAGGTGAGATGAGCGCAGGACAGGGATAACATCATGTGAGTACCATACTGCAAAAACACATACCAGGCATGATGAGAGTGCAATAAATCACTAGTGTGATAGAGCTCTGACTGTCAGCCTAATCTACCTTACACAGTTTTTATAAGGATAAAATGGAGAGAAGGAATTTCATGTATCTTAGGCTCCTTGGAAGAAAGGTGGGATATAAATATAACACACAAATAAATAAACCAGCGTTCCACACTATATAACTCCTTTCACATTCCCAATTTGTTAGAATAGTAACAAGAAAACTGTAGTCCCACCCTGACTTTAAAACATATATATACTCTGGGCAGTTTTGCATTTTAAACTCAGTGAAATCATAGGACCATTATGATTTCAGGGATAAATGGAGTTTGCTTTTGCTGCCCTTACAGCTGCCACTCTCTCAGTAACCATTTGGGGGGCCCTGGGCTGGGTGGCCCTGGACTTCACCCCCAAAGTCCAGGTTTAGCTGCACCACTGAGGATGCAGTCATATGCATGTTTAGACAGGAAAAAAGGTCTTACAACTCCTAGCATTTCCAAGACAGCCATGCTATTACACATAGAGTGTATGTGTAAGGATGCAGACAGGCTGGAGGGAGTTCGGAGGAGGGCAACAAGGATGATCAGGGGTCTGGAAACAAAGCCCAATGAGGAAAGTGGGAAAGAACTGGGCATGTTTGGCCTTGTGAAGAGAAGACTGGGGAGGGGGACATGGTAGCACTTTTCAAATACTTGAAAGGTTGTCACACAGAGGAGGGCCAGGATCTCTTCTTGATCAACCCAGAGTGCAGGACGCGGAATAATGGGCTGAAGTTACAGGAAGCCAGATTCCGGCTGGATATCAGGAAAAGCTTCTTAACTGTTAGAGCAGTACGACAATGGAATCAATTACCTAGGGAGGTTGTGGGCTCTCCACCAGTAGAGGCATTCAAGAGACAGCTTGACAACCATTTGTCAAGTTTGCTTTAAGGTGGATTCCTGCATTGAGCAGGGGGTTGGACTCGATGGCCCTATAGGCCCCTTCCAACTCTACTATTCTACAATTCTATGCTATTACACATAACACCATTATACATTAACATTTTTAGGGCACAATCCTATGCATGTTTAGACAGAAAAAAACTTCTACCACTCCCAGCATTCAATGCATGCTTGGAGTTGTAGGTCTTTTTTCTGCCTAAACATACAAGGATTGTGCCCTGATTCTGTCACAAGCTTGCATAGAGTATAGCCCATTTCATCAGATGCACAGAGCTAATGAAGTGTTTCAAGTTTATATACAGTACATATTGTGGTATTGGTTGGGAGAAAACTGTAAACCATGAGATCAGAAAGTCAGAAGGGAATTCAATGCACACAAAAAAAGTGGCTATCACAGTATTGGCAGTGGTTGTTAACAGTGCAGTTCTTACTGATAACACAAACTCCCTAGCACTTGGTAAGCCAATTCATGCATGTAATGTGATACTACATGTGCTATTAGGGATTCATACACTTCGTCATCTTCCAATGTGATATATGCCATCTTCTGTCAATGTTGCCCTTCCGCGTTCTACATAAGGCAAATAAGCCAGTCTCCACCTCCAATATTTGAATGTTATTTCCCTCCCTCCCTCCCTCTCCCTCTCCCTGTCTCTCTCGCTCTCGCTCTCGCTCTCTCGCTCTCTCATTCATTCTCTCTCAAGTGAGAGATGGTATGACAAGTAAGCCCCAACTGAAGCACCTTTATTGGTGCTTATGAGGGCAAGATTTGCTCATGATTTTTCTTATAAAAGCAAGACGTGATTGAAAGCCACTTTAATTGATGGCAAACTGAATGTAGGGGAAAGGCGAAAGTGGGTTGCTATACCCTCCCTTGCCACATGCAAATTGACAGTGGTACTGGACTTGAGATCTTTTACAGATATTTTGTACTGATCTTGGATATGATGATGCCTTTTTATTTGATTTTACTTGATATCTTACCTCAGTACCAATTGGCTTTTTACAAATCTTATATAAATAGCACTTTTATAATTTATATACCAATAGCTGGTACATTTTTTTTTTAAATTGAATATAGGTAGTCCCTCCAATGTATACAATTATTAATTATAAGAACCAACAGAAATAAGTCAAGTGTGCTTGTGATTGCTGGGTTAAAACACAACAATCCTGGTTGCTTCCAACACAAGACTTTTGCCGTGCAGTCTCCCTGCCTCATTCTTGGAATTTTACTGCAGGATGGGGACATAATTTTCTACTGCTTCTTCTGCCTTTTTTCTTTCCACAAAAAAATCTGGAAATGACTAAAGAGATGCATCATGTTTTGTGATCAGTAGTGCTAGGAGCTCTCCATCTGGAAGCATCATGACACTCTCTGTAGGACAAATATAAATATATCTTTAATATGTGATAAATAACCAAACATATTATCAAAGAACAAGATAGTGGGCAGTATCCAACACTGCCAGTCTACTGGCATCTGGCTAGCATAAGAGACCTCTAGTGGTATGCCAATAGCATAAGCTGGTGTGATGAATTTTCCAGGGAACCCATTGTGCCAGCTTAGGTTATTGTCATACAGCTAGAGGAGGCTTATGCTAACCATACATGCATAGCAGAAGTGGACCAAATACTGTTGGATACTGCCCTAAAATACAAATCAGACAACTCCCCACCCCACCCTGCCAGTGCATGAATTCAACCATATAGTCCCTATACATGCATCAACAACAGTGTATTAGCTCCATAATTATACTGACCAAAAACAGTTGTCCTCTGGTAAATGAACAATCAATAAAGATTAAACTAGAGCACAGTGAGACTCCCATTGTCAGCTTCTATTCCTGCACTCTAATTTGTAGGATCAATTTCAGTTAATAGCACTAGAAACTCTTCCATATATGTCTCTTTGAGTCGTCAGCCACTTATGTTAGACTAACTTGCATCATATTTGCATAATATAAAGAGACAATTGAGTTAAATGATTGACTGCCTGGAGAAAAAGCAGTGTTAATTTCCACAAAAAATAGCTCTGTTCCTTTAATTATCCTGGCTTAATTGCCACCATGTCTGGCTTTTGAAGAAAACTATTTCAAACATATCATATGCAAGTACGGTATTTCCTTGTTAGTGACATTCTCAAGAAGGCTTGACATTTTTTTTTCTTCCTTTTCACTTCACAGGAATTAAAACCATAAATGGAAAATGTTATGCAAGTATAACCATTCACTTTCTAATACAATTAAAAAACCTAACAGCTTTTTACTGTATGGTCATGTCCATGCTGTGACAGAGTTAGTAATGTTAATACAGTTGGGTATATTAGTGGGTTAAGGACTTCTCCTGCTAACAGTGCAAACCTATACATGTTTACTCAACTAGGCTTACTCAAGGCCAGCTCTCTCATGAGGCAGGAGGAAAACATATCTTTTCATTGCCTCCTAAAAGCATACCTTTTCACACAAAACAAACAAATGCTAAAGAGCACACAACTGTAAGTTATATTGGGTAACGCCCCAGATGGAGACAATTATAGCTGGTTTTATATTGCCTTTTAAACTTTTGACGTTTTAAATTTATCTTACACTTGTTGTATTCTATGGTTTTAATTGTGCACTGCCCAGAGAACCTTTGCCAATGAGCACTATAAAAATGTAATAAATAAATAAATAAATAATCCCCCACTTCAAGTGGTGGTGTTGGGAAGCAGGGAATTCTGGGCTTTCCACACACATGCCAGGAGCATCCGCCACTTCAGTGAGATGATACTATAGCGAATGCTCCAGACAGCCTCACCAGCCACTCTTCTGCTGCGGCATTTGCAGGGCTGGTGAGAATCTTCAGAGCTGTTGCCCATGGGTGGGAGAGTGCTGTTGCACCATGATCTGCTTGTGGTTCACTGGTCGATAGCTGGTTGGCCACTGTGTGAACAGAGTGCTGGATTAGATGGACCCTTGGTCTGATCCAGCATGGCTCTACTTATGTTCTTATATCCTTATCTGCTGTGTCATGGGAGTGTGGATGCTGTTTGCCTCTATTTATGATCTACTAGTATATTGGTAAAGTTATTTTAAAATATACAGTTGGTTTGCATAATATTTGGGCTTCAACAAAATCTGGAACGGTTTGGCAAGATTTGAATTGGCTGAGGCTGGGGACTCTTAGGAATTTGGTAGCCCACTGGAAAGAAATCTCTTGAAGGACTAGAAATGCAGTATAGATGTTGTTTTTAAATGGATGCTGGAATTCCAGGGTACCCAAACCCTATGGAAGATTCTCAGTGCTTCAGCATGCCAAGTGGTATGAGTACCAGTTGGAAAGCCCTGCTATAAAACAACTGATACAGGAGAGAGGGAGCAATGAATATTTGTTAAGAAACATAACAGAGAACAGAGAAAACTGGGTGCCCATCACCTCTGAATGGAATGATAAGACTTTAGCTGCACCATCAAGATTTTTAAACACTTGCAAATTCATTCACCAAGGATCCCTAGGAATTAACATATGTCTTTTCATTTCTTATACCAAGGAGAAGAAACAGCTGGAACAAAGAGATAATGAAGAATTCTGGCATTTGAACTCTATGGTTAACTTATGTCTAAATGTGGGTATAATATTTTAGAAGCTCACTCCATGTTTTGCATTTTTTGTAGTGTACAATAAAATGTAACAATTGACTGATGATGTTAAGTGATCATGTAAACAACAAAGTTTTCCAGGGTTATGTGATTGTGAGAAGAAATTAAGAAATTGGGGTGGGCTAAGGAAGATTCTGTAACCAAATACAGCACAAATACAGAGAGGAGAAGAATCCCCCCCCCCCCCCGGATAGGTTTTCTTTTTGGCTTGGTCTATTGGTCTGGCTGTTGAAATGGTTGGATTTGAAGAGCCATCAATTTAGCAGAGGTTTGTAGAGCAGTTTCAACTAAGCCAGGTTTTACTTAATTATTCTTTGCCTTCCCAGGTTAGTTGCTTGAAGCCCTTCTCACCTCCGCTTTAATCAGTATGGATGAATTTATTTGCCTCTGACACAAAAGCCATTTCAAAATACAATACTATATAATACAGAATACAAATAATAATAAAAGCAAACACTTAGGTGACACACATTTCCAAAAGGCATATAACAGATCATCTCTCTTACAGTCCACCCCAGACATCTTTCAAAAATGACAAGAAATGTATTGTGTGGCTACTGCAAAGGTAGCAACCTTGTTGTGATGGATATACTGAAATTGGCCAACAAGTCACAGATCATATCAGCCAGAGGCCAACAGCTCTTATTTTCAAATGATTCCCTCAGAAATTAAGCCCTGGGTTCCTTAAACAGAGAAAAATGTAAAAGGCAATGATGCCATCTCCTACTTTCCCAGTGCCACAAATACACAACCACTCTACAACTTCTGCCTAAAGAATCTTACAATGGATTTCAAACAAATTCCGGTTAGTCAATTATCCATGTTTTGTTTGCTCATGGGTTCATGGAGAAAGGTTGCAACTCAGTGGCAGAGCATGCTTTTTGTGTGCCAAAGGACTCTGGTTTTATCCCTGGCATTTCCAAGTATGGCTGGCAAAGATTCCAGTTTGAAAACATGGGGAGCCACCGCCAATCTGCGTGGACCAGGGATGCTAAAACTCTCTCAGCCTGAAAGCCAAATTCTGTTTTGGAGCAGCTCTTGGGAGCTTCATTCCAGTAGTGGGCAAAAGCAAAGCGGGCAGGGCCAAAAATGCCTGCAGATTGTAGCTTAAAGCTCATACTGCCAGTAATTAAGCCCTAGGCAAGGCATGGCAACCTTATAAAATGGAGAAAAAAACATGCAGAAACTGGGAAGCCACCCAACAATCAGTGATTGTATGAAAGGGTGTGGGGCCAGGAGAAGGGGATGTGGCCATCTAGGGGATCCCAGAAGGCCAGATTAGGACCCCAAGCGGGCAGTATTGGGTCATTGGGCCTGATGTTCCATACCCCTGGTGTGGACTATGTTGAGCTAGAAGGATGATTGATCCGACTCAATATAAGACTGCTTTATGTTGTTATGAGAATGCAGATAGGGTGACCATATGGAAAGGAGGACAGGACTCCTGTATCTTTAACAGTTGCATACAAAGGGGAATTTCAGCAGGTGTCATTTGCATGCATGCAGAACCTGGTAAAATTCCCTCTTCATCACAACAATTAAAGTTGCAGGAACTCTGCCCTATTGACCAGATACAAAAGAGGGAAGGATTCCTGCAGCTTTAAATGTAGTAATGAAGAGGGAATTTCATCAGGTTCTGCATATATACAAATTCTGAAATTCCCCTTTCTGTGCAACTGTTAAAGATACAGGAGCCCAGTCCTCCTTTCCATATGGTCATCCTATGCAGAAAGGCAGAACAAAGGTTTCCAGAGACTTTTGCTCATTGCCTTGTACAAGGGAAAGATGCATGATAACCTCATCTGAGGTTTACCTGCAGACCTTGAGCTGAATGTTTCTCAAAAGTGAGGGGCTGAACCAGCAAAATTCAGGTTCAAGAGGGCTGGGATGGAGAGGCCAGGAATGTGTCTGCCTACATGCCCAAGAAAAGGTGTGGTTACTCTGTACACAGCTCCATTCCCCTTATGTAATAGGATTATGTAATAGGGTCCCCTTATCTGCTGTCATCTGAACTATATTAAACCAAATTAGACAGGATTCTGAGAAATGGTGCAATAGAGGTGACCTCCTGCTCACTAATGGTCTTTGTGACCGTCCCTATCACTTTGAACATGCTGGCAGCCAGGGTTGATTCAAAGCCTCAGGGACTACCAAAGGTCTATTCTGATAACAACATGTTTTGAATAATTCCATGCAGTAGACAGGGACTTATAGTGCTGGGTTTATTGGGTGCAGGCAGCTACCTTACCAGACTGCATATCTTGACAGTATTAGCCACCATTAATGTAACAGCCATTTCAAAACATAACCATGCAAAGGGGGTGAATAGATACTCAAAGTGCAAACTGGAAAGGGGCTTCAGTTTCCTGAAGATCCGAAGAGAAAAATACCTGGACATACACACAATACACTGCAGACATATAATAGACTGTGGGTTGGATTCGTGCTTACAGCAGACCCACTGAAACCAGTTGGACTTAAATTGGTCATGACTAACATAAGTCCTACTGATTGTAATGGGTCTATTCTGTGACTAAGTCTGGATTCAATCCATATTTTTATTTCATTAAAAAAAAATACACCCTGATTTTCATTTTAAAGGAACAGCCAATTTGGCTAATAGCAAAAATTAAATGTAAATGGCAAAATACTCTTACCTACCCTGTGCCTTGCAAATACAGTGGCTTATAAATGTACAGCCATGTAGCCATTCCAGTCATGATACTTAAAATAAATATGATGGTGTGGAATCCCCTGTTATTATACATTTCAAGGAGGAGAGAACTTGTCACCTTGTATATACAACAAGTACTCCAGTGTTATAATACCATCAACTTAAGACTGCACTAGGATGACAGAGCCATTGTTTCTGTTGCTGCATACATAAAGAGTGAAATCTACTAGGGGTGTGCACGGACCCCCCGGATCTGATAGCGACCCGGATCGGGACCTCCAATTTTGTCCCAGACCGGTTCGGACAAAATCGGAGGCCCCCCGGACCGGATCGAGTCCGATCCCGACCCAAAAATCGTACATTTTTGGATCGGCCGCCATTTTTTTCCCCATAGACTTGCATTGCAATGCAAGTCTATGAGGAAAAAATGGCGGCGGGTGGGTAAGGGGGGGCCTAACTCCCTCCCCCCCCAGGGCTGTCCGCTGTGGACGGCCCCGGCAGGTAAACCCCCTCCCCCGCGCTCCCTACCCCCCCTGGGGCCGCCCGCTTCCATCCGCTGGCGCCCGCGGGCGCCAGCGGATAGAAGCGGACGGCTCCGGGGGGGGGTAAGCCCCCTTCCCCGCCACTGCTTACCTTCTCGGCCCGTCCAGCGCCGGCGGCTACTACCAGCGGGCTCCGCGGCCTACTCTCGAGTAGCGCGCCCCCCTCCCCCCTCCCCCCTCCACGCGCCCCCTCCTCCCCTCCACGCACCCCCTCCTTACCTTCCCGGCCCGGCGGCTCCCGTCCGGCGCCGGCGCCTACTACTTCCAGCAGGCTCCGCGGCCTGCTCTAGAGTAGCGCGCCGGCTGGCGCCCGCCAATGGAAGCGGCGGTGGGCGCCAGTGGGCGCCCGCCGATCCGCCAATCTGCCGAACCGGTTCGGAGCTTTTTCGGACCGGTTCGGATTGGATCGGCCGATCCAGCTGCGGGATCGGAAATCGGATAATTTATCCGATTTCCCACTGGACCGGACTCGGATCGTGGATCGGGTCCGATCCAGTGCACATCCCTAAAATCTACAGCTACAGGTTTTGCTGCCTAACTTTAGCACTCCTGCTTGTACAAAGCCTGCATAAGTTCAACCCAGAAGGAGTCAGCAAAATGCAGCTTCACTGATGAAAATACACAGAAATTCAATGGACATCTCCTTTGTATTTGACTATTATTATTATTATTATTATTATTATTTACAAATGATACTAGGAATATATACATAGCTAGTACCATTTGTATTTTTTTCTGCCTAAATGCACAAAATGTTAACTTTCGTTTGATTTCAATCGGTGAAGTTATGTAAGTGAAACAACAAAAACGAGATGGTAATAATGATTCATGCCTTCTTTTGCAAACTGAGTTGCATAATCTTCCGAGCAAAAAAAACAAAACAAAGAAAAAGACCTATAAAAGCAAGTTGAAGTTTCTGTTACGAAAGCTACAGCTCTTAAATAAAAGCAGAACTCTCACGGTTTCTCTGAAAGGTCACCACACCCACATCTGGCAAAATATTCACCAACCATCCAAAAATAGAAGCGCTAAACACAACCAGCATAGATAGTGCGGCTTTTGACCACTTCAGCCCAAAATCTAGCAACTTTGTGCCCTTCAGTTTTGTGGATTGTAATTCCTGGGAATGATGGGAGTTGAAGTCCCACACATCTGTAGGGCACCAAGTTGAAGAATGCTAATGTAACACAGCAAATGTGGGATTTGATTTTATATGTGCATGGCTGGAGTTCAGGCTTGCAAACAAAGCAAGCCTGATCCACCCACCAGCTAAGCAAAAGTGCTTGAATGGGAGCCAACTTGAATTGGAGTCTTTTTGAAGTCAATCAGATGGGGCTGGCTCTGTTCCAGGTATTCCAGTGTAAATGGTCTGTGAATTGGGATTTCACAGAGTGATAACATTTCTATTGTACATTAATGATTTGGTCAGCTCTTGCTATTTTTATACTTGTGGTTCACAGTAATGAGACCACTTCTAATCATTGTTTCTATTCACCCTGTAAAATCCCATCTAAACCGAGCTATCAACAAGCTGATGTAACGTAGTTTATATAATAATGCTGAAGTGCTTTGGTGCATGATTATTTTTGTAATTAACCGCATGCCTTTCACGTACATTATGAAAGTGCCTGCCTGTCCTAGTTAATGAAACAAAGCACAGTAAACATCGGCTAAAAGTTTGACAGACAGCAATTAAGCAACGGAGGTTATGATTAATGTGATTTTTGAAACTGCAGCACTTTATCAGCCTGCATGACCTACTTCACGTAAGTGACAGTAACCTACTTTATGACAAATATGTATAGAATTGGGTCTTTGTATTTGTGGGATATTAGTGCAACATAATAGAAGTCGTCTCCTTTTGCATATG
Source organism: Anniella stebbinsi (assembly GCA_029215795.1). Classification (NCBI taxonomy): domain Eukaryota; kingdom Metazoa; phylum Chordata; class Lepidosauria; order Squamata; family Anniellidae; genus Anniella; species Anniella stebbinsi. Next base: position 71,507,464 of record JARDYH010000002.1, on the reverse strand, counting down.
GCCCCAATCTGCCCAACTTTACATCACTTTCTTGATCATTCTAGGAGTAAGACTTACCTACACTGGAATTGTGGTGGAGAGACAGTCTGCAAACCTGAACGCAGCAGAGTGCTCAACAAGCCAGCCTTTTGCCATAATATTGTTGCAGTGGTGGGAGAATTTGTACCTGCTGAATAGGGCCAGCCTAAAACATTTTGCTGCTTGAGGTGAACAACAAGATGCCCCCCTCCCCACAATTCCACATACAGAAGTAAACCAGACTGGACTGGCAGTTGGATCTTACTTCAGCGCTGGCAATGGGACAGTATCCTCCACTGCATCTGAAGGCAGCAGGCTAGCTTAGGGGTGCAGTATAGGCCGTGTGGCTGGCATGCTCTATTGTCCAACATTTCACTGCCATTCTTTTGCCCTACAACATCTTCCACCTAAGGTGGCTTCTTCACTCTGCCTAATGGTAGGGCCAACCCTGCTGCTAAAAATGGGGCTCCAGTACTGGGGAAGCAGCTCACCATGTATAAAGGAAAATGCAGGAGGAGCTGTCCCTTCTAGTGGTGTGAATGTAAAAGCTCTTGTACCCAGGGAATGGGAAGCATATGTTAATGGAGCCCATGTATCTGTTAAACTCTGCTAGAGTCTAGCTAGAGTAGGTTTGCAGGGGCAGAGGGGAAGGCACCATGTCTACTGACTGTCCCGACCATTTGTTTTTGAGCTGTGCTTTTTGGTCACAAAACAGCCCACCCACTTTCATTTGACAACCGAATCTCACCAAAGTTATCGTTCTGAGAGCTACTTTAGCCATATTCAAGAGTCCTTAAATTGGATCCATGGAGCAGGAGTGAGGCCATGCATGCTTGCCCTGCCCCCAATGTCGACCCCTGTGTAACAGCTCCACACTCCAACCTTCTCATTGAGCAGGAAAGACTGGAAGGGGGTTCTTCTGGATGCATTCATCTGAACATGCTTAGAATCCTCCCTGCCATCAGAGACCCTTCATGGGGTGGAGACAACACACACAGGCCCATTGGGAGTAGGAACGGCCTGTATGGCCCCCCTCCCCATCAATGGCCACAATTTAAGAACACCTGAACAGGGATAGTAAAAGTTTTTAAAGCTGATTTCCCAATATACATCAGTCAGCCAATCACTCCTAGTTGTCACAAGTTTTTAAGGTAGGCTGTCCAGATGGCTCGGGATTTCCCGGTCCTAACCGGGAATCCAGGGGCAAACCGGCCCAACCGGGGGGCGGGGGGGCAAACCGGGGTGGCGGGGAGTCACGCGGTGGTGCAGCAAGCGAGGAGCGGCAGTAGACCCGGCGGCAGTGGCGGCGGAGGAGCCCAGGAAGCGCCCGCCCCAGCAGGTAAGTGCCCCGCGCCTCGCGCCCCGCGCCTCATGCTCCTTACCTGTGCAGGCCGCGTCCGCTTCCCTCCAGTGCTCGAATCTACTGAGAAACAGGCTTCACGGCCTGTCCCTCAGTAGCGCGCCGGGTGATGACGTCATCACCCGGCGCGCTACTGAGAGACAGGCCGTGAAGCCTGTTTCTCAGTAGATTCCGAGTACTGGAGGGAAGCGGACGCGGCCTGCACGGGTAAGGAGCGCGAGGCAGGCGGGCGGCGCGAGCAGCGTGGGGCGAGCGGGGCGTGCGGGCTGCGCGGGCGCACGGGCAGGGTGAGCGGGTGGGCCGCGCGAGCGGGCGGGCGGTGGGCGGGGGCCGGGCAGGCCGCGTGGGGGGGCAGGCGCGCGGGCGGCGCAGCGCGGGCCAGGGGGCAGGGGGGCGGGCGGGCCGCACGGGGGGGTGGGCGCGCGGGCACGAGGGGGGTTGTTTTAGGTGGGGGGGTGGGGGGGACCGGGATTTTGGGTCTCAAAATCTGGTCAGCCTATTTTAAGGTCATTTTCATCTGGGTTCAAATGGTAAAGCAGTGGTCACTATGTAAAAGAATACATTTGAATGGAGCTTACTGAATGGAAGAGCAGGAATCTAGGGCCCCACACACACCAGAGTTTCCCATTCTCCCCTTTGGGACTGGAAGCTTTGATATTCAGTGGGGGAATGGCTGTCCGCAGGCTGACGTTTCTCCTCATAGAAGACAAGTGGGGCAAACTGCAAGATACTCTGGATATAAGCCCAGTGTGTTTTGGATTGCAATGCAATCCAAGGCTATTCTCTCCTCAGAATACCAACAGATATATAGAAAACACAACAAAAAACTATGCAGCAAATCAACAGCTCCAGTTTCACAGAAGTTTCTTTTATCTGTGCATGCAATGTGTAAAGCTCGCACTCCTGTTTTGTTTTGTTTTGTTTCACATCAGAATAACTCTTCAATAGCATTCTTCTCCTTTAATTCAGAGGATGTCAGCATTGCTCTCTATAATTCATAGGCATAAATCCTGATTTTGTGCCTTCTTGTCTGTTATTTATTCAATTGACAGACACAAGGAGAAAACCATATAGAGTATATTTAGAATGAACAAAAGCCTAGACACCCAGGCCACAAGCCACAATCCATAAAATATATTTTTACGGAAGGAGTGTTCACTTCTTTGTGGTAATCAACATTTTCTTATTGAAATAGAAATGCTGATTTACAAGCCACAAAGTTGAAGTTATAGATTGCAAAGCCCAAATTCTGGCACCCTATCAGCAACATAAACAAAATTTGATTAGCCTTAATTTTCAGAATACCTGTCGCTAATCAAATCTCATATTTCTGCTTGGTGGCCTCTTAGAAGCATCCTATTGTGTCACGTCACTGTGGTTACCAGTTGGTAGCAGCCTGAAATCTCCGCCTGAAAGGCTGGGAGACATAGGCATGCGCAAGGGGTGTGCCAGGTGTGCCCAGGCACACCCTAATGTCTCAAGCAATAAGTGCTGAATTGAGGGGGCCAATGAGTAGGGATTCAGATGCAGTGGGAATGGTCCTCTGGCTGCCCTCTGGCTGCCCTCTGGCTGCTTGTTGCCACACTGAAGAACTGCTGCTTCTGAGAGAGCACTGTTACTCCTAGCTGCAGGAGCAAAACGGAATCAATCTGCTGGGAAACTCTAAGCCAAGAGCCACACTTCAAAGAGGCCAGGAAGAGCGCCCCCAAAGGCTAATATTGCCTTGTAAGCCCCTCCTCTGGTCAGTGTCACCATAAAGCTCCACCAATGTTGGAGCTTGAGGAGTGTCTCCTCATTCCCCCCCACCCCTGCATTGGCCCTCCCATGGTCAGACAAGCCAAACGCAGAGTGGGGCATCAGTGTCTACATTGTTTAATAAATAAATGAATTTTAAAAATATCCTTTATGATTGAGTATTCAATAAATGTCGGCTTTAAAAAAAAAACCTAGTGAAAAGTGTGTAAGCAGGACTGGTTGGTCGGGTACTATTTTTATTCTGTTATTGTTATGCTCTTTAATTGTATTTGTAATGTATGTGTTTTATTACTGTTAACCACATTTTTATTTTAAATGTTTTAGTTCCTATGATTGTTACAATGCCTTGACTGCCATTTTTTTGGTGGAAAGGTGGGGAACAAATCAGATCAATAAATACCTGGCAGAGCCAATACCAATCAGAGTTTATAGTAGGAGACTAGATTAAACAGTGACCCAGAGCCTATCTACACTACTGCTTTAAAACGGTTTATAACAGTTTTAAACCGATTAATATTAACCGATTTAAAACTGTTATAAACCGTTTTAAAGCAGTAGTGTAAATAGGCTCCTAGTTTCATGGAAACTGGCTTATTATATCTTCAGTCTCATGTTACCTTCTTGCCTATACTATTCCAAGCCACAGTAGTCCATCTATTTACAATGTAGCTATATATTATTCAACTCCTTTCACAAACATCTGTCAGAACATTATTGACCAGGAACCTGCTGCCTGGATCTAGAGAATCCATTCATGGATGTTACCTGCCACTAGATTTGTAACACTTATATGAATGTAAAGATTTACTCGGAAAGTTATGGAGGAACATTACAAGCTTGAGTAGTTCTTAGGAATTGATATCTGTAATATCTTATACTTAATTCATAAAGACATTTTGCTTTCAGGGGAAGTGTGTTTTGCAATATCACTCTTCCTTATTATGAAATAATGTAACCTATCTTGGCAGCGGAATGCTGTTGCAACACAACAGGGTTATGCAATGTAATGTGCGTGGTAGTTCTCATAGTATACAAGAATTAAGAGACTGAGATCTTAGGGTCAGAGAGCCCTGTACAAGTATGCAGAAACATTGTTTGGGGGGGGAATGGAGAGAGAAATAAAACATTCTTATACACATTGGACATGATCAGTCCTTATAAAGTAGTGTGTGTGTGTGTGTGTGTGTGTCTTGTAGATAAGGCATGGAGTAAGGCAAAATGGGGGGGGGGGAGATTGCATTCCTCTGAGGGCACCTCAATGGTCCATGTCACAAAAGCCTTCCTTCGGGGCTTCAGTTGTAGCATGCTCTCCCCCAGGATGATGTGGTTGATTCTGCCATTAAGAACATGGTTAGAACAAGGTTGGTTGCCAGTTATGGGGCACAATGGCTAAGGGCAGCATGGCCAATGTTAAGGTGGCCTGGGTGTTACAGTGCTTGGGCCCCTGTCTTCTCTTTGCACCCAACTTATTCAGTAAAGTTGCCATTTTTTCACCCAACTTTGTGCATTTCTCAGGGCTTCTCAGCTCTACTTCCCATGATGAATAAATCTGCAAAGCAGCAAGACTCTAGGCATAGAGCACGTTTCTTTTATATTTCTGTTCTTTTAAGTTAATACTGGCAATGACGTTGCTAAGACATTACTAAGACAGCAATTCCGCCATCTGTACAGGGCCTGTTTTGATTTAAGCAGTGCATTGGTATAAATAAGTCAGAAACCAGTGCTGGCTGTTCAGATGTCTAATTTTCTGAGAGATGCTGAGTAGTCCAGTATTTATTTGCTGCTTTAGAAAGCAGGGGTTTCAAACAGCCAACGAAAGTAGGCATTGCGGTTAAGGCCTAACTATAACACCTGTCTCTATGTTTTCATTGTAAGTCCTCCACCAAATAAGGCTCAGCAAGGGAAGGTGCGAGGACTGAACTTGCTCAGTGTAACAGTCAAGATGGTTGATTTCCTAGTATTAAAACACATCTTCCTCTCTGTGCATTCTAAACGATCATACTGAAAATTAGTCCTTCTAATTTTCAGCATGATAAATCAGGTTGAGCATTGCGCAGATGCAATAGATGACATACTCATTAAGCAGATATTATTAACGAATGTAAAGCACCAATGCAGATGCCCTAGGACTTGAAGGGCAGATACTGAAAGCATCTGAACAGCAATTTGCTTATATACTATCTTCTGAGTTCTAGCTGAATAGTTGTGGATGTATACATTTAGATCCAGCATAAGGCCCTTTGACTGCAGAATTCATGTTCCTCTGCTATTTTGATAGGAGAATTTGTCTCTGATGTTATTACAATCAAACATGCAGTAGAGAACAGTGCGGACTTTGAACATATCCAAATCAGAGCCAGTTCAAATTATTACAAAGTCTATGGGTTGCATACAGTCTTTGTGAGAGGGTAGGGTATCAATTACATGTTGGAATATTCAAATCTAGAGCAGCAGGGAGAAAGATTCCAGCCCTATAATTAAGTGTTTTGGAACCTGAAACAAAATGTTAAAAGTTCTCCCATTCTTCTTGGCTTTGTAGCTTACTTAGGACTTTTTCATCTCTGCCTTCCTTTCTACATCTGTCTCAGCCAGATAGTCCATGGCTCACCCATTTCCATTCACTTCATTCCATTCATACCTGCTTTTCAGTCTCAATGGATTGTTGTTGGTGGTTACCCACCCTTTTCTTATATTTAGTCACAGGGTCCAGATGATGATTCAGATGGAATCAGAAGCTTGACCTTTCCTTTGCTCTTCGTAGCATTAAACTAGGGCATAGGCAACCTTTTGGGCCTAGCAGGCACATCCGACATTTTGAAAAATAATTAGGCATTGTAGCAGCCTAGATCAACAGTATTGCAGTACTAAATCTTACCTTTCCACATAAGAAATCATTTTAAGCATCTAATACATCCTTCCCCAGCCAGTGCCCTCCAGATGTTTTCGATTACAACTCCCATAACTGGCCATACTTGCTGGAGGTGATGAGAACTGTTGTCCAAGACATCTGGAGGGCACCAGGTTGGGGAAGAAAATAGACAATCTGCTAATAGATAATCTGCTAAATTAAAGTCATTGAACAAATATTGTGAAAACATTTGAAGACTTTTACCAAAACAGGGCATAAAGGATTTTCATATGACTAACACAAATTGCCATGGGAGGTAAAATGTTTGGACTGCCCCCTTTCTGGATTTTCGCTTTTCTTTCCCCTTCCCCCTTCAAGCTGTTTTTTAACAGGGCACCCCTTTCCCCAGTTCTATTAAATTTAATGGTGTGGGGGAAAGGGTCCTCTGCCAAAAAAAAAAAAAGGTTACGTGTTAATAGATAATCTGCTAAATTTAAGTCATTGAGCAAATACTGTGAAACAGGGATGGTGATAGGTACCTAAAAGATCCAGGGCTCAGGCTCATGGGGGGAGCACAAATTTGCATAAATTAATTTACATATGTAAATATATGTGCATAATTAGAATAATCACTCTAAATTTTATAGAAGTCAACCTAATTAACCACTTGCTTGCTTTCAGGACAGAACTGTGCAATTCCTCAAATTGTGCTTGCTTACAATTCACCCTCCATGCACTCATACTTTCCTTTGGTCTTTCAGGGCCAAATCCAGAGGGGGAAGATGGAGTGTGTGGGGCCAGCAAAGAGCTGTATGGCACCTTAAACATAGTAGGACTTACTTCTGAGAAAATCCTCACTCCTGTTGCATACTCTAACACTCCTTCTTCACTCCCTCTTCACCCCCACCCCAGCCCAGCCCCCATCAGCAACAAGCACAACAGCATTGGACAGAGACCTCCAAACTGGAAGATATAGCTTTGCTGCTCCTGTTCCTTGGACCAGGTGAGGAAGCAAAATATTATGTTTCTAGTAATCTCATCATCATAGGATTCTTAAAGTATGAAAATGCATATTGGATACTGTGAGGTCTTCCAGGAGCCTACTGTTGCTGCCCCTGTCTTGCTTTACTATTTTAGGCTCCACAGCACCACAGCCCAGCAACCTGGCCCTCGGTTTACCCCTTTTCCACTGCCACCAGTACCCTCCTCAGGTACACCTCAAAGACCATACCAGTATGAATTAAATGGAATTTATTAACAAGATGTAATTTCAGATATGAAAGCTTAATGGTTTCTTCAGGTAAAAAGCGTGGTGGTTACAAAGGCACAATGCATAATGGTTTCAGTTCAATGCTTTTTCTTAGAACGTTTCAAATATCACTTTAGTTGTTAACCTGCCTCCTCTTCCTTTTCTAGTCTACTCTAGAACTCCTCCCTCAATCTATTCCACCAAAACAATAAACCACGTTGTTCCTTCCTCAAACTACCCTGACTGACCTAACCCAAATCACTCTGATCTCACTCAGCTACCTTTGGTTTTGGTTGGTTGATCCTTTAAATTACCAAAGTTATCAATTTCCAGGCTGCTCTCTAAGATCCAGATACTGGTACTATCTTCAGGGTGGATAAGGCAGGTTGCAGCTCTGAACACATTTACTAAGGGGTAAGTCTCCAATCCTAGTAAATCCTTTTGAACTCAGTATGACTTACATCTGAGTAAATATGCTTAGGATTTGATGTAATCCTGAACATTTTTCCCATTCCACAGATCTCGCTGTATTCCGAGTTACTTCTCTACACCTACATAATTTCCTCTAGCATCTGAGCTACCATTGCCCACCTCACAGGTCTCTATAGCCACCTCCAGGGCTGACCTCAAGACATTTTGCTGCCTGAGGCAGCGTAGCAAATGGCACCTCCCCCACCCCACCCTTCCCCCCACCCCAATGATGGTGCAAAGTAGTACACAAAGCCAGTCCTACAAGCATCTCTCCCTTTTCATGGCAATGAAAATACAATAATAATTAATAAATTTAATAATGAATAATTTGCTGCTTTTTCATGTTGACTCAAATCAGCAGCTGCCTCAGGGTCTAAAATGTGTGTGTACATGTGTCTTTAAAGGAACGTCTCCTAAGGATGAACCTGTTTGTAAATAGGGATGTATGGACAGGGGAAAGGACATTTGATTTCCAAAAGATTAAAGGCAGGCAGCAGGAAGGAAAGCACATCTGGGCAAAAAGCCAGCTAGTCCAGGAGGATCAGATGCAATAGAGTTAATCAGGGGTCCTGATGAACTCATATTCCAGCAAGTGCCATTTTCTCCAACTACAGTAAAAACAACATCTTTCAAAATAACTTTCTGTAGACTGGATGCCTGTCCACGAAAGCTTATTATGCCATAGCAGAAGCCCCTATCTTCCTCCCGAAACTATTCACTTTTCTCTAGCCTAGTGCAAACCCCTGATGCCAAGGAAATCCATGAACCCTCCAGAATCTGGCCACATGGATCATGCAAAAAGCAAGTGCACTCCAGAAAGATAATTGCAGAGTTAAGAAGCTCCGGACACACTCAAACAAGCCAGCAAGTAACTGCAAGCCATACACTTATACTAGGGTGACCATATATAGGAAATCAAAAAAGAGGACACCCAGTGGTGGGGGTGGGAAAGCAGCTTTCTGGGGTCCTCAGAAAGCGTGTCATTCCTGCCCTCTCCATGCTCCAATCGAGGCTTATCTATAACATCCAGAAATGACATGCTTTCCCCTTTAAAGTCCTGATTGGAGCAGGGGGGATGACGCACCTCCAGAAAGCATGTCATTTCCCCCACCACCACCACCACCATGCTAATGGCAGCCTTAAAGGAGAAAGCATGTCATTCCAGGACATTATAGAAAATTACAGAAAATCCCCTCTGACATCCAGGATAGAACAAAAACCAGGATAAATCCGGGGAAATCCTGACAGTTGGTCACCATAACCTATACATTACCTTGCCCCAAATTCAGACATTGCTGCTCATTCAATCCCTTTTTGCAAGCAAGCCCACTTTTGTTTTTCCCCAAGGTAAGGGGTCTGGGCCAGCTGAGAGGAAGCAACAGATAGGGAAGGCTTCTGGCAAGCCATTTGATATGTGAGCAGTTAATGGGCCTGTACTTCCTCTTGTCAGGGCCCAGTAGATGCCCAGTAGCAACTGCCTGGGCAGGTCTCTGCAGAGTCAGGCACACTGAAAACCAGGTGATAGTGGTGCTTTTAGGCAATTTTGGGTTCTGGACTTAATGAAAACAATGAGCAGACTGTGCAAGGAAAGGTGGCAGTCTCTCCTCCTTGTATTAAGTCAGATCCAGGGCACAGCTCAAAAAGGATCTGGGCCCAAGCCCAGGTGGGCCCATCCTAATGCAGCTCTAGGACTGCAAATGAAAACATTTGAAAACTTTTACCAAAACAGGCCTTAAAAGATTTTCATACAACCACAATTAATTCCATTTATGTTTGCATAGCTGCATCCAACGACCTTGAAAGTCAGTTGCATCTCTTTTTAAGATGTTGGTTTCAGGCCATTCAGACTTTGAAGTCTAATTCATATCGCTGCTTCTCAACATTAACCAGAGTGCTGACCTCATCAAGTTGACAGAGAGCCTTTCCAAGACAGATGGCAATTTGTTGACACTTAACACTTTAAATGGACTTCATTACAAAGGCACTTTATTTAAAGGAAATATCTAAAGAAAGAAAGCACATGTACTCCTTTTATAACGTAAAGAAATTGCTGACAGATTTGTTTTCAACTCAAAAAAGAAATGTGCTGACAGTGTATTTTTGCAGAGCACGGTAAATTGGAACTATTTTTATTCTTTTAAATAATAAGACAAAAATAGTAATGAGGCATTTTTTTTCTTTTTGAGTTACCATCTGCTTCTACTAATAAAACTATGCTCAGAAGAATGGTTTGCATGCATAGGAGAACAATAATGAACTGTTCTCCATCTTCCCTCTCCAGTAAGTTGTAACATTACTTAACTTTGCTCTTCTACATGAGGTCATCTGAAAATATCAAATGCAAGGACTTTCACAGTTGAAATCCTGTAACATTTGGGGTTCATTATGGGGAGGTTTGTTTAATGAAAATGGGGGTGCTGCCTACCAGCTTAGGAACTTACTATTTATTTATTTATTTATTTATTACATTTGTATACCGCCCCATAGCCGAAGCTCTCTGGGCGGTTTACATAGGATTAAAAACAATTAAAAACAATATACAAAAATTAAAACAGCAAAAACATACAACATACACACAATCTGTACATTTAAAAACCACTTGAACACTTCAAAAAAACTACAAAAACAAAACAAAACAACCCCAGGCTCCTCAGATATTGCCAAACGCCTGAGAGAAGAGGAAAGTCTTGACCTGGCGCCGAAAAGATAACAATGTTGGCGCCAGGCGGGCCCCGTCAGGGAGATCGTTCCACAATTGGGGAGCCACCACAGAGAAGGCCCTCTCTCTTGTTGCCGACCTCCGAGCTTCCCTCGGAGGAGGCACTCGGAGGAGGGCCTTAGATGTTGAACGTAGTGTTCGGGTAGGTTCATGTCGGGAAAGGCGTTCCATCAGGTATTGTGGTCCCAAGCCGTGTAAGGCTTTATAGGTTAAAACCAGCACCTTGAACCGGGCTCGGAAACATACAGGCAGCCAATGCAAGCGGGCCAGAGTAGGTCTTATACGTTCGAACCTACTGGTTCCAGTTATCAATCTGGCCGCTGCATTTTGCACAAGCTGCAGCTTCCGGACCACCTTCAAAGGCAGCCCCACGTAGAGTGCATTGCAGTAATCTAACTTGGAGGTTACCAGAGCATGGACAACTGAAGCCAGGTTATCCTGGGTATGTCCACCTGTTTAGCCCTACACTCCCATGCCAGAGGCCCCAAAAGGAGCTCCTTCCACCGTGACCTTTACAGTTGACTTCCAGGGTAGGAAATGAGCAATAAAAGCCCCAAGGAAATGGATCAGGTTTATACACCAATCCCAGTAGACAGAATCCATTGATTGTGCCATTTAATGAGATAACCATTAATTAATATTTTCTTTAGTAGTCATTTGTTTTTCCTTAATGCTTAGTTTGTACATTCTTCTGATCAATGGTTAACAGAATAATTCTGATTTTCATTTGTACTACAAAACAACAAACCCCAAAGTTGACATTTTGAGGAAGTACCATCAATTCTGTTGTTCAGATCAATTCTGATGTTCATTTATCTCTTTGAAAGCCAGCAATGATTGCTGTCAAATTATTAGAACATATTCCAGGAAGACAGGTGATTCTTCAAAAAAGGTATTGCTTACTTTAAACAGCCTATCATTTGAAAACAACTTCATTATGCTGAATAAGTTACCCATTAGCAAAGTTGAACGCTCAGCCAAGGAAAGTGATAATAATCTTCAAAATACCTACATCATATGCAGGTACTTTGTCAATGAAATCCAAGAATCAATTCTCTTTTAGAGAGAAGGGATTACATAAATTAATTCTGAGGGGATACTTAGCCTCTAGCCTGCAATCTGGTAACTATTTACCTGGCCCTAAGTCCCACTGAACTTGCCAGGGCTTAATTCTGAGCAGACATGTATAGGATTGCACCATTAATCTCTTCAATGGTATCAAATACCTCAAAGCAGGGACATAAGCTATACCATGCTTTGGCTACCAACTTTATTTCACTTTGCATCCAGTTTCCTGCCTTACTTACTAGTGGCATGACCTTTCCTGTGTCTCTCTAGTTTCTCTGGGGTCAGGACCAAATCATTCTGAGTTGGTGTGTCTAGCCCCACATTTTCTTTGTCATGAACAGGCAGAAAGGTTCCCATCTTGGTGTTGTTGATCCAGTTGAGAAAACACTGGATTGCACTACTGAAGCACATAGTATCCTATACCTAGCAAGGAAGGGATGGAAAGCCATCCCAAAAGGTACACACACACTCCAGCTATTGTGCTGAAAAAAAATCCGGAGGGACCATGTCAGAGGCAAGTTCATTGATTCATGAACATCCATGCACTGGAGTCAGAGTTGGCATCAGTTTTTTATTATTTATTTATTTATTTATTTATTTATTTATTGCATTGGGCTTTGTGCTTCCATATCTGATCTTATGAACTGTTGTATGCCTTCAGTGGATCATATCAGTATGCCATAGCATACTTACAGCACAGTGACACTTACTTGATTCTCTTTTCTGGCTGGTGGAACATAGAGCAAGCAACACAGTCGCAAAGTGGACTGGAATCCTTCAGCGGAAATGACTTAGGATGCTGTTTGTCAGAACAGCAAGAGAATGAGGAACATGCAAACAGACAAGACGAAACATGTGATGGAGGTGTCTAAGCATAAAAGCTTCTAAATGTTTAAGCTGCAATCCTTGCAAGAGAATAATTCCTATTTCACACAGTGGAACTTCCTTTTGAGTAAACACATCTAGGATTGCATTGTTTAGCATCTTTGACAAGACTGTCCATTGAGTCAAGCTCATAGGATCAGTTCTAGTATAGACATCACAATATATTTTCTTCTGTTGTATTTTTTCTATAATGGTATATCATTGTGACAGCTAATAAAAATGTCCCTGATTTTTTATTTTATTTTTAAAAACCGGAGCATTTTGTTTTAAATATTCTATGATTACTCTGTTGAAATCAAAGAGCATAGATTTGTTTGATCTTCTTATATATTACATTTCATTAAATATTCTAAAATCCAAACAATATGTACAAGGCAGAATTTAGTTAAGGCACAGGAGGAAGGGATTCCCAAAATGTGGATAGAGTGCTGCCAACTGAATCCAGTTTTCCTTTAAGACCACCTGTTCCCCCAGTCTTTGTCCCAGTAGATATCCTTGAATCTATTTTTCTGTGCCACACTGTCCTGCCAGAGATCTGATGAGTGATGCCTTCCATCCTTTCCCCAAGAGAGTTCTTGCAGGCCATGACTTCCAACTCTCCACTTGGGAATTACCGTGTTAATAAAACAACTGCAGACATCAGTTGGAATGCTTTAATGTTGCTGAACTGCACCATTAAAGAACAGCTGGAAAGAATGGCACATCCCCCGTTAAGAGAGAGACAGACAATATCTATGAAATGTCATAAAACCCTGAAAATAACATGCACTTGTCTTACTTGTTAGTCCAGAATCAGTTGACAAAAAAAGTATTCTACGTTCAAACATCTCATGTACATATATGGCTGTGTTTCTCTTTGACGCAAAAGGAGAATGTACATTCTATTCCTTCCCTGCCTTTAAATTACAACATCTAAGTATGCCATGTGATGCTAATGATTATGTTTTAGTTAAATGCACATAATATTGGAAGCTTATACCAAATGTATAAGTTCGCCCCTTTTTGTCAGAGGCCAATCTTACCATCACAGTTCATGCCCTGGTCACCTCCAGGCTTGACTATTGCAACTTAATGTATACAGGGCTTCCCTTGAAGCAAATCCAGCGCCTACAGGCTGTACAAAATGTGGCAGCCAAGTTGGTCATGGGGCTTCCGAAGTGGTCCTCTATCACTTTGGTGTTTCAAGAGCTCCACTGGCTGCCGGTGGCTGCTAGGGTGCGCTACAAAGTTTAATTAACTATGTATAAAGCCCTGCACTGCTTGGGCCCTGGTTACTTGAGTGCTTGCCTTGCTCCTGCGTCCCACCATTGGCAGACCCGCTCTCAAGGGCAGGGTGACCTGATCGTCCCCCACTACAATTTGGAATGTGTGTGGGCCAGGGCTTTTTCAGTGGTTGGCCCCCAATTATGGAACAATTTGCCACTGTAGATTAGACAGGCTCCCACCGTCAGTTGTTTTAAACACCTCTGTAAGGGGTTCTTATTTTCACAAGAGTTTGGGGGAGGGGTGGTTTAAATTTTAATGCGGGTTGAGGGTTCTTAATCGAAATTGTTCTATGTATTATTCTAAAGTGCTACAATGCCAGAAATGGTGAGGTGGCACTATAAACATGTTTTAAAATAACAAATAAAATAAAATCCCAATCTAGTAATATGGATTGTGTAGATAGGGCTAGATTTTTCATACAAGATCTATTAGTGACAGTGACAATGCCCAGAGGGGTAGCCATTGTTATCTATTGCAGAAAAACCAACGAAGAGTCTTGTGTCACCTTAAAGGCAAATATTTATTTAATTGATTGATTCACTATCCCACTCTTCTTTAATTGTGGAATACAAAATACTAAACAACCATGACATAAAAATATACACATCCTTAAAATCACAGTACTGTTGCGGAAGGGTGCTATTGCACCATGTCCTGCTTGTGGGTTCCTGGTTGGCCACTGTGTGAACAGAATGCTGGACTAGATGGACCCTGGGTCTGATCCAGCATGGCTCTTTTATGTTCCTAGAAAAGAACAGTGGTGACAGCTCTCTCTCTCTCGGACTGTAGTTAAACAACTCTGGTCCATAAAAGCTTATGCCATAAGTCCTTAAGATGCTACAAGATTCTGTATAGATAGTGCAAACGTTAGAGAGTAAAAACTAGGGGTGTGCATCGGATCGGATCCGATCCACGATCCGAATCCGATCCGACCCAAAATCGGGAAAATACGATCCGATCCGATCCGATCCGGACAACCTCCGATCCGATCCGATCCGATCCGATGAGGTCCGATCCGGATCGGACGCCATTTTGAATGCTTTTTCCCATAGCCAAGTATTGTTTTACAAAAACGCCTATAACTTTTTCATTTTTAAAGATAGAAGGATGAAACTTGGGCACATTGTAGACTGGTTAGGGGTAGTTATCTGTGAGAAATTTCAGAAAGATTGGTGCATGCATTTTGTGGCAATTAATTTTTTAATAAATACCCAGGAATGCCTATAACTTTGTCATTTTTAAAGTTACACACATGAAACTTTGCCACATTGTAGGGGGTACCTTGGGACCTATGTGTGTGAAATTTCAGAAACGTAGGTGCTTGTCTTGTGTGGCAATTAATTTTTAGAAAAATGGGTAGTAGTGGGGTAAATACAGTTACGCCTCCCATTTTTTTATTTTTGAAGATACAAACAGGAAACTTGGGCACATTACAGGTACCACTTGCCTTGATATGTGTGTGAAATTTCAGAAACATTGGAGCTTTCCTTGTGTGGCAATTAATTTTTGAAACAATGAGGAAAGAAACACCTATAACTTTGTCATTTTTAAAGTTACACACATGAAACTTTGCCACATTGTAGGTGGTACCTTGGGACCCATGTGTGTGAAATTTCGGAAACGTAGGTGCTTGCCTTGTGTGGCAATTAATTTTTTAATAAATACCCAGGAATGCCTATAACTTTGTCATTTTTAAAGTTACACACATGAAACTTTGCCACATTGTAGGCGGTACCTTGGGACCTATGTGTGTGAAATTTCGGAAACGTAGGTGCTTGCCTTGTGTGGCAATTAATTTTAGAAAAATGGGTAGTGGTGGGGTAAATACAGTTACGCCTCCCACTTTTTTATTTTTGAAGATACAAACAGGAAACATGGGCACATTACAGGTACCACTTGGCTTGATATGTGTGTAAAATTTCAGACAGCTGGGTCCAGGCATGTGGTGGCAAGGTATTTTTGAAACAATGAGGAAAGAAACGCCTATAACTTTTTTATTTTAAAAGTTAGAAGTCTGAACATTGCTCACTTTGTAGATGGGTTAGGGGTAGATATGTGTCAGAAATTTCAGAATTATAGGTCCAGGCATTTGATGGCTATGGAATTTTTAAATTACATGTTTCAAAAAAATTTCTACAGAGGCCAGGTCTTCCCCTCCCGCTTCCCGCGAAGAAAAGGAAACACTCTCTCGTCTCGATCCCTTTGATCCTTGCTAGTAGTATCCATTACAGGGCTCGTGTTTCCTTTCCTACTTTCACTTTTCAAGCAGAACGGCTGAGCCTAGCTGAGTTTTGCAGCCATGCGTGCAAGGAAGGATCACTCTGGTCTCGATCCCTTTGATCCTTGGTAGTATCCATTACAGGGCTCGTGTCTGCTTGAGTACAAAGTGAAAGCAGACACGAGCCCTGTAATGGATACTACCAAGGATCAAAGGGATCGAGACCAGAGTGATCCTTCCTTGCACGCATGGCTGCAAAACTCAGCTAGGCTCAGCCGTTTTGCTTGAAAAGTGAAAGTAGGAAAGGAAACACGAGCCCTGTAATGGATACTACTAGCAAGGATCAAAGGGATCGAGACGAGAGAGTGTTTCCTTTTCTTCGCGGGAAGCGGGAGGGGAAGACCTGGCCTCTGTAGAAATTTTTTTGAAACATGTAATTTAAAAATTCCATAGCCATCAAATGCCTGGACCTATAATTCTGAAATTTCTGACACATATCTACCCCTAACCCATCTACAAAGTGAGCAATGTTCAGACTTCTAACTTTTAAAATAAAAAAGTTATAGGCGTTTCTTTCCTCATTGTTTCAAAAATACCTTGCCACCACATGCCTGGACCCAGCTGTCTGAAATTTCACACACATATCAAGGCAAGTGGTACCTGTAATGTGCCCATGTTTCCTGTTTGTATCTTCAAAAATAAAAAAGTGGGAGGCGTAACTGTATTTACCCCACCACTACCCATTTTTCTAAAATTAATTGCCACACAAGGCAAGCACCTACGTTTCCGAAATTTCACACACATAGGTCCCAAGGTACCGCCTACAATGTGGCAAAGTTTCATGTGTGTAACTTTAAAAATGACAAAGTTATAGGCATTCCTGGGTATTTATTAAAAAATTAATTGCCACACAAGGCAAGCACCTACGTTTCCGAAATTTCACACACATGGGTCCCAAGGTACCACCTACAATGTGGCAAAGTTTCATGTGTGTAACTTTAAAAATGACAAAGTTATAGGTGTTTCTTTCCTCATTGTTTCAAAAATTAATTGCCACACAAGGAAAGCTCCAATGTTTCTGAAATTTCACACACATATCAAGGCAAGTGGTACCTGTAATGTGCCCAAGTTTCCTGTTTGTATCTTCAAAAATAAAAAAATGGGAGGCGTAACTGTATTTACCCCACTACTACCCATTTTTCTAAAAATTAATTGCCACACAAGACAAGCACCTACGTTTCTGAAATTTCACACACATAGGTCCCAAGGTACCCCCTACAATGTGGCAAAGTTTCATGTGTGTAACTTTAAAAATGACAAAGTTATAGGCATTCCTGGGTATTTATTAAAAAATTAATTGCCACAAAATGCATGCACCAATCTTTCTGAAATTTCTCACAGATAACTACCCCTAACCAGTCTACAATGTGCCCAAGTTTCATCCTTCTATCTTTAAAAATGAAAAAGTTATAGGCGTTTTTGTAAAACAATACTTGGCTATGGGAAAAAGCATTCAAAATGGCGTCCGATCCGGATCGGACATCTGGTCCGATCCGATCCGACCAGCCTCCGATCCGATCCGATCCGACCCCCCAGGTCCGATTCCGATCCGCTATCCGATCCGATCCGGGGGGTCAGTGCACATCCCTAGTAAAAACCATCCAGAAGCAGACCCATCCCCATACTGTTTCCTTGCCGAAATTATGACAGACTAATTTTAGGTGCTGTTGATGGCCAACTTCAAGGCCCAACTCTTTCTTATAAAGGTTCTTTACCTTTATACCATCCTTGGACTGGGAGCCCTTCAGGTAGAGAACTATTCTTTAAAACATAGTTCAATGCTTTGGCAGCCCTTCAAACAGTGGGCTGTCCTCTGTAAAAGAGGACACAGGGCCACCCTAGAATGGACAGTCAGCCAAATCAACAAATCACCAACAATTGTTTTGGGAACTGTACTGACTTCCACATGTGAGTTAAGCAGTTTGTGTCCTAGTTACAAGGACCTGAGTCATGAGAGGTGCCTTTTTTGCCCATGGCAAGGCTTCTGTGCTTTTCACAGCTGTGCAACAAGTAGCAATTCAATGTGAAGTTTTCCTGGCATGCAGATGAACTTACCGGATATGCTTCAGCTGATGAATATCTTCTTGTCACATTGCTGTTAAAAGCATAAAGGGCCTTGCCAGAACAGAGGTGGCAACAATAGAAGTCACCATTTGTATGTTGTACCTGAGAGCCAGTGTAAATTACCTCTGCATAGCAGCATGTCCAGTAGTGACAGGTAGAGTGAATTTTTCTGGCCATTTTGCAAGGAAACCACGCTGTGACGGGCTCCCAAGGGGCATCCTCAGGTGTTTTGAAACACACAATTTTGTATGTGGACCACTTCCAATTGTCTTATATTGTGCTACGTATTTTAATTACCAACAGAGTACCTTTGAGTAATTCACAGATCAAGAGAGGGAAGATGTGGGTTTGGTAGACATGTAAGGTGGCCATGTGTCCCACTCTGCAGAGGACAGTCTTCTGTCTAAAGAGCTGTCACAGAAGAGTCCTCAAGTTGAAGGTATCCTCTATTAAATAGGGTCTATTTTTAGCTGCCTTGTCCAAGTCTGATTTAAAGACTGATCGGGAGCAGGAGCTGGGCCTTGAAGTTGCCCATCAACAGCACCTGGACAGCAGACTGAGGGAAGCAAACAGGTCACCTGGTCACAACCTTCCTCATTTATTTGCTCCTAAATGCAGGAACATATTTGCTTTGGAATTATGACTGATCCCTACTCTTTCTCCCTCTCCCTCGCTCTGCATTCAGAAAGAGTATCAAGACACAGCTTTTTAACTTGGCTTTTGGCACCATTGGTGTGGTTTTTAAAGTTGTATTTAATGTTTTACTGTGTGGTTTCAATAATGGTTTTTATTTGCTGAACTTTTGGAAGCCCTTTTGGTTGGTTTCAGAATGGCAATATAGAAATACAATGCTAAATAAATAAATATTTAAATCAGGCATGGGAAATTTCCAGGTGTTGGGGGGCTGCATTGATTTTCTCAGACCCTTACCCGTCTCTGCTGCTGCACTGCCAAAACCTGGTGGCATGGTGGCAAGGAAAAAAGTCCCCTTTAAAAGAAAAACATTGGCGGGGTAGTGGCTGTGGCTGCAAAATGGGCCTATTTTGCTTTAAATAGCATGCTTTTTCTGCTGCTGCTACCACTACATCACCAGAATGCGATGGCAAACTGCAGATTTTTCTTTTAAGATGTACTTTTATTTCCCTGCTGCATTGAGTGTGGGCCTCAAAGAACGCCAGGGGGCACATGTGATTCACCCAATTTAAATTATGCTAATTACATTCAAAATGGTGTGTGCATGTGTGTGAATTACCATATGCAAATTTGTGTCCTCACGTCAATGAATAAATAGCTATCCTAAAGACATCTGTGCCCATCCTTCAAGGCCAATTAAGTTCCATTCCTTGAATCCTTTCAGCAGTGAAAGGGAAGTTCCACTCTCTACCAAAATAAACCTTGGCTCAGAAGGCCCATTACTACTGCTGGAAGAATCTTTTTGTGAATTTGGAAGAGTCCAAGATGCTGTTTGTTTCCATTCATCTTCTACTTGGAAGAACAAGGGCACCAACATGCATGTATAACACTTCCCTTGACTGTGTGTGTGTAAGAAGACTGTGTGTCATTTTGAGACTCCATTGGTGGTCATGAAAATCAGAAATCGGATACAATTATCCAATACCGATCACCCACAGCTGGATCATCCAATCTATTCCGATCCAATCTGAAAGGACTCGATCCGGTTCGGAAAAGATCAGAGGATCGGACCTCGGACCTCCTCCCCCCCTCTCCCCCTCCCCCCACTTGTGCTCCTTACCTACTGCCTCCTCACTGCCATCCACTGCTGCCCGCTGCTTCTGTACTACTGAGAAACAGGTCTTGCGGCCTGTTCCACAATAGAGCGACGGCGTGACGGGTGACATCATCACTCGGCGCGCCTTCACTCTACTATGGAACAGGCCTCAAGGCTTGTTTCTCCATAGTACTGAAGCAGCGGGCGGCAGTGGATGGCAGCGAGGAGGCAGCAGGTAAGGAGAGCGAGTGGGCGGAGGGGGGAGGGAGGTGGAAGTCCCCCGTTACCTGCCAGCGTCCCGCGCTGCCATCCACTCCTTCTGTACTACTGATAAACAGGCCGCAAGGCCTATCAGTAGTACGGAAGCAGCGGACAGCAGCGCAGGATGCCGACAGGTAAGGAGCGCAAGTGGGGGGGGAGGGGGAGGGAGGTCCCCACTTACCTACCGGGGCTGACCACTGCCGTCCGCTGGTCCCTTCTATTGAGAAACAGGCTTCGCGGCCTGCCTCTCAGTAGCATGCTGGGTGATGACATCATCACCTGGAGCTCTACTGAGAACTAGTCCGCGAAGCCTGTTTCTCAGTTGAAGGGACCAGCGGGCGGCAGCGGGCGACCTGGCAGGTAAGGAGCACAAGTGGGGGGGAGGGGAAGGGCCCCACTTACCTGCAGGGGCACCCACTTCCGTCCACTTCCATCTGCTTTTCCAATCTACTGAGAAACAGGCTTCACGGCCTAGTTCTCAGTAGAGCACCAGGTGATCATCACCTGGCGCTCTACTGAGAACTAGGCTGCAAAGCCTGTTTCTCAGTAGACTGGAACAGTGGACGACAGCGGATGGTAGCGGGCGCCCCGGCAGGTAAGGAGCGCGAGTTGGGGGGAGGGACAGGGAGGGAGGGGGAGTTAGGTCCCCACTCACCTGCCCCCATGTTTTCGCCATAGGCTTGCATTGGGGGAAAGCTTTCTTTCCCCCAACGTAAGCCTATGGCGAAAACACCTAAAATGGCATCTGATCCAAAAATCGGACGTCCGATTTTCAGATCGGGATTGGGTCCAAACCGAACCAGGAAGCCTCCAATCCAATCCGAGGCACCGGTTCCGGTTCCAATCCCGATCTGATTTTTTGGGTCCATGCACACCCCTAGTTTCTACTATTTGAAAGACTTTCCCCTTCGTTAACCTCCCTGCCAAACAGGACACATTCTGCACTGCTACCGTATCTTCCAAGCAGTTGCTCTTTGATTAAAATGTGAGATTGCTGCTCCATCAACCCTTGGCAGATGCTCCAGAAAGATGTGATGTGACTGGCATGGATGAAGTGAGCTGTTCTTCCTTCCTTCCTTGTAAAGAAGTCTGGTTTCTTGGGTCAGCTGTGTAAGAGTTCTAAATATGAAACATATTTAAAAGATCTAAGCTACACAAACAAGGCATCGATACCAAATTCTGCACCATCCTCAGGATATTCTAAAAGCCTCTTTAACATTAATTAACAGGGCTGAGATTGCCACAGATTCTGTCAGGATTGCAAAATTCACTTTACAATAACATTTGGCAACCATAACATTCATAAGCAGTTGTTTTTAATATGGATTTGATGGGCAGGCGTAGCATTGCCAGATGATTGCAACAACAGTGATGTGGTATTATGTAAAAGCTAAGGTCTCCACAATCATTTCCTGTGAGTTGAAACAGCTAAACCACAAAAGAAATACACACACACACACACACCCAGTCTCTTCCCTCTTTTACCTTGAAGGCCTCTGTAATGAATTGGTTGCTAAAGAAACCTAATTGAATTGTGACACAAGTGTTTTGAAACCCTTCATGGAGTTCACCTGAAACCTCCACACAACAAGTGGCCTCTTATCTGTGTACTATTCCAGGAAGAAAGGCATGAGATTTCGTCATCATAACTGAAAGACTAGCTGGCTCTGCACGTAGACTCTGAGCAAGAAAAGGGCCCTCAGCTACTGATAGATGAGGATGGTAACAGAATCTCTTTCCTTTTCACTTGCTGTTGCCACTACTTGCTGGAACCGGAATGCAGGAAGAGGCATTGCCCAAGTTTCTAAGAACACACTTAAAGTCAATGCTTAACTTTCTGTTTGCTTTTGGCTGAGCTTATTCTTTGGAATGGAACACATGAGGTAACATTGCAGCATTCCTAGACTGCCTCTCCTGGCAGAATAGAGATATCAGATCCTGCAGCTCTTACTTAAGCCCTTTCTCATTTTTACACCTACCTAGCTGCACTGAATTCTCATGGACAACTCATATGAGTATTAGTCACTCTAGTGGGAGTTGCTGGAAATACCATTTTTCAGACTAGACCAACATTTAGTTGGAAAGGGAATAGCTTTCAGGTCAAAAGTAGTTACTGTTTTCTCAAGAAATGTGAAGGATGCATTTTTCCAATTGCGTGCCTAGCTAGCAAGCATGCAGCTTCTTCCTCTGTTAAACAGAATAGTTGATAGTGTAACCAACACAACCTATATAAGGTAAGGTATTTTTCAAAGATTTATGCGAACACGAATGGGCATCTCCCTGTTTGGGAATAAAGTCTAACACGAAATGTGAGAATCTTCACTATATGGTGTAAATATGAAACATTTCACATGAAACCTCAAGAGCAATATACTCTGGTGTTACAGCAATATTTCTACTTGGAGGTATCATACCAGGAGCTACTCAGTAAGATAAAGAGGAAGTTGAAATTGTAACAACTTCTCTGAAATCTGATTTTGTACTATGGCTTGCAAGGAAAAATAATTATATCACTCATTCCAATATAACAGCTCAGCAAGTGTCAGTACATTTCTGGCACAACTTCTGTCAACTTACTGTTTCTGAATATGTTTATTTGGGGGGTAGGGTGGGCAGGAGTTTGTTCAGCTTATGATTGAAAACAGCCAGGTTGTTCTATTTTAAAATCAGGTACTTGGGTGCATGTAGACTGGTCTTCTGTTTATCCAGAAGACTTTACTCAGGTCTTGCTAATTATTAAGGGCCAAAGCTAGTGTAATGTGTATCACCGACACATAGGGTGCTTCCAGACAAGGCTTTCCTCTTCTCTCAGGCATTTAGCAATATCTGATGAGCCTGGGTTTGTTTTGTTTTTAGGCTTATAGCTTTTTAAAGTTATTATAGTGGTTTTAAATGTGTGTGTATATTGTATGTTTTTGCTGTTTTAATTTTTGTATATTGTTTTTAATTGTTTTAATTTTATGTGAACTGCCCAGAGAGCTTCAGTTGTGGAGCGGTATACAAATGTAATAAAATAAATAAATTTTATTGGGAAATCACACTGCCTCATTCACAGAATGTTACATGGGATCCAGACATCGTTTTCCATTTGTAACTCTCTCGTATTTTCCCACTGCTTTTTCCATCTTTTTTCTTATCAGAAAAAGTATATTAGGGAGGAAATGATGGGAACAGGTACACAATGCCTTTTGATTGGTAGCGCTAGGAGCCCCTCTGTCTAGAAGTACCACAACCTTTACTCAGTTTTGACTAAAGCTCGCTCTTAATTTACCCAGTATAAAACATCATTATTAACATTAAACAAATCTGAACCATTTTAATTTCATTTGTGAAAACATTTATATATCACCTCCAGCTCTCAAAAGGGCCCCCAAAGGCAGTTTACAATGATAAATACACATTTTAATAAACACTAAAAGCAATAAATATATATATATTTTAAAAAATCACTTAAAAACAGCATTAAATTAAAATGATTAACAGCACATTTAAAACCCGTTAAAAGCTTGATGGAATAAAAACATCTTGGCTGCCCACCTAAAATTCACCAACAAGGGTGCTGCCACCGGAAAAGGCCTGTCTCATATCACTGTGAAGCATGCCTTCCTTTATGGCACAATACAGAACAGGGCTTCTGATCATGACTGGAACTACTGTGCAGATTCATACGGATGGGGGTGGTCCTTCAGGCTTTTATAGGTAGTAACTATTACCTAGCATTGGGCCTGGAAACACAAAGGAAACCAGTACAGATGAAACAGGATTGGTGTAATACAAACCAATTAGTGAGTACCAGAAAAAAACCTATCAAATGTGGTTATCGGAAAAAGAGTCTTTTTGGAAGAAATTGATAAGACTTGTATCCTTCCAAAATGGGGTGGGGAGCAGATACAGAATGAGATGCTTTTGTCACCCTTTCCAAAAAATAATAATCATGCGAGACATTTTGACCCCCTAAACATAAATATTTTTTTCTCTTTCCTCAAATACGAAGCTCTATTTTCAACTATGAAACCAGTTGTTAATCATGTATACTATCAAGTAGAAAGTGTTCAGTTATTCCAAAAACATGAGTTTAAAGTTAAGTCTAAATCTTTCATATTTATGTGATGAGAGTTATGTCACAAAGTTAATCATTCTCCGGATATCAGCATTCAGGCTAATGAAAAACTTCTTGTGCAAGCAGTCATTAATCAGGAGCATAACATTGCATAATACTTTCTAAAACATGTGTTACGTGATCAGAGTACAAGGCTACATAATACTGAAAAAGCGTTTGTGCCATATGCTGACCTTTCCCAAGACAGAAATGGAACCATGTGATAGACTCTTTTTGCCAACTGTTGCTTATTGCCAATAATTAAGCTTGATGGTATGAAAGGAGACAAACTTGTCTTCTTTTCAAGACGTAAGAAGGAGCTTTGAAGTTTTTACTTTCTGCCATAGTAAACATAACTGTGGCCAAGTTGGCTTGGATATATTACTGTTGTCCATTAGGAACGCCTCTCGTGAAAGCGGGAATCAAATGTGCAGTTCAAGTGGTTCCTGGCATTTGTGTGAGAGAAAACACATGTATTTTTACAAGATTGCTTGATGCCAAACAAGTATAAAGGTCAGGGGAACAAAGACAGCCAAAGGAATGCATTGCACATCAAATCTCAGCACATTAACAATGGTGTTTGAAGTTCTTGGGCAATAACGTTGGCGAGAAGCTCTTACCTAATCTCCTACCAGTATTACCAAGAATGTTTGCGAAACCTTTCAGAAAAGCATGCTATAATTATAAGAAATAAAAAGGGTTCTTACTGCACAAGACATCTACAGCCCTCTGCACAAATACCTGTGGAGACATGGCTTCGTTCACAGGAACAAAGAAAGCAATGTCTTTTAAGCATCCATGAGCAATCTTAAGTTAAGATCAACATTGCAGTAGTGTGTATAAGCACTTAATCTTTGATAGATATCCCTTAAGGACTATTTACTAGTAACACAAATTGCATCAAATATTTTCTATGAAAACCTCATCAACACAATTGACTAAAAAAAAAATCCTGCAGAAATGGATAAGACATATACTTAGGATTTTAGTGCAGATGGTGGTATTTCTCTTGACCCGTGTCTTTCTCAATCCCTTTTTTTAGCTATTACATTAGCTTACTATTGGTTTGGTACATATAGGATACTCCCCTAATTGTGTAACTGTTAGAGGGTATTGGGAATCCCTCCAAGTCTCTCCACAATTTTAGCTCTTTTCCACTAAAAACAAAGAGAATGATTGGTTGAATCAACATGTGGTTATCTAAAAGTCTATTTCTCCTTAGTTTATACTCCCCCCCCCATGGAATTTTGGACTCTAAGGGCCATTGGTCAAATCCAGCATGACAATTCTTTGGGGCTTTCTCAGGACTCCATATATTGCAATCCTTGTGTGGAAGCTGGTGAAAACCACTTTCATGCAGCAATACTTCACATGGAACTGTGATGTTAACAAGCTTCTTGCCATGTGTACTAGTCCAATTGCCTGGGGAATAGTGCCTATCCTTTTAAAATAAATCAGTATTTTTTTAAGTCAGTAGGAATTTGCATTTGCTGCCTGTTGCAAGTAGCTGTGGTGAAATTGTGATTAATGAGGCCAAGACCAAGCTATCTTTATTGTGAGCATTCATTTAAAATCTCTTTATACGCCTTTCCGTAATCTGTTTATAAGCCTTTCTTAATACATTTCAAGCATGACCATCATGTCCAAAAGTTATACACTACAGTGGACCATTTCACTTGCACTGAAATTGACGTTTGATACTATGGTCTTGAACTATCTATAGCACTGTTTATTAGACTTTACATTAAGACAAACTAATGTGGAAACGCAATTTCCCCTGTAGTTGTAAGAGTAATTTTACTGATAGGAGCTTTTTTTCCTAAAAGAAAACTGTGGAAGTTGAAAACATATTACTCATCTTTGATGATCTTGGAAACTTCAGCTAATCTATAGTGCTTCCTATCAAATACAAGAATATAGGAACATATTCATCCTATATTGTAGCCCACAGCACTAGCTGCCAAAAAGTTTCTGGACTCAATTCATGACGTCAGTTCTTAATCTCTAATCCCTCCATGACCAGAAATACACGTATCTTTGATACCATTTCTCCCCATATTAACTCAGCTATTACACACACACACACACACACAAACACACAGAGTGTGGCAGGCCCAGCTCAATGTTCCCCCAGGTTCCAAGACGGACAACGAACCTCACTGATGGAACCTCATTGATGAAATCCGAAGTGGTACAGTTCTTGCAGCCTTTGAGAGAGGATGTGAAATGTATTTTTTCAAAAGGCCTGTGGCATTTGGGCAGACATTTCTGTACTGTAGTTCTGTACCGATAGAGTGCATTTTTGAAAGTGTTTATTAGCTGCGATTTATTATTGCTTTATTGTTGACATTGTGGGAAGTCACATTAGGTTTCGGTGAGTGCAAACACTTCAGGTTAAATCTTATATTCTTAATATATTAGAACTTATAAAAGAATCACAGAAGAGCCAATAATTTTAAAGAGCTAAACAAACTGAAAAAAAATTAGGATGCTAGATAGTAAATTACTGTGAGAAGGTCCCTTTAACAGTATTGTAGATATCAGATATGGAACTACTTTGGAAAATCCAGTTTCCAACAGGGAGTTAGCCACATAAAAACAGATTTTTGTTTCATCTTTATACTTTTCCATGTCATATGAGAGAGTGCATATGGTGCTGTTTCTGAGAAGTTTAAGGATGAAGAATCCATTTGTAAAGAATCCTCTAGTGCAAGAGTAATAGCACTACCTTCCATGATGGATTTTCCAGGGGAATTCTGCTGCACAAGCTAAAACTAGAGGTCCCTTATATTAGTGAAACATAATCTGTGTTAGCAGAATGACACCACGCTCCACTGCCAGTGTCTATTTTATTTTTAAAATCTTATTAATGGTGAAGGTTGAACTTCAGCAGTCAATTAATATAGTACGTAACCCTTTACAATTATGCCATACCACAATGAAATACATTTTCACAGATTATGGATTTTAGACTATATGAACAAATGATCTCTTGGTTACTCTCACTCTCATCAATCCAACTAACTTTATTAGTAAAGTTTGATTTACAGATTTATTTAGCAACCTTGTGTGAAACATTTCACAGTTTTTGCTGTGCAGAATTAAATTATTTTGTTCCGACAGCAGAAGACTTATACATATAGTGGTTATTTTAAGTTCGTCTACATTTGGAATTTGTATTTTTAACATATAAGATATGGAATAAGGTGCTATGCAACTCAATGACCTTGCAAATACACTTAGAAGCCCTCAGAAACCATAAGCCTATATACACACTTGAGTGCATTATAGATATGAAAGTATGAGTGGTTACAATTACTTTACTTTCATGGTTGCAATATTCCATGTTCTGAGGCAAAAGTACAGCTGAAAAGTCCTTCTAGCAGCGTGTTTATTTCATTTGTATTTTAAAAGGCATCCATTTTTTTATTCTCCCTTGTAGCGTGGGGGTCTTTTTTCTTTAAAAGCAAGAAGACCTTCAACTCTGTCTTTTGTTGGAATAGTCTGCAATGAAGAAAATCATTTTCACTGCCTACATTAGAATTTAGTGACATTTCCATAGAGACCTTCACTCTCTAGGACTGTAAAATTCCATTCGTAATCTAAGAAAAAAAATGTAAGTTGAGCTACGATAGCAAAGTGCTCTGCAGCTGTTGTAAATCAATCATTTTTAGTCAATCTTTTGCTGAATACCAGTGGAAGGGCTAGCACACTGAAGACAGTCTCAGATACTATGTTCTTTCTGCAGTGAGAAGAACAACAAAAGAAAATACTTGTAGCTTCCTAAACCTAGTACTTGCAGCAAAGTTAAACATTCATACAGCACCTGACTACTGATGACTGAGCTTTCCCAGGCTTCATTTGAGATGAGTTTGCCTAAAGCAAATTAATTTGGATCTATCTGGGACTGGGCCAAGTTGGCACATTTGAAGCTCTGGCCCAATCCAAGTCGATAATCATAGAATCGTAGAGCTAGAAGGGGCCCGTAAGCCCATCGAGTCCAACCCCCTGCTCAATGCAGAAATCCACCTTAAAGCATAACAAAAAGATGGTTGGAGATCTGCCTTCGCACCGATCCACCTCTCTTTCCTGCCCTCTCCCCTCCAAAACGTATCTGGAAAAGATGATGAAATTGGACACTACAGCAACAGCATCCTTGGTGCTAAGATCTTTGGGAATTGTAGTTCCCCAGAATTTCTGAGACATTATGAGGAACCCAGAATTTTCTTGGGCCCACGCAATGCTGCTGATCCTAATGAATGCATAGCAGCATTCTTAAATTACTTTAGTAAATCACAGGAATATATCCCACTCACTTTAACTTGAATCCACTAAATCAAAAGATGCATCATCTAACAACTGAAGCACAAAGCATGAATAAGGTCTGCTTTACCCTCATAAAAATATTGAATGCTCAAAGGAGACATTTGTAGATCTCTGTTAGCAAACTTGTGCACTATTAACAGCACAAGCTAACTTGATATTAGGTGTATAGCAATGAAATAGCAAGTCACACCTTAACAATACTCAGAAGAGATGGAAGAATACTCATAATCTTTGATTCAGGAGGGCTGTTTGTTTCGCATAATCCAAGTTACATACCTGAGCATAACACGCTTCTTCAATGGCTAAACCTGTTAGCAGATCCACCTGTGAAACAAAAATACGAAATGTAATAAAAAAAAACCTTTTACATCAAAAACACTCCACAAAAACGAATTCTTAGCAAAAATAATAATCAAACTTGAGAAGTACTTCCAAAGTATTTTCGGCCCAAATTTCAAATTTATATACGAAGGTTTTGGACGTACCAAGTTTTGGCATTAATCTGATTTTCTCTATTATTGAAGAACTGCATTATCAAAAAAATTTCTTCGGTGATTTATTACGCTGAAATTGCACAATACACATAGACCTTGTTAATTTCTTCAAATTACATTTAGCAGAAGCTAAACATAGATTACTTTATGATCCTGTATTCTGGCTACCTTATGATCCTATGTAATTTCATGGCTCCTCCACCCCTCTCTCCATACTGCATCCAATTTATTGAAGTATAAATGTATGTATGTGCAGTGATAAATTAAGTACTATTTTATGTATTTATAATTGATTCGTAGTTTGGGGATAGTCCTAGATCTATCATTCTCGCTGGAGGCCCAAGTGGCCATCATGGCTTCGAGTGCCTTTTACCAGCTTTGGATAGCTCACCAACTATGGCCTCTTCTGCACAGGGATAGTTTGGATACCATGGTACAGGCACTAGTAACCTCCAGACTGGATTACTGAAATGTGTTCTATGTGGGGCTGCCCTTAAGGCTGTTCCAGAAGCTGGAGTTAGTGCAGAATGCAGCAGCTCAGCTGCTGTCAGGAGCTGCCCCTTTTCAGCATGTAACTCCTTTGCTGAGGGAACTGCACTGGCTACCTATTCACTAACAGGACAGGTTTAAGGTTATAGTACTAGTGTACAAAGCCCTAAACAACTTGGAATTAGGATATCTGAGAAAGCACCTTCTCCCTTACCAACCTACCCAGTCACTGAGGTCATTGGAGGGCATGCTTCTGATGGTTCCACATGGACCTTTGGCCTGGCTGGAGTCCACCAGGAGAAGAGTGTTTAGTGTGGTGGCCCCTTTTCTTTGGAATTTCCTGGCCCTGGAGGCCAGGCAGACGCCAGCACTATATGTTTCCAACACCTCCTGAAAACAGGTCTTTTCCAGGAAGCATTCCAGGTATGTTTTTACTGGTATTTTGTTTAAAATGAATAATTCTAATATGCTTTTTTTAACTTATCTTTTTGCTATTTTATTTCTTATGTTCACTGCTCTGGGATCTATTTTAGATATAGAGTAGTATATAAATATTGTAAACAACAACAACAACAACAACTCTAAAACAAGGATGTGCATATATCATGATGCAGTCTTCATTTAAAAATGGGGACATTTAAGGAAATCTGACTTGTGTGTTTCTGGTTGATATCTCTTAAGAACTCTTGAATACAGAACTATTCATAAGTTCTTTTATTTTAAACTAGATATACCCAGCATTGCTCAGGCCCCGAGATATATGTCTGCAAGGTAATCATCTTAAAGTAGCAGGCCGGTGCTAGGCCTGTGAGTTAACTTTTAAACACATTAACTTGTCCATGGCATGCTGAGAGTTGTAGGCGTAAGCTGAGGCTAGAATGGAATGGTGGGCAGGATTAGTGGCAGTTGGAGAAAGTCAGGTAGAAGGAGAACAAAGACAGTGAGAGGTCAGGAAAGTGGGAGCTGAGTTAGGATTTAGAGATAGTGACCTGGTTTGCTATCCAATACTTTATTCAAAATCAGCAACTCTACATGCCAGATCTACACCTTCCCAGCATGCCTTTCGCGGCCCGCAGGTATCCGCATCCTCTGAGAAGCGCTGCCCTCCTCTCGTTCCCGATGCTGCTCCTCGATAGAGCATTGAAGAGTAGCCTCACGGAGGAGGGGAGATAAGCGGCTGTCAGTGGACATACCCAGCTCTGGATAAATCCTGCTAGGCCTACCTTGGCCTGCACTTCTCACCCACCAAGTGTGCCATCAGAAGCCTGTACTGAAGGGCCGGGGCCAGCCATGTACTTCTCCCCTTCATCAGGCCTGTTTCTGGGCATGCACAGAGTGCCTCCCTTTCCTCCCTCTTCCCTCCTAAGAGTGAAGGCCATGCATGCACTTCTCCCAAATTCTGAGAAAACAGAGATATTAGGATAAGGTGCCTTTGAGCATGTTTGGCCCCTCAAAGTCACACTGTTGTATCTAGTTACGATTTTAAAAGCATGCAGAAGGTGAGAGGAGGCAAATGGATGCAGCCCATTTATGTGGGTTGTTTCCTTTTATATTGAATTGGGTTGACTGTTTGAGACCAACCTTAGGAGTTGGGGTTGTGAAAGGCCCCCTCCACAAGGATGCGCTTTTGCGCCCGGTTCGGCGATTATGCGCATTATCGCTGACGCGCATTTACTCCTAATCCCTCTGCACGGGAGGCGGCGAGAGGCGGCGAAGCGCATTAATAGATGTCCAAAAAGCGCTTTACAAGAAGTTAATGCGCATAATCGCTTGTTCACACTGCAAAATGCGCTTTAACGGCCGGAGCAAAATAAAAGTCGCTATTTAACGCGCATTCGAAAATGCGCATTATCGGGGAGATAACACGCCTGTACGCCCGTTTTGCGCTCCGCTGGTGTGGAGGTAAATTTTTTAATGAGCCTTCAAAGAGCTTTAAACGTCTCGTGTGGAGGCACAAAGACACGCATCAGCAACCCGCCCATGCACTCACAATACCGCCAAAGGCCAGTAAATCTGGCCTCCCACCCGAGGTATGCTAGGAGTTCTGCCCAAGGCATGCTGGGAGTTGTAGGCATAAGCCTTGGTTTGTTTGTATTAAATTCTTTAAAAACACTTTAAACCCCAAAATTCTGTGTTTTTAAATTTTTCTGGTACATTGTACAGCCAGACCTATCAGCATGCCAATTTTCAAGTTTCTAACTCATCTGGAAGTGGGCAAACATTTCCAAACATACGTCTCACACACACATACTTTCCGTGTTATAGGCAGAGATACATCCCATGTATTCATATGAGACTATATAAATCAGTACCAAACTTTCAGAAAACAAAACAAACTGGCTTTTGACCAACTGCCATCCAGAAGTAGGGAAAAGGATATTTGTCAATGAACTTTTGGGATATTCAATTCTTAGGCCTAAATACACCACATCTATACTCCAATTATGTATAAAATATAAAGAGTCCCTTATGCTGGGTATAACTGGGTAGAATAAATAAAATAATTAAGTTGTCTTTAGTAAAACCAAAGCGCAGTATCCTAAGCCAGCAGGACCTACCGTTAGAAGTTTCTGAAACAACTGGAAATGCTCATTTCTGGAATGGGTCAGGTCAGCAGAGTTCTCTTCTGTAAGTTCTACTGACCTGTTCTGATCCAGAAACAAGCCTTTCTGCTTGTTTCTGGAGTTCTTTCAAGAACTGCTAGTTCCTGTTGCACTAGCAGCAAGTCCCACACAACTAGTGAAGACACAGCAGCAGCATAGGATACAGCCCAAAGTCTGTAAGCCTTTGATACGAATATATTATGAACAAAAAAGTGATTCTTGAATGTAAAAAGAAATCATACTTGAGGGCATCAAACTCAGCAGGTCCTACTTTGTTTAATAAATGTTGCTTTGTCAGAAAGGTGAAGCTATGGGCAAAAAAATGATTCTTCATGTTACACCTTTTTAAACTGAGGACCTAACTAAATGTGATGGCATATTTGCACATCAGAATTGAGTCCCAATCCCTATGAAGTATGTGTGGGTCAGCATTTAAATTGCTGCATAGGTAAGCAGCAGGGTAGTACAAGAACTTCCCATATCCTGCAAAAAACACTTCCCCATCCAGTTTTCTTTCAGTGGGGCTCTGAGACTACAATAAAAACCCAGCCAGAGAAAAATGGCTAGGGAGAAACAATTTCAGAGGAGAGATTCAGGACACATGCCTCACTCTAATGTGCTTTAAATAATTTCCCCAACCCCTGCTTATAGAAATTTGATATAACCCATATCAGGTTCTGCTGCTCTCACATCTACTTTACCCCTTAAACAGTAAGTATAGATAGCAGGCACAAACATTTTTCTTACTTCCATTCCTTGATTGATGGCCAATTTTGCAACTCTCATTGCTACTGGACCCTAGAATTAAAAACAGATATGTTTCTACACACAAAGCAGGATCACGATAAAACGTGTTTAAATATTAACATCTCATTTTATCACTCCCAAAATCTGATAGTATTTATTAAGGTGACAGGAGCCAGACTTCTACTAGTTAGTTAGATGTCTGGAAAAATACCACTTTTTAGGGTAAAACCTGGGGCCTCAATCTTAAAAAATATTTCATCATGCTGTTTTTTTTAAAAAAAGTGGAGCTGCATTCAACAGTTCTGTGTATTGAATGTGTTTTCCACTGAGGGAAGTCTTCTTTAGTATGCTAGAGCACTACATGAGAAGAGTAAAATTAAATCCAAAAATGATTTTCTGCTTGTAAGAAACTTATGTAAGCTCTTCCATCAGTGGAACAATAAGAACTACTTAGAAGATATTTAGACATCAGGCATGCCCAAATTACATTATAGATGGGCTCCAATTCCCCCCCCCCCCAAATGCTTCTGAACAATGACTTTTCAGAAATTCCTGCCTATCCACACAGCAGCAATTTTCAAACTATAGCATTATTTTTGTTTTATTTAACTATATTTGTGTGGCCTCCCAACACATTCCCTGGGTGATTACAGAATTTTAAAGGAATAACGTACAATATTAAAATGCAATGTCAAACATTAAAAAGCAGCATAAAAGTTTATCTTTGTGGCAGAGAAAGAAATAAAACATTTAATAATGCAGATAATAATAAAACATGAACAATAAATTAAGACACCAACATTTTAAAAACAAGCCTTGTTTTAAAAGCTTACCTAAACCAGAAAGACAATAAAGACAGTGCCAGGCAAATCTTTCTGGGGAGGCAGCTTCCATAGTTGGGATGATATTACCAAGAAAATCTTCTCTCTAGTAGCCACCTGCTACATACTCATGTTGGCAAACATGGAAGAAGGCAATCTTCCAGGTAACCTGAATACCAGTATTTATTCAGAAAGCATACACTATTCTGGTTTGTTTGTTTCAGTTTTCACAATCATCCTTTCTTATGGTTGCAACTGCCACATATTTGCTTCAAAGACTATTTTTTTCAATGTTAAACTCAATTTCTTCTTTGCCCTGAAACAGCTGTACTAAAGTATTGCCAATATTCGTAATTGAAAATACTGTTGTTCAGATATGACCATTTCCCCTTTCCTTTCAGTATAGCTGTACTAAAGTGATGAAGGAGGTTAGTTTTAATTTGGTATTTATCAAAATCTTGAACTCTAAGGGAGTTGTGGACCACAATTTAAGAATCACTGCTATAGAGGAACAGGGTAAGAATATTCTACATATAAATAAGAACAGGCAGATTTTCAGATAGGCAATACTTGTAAATCTCCACATGCACAAACCAATGTGGAACTTCTTAACACACACACTACTGGGGATGGATGGATAAAGAGTTCTAAAAAAAGAGGAAGCAAACTTATTATAATTTAAAACTAATGGTTCTTCCAAATGATAATTTCCAAGAGTGATGGTCCTTTGTACTAACTTGCAACATTCTCTTTCATTCTGCTTATATTTTGTCCACAACTATCAATGGATTTCAAATATCACTCCCACATCCTTTTCCCCCCAAATGTCCACTTTTTCTCCACATGAGCAACCTGTTTTCAATAAAGTAGGTATGTTTCATAGTGTCCTACCACCTTCAATTCATTCCTGTGTTTGCAATACCCTAACATGATGCAATGTGTATCTTTTTATATTGCACGGTAACACAAGAGCAAAATTTCATTAAATGCGATCTGACAGGAAAGAGCGTAAAATAAGCCACAGATAGTTTTGCAAATTGCTTCCTAGAACTAGCATTAGTTGGACTTGAGTGTTAGTGTGACTGCCTTACCTGGCCAAAACCTAGAGGAAGTATTAAAAGATCCAGGTTCAAGCCCAGGTTATTCCATAATCATACTGAGTGTACCAGTTGATCGCTGTATTTGTACAACTGCACCAAATAAAAGTAACATTCCCACTGGCCCATCCCACTCCTAAAATAGCTCTGAACTCAAATTTACATATACATAAGTAGTAGACAGTTCAAGGAGAATAGGGGCAGATTCAATTTCAGAGAAACTCTCAGGAGAGGCGGGGTGGAGGGCATGAGCTAAAGCCAAAGGCAGCAAGGCAAAAGGGATGGGGCAAAGATACAAAACATACCAGCATTTTATGTCTTAAAGCTCTTATTGCCAGTAATTAAGCCTTAAGGGAGGCATTTCAGCCTTTTAGTATATGGGAAAAAAACTGCACAAAAGCCAGGAAACCACTATCGGGGGAGAGGGGGCAAGGCCAGGGGAAGGGGGCATGGCAATCTGAGTGACTCTAGGGAGCTGGATTTGGACTCCATGGGGGCCAGATTTGGCCCCTGGGCCTGAGGTTTCCTACTCCTGAAGAGGAACATGGGAATAGTGCATGGGCAAGTTCATCATGATTTACAGCTTCCACAAAAAACATTGCCGGACTAATAATTCTAACAGGTAAGAAAGAAAAACAGGAAATGGGAAATGTAGGCATCAATTAAATGTGATCTTTACTTTGCATGCAGTATGGGGAAAGTATTACTGAGGTGAAACAAACAGTGACTATGGTGATTTGATACATGAATCAGATGTGTCTGGTACAAAGCCACCAGTAGAAGATAACAAAATGGATTTCTATCATCCACAAATTGATCACTGAAAGGAATCTAAACATGTGCTCATTCAGGCCACATGAATGACATGAAGGATTTGACCTCTGACAGCACAACATTACTATTGCTCTATGTTTGCTTTTTGGCATTCAAACGTTCTTATCCTTTTAATTGTATATATAATGTAATTTTTGTTATATTATCCAAATTAGTATGATAACACAATGATATTATATCAGAACATCTAGATCAGAGAGCAACCAAATAAACAATTATAAACATTTACAGAAGAAAATTTTAAGAATATATAAAGCTACATACCTAAACACATTTACATGCATACAAATCCCATCAGTTAATGGAATTTGCTTGTGTTTAGAATTTGGGCCTCCAACTACAAAGTGCCTGTTCAATACTTTTTGTTTATGCAGAGAATCTGTAGATTTTAGTTTGGAAAACTGAATTGGGAAGTCTAGAGACAAAGAAATAATGGTGAGAATTCAATCAGGCATGCCCTGCTCCAATGACAGCCACATAAAAATGAATGGAGTTAAGCATGAATGCCATATTTGGAAGGGTTAAGCTTAAGCAATAATAGAAACCTCAATGGGTTAGCTTTAATTCAACATTATAAGACTCGTAACAAAAAATATAGATGGATTCAAAAAGCAGATATCATACCACAGGAAAAAAATAATTCATAAGATTTTGGCAAGTAGCACCACTAGTAACTAATATGGGGTTTGGTTTCTATTTACTTAATCAGAATGTTTTTACATATAGTTTGTGATAGTCACTTCTTCTTTTTTTAGCTTTCCCAATTCTTTTCTTAGTTACTCATTCCTTATTCTCTACCACAATAAACTGACACGTTAGACAATTCCCTCCATTTAGATTATACCTGAGGTAAAAATTCTCTTGCCAGGGCTAAAGCTCTTCTATATGCAGCGTCCCCTGCTTCATTTTGTTCCACCACATGACTAATCAATCCTATTGATTTTGCTTCTTCACCATCAAGTACACGTGCAGAAAATATTAGTTCTTTTGCTAGAGACACTCCAATTGCACGAGGTAGCCTTTGTGTTCCTCCTGTAGTTTAGGAAAAAAAGGGGGGAAATGGCAGACATTGATTCTGCATTAGTTTAGCCTGACCATGTTGTCCCATAAACCAGTGAAATATTTATTTATTATTTGCATCCCACATCCTCTACCACAAGGGTCCTCCAAGTGGTTAACAATAATATAAAATACTTAGCACAGAAAAACTGAAATAATGCAGCAACATTCCCCCACCTTGCCCTAGGTCAACCACCCCCAAAACCAGAAATAGCAAGGGATGTGAAGTCTCAAACAAGATAACAATAATAATAATAATAATATATTTATTTATCACCCGCCTCTCCCAACGTATCGAGGCGGGGAACAACACCAAACACAAAATACAAAAACTGATTAAAAGCAGATAAAACCAGTACATGTTCAAACAAGATTTTGAGAGAAGGGGAGAGCCAAATTTCCCAGGGTAAAGAATTTCATAGTCTGAGCACTGCTGATGAAAAGCCCCAGTCACACATCCCAGCCTTCCACATTTCACAAGGCAAAGGGATATGCAAAAGGGTCTCTTCCAATTATCTCTATGCATGGATAGATTCATGCAGAAGGAGGCAATCTTTCAGATATCCAGCTCAGCCTAGAAATGTAGGGTTAAATCCAGCGTCACGTGAGTGAACTTTCACTCATGCAACCAGACATCCTCTTGCTATTCTGCATTACCCCACCCCAGAAACCTTATGGGACCTTAAAACTGCCAAATTTATTATGGGATAAGGTTTTGTGGAGTTCACTTAATCAGATGTTACAGGTTACATATGGTTGAGGAAGGGATAGAACTGCAAACAGCAAGGTCATAAGGGAATGAAATGCATGAACTATAGGCAAATAGAAGTATGACAACAATGATGTAATAATTGTATGAGACTAACTTTGCCACCTCAGGTAGGGAGACCTAGGCAGTGGGTGAGCGGTACATCAACACAGTCCCTATTTTGTCTCAAATGCTCACCATGTACATTTAAAAATCAGGGCTACTGGACAAGATACCTGGCTATGCAGATGGTATTCTGATAGACTACTGCTACCCTCCTGCCTGGTCTAAGGTACTGCACTACCAAGAAACCAGGCAGGCATATCTGGGATAGACTAACCCAGCAGCTCCATTCAATAAGGTCTTAATAATACGTTCCAGGTCAGAAACACATTCTGGATGATCCCGTATGGTAGAGGTCTTTTCATTTAATCCACATGGCATTCAGGATTAGCACATGAAAGTCAAGGGGGCTGTTCCAGGATTTTGTTATTTGGGGAAAAGACTGGAAAGAGAAACAGCACTTACTGTGTCTCTGTCCTCTAAAGCTGAATGCGCTCACCACATTTTTGTACTTCTCTCTGTCCCATATGTATGGGATAGCAGTTGCAGAAACACATACCCAGCTCTAAGAGATCACTTCTACACAAAAACCAATGTCCTAGCATAGAATGGTCTCTCTCTCTCTCTCTCTCTCTCTCTCTCTCTCTCTCTCTCTCTCTCACACACACACACACACACACACACACATAATATAATTTGCTATGTCAGAATAAGCCCCTCTGGATGAATTCACATATTCATCTTTTTATGAAATAAGTAGCTCTCTCATCAATCGTTACAGAAACATAGAACCTGGTACTTGGCCTAATAGATAAAGACACTAATTCAAGTTATTATGAACCAATAGACCAGTAAGTCATATCAACTAGGAATCAGCTTCAATCAAGCACAAACCGATAGAGTATACTGCTGATGGATGTTCTGCAATGATGATATACCAGAAGTGTGTACTTCGTTGTCAGCAGTAATCAGAGAAAGGAACCAATCTTTTTTTAAAAAAATACTTAGAATACACATTCCATCAAGATATAGTGGAAGAGAACTGTTACATATTCTGTGAGTTCCACATTATTTCACAGAATAAGAATACTGTATTTAAATATTTAAAATGATACATAATTCCAACTGTTACAAACATTTATATTACATCAACATCAAACAATTCAAGCTTCTAATCATTCTTAGTCCACTTAGGATGCAATCCTATTGGGTTGCTGGCAGCAAGATTGGAGGCTTCTGAGATTTCTATGCCTTGTTGGCTAGTGCCAATGGGGTGGCAGGAATTACAGAAACAATTTTTGCCTCCCCACTGTCCTTCTAATTTTCTTCCTACTAGACAGGTCTCAGAGCCGGTCTAGTGGAATAGCGCTGGCAGGGGTAGGCCCAGGGTTGGAGAAGCCACAGGATACAGCGTATCCTGGCCTCTCATCCCTACCCATTGACATGCCCCCTTTTTCCTCTATCTGTACTCTCCTGAGGTTGTGACGCCAACCTTGGAAGAAGAACCACTGCAGAGCTTTCTGTTGCAGCTGGGAGAGGGGCAAGGGTGAAGATCTGAGCAGGGATTTTCACCTCCGACGGTATAACTTTTTTTACAGTCTCTGAGGTGAAAATCCACAGTATCCTATGGCCCCTCAGACAATGTTTAGAGACCACAGGGTTGCACCATTAATCAAATGGATTTTTCTTAATCATCAATTGAGATAAGTTCAATAAATCAGAAAAGGAAAATACAGAATTATTCAATAAAAAAAAGTAAGTAAACATTCTAAATATTATCTTTTCATGCTTAATCAATTACTAATACACACAACTCAGAAAACTTTATTTTAATATTTGGAGAGGCATTTGATTTCTAATCTTTCTCATCTAATAAATCAAAGTGTATAACCTCCAAACAATCAGTTTTCAATCACTGTATAATGAGGGATGTCCCAAATCAGAGAGAATCATGGATAAATGGGTCAAACACTAACTCTTGTGCAATTATTTCAGTCACTTTTAGCATCAAATATAGTTGGAGGAATATCATAAGGATCAAAATACAGATTACACAGATCTATGACTGGATCTTCCAGTGTCATTTTTCCCTTTTAGAAATAGTTGTTTGGTGGATGGGGCATAGTGGCTACCCATTTCCCCCAATTCCAATTGCTTCTCTTCTGAAGTTACTATTAGAAATGGTGTGGGAAGAGAGAGCTGCCCATATTGTATTTCACTTTTGTCATCAATGCAGTTAACTGTAGCTTTGTAGAGGGAGCAATTTAAATTGGGGGAAAGGGGTAAACACCTTGCCCCAGCTCCAGTTCGGTCCCCACCTATCTCTGGCTGCTTCTAAATAAAGAAAAAGATGTTAGGTGATCCAA
The DNA here is from genome assembly GCA_029215795.1 of Anniella stebbinsi. Taxonomy (NCBI): domain Eukaryota; kingdom Metazoa; phylum Chordata; class Lepidosauria; order Squamata; family Anniellidae; genus Anniella; species Anniella stebbinsi. The sequence goes on along the minus strand of JARDYH010000002.1, from coordinate 71,467,747 downwards.
TCAAAACTCTTCTGAATCACTATAGTTTGGTCCTATATTGTCTACCCCTTTTGAGTGTTCTTGGGATTTTTGCTTCTCTGAGGAAATGTGCAGGAGTTTGATGGTGGATCAGGTGCCTCTCAGCTAGGAGGCGCTGTGTGTGGATTTGGTCCTGATGCTGCAAACCCCCAAGATTTTCTAGCCACTTCTCCATTTGGGGGGGCACTTGGGATTTTTGCTCTTCTGGAGTAAATGCTCTGGAGTTTGCTGGTGGATCAGGTATCTCCCAACAAGGAGGGGCTGTATATGAAGTTTTGTCCCGATCCTGCTAACCTCCAGCACTTCAGAAGTGAAACAGTGCCACTGCTCAAGCAGAAGGACATCAACAGGACAGGGAGCTTAATCAAATTACTCACGGTAGCTTAATAAGCTGCTTACAGTAGCTTAATAAGCTACACACAGTAGCTTTTTTGTTTGATTATGTGGGGATAGTAGTACTTTATTTTCAAAATAAACTAGTATGAGTAGCTTATTAACCCATCATGGCTTAAAGTGATGTCCAAACGCATTCAACCTGACTTGTTATCCATGTTCTGGTAACAGCCAGGCTCACCTGCCATCACTGCTGTTTTCTACACTTCAGGCACTTTATTTCTTATCTCTGCTGTGATTAGTTTTAGACTACCCTTTTATGTTGTAAACAGTTTTATTGATTGCTGTTGTCTTTTATTTCCTACTGTAAATATTGAAGGGCAATATAAATACATTTAAAATAAAATAAAAACACACTATGAGATTTCTTTTTATTCACAATATGCAAGAAGCTTATACAGACACCTATCATGCCCTGATATCTGACTCAAAAATACCCTCAATATTGATATTTATTTATTTATTTATTTATTTATATTACATCTCTATACTGCCCAATAGCCAAAGCTTTTCTGCCATAATAGCTTTACACACTTTCCTTTTTTAAACTTAATTGGGCATTGGATCAGAACTAAGATATCATATGCCGTTTCTGCAAACAGGAAGCTAAGAATACATTCTTGCTTTCTCAACATCTGCATATGAACCAGAAATACACATCTCCTTTTTAATATTTAAAAGTTTCACTTATTTTCATTTGTCTCAGGGCCATAAGGTACTTTCCAATTATTTGAATCTGATTTTATAAAAAAAGCTTCTGTGCATATCTGATTAATAAAAAAGCACCATCAACTATCAACTAGATAAAAGAATGTAAAGTTTATATCCTGGAGATATACTTATAATGAAATTTGCTACAGGGCTCTTGTCATTCCTATCAGCTTCCTTGTATCCAAGAGCTTAAGAGAAACAACAAAAATGTAGTCCAAAACCACAGCAATGCAAGAAATTTAAAATATTTTATTATATATCTTTTACAGTTCCAAAAGGTGAAGATTGGCAAGGAAATGAGATATGAATCAGCAATGATTAACAACCAGATGGCTTTCCTTTTAAAAAATAGAGAAGGAGAGCAATCCTTAGTAGGTATGATTCACACCCCTGACCTTTTAACAACAACAATTTCTTGGCACTATCTAAGTTAGTCCAATCTAGGTTGGACATAAAAATAAAAAGTTTAGCATGCTGAAGTTTGTATGGCGATTCTTGAGGAATTAAATCAACAGATGTCAATATCATAATGTAGAGAACCTAACTTTTTATGTCAATGTTTTTCTTTACTTCTACTGTAAAGCTCTAGAGCTCTCTAATAGTGGGTTAGATCCAGGTTTAGTCAGAGTAGACCCACTAAAATCAATGGGACTTGCGATAGTCATGACCCATTTAAGTCCCATTGATTCAAATGGATCTACTCTTAAGTATGATTAAGTTTGGATCCCACCAGTATCTACTCAAAACTTTAAAGCTCCTTGAAAGGAGGCAGTGGGATAAAGCAGCACATAAAAGTAAAAAGTCTTATAGAGAAAGAAGTCAAAACAAAAATCCAAAACAAAAATAAATAATAGGCCTAGTTACTGATGGAGCTTGGGTATCCCCATTTTGTTACTTTAAATATTAAACGCAAACAGCTCGGTATATAGGAACACAAACATGAAACAGAAACTGTTTCATGTTTTAGCTGCAAAACATATTGAGCTGGTGTTGCACTGAATACACAAATGGAACAATCTGGGATACTAGCAGCTTTCTTGTATTATCCAGTCCGACTAAAGTAATATATGGCAGGCCGACACTCTTTTCTAGAATCAAATCATAGAAAAGTTGTTTTGCAAGCTTCAAACTTAGCATGAAAAAGCATTAGAACAAGGGGTGATGGTTTACAGATGCCAAATCCATAACTCTGAATGTGAAGCTGGGGACTACAAATTATGCCCATGCTTAATAGCCAAAATTATTTCTACTAGCCAGCAGGAATATAGCAAAAGTGCCTCTGAACACATGCAGAGCACCTTTCCCGTTCCACCCACCCTCAGAATTAAGGGCTAATCGCTCAGATGGTATTATTTCCAAAAAGTCTGAGTCCCCTGCAAGAATATTTCTTAAAATTAAACATTGCCCCCACTTCCCTAGCAAGCCTCAGCTCATCCCGCATCTGTTTTCAAAACCAAAATTAAAAAGGCTAGGAGACACTGTCTTTCCCTCTTCCCCAAAGAAATACAGATTTTTCTTTCTTCCCTGAAGTAGCTCCCCTTCACAACCCGTTGTTGTTGTTGTTGTCGTTGTTTCTTATCTTAATTACCGTCCTAAGGACAAAGGCAGTTGGTCTTTTCTGGTGTGGAACGAGGAAGACAGGGACAGAAGCCAAATGCAAATGGGGCTAGGGAATACAGAAAGGCTGGAAAGGAAGAAAGCAGGCACTAAACAATTATGGGAATAAAAGGGAGATGTGAAACCACCCTCTCCCTTCTCCTATCAAGTTGATATATAAAGCCAACTTTCCTGTTGAAAGCAGTTGGAATAAAGCAACATAGGAGCTTGCTAAATGGAAGGTATATGGAATGAATATATTCTCAGAAAGTTGAGGTTTCAATCGCTATTTATCCTCCTGTAATTCAGCTCCAGCTAGTGCTGGGGGAGAAGAGAAAAAGGGACTGCATGGTGGTGGAAAGAAACTAAAACACAATACTGAGCTGCACCAAAGAGAGATTTCAAATGGCTTGGCGTGCTCCCCGTCACTTCAGCCCACCAAACAGATCTGTAGTATTCCAAGAGAGAGAAGAGAAGGGGAAGGGAAGGGAAGAAATTCTTGCTGATGCCTTCCTCCTCCAAATCTACTCCATGGGTAGTATCCTACTGTGTCTGTGCAATACAGGACCCACTGGTCGTTCCATGGGGCTTTGGCATATCTAAAAATAATCCAAAATGAGAGGAAATGCTCATTTCCAGAATGGGGCAGGACAGCGGAGGTTTTAGTTGCTTTACTTTTCCCTTTTATTATTTTAACCTTGCTTTTTCTTACCAAGCACACAATTCTCTCTCCTTTCCACACTTTTTCATCCTAGAACAGGAAGCACTTTTAATGGGGTAGGAAGACCAAGGAGTATTTCACTTCTGGCAACAAACATGCCCCTCCTTTTATTTTCAAATACTCCGATAAGCAAGAGTCCCAAAAATCCAGTATACAAATTTTCTCCTTCACCTCTGAGTAGGCTGACCATTTGAAAAGGAGGACAGGGCTCCTGTAACTTTAACAGTTGTAGAGAAAAGGGAATTTCAGCCAGTGTAATTTGTATGCAATTAGTTCCTGGTGAAATTCCCTCTTCATCACAACAGTTAAAGTTGCAGGCACTATACTAGAGTGACCATATACAAAAGAAGGCAGGGCCCCTGCAACTTTAACTGTTGTGATGAAGAGGGAATTTCATCAGGAACTAATTGCCAACAAATGACACTGGCTGAAATTCCCTTTTCTCTACAACTGTTAAAGTTACAGGAGCCCTGTCCTCCTTTTCATATGGTCAGCCTACCTCTGAGGCCAATATAGACCATGTCAAAACTATATAGGTAAAGCAATCTGTCTGTACATTTATAAATCAAAACTGGCTAATCTTACCTAACTTTCAGGGGCTGTTAAGCTTAAACTAAGGAAGAATTTTGTACACAAATTCTGTGCCAAGGGGAGTGTTTTGAAACGTGTGGGGACACGCATCCTCTTGTGCAATCACAGTCAAAACAACTAGTAAGTCATAAACCAATCCTGGCATATGGAATATACACATTTGGTCACATTGTCCATACAAAAACATAATTTTGCCATTTCAGCATTGTTAATCAGTATTTTCTATATACATGCAATTACACATATTACTTAATTTTATTATATATTTAAACATAAATACCAATAGCAGAAACACAACTGTTAACGCTTTTAATAGTACATATTAAAATGGATCACAGTTAGTACACTGGCTGTGCACTTTTCAGAATAACACCAAATTTACACTATTTGTGGATTAATACAGAAATAATATTCAGATACTAGGACATGTGGTATTGTTTATAGAGTATGCATGTGCATGCTCAGTCGATTAGAGGATGGTATAATACACACTATGTGTTACAAGCATATAATTTTACCTATATAGATGTGACATGGCCTCAGGGAACGTGCTGTTTCAGGGGGAGAGACACTGACCAAGGATGAGCTATCTGCTCCCCTGGCCCCGGAGACTTTCAAAGCAAGGCTGGAGCTGCAGTTTGGGAGGCACTGCTTCAGGAGAGATGCTATTCCAACCAAGTTATTTTTTCTCAGCTGTTCTATTTTGCTGTAAACTTGTATTTAGTATATTTTTGTGATATTGTTGTTTAGTATATTATTAAATATTGTACTATACTGTTGAATATTTTTGTGATATTTTTACTGTAAACTTGCATTTAGTAGAATTGAATGTATTATTGCATTTATTGTAGGGATGTGCACTGGATCGGACCCGATCCACGATCCGAGTCCGCTCCAGTGGGAAATCGGATAAATTATCCGATTTCCGATCCCGCAGCTGGATCGGCCGATCCAATCCGAACCGGTCCGAAAAGGCTCCGAACCGGTTCGGCGGATCGGCGGATCGGCGGGCGCCCACTGGCGCCCACTGCCGCTTCCATTGACGGGCGCCAGCGGGCGCCCGCCGATGAAAGTGGACAGCGGGGGGGGGGAGGAGGGGGGCGCTTACCTTCTCGGCCCGTCCGCTCCCGTCCGGCACTAGCAGCTACTACCAGCGGGCTCCGCAGCCTGCTCCAGGGTGGCGCGCCGGGTGATGTCATCACCCGGCGCGCTACTCTAGAGCAGGCCGCGGAGCCTGCTGGTAGTAGCCGCCGGCCCCGGACGGGAGCGGACGGGCCGAGAAGGTAAGCAGGGGGTGCGTGGAGAGGAGGAGGGGGCGCGCGGAGGGGGGCCCTTACCTTCCCGGCCCGGCCGCTCCTGTCCGGCGCCGGCGACTACAACTACCAGCAGGCTCTGCGGCCTGTTCTAGGGTGGCGCGCCGGGTGATGTCATCACCCGGCGCGCTACTCTAGAGCAGGCCGCGGAGCCTGCTGGTAGTAGCCGCCGGCCCCGGACGGGAGCGGACGGGCCGAGAAGGTAAGCAGGGGGTGCGTGGAGGGGAGGAGGGGGCGCGCGGAGGGGGGGGAGGGGGGCCCTTACCTTCCCGGCCCGGCCGCTCCCGTCCGGCGCCGGCGACTACTACCAGCGGGCTCCGCGGCCTACTCCAGGGTGGCGCGCCGGGTGATGTCATCACCCGGCGCGCTACTCGAGAGTAGGCCGCGGAGCCCGCTGGTAGTAGCCGCCGGCGCCGGACGGGAGCGGACGGGCCGAGAAGGTAAGCAGTGGCGGGGAAGGGGGCTTACCCCCCCCGGAGCCGTCCGCGGACGGCCCCAGGGGGGGTAGGGAGCGCGGGGGAGGGGGCTTACCTGCCGGGGCCGTCCACAGCGGACGGCCCCGGGGGGGAGGGAGTTAGGCCCCCCCTCACCCACCCTCCGCCATTTTTTCCTCATAGACTTGCATTGCAATGCAAGTCTATGGGGAAAAAAATGGCGGCCGATCCAAAAATTTACGATTTTTGGGTCGGGATCGGACTCGATCCGGTCCGGGGGGCCTCCGATTTTGTCCGAACCGGTCCGTGACAAAATTGGAGGTCCCGATCCGGGTCCCGATCCAATCCGGGGGGGTCCGTGCACACCCCTAATTTATTGTATTGTAAACTACTGACCCACTTTATTTATGTACAGCACTTTGTTATAAAGCGCTATATAAATTATTATTATTATTATTATTATTATTATTATTTCATCTCTTTCTCGCTCGTGGCGGTTTTTCCTGATGTCATAGTTCTTTGACTTCCGCGGCCACTGGTGTATATTTGTCTCTCTTTTCTTCTTCCTTTTCAACAACATTTTTGTCATTCAGTATTGCTATGTCCATGAAGTATGTGTGTTTTTCTTTTTTTTTTTGTCTAAGACCATTATGTCTGGTCGGTTGCAGAGTATTGTCTTGTTGGTATGAATTATTCTGTCCCAGTATATTTTATGATCTGCATTTTCCAAGATTTTTTCGGGTGAGTATGTATAGTGTGGTGTAGATTGTTTGATAAGGTTGAATTTGATGGCCAGTTGTTGGTGAATAATTTTTGCAGCTGTATTGTGTCTGTCTGTATAGTCCATTCCTGCCAGAATTTTACATCCTCCTGTTATATGGTCTATTGTTTCTTGGACTTGATGGCATTTCCTGCATAGGTCTGTTGTTACACTGTTATATTTTATTATGTATTTTTGGTACTTCTTGGTGACTATAACTTGATTCTGTATAGCTATTAGGAATCCTTCTGTTTCTGGAAATAGCTCACCCTTCCTGAGCCATTCATACAATTGTTCTTTGTTTATTCTTGGGTTCTGTATTATGTTGTAGTGCTTCCCATGAAGTGCTTTTCATGCCCATTTTTCTTTTTTCTCTGCAAGTGTGAGTGGTCGTGTTTGGTCTTCATTTTGTAGTGCTAGGTTAAGTGGGGTGTAATTTTTATCTGCTGTAACTATGGCTTTATGAATGGGGGTGTTTTTAGTGTGGAAGAATTCTCTGAGTGATTTTATCTGTTTAGCATGCATTGTGTTAATATCTAGCAGACCTCTTCCTCCTTCTTTCCTGCTGATTGTTGTTCTTTCAATGCATGAATTGGGATGGAGCATGCGGTGTTTTGTGAGTTTGGTCGATTGAGTCTGTTTATTTCTTCAAGTTCAGTATGCGACCAGTGTATGATTCCGAATGAGTATGTGAGAATGGGTATTACATAGATGTTGATGGCTTTGAAAATGTTTTTCGAGCTGAGTTTAGAATTAAGGATTTGTGATAGGCGAGTTTTATATTGCATTCTTAGTTGAGTTTTTTTACTGTGGAGTGACTGATTTTTGTGTTTTGTTGGAATCCTAAGTATTTGTATGCTTCATTTTCTTCCATGTTATCTAATATTTTGTTATTTAGTGTTTCTGCTGTTTCTTCTTCTTTCCATTTTCCCTTTCTGTGTGTAGCATCTTGCATTTTCCCATCTCGAATTCCATTTTCATGTCTGTTGTCAGTTCCTCAGTGATTCGCAGGAGGCCTTTTATCTGTGTCAAGGTTGAAGCATAGATTTTGATGTCATCCATGTACAGGAGGTGATTGATTCTGTGCTTTGCTTGGATTTGGTGTTTTATGTCGATGCCATATGTGGTGTTGTTAAGGGTGTTGAATAGTGGATTGAGGCACAGGCAAAACAATAGAGGACTGAATGCGTCACCTTGGAATACGCCACGTTTGATATTTATTTTTTCTGTCTGTATATGATCCTTGTCTGTTGTTAGGTGTATTGTCGTTCTCCATGTCTCCTTGATTCTTGTCAGGAAGTTTTGGATTGAGGGATGTATTTTGTATATTTTGAGTACTTTTTTCAACCAGCTGTGTGGGACGGAGTCGAAAGCCTTTTTATAGTCTATGTAGAAGGTGTGGAGGTTTCTTTTCTGTTTGCTTCATGATGACACTGTCTGCTGTTTCTTTTTACATCCTTTTTGTTCTTCTGTGAGTATATTATATTGTGTGAGATGTGCTTCAATTTTCTGTGTGTTTGTGGCGGTTATAATTTTGTAGAGTGTTGGAAGGCATGCTATGGGTCTGTAGTTAGCTGGATTTTGGGTATATGGAGTTTTTGGTTTAATGTAGGTTTTGCCTTCTGTTAGGAATAGAGGGAATAGGTGTGGGTGGTCTATGACTGTGTTGATATGTTGAGTGAGGTATTTGTGTTGATGTAAGCTGTTTGTACCAGAAGTTTTATATTTGGTCCAGGGCAGGTGCTTTCCAGTTGTGTGTCCTTTGTATTGTTTCCTTCAGTTCCTCCAGAGTTATTGTATATTCTGTTTGCTGAGGTAGTTGTCTCTGTCTTTCTTCTTGTTGTCTTATCTAGTTTGCATTTTCTTTGTGTTATTCCAGTTCTGACCAGATATTTTTCCAGAATGTGGTTATTTCTTCTTTAGTTGGGGGTGTAATGTTTTCTTTTTTCGTGCTTATTCTTTGGTATAATAATTTCTAGATCCTTTTAAATATAGTGTTTTGGGCTTTTCTTTCATTTGATTCTTTGTATCTTCTTAGCCTGGTGGTCTGGACTGCCAGTTTTTGTTTCAGTGTGTCAAGAGCTACTATTGCTGTTTCTTTACTGTTTGCTATGAAGTCTTGGGTGTTTTTGAGCGATTATTACTATTATTATTATTATTATTATTATTATTATTATTATTATTTTAAAGGTGGCAAACAAGTGACAGCCCCTCCAAAGTGCCCTTTGGGCATTGATGGAGGGGTACCCACTGGCGACGGAGGCTGGTCACATTTATCTATGCATTGTTAAAGTTTCATGTGAATTATTGTCCCTGAATCTCATTGCAAGATACAGCTGTTAGATAGCTCACTGGGACCAGATATAAGGACAATATCACATCAATCTTAAACTACATTGGCTCCCAGTCTGCAGCATAATTCAAAGTCCTAAATGGTTCAATACCAGGCTATCTCAATAACTGCCTTTTCCCACATAACCCTGCCCACATATTAAGACTATCCTCAATCTTAATATAGATAGAGGTAAAGATAAAGCCTTTTCAGATGTTATGCTCCAATTCTAGAATGCTATGCCAGAGAGGCTTGCCTAGCACCAAGCTTGATGTTTTTCAGGCATCAGTAAATCCTTTCCATTTACCCAAGCCTTTTAGGTTTTTTAATTAGAATGACATTTTAAAACTGTTTCATATTCATACTATGGCTGCTCTGTTCATTTTTTCCCCTTTGTTTTACATTCATTGTTAGCCACTCTCAGAGCCTTGTGTTGAAAAGCACAATGGAAATGCATAAAATAAATTCAGCGTCTAACATGCTAATACACACAAAGACTACTGAAGAACTTATGGTAATTTCACAAACTAAGTTTTGTGTAATTTAATACAGACTTGTATAAAAATAATCTATGGATATCTGGCAACTCTCAATATTGCGTCTATGTTTTAAAAGCATCACGAATTCTCTTTCAATAAATATATCGTCTCATTATATTTATCAACTACAAGGATTTTGCTCTGCATAAATAGCTAGCTGGTTTTTCATAAGCTGCCAGAAACCTGTTGATCAGAATAAACTAAACAGGAGGTTATGACTATTTCCAGACATTTTTATATCCTTAAATAGTGATGCACTGCAATTAGTAACAGGTCAATAATTACATACATTCCAAGGTGCTTGAAATTATGTTCATGAATTAAGAGGTGGCCTTGCTGACAATGCATCATTATTTCTATAGCTGTGTTTTGACCGCCAAATAAATCTCATAGCTTGGACCAGTGCCCCAAACCATTGACCTACTTTAAATGGGATGGGAAAATAATGGCAAATGGTCTTATGAGAATAGATTAGCTGAAGAATTTCATGCAGGGAAATACTTGCATCCTGTAAACAACATTTGGACCAAAAAGAAAAAGCTTCCTACTCTGACTGCTTAAAGGACAAGAAGGCTAGATTACTAACATATTACACCTGTGCGAAAGGCTCTACACTGTTTGCCAGTCTGCTTACAAGCTAGATTTAAGGTGTTGATATTAATATACAAAGCTCTGTACAACTCTGGACCAGGTTATCTCAAGGAACATCTTCCCTAATACCAACCTCCAAACCACTACTACCTTCAAGGAGGCCCTGTTGTCTGTCCTGTGGCCTACAGATTTCTGTTTATGGACAACACAGAAATGGGCCTTCTCTGTGGCAGTGACCGACCCATGGAAGGATCTCCCCTTGTGGTATGCCAGGCCCCAATGCTGGCAGGTTTTAGGCATTTCTTTTACTTTGGTTTGCTCCCAGCCATCATTCTCTAATATGGTATTATTTATTGTACTGTATTTATTGTATTCTTCTGTAAACCACTTCGGCATTTGTGTAAATGAGACGCAGTATAGAGATATTGCTAATACTACTGATTAATACAGTCATAAAAGCAGATTTATAATGTTATTTTTGCATCCCTATAGAATATACACAATTCAGTATCAAAAAACAAATATTTTACATTTTACTTCTCGTTATAATATCTTGTTTTAAAACATCTTTTTCTATAAAAACATCATTGCCAAAACAAACCAGCAACTTGTTAATGAAAATAAAGATGTTCTACTAAAAATCACAATGCAGCAATTTTGGTAAACTTCCTTGATTACAAATTGCTTGGCTTCCCTTCAAATACAGATCAAATGTTGACACATTCAGAAACTGTACAACATAGTATCTTGAAGTCTATTCCTGTATAGGAAGCTTGCTTTTCAAATGAGACAAGTACAACAGGAAAAATAAGGTATCTGTACTGAGATGAAAGCATATATTGAGGTGGAAGTACACCTCATTCAATTCAGCAAGTAAATACACATAAAATCAGGCTACATTATCGCATTTACTTGCAAGTAAACACACATAGAATCTGGCTATATTATCACATTTACAAATATCTACGGACACAAATCTTGCAGTAATGCCATTTTTCACTACTTCTTTCTAAATTGTCTGGGTTCACTGGATTTTGTGTACACATCTTTTGAATTCCCACTTCTTTTGTCTACTTCCCATAACAAAAAAACCTACTTTTCCAAGCGTTGTGCACTGCTTTTTGCATCGATTATATTTTTCTCAAATTTGCTGCAATCTGTGGAGAAAGCATTGTCTTGGATCCTAAGATTAGTCAGCATGAGGAAGAAAACTTTCCTGACTTCTGCTTCTACCAATAGTCTCCTAAGTCCCCAAAAGCCTCTCCAGAAAATCGGGCTGTTGGTTAAGTAGGGGATGGGAAATTTTCCTTCCATGAATTTAAGTTAACTTATCCTATCCTTATCTTATAATAATTTTGGATCTTTTCCCGCTTCCCCAGCATCCCACATTGCTCAAGATAACACCAAACTCTCCAGAAAGGCTTTTCAGGGGACACAAGTGGCCACAGGGGAAAGGAGGGGATAGGGAAACTTAGTAATGTTGCGGGCGCTCAACTAAGTCCATAAGTTCAGTGGACTCCCCCTCCCCATGTTCGCCAGCTTGTTCTTTGACCTCCATGCATCTCAGCGACTGCCCGGAACTGCCCACCCTCATCCACAGCCACCATTGAGCGCAATAGAGGCAGTGCCGGAAATTGCATATTTCCAAAGTTGCATACCTAGTAGCTGTAAATACCCCATTTACACAACATTAAAGGCATGAATGGAGCATTCACACCTTTAATGTTGCATAAATGGGGCCTTTACAGCTGCCATTTACGCAACTTTGGAAATACGCAATTTCCAGAGCTGCCATTGTAGTGCCCAATGGAGGCCCTGGATGAGGGTGGATGGCCCCATGGCTTCATTGGGCACTTGCCAGGTTGCGAAGAAGCTTGCATGGCGCTGAAAGTGGGCAGCAGCTTGGCAGGAGTCCAAAAGAGCCAGATGTAGATGAATCCGTCCATCCCTGGTTCCTTCCATAAAGTTCCTTAGGTTATCTTATTTTAGGATCCAAGCCATTGTCTTGATATTCTGCAAAGAACATTTTGAATGCATTTTTAATTGATATGGTAGCAGTCATCAAATGGATTGGATTACTTACACATGTCAATTACTTTTGAGTAGCAGTTTGAGCCTTCACTTCTCCTTTTAGAGCAGGAGCGGGCAACATGCGGCCCCCACCACCCTGCTGAATTGGAGCATTTTTAAAGTTATGGGGGGGGGGGAATGAAATGGCATTCTTTAGCTGATACAAAGTGCCAAAAGGATCAATTTTTGCTTGTTTGTTAAGTAAGCTAAATTTGCAGTTATGGATGCCATATTTTTCCTATTTTTTAAAAAAATTAAGGTCGCCTTACAGACTGTGACCTGCCTGTGGGGGGAAGGTCCTTGGACCTCCTGAAGTTGCCCGCCCCTGTTTTAGAGGTTTTATATGTTATGCTCGGGGTATGTTAGGGAAGGAACAGACAATAGAAAGCCAAAGCACTTTAATCTGCAAGAATCAAAAACATGCAAAAGAAAATGCAGGTTGCTTACCTGTAACCGTAGTTATTCGAGTGATCATCTGTACATTCACACATATGGGCTCACGCCGGCGCCGAGCCCGTTTCGGGAAACTTCTATAGCTAGCTTAGATTTTAGGGGGGAACCCCTCCCCCCACCGTCCTATCACGCATGCTCCGGGTTCCCGCTCACCTCAGTTCCCTGAGACCGCATGGCCTCGCGACCAAGATGAAGATCTGGATCTTTCCCAAAATCAATTAAATTATGAGCATGGCGAAAGAAAAAACTTGACAAACAAAAGTGATGCCAAGAGATTGTGTGAATGTACAGATGACCACTCGAAGAACTACGGTTACAGGTAAGCAACCTGCATTTCTTCTTCGTGGTCTCTGTGCATCACACATATGGGCGAATAACAAGCAAACTTGCCAGAGGAGGGTAGGCTCGCTGACCCATTCATTGAAGTATTGAGGAAAGCACAGCTCTTCCGAAGGTGCAATCCTGTCTGGCTCTCACGTCCAACTTGTAATGTTTAACAAAGGTGGAAACATTGGACCAGGTAGCAGCTCTACACAGGTCAGGGATGGATACACCACGAGTCAGAGCAGTGGATGTGGCCTGGCCTCTAGTGGAGTGTTCTTTAATCAAAAGCGGTGGCTCCCTACCAGCCAATTGGTAGGCTAATGAGATTGTTTGGACAATCCAACTGGATAGGCGTTGAGATGACACCGGTAGTCCTTTGTTCTTTCCCCCATAACAGACAAAGAGCTGACGGGATTTACGAAACATTTCCGATCTGGATTTATAGAACGCTAAAGCCCGTCTTACATCCAAAGAGTGCAACTTAGAACATAACGGGTCTAAGGATGCATGAAAAAAGTTGGGCAACACAATGTCTTGGTTAACATGAAAACTGGAGACAACCTTGGGAACAAACAAGGGACCAGGTCTTAGAATCACTTTCTCCCGAAAAAACTGGATGTAAGGAGGATCTATGACTAAAGCACTCAGTTCAGACGCCCGTCTACCTGACGTAATAGCCACTAAAAATACTGTCTTAAATGTTAGAAAGCGTATATCAATAGTGGCTAAGGGTTCAAACGGTTTGGCAGTTAATGCACTTAAAACCACTGACAAACTCCATTGAGGGATCAGTAAGCGGCAGGGAAAAAAGATGTTATGTAGTCCCTTTAGGAAACCCTTGGACACTGGGTGCGAAAAAACAGAAAATCCACCCACCAAGTCATGGTTCACAGAGATGGCCGCTAAATAGACTTTGATAGATGAGGCTTTTAAGCTCGAAGCATGAAGGGAGTAAAGAAAATTGACTATGCCAGCTATTGATCCTGATCGAGGGTCAAAACCTTTGTCTTGTGCAAAGCGCTGGAATTTTTCCCACTTTCTATCATAAGATAACCTGGTAGAGGGCTTTCGAGCCGCTTCCAGAATGGACCTGACCTCCTGCCGGAGGATTAAGTTCTGCCATCTGGCCGGATTCTCCATGCTGTGAGCTTCAGTGTTTCGAGGTCTGGGTGAAAAATCCTGCTGCTGCCCTTGACCAAGAGATCCGGTAGGATGGGGAGGCGCCATGTCTGCTCCTTTGCGAGTCTGAGAAGTGGGGCAAACCATGCTTGCCTGGGCCACCATGGGGCTATCAGTATAATAATAATAATAATATATTTATTTATTACCCGCCTCTCCCTCTGGATCGAGGCGGGGAACAACATCATCATAAAACACACCAAACTAATTAAAAATACATAAAACCAATATATCATTAAAATACCAATAAAACATTCGTACGGCTCCTGTATAACCTGGTTACCACCTGTGTCATCAGGGGAAATGGGGGGAATATGTACATGAGACCTGGACTCCACGACACCATGAACACATCCCCTAGGGAGGAGTGTACCATGCCTGCTCTGGAGCAATAGGCTTGGCAGACCACGTTGCTCTGCGTCGTGAAAAGGTCTATGTCTGGAGTACCCCATGTGGCAAAGAGGCACCTCAAGACGCTCGGGGACAATCGCCACTCGTGGGTGTCGAGGAAATTCCGACTGAAATCGTCTGCTTGAATATTGTCTGTCCCCGCAACATGCAGAGCAGAAAGCCGGATTTTCCTGGGGACAGCCCAGAGGAGGATGTCCATGGTAAGCTGAAGTAGGGGGGCAGAGCGTATCACTCCTTCCTTGTTCAGGTACCAGACAACCGTGGTGTTGTCTGAAAGGATCTGGATGTGATGTCCTTCCAGGTGAGTTTGGAACGTGTGTAACGCTCTTTTCACTGCCAAGAGCTCCAGCATGTTTATATGTAGGCGTCTCTCCGAAGGTGACCACTTTTCTTGAATGGTTAGCTCGTCGCAGTGGGCTCCCCAACCCCGTAGGGACGCATCTGTGGTGAGTCTCCTGGACAGGCCTGGATCCACAAACGACATTCCCAATAACAGGTTGTGTAGATTCGTCCACCATGTGAGAGAGCCGTGTATCGATGGAGGAATAGTTAGACTGACCTTGCGAGGATTCATAGTGGGGTCGAAGTTCCGTAGCAACAATTGCTGCAGGGGACGCATGCGCAATCGAGCCCACCGGACCACGAATACAGAAGCAGACATGAAGCCCAGTAGTCTTAGCACGCTGAGTGCCGATGTCTGGGGTAGGTACAGTAATTGGAGAGAGAGCTCGCGTAGGGCAAGAGCTCTGTCCCGTGGTAGGTAAGCCCGGCCCACTGTAGAGTCCAGTCTCATGCCGATAAACTGTATAGTCTGAGTGGGTTGGAAGACTGACTTTTCTGTATTTATTTGCAGGCCCAGGGAGGAAAGCAGACTTCTTACCGTCATTACGTCTCATAGTGCTTGGTGGTGCGACGGCGACACTATCAGCCAATCGTCCAGGTACGGGTAAAGTTCCATGCCTGATGACCGTAGATGGGCACATACTGCTCCCATACATTTTGTCAACACCCTGGGGGCTGTTTTTAGCCCAAACGGGAGGACAGAGAACTGGTATACATGATGTCCCACAACAAAGCGGAGGTATTTTCGATGAGAAGGGTGGATCGCAATATGAAAATAGGAGTCTTTCAGATCTATCAGAGTGAACCATTTGTTCTTTCTCAGAAGAGGAAGGATAGCAGCCAACGTTATCACACGGAATTTTTTCGTCACTATGAACTTGTTCAGGTGCCTGAGATCCATAATAGGGTGAAGTCCTCCATCCCTTTTCGGGAATAGAAACCCGCTTGTAGATTGGTTTGAGGGAATTTTGTGATGGCTCCTTTTTGAAGAAGCGTGGAAGTCTCCTGAGATAGGATTTTTGATGGTGGCATTACTCTTTAGGTACCGGTGGGAGGAAGGACTTGAAACTCTATTTTGTAACCCATAGTGACAATGTCCAGGACCCATTTGTCTGATGTAATTGATGCCCAAACATGGCGGAAGTGGTGAAGGATGTTTCCAAACTTTGGGGGCCCTGCTAGAAGATGGTCGGAGTCAAAGGCGCCGTTTGTGGGTTATGTCCTGCCTATTATGGGGCTTAGTGAAACGGGTTGAAGCCTTTCTTTGTTGATAGGAGGTGGCACTTGAGGCAGGCTGATAACGTGATGAGCGATCTTGTTGTTGTCTTGGCTGGTATGGAAGAGGACGATACCACTTACGAGGGCAGTATGAGGGTTGCGCCAGTTGGTTGAACCCCATTTTATGAGCAGTCACCTTGGCTTTATGGATGGTATCCATTGCTGTGTCGGTAGTGGCGTTAAACAGGCCATGCCCATCAAACGGCAGGTCCTCTATTCTAGATCTGCTCTCCTGTGGGAGATTAGCTGACTTCAGCCAGGGCATGACGACGCAGTGCTACAGCTCCAATCATAGCCTTAGAGGCACAGTCAGTTTGGTGTCGAGAGTTTCAAGTTCCTGTTTAGAGAGACAAACTGCCTCTGCGTGAAAAACACGAGCAAGTTCTCTCTGGTCATCTGGTAAATAATTAATCAGTGAAGACATTTTTTCCCAGAGAAAAAGTTGGTACCGAGCTATCATGGCTTGGTAATTGGCCACCTTTATTCCAAGTGCTGCTGAGGAGTAGATGCGCCGACCAAACAAGTCCAGTTTACGTCCCTCCTTATCTGTCGGGGCTGAGTGATTCCTAGAGGATTTGCCCTCAACCACAATGGAATTCGGTTTGGGGTGGACGAATAAAAATTGGGCCTCTGATTCTTTAACCTTGTACAAGGCATCCAGCCGCTTAGAAGTAGGACCCATAGTGGATGGGTTACTCCAAGATTGCTGGACAGTCTTTAGCAGTGTAGGGACCAAGGGAATTGTTAACTGTGCAGATGGTTCCATATACATCACATCAAAGATTGGGTCTGCAACTTTGTCCTCAGGTTGCTGATGTTCGATCCCGAGAGATTGAGCCATGCGGAGCATTTGCTCAGTAAAATTCCCCAGTTCCATCGATGGAGAAGCCCGCTCACTCGTTCCCACTCCATCATCCAGGGACAGTACCAATGGGGGAGCAGACGCTACCGACGAGGAATCCGAAGCGTAATCCTCCGCTGATTGCGGGGAGGATGGGGTCGGAACCTCGAGTATCGCTCCGGTACCGAAGGAAGTTTCGATGGAGCGGAGACCGTGGCTGTCGGTGGTCGGCGAGGAGGGCGCAGAGCAAAAGTGTGATCGTCAAGAAGCCGTTTGTCAGTGTAGGGATTGAAGGCGTATCGGTATCGAGGAGGATCCACTTGATCATAATGGTACCGAGGAGGTAAGTTTGAGTGTGAGGATTGCACCGAACGGTCCGAATAGCGATCCCAGTCCCTGGACCGAGAACGCGAACGGGAGCGGGAGTGACGGCAGGCTGAGCCGCACCTGGAGGTCCGGGAGGTCGTAGATCTCGAACGGCCCGAACGCTGTCGAGCCTGTGGGGCGAGCGGTGGCGAGTCGAAAACTTCACCGTCCGATACCGACGCTGGAGTCGGGTCATCAACATGCCCCGGTACCGAGATGTCTGGTATCGAAGTGGGGAGATCCTGCTCAACGGCTTCTTCCGACAGAGTCGGTGCGATCGGCATCGTAGGAGATGTCAACAGAGACGAACAGGGTGGTACCGATGTCGGTTCCGACGGGGTCGGTACCAGTGGCCTCATAATTGGGCGAGACGTAGAAGACTTAGGGGAGCTCGAAGGAGACAGCCTGGGCAGTACCGAAGTCGATCCCGACAGGGTCAGTACCGATGGCTTCATGGAAGGGCAAGACTTTGCCGATTTAGGAAAGCTCGACGGAGACGGCCTGAGTGGTATCGATGTCGATCCCGACAGGGTCGGTACCAGTGGCCTCATGGAAGGGCGAGACTTAGAAGATTTTTCCAAACTCTTAGCCTTCGCCTTCTTCTTCTGCCCCGCCTCATCCGAAGATTTTGTCTTCTTTGTATGCTTCTTAGTTTTCACCACAGCAGGTGACAAACCCGGCGTTGCTGGGTCAGAGCGATTTATGGGCAAGGCCCCACGCTCCCCAGAAAGAGAGGCAGGTGAAGACATGGGGAAAGGCTGAGGGGTATCCACTGCCGCCAGCGCTTTCTTCCAGAGGAGGCCTCTGAGACGATCTGCCCGATTTCTGCGAGCTTGTCTGGAGAAGCTCATGCAGTGGGCGCAGGCCTCGACAACGTGGGATTCCCCCAAGCAGAGCAGGCACAAGGAATGTCCGTCGGTAAGTACAAGTTTGGCACTGCACTTAGAACACTTCTTAAATAAGGCTGTCTGCGCCATAAGGCGGAGCAGGCCGGAGCCAGCACACACCAAGAAATATATCTAATCTAATAACATTTTTTTTAATTATTTTTTTAAGAACAATCCTAACAACTATTAAGCAAGAACTATCTAAGCTAGACTATCTATAACTCTATTTCAGAGAAGAAATACGAACTACGTTCGGACAAAGTCTCCCACGAGGCAATCAGCGCAGCGGTCGAAGAAGAACTGAAGTGAGCTGGAACCCGGAGCATGCGCAATAGGACGGTGGGGGGAGGGGTTCCCGCCTAAAATCTAAGCTAGCTATAGCAGTTTCCCGAAACGGGCTCGGCGCCAGCGTGAGCCCATATGTGTGATGCACAGAGACCATGAAGAAGAATGGGGGAAATCCTGTAAAAGATGCAGATATTTTGGAAAAATTCCATATGCATTGTAGTCACACTGGAGGAAGGGGTAGGCAGAAAATTTAAGGAAATACTATGGCAGCTAACGATCTACTTTCCAGCACTGTATTTAGAGTCTGGGGGAAACTAAAAGCAATAACACCAGATACATTTTTAAAATCAGATCTGCCATAACCGTGTATAAAGCATGAACACTCTCTGTAACATACTTCCCCATAGCCTTTCCCCCCAGGTTCTTTTATTCCAGCTGGTACCCCAATACCAAAAGAAAACTCAGTTGAAAGGAATGCTTAGAATGCTTAAGGTGAGCAGTAGAGAAGTAAACCATAAGCAACTGTGTTTGGGGAAAGAGATGTATGCTGCTCGATTTTCTTCTGCCAGGGCCACATGCCCCTGATGAACAGATCTGCAGATGCCTGTTTAAGTTGAAACTGTATCTAACAGCTTTTCTACAGTATCTATTCATTTTAAATATTTATCAACCACTTTTCTATTAAAATATCCAAACCGTTTACAACTTCAGCATGAAGTTACTGTAGTCCATGAAGAGTCCAGGCATTAAGTATTAGTTTAGATCTTCTAATATGCAAAAGTAATTTGAACAGGCTCGTTGTATAATATTTCTATATTGTGTCTATGATGCTAGAAACAATTATCAAGTCCTTACAGTTAAATTCATCTGAAATGTCTTATTTTTGCTTAGGGGAAAAAAAGTAGGGATCATGAATAAACCACAATTCACCCTAATTTATAGAAGCAGAACTAATCTACCTATTTCCATTAACACTCTACATATTTTGTTTAATTACTTGGAAACAAGAGTGGTTGTTCAAACATCTGGTTTCTACACTATTAACAATTTCTCCTGCGGCTATTATTTAAAAAGGAAACATAAAACAAACATTATCAAAAAACTATAAAATGCAAATAAAACCATGTTTTCAACATATTAGCAGTGCTGAGAAATATTTTAGTTACAAAACTAAGCCTTCATATTAATTGTAAGTGGGTAATTGATCATGGAGCCAGAGTAATGTCTACTATAGTTATTTTGATGTTGCATATTGAAAGTGTACTGAATTGATAATATAGATTTTTGTTGTTATTTGAAAATGAAAAATTAAGATCTTAAACACGTAATCAACCTTATGAATGAAGGTGAACACCACAAACTTTGGTAGTAGCAGGGTAAGAAATGAGAATAAGTTTCTGAACTTTTCAGCAGTTCCCATTGTTTGTGGAAGAAATCCAACAAGCAAAAGATTTCTAAAGGTTCCTGGAAGAAATACTGAAGTCCAAAGGACATATAATGCTCGCTCCCTGAAAACTACGATTTGCAATTTAGAAGCCAACCTCAGGAGCACATGCTCTTTCCCTTTGTTCCTAACGTGAACAGCCCCCTCCTCCATTCCCTTGCTTGCCTTAAGTATGACTTAGCACTACACCTGCAACAACACTAGCCATGCTTGCTATTATCCATGTTAACCAGGCTCTAAAGTATCAATTTCAATAAATTAAGAAGGCTGCTTTATTTTTATCTTTATTTTAGCCAAAACATGTTTCTGGAGTGGCTTGCAATCAACCAGCAAAGCAGCCCCTGCCCACAGGCTTACAATCTAAAAATAATAATAGTAACATTAAAAAAACACATCAACATATGTATCAGCACCAAGAGTGACTAAACTAAATAAGAAAACTATTCCATTCAATATAAGAATTTTTTAAAAAGTGGGTCTACAAAAAACCTGTAGGGAGGCAAGATGGAGCACAGAGAAAGAAGACAACATCTTTCCCCTCCTTCTACCTGCCCAATAGTTCCTTCCCCCTCCTTTTATCTATCCCTGCAAGTTCCTCAACCAGTGGGTGCGAGGACTCCAAGGAAATGATCTTATTTGCATGTAATGAAAAGCCACTGTGATTAGATTTTCCTGTGGAGCTTCTTGTTGCAGCAGTGGCAGCCATTTTAAATATCTGAGTTGTGGAGTGGGGATCAAAAGCTATCATACTGACAGCCTGGGTCATCTGCCTGTCCCAAAGACAGTCCAATGCCACAGCAGGACCTCTACAAAAAATACTCCCACAGACTTCAGAAAATGCAGGTCCATCAGTCTGGGGCAATAGGTTTTGCACACCTGCAGGGACTGCAAGTGGTCACAAAATCAAACAGAATCAGGTGATCAAGTCCATGACAACACAATCATCACTGGCTCCCATACCACAGATCATGTACCCTCACCTCCAAGCAGAAGATCGGATCCAAAGTATGCCCTCCAAATGCATTGGACCAGAAATAATTTGAGACAGGCCCATGGTTGCCATGAACTTCCAAACTGCACCACAAAAGACAACCCTGGCATGAATGCTAAAGTCTCCCCAAGCGCAAAAGCCTTGGGATTCTAAAACCACCTCTGAGACTACCTCTGTCAGGGGGACTATTAAGCAGCAGGGATGATGGAATAAAGACAGGTTGCTTACCTGTAACTGTGGTTCTTCGAGTGGTCATCTGTGCAGTCACACACTATGGGCTCGCGCCGACGCCGAGCCTCACCTCGGAACTTCTAAAGCTTAGAAATTATTGGCGGGAACCCCTCCCCCCCTCCGTCCTATCGCGCATGCCTGGGTTCCCGCCTACCTCAGTTCCCTGAGACTGCCTTAGCAGTTTAAACCTGAGGTCGTGTACTAAAAAAACCAAAACTTAATAGAAAAATGGCATGGCGATGACACTCGTAGACCACCACAAGCGAGGTCTAGAGGGGACGGTGGGGGGGTTGTGTGACTGCACAGATGACCACTCGAAGAACCACAGTTACAGGTAAGCAACCTGTCTTTCTTCTTCGTGGTCTCTGTGCATCACACACTATGGGCGAGTAACTAGCAATCACTTACCGGAGGAGGGTAGACTCGCTTGTCCATTATTACTGTAGAATCGAAGATAGGACCGCACGTCCAAAACTGGCGTCGTCCCTTGCCCTGACGTCCAATTTATAATGCGACACAAACGTAGAGACCGACGACCATGTAGCAGCTCTACAGAGTTCTGGAATAGAAATGCCCCTAGAAAGTGCTGTAGATGCAGCCATTGCTCTCGTGGAATGTGACTTTAACCCCATTGGGAGCTCTCTTTTCGCCAGCTCATAAGTCAGAGAGATGGTGTGGATAATCCATTTGGCGAAACGTTGTGCCGATACTGCGTGGCCTTTTGTCTTTCCTCCGTAGGAAACGAATAAACGCCTGGATAGTCGAAAGGACTGTGTTCTATCCTTATAGAAGGCCAATGCCCTTCTAACATCAAGAGAATGCAACCTTGCGCCCACGGTGTCAGTGGCGTCCTGGAAAAACGTTGGAAGGACAATGTCCTGGTTTACATGAAAATGAGAGATAACCTTTGGTTTAAATTCTGGTCCCGGTCGCAGGACAACCTTGTCCCTGTAGAACTGTGTGTATGGAGGATCCAGTATTAACGCGCAGAGTTCTGATGCTCGCCTGGCGGAAGTGATGGCGACCAAGAAGGCAACCTTAAAAGATAATAACCGCAGGTCTATCGTTGCCATTGGTTCGAATGGCTTGTCGGATAATGCTGCTAAAACCACCGATAAACTCCACTGTGGGACTATTCTCCTTGTTGGCGGATGGAGATTAAGCAGACCCTTGAGGAAACGTTTGGATAATGGGTGAGAAAATGCTGAATAACCTTGTATAAGGTCATGATTTGCCGATATCGCCGCCAGATAAACCTTTATCGACGTCTGTCGTAAGCCTCCTTCATGTAAAGACGTTAGGAAGGATAGAATCTCCTCTATCCCGCAGGAGCGCGGGGAGCCTCTTCCCTCGCCATAGAACGATTGAAAACGCCTCCACTTCGTATCATACGATCTTCTCGTGGACGGTTTTGTAGCTTCTCTGAGGATACTCTGGACAGGGGCCGGCAGATCTAGGTGTTGCCATCTTGCCGGATTCTCCACGCTGTCAGCTTTAGTTTCTGAGGGTTTGGATGGTGTACTCTGCCCCTGTCCATCGTGACGATGTCGTCTGTCCTTGGCATTTGGGCGTATTCCCCGTTGGCTAGATGAAGGAGGGGAGCGAACCAAGCCTGTCTCGGCCACCACGGGGTAATTAATATGGCGTCCGTCTTTCCGAGCCGTAGCATTGCCACCACCCTTGAAATGAGGGGAAACGGGGGGAAGGCATAAACAAGGCCCGGCCCCCAAAAGGTGCTGAATGCATCTCCCAGAGAGCCCTTTCCAGCCCCTGCCCTGGTGCAGAAGCGTTCGCAGATTGCATTTTCCGCAGATGCGAAAACGTCCATACTTGGGGTCCCCCATCTGCTGCATAGATTGGAAACTGCGATGGGGCTGAGCTCCCACTCGTGTGCACTGGAGAAATTCCGGCTGAGCTCGTCCGCATACACGTTGTCTGTTCCCGCTATATGCACGGCGGATAAACGTATGCCCTGCGAGATCGCCCAATCGAAAATGACCAACGTCAGGTCGAGGAGTTTCATGGAGCGTGTCCCTCCCTCCTTGTTTATGTACCAGACTACTGACATATTGTCTGATACAATCCTGACGTGGCTGTTTGACACATAGTCCTTGAAGGCTACCAATGCCTTCCGTACAGCTAACAGTTCTAGAAAATTGATGTGTCGAACCCTCTCCTTGGGGTGCCACTCTTCCTGTACCGTCAAATGTCCGCAATGTGCTCCCCATCCCCGAAGTGACGCGTCCGAGGTGATTGACCTGGACGGGCTTGTGTCTACAAACGGTAGTCCTAACTTTAAGTTCTTCGGGACCGTCCACCAACGGAGCGACTGGTGCAGGGACTCCGGGATGTTGACCCGCACCGTGTTGGGCTGACGTAAAGGGTCGTATACTGAGAGGAGAAACATCTGCAGTGGTCTCATCCGTAAGCGTGCCCACCTCACTACATAAACTGTGGAGGCCATAAGGCCCAGCAGTCTCTGCAAAGTAATTATCCTGTGAGAACTGACGCTCAGCATCTTCTGCGCCATATCGTGTATTCTGTAACGTCTGTCTTTGGGCAGAAAGGCTCTCCCCACTGTTGAGTCGAGCAGTGCTCCTATAAATTGGATCTTCTGTGTGGGTTGGAGTACCGATTTTTCCGTGTTTAGCACGAGGCCTAGGGACTTCAATAAGCTCGTCACCGTTGCAACATCCCGTACCGCTTGTGACTGGGATGGAGAGACGATCAGCCAGTCGTCTAAGTACGGGTAAATTTCTACCCCCAGAGGTCGCAGGTATGCGCATACGACTGCCATGCATTTCGTGAAAACTCTGGGGGCAGTCTTCAGCCCGAACGGCAGGACGTTGAATTGGAACATCTCCGTTCCGATGATGAACCTTAGGAAGCGTTGGTGGGCCGGATGAATGGGGATGTGAAAGTAGGCGTCTTTTAAATCCACAAGGGTGAACCACATATCCCCACGGAGCAATGGGAGGACAGATCCCAGAGTGACCATCCTGAACTTTTTGGGTATCAAGTAATCGTTGAGTAGCCTTAGATCCAAAATCGGGCGTAGGCCGCCATCCCTCTTTGGGACTGTAAAGTACCGGGAGTAAAAACCCCCGCTCCCCTCTGAGATGTTGACTGGGGCGATAGCCCCCTTCTGGAGGAGAGAGGCCACTTCCTGCAGCAGAATGGTGGAGGCAGGTGTGAACTTCAGCACTCCCGTTGGGGGGATAGTGGCGAACTCGATACGATATCCCTGTTGAACAATATCCAACACCCATTTGTCCGTGGTAATCCGGGTCCATGCCTTGTAGTAAGGGAGCAATCGGCGACGGAAGTGTGGGGGTGGCTGGTGGGGAGGTAAGTCAAAGACGTTGCTTTGGATTGGACTCCTGTCTGTTGCGGTTCTGTCTTGCTCTGTTTGGTTGGTACGACCGTTGGGAGCGGAAAGATTGTGACGGTTGGAAACGCGGTTGTTGCTGCTGTCGGAATGAGGGCTGGCGAGGTTGATAAAACTGCTGTCTTGGCCAGCGACGCGGGCGGTAAGTCTGTGATGGGGCCGGCTGGTAGAAGCCCATCTTTCTGGCCGTCATCCGCGCCTTCTGAATAGTATCCAATTGCGCGTCTGTCGTGGCATTAAATAGACCTTCTCCGTCGAATGGGAGGTCTTCTATCCTCGCCTTTGATTCCTGTGACAAATTCGACGAGCGAAGCCACGCATGCCGCCGCAGGGCTACTGATGCTACCATTGATTTAGATAGACAGTCCGCCATATGTCGCGCAGTGCTAAGCTCCTGCTTGGCTAACGCCGAGGCTTCCTGCTGGAAAACATGAGCCGCTACTTTTATTTTGTCAGGGAGGTGCGCGTGCAGTGCCGTGACCTTCTCCCATATAAAAAGGTGATAACGCGCCATGAGTGCCTGGTAGTTGGCGATCTTAACTGCCAATGCAGCCGAGGAGTAGACCCTTCTCCCGAACGCGTCGAGCTTCCGTCCCTCCTTATCGACCGGTGCAGAGTGGGATTTAGATGTTCTTCCCTGGGCCGACTCTACAACCACTGAGTTCGGCTTGGGGTGCTGTAGAAGAAACCCTGCGTCTTTCTGTTGAATCTTATACAGGGCGTCGACGCGTTTTGATACTGGTCCTGTGGACGCCGGTGTGTGCCAAGACTCTTTCAACGTACGCAGTAGTGTTGGTAAGAGCGGCATGGCTGATACAGAAGTGGTGTCACTGTACATGACGTCATACGCCACATCAGTCGCGGGGTCCTCTGATTCTGGGACCTCAATCCCCAAAGACTCGGCCAAGCGTTGCATTTGGTCCATGAACGAAACCACCTCCACGGATGGCGACGCACGCTTGTCGGTGCTCACGTTCTCGTTCGGCGAGGGCATTGATGGGTGTATCACTGCTGACGCCTCCGAAGAGTCAGATGCATAATCCTCTTCCGATGTAGGCTGTGGCGCTCGAATGACCATGGCCCCGAGGGGGGGCACCGGAGACTCGGGCCTGGGTTCAGCATGGCAAGGCGCTGAGATAGACGCAGACGGAGGTCGCCTAGGTGGCAGCGGTGGCACAAATATTGGGTCCGCATCCTGAAGTCTCCTCCCCGTAAACTGGTCAAATAACGGTTTTCTTGGAAGCGGCTCAGGCTGTGAGGACCACGACCTGACAGATCTTGGGGAACCCCGGCCCCACTCCTCCGCCGGTATCGACTCTGCTGTTCCTAGAGGAGAATGGTGTGGAGGAGTCCAGGTTGCTAGAGGATCAAAGGGAAATTCCCCTAACTCTGACGTCGGAGATACTGCAAGCCGTGCCGATGTCGAGGGGACTTGCCGCGTTTCCCGAGGTGATTCCGGGCGTTTTATCTTCTTCGGTACCGAGGGGGGTCGATCCCGACGCGCCGGTACCGGAGGGGTCGACGTCGACGGCCATGCAACCGGTATCGACACCGAAGCCGCCGGCGACGGGAGCGATCTGGTCATCGGTGTCGGCGAGGTGGTTGGTACCGACGCAGCCTTCGGTGTCTGTTTGCGTCCCAGCGACGTCGTTTCCGACTGCGTGTGCCGATGCTTCGGCTTCGATGACCCTTTCTCCTTCTCCTTCTTTCGCTTGTCTTCTGTCACCCGTATTGGGTCTTTTTTCTGCCGCTTCGCCTTGCCCGCATCAGCGGGAAGGGAGGGCTTAGATCTTTTTGGGCGTGAGCTCGACTCCGTCTGGGGCTCCGCGCTCGACGTCGGTACCGTCCTCGGTACCGAGCCCGGTACCGAGGCGGGAATGTCCACCGTTTCCAACGCCCGCTTCCATAGCAGCGCCCTGAGCTTGTTAGCCCGATTCTTTCTTGTTTGTCTCGAGAAGCTGAGGCAATGCGGGCAGGTATCCACAACATGGGCTTCCCCTAGGCAAAGGAGGCACTTGGAGTGTCCGTCTGAAAGCGTTAGCTTTGCCTTGCAGCCCGTGCAGCTTTTGAACAACGAAGTGTGCGCCATCTTAGAGGCCATGTTTTGGCGGGAAGACAACTGGTTCGCGGGGGGGGGGGGTTGGGTTTACCTCCTTGGAGGTTACTTCCACGGAGAACCCCGGTGATCCGAGAGCCGCAAAAGGCGGACCCCTATCTATATATTAAGAAACAACTATATACACTATAACTCTAATATAACATAAATAGTAATTTAAAAATTTTTTTTTTTTTTTTTTTTTAGGTTAAAGAAGAAAGAAGAAGTAGAAGAAGAAAAAGATGAAGAAAAGCTCAGAAGAAAGGCAAAAGAGCGGAAGAAATATCAAGTTCTAAGCTACGAACGGATCAGTGAGTTCCCTGTGAGGCAACCAGCAAGGCGGTCGAAGAAGAACTGAGGTAGGCGGGAACCCAGGCATGCGCGATAGGACGGAGGGGGGGAGGGGTTCCCGCCAATAATTTCTAAGCTTTAGAAGTTCCGAGGTGAGGCTCGGCGTCGGCGCGAGCCCATAGTGTGTGATGCACAGAGACCACGAAGAAGAACAACAGAATCCCAGTCATGTCTCAGGTACCCAATACTTCGTGCAGACACTCAAAACTTGCTGATTAATGGACAGGGGTACCTGAGCAGAGAGATTTAATAT
The DNA here is from genome assembly GCA_029215795.1 of Anniella stebbinsi. NCBI lineage: Eukaryota > Metazoa > Chordata > Lepidosauria > Squamata > Anniellidae > Anniella > Anniella stebbinsi. The sequence goes on along the minus strand of JARDYH010000002.1, from coordinate 71,440,556 downwards.
ATCAACAATAAAAATAAATACCAATAAAGCTATTATATTACTATGAGAAAATGTCATACCTGCACCAGGAATGATAGCTAACTTTGTTTCAACTAGACCCATTTTTGCAGAAGAGGCTATAAAAAAGGAGAAAAAAAGATGTTAGTTCTTGTGAAATTACAAGTTGTTTTAACAAAATGAACAGGAACATTTAAAATAACCTGCCAACACACTGAACCTTTAAGACAAAAATAAAAGCCACTAAAGGGGACATTTATTTATGGAGACAAGACAAAAAACCAAATACAGCCTTTCAATAGGTAACAATGCCCTCCAGTTTTAACATAAGACCACCACTGATGTAGGAAAATATGTATATTGTTAAATTTAACATATTCATGGCTCCATTCCTGTACAAAGTGAGAAGCTAAAACTGGCATGAAATGCAGAATATATATGCACGTGCTCATCTTATACGATTGTGTGCATGCAGTTGTCCTATGTAAAATGGACATCTATGCATAAAATACTCACTCTAGTCACTTGAGATTAAGAAACAAATATAAATGTTCAGAAAAGAGGTTTGTTACCATGGGGGAAATGCTTTTGTCTGTTTGCATGCGAGTGGGGGAAATTAGGAAGCATATTCTTTCGGTGTGCTGGTTTGAAAGAGAGGTAGTTTATGTTGCTAATTGCAAACTTCTGCCAATCCAATACACACATTTCCAGATATAGGGCTGATATTTAAGTATTTCAGATTTGATGCCAGAGGACCTTAGTTTAGCAACACCCTACAGCAGAAAGATCTTTTCTTTTGGTTCCCTCAACCTCTGTAAGCATTCAAAGTACTTTGAAAATTTCAGGGAATTCCCCACATTAGGTCATTCGTTCTACTCATTCATTTGAATAGCTTAACATAGTAAGAGTACAATCGTAAGCAAGTCTACTTGGAAGTACATCTCAGAGCTCCATCACACCAGCAATTTATTGCACTCTTGCCATGCCTGGTATGTGTTTTTGCAGCGCAGTATTCACATAACGTAGTCCCTGTCCTGCGCTCATCTCGCCTCTTCCCCTTCATTTTCCATCTTAGTTTGGAGCAGGGAAAGTCTGTTTTTCCCCCTCAGTGCACAATAAAGCCGCTCCTCCCTCCCATGTATTGCTGTCCTTGCTCCGATATCGTACCATTCCGAGTTTTGTTGGGGGCATGTGTGTTAAATGGCAGTCTCGCTGACAAGAGGAGGGCAAGGTGGTTCTCCACTCAACTGCTTAACCGTGAAGGGAGAGGAACAGAGGGCGCCCAAACACCTTGTTGAGAAGGCAAGCGAAGCCGCCACTGCCCTTTCAACTCTATGGTTCTTACTCCTGCATAGGCATGTCTAGGTTTTCTGACCAGAACAATGTCGGCTTCCCCTTGCCATGCCAACATTGACCACAAACTTCTCCAAAAACTAATTGTAATACCTTCTCTTCGCTTATATTGTTTAATATGATCTTAGGGGAAAGCATAGTGTGTTGTGCAGTTTCAGGCTGCCGTACTACTAAGTTCGCGCAGAAATAATAATATATATGTTTTAAAAAATTAACTGCAGGAGGAAGGAGAACATAGGGGGCAGGGAGGAAAATTTCACTGGCATAGTAGCGATACAGGTGAAAAGATACATTTTATTTATTTATTTATTTATTGCATTTTTATACCACCCTATAGCCTAAGCTCTCTGGGCGGTTCACAAAAATTAAAACCATAAAATCATTTTAAAAATATAAAACAAGCCACAATCCAAAAACAACAAATAACAAACAATCTAAAAACACAACCAGAATAAAACCAGAATAAAACCAGCAGCAGGAATTAATACAGATTAAAATACAAATTTAAAACAGCAAGGATTAAAATTGAGTTAATTTAACTGTTAAAATACTGGGAGAATAAAAAGGTCTTCACCTGGCGACGAAAAGAGCACAAAGTAGGTGCCAGGCGAACCTCTCTGGGGAGCTGAAATAGCGCAACATCGCACAGACATGAAAGTGCCCAGCACTCGATTCGCTAAGGAAACAGAGGGGGAAACCATGGACGCAAACTGGGGGGGGGGAGTAGGCGTGATGGAGCCCTCAGTTGCTCAAATCACAGGAGGAGGACAAAAGGCCCCCCTTTTAGAAGGCTTTGGGGGAACATGATTTGAGGAGTCAGGGGGTAAAACTTCTACATTTCGTTAAAGGGCCCTTACTTTTTCTTCTAATTCAAATACTAAGAACATAGTCGTATATATGCATACTGAAGATAAAAGTTCAGTGGGGCTTACATTTAGGATTGCACCCTAAGACGTGAACCCCAGACTATTAGCTTCTCTGAATCCTCAAGGCTACCAGATCTAGAACTCCTGACTTTGTACAGTAATGGCGCTCCACTATTTGTCAATTCGTCAATGTTGTATCTCAAAGCTGAAAAGGAATAGTCATATCACATTGGAGCAGTCTAACCAGGACTTCTTAAATAAACAAACAAGTGTTCAAGATGTCAATGTTCTTCAGCAGAGAATCTCTTCATCCACCCCTCCTGTGAATTCTTTCCTTTAGATCAGGTCCTAGAGAACAACATTTGTCATATGATAATCTCACCTGAGCTAGGTATTCTTAAGAAATAGCAGCCATGAAAGGCCTGATCCAAACCACAGCACAATGTGGAAGAAGTTTGGCCATTCACCCTATGCCATTTATATGCCAAAATCCTCACTACAGAAACTGCTGTTTGCCACTTTCAGTGACAAAACGGCATGAGAGAGAAGGGTCAATCTTTCACAGCTTCTATTTCTAAACAGAAACCTAATCCATCACATGGCATTGTCCAGTTGGGGCCTTAGACATACAGGGTGAAGGAAGCCAGGAAAATAAATCCTAAATATTTTATTGTGCCCTCATTCTTTTTTCAGGATGGAGAACAACTTCCCTTTTGATCCAGGAGGCATAGCATCAACCATTAGATAGAGAAAGGGAAGAGAAACTATGTCCAGATAACTTAATTTGCTTAGTTTGTCAGAAAAAGCTGAAGTACAATGGCACAGCCTATGTAATAGGCAGCAACTTTTCCCTTTCTCAAAGGACAAGACATGACATTTCAGAACCTTCAATGCCCTTGTAATACATCTAAGATAAAACTGTATGTACAGACTTCAGCTTATATAACAACATGGCCACCTATTAGATAGAGATGCATAATAGATGAAACAAATACAGGCATCAACAATGACACTTGTATTCTTGCCCCATGATGAGAAAGACTTGTGGCAGCCTAAGACAAGGTCTCCCTAGTGCAGCTATTTCGATAAAAACAGAAACCGCAGGGATTTCTCCCACTGTTTCTGTTTCTTATCCAAGCCTCTGAGAAAGTGAGGCAAGTTTGGCCTCTTCCTCCAGCCCTCTATGCTTACTATAGAACTCAAGGAAGTGGTGGGATCTTGCACAAAGGTTTGGAGAAATGCCTGCTGCTTCGCTCCCTCTCCAACGCTTTTTGCAAGACCCCATCTTCCTCCAGCCCTCCATGCTTTCTACAGGGTTCAAGGAAGAGAATTTTTTTTCCAATTTATAGAAACATTGGAGAAGAACAGAAACAAATTCTGTTTATTCTGTCCTTCTCAAAAGTTAGAAAAGTATTTTCTACTCCCTCTAGCAATCAGAGGACTTGGAAGAGAGAAGGGTTTTCCCTTTTTATACTGAGATTTATTTGCATAAGAAAAGACATGAAGACAAGATTCCATTTCTCTCCCAAGCCCCGTGCTATTGCCGGAGGACTTCATACATTTATTACATTTCTATACCGTCAAGATCAAAAGCTCTCCTGGGAAAGTGGTGGAATCCTTTTACTCCCGCTGCAGTTTCGGGAAGGTAAAATACAGCACAGAGACTCCTGCTTTTTCTTAACTTATCCATTTGGCAGCGCAAAAGAAAGAAAACCTGGCCTCTTTCAAAGAATGATACAGTTGAAAGTCCTTAAATGTGTGCCTGACAAATGGTTCTCTATAGGCAATGATGCCCTCAAAGGGGCATCTCCTGAAGATCTTAATACCTGGGCAGGTTCATAATAATACAGGCAGTCCCTCAGATAGCCAGGTCTTAAGCTGTTTATAGCTTTCAAGGTTGACAGCAATTGGCAACCAGCACAGATCTTCCAAGGTAAATGTAATATAGTCCCAACACTTTGCTCCAATTTTATAGATTCATTGCTACATTTTGCAGAAGTTGTAGCTTCCAAACACACTTCAAGGACACTCCCACATAAAGCAAAGGGGGTGGGAACAGAATTGGTGGCAAGGAAAAACAGAGGCTTGACCCCTGACAAGGTGATAGACATCAGAGATCCATTATTTTGTATCCTATTCAAGATTTGTTCAAGGAAAATAGAGTGTTTTGAAGTTCTTTTGAGAGCCAGTGTGGCATGTTGAAAGCAAACTAGCTTTAAATTGCCACCTACCTGTAAAGCTGACTGAGTGACCTTGAATAACTATTTCTAAAACTACTACTCTCGAATTACTGTAAGAAGCTTGGGGTATAAACTCCTAAAACAAATAAGTAAAATATTGTGAAAATAAAATGGGATAGGCCCACATATCCTGTACTCCTTGGGGGGAAGAATGGGGTAAAGATGTAACTATATTATTCTTGAATAGACTCATATCATCAGTGTCTGACGTTATGAAACAGGAGTGGCCAACTTGTTGCCTTCCAGATATTTTGGCCTACAGCTCTCATCACCCCTTGCCATTGGCTAGGCTGACTTGGGCTGATGGGAGTTGTAGGCCAAAACATTTGGAGGGCCACAAGTTGTCTGCTCTTGTTATACAACAAGTTATTCAAGCAAATATTTCTTTATAGTGTCAGAGACTACAACCCCTCCTCGACCCCTGTGATTGGGTTAAAAGTTCAGCCCTATTGATGCTTAGAAATGTCACTTGCCAAGGCTCAGTTCCCCACTCCCAACTCCTCCTCTCCCCCTCCCTAATCTTAAGCAAATTGTTACATTTCCAAAACAAGCTGTCTGGCCTTCAGAATTGTTCAGATCAGTCTGAAGCGATTCAGACCAATCTGCCCCACTTTGCATCAATTTGGATCCAATCAGAATCACCCCGCGTCAGTTTGGAATTTGGATTCAGAATTGGAACCAAAGCAGTGGACAGCCCTATTTTCCACTCAAGTTTCTTTCCCCTATTATTTTCGTTCTCAAATACATCTCTTTCGAAACACATTTTTCCTTAACTTCTCTTCACCCTAGAACACCAAATGTATTTTCTTAAAAAGTCTTCCACTTCTTACCAATAAAATTTGATTAAAATAGTATATATGGTACTAAATATACTGCTACGAGAGGACAAAGGAGCTGAAGATATCAGGAGATGCAATAAATGGAGGTGGGAGTGGCTCTCAACTGGGGAAAGGGACCAGTCTTGGCTGCTAACACATGAACAGGTGGCAACGTTGGTGCTGACTATTTGCCTCATTTTTTTCTCTTCTCAAGGATATCTAGGCAATAGCAAGAACACTCAGTGACTGGGTTCACACAACAACCCACACGCAAGGTTGAATGTGGGTTGTCGTTGAACAGTGGAGTTGTTGTGTTACGTGAACCCAGCCACTCTAACAAACCATGGTTTGTTAGCCAAGAACAACCCACAGTTCACATGCCCAAGCCAACAACAAACCATGGGTTCTCTTTGTTGGTTATCTGCAGTTAACAAACCATGGTTTGTTAGCATGGCTGGGTTTACACAAGACAACAACCCACATTTCAACAACAACCCACGGTTCAACGACAACCCACAGTTCAACCCATCCTCAACCTTGAGTGTGGGTTGTTGCGTTGTGTGAACCCAGCCAGTGGCTTTTCAACTACCTTACCTGTGGCAAGTCTGGTGGGCAACTGGGTTGTTGTTTTTTAGTCAGTAACTTAGGCACTCCCCTAATGCATTGACTTATATGCCAGTACCTGCACCTACACTGAAAAAAGTTATAAACCATTTGTTTGAATTGGATTTATCTGTTCGACATGCTCACCAAAAAGTATCTTGCCAATGAAAAGCTGCAAAAGTTACGCACTATGTTCTTACCTCAGATATATAAAAATTACACGGAAGAAATCCATTATTCAAAAATAAAATCACTTTCCTAAGCAAGAAATAGACAAGCTTTCTATAATACTAAGAGTGCTATAACTATAAAATAAGACTACACCTTACCTGCCACTCTTACGTCACAGGCTAAAGCCAATTCCAGGCCACCACCTAATGCAATGCCATCTATTGCAGCAATAGTTGGCACTGGAAGATTAGCTGAAAAGGAAAGCAACAATTAGCACCACATAGATACTGGAATCATTTGTCTAGTACATTTCATTTAGCCCTTAAGGCATTTTTTTCTAACACAAAGTTGATTTCCTCAAATTACTGTTTTCTGTAAGCCTGTTTTTTTCTCACTGCAATCTAAACTCTGACCAAAAGATATCTGGGTTACTGATGGCGATCAAAAACTAAATGGCAGGATGATTTAAAATTCAGGATAGAGACTTAGCAGTCTTCACTTAGAATCATTGAATAGTAAAGTTGGAAGGGGCCTATAAGGCCACCGAGTCCAACACCCTGCTCAATGCAGGAATCCACCTTAAAGCATACCTGACAGATGGTTGTCCAGCTGCCTCTTGAATGCCTCTAGTGTAGGAGAGCCCACTACCTTGCTAGCTAATTGGTTCCATTGTCGTACTGCTCTAACAGTCAGGAAGTTTTTCCTGATATCCAGATGGAATCTGGCTTCCTGCAACTTCAGCTCATTATTCCATGTCCTGCACTCTGGGATGACTGAGAAAAGATCCTGGCCCTCCTCTATGTGACAACTTTTCAAGTATTTGAAGAGCGCTATCATGTCTCCTCTCAGTCTTCTCTTCTCAAAGCTACACATGCCCAGTTCTTTCAGTCTCTCCTCATAGAGCTTTGTTTGCAGACCCCTGATAATCCTTGTTGCCCTCCTATGAACCCTCTCCAGCTTGTCTGCATCATTCTTGAAGTGTGGTGCCCAGAACTGGACGCAATACTCAAGATGAGGCCTAAACAGTGCCAAATAGAGCCCTGTGTGATTTGGAAGCTATACTTCTATTAATGCAGCCCAAAATAGCATTTGGTTTTGGCTCATATTCAGCTTATGATCTACAACAATTCCAAGATCCTTCTTGCTTGTAGCATTGCTGAGCCAAGTATCCCCCATCTTGTAACTATGCATTTGGTTTCTTTTTCCTATGTCTAGAACTTGGCATTTATCCCTATTAAATTTCATTCTGTTGTTTTCAGCCCACCACTCCAGCCTATCAAAATCACTGTGGAATTTGTTTCTGTCTTCCAGGGTATTAGCTATCCCACCTAATATTGTGTCATCTGCAAATTTCATAAGCATTCCCTGTACCTCCTCATCCAAGTCATTAATAAAAATGTTGAAGAACACTGGGCCCAGGACTGAGCCCTGCAGCCCCACTCGTTACCTCCCTGCAGTTTGAGAATGTACTATTGATAAGCACTCTTTGAGTCCGGTTTTGTAGCCAACTGTGGATCCACCTAATAGTTGTTCTATCTAGCCCACTTTTAGTTAGCTTGCTGATCAGAATGTCATGGGGTACTTTATCAAAGGCTTTACAGAAGTCAAGATATATCATGTCCACAGCATTCCCACAGTCCAGAAGTGAGATTACCCGATCACAGAATGAGATCATATTAGTCTGGCATGATTTGTTCTTGACAAATCCATGCTGGCTTCTAGTAATCACTGTATTGTTTTCAAGGTGCTTACAGATTGACTTCTTTATAAGCTGCTCCAAAATTTTCCCAGGGATTGATGTCAGACTAACTGGTCTGATAACTTAACTAGGAAGAGTTCCTGGATCTATGTATATAATGGTGAGGCAAGTAATTCTGTTAGACCTGCCAAGTGAGAGTGACTATATGACCAAGAAACATGGAGATAGCTTTCTTTACACAAGAACTTGGCCTTGCTTCTTAAGATGGAGAAGCACTGATATGGGTTTTTCAGAAAAATTTTCATTTGAATTTTTCCAGAAAATTTCCCTAGGCAAATGTTCCTATGCAAATTAGAGTTACAAACACACATTCATACTTGTGAACAACAGAAAAATAAATACACCCGTAATGCAGCAATAATTACATCCACCCCAGTAGCTTTGTCTCAGGGTCAAGGGAAGCACTAAAGGGAAAAAGAAATGAGGAAGGAAACTGACAAGTGTCAGTTCATGACATCATACAGTGAGAGGAAGAAATTGCCAAGCAGGATTTCAACATTTACAGAGGGAATACTGATCTATACTGCTGATAAGACAAAAGAATGTAAATAGCAGACAGGCAAATGTGTGCACTTGCGCACAGCAGTAAAAACCCAAAATGAACCATTTACGTACTTCCAAAGCACCACTGAAAAAATTGTTGTGAAGAAGTTTCAGTGGAGAAATGTACAGCACTGACAAGGGAGGAAGTGGCAGTAGAGACATGGGGAAGAGTGGCCATATTTTCCCCTGCTCTTGACAGGCAGCTCTGTAGGTGCTTAGGATAAGTCACTCACAAGCCAGTGTGCCAGGTTTGCACATCACAAGCCACCCTGAATAACCCAATGACAACCCATGAGTTCTCAGGGTGGCTTCTGCATGATTAACAAACCAAGCTGAAGAAACTGCACTGGGTTTGGGTGTCAGAATAAACCATTCTGAAACAAACAATGGTGATAACCCACAAGGCTTATTATGTCATGTGAACCAGGTTAAAAGGATTTATTTGCAGGTTCAACAGTCACAGAATAGTCTTTCAGTAACGTTGGGCAGAAATTTTCCACTTCAAAAAACACATTATTTTATAAACTGAATTAATGATATATTGAATGGATACAATATAGTGAATGGATGCACTACTCTCAATGGAAAGTTTGAAGTTATAATTATTTTTTCAGTTGACTATGCCTTGGTAGCATATATCTAATATACAGCTCTTTAGGCATGCTAAAGTTGGTATGTTACAGTTGTCTTCCTTTAAAATTGAAGAAATGTAAGGGAAATATATGCAGTCGATATGGAATATTTCCAAGTAAAGTTTTGAATATAACATTTAAATCACATTAGTAGCCCAATTCTATGTATATCTATTTGAATTCAGTCCCAAATATTTTAATGGACTTAACTTCCAGGTAAGTGTGCATAAGATTGCAACAGGGAGAACAATCCTATGATCCCAGAAGAGTGTCCCAAGGACCATAGGATTCTTCAGAGACCCTCATCCAAGGCATTGGCCCTGCTATGACCTTAGAAGCAGGACTCCAGAATCTAATCCCTCCCTCTGCCCCCGTGCAGCTGGCACAGAAAGAACCAAGCAACTCTTTCCAAAGTTACAAAAGCAGCCTAAGAGGTCCTTGGAGAAGTCAGAAAAAGGAGTGTTTTCAGTGAGCGAGGAGAAGAAAGGCCAGGATATGATTTTCCTATGGGTGCACCAGTCCCAGCGCCGCCAGCAGGACTCTTTTAGATAGGCATAGAGGCCCATCTAGAGAAAAAAAAAAACAGAACAGCAGGAGTAGGGAGAGGAATAGATCGCCTACATTGCTCCTCTCATCTGGTTGGCAGTAGCCCCAGAGGGCAGAGGCTTCTGTCTAACAAGAGCACAACCCCATAGATTGTCCCTTAAGTATGTTTTATTGGGGGGGGGGGGGAATTCTTAAACAGGTTTTTCAGTTCATCTATTATTGGTTACTGAAAAAAACTGTGATACATTTAGTAAACAAAACTAAGAAAGTAACTCAAACATGCTAAATCAGATCCCCACTGATTTGGGGCATCACAAAACAAAACAAAAATTCTATATCAATTTTTTTTTTCAAAAAATCCACATCACTGGATTTTAAAAATTACCCATGGCACAAATATACATGCAAAAATATATACTTCGTATGAGATGAACAGTCCTTTGACCTGTTTGTATTAACTGAGGGCCTGATCTGAATAATTATTTCTCCAGTTTCAAACAAGCAATATGTTCCCACTGGATTTTATAAACATAACAAAATATTGATGTTCTGTTTTAGTCAAGTACTTTTAATATACACATGGGCCTGCATAAATAATAAAAAACTCACATTAGAATACAAAAGTAGACATTTAGACTTGGTGTTTCTGTACTGCAAAACATGCTACTCTATTTTTAGAATTAAAAAAGCAATACTAAATATAGCAGGCTTTGATGTTTTTCCTCAGTCATACGGCCTACAATCCATAGCTTCCACCTCAGTTTAAATGCTTATTTTTATATTAAAGCGGTGTTTAGTCGGTACATCAACAAAGATTAGGTATGGAGTCAAATATCCTGGCACAAAAAGAGAAAGCAGCAAACAGTTATGATTGCTAGAAAATATTTAGATCTGAAGTACTTAAAAATTTCCATCACTTATGGATGGCAGAAGAATAGTAGATGAATGACATATACAAAATAAAATTATTGAAAGGCATACAACACTTGGCCCTGTTTTATGTAAGATTTAGATTTGATTGTATTAAGCCATCAAATTGAACATGTTTGTTCAAGACAGTTTTCTGCTTTGCTTTGTAATCCAACAACCTCCAGTTCCTGACAAACATTTTATTTGATAATTATAATATCAATTTAAATGCTTAATTTTAATTTTGACAATAAAGCTAGCTGCTCATTTTGTTGCAATAAATCTGCATATCTATGCAGCCATTAAGAATGCACATTTACCAACTCCATCTCATACACCAGTTTTGCCTTATCTTCAAAAAGTGTCCATGGTCATTCATGTCCTTCAGGTTGGATTACTATGAAGTGCTCGACATTGGGCTGCCCTTGAAGGTAGTCTGGAAATTTCGATTGGTCCAAAATGTTGCTGTATATCACTTCAAACCTTCACCAACAGCTCCAGTTATCAATTTGTTTCCAAGCTTAATTCAAGGTGCTAGCTTTGGCCTTTAAAGTTCTAAATGGCCAGAGCTTCAGAGTAACTTTGGAATCACCTTCTTCCACTTCCACTACAGAATGTTCCTTTCTTGTCTGAGGTACAGTGAATGGGCACAAGAGATACAGAGTTCCTGGTTGTGGCACCCAAACTGTAAAACAGCTTGCCTAGGGAGATATGCTTGGCACCCTCAATGCCTCCCTCATAACAGACAGTGTAAACAATTTTATACCACAGAGTATTCTACTAATGGATCTCGCTGATGTTTTAACTGCTGTTCTTTTCTATTTTATTGTTCATTTGTTATTATTTTGTAGTAGTTGTGAGCCATCTTGAGTACATTATGATGTAGAAAGGTGCAAAAATCATATGAATAAAATAAAATAATCTAATAAGAGTTCTAACGTATCAGAATAGGATCCCTCTAGTTTGGCATTCTGTTGGCAACAGCAGCCAGGTGAAGGCAATAGCTGTCTTCTATTGTTTGTCCCTAATATCTGGTATCCAGATAAATATCACATATGAACATGGAGTCTCTATTTATTTTTTTGCCCCAACACAAAGATCTAGACTGACACTACCAAGAGATTCTGGGACAATAGTATACTCTATTAATATTAGTATGGTATATTCTATTAATATATAGTACAGTGTATTCTAATAATAAATTCGCAATTGCTTCATTTCAGGTGAGGCAGTACTTACTGAAGGGAGTTCTAAAACACGTTTAAAACTTAACTGTATGGTCTTAACATAGGCTTTAAAAATAAAAAAGCTAGAATTTAATAGTCCATTTATGCTTGTGTTATTAAATGTGCCTTTTGAAATAGCTTTGAAAGTCAGGTTTATTCCTAAAAGAAAAAACTTCAAAGCGTTGTGCATAAACCATTAAATTGTCATATTATGACTTCCTAATTTTAAGATAGATTATTTAATATAACATAAAAACTTCTGTTTTGCAATATATACCAGTCTAATTTTTACCAGGTGACAAAAAGCATGAAACTAAGGCATGAAACAAAAACTCTAATCTACGTCAAGAATGATCATCTTGCAAGGTGATTTGACAACAGTGCCAAGATAATACAGTAAGAAGCAGCTTTATTCTTAGAAGAAAAAGTGTGAGAGACCACAAAATTAGACATTTTAAAATTGATTTAAAAGTATTATTCCACTTAAAGAACAGAAAGAATACAATTCTATTCCTATAAAGATACCATATCCCTGAAATATTTCTTGTTATTTTTCTCAGCACCTGACAAAGTTTCTAGTCCATGGGGGCACTTCACGGTCTTTAACATACCCTAGACTGTGGCTTTTCCTCAACAAAGTGGCTCAGGCCTAATCCACACCAAGCACGATATAGCACTATGAAAGAAATATGAAGGCAGTACCGTATTTCCTCGATTCTAGGACACACCTTTTCCCCCATGTTTATGTCTGTAAAAATGGAGTGCGTCTTAAAATCGATGGCGTCTAAGAATCGCCAGATTTCTCCAGCGCCACCCTGGTCTGCGCCGACCCGGTCCAACAGCGCCAGCGCCGGGGAGGCCGCTGTCAGCGAGGAACAGCCTTCCCCACTCACCTCCACTGCAGCCCTGGTCCTCTGCGCCAGCGCCGCTTGCAGCGGCCTCCCCAGCTCATTCACTGCCACAGCAGCCGTCACCCCGGGCCAAGATCCGCCTCCCTCCCCCCTTCGCTGCCCCATTGTGGGCGACCCTCCTCAGACCTCCGGCCAGGTGCTGCTTCCGCCGTCGTTGTCGTCCCCTCAGTCCATCCAGGGATGGGGTGGGGGAGACAGGCAACATTATGAAGGCGGAGGAGGAAGAAACAGAGGGGCTAAGAGGAAAGGAATCAACCGAGGGGAGGCTGCCGCCTCGTCGCCCGCCCCGCGCTGCACATGGCAGCAGCTCCGTTTCCTCACACACAGCAGCACATACACACACAAAAGGAGGGCGGAGGCTGCACCAATCACAGCAAAAGCGACATCGAACAGCCCCTGAGGAGAGGCGCTCCGGCGGGCAGGTTTGTTTCTACTTTGTAGTAACGCCGCGTTTCCAGGCCAGGGAGTTTCTTCCTCCTCCGCCTTCGTAATGTTGCCTGTCTCCCCCACCCCACCCCTGGACAGACTGAGGGGACGACGACGAGGGAAGCAGCACCTGGCCGGGGTCTGAGGAGGGTCGCCCACAACAGGGCAGCAAAAGGGGGAGGGAGGCGGATCTTGGCCAGGGGCGACGGCTGCGATGGCAGTGGATGAGCTGGGGAGGCCGCTGCAAGCGGCGCCGGCGCCGGGGACCAGGGCGGCAATGGAGGTGAGTGGGGAAGGCCATTCCTTGCTGGCAGCGGCCTCCCCGGCACTGGTGCTGGCAGACCCGGGTGGCGCAGACCGGGGCAGCACTGGCGGGGAGGACCGGCGCGGTGGGGGTGCGTTTTACAATCGACGCAGTGCTTTTTTCCTGACGGTAGCCCTAAAATTAAGGTGCATTTTAGAATCGATGGCATCTTAGATTCGGTGAAATACGGTATATAAGAGGCAGGAGCCACACCAAGCAGGAAATAGCACTATGAGAGTGGTATATGGTATGTGTCATCGGTCCCAACAGTTGTCAGTGCCCTTCAATACCTCTATAAAGCAGTAGTGTGGCTCCTGCCTCTTATATACTGCTTTCATAGTGTTATATCCTATTTGGTGTGGATTATGCCCCAGTAGCCAATCCCCACAACCAATGATGAAATTGTTCTTCCAGGTTCAAATGTCACAACAATCCAGCATAGATCAAATAACTCTTAGATCAAGCCACGGGTTGTCAGGGTGGTTTGTTGCCAAAAAGTAAGCCACTCTGCAGGAAGCAGTCTCGATTCGGACAACATGACAACCCATCGAGGCTAGCTAATCCTATACATCTATACTCAGACAAAAGGATATGCATTCACCGCAACATTTGGAAAACAGCCCAATTTGGCGCAGAACAATTTGGCGTCCATACACTTCAACTCAGATCCAAATCCGAAATTGAATTCAGAAAGCCAAATCTTCATACCTCCTCCATTGATTGTTATTGGAAATAAACAACAGGTTATAACCCTTTTTCTCTTTGACTGGGTTTGGACAATATAATAATGAACGGTGGTTTAAATAGTCGACGTTTGGTTATTTAAACCACTGTGGGTTATCATGTTGTGTGGAAGGAGTTTTTTAACCAACGGTTGGTTATTTTGCTAAAATAATAATAATAATAACAACAATAATAATAATAATAATTTCTTACCCGCCTCTCCCTCCGGATCGAGGCGGGGAAATGCAGGTTGCTTACCTGTAACGGTAGTTCTTCTAGTAGTCATCTGTGCAGTCACACACTATGGGCTCGTGCCGGCACCGAGCCTCATTCCGGAAACTTCTAAAACCTAGACTCTTGGCGGGAACCCCTCCCCCCACCATCCTATCGCGCATGCTCGGGTTCCCGCCTACCTCAGTTCTATGAGACCATATTTGCCTCGCGAACGAGATAGATGGAATTATTAAAAATAGAAGATGTGCACTGCATGTCAGCGATAACCTCTGTGACCATTAACGTAGCGAGGTCTAGAGGGGGCAGTGGGTGGGTTGTGTGACTGCACAGATGACCACTTGAAGAACTACAGTTATAGGTAAGCAACCTGCATTTCTTCTTCGTGGTCTCTGTGCATCACACACTATGGGCGAGTAACAAGCAATCACTTACCGGAGGAGGGTAGAGCTCGCTGTAACATTACTGTAGAACAGAAGACAGGACGGCCTGGCCGAAGGAGGCATCGTTCCTGGCTCTGGTGTCAAGTTTATAATGAGACACAAATGTGGATGCATTGGACCACGTAGCCGCTCTGCAGAGCTCAGGGATAGAAATTCCACGATCCAATGCAGTGGAGGTAGCTAAGGCTCGCGTGGAGTGAGCCTTCAAGGCATCTGGAGGATCTTTCTGTGCCAATTGGTACGCCAGAGTAATAGTTTGCACAATCCATTTGGCGAATCTCTGGGTAGAGACAGGTTGTCCTTTCGTCTTACCCCCATAACAGACGAAAAGCCGGTCTGACTTGCGGAAGGATGTCAATCGGGCTTTATAGAAGGCCAAGGCACGTCTCACATCCAGAGAATGCAGCTTAGAGCTAATAGAATCTGTTGAAGCTTGAAAAAAGGTAGGGAGAACTATGTTCTGATTAATATGAAAGCTAGATACGACCTTAGGGCGAAAAAACGGACCCGGTCGGAGGACCACCTTGTCTCGAAAGAATTGAGTGTAGGGCGGGTCTGCCATGAGAGCGCATAGTTCTGAGGCTCGTCTCGCCGATGTAATCGCCACCAGAAAGGTGACCTTGAGAGTTAGTAGCCTTATGTCAATGGTCGCCAGTGGCTCAAAGGGCTTGGCAGTTAGCACTGCCAGCACCACGGATACACTCCATTGAGGTACCATAGGCCATAAAGGCGGATGCAAATTACAGTCCCTTCAGGAAGCATTTCGAGAGGGGGGGTGTGAACATTGAAAATGTTTGCATCAGGTCGTGTCTTGCCGAGATAGCAGCTAGGTAAACTTTGATTGAAGTAGCCTTTAGTCCTGCTTCGTGCAGTGAATGTAGGAAAAGCAGAATGCCCGAGATCTCAGCTGAAACTGGTTCAAGGCCTCTTTCGGTGGCAAACTTGGTAAATCTAGCCCACTTCCTGTCATAAGATGACCTAGTAGAAGGTTTTCTGGCTTCACTTAGGATAGCCTGCACTGGCAGCGGAAGGTTCAGATCTCGCCAGTGGGCCGGATTCGCCATGCCGTGAGTTTCAACGTGTGTAGGTCCGGATGGAGGACACGCCCATTGTCCATTGAGATAAGGTCTGGTCGCATCGGAAGATGGATGTATTCCCCCCTGGACAGACGGATCAGAGGAGTGAACCACGCTTGGCATGGCCACCATGGTGCAATGAGGATTGCGTTTGACATGCGACTCTGCAAGGTTGCGACTACCTTGGCCATTAGCGGGAAGGGAGGGAAGGCGTAAACCAGTCCTTCCCCCCACGGAGTGTTGAAAGCATCCCCTAGAGATCGGTTGCCTAGTCCCGCTCTCGAGCAAAATGTCTTGCAGTCGGCGTTGCCCACCGAAGCAAACAGATCTATGAGCGGTGTGCCCCACCTGGCGAAGAGGAGGGAAAGAGTGGTGCGACACATGGACCATTTGTGTGTGTCATGGAACTGTCTGCTGAGAGCATCTGCTTGGACATTGTCTGCTCCTGCTATGTGGATGGCCGAGAGTTGTATGTTGTGTGCAATCGCCCACTCGAAGATCTGTAATGTCATCCGGAGGAGCGCCTTGGATCGCATGCCTCCTTCCTTGTTGATGTACCAGACAACAGTCGTGTTGTCCGATACAATCCTGACATGATGTCCCATCAGGTGGTTTCTGAAGGTTAGAAGGGCCTTCTTTACTGCTAGGAGTTCTAGCCTGTTTATGTGTAGAGTCAGTTCCTGTGCGGACCATTTGCCTTGTGTCGCCAAAAAGTCGGAGTGAGCTCCCCATCCCAGGAGGGAGGCGTCCGAAGTGAGCGTGCAAGACGGCTCTGGAGACATGAAAGGGAGGCCACCATCCAGGTTGCGTTGGAGAGTCCACCACCTGAGAGAGGGATGGAGAGTTTGCAGAACGCGTATTCTGGTCCAGTTCGGCTGCGTCAGCGGGTCGAAGCTCCGTAGGAGAAATTGTTGTAGGGGTCGCATTCTGAGTCATGCCCACTTGACTGTATATACTGAGGATGCCATGAAACCCAGTAGTTTCTGCAGAGTTAACGCCCTGGTGCTTGTTGAGCTCAGGACCTGTAGGCTGAGACGTTGAATCTTGAGAACACGGTCTCTTGGAAGGAAGGCCCTCCCAGTCACTGAATCTAGTCTTACACCTATAAACTGGTTTGTTTGCGAAGGTGTAAAGACTGATTTCTCTTGATTTACAACTAAGCCCAGCCTCTGCAGGAGAGCTGTGGTGGTGGCCACATCCCGTTCCGCTTCATGGCGAGAGGGGGAGACAATCAGCCAGTCGTCCAGGTAGGGGTATAGCTCCACTCCCTTCGAACGAAGAAAAGCGCATACTGCTGCCATGCATTTTGTAAATACTCTGGGCGCTGTCTTCAAGCCAAAGGGGAGGACAGTAAATTGAAAGACCTCCTGGTCGATCGCGAACCTGAGAAAGCGTTGGTGCGATGGGTGGATGGAGATGTGAAAGTATGCGTCCTTCAGGTCTATGAGGGCGAACCAACTGTAGCGCTTGATTAGAGGTAAGATGATTGAGAGCGTGATCATGCGAAATTTTTTGGTGGAAATGAAATCGTTCAGGTTTCTCAAGTCCAATATGGGGCGGAGTCCTCCGTCCCGCTTCGGGACTGTGAAGTACCGGGAATAGAACCCAGCTGGCCAGTCTGAGTGATGGACTTGAGCGATGGCGCCCTTTTGGAGTAACGAGGCTACTTCTTGATGTAGTACCTCTGATGGTGGCGTCCACTTCATTGCGCCTTTTGGAGGGTGAGAGATAAACTCTAGTTGGTATCCGCACTTGATGATATTGAGGACCCACTTGTCCGATGTAATTTGGGCCCAGATGTGGTGGAACTGTCGTAAGCAGTGGCTGAAAGTCAGGGGCGGACGGGGAGTGGCCTGGAGAAAGTCAAAGACGCTGCTTCTGGGAAGCGTCTGGCCTTCCGCGTTGTTGGCGGGATCTCCCTTGCTAGTATCCCTTTCGCTGTTGGAATGCTAGCTGGGCAGTTGCTGATTGGTAGCGCTGTTGCTGCTGCTGAAATTGGCGACCTTGGTAGGGTTGGTGCCGTGGCCAGCGTCGTGGACGATACGAGTAGGACGTAGAAGGGGAATAGAACCCCATCTTCTTGGCGGTGGTTTTTGCCTTCTGTATGGTATCCATCGTTGAGTCAGTGGATGTATTGAAGAGACCCTCTCCGTCGAATGGCAGGTCCTCAATCCTTGCCTTAGATTCCTGTGGGAGGTTGGATGATTTAAGCCATGCATGTCGTCTTAGGGCGATAGCAGCGACCATTTTCTTGGAGAGGCAGTTCACCTGATGACGAATGGTCGTAAGCTCTTGCTTGGCTAGGGCAGATGCTTCACGTTGGAAGATTTGGGCCACATCGCGAATCTCGTCGGATAAATGAGAATGGAGCGCAGACACTTTGTCCCATAAGAAAAGATGGTATCTTGCCATCATTGCTTGGTAATTTGAGATCTTCATGTTCAGCGCAGCAGAGGCGTATATCCTACGGCCAAAGGTATCCAACTTTCTCCCTTCTCTATCCACCGGGGCTGTATGCGATTTCGATGATTATCCCTGGGCTGACTCCACGATCACCGAATTAGGCTTCGGGTGGGTGAGCAGGAACCCAGCATCCTTCTCCTGCATCTTGTACAGTGAGTCGAGGCATTTAGACACCGGGCCCATGGTTGCCGAATTCTTCCAAGACTCTTGAACTGTGTGTAGGAGGGTAGGAACCAGAGGGAAGGCGAGCGTGGAGGAAGAGTCCCCATACATAACGTCGTACATATTATCGACGCACTGCTCCACTGGCTGCTGGAGTTCAACCTCAAGTGACTGGGCCATGTGGAGCATTTGCTCCATAAACAATGCAACCTCCACTGTCGGAGAGGCTCTCCTGTCAGTTCCCACCGCGTCGTCGGGAGATGGCAGAGACGGCGGGGTGTCCACAGATGACGAAGAATCGGAGGAGTAGGAATCCACTGATTGGGGAGACATCTGAGCCTCGACGTTGGCTGGTGCTAGCTGTGTCGACGGCGCTGTCGGTACCGGAGCATCCGGAGGGGGTACCGACACCGAAGCGGACGGAGAGAGCCTGGGCGGCCATGGTGGAATGAAGGCTTCTGCGGTCTTCAGTCTCTGTCCTGTATAGGGGTCGAAGAGGTAGCCCTGTCTGGAGCTGATCTGTACCGTGGGGCGCCAACGAGAGGCCCAGGATTGTACCGAGTGACTCGAGAAGCGATCCCAATCTCTCGATGGGGTCGGGGAGCGGGAGCGGTACCTGCGCTCTGTCGAAGCACTTATCGACACCGGTGACGCTGCCCTCGAAGTTCGGGAGGACGTCGGGTTGACAGAGTAAGAGGCCGATGCTGTGGCTGGGGGCGACATCGACAGATGGAGTGCTGATACAGATGGTGAGCGAAGCGGCATCTGTTCGTCGGCATCTGCTCGATATGAGGTCGAATGCTGTGGCTTGCTCCATCCCGAAGCGCCCTTCGACGCTTTGGTTGAATGTCGCTTGGCTGGTGCCCCTGCGGCAGCGGCTATCGATGGGCGCGACGGCCACGAGAGAGAACGGGGGACCGAAGCCGGTGGTGAAGGCAGCGGACGCGGCATCAGTACCGGGGATCGTATCGGTACCGAGGACGGTCCCGACCGGGGCGGTACCGAAGACGTCGATTCCTTTCTCTTATGTTCTCTTGACGGTTTTGGAGGCTTAGAGGGGATTGTTACAGTCTCCTCGGCCTTGGGTTGGCTCTCTTTAGACTCTGTCAGAGCCTTCTTGCGCTTCTTCGCCTTACCCCCATCCGTGGGGTGAGAGGACTTAGTCTTGCAAGAGCGATCTTTCGGCTCTTCCCCAGCGCGCATAGTAGCGGCGGCCATGGTCGGTGGGCGGGTAGGGGCATTGACCGTTTCCAGGGCTTTTTGCCACAGGAGTGCCCTCAGTTTATTAGCTCTGTTGTTCCGGGTCTGCCGGGAGAAGTTCCTGCAGTGAGAGCAGGCGTCCACCACATGGGCCTCACCCAAGCACAGGAGGCAGCAGGAGTGGCCATCCGAGAGGGTGAGCTTGGCGCGGCAGGAGACACAGTTCTTAAAAAGAGCTGTCTGCGCCATAACCAGTGACACAACGGGGTTGGGAAGGGGAAACGAACCCACCCCGGAATGTAGGAAGATAGCGATAGAGAGAGAGAGAGTGAACTCAAAGCTAGGAGAGACTGAGGGAGTATAGTAAAGAACTTTTTTTAAAAAAAAAAAATTTAAAGGAGGAAAATAAACGAACGTTCTTCAAGAAGTCTTCCGCGAGGCAAACAGCACAGCGGTCGAAAAAGAACTGAGGTAGGCGGGAACCCGAGCATGCGCGATAGGATGGTGGGGGGGAGGGGTTCCCGCCAAGAGTCTAGGCTTTAGAAGTTTCTGGAATGAGGCTCGGCGCCAGCGCGAGCCCATAGTGTGTGATGCACAGAGACCACGAAGAAGAACAACATCAATACCAACAATATAAAATACAATATACAATACATAAACTGATTAAAAGCATATAAAATTAATACATTAAAATCAACAAAGTCTTAAAATTCGACTGGGTAGGCCTGCCGGAAGAGATCAGTCTTTATAGCTCTCTTAAATTCTTGAAGACAGGTAAGTTGGCGGTTCTCTCCCGACAGGTCATTCCACAGTCTGGGAGCAGCAGAAGAGAAAGCCCTTTGGGTAACAGTTGTCAGCCTAGACTTGGTCGACTGTAGTAAATTTTTCCGAGAGGACCTGAGCGTGCAGGGCGGATTGTATGGGAGAAGGCAATCCCGCAAGTAACCTGGACCAAACCATGTAACCAACACTTTGTACTTCGCCCAGAAACTAACTGGCAAACAGTGGAGTGATTTTAAAGCTGGTGTGATATGGCCACCCCAGGTGTACCAGTGACCAACCTGGCCGCCATATTTTGAACTAGTTGAAGTTTCCTTACTAGGCACAGACATAGCCCTATGTACAGCGCATTGCAGAAATCGAGCCTTGAAGTTACCAGCGCGCGCACTACCATTTTTAGGTCTTCCAACTCTAGGAAGGGGCACAGCTGACGTATCAGCCGAAGCTGGTAGTAGGCACTCCTAACCGTCGCATCTATCTGAGCTGTCATTTGGAGCGACAGATCCAGGAGCACCTCTAAGCTGCGAACACAGCCTTTCAGGGGGAGTGTAACCCCATCCAGAACTGGTTGACACACCTCCAAACCCAGGTTGGAGCCTTTGACAGTAAGCACCTCCATCTTGTCTGGCTTCAGCTTCAGTTTGTTTTTCCTCATCCAGCCCATTACCGCCTCCAGGCATTCATTCAGAGGAGACACACTATCCTTAGCTGACGCTATTGTCAAAGGCATAGAGAAATATATTTGGGTGTCATCAGCATACTGATAGCACCCCGCCCCATGCCTCCGGATGATCTCTCTCAACGGTTTCATGTAGATGTTAAACAGCATTGGAGATAGGATGGCACTTTGAGGTACGCCACAAAACAGCTCCTTCTTTGAGGAGCAACTATCCCCAAGCATCACCACCTGGAACCTGCCCGAGAGGAAGGACCGGAACCACTGAAGTACAGTGCCCCGAGTCCCGAACCCCTTAGGCGTTCCAGAAGGATACCATGGTCAATAGTATCGAAAGCTGCTGAGAGGTCTAGAAGTACCACCAGGGACACACTCCCCCTGTCAATACACAAGAGTAGATCATCCACTAAGGTGACCATAGCAGTCTCAACTCCATATCCCGGCTGAAGCTGGTTTGAAATGGGTCTAGAAAATCTGTATCATCCAGAACTGCTTGGAGTTGAGAGGCAACTGCCCTCTCGATCACCTTATTCAAAAATGGAAGATTTTATACTGGTCTATAGTTATTAAGATCCAGGGAGGGCTTTTTTTAGAAGCGGCCGAACCACCGCTTTTTTAAAACAGGATAGAAAACTCCCCTCCCTGTGAGATGTATTAATAATATGTTGTAATTGTAGTCTAATTACATCTCCTCCCTGGGCGACCAGCAGAGTTGTTATTTGAACCACCGTTGGTTGTTGTGTGGAGAGCACTATTGATTATTTCAAGAGATGTGAAGGCCCGGGAAAAAAATGGAAAAATTCAGGGGAAAAAATGTTTTTTCCAAAGCCTTTTTGGGGGTTTTCCGAAAAATTGGAAAAATTGAAAAAAATGAAGAAAATTATGGAATGTTTTATTTTAGCATGATGCATAAAATATTTAAGACAAGGTGTTTATATATTTACTTCTCCAAACGATTTCTAAAAACTATGTACAGTACCATATTATTACAATTTCTGTGCACCATTGAAGCAGAGACTGAAACTAATAGTGATAGCTATAGCTCAGAAAATGAGTCTGATTAAATTTCATGCATATTCATTGAATCTCGGTCCCCCTTTTTTCTCAGTTCTTTTTATGGGAATGGGTGCTTTATGTCTGCTTGACACTATGGAGGACTAGCCAAGACATAAATAATTTTCCTTGTTACTAATGTTAATGGTTTCTTCTGTTTGTTTTTTTAATTGTTTTTTGCCTGCTCCTCATAAACTGGCAAAACCAAAGAGGTTCCTTACAGTTCAGGTGTTCCTTACAGTTCAGGAGTTTGTAGCTCCATTTGTTAAAAAAAAAAAAAAAGTAAAAATTTTAAAAAGTAAATTCAATTTGCAATAATTGCTTGAATGCACTATACTTTTAATATACCAAATGTGATAATTTTATGCCAAACCAACTTGTACGTAACTACATTCAATCCGTAAAAAGTGCTAACATTACATTTTTTAAATTTTCCAAAAAAAAATCATTTTTTCCCCAAAAAAACCAGGAAAAACCGGCTTTTTTCCACGGTTTCAAAATTTCTGGAAATTTTACATCTCTAGTTATTTCCTCGGCCACCGCTGGTTATTTCGTCAGTCACAGAGTCACAAGGGAAAAGCGGTCAAAATGGTGGCTGCCGCTGTAATCCAGCCAGCAGGATACTATCAGCCCATCGGGCGGGGGGAGGGGGGATAAGTGAACCAACTCAGTGTGGACTAATAGTCAAGTGAATGCTGATCCTAATCCACACAACAGTTGATTATTATCATGCCTTGTGGGGAGTACACTCTAGAAAAACAACTGTCGAGTTGATTATTACCCTACCGTTAACTATCATGCTGTCCGAACACAGCTTTTATCTTAATTGGATGAAAATTTAGGATATTACATCTGCCAAATTTCAGAAAAATAAATACAGGGGTTGTTGTATTGTGATTTATTTATTATTTATTTATTTATTTATTTAAGAGAACTGTTGACAACTTTTTTTATTATTTCTTGGCAGAATTGGACAATTGGAATTGTTGCCCCTTTCTGAGGGGTTCAAGCCCACCAAGTTTCAGGTGTTTTCAAAAAAGGATGTGCTTATCCTGCTATGATTTTGTGGGCAATTGTTATAAAAATTACATACAGCAGAGGGTGGCCCAAGTAAAGAACCCTGAACATTTTCAGAAATATAGGTGCAGTGACCAAGAGTAAATGATGAATGAAAAACAATTTCAGACTTTTGGTTTATTTGGCACCAAAGTCACAGGAAGCCCAATGGGACACTGGTGATAGATGTGGAGCATACAGTGACAGAAGGACTTGAACATCCTTTTTGAAGCAAACACCCAATGCTACATCCTCACAGATTCCACCAAACCCTCTTCTAAAGTTCCTGATTCTGGAAGAGAGAACTAGCAAACGAGCACTGGACACAGTGGAAGAGGAAAACAGAACACAAAAACTCACATTCTCTAATGCATATGCATAATTACTTATTCTATAAAGACATGCTCTCAAAGAATTTGATATTCTACTGAATTAAATTACTTCTTCCCTATTTGAAAACCAAATTTCCACAAATGGTAAATAAATCTGCAGATATTTTGCTTGGTCAACTATTGATAATACAATTTTGCTTATGATCAATGGGATTTTCACTTACCCATTTCATTAATTGTTGCTCTTGCTTTTGAGACAAAAGAGCTTACTTCACTTGAGTGCATTTTGGCTCTTTCTTTAAGGTCAGCGCCTGCAAGTGACATTTTCTGGTTATATTCATATACACATTTTATAGTAGTATCAGCTCATATAAACCTTAATGGTATCATTCATACTTTCAGGGAAAGCAACCTAAGTGTTAGCAGTAACATGTATGTGTGTGATTAGCATCTGGCAAGTAGTTCCTGAGTAACTTCTTTTTAAAAAATCATGCATATTATGTAAGTAAATGCTGATACAAATAATTTGCCAAGCACTTAGAACATACAAGGCACCTTACAGAGAGATTAAAGGGACAATCTAAGAAGAGACCTGAAATACAAAAGGCCTAGTGCAGACTTAATAACCCAAATCCCCTAAACATGGTTAGGATATTGAGAGCATCATGTTTCATGCACTCTTTCCTCCACCCATTTCACCTTCGCAAATTCACTTCACTCTTCCGTTTTTGTAGGTAATCATAGTGCGGCGTTACACCTGCACTGATGTTAACACTAACCATGATTAGCTTCAAACCAGAGTTTGCATTCAAGGAGGTCAGGAATGATGTCGACACTGGACCAAGAAAAAGGGGTAGAGGATAAATCATAAGGGGAAGGCCTAATCAAATATACAAGTCTTTTAATGCTTCTTGAACACAATGATCATTATGCAGGATAAAAGCTTAGATTATAAAACAATATCAGTTCCAAAAGTGCCACTCAGGAAGTATAGTTATTAGAAGTCATATGTCATTGGCACCAATTTTTTTGGTTGGCCTATGCAGAGATCTCAAAACTAACTTACTACCTGCACTAAGAGGAGAGAGACAGATCTAAAGAAGACATCCAGACAGAGCACTTCACATTTGTGTTTTTAGAAGGGCAAGTCAGTGGGGAGGGAAAAGTGTCAACAGTAAATAACCCACGCTTGTTACCATGTAGATGCAGCTGTTCACATAGACAAGATCTGTTAATTCAAAATAGTCCTAAAAACAACATCTGAATCTCGATAGCATAAACATGGCCATATATTCCCAGTAGAAGGATAGTGTAAAAGAGTACCCTTGTGAACAAATAATTTGTTTTCAATATAAACGGGAAACAGCAAGGCTTTCTTATAGAATTTATGAGACTGTGTGTGTGTGCGTGTCAGTTGTAGAATTTCTTCAACAACTGAATAGTTTTTGTTTCAAATTTCACGTTTAAGTTTTCCCTCAGGAAGAGGACTCCATAACTGTTGTTACAGACCTCTATATCTACAATGAATGCAAGGAAGAAAAGGCCCCACTAAAATTAAAGCCAGCTATTTAAGCCTTTTTACCTAGTCTAAAAACAAACCACTTGCCTACATAAAGGGGGGAAAGTGTTATGCTTTGTAGACCAAATGCACGTGTAAGCATAATTAAATGTGACTCAAACGTTTCATATAATCATCCCACTCATATTACAGAAATAGCTAAGACGTATATTAAAAAACAAAGATGACAAAAATCTAGTGATGCACTAAGTATTGCCAAGAGAACATAAAAAGAATGTTTAACAAGTGAAAAAATATATAATAAAACTAAAGCCATGTGTCAGAGATTGAATAAAAAGTAGCTTTTATAGATTTTCAATAATGCACCATACCCAAATCAGGAGCTTGGGATGGATAATATTTTAAAAAACAAATTAAAACTAAAATAGAATAAGCTACCCAATCATACCATAGCAAATCTACTCCATACGCCCGCTTAACCCAAGCAGTGAGAAATAGTCGGTTTCTTCTATTGTCAGTCATCATTACTTCAAGTGTTGGCTAGATTTGCCTTCAATTAACTTACTATGGTCTAAAACTGAGTGTACCCTATGATGGGAGGATTTTCGTTGAATGGAAAAGAGAAAGAACTGTGTCCTAATACTTGAGATAACCGCCCCTCCTCCACTAGCCCCCCAAAATGCTACATGATCTTGGCCAGCAGCCCTATTGAAAAAGGGATAGAATGGATGCTGCAGCATTCCAGAGAAAAAAATCCCATGAAACTGATGCTCCGTACACAGGGGTCTACTTCAGAGTAATCATCCAAATGGCTATTTATAATCCCTGTACCACAAAGATGGCCGAGTATAAATCTTTTATAGTCTGTGTATTCAAGCAATGAAGGCCACAAGGACAGTTTGTGCTAAACTCTGTGCAAATGACAGCCTCCAGACCTGTTCAGTAACATCACAGAAGACAGATGACTGCTAAATTTTCAGGCCTTCCACCTCCCACCCATCTTAATTTGACAGCAGAAAAGAAGATGTAGAATATCAATCAAGAGTGATTAGCTTAGATTAGAACATTCAAAACCAAGTAATAGATTCTCTCAGAACATGTTAACAAACTTAATTTTGGCTCTATGACCAAATTTTGGAAATTAAATAATAATAATAATAATAATAATAATAATAACAATTTATTTCTTACCCGCCTCTCCGTCTGGATCGAGGCGGGGAACAACAACATGATAAAATACATAAAACTAATTAAAAACATGACAATTATTATTAAAACTGCATTAAAACATCCTAAAACATCCTAAAAACATTCTAATAATTACACTGGATATGCCTGCCAGAAGAGAACAGTCTTTATAGCTTTCTTAAATTCTAAAAGACTGTTAAGTTGACGAGTCTCCTCCGGCAGGTCATTCCACAGTCTGGGAGCGGCAGAAGAGAAGGTCCTCTGGGTAACGGTTGTCAGCCTAGTCTTGGCCGACCGCAGTAAGTTCTTCCCAGAGGACCTGAGCGTGCGGGGCAGATTGTACGGGAGAAGGCGATCCCGCAGGTAACCTGGACCCAAACCATGTAGGGCTTTAAAGGTAATGACCAACACTTTATACTTCGCCCGGAAACTAATTGGCAGCCAGTGGAGCGATTTTAAAGCTGGCGTAATATGGTCACTCCTAGATGTACCGGTGACCAACCTGGCTGCCATATTTTGAACTAGTTGAAGTTTCCGGACTAGGCACAAAGGTAGCCCTATGTACAGCGCATTGCAGAAGTCGAGCCTCGAAGTTACCAGCGCGTCTTCCAACTCTAGGAAGGGGCGCAGCTGGCGTATCAGCCGAAGCTGATAGTAGGCACTCCTGGCCGTCGCATCTATCTGGGCTGTCATTTGGAGCGACGGATCCAGGAGCACCCCCAAGCTGCGAACACAGTCTTTCAGGGGGAGTGTAACCCCATCCAGAACCGGTTGACACACCTCCAAACCCAGGTTGCGGCCTTTGACAGCAAGCACCTCCGTCTTGTCTGGATTCAGCTTCAGTTTGTTTTTCCTCATCCAGCCCATTACCGCCTCCACATACACAATACGCATATGTCTATTTGTTCAGGTGTGTTGCTTTATTCTATGTAACTAACTGCATATTATAGGACTTTATTTTTTCTAAGGAGTACAACAGATGTTTATTAAATATAGAAGTTATCTATATTTATTTGCTGAAATGGGTTTTGGATTCTCAGTCATTTCTACTGAGTATGCTACAGTATGGATTTCCAAATGCATAGTAAAAGCTAAAGTTGCATACCAGCACAAAATACCCCGGGAACTTCGCTTCGGAATATAACAGTCCGTACTTTTTTGTCTGTTTTCAAAGCTTCCATAACTTTTGATATCTATAGAAAAAAAGGTGTGCAAGTTATCAATGCTTATTTTCAGTATTTCAGATTAATAGGAGGTTAAAGATTCATCCACTTACCATTTTAATAAGATTTTTATTAAGTGCATTTTTTGCATGTGCTCTGTTTATTCCAAGTACAACAATTCCTATAAACAGGAGGAAAAATAACAATAAATCAGTTGTCTATATAAGAAGGTGGAGAAAGCAATCCTATGGTCCCTGGGACAGCATCTCAGGGACCATAGGATTGTTCAGAGTTCCCCTTCTGAGGCCATAACTGCTACAAGCTTGGGAGGGAGACTCCCGAGTTCCAACCCCCCTCCTCTATTCTCTTGCAGCTGCCATGGGAAGAACCATGCCGGCTGCTTCCTGGAGCCACAAATATGGCTTTGGTGGGAAAGAAAAGGGGGCACTCAGGTAGGAGGGAAGAGGCTAGGATATGAGAAATCCTATGGCTTCTCTAGTCCTGGCCCAGCCCTCACCAGTGCACCCTCTCTAGACAGGCTGTTTGAGCTAGTAAGTAAACACACTGCTACTGGACAAAAAAAAAATTGGAATATGAAAGAACTGCAAGTTAATTCACAAAAATATTTAAGCACGTACCTCTTAAATACCAATGACTCTTTTTGATGATTTGGAAAACACTATGACAAAGATACTTGGTATATAATTTTAGAGTGACTAACTGTAGAGTTAGTAATGTTAAAGCAACACTAAAGCACTATGCACTGGCCATATGTAAAACATTTGTACACATTATTTTTAAATATAGAAGTATTTTAATGTTAAACAACCTCCCTGATGAAAGACACCTGTCATACTTGACAGGAGAGATGGAAACTTAGTTTGGCTTGTAAGAGAAC
Organism: Anniella stebbinsi; assembly: GCA_029215795.1. Lineage (NCBI taxonomy): Eukaryota > Metazoa > Chordata > Lepidosauria > Squamata > Anniellidae > Anniella > Anniella stebbinsi. The sequence continues at coordinate 71,412,289 of JARDYH010000002.1, read as the reverse complement.
TCCTCAGTTGAACTGGGTAGTGAGTAAAGTTCGTGGATGGGATTCTATTCCTATAGCTTTCCCCTCTCCTATTTCCCCCACCCATTTTCCTGACTTTTTTTAATGAAGTGTGTTTGATAAACACACAGTCTAGAGAGACAGGGCTATGAGTCTAAACAGGCATAATGAATCTATTTAGCAATATAAAAATTCACTGAAATCTTCTCAACAACCCTTGTGTGATTTCTGAAGGGGAAAAATTTAAACTTCATTGCTACTTTTTGTGTTGTTGCTTTGATGGGGTGGGGTCACTTATGTATGCATACCGCCATTTGCCTTCATATGTCACATGGTACAGAACAAGCGACTCACAGAAGATAATTAAGTTCCAATTCTAATCTGAACCAACCAACAGGAGTTTCCCTATTGAGGGTGCTCAACCTGTTCTGGATGGGGTTGCCCTCCCCCCGAAGGAACAGGTTCATAGCATTGGGGTTCTTCTGGAGCCATCATTGTCACTTGAGGCTCAGGTGGCCTCAGTGGCAAAAGGCACCTTCTACCAACTTTGGTAGGTGGCCCAGCTACATATCTCTCTGGACAGGGATAACCTGGCTTCAGTTGTCTATGCTCTGGTAGCTTCTAAATTCGATTATTGTAATGGTGCTGCCTTTGAAGACAGTTCAGGAGCTGCCTTTGGGTGGGGCTACTTTTGGAGACAGTTCAAAAGCTGCAGCTAGAGCAAAATGCAGCAGCCAGATTGTTAACAGGGAAAAGCAGGTCTGAACATATAAGATAGATTCTGGCCCAACCGCACTCTCTGCCTCTCTGTTTCTGAGCCTGATTCAAGGTGCTAGTTTTGACCTTACACAACTGGGGACCGTAATACATGACAAGAGCATCTCTGTGCACCTGTCCATATACTATGCTGGTCATCTAAGGCCTTCCTCCAGGACATCCTCCAAGGGAGGCTCAGAAGGTGGCAACAAGCAAGAGGGCCTTCCCAGTCATGCCCCCCACCTCCCACCCCAATTGTGGAACAATCTGCCCAGCCAGATTCACCTGGCACCAACATTGTTATCTTTTCAGCCAGGTTAAGACCTTCCTCTATTCTCAGGCATTTGACAGTGTTTAACCAGGTTTTTAATTTGGGTGCTGTATTGTTGATTATCATATTGTTGAGATATGTGTGCAGTATGTTTATATATTTGCATGTAAACAGTTTTTATATTATATACAATATTGTATTTTTAAAGTTTTTAATCTTTCTAAACCACCCAGAGAGTTTTGTATGTTGGGCGGTATAGAAATGTGTAGACTGGTCCTTAAGGAAAAGAGGGAAAACTAAAGCCACGTAACTTTTTAACTATGGCATAAATCCAGAATGCCTCAATCTGGTGCCTGGAACAATAACAGTATTTAAATGGAGCAAGAGAATACATTATGCCTTATGGAGAAAACTAAAGGCATATTGTGGTCAGCTGGTGTAATACCACTAAGGAATCATGAACCTCTCAACTTTAGATTATCATTAAACATTCTCTCTATATGCTTAAGGCAGCATATATAGTTGAATATCCTGTGAGGAAGGTCATATTTATGGGCTTGAAGTGTCACAATGAGTTTCATAGTTGGTCAGGGATTTGAACCCAGATCTCCATGGTCCTAGTTCAACCACACTGGTTATGGATAGGAAAGTGCAGATAAATCTATTACTGGTCTGTTGTCAGTTCTGCACATGTTCAATCATAAGTCGATTCCATCTCATTTCCACATTAAACTACAATTAACCCCCCCACACACACACACATCTAAATTTGCATTTAAGTATTTCAACCATATTTTCTCACAATACAAATTTCTAAATGTATTTTCACTCAAAATACTAATTTCCAAATGTTTTTTATTCTAAAATATACACTGTTATTTTAGTACATAGTTTGGTACATTTTGAAACTGCTTTCCAAAATTCAGAGATCTGAATCCGAAGCATAATTGCATTCCAATCGGCACATTAGGCCTCCTCCACACGAGACGTTTAATGAGCCTTGAAGGCTCATTATAAATTTTACCTACACACGAGCGGAGCGCAAAACGGGCGTACAGGCGCGTTATCTCCCCGATAATGCGCATTTTCGAACGCGCGTTAAATAGCGACTTTTATTTTGCTCCGGCCGTTAAAGCGCATTTTCGCTGTGTGAACAAGCGATTATGCGCATTAACTACCTGTAAAGTGCTTTTTGGGCATCTTTTAATGCGCTTCGCCGCTTCTCGCCGCCTCCCGTGCAGAGGGATTAGGCGTAAATGCGCCTCCGCGAAAATGCGCATAATCCCCGAACCGGGCGCAAAAGCGCATCCTTGTGGAGGGGGCCTTAGTTTGAAAAGCACAGATCAGGCTAGTTAGCTTCAAAATATGGACCAAACAAAATCAACAAGCATTCCTAGGTTGTCAGAGCAAAGATTCTCACACACATTCATATCAGGGGTTGTCAGATTAAATATAAGCAATGCCATCGAGATTTTATATACACGCCTAACCAATCCTCACTGTGTCTGAAGTGGCTTACTCTTAATCAAGTGTGTACAAAAAACATGCAATCCTGTGCATGTATAGAAAGAAAAAAAAACTCCCAACATTCCTCAGCATGTTTACGCCCTTAATGTCTGAAATAGGGACACCCCTGTATTCTCATAGGCTAGAACTATGTTGATGATTATCTGAAATAAGCAAAATTAGGTTCTAATGTTATAAAATAAGAGGCAGTATTTTAGACGTTCAACATCGTGAATTTTGACCCACTCCCTCGCCCGTCACTCGTCATTCTCCTAGACAAGGGGGGAGATGAGTAAGAGGGAACCCCACAGAATTAACCACCAGAACTCAACATCTACCGGGACTCCTTGGCAGAGATAGCTGCGCATGAGCACTGGAGGTAATGCGCAGTAACCCGCCTCGCTCAACGGGGATTTAAAGGGCAAGTGCGCAACGTCACCATTCCTTTGGAAACCGCCAGCTAATTTGACAGAGCGCGGGTGCGTCACGCCGGAGTCTCCGCAGCCGGCAAACAGGAAGAGTCAGTCCGACGCGGCTCCTTCTAACGGGCTGGGGGGAGGAAAGCGGATGACTCTCCCCGGGAAGGGCACTCCATAGCAGGGCACGTGCCTGCCGGGAAGTAAATAAGGCCCCCTCCGCTCCGGGCTGCTGCCGTTACCTTTATGCTCGTCGTCCAAGTACCGAACCCGCAGCTCCTCCTCCTCCCCTCCTTTCGCCTCAGAGCTGTAACCTCTCGTGGCGGAGGGCAGAGCCGAGCGGTGCCCGTGCACTAAACCTCTTAGGCTCAAGCGGCCCAGAGAGGAGGAGACAGAGACCGTGGCGGCGGCCGCCACCGTAGCCAGGCCCCCTCGATGCTGGAGGAGGCCGAGAGCCGTCCTCGCTGCTGTCGCTGCTGCTGCCGCCGCCATGTTGCCTGTTTACAGGCGCGCGCCAAGCCAAGCAGCCCCCCCCCGCTTCCCCGACCGAAATGCCACGTGATCCCTTCATTTGCGGCTGGCGGTACGGATCCAGCCCGCAGTGTGCTCGGAAGGAGGGCACGTGGTACCCCCGGCGGCCGAAGTCCGCTCCGAGCGCGAGAGCCTAACGGACAGACGCAGAGGTGCTTCACGCCCCGGGGCTCTCGCGGGTGAGTGAATGGTCCACGTCTCCCTCGTGTTGCAAGGCGTGGCTCCTTTCCGGGGTCCTGTCCTTCGTAATCCTTGCAGGACGGAGGAAAGCCCAAAGCCCTTGGATTTGGAAGTGGCTCTTGCCTAGGCGTCCCTGACAAAGTTATCCTATACACTTGAAAGTAAGTCGCAATGCATTGGATGGGGCTTTCTTTCTTCCCAAGAAGGTGTGCGCATTGCACTCTCAATCCGTAGTGTGCAAGCTTTTCTTTATTAATTGTAAGCTTGCAAGAAATTTTCAGAAGCCAAATTTGACAACTCAGAATAAAGTAGCAGCAAGTTAAATTTCCTTGTTCCCGTTTTTAAAAAAATATCCATTAGAACCGATGGGCGCTTACCTCCCGCTGCAAATAGCGGGGGAGGGGGCGATCTGGGTCAGGGGTTGTTGGTTTTTTAAAAGCTACCCAATTACTGATCACTGCTGTTTGCACACACCTTTCATTTTTGAAAAGGGGGGGGGGGAATAAGGATGCGAATGCAATCTATCCGAAATTTAGCCCTACCCTATCCGTCAAAAGCAAGTGCATATACCATTGGAGATAAGTCCCACTTCACAGGGGAGGTTCTTTCCTGTATTTCAGCCCATAGATTGATGATCTTCAACAAGTGGTTCTTTCTGTCCCTGCAAGCCATTTTCAGGTTTGTGAATATATCCATCCTGCCTTTCCTCTTCCTCAGCCCCGTTTAAGTTGTATTATGTGCAAATGAAGAGCTCTGTTAGATGCCACCTAAGAGTCATCTGTTTGAGCATCCCGTTTCCCCCAAGTGTCATCCAGAATGTTTTGGGCAGCCCTCAAGTACAATGTGAAAGCAACATTTCTACTCCCAGTTTGTTCCCCAACAATTGGACTTCAGAGGTACACTGCTTCTGCATCTGAAGGTTCTTTTTAATTCTTACCTCTATTAGCCATTGGCAGACCGGCCCTGCATAAATTTATCTAACCCTCTTCTAAAGCCATTGAAGCCACTAGCCTGAACAGTTTGTAGCAACAAATTCTATAAAATAGTTATGCACGGTATGCAACAGCACTTCTTGCCTGTTCAGAATCTACTGTCTTATTAATTTGAGTGAATTCAAATTCGGCCACATGTATAATTCTATAAACCTTTCCCCATGTTGACATTTGCATTCTGATCCTATACTACAGATTTTTAGTCAGAACTATATAAACTCACTCTATGAGCATAAAATTGCAGCTTTAATCAAGGTGAGGTTAAAAAACCCAACCTAAAACACTTTAGTCTTTACACATGGGGAAGGTGTTCCAAACCCTTAACCCCCCTTTGCACTTTTTCTAGCTCTCTATGATATTATTTCTGAGATGTGGCAACCAGAACTACACAGTATTTCAAATGCAGCTACACCATAGGTAACAGCATTATGACACCGGCAGTTTTATTTTCAATCCTCATCGTAATTATCCCTAGTGTGGATTTGTCTCTCCCCCACCCCAAATAATTTTAATACCATTTTTCAAGTACCTTCAATTTATTCAGCTTCTCTGCAGTCTTTCTAATTTCCCTTAGCAATCTTTCCCTCTGTTTTTTGGCCAACGATCCAACCACCTGCCTTATTGGTTTCCAGTTTCTGCTGTATTAAAAAATGGTCTTATCTATATAAACCCTATTTCTCTCTTACTCCTTGTGTGTCATGTCTTGTATTTAGACTGTAAGCCTGAGGGCAGGGACTCATGCTTTGTGTCTCTGCAAGCTGTCCAGAGCCTGTATGGCTAAAGGGCTGTGTATAAATGCTGTAAATATAAATACATATTTTTTTCTACTTGTCTTACTGTCAACTTACATTTGTTTTGCCACAGTTTATATTCCTTCTTACCTCCTTGCTTGGGAAAGACTTCCACTTTTTAAAAGCAGTCCATTGCTTATTCTAGCAAAACATAATGATTGTGCAAACAGGCAAATTCAAATGTGAATGATGAACAGTTTCAACAGCCCTACAATTATTATTTCCTGCATTGTGTTCACAGTTATTATACAGATATTACAATATTATTATATTGCAATTTGCCAATTATTTCTCAATGTGAACAACTAAAGAGGTACATTTGGCAATAAGGCAGAATAAGAATCAGAATATATTTCCTGCTTTCATAGAGGAAAATAGCATGGGTGTCAAATTGCACCTCAATGTTGAGGTGACCTGAGAAAATCCAGTGTACACTTCTCTTAAGCTGCCAGGGTCCGAAGCAGGTGAAGATGGTACTCTGATGCTAGCCATGAAATTCCCTCTGAACAGAGTATGTATATGTGTGTGCTTGCACGTATACGTGCATAAAAGAGATAAAGATTAGATGTATTCATAGTTGTTTGTGAGAGACCGAGAATATTGAATGGGGAGAATGGAAAGGTATAAGGGTGTTATGCATTTGAACATCTGTATTATTATTATTATTATTATTATTATTTATTACACTTATATACCGCCCCATAGCCGAAGCTCTCTGGGCGGTTTACAAAAATTAAAAAGATTGAGCATTAAAAAGACAATATACAAAATTTAAAAACCATAAAACAGCTGTCATTAAAAAACTTTAAAACATTTTAACTGTTAAGCCTGGCCACAGTGTCAATCAAAACCTCAACTTGAGCTATTAAAATGCCTGGGAGAAAAGAAAAGTTTTGACCTGGCGCCGAAAAGATAACAGTGTTGGCGCCAGGCGGGCCTCATCGGGGAGATCATTCCATAATTGAGGGGCCACCACAGAGAAGGCCCTCTCCCTTGTTGCCATCCTCCGAGCTTCCCTCGGAGTAGGCACCCGGAGGAGGACCTTTGACGTTGAGCGTAGTGTACGGGTAGGTTCATGTCAGGAAAGACGTTCCATCAGGTATTGTGATCCCAAACCGTGTAAGGCTTTATAGGTTAAAACCAGCACCTTGAATCGGGCTCAGAAACATACAGGCAGCCAATGCAAACGGGCCAGAATCGGTCTTATATGTTCGAACCTTCTGGTCCCTGTTACCAATCTGGCCACTGCATTCTGCACATGCTGCAGCTTCCGAACCGTCTTCAAAGGCAGCCCCACGTAGAATGCATTGCAGTAATCTAACTTGGAGGTTACCAAAGCATAGACAACTGAAGCCAGGTTATCCCTGTCCAGATAGGGACGTAGCTGGGCCACCAGCCGAAGTTGGTAGAAGGCACTCCTTGCCACTGAGGCTACCTGAGCTTTGACAGAGATGGTTTTAGGAGAACCCCCAAGCTACGAACCTGCTCCTTCAGGTGGAGTGCAACCCCATCCAGCACAGGTTGAATACCCTCCATCCGGTCAGATGGAGCAAAAGAGGAAGAAAGAATATGCCCCTATCCAAGCTGTAATTTATTGTAAGTCCTACTTGTCATACGCAGACAAATTCAATGCCAGTTTTGGGTAATCCGTAAAGGCCCTTAGAATGGTCAAAGACAGAGGGTTTATATTTTCAGGAGAAATAATCCTTTTCCCAATTTGTACTCTAGCACAAGAAACTTCAAAGATGGGCTGCAGTCTTTGAAACCTCTTTAGGTATTAGCTGTAAATGCTCCGGCATATTGAAATGAGGCCACCCTGACTTCGTTCAGCAGCTGAGGAAATGGTTAGAAATTTGCTAGACAGCGAAATTATACTTACATTGACAGTACAATGGAAAGGATCCAGTACGACACTGCCATTGAGCCAGCAAGCGCTATTGGCGTTTTGCTAGGTGTCATTTACATTAGCACAACTTTAAGTTAGCAATAATGTTGCATTGGATACTATCCAACATTTCTAGAGACAGATGAGGCTCTTGGTGGAGAAGGGAAGCAAAGAAGGTAGACATCTGCTAGATTGTCAGAGTAAATCTGGACTTATTTGCCCAGAAGTAAACTTGGGTAGTTCAGGGTGGTGGATCAGAATTTATTGATTATATTCTTAATCTGCCCAATAACAAATGAGAAATATACATTGAGAAAGTAATGCAGTGAGAATGTTGGTGAATTTTCATGGGACTATCTACTTCCTTTACTTTCCATTTCTATTTGCTTTTTGTTTGCTGTTGGTGGGGTTGTACATTTTTAAATTCATCTAAGAATGTACAATATAAAAGATTCATTACACATAAAAAACATTACAATATTTAAGAAAATTAATGCATTATTTATATAATGTAAGTATGATAATTAAATAATTGTTATACTTACTTTATATAAATGCATTAATTGTTTTATTATAATAATATAATAAAATATTGTATACTTTATACATAGTTTTTCTTGATAATGATGTGCATTCTCTGTCTGAATAAAACCTTTCTTTGGGACAGAATAATCCACGGGAAAATACCTGTTGCATGTTGCTGTTTTAGTGTCACAATGCAATTTTCAAAATGCCCAGCAACTCCTCCCTTTACACTGGTATTTCAAGTATGAGTCAGAAGATTTGGATGAGAGCAACGTTTTCCATATACAGAACTCCTTCATTGTTCAATGTGGTTTATTTCATCCCACTCATTTCAAGAGCCAGAATAGCAGAAAAAAATGAATATGAATTTGTTGGATATATTTTCAAAGTTATGGAAATTGATTTAAAGCATTATAGAAACCACAGGTGCCCATGCTAGAGCTGCCAGCTCCTGACCCATGAAGATGTTTAATTATTTCAGCAAGAAGGCATGTGGCAGGTCCAAGTCACATTGCTGCAGTAACTGAAAAGTTTTGCTTGTTAAATATATATCTGTCATCCAGCTAGTAAATTAAAGTCTATGGAACTCCCTATCATGTTCTGTTCCAACTACTACTCATCCTTTCTCCCACTCACTCATCCCTGTTAAGTGAACATAGGAATTTTGAAATCTATCGTGTCACCGAGCAGTTCACCTCCTGCCAGTGAAACATTTCCCGTTTTCTCCTCAAGCTCAAGGACCTATAGTCGTACATTATTTATTTGTTAATTAATTGGGCAAAAGGCAGGATATAAATAAAGATGATGATGATAATAATAATAATAATAATGATGATAACATTTATATCTTGCCTTTCCAGCTCATAATGAGATGCCTGAGGTGGCTAGCAATGGCATAGTTTAAAACCAATCATGCAATATACTAAATAGCAAAACAGATCCAATAGACATGATAAATACCTACCTGGACCCTAAGATTGTTCTCAGATGCTCTCCTCCAGGTGCCCCCACCAAATGAGGTGAGAAGGGTGGTACTAAAGAAGACCTTTTCTGTTACATAACAAAGCCCTATGAGGAGAGTCTGAAAGAACTGGGCATGTTTAGCCTGGAGAAGAGAAGACTGAGGGGAGACGTGATAGCACTCTTCAAATACTTGAAAGGTTGTCACACAGAAGAGGGCCAGGATCTCTTCTCAATCAACCCAGAATGCAGGACACGGAATAATGGGCTCAAGATACAGGAAACCAGATTCCGGCTGGATATCAGGAAAAACTTCCTGACTGTTAGAGCAATACGACAATGGAACCAATTACCTAGGGAGGTCGTGGGCTCTCCCACACTCGAGGCATTCAAGAGGTAGCTGGGCAGCCATCTGTCAGGTATGCTTTAAAGTGGATTCCTGCATTGAACAGGGGGTTGGACTCGATGGCCTTATAGGCCTCTTCCTACTATTCTGTGATTCTATGTGGTCACTGAAGGAGAAGTCAAGCAGAAAGCCAAGGGGGCCGTTGTGATGGGGAATAGTTGCAGCAGGATCAAGAAGGTTGAGGGGGGAATCCTTTGAGGAGACCCTTGGGCTTTGTAGACAATGGGCAGATTCACAACATTTTCAGTCATGGTGACTTAAATAAGCCACCATGGTTTGCGGCATGTGACATGCACTTGAGGGCACTCATTCCATAACCCAACCCCCACTCGTAGATTGTCATGTTCCATGAAACAGTGAGGGTGAAGTGTTGGTGTGGTTAACAAACCACCCACAACCCTAAAACAACTCATGTTTTCTGGGTGGTTTGTTAACCACACTTAACAACCCAAGGCAACCTACAAGCGAGGTTTGGGATTCGGAACAGGTGTCTGTGTGTACCCAGCATTTGCCAGAAACCACGGCAGCTGAAAATGATTGTGTGAAGCAGAAAAATAAAATCTGGGGAGGTGGGCAAGCGTGCCCCTCGATTTCTTTTTTTTCCTCCCATAGTTGCAGATTCTTCTGCTTTCTCCGTTCCAGTCAATGGCACTTGGGGCCAACACTGCTATAATTCTTTTAATGAATACATGTTATGTTAATAGATGTTGAAAAGAGAAAAGGCATTTAAAATGTGTAATAGCTAGAAATGCTTACTCTCTGAGTCAAAGTCCTTGCTATTCAGATGAAGCCACGGATGCATATCTCACAATGTGTAAATTCAATGCCTTTGTGAAACTGGTTTCTTGGTTCTTTTTTTCTTATTATCAGTGGGCTCCAGGAGCTGTCTTTCAAATAGTTATGCTCATGAAAGTTCTCAGTAGCATACCACCTACCTGGAGCTTTTGTGTATAGGATGTATTTGGTTATGTTTGCCATGGAAGTATAACAGTGCAGTTTTCTTCTTTATTGCGGTGTTCAGTTATATTTTATTGCCTTGGGAATGACATCCCCAATCCTGTTTTCAAGCTTTCTAAATGTCTTCTCCTGTTTTCTTTGTTTAAACAATGCTATGACAGAAACATATTCCCTAATTGTTATCAATCATTCATAAACAAGCAGCACACATGGCATTCCCCCTTTGGCACTCTGCCTCTTTAGTGTATTTCAAAGGCATCTGTTTCCTCAAATTGTCTATTCTCTTTGTTTAGTGCAGCATTCAGTTTCTAAGACTAAATAGACCCTGTGTTGATTAAAACATTTTTGTTTCTCTTTTAAGATTTCTACCTTTTTAAATCCTGTTTTTCCAAAAAGCATAACTTTGGTAATCGTTTTGTGACACTTTGATACCCAGCACACAGGTACATGAAATGAATTTAAGGCTGTTAATATCCTAGGCTTAAGTACGCCCATTAGAACCAAGTTCCACAGATTTAAATCAGACTATACCATACAAATATATTCTGGGTTGGCGGTTTCATGTGTTATTGTTATTTAACTGGTGTGGAGAGTGGCTAGCAATAAGAAACAAAGGATGGGCAAATGGAGAGATATGGAGGAGTTGTTTATATTTGGCTGTTCTTACTTTACTGATAAAACTATCCATTCATCCAAGGACTCTTGGATGAAACCGGTTTTGTAGATCCATTTCAATCAAGCTTCAGGGTTGGTTTTGGAATGGTAACTGCCTTGGTTGTCCTGTTGGATAACCTCTGCTGATAAAGGGGCTGGGGAGTGGGGACCCTGTTCATTCTCTTGGACTTTTACACAACCTTCAAAACCATTAGCTGTGGTAGCCATCTAAATAGGCTAAGTTGGGTGCTGGAGCTACTGTGCTGCAGTGCTTCCACTCTTACTTGGGTGGTCAATTCCAGAAGGTAGTGCTGAGGGATACGCTATCCCTTGGCAGTTATGCTATGGGGTTTCAGATGGATCTCTTTCATCCTGTATGCTGTTTATTAACATCTACATGAAACCAGAAGTGCAGACTGTCAACAATATGTAATAGCACCCATCCACATCCCTTTAATCACACCAAGGTGAGACCATGGGTGTTTTGAATCAGTGCTTGGTCATGTTAATGGAATGGATGTGGGCCAATAAATTGAGACTCTATCCAAACAAGATGGAGATATTATTAGTGGGTGATTTGTTTGCTTAGCTAAGTGCTATTCAACCTTTGCTGTAGAAAATCACAGTCCAACTATAGGATCAGGTTCACAGTTTGATGGTGCTCATGGATCCAGCATTGTCATTAGAGGTACAAATGGCTTTGGAGGTTCAAGATACCATTTATCAGATATACCAACTGCAGTCTTAACTGGACAGACATCGAGTACATTTGGACAATCACGGTATGGTAGTCACAAGTGTGGCTTGTCCCCCTGCATACCACACTTGTGGCTACCATTTGCAATATTCCAAGGGGGGGGGCAGATTAAACGGATACTTTTGAATGGGAAAATGTCAAGCGGTGGAAGTAGGCCCCTTGCCCCCAACATACACACTTCTCTTCTGAGAGACTGTTAATATACCACTACATGTCACATCTAGTTTGGATCCCAAAACCTACTGCCTGACCCCTGCAAACCCACCCTCCTGCCCCCTCTCCCCCTCAGTATTGTCTGCAATGCGGTGATGTCATAATGTTTTCAAGCTAAGGGAAAAGGTCAGGTACCAAAAAGCTGACAAATCAGTGTGTAGCCACTTGAAGGATAAAGTTACAGTAGATCTTATCATATCAAAGGCTCAATCACAGTTTATATATGTTGTTCGTTGGGCATAACTTTTTATTGGAATTAAATCAACCAAGGAATTCCTTGGTTATGTTAAACTGCAGAGTGGTGTCATTACATTTCTGTTTGGCTGATTTCTTTACCTTGCTTCAACAACAGTTAATGCCTAAAGGCAATTACTGAGCTCACAGTGAATGAATGGATTCTACTACTTGTCATGAACTTTGAGATAATATTTACCAAATCATTACTGGTTTCGTTTCTAATTGCAAACCAATTTTAGAGCTATTTTGGGGAGAACATAATGCATTATGCAGAAAGTATTCACAAGTGAAATGTCATGATACAGTGCTGGAAATGTCATTTTCATTGTTATCGTGCCATGTAATGTTTGCATTTCCAAAGCTTTACTTACTATTAGAGGACTAATTACGATTAGGTCACAGGTTATTTTGTCACCATGCTAAGAAAAACCCAAAGACTTGTGAAATCTTGCAGAAAGCTGGGGAAGGAACTCCTCTCCAAATTACTGAAGATACACACATACACACACACACACAGGCATCACAAGTCCCTTCTCTCTCCTACACACATCTTTTCTCTAGCTACTGTATGTCTTGACTTATTCTCTCTCATGCCTTCTCTACCTCTCTCTTATTAAGATTATTTCTCCCCTACATACCCATAAATTTTTAAATCAATTAATATACAATTGAGTAATTTCCCTCTCTGATAAAATGTCCAATTGATCAAAATTATGAATGGAAATAACTCATCCATTCTTTTACTTGCCCACTCATGCCGCAACCAGGATCCAAAGACATCTGAAAGCTAGACCAGTAGAATTTTTGACTTCTCCATTCCTGCCCTTTGAATAGTAGTTCCAAAGCCAAGTCTGATTACAAACTGCTTACATATCTCCCTCAATTTCAAAGGTCAGGGAAAGGGTGTGTGGCTATTTGGTGTTAAGCTGTTTGCCTTCACCAATTCTCAACCTCTGTATTTATAAAGCAGCGGAAATATTGCAAAGTGTGATAGGAGACCTCCAGTTAGGGATGTTGGAGAAATCCACAACATATTTCACAGTAGGTCAGCTTTTTCCAAGCTGATATGGAATTTGGTCCTCAGGCTGAAAGAGGGTCTAAGGAGTATATAGGATCTTGCTATAACAGGGCACATCTTGACAAAGGGAGAGCCCCGGGGTGGATCTGCAGTGGCGGCAGGTCATTTACTGATGTAGCAGCCATTGTGGAGTTGTCCGAGTGCATTCCCCCGAAGCTCCACTTTTAAAAAAAATCACACATCTCCCATTTAGCCCCACCCTCCGGCTTTGCGCCGGAGGCATGTCCCCGGCCACTGGCAAATCCTGATTCGTCACCATCAGCAGAGACGGGAGGGGGCGGTACAGCAAGCTGACTGGCCGCTGGGCCACCTCTGCGAGCCTGCAGAGCAGTGGAGTTAAAGAAAAAAGGGGAGAACCAAATGAGCCAAGCGCGGCTCACCGGGACAGGTGGGAGGGGGTGGCTAAGCAAGCCGATTTGCCAATGGGCTGCCTCCAGGCCTCCGCAGAGCAGCGCATTTAAAGATAAAGGGGAAAAAACAATTGGAGCAAGGAGATGACTCCCCCCTCCGCAACTGCGGTGGGCAGAAGGAGGGGGGGAAACGGGGGGAGGAATGGGGCACATGGGGCAGCAGCGGACCCTCATCGATGAGGTTCAAACCCCCATTTGTGCTCCTTGCCATGGGGACAACTCAACAGAAGCACAAGTGTGGTATGTGGTGTTTCGAGGCACCAATGCGACCTCATATAGACATCGCCATAAACTATACACTCCACAAATGGAGCAATGATCCTTGTATCGATACAGGCAAACAAAAGGAAAGCACTGTCCAAAATTGTGCTTACCTGTAGTTTGCCAATATCGAGACATGGTCCCTATCCACATTGCCCTTAAAATGACTTATATTCTGTTTAAAAACATGGTTTTGAAGTCGTTTCATTACGTGATAGGACACACAGAGTAGTACTTACGTTCATTAGTGACTGCTTCCTCCGTGTTCACTGGTGTCACACAGGTTAATTCTGGGTCTCTTCTACTTTTGTTTTTGTTTTGCTGGCTGCTTGACTTGCCCACTTCTGTCTCCGTAACTCAAGCAGCCTGCAAAACACAGAAATAACCCTGTGTGACACCAGTGAACGCTTTGAGAACGGAGGAAGCAGTCGCTATGAAACCTAAGTACTGCTCAGTGTGTCCTACCACATAATGAAATGACTTAAAAAAACACGTTTTTAAACAGAATATAAGTCGTTTTAAGGGCAATGTGGATAGGCTCATGGCTTCATTTTACAAGTGCATGTATCACTTCAATTCAATTGAGTATACCACCAGGAAAAGAAAACACACAGAAAGAGTGTGTTCTTGGAGTCTGAAGGTGCTATGAGAAAGAAGCTGGAGACCAACCCGGGGGGGGGGGGGGGAGGAGTTTGCAGTTGCCCAAACCAATTGCTATTCTCAATAAAGGAAGGGACATCCCCACTCCATATCCTCTGGTTACTTGGCCATGGATTTAATACTCTGGAATCTCAATGGCTGGGTTAGTGAATGTCCAGAAGGAGTAAGCGTGGAAGATACTAGTTTGAGCCTTTATTGCTTTTTCCAGATCTGGAAAAGAAACCAAGTGTGTCATAGGTTGGCTAATGTCTTAACACCATGCTCACTCTGCATGTGTGTATGTGTTACACATAGGCTTCCTCCATCAAGGATCTCATTGCTTCAAGTTCTCCGCATCTTCTTTGGGAGTATTTCCATTCTTTCTCTCTCAGATGATTTTTTTAACAAAAACACTCCAGAGTGGGGCATTCCTCTTCTGCTGCTCTGAAAACTGGGGGCATGGGCCCTGTTTTAGTAAATTCAATAATCCTATGGTTAAAATCTTTTGAGGACTTGCCCCAACTTCCTAGCTTGTTCTTACTAAAGTGTAGCAGCAAAGCATATAGACCCTTAATTTTTAATTTTAATTTATTTGTATTTGTTAACAAGAGCCTTGCCTAATATTGCAATTGGTATAGGAACAAAATTCAAAGAAGAAAGACTGAATTTTAGTGTAAGTTTCATAGACAAGTTAGAAATAAATATTTACTGTTCACATAGCATCTGTTCATGTGTCACTATATACTGTCTTTATCCATAGCCCTTTGTCTGGGAGGTACAACTGGCAAGTTTGTGCAGCTAGCTGGAGAAAGGAAATTGTATCTGCTTTGCAAGAAATTAGATCCTATGCTTTGTTAGAGCTGGCAGCAGTTGGCAAATAAGATTTACACATCCAAACACCTAATTAAAGCTAACGAAGACTATAAGTAATAAGAATAGATTAATAGGTTTTCACAGGATGAGTTTGTGCAAAGTTTTACTTTCAGTGTGTCCTATTGTCAGCATACAGTGTTTATCCGCCATTTGGGGGCAATTTCATTGTCATATCCCTTCAAATAGAATCTGCAGAAGTTGTTAGTTTCTGTGTAATAGGAATTATCCAATAATAGATGCTAAGTAAAAGAAACATGCCATATATTTTTCTGCTGTAGAAAAAATGAGTGATGAGCATAATTGGATGAGCAGGACACTATCAGCTACTGAACTAAACATTTTGAATGTTGTTTTATAGTATTTAGTTAGAGAATGTTTTCGTAAATTCTGATGTTCCAATAAATTAACTTATTCAGAGGAAATTACTGCTCCACTCTCAGCCTTACATAGCTCTCATTTAGGTATAGGGCCACTGCCCTGTGTAGGATGACCCTGCAGGAAAAACCAGGATATGTCAGGATTTTTGGTAACAAATCCGGGAAGGGGGGGAATTATGAAATTTGTAGAAAAATCTGGATTTTTCCCATCCTCCCCCCACCCAAAGGATAGCTCTACTTTATAGTCAATGGGAATTAACAAAAATGCTTGCAGCTTCATCATTTTTAAAGATAAAGAGATGAAATTTGGCACCATGATAGCCTTTAGTTATAGCTTTAGCCATGCCAAGTTTGAAGCAGATCCATTCATCCATTGATTTTTAGGATTTTATTTAAAATTTGAGGTTTTAATTTTTTAAAAAAAAAAATAACATAATTTTTAAAGATAAGGAAATGAAACTTGGCATCATGATAGATCTTAAGTAGGGCTTTAGCCATGCCAAGTTTCAAGCAGATCTGTTCATCTGTAGATGTTTAGCAAGTTTCAAAACAAAATTGAACTTTAAAAATAAAAATAATAAAAAAGCCAGCCAGCAGCAAACCTTGTTAAGCAGCAGCTTGCAGCGGAGTGAGGATACAATCAAAAAAGATATTTGAGGGAAGAGGAGAATGTATCACACAGAGTATAGCAACAAAGTACAGCAAAAGCTACAAAAGTATGAGTGAGTGAAATTTCAGGTACATTGAATGTCTCACTTGTTATTTCAGTGATTTTAACATTAAGATGTTATGTAGAACAGATTTGTCTTAATTGTGTGCTGTAAAATCAGACATGTGACCACAGCTATGTTCAGGTGGGCACACACCCTTGGTGCTGGACACGCCCCCTGGGGGCGGACATATTGGTGGGGATGCCCCCTTGGGGGCTGACCATGTTGTCCTCCTTTTTGGTTTCCAAAATATGGTCACCCTAGCCCTGTGTTATATACAGAATGCACAGAACGTTTCCTTTACACATTTGCCTTCGCATCTATTGTTGGATACTTTGCATTGCACAGAAGCACTTCTGCAGATTCTGTTTGAGGGAAGATGACAATGAAATTGTTCAAAAATGGTGCACAAACACTGTGTGTCAATGAAAGGACCCATTGTACCCTACTTTCCCCACCAAGGTTACCTTCATAGCTTAGTGAGGATTTGGACCTGCATCTCTTGAGTCTTGGTATCATCGATCTATCGTCACACATCAGTTTTTTCAACAAAAAAGGTGCATTTAAAAAAAATACAACTAGGTGCCAAACAAGCGATAAACTGAATAAATTTATAAGCAGCACTTCAATAAATAAAAAGAACAGACAGGCAGTGTGAAGCATGGGAGGAGGTGCAAGCCAAATGACTTAAAAACAGCCTTGAATTCACTGTCAAAAGCATTCTGAAGATGGGGAAGAAGGTGAGCTCTGCAGGAGAAATATTGACTGTGTTCAGACAACACATTAGTCAACGGTGGGGTAATAATCAACTTGTTAGTTGTTTATCTAGGGGTACTCCCCCCACAACATGATAATAATCAATTGTGGTGTAGATTAGGATCAGTGTTGAGTGGACTATTAGTCCACGTTGAGTTGACTCACTCATTCCCCCCTCTCCCTACCTCAATCTTCCCACTAGTATCCCGTCAGCCATTGTTGCCAAAAGTCTATCCTGCTGGCTGGACTAGAAAAGCAGACCCCGCTTTGACCGCTGTTGACTTGTGACTCTGTGGCTGACGAAATAACCAATGGTGCCCTCTACACATCACAATAACCAATTGTGATTCAAACAGCCAACTCTGCACAGCATTGGTTATTTGCGTTGATTATTTAGGCCAAATAACCAACCGTCGGCAAAAAAAAACCTCTCACCACACAACACGATAACCCACAGTGGTTTATATAACCAACCATCATCTATTTAAACCACTATTGGTTATCATGTTGTCTGAACCCAGTCATGGTACTGCACATCCTCTTTTAAAGGTTTGTAGTTATGCACTCTTAGGTTCAAATTCCTGCTAAGCCATGAAGCTCACTGGGCAAGTTACTGCCTTTCAGACTTTCTTACCTCACAGGTTTGATATGAGATCCTTGGAAGAATGGCAACTGTAAAGATGCCCACTGCTGTTCATTCTAATAGGCTGTTAAGATGACTGGGAGAGGCGCTTAGCCCCAACTTCCAGGAGTGTTAGCTTCTGTCAGGAGAGAGCGGGACATGTTTAATTAAATAAATAAGTATTTGAAGTTAAGGTAGCAATCTTGAAACCATTTGCTCACAAGTAAATCCTCCACACATCACTGAACCTGTTGTACTTCTTTTTTTCCTACAATGCAACTGCTGGAGACTAAGTCTTGTGGGCTTATGGTCAGGTTAGTGGAAGACTGGAGAGAATGTGTGTGTGTGTGTGTGTGAGAGAGAGAGAGAGAGAGAGAGAGAAAATGTCTGTGTGTATATGTGTGTGTGGTTTCTCACCACCCACCTCCCAAATTCCAGCACTGTTGAAGAAGATGAGACCTAATTAGTTTTGTCCTCAAATTTCTATGATTCATCCTGTGGAATTTCATCTATTTGCCTGAGAGAGAATTCTATTTAAAATAGTGAGCTCAGAAAATTGCAAATACTTCAGAAGTATTTTTTTCAAAATAAACTTCTCAGTTTACAGTTTGAGATATTCACACATTATTAAGAAACTGACTCAGTTAATCTGCTTTAAAAAGAACTCTTTGTAGCACAGTTTAGCTTTTCACATAATAAATCACCCTTAAAAGTATCAAATTTATAAGCAAGGGCTCTGTTTTATCTCCAAATTTGAAAGACATCAAGAACCAAATGTCTCCTAACATAAACTGCACAACTTATCAAAGAAAAGAGCTATCTAGAACAGCATATATTTTCTTATGTGCAGTACAATAGAAATATTAATTGATCCTAGCAAAAGCAGCAGCTAGTTTAGTTTTTAAAATCAAGCTAAGGCAGAGGACTGCTTTTTGGACAGGGGACAAATAAAATAATTGTAGTAACATGGGTTCAAATCAAAGTTGTGTGGAGGAATCTTGTTGCCCACAGTGATTTCTAGTTCTTTGGAAACTACAAGGGCAGTGCAGGCCAGGTTCACTGAGTGAAGCAACAGCAAAGAAGACACCTATTTTTCAAGAATGCCAATCAATAAGTGCTGAAAGGTTTAAGCTGAAGGCTTCCTGTTGCCAACTGAATGCATTTACATCCGTTTCCTATCTGCGCATGCAGACATCAAGGGTGTATATAGGAAGCTCTGAAGGATTAGTTCCCTATTAATATATCTATGATTATTTTGATTATCAATTAATATTGTAGTATTGAGTATTTAAGATTGGATTAAGAAAATGATGCGTGCATATATTTATGCAGATAACTTCTTTTGGACAATATTCCTATCCCGTCCTTAGACTTTGGGTGAAATAGTAAGGCTTGTGACTGGTTGATTGTTCTAAAGCCAAAACAAAATTAACATCCTCCAGAGCTAAAGATTTGTTTATATAAAAGTCTTGTGATTAGCATATAAGGCACTAAACAACTTGGGACCAGGCTACCTTAGGCATTGCCTTACTCCTTATGTCTCTGCCTGGTCAACTGCAATCCTCGGAATCATGTTACACCACATGTTTGGTACTGCCACATGACTCAGAGTTTCACCTTATGACCACCAGTATTGCAGCATTTTTCTTGTGGAACCCCTTCCCTGTGGATATTATGCAAGCATTTACAGTTTTAGGTTTTAGGCAATTACTTATCTTTTTACACTGGCTTTTCCTGAAGGGTAATCTTGTTGCTAATTACATGGTTATGTATTTGTACTTAATACTATGGTTTTTATGTTGTTCACAGCTTTGGTATCCTTTTATAAAGTGATATATAAATGTGTGTAATAATACATAAATAAATAAAATGTAATAAAACAAGTGTTTGTTAAGGGACCTGAATTCATTCATTAGCAAACAAGCAAACAAATCTCCACACATACATCAGCTTTGCTTGTGATTTTGTAAGATGTCTCACATGGTTTTTGGCAAATTTATTCTTTGGTGCTCTGTCTAGCTTTTTGAGTTTCAAAGAAACATCTGGGAAACATACAAGATAAGCCCTTTTGCTAAATGATTGTGGGAACATGGACATACGCTTTCTGTGCCAGAAGATTATTTATTGATTTAAATACTTGTGCAACTGTTGGCAGATGATCAGAAAGTGTTTCTTCCTGATTTGTTGACAGCATTCTACATGCAAAGCAAAATCCATCATCCATTGACATCTGTCATATAGGCTAAATGTCCTCTCCCCTCCCTTATTCCTAATTCCCCCTCCCCCATGTTGCAAGTGGTTGTGGTTTCAATTTGACAGGACATGCTTCAAAAACTAGATTCGGCATTTTGTAATGAAAGGGTTTTGTGAAAATAAAAAAGTGGTATCTCCCCATTTTCCCTTGTGTAGTTTTTTCCCATGACTTTTCTGTTTACTTAACTTTCAGCCTGATGTTGTAGTTAATCAGCTATGCTGAGAGAAATTCTTTTGATTTCATTATATTTTTGTTGCCATTTCACCCCACTTTAATGTTGGTTCCCATAACCTTTAAGTGCCAGAATTAGTCAAACACCAGAACAGAAGAATTCCCATTGCACTAGTGGAAGCTGGAGAAATGTGCTGAGGCATAAAACAAACAACAGACCATTTTCAGCAGCCAGTGTAGATATTTGGGGGTGGGGTGGGGGAATGACAGCTGGGAGACTTGCAGAAATCCAGTCCAATATTTATATATTATCTCAAACCATAATAAAACATACATACATACATACATACATATAATCTCCCCCCAAGGAAATTATATCTATCTATCTATCTATCTATCTATCTATCTATCTATCTAGAGATAGATAGATAGATAGATAGATAGATAGATAGATAGATAGATAGATAGATAGATATAGATATAATTTGCTTGGGATACCCTCATCAATTCTGAGAAAAAGGAAGAAATGTTGGACCTTAAATGTTGTTGTTATTGTTGTTTTCACTTGCATTCAGTCCTCAATGGTCTTGCTACATCGACATTCACTATTTGGACATTTTACATGTCATACAGGGCACAAAAAGAAATGCTTGGATCACTTCCCCTGATATAAATAAACAAGCAGCATAGTAAACCATAACATTTCCAAGAAAAACACTTAATGTTCCAGTACCTTGCCCTCTTTCTTACATGTTATGCGATATTCTTTTCTCCCCTGCCCCCAGTCACTGCCTGCCCATTGTTTAGTCATCAAAGTGTTGTAGCAGTTATCATTTTATCCCATTTTTCTTTCTTTTTAAAAATAGATCTCATTTCATAAAAAACTGGCACCATTCCTGACCAGGCCTGGCCCAAGACATTTTGCTACATGAGACTGAGAAGCAAATGGTACCCCACTCTCCCCATGTCAAGGTGTATAGTACCAACTGTCAACCAAATTATTTTGGCATCTGAGACAGAAAATTCCACAGAAATTAAGTCAGAAAGCATAAGGCGGATTTTTAAAGAGAAAGAAAATTGCCATTATAACAAGTTTCCAGCTACATGGCTAAAATAAGGAAACAACTGCTATTAGTTTAATTTTAATAACCTCTCCACTTTGCAATCTAATTTATTGTTTTTATTTATTTAAAGTGATTGTTAGTCTGCCTTTAAGGTTGGAACCCTCTCAAGGCAGTGTACAAGATAAAAATAATATAGATCTATGCAAATAAAATGCAATAGAAAAGTAATAAATAAATGTTCAATTAAAAATACTATAAAAAACAGATAACATCAATAAAACCTGCAGCCCACAGACTATGGAAAGTCCAGCAAGAACAAGTGTGTCTTTAGAGCCTTCCTGAACACCTGCAAAGAAGGCCCCTGATGAACCCCTAATGGATGCTGATTCATCCATCAGGGTGCAGGGCAACCACTGAATGTGTATTCCCCAACCTAATTACCTTTGACAGCAAGCAGGTGAGAAGGTGATCCAACCCCCTGTTACCATTGGGCTATTAAATAAGCACAATGTGCTTGAAATGCATATAAGGATAAATTCATATCTTCATGGCCATACATTTAAGCCAGGGATAGGCAAACCTTTTGGGCTATTTGCATATTTGGCAAAGTGTCCTGGACACCATCACAAGATGGGTGGCATGGCAAAGGACACATAATCTGCTGAAAAGACTGAGTACAAAACAGAAGTGGGGCCTGCACCCCAACAAACTAAACAACTCATTTGTACCCAGTTTTCAGTGCTAACAACAATCTATTTCATAGCAATCCCAACTGCCAGTAAGAAAATGTGTTAATTAAAAGCAAATTGGAAGAGTCAGGACACTTGGGCAGGGTGCTTTAGTGCCTGAAAAATACCACATTGCTTATCCCTGACTTATATTATCTCTAACAAGGTGTTCCTTAGTATAAACACTTGTTTTGATGTCTTCCAGGCTATCTGTAATGTAATGTAGATGCTCTTCTCTTAAAATGTTGGCTGAATTTCTAGCTCCAAGACGGGTTGACAAATGTAATCAAGGTCAGGGTTTAAAAATAATCTCTGTACCTCCTTAGGAGCCCTAATTAAAGCCTTTTTCTGCTTGGCCCTGAATCAGGAGTGGGCAACATGTAGCCTTCCATATATTTTGGCCTACAACTCTTATCGGTCCTAGCCAGCATAGCCAATGGTGAGGGGAGTTGCGGTCCAAATCATCTGGAGGCCGCTATTCACCCACTCCTGCCCTTAAGTAATAGTCACAAAAGGGATGTCTCTGGCAGGACCTACACTACTGCTTTAAAATGGTTTATAACAGTAGTGACACAAAATTATATCAGTAGACAGAGACAGAAAGAACTTTGTAGCAGAGGACTGACCCCTTATTTGTCCATCCATGAGCACAGGCATACCTGCGTATGAAACATACATCTTGGATCAGCTTGAAACACTCTCTAGAAGTGTGGGAGTGCAAGTATGGGGTTCTTCTTTCCACATTATGGAAAGTAATAGTAACATATGAAATAAAACACTGGGGAGTTTAAAGGTGCAAATACCAGATAGAAAGGGTGGACATGGTTAAACCCTACACGTTTTTTCATTTAATACATTGTTATGCTGTAAATGTGGGAAGTGAAAGCACAGCTGACCTATGGTTCAGCATTTCCCCTTCTTTAGATTCTGTTATGATTCACATACATTTAGATGGTAACTCCTCTGTTGCACCTACTGTGGGACATGCCTCCAGCTTGGAATTACTTAGACCCAAATATTTTGATTAAAGAATTTATTCTCTCACACATCACAGTTGTGCAGAATGATCCAGAAAATAATTGTTGACGTGAATAATCTGGGGAAACAAGGTAATTAATTTGTTCTAGGAAACACATGTTTTCAATGTGTCCCACATAACAATTTACAAAAATTACATCAGTGAGCAAATGTGTATTTTTAGATGCAAATTACCAGAGATTACTCTCAGAAAAACAGAAATGGTATGGTTGCACCATCTTGTTAGTATGAATTTGTTAATATTTTCCCCTTGCTTTGGTACTCCTGTAGCAATGGAATTCGGTGTCTTCCATAGTTGCAATTCATAATTTGTTCAGCCCTTATAATGACTCCTAGGGAAGAACACGAGTGAGATGTGGGCAGGATCTACACTACTGCTTTAAAACAGTTTATAGCAGTTTTGACAACTGTTGGGGACCCAGAACACACTCCATTTACAGTTCAAAGCATTTTCAAAGTGTTTTATCCTTCTTGGTGTAGATCTGGCTGTGTTCTTCCCTAGGAGTATTATCTATAGTGACTAGCAGTGCCAATTCATGGCTTCAGAAAAGGATTTTCCCAACCAAAACTGGAGATGCCAGAGACTGAATTTGGGACCTTCTGCATTCAGAACTTGTGCTCTTTCACTAAGCTACATAGACATTCAATTCTTTTGAAGACACAGTTAAATTAAGAGTACCCTAACATGGCGGATGAAATAAGTCATATAAACAATACAAATGTCAGGAGCATTTTGACACAAAACTTCTGAGAACTAGTGGGTGTTTGCCAGATGTGAGTAATGTATTTTATAGAAATTCAAAATTCTGCTGCCCTTATATCATGTAATTCCAATGAGCTAATTTGGATTAATGGGTATACCAACCAAGCAGTAGCCTCCTTCTGCTGTGATTTCCACATTGATTGTTAGATTTCTCTGGTCTTCCCAGAAGTGTTATCCTCCAAAAGATGTATCGTCCCATTTCTCCAATGTGCAGCGCAATCTATGTGTATTTACCTAGAAGTCCCACTATCTTCAACAAGGCTTACTCTCTAGTAAGTGTGTTTAAATTGCAACTTGAATGTCCTAGTAGCCTTTTTTCCTCGGAAAGCTCTGGAATGATGCCCTTGGTTGAATCCCGCACTTTCTCTTATACCACATAGCTCTGTAATGGATCCCCAGAATCAGAAAGTCCAAACTTCCACATTCTGTATAGGAGCATATATAAAATGGCAGGTTGAGACTTTTTTTTCTCCTAACTCCTCACTCCATTGTGCAACCCCCACCCCCAAAAAACGATTAGCCTGCGCTGGGGGACGGGTTGTGAGTGTTGGAGTTGAGAGCACGTGTTCTCTTGCGGTTATGGAACCATTCATTTTAGAATTGTGTATAAAATAAGGATTTCAGCACTTGGCCTAGTATCTTTTATCCTTGGACGTGATGTTCTGTACTAGAACACTCATGCTAGTTAAACTTTTGCAACGAAAATTGTTTTGTTGTAATCATGTGGGTTACTCAACTTATGTTGTGCAATGAGCTGTAAAAGGCATTTCAAAAACAATATGGTGGTAATAAAAGCCATATTTTTCAACTTAGTGCTCCACTCATTTTACTGGCTTTTCTCTAGCATCAGTGTTTTGTTTTATTGTGTTTTGTTTTCATTTTGAAATATATGTCCATATAATATCACTATGAAGAAATTAAATGAAACCTTTAAAAAAAATTGAAATCCTGAAGGAAAGTATTTTCTTTAAATGTAATCAGCATGTGGTTGTTTCTATTTTATGTACAGTGAAGAAACTGAAGTAAAGTTTAACTGTTATATTTTATTTCAATGACTAAAGGACTGAATAGGTTAACAGTAGAAGAAAAAGATGTGCCTTTTGCTCCAGGCTTCTGCCTGAAGAGTGTTAGGTAGGATGACCGTATGGAAAGGTCTTTACCAGTTGTATAGAAAGGGAATTTCAGCAGGTGTCATTTGCATGCATGCAGCACCTGTTGAAATTCCCTCTTATCACAACAGTTAAAGCTGCAGGAGCCTTGCTCCCTTTTGTATCTGGTCAAGAGGGCAGGGCTCCTGCAGCTTTAGCTATTGTGATAAGAGGGAATTTCAGTAGGTGCTGCATGTATACAAATGACACCTGCTGGAAGTCCCTGCTGGAAGTCCCTGGTAAGATACATGAGACCTACCTTCCTTTCCATATGGTCACCCTAGAGCTAGGGCAGTATCCAATTTGGCACTAGTCCTAATGTTGCGCTGGCGTAAGATAACTTTAACACAATGCAAACAGCTTTTCCTGGGTTTCCTCAGAAAACCTGTCCCTCCAGAAAACGCTATTGGCATTGTGCTAGGAATAATGTATGTCAGCGCAATGTACTTTACATTAGCACTAGTGCTGAATAGGATACTGCCCTTACACTGTAAATAAAGTGTGCTGGTAGAATGGCAGTTACTGTTAACATTAAGAGGTGAAAATGAAGCCTGGTTTCTTCAAAATCGGTATCTACCTTCCCATATATAATCCCATCTGATTGGAGAATAACTGAATATTCTAAAAATGTCAATTGATCCCCAGTTGGCTACCCCAAAGCTCTGACTGGAGGGAAAATAAGGGGCTGTTGAGAGACATCTGGGGGGAGTCTGTCAAGAGGGTTTGTCAGGGGAGAGTTTTGTCTGAGGAAGAGTCATTATGAGGTGTCTTTGAGAGAAGCTGGGGAGCCTGAAGAAGACATCAGCCTGGAACAAGAGGTGCTGCAAGACAAGAATTTAAATCTGAGATCTGAGAGCAGACAGCATGTGAGGCAGAAGCAGGTCTGTAAGTGAAGAGAGGAAAACTCCTGGAGCAGTCTTCAGAGGAAAGACCTGAAACCTGAGTGACAGCTGGTAGCAGTGATCTGAAGATAGACCTGGTGCTGGACCAAACTGAAGACTTTGGGGGAAGCCTGGTAAACAGCCTTAAAGGCTCCAGGTAGAAGTCAAATCTTACCAGAGAGGACTGCCTTTCAAGCCCTCATTGCTGGGCCTGTGAGATGGAGTTGCCTTAAGTTTGGTTAGAGTTAGGAACTGGGGCTTCACCTGATTGGTGGTAAAAGTAGCCATGTAGAAACCCTGTTTTAAAAGTAGTAACAGCAGTTTTAAATATTAAACTTTGTTTTATTTCTTTTTAATAAAATACTATTTATCTTTGTTTATTTTCCTGGTAACTCTGATCTGTTCTGTCTCATGCCTAATGATGAGCTACCTTAGGGGGAAAAGGCATATATTAAAGGGGTGTAGTTTAATGATGACAGCAGAAGGCAGGGATGACCTGGTTTTGAGAGAGGAAGTAAAGAGCTGGATTACTTGGGTGATTCTCAACATTTGGTGTGGGATCCTCTACCATAGGGCCATCCCACCACTAACACCAAATGTGAAGAATCACCACTCACTACCAGGTCATCATGAGGTGACTAGCATCACTTACCCTCATGCCATGACATCATGTTGAGCATTTCCATATCCCTTCCAGCAGAAGCAAATGCTATAGAGTGGGAGGTGGGAAATGCAGGGCCAGCCTTACAATTAAGCAGGAGGAAGTGAGTACAGCAGATACCGTGGGATGGAAAGAGTGGCAATATTTTGCACCTTCCCCACCCAAAGGGCCTGCCGCTGCTTGACAAGCCACTCTCTCCCTCCCAAGCTTCCTGATTGCTTGGACAGCCGGCCAACAGCTCATGGCCACCTGATGGTGGTGGCTCCTCCTCACTCCTCTGTCCAGCATCTCCCACCTTCTGCGTAGTTTAGCACAGTGTCCCAGCTGGCAGATGAAGGGAGAAGGAGCTGCCTTCCCGCAATAGCGGGGAGCCACAAGCTGGGAGTCCCTGCCATGGAGCGAGATGGGGGAGCTAGGAGCTGGGGGAGAGGCTCGCCAGGAGCTGTCTCCATGCAAGAGCAGGGAGGGGGAGGCCCCGAGGAAGAAGTGAGGTGGAGGCAGAGGCTCGCTTAAGGTGGCAACTTTGGTTGGGCTGGGCCTGGGGAAATGTATAATGTTGTCATGACATGAAGTAAACCATAGTAGATATTACAGGGGCAAAAGGACAAACTCAATACGAAGGCACTCTTAGCAGCAGCAGCAGCAGCCCTAGGGCGTTCACGTATTGAAGTAGGGGCGCTGCTGGCCCTGGCCCCAACATTGCATGCTTTGGTTAGTCCCTCCCACTGAATTCTACATGTTGATCATGGGCATTAGTAGCGAGGCAAGCCAAGGCACACAATGTCAGAAACAAGGCCACCAACACATCCCCACTCCTACGTCAACACCTGAGTGCCCTATGTATAACGCATGTACAGGGTTCCCATGTCTGTCGTAACATGCAGTTATGCCCTCAAAGAAATGTTCCTGACGATCAATTGCCCAGAGAGCTTTGACTCTTGGCTGACATAGCAATGTAATAAATGAATGATTAAATGCAATGATAATTTCTTCTTTAAGCACCTGTAGAGGCATCAATTAATACATGAAAAACTTAGGCATGGCTGCATGGTAACTTCAAAGCATATTACAGCTAGCTGCATAATGAAGCCATTGCCAAAGTCCTTCAGGTTTAATTTTAAAAAAAATACCATTATATTGTTTATAGCCTGTTTCCTCAGAAGTAAATCTCACTGGGCTTGTTCAGACAATGCGCTAAGCCATGGTTAGGCCACAGCAAATGGTTAGTGACCGTGTTTAAACCATGGTTATGTAGCCACTATGGTTAGGAATAATTCATATGACATGCTAAGTCATGGTTCACTAGACACACTAAGCCATCCTGTTTAGCACAAAATGCTTAACCACCATGGCTTAGTGTGTTATCTGAACAGGGTCACTGTAATTCAGTGGAACTGATGCCCTAGTAAGTTTGTTTTAGATTGCAACTTTAAAATATAAGACCTATATGAATATGGTTATTTTATGCGGTAATCTTTAGCATTGCCTATTTATTGTTTCTTCGTTAGGCTGGGACACCATATTTTTTAAAATGTGAAATTACAGCTATACAATTTAAGAGGATATTTGTAGAGCTCCACTATTAGAGAAAATTGAGTCTCCTGTTTTATTTCCTTATCTTCCCTATATTTAACCAATCTAATTACATCAGGGGAAGTGCATGCATTGGCTGAATTCGGACGACACATTAAGCAACTGGGGGGGGGGGCGGAAACAATTGTCAGTTGTATTGACTATCATGTCGTCCGAATGCTGCCATAGTCAACTCAGTTCTGATCCTAATCCACACCATGGTTGATTATTTATTACCATGTTGTGTGGGGAGTACCCCCTAGGTGAACAACTGTAAAGTTGATTATTACCCCACCATTGACTATCATGTTGTCTGAATTCAACCATTAAGTGTTCCGCTGTATTTGCACCTGTCCCTCAGTTTTGATTTGGGGTGGGTGAGCTTCCCTGGACTCAGTTCAGAATGGGCCCACCTAAAATAAGCTAATTTGGGCTCAGTTCACATCAGGCCCATGTTAGTTATTTTTAAGCTTGGGTCCTTTCTAAATTCCAGGTCTTCTTGCATCCTCAGTTATGTCAGATTTACATATGCCCAGGCAAGTACTTCTCTTATCGCCTGTTTTGCTGGTAGACACCATTAATGTACTGTGAATGACTGGCAGCTGGATGTGTGATGTGATTCCATTGAAATGTGTTGCATTTGAAGTGATATGAGGAAATACAAACACACTCTCAGTGGTATTTGTATTTCTGTGGTTCATTTAGGGTTACCATATGGAAAGGAGGACAGGGCTCCTGTATTGTTAACAGTTGTAGAGAAAAGGGAATTTCAGCAGGTGTCATTTGTATGCATGCAGTACCCTGGTGAAATTCCCTGTTCATCACAACAGTTAAAGCTGCAGGAGCCCTGCCCTCCTTTCCATAGCATTATACATGGACCTGATACAAAAGACGGCAGGGCTCCTGCAGTTTTAACTGTTGTGATGAAGAGGGGATTTCAACAGTTGCTGCATGCATACAAATGACGCCTGCTGAAATTCCCTTTTCTCTATATCTGTTAAAGATACAGGCCTGTCCTCCTTTCCATATGGTCACCCTAGCAAGTTAGAACTTGGTGTTACAGTTAACAAGTGGTGAACATGCATGTGAAATAGTTCTTAGACCAGGGGTGGGGAACTCAGAGTTAAGGATCAAATACGGCTGTACTGGCCCTCAAGATCCCCCTGGACCCACCCCCTTCCCCCCACCCCCATCACCACTCATTTCATGGTTTCATTGCTTTTGTGCAGTTTTTCCCCCATTCTAAGGTTTTGTTACTGTCACTAAGAGCTTTAAGCTCAATGCACTGATTTTTTTTGTATTTTTTAATTCCCCATCCTTTCAGGCTTTGGCACCAGTCCCATTTGACGCTGAGGGCAACTCCAAAACTGAACTTAGCCCTCAGGGTGAAAGAGATTCCCCAACACTGCCTTAAATGCTAACTTTTCTGGGATGTAAAAAAATGGAGAAGACCTCCATGTGTGATTTTGGAAGTACACAGCAATGGGCAAGGCAAGAAAGAGAGAGAGAGAGCTTGAGAGTTGAAATGAGGTGCCTACTGGTGAAGATTAATTTCGATATGTCTTCACATAATCATTTTAATATATTTGTAAAGGACAAAAAGTATTGATATTGGTTGAGGAAAAGGGAGTGGTAAGATAAAAAAAAAGTTCCAAAATTTGATAAGTTAAAAGACATTTCAGAACTTCCAACAACCACTAATAGCAATAAGAAACATGATGGAAAGCTTAGTACTTATATTATGAAGTGCTGGGACTTCTAAAAACTAGAAGATGGGTAAAAGGACATTTAGTGCTATCTACACACGTTGTTTTCAGTATTTGCTTGTACAAGTCACACAAAAATTAATGCGCATGTGGATATATTTCTAATACATTATAATTACAGTTAATCTGATCACATGAAATACCCATAATCAATCAGCATGGATCATTGTCTCTTTCCATGTAACAAAGGAAGCCACAGGGAAATAAAATAGGCTTCTCACAGGCTACCACTTGAAATAAATTTGAAAATTAATTCTGTCATGATAGGACTTATCAATGTTCATTGGCTATCCTGAAAGAAGATGTAGTTGAGGCCTGTGGGGACTGAAGACTGCAGAAAAGTATGCTTGGTATTGTTTTTCATGTTGATTATAAGAAATAAATTCAAGTTATATTTACTTATTTGGTGATGAGTGTATTTAATCACTAATCCTTTCAAAGAACTATGGGTAAAAATAAGGTATTCACCAACTATCCTGAAGGCTTCAGGTTTGAGGCTCACAACATTTTAGACTAATCTCTAATCTGGGAAATAGCTGGGACCCCATAGGTTGGAGAAGTCAAACACTGACTAAATAATCAGCAGTGTTTGCATCATTCCTATGTATGTAATGGATCTTTGTCACACCAATTCGATCTAACAGCTTTTGGCTGATATGTATTGAATGAGAATGTCTCCATTCTCTTTATCAAGTCCCTATGAAAAAAGTAAGATTTTAGTTTTCCCATATCTGTACATCATAAACTGCACTTATTTTTAATTTGTTTAATAATACATATACTTTTTGTGATCACAAACTAATGTAAAACACAATGACCACAATCCAGAAAGATCCCTGTAGCTTTACCAAGGTCTTCTGCATGTCTTTTGTTCTTGTCTTATAACTGTCCCTCATGATGTCTCATTTAAAATTATCTTTCAAACTCTCCTGGGTTTCAGAAGCAGCATGCCATGCAGCACAGGGTTTGGGGGGGGACTCCCCCTTTAACTAATACATAATTAAGAACTGTGGTAAGCATTTGTTGTTCAATAGAAATGGACTGATAGCATACCAGATCTGTGCTTGTCACCAATTGTTTATTGGAACTGGCAACTTTCACACTTTATAGTAACAGAACAACAGAAAAATAATGTTCACTATATACAGCCTTTGCACAGGCTACTTGACTATCCACAAGGCATAGTGATCATGACAATCTAGTCCCCATTGTCATCTGTGCACAAAAAGACACCATCCATCAGACATTATGTGAACATTACAGTGAAATGACATCACAAGTCCAGTGAAAATTCAGCTTAATACAAAACATATCAATCTACTGCAAATGACATCCTTTAAAACAATAAGCATTTCTTCAGTAGTCATTTAGCCAGAGTCCGAAGCAGAGATGTGTTGTGTACTTATAAGTCTTTTAAGTGAAGCAACCTCTGCTGACAAATTTGCTATGCCCTGCTTCAAATACAAGTTCTCTGTCGCGGGCACTTTGTAAGAATTGTCTTTAACATCAGCCACTGCAATTTTGCAGCCAATCTGATTTTTTTCAGTGAGTTCTTTTTGATGTTGCCAGTGTTCTGGCTTCAATGACCAGTCTTGGATATTAGTTACTTGAACAGAGAAAGGAGTGTGAGACGAATGTACCAAATTTTGTGCATTGTGCTTTTCAAGTTCAAAATGTCTTTTAGATGACATATCAATTGGTGATGATAGTTTCTGGGTAGCATTGTACTCATTTTCCAACGTTTCTACTTTGATTTGCATGGCCTTGGCTTTAATTCTAAGCTTATGAGGCAGTGCAGAAGAACTCACTTCTGGAACTTTAACTGTAGCATGAGTATTTTTAAGTTCAACAGGAGAGTGGATTGGACCTTTAGGAACTTGCTGCTCATCTTCTCCATCTGATGACTTTCCTACAACACCATCATCAGCCTCTGAAGTTCTTGGAGAGTTGCTGGAAGATCTATTAACTTGCAACAGTGGAGGGGAATGTGAGTAGCCATTAAAGTTGCTTCCAATGAAGTTTGGATACATGGTTGTCGTATAGGAGCCTCTTTCATCTCGTGAATCTCTTGCATAGTTTTCCAGTTCCATAGGCTCCTGCTTTATGAGCTGGAATTTATTTTCAGGATTTCTGCAATTATTTTGTATAGGGCTTGCTTGAGTATGGTCTACTGATGACACTTCAGATACATCAGATAAAGAGCTCTGTGGTGAGTGCTTAATGACAGATATACAGCTGCTGCCCACCAGAGTTGGTTCATGCTCATCAATGAAAGTGTTAATACTTGATTTGGAATTCTGATACTCCTGAAAATAAACAGCCGTTGAATTATTGAGCTTCTGAACCTCTTGGGCATATACTGAAGAACTAATTAAACCAAACTTTAGCTTCAGTGAAAGTAACTCAGCTTTTAAAGTGGCATTTTCTTCTCCTAGTGCAATTAGTTTGTTCTCCAATACAAGGTCATTCAGTCGCCGCTTTTCACGAGACCTTTTGGCAGCTTCGTTATTTTTCCGCCGTTTTTCCCAATACATTGCATCTTTCTTTTCATCAGGAATGAATTCCCGTTTTCTCCGGCATGCTGAAGATTTGTTTTTTGCAATACCTCCTTCAGTGAGTAGCATTTCATCCCCAGTAGCTAAGTCATCAGATACATCTGTTAATGTAGAATTAAGTGCCATAATTTTGTCCACATTGCTACTTGTATCAGCAGGTGCCTGTTCTGTCTTAATGGACTGCATTTTTCTCAGCTGCATCAGAAGCAATTTTTAGTAGGTGTGCAAATAGTAACAGGGTAAATTAATCTTCCAGGACTTCTTGAACCATAACAACTGGGTAAATGCAATAATTTTAAATCCATAAGCATTCTTCCATTTATTCCACAGTCTCAAGCATCAAGCTGTCTTGGTCAAATTTGCTTCTGAGTAGATTCAATCGACAATCTTCTAAAAAAAACCTGTGGCACACAAAAGAATAATAATTATTCAGTTATTGATTTTACATTTTAAAGAATCTTTTAGTCATTAACTCTACAAACAAAGGGAAAAACACAAGTCATAAATCACTGAGCCACTAAACTATTGGTTATATCTTAATAAATAGACATAGTACTTGCCTATCTAAAAAGAATTAAAATAATCCTAGCAGAAGAAAATATATATGTTCTTGTATGTTTACAAGACAAAGCTAAGCTCTAGTTCTACATAAGGCTATACCAGTTCAACTGATGTTGCAGTCCAAAGCCTAGTTATTAAGAAATTGATTTGCTTCGGTTGTACTTTACTTCAGAATGAATGTTTGGAATCAAGCCATAAATAGATTTATTTATTTATTTATTACATTTATATCCCACCTTTTTCCTCCTTAAGGAACCCAAGGCAGTGTACATAATCCTCCTCTTTTTTATTTTATCCTCACAACAACAGCCCTGTGAGGTAGGTTGGCCTGTGAGTCTGTCACTGGCCTTAGCTTCCATGGCTGAGTGGGGACTAGAACTTGGATCTCCCAACTCCCACTCCAGCATTCTAACCACTACGAAACACGTTTTTCAAAATAAAAATCTAAAGCAAGTGTAACTATTTGCTCCTCTCTCAATTTCTATTTTGCTACATATTTTGCAAAATCCAAACATAACATTGCTTCCCTTATTTATTTATTTATTTATTCATTCATTCATAATATTTATATACCGCTCCATATCTAAAATATATACTGCTCCATATCTAAAATAGATTTGAGAGTGGTGAACACAGAGGACGGCAACAAGGGAGAGGGCCTTCTCTGTGGTGGCCCCCCAATTATGGAATTATCTCCCCAATGAGGCTTGCCTGGCACCAACACTGTTATCTTTTCAGCGCCAGGTCAAAACTTTTCTTTTCTCCCAGGCATTTTAGCAGCTTAAGTTGAGGTTTTAACTGACTATGTGGCCAGGCTTAACAGTTTAAAATATTTTAAATGTCAGCTGTTTTATGTTTATGGTTTAAAATTTTCTATATTGTCTTTTTAGTGTTCAATCTTTTAATTTTTGTAAACCGCCCAGAGAGCTTTGGCTATGGGGTGGTATATAAATGTGGAGGAGGAGGAGGAGGAGGAGGAGGAGGAGGAGGAGGAGGAGGAGGAGACAATTTAAAATTATTTATTTATTTACAATATTTATATACCCTTTGAAGTTGCTTTCTATTCATCCAGCACTGGTTTCCATTATGGGGGAGTACTTAGTCTGATATCAAGTGGTTGTGGGAGCTGACGAGGTAGAATAGAGGGTAGAAACCAGCTGCCACTGAGCAGCAACTAGGAGAGGGGAGGCACTCTTCTGCTGGCAGTCAACATGAAATGGTGGTGAAGGCAAATGCTGCTGGATGAGCATCGTGCAGGTGTGCTGCTGCCAACTTCCAGCAGAACCCTGTCTAGGATATTGGTAAATGTTCTGAGTGCTGCTGGCCTGAATTAGCACCCCTGTCTCCATTACTAACCCATGACACTTTCTAGAGACTTTGGGTCTCCCTCCATTTGACTCTCCAATTCAACAGTGGTGGCTGACAACTAACCTCTGCCCCACCTCTCTGATCATTACTAAGGTGGATTTTTTTCTTACTGCAGAAAATACTTTATACTTCGTGAAAACAGTTTAGACTAAAAACTATAATGCGTGACTGTGGCATTTGGTAAGAGACTGGGATTCTATATGTGTATTTAGCCTGAATTGCTTTTACTTGTCACTAAAATTTTCCACCCTAAAATATTAATAACCTAGGGGTTACTAATACAGTGTATAGGTCAATCTGGTGGCCTAACTATATTTTCCTTGGCTACCTTTCACATTATCTTTTGGGGTAGTGGCTGATATCAGAGGACATAATTCACTGTTTTTTTCCAAACCACCCCTTTGTTCAAAATACGTCAGCCTTCCTCCACACTACAATTGTCAAACAAGAGACAAGGTAAGAATGGCTAAGAGCATAGCAGCACCTCCAAGTATGGAACATGTAATTTAAAAAGGCAGGTAAGAGGGACGGTGTTCTGATGGGTCCCCAGAAGATAAATTATAGTTTAAATAACCACATTCCACATGCCATTGGTGAGACAGAGTATGAATATAAAAGTATCCCCAAAACCCAAGAAATCTGCAGGTATCTTGGAATGAATATGCTTGTTTTGTACATTGTTATAGCTATCTTAGTCAGAAAAAAGTAATAATCTCAAATGCCAGGTCTGAATCATGTCAAAAGGTTATGCTTTCCACACCAAATTAGTTCCTATACTATATAATGAAAACATTTAGCATCCTTTCTTTATGTGGCCTTTTGAACTCCTGCTACACTGTCAGACATTTATGTCAGCATCCTTCAATCTTTATTAGGATAACTAATATCCTTATTAGGATAACTATTATCCTAATAAGATTTTAGTTAGTCACTTCCATTACTCTGCTCCCCCTCTACATTTCATAAGTTTATAAAATTAATTCATTTTCCACTGGAGAACTTTAAATAGGATTGTGACATCACCAAAGTCCACAAGGATTAAGCATGTTTGCTTAACTGGGGTCAGTTTGCTTGTCTGCTGATTCATCATTTCCATGGATACAAGCTGTATGTCCACTGCCAACAGTCTCAGAGAAGTGTTCTAGAAGTCTGGACTGTTAATTCTATTGATGTGCATGGAAGGCATAGCATCATAAATCCATGTTTCTCCTCAAATCACTGCCCCCCAACTCCCTATTTCACTCTCATCACAAGTCCAGTCAGAGTGCCAGACCATTACAGACAATATAATACCCGTGCATGCGTCCCATATCCCACCCACCCAGCCTACTTCATTTGGCTAAATCAAGGAATGTCCAATCAAATATACAATTATGTCACAATTCCATATGGGACATAATCTTTCACTAGCAACCTATTTAAAATTTTCCAGTAAACAATTAACACACACATACACACAAAAAAATATAAAGGAAGTGATAGGTAAGGAAAGTGACTAATATCTGAACAAGTAAGGATTGGGCCCTAAATATTTTACTTTCGTTTAGGTGATTTAGGGCACAATCCTATGTGATCCACCCTGGGTGCTTGTAAGCCTCCAAACTCTGCGTTTAAGCTAGATGGGCCTTTTCGCCTGTCTAGCAGAAGCTTCGGTGCAGGTAAGAGGCTAGGGTGCCCATGGTTTTTGTTGTATGGCTGCTGCCCCAGTCTCTTTCTCTCTCCCTGCCCCCCAGGAACAATGTCTCCACATTCCATTTTTCCCTGTTTGTGTGAACATTTTTTCCTCCATCTCCAAACTTGGTATTTGGCTATAAGGGGGAGGTAGGAGCCTGCAAATCGTTCCCTCTGTGCAAGTGCAGCAGGGTGTGAAGCAAGGCAAAATAGTCCTCCCACCCCACACTGGGCACTTTTGCCATTCCTGCAGTTGCATCAAATGTGATTTATCTTGGCAGGACCATTCCTGTAAATGGGGAACCCTCAATACCATATCTTAGTGCATCCAGCAGCTCAACCTTGACACTCAATTGTTTCTGGTAAGTAAGAGCAGCTACATATGGAGGCCTAAGAAATGGCAGGCTGTTGGGAGCCCTGATGTGTGAAGAACCTCTGTTTAGAAGAGTGGACTTTCTGAGATGTAGTTTGCTCAACATGTCAATGGCAAACTGTGTGGAGTCACTCTGGTGAGGCATGACTGCACCACCTTTTTATGGAAGTCCCTCTGCTCCACTCACAAAAATGGCAACTTGTAGCATTAATTGCAGATGTTATCTGAATAAGAGATTACCATTAAATATGACATTCAGTCTTACTTATCCCATGTCTATTCAAAATTACCTTACTGCCATCATACCATAGTGATGGGTGTGTAGAAATCTAGTCATGTAGAAGGGGAACACTTGACAATGATATAGAAATCCATATTTTACATTGCTTCAGGTGTGTAGACTGCATGCTTTGTTTCAAAGTCAGAGACACCCTTTTGTTATGCTATACCTTTAAAAACATAATATGTATGAAGGAAATGGTAGATGAAGTGACATTTCCTTTGTCAATGTGAAATGTATTCTTGAGGTTGAAATTGGATTAATTTTCTGATAACAAACCTAATATTTACACTAGCAGCAAAGCTACAGTGGTTTTGTTTCTCACATTATGTCTTTTGAAAGGGTCACTATTCTACACTACATGCTTCTGGTAAATCCACCAAAACTACAATTTCCCAACCAATGTCTACCTTGAGCAGTTTATTATCCATAAGTTATCTAAATGACAAATACAAATCCCTTCT
This sequence comes from Anniella stebbinsi, assembly GCA_029215795.1. Classification (NCBI taxonomy): domain Eukaryota; kingdom Metazoa; phylum Chordata; class Lepidosauria; order Squamata; family Anniellidae; genus Anniella; species Anniella stebbinsi. The sequence goes on along the minus strand of JARDYH010000002.1, from coordinate 71,375,211 downwards.
CTTTCTCCCTCCCTCTCTCCCTCCCTCTCTCTCTCTCTCTCTCTTTCTGTGTACCCAAATTCCATCCGATGATAATGGCAAAACGTCCGTAATAAAACTAGCCTTTTTAACTTTAGCTGTTACTTATAATTTCCCTAGAAAACATGAGTATTTACACATAAACTAAAGAATTGTAATGACTCCTATTAATGTATTTCAAATTCTACCATTTCCCCTAATGATTAATTTTGCAATTACTTTATCATTTCCCCTCATACAATAGTCTAAAGCCAGCACTGACTACTGCCTTACATTAGTCACTCTTGAAAGGTCTGAGGCTGTAAAAAAAGTGCTGTTAAAGTTGTTTGCAATGCTGAGTATCAGTTCAATACACTGCCCTGTTCACTTAATGTCACAATCCTGCCCACAGGTTTGCATGAATAGTAGTATTATGATGGTAATAATCTGTTTGTGACTGGAGAGGTCTACAACATCATCATTTGGTGGGGTCCTATTTCTATCCAGGGGATGTAAGAGATGCCAAAGGTAGGTGCTGGGTCTACAGTATGATCGGCTTTGCGGCAATGGTATGTTCTCTTGTTTTGTCTTTTCCATAATGAGCAAGTGTGGGGGACCATTGCGTGAAGTATAGTCTGATCTCCTATTTTTATTTTGCTATACTTCAGGCAGGAAATTCAGACATAGTGGTGTAAAAGTTCAAAAGGCTACCCACAATATTGATCTTATGATTGGTAAAGAGATTAGGAAGATAGGAAGCTTCCTTATACTAGGCTAGACGAATGAGCCATCTAGCCCAGTATTGTTGACAGTATCTGGCAGTGGCTCATTGGGTTGCAGGCAGAAATTTTTCAAGCCCTACTTGGAGATGCCAAGGACTGAACCTGAGACCTTCTGCATGCCAAGTATGTACACTATATACTACCAACTGAGCCATGACTCTTTCCCATTAAAAGCCATATTATCAGAGTTTGGTTACAGGCAACAGTCATCAATCTACAACAGCACAGACTTCATATCATTCTCCCACCAGTTCAAAAACCATCACACTTCTGTCCTTGCCATCTATTCCCAGGCCATTGTACATTTGTTGTAATGGAGCTGCAGATTATCATCAACCTAGCTTTGAATGCTGTTCTTTATTTTCTCTTCCTTGTTCCTAATGCAGGCAAAATTAGAGGGACAATACTGCTCCTATTATATACCATTATCCAGTGAATCAGTTGTAAGTAGGATCAGATTTATAAAACTTGTAATAAAATGTAATAGAAATCAAGACTGCCAAAAGACCCAATGTTTTTCAGTAAATACCTGAATACCAAAAATATTAATAGGGCTGACTTTACAACCTTTACTATTCTCCACTTCACATTTCCCAAAATGTTAGAAGTAGTACCATTTCTATTTTGCAGGTAAAATGAATTCAGTATAATACTTAGGTTGCAAACACAGGTTAGGTTGCAAGCACAGCAGAGAGATGGCTAAGCAAGAGGTTTCTCATACCTAATATGGAGACCCCATGCTGTTGGGGACAAAAGCTGATACAAACACGGTCAGTTATTAGCAAGACTAAGTCTACGTATATTAAGTAACAGAAGTACCACTTCTATTTTACCCAGCTGTAAGATTCAGATGGTGATGCATTTCCATCATTATGAATAACAACGTCACTGAATATTCTAACACCTGCAAAGTAACTAATTGAAGTTCAGCTGTACACCAACTAAGTTACAGAAAATATTTGCTTAAATTTTTTTAGGCAGCTAAATTGGGGAGGGGGGTTACATTTGACCTTTTTTCGCACTGGCCTGAGGCATCTAATTAAGTTTGCAATCCTATACATATTTACCTAGGACTAATTCCCATTGAACCTAATAGGAATTGTTTCTAATTAGGATTGTGCTGCATATATTCTCTCTCTTTTGCAAAATAAGTACAGGTAATCCACAATTATACAGATAGATGATAGATTTTAAAAAGGAAAATGAAAAGAAAGATTAAAGAATCACTACTTTGATCTCAGTATCACTTATATAGTTTTACAGAATTCAATGGGACAATTTACCTTACACATAAATACACATGTTGTATAGATTTTTCCTTGATTTTATTGTCCCACATTTCTAATTGTTTGGTAATAAATTGACTTTTATAAAATAGTTGAGACATTTTCAGATGATAAAGGCTTTGGGGACTTTTGGAGGGGGGTGTTGTTTCTCTCCCCCTGTCTGCAAGAGCAGGAAAAAGGATAATTTAATTCTAAAGCTGATACTCCAATTAAGTTTCTATTCTATTTAAAACTAATGGCTCACTGGTGGATTAACACCACAAAAAAGAAGGCCACAGTTGTATTGATAAACAATAAGGGGTGCCAACGCACACAACCGCACCAATTGCAACCACTACTACTGTGTGTACAAGACTCCAAGTTGAAGTACTAAGGTTATATTAACTGTTAATTCACACAGGTTTTTATATTCGTTTATAACTATTTTTACCCTGTCATAACATTCAAGTATAGAAATCAAATTTGACTGATAGCATATGGCCTCACTGGTAACCAAATTTAAAGTAGAAGTTAGAATTCACCTGCTGCTGTAACAACCATTAAAGTAATAGGACAATAGACAAAAACCATGCTTTTTAAACATGCCAGTTTTTAGTGTACAATCATAAATACACTGGGTAATTACACCCTAAGTTAATTACATCAAATAATAATACATGTTTATCTATACAAATCATATCCATCTAATTATACATAATGAGAGGAATCCAAGATAAGTCCCATTTCAAGAAGGTCCACTTCATCAGATCCAATAGTATTATTTTGAGTCTGTTGAAGGATAAACATAAGTATAGAGCTTAGTATATTTCCATCAGTTCAAAAGGGTGTGATTAGCGTAATGCATCAAACACTGATCTCATGATTCAGGTTTATTTACTTCATGTCTGTATGGAAGCCACACCTGATGGACTGTATCCACTGTAAATTGGTGTGTACTCAATTGGCCACCTTGAAGTCAGTCACACTATGTACAAAGCTCGAGAGGTGTCTTCTTCCATTTACACATTTATAGTCATGACAAATGACAAAATTGTAATAGGACTTGTGCATCTTATGTTTAGAAGGACCCTCCTTGTGAGAACTACTTATCATCACAAGAAGCTCTACTGACTTCATTAGGTCATGTAAAACTTGTGACCTTTCTTCATAACTTCAGATAAGGCAGCTGTTGTATATCCATTTTGGCCATTAACAATGACAAAGTACACCAGCCTACTCTAATTGCTTTCTGGATAATCTATTGGGTTGAGTTTCCATTACCTACTGAGCTAAGTTTTCATTATTCACTATGGAAAGTGAATAATGGAGCTGGCATAACTGTGGGTAACCTATAGAGCTGTCCTGGATCAAACTTTCAGATCATATCATCTGGCCACTTCTCAGAGGCCAGATAACAAAAATCACATATAACACACACACGCACACTCACAAAGTTGATTTATGACAATAGCAAGGGGAAATTAATATTTACAACAATAGTTTTGTACTGAATTATAACAGTAAAAACTAGAATAGCTACTAAATAAAGCTACTTTAAAAACACCTTAAAGTCACCTATGCTTGCCTACACAGTGTACTAACTATTTTTTCTTGGAAGCAATGGAATTCAATTTCCCATTCCTGTTATTGAGGCTCTAGCCCTGATGAAGTATTCATAGCTTGATAATAACTGAAGAAAGATAAGAGAAATAAAAGGGAAGCTATTCTGTGAATGAAAAAGATCCTTTTCGTTGATTTTCTTAATTACAGCTATTTTCCATAATCACCAAATTGGAGGAGATATTAAATTGACTATACCAGATTAAAAGCCACCCTTAGCCAAGTCAATTTCATTCCTATAGGAAATACTGGACTTTTTTCTGGTTTTAAGGACTACGCAAACAGATGTGTGGAAAGCAAAGACATCCCTATGAGTGTCAAACAAAAATATACACATGCCTGTTAGTCATGCTTCTGGGGGCTAAAATGGATTTTTTCAGGGAAGAGTTTGAAAACCTGGAAAACAAGTTTGATCATAGACCATGGTGAGAATGTGAGCAATTCTATAGTTCCATCTCCAAATTCCCCCCAAATGATCCCACCCATGCAGCTTCAGATTAGAGACTGAAAAACTCCTAATTAAGCAATAATGTGTTTGAATTACTATGGACTTTCAGAACAAAATATGTTAAAAACCTCTGTTATCTCAAAGCATGCTTCATCATTTTTACAAATATCAAAGTGCATGCTTATAATTATTTGTCAAGTCAGTCTCTCTCCCTACTCTTTTTCAGCAAATGGATAACTGCCACTCTATTTCATAATAATCCATCCCAACAGTGAAGTATTGTAAAAGTACCCTTTTCTAGAGCAAAGGTTTCTTACATACTATCCATGCCAAACGGTAATGCTAATCTGGTCAAAGATCAATACAAATACAATTTAGAAAAACAAAAAGATATAACACATTGTAGTTATGCTGACAACGTGTGGCAATTTCTCAGCAAACAAAAGATGCAAAGGTTTCTGCAATGCTTTTTGATATTATTGACTTGAACAGAAGCTGAATGTAATTTCACTTTTATGGTGTCTTATTTTTGGCTGTCAAACCTGCCACCATAGTTGTAAATTGCAAGTATGGCAGTTAAAATGCTTCTACCAAGTGAGCTTTAAATTGAATATATTATTGGTTGAAAATCATCTGAGGTTTTGCCTGAGGACCTGCAAGATTTATCTCTCACAAAAGACTGCACAACCATAGCAAGGTCATTTAGAAGAATCTGTTAAGCTGATGAGTCATATTTGTTGCTTAACAATATACAATAACCCTGAAACAAAGCTTTTGTTGTTCAGGTTATTGCATCACAGTGATGTTATAATAACAGCAGATCAGAACAATAATGTAACAAGGCATCTGGACAAAAGAACATCATTACATAAATGAAGTTTGCACATCCCTTTGCAACATAAGCCCAGTTTAAAACAAGCTAAAGGAGTATGTTTTGTTCCAAAATAAAGGCACGCGGCAGTGATTGATGTCCCGTAGAGATTATATATGCATTGCTAACACACAAGAGAAAATAAACTGCAAGAAATCTGAGTAAGCTCACATTGCTCATGGGCAGGCTGTAAGCTTTTTAATAATTCTCAAACCATTGCCTTAAAAAATATCAGTTCCCAACAGAACTCTGAAACTATGACCAAATCCAGGTAACTAGAGAGTAGAAAAACTAGGTAGCAGTCCTTTGAGGAATAAAGATTAAAATAGAAGGTAATTAAAAATGAAAAAGAGATACTAATTGTTGTGAAACCTATTAACATATTAATGACCAATCAAAAGCACTCTCATCGTAAGCATTATTTTATCAATATCCCATAATACAAAGGCTCTCCCTAGGTCCAGAGAAGGTGAGTGGAGGGAGGGTTGTAAAATCTGGAATCTATTTTCTTCTCTCAGTTATCAACTCTGACAGTGGCCTTGGGCATATAATTATATCTTAGCCTCAGTTTCTCTGTTTGTCTCTCTCCTTCCCTCTCACACACTTGATGTTTGTGATAATGAAATGAAGACAACATTTCAAAGCACTTTGCATAATGAGCACTCTGAAGATTATAAATAATCCTGATTATTTAAATCTTGGAGCCAAAGTCTATTACCATTACTCAGGAAAAAATAATACATATTTATGATAAAATAAGAACTACATTTCTCTTATGGAATAATGGACAAACTTTGGCATGGAGACTGAGGAATCTTGCAGGATTAGAACTCAGTGAATGCAAACAGGGATACACTAACCAATTGTCAATCAGAAGTCACAAGATGTAATGTTAAAGCACAAACTGAAATGCCTGACCAGGCAAAGTGATGTGTAGAGCCACCAAAGAAATAGAACAGTAAATTTCACTGCTATGGACAGGTAGGTAGAGGAACTCAGGATGGCAGCAAATCACAAACTAGAGGACGGGCTTCAAAGATATTCTGATTCTTCCACATTCTCAGAAATAGTGCCAGTATTCTGTATTTTATCTGATGATAACAAAAATTAAACCAGAGGATTTTAAGCAACAGCAACTAACAAATAGCCTTTTTGTGTAGAAAGGATTATCCTACATATGAAAAGGGGATCCATCCAAATGCTATTTAGTGCCAGCCAATAAACCTGTGTGGCTTGGGGTTCAGAGGAAAGGTGCTCAATTGTGCCTAAAGCTCCTCATGTGCTTTAACCTGAGGAAAATTTCTTATGCATGGTTCCTAACTAATATCTGAGGCTTCTATACAAAAAGGTGAAGGGTGATTGAATTATTATAGAAGGAAAATAGGAAGTTAGCACTGTTAGTATAGTATTGAGTAAGTTTTACTCTGTTAAGTGTTTATATACTGTCCTCTTTTTTGTGTGCTTTTTAGTATTTTCATGCTGTAAACTGACCTGAAATCTGATATGCTGAAGGACGGTATTAAAATGGCTTAGATAAATAAATTAGCATTGGCATCAGTTTTTAAAATTTATCTCTGAGTATCCAGATGCACCCTATATGCTAGTCATCTCTGATTTCATTATTTCCACCAACTGATGTAATATATTTACAATCCAAGTATTATTTTGCTTAACTAGATTGTGATTCATCCTTCTAGAGTACTACCAAACTCCAGCACCCTAGCAATTTGTTGGTGACTTATTGATGTCACAAGGTGGCACAGGTACCAATGTTGATACTTATACAATGCACTATATAAGCAATGGAGGAGTGAGGTTGGGGAAGGCTCAGGAAGTTTATTAAATCATTAAATGTACTAGAAGTAACTACAGCCATTTAGGCTTCATTTCTACACACACTTGCCTGGGAGTAAATCCTATTGAATTTAGGCATACATTGTTCTGTTAATTATCTGATGCACTAAGTGGAGTGCTATTTAGCCTCACCACCAGCTCTGCAAGAATGGTATATAGTGTCAAGTGTGAAGACATAGTTTGCCAAGTGAGCACATTTTGGGAACTCACTGACTTCTTATAATCTTTCCAGAAATAAGCATGAAGGAATCTAGATTTTTAAAAAACTGTTGAAGTTTGGTAATAAGAAAATTCAATACTACGGCACTACATTACCCTATAAGAGACTTATGTTCACGGATTGTTGTCAACTCAGTTGATGAACGTTTAAGAAAGCCAAAGCTGCATTCCTGCAAGGCTATGCCACTGAAATAGTTTGCCACCATGTGATGAACTTCCAGGAAAAACAAAATTGGAAAGCTGACAATCTTTTGATTTTATTTATAATACCAAAAGTTAAAACAAACTTCTTAAGCATTTTCTCAAAAGTTATCCTTATGTTTACCCAGTGAAAATTCAAAAATATCATAGCAATGTAAGGAACTAAATTTTAAATTCAAGAGTCCTGAAAAGTCCCATGATCAAGATCTTATGTTATCTCAGGCCATTCAAAAAGCTTTAATAGGGATCAAAAGCTGTCATATTGGCTTGGGACAAACATATGGAGTTGGCCAGTGTCCCAAGGAGTTGGCCAGTGTCCCAAGCTCATGTGGAGAATCTTCATAATGCTTGTCTCTGGCCAAACTGTTTATGTGGCACATAAATAAGGTCATCCTTGGCCTTAAAACCGCCAACCTCATGCTGTTACTTTGCTACTTCGTTGCGTTTTTAAGGGCCCATTAAACATTATGAATAACTAAAATCAGGTTTTGCAGCTCTTGATAATATTTATATGATAAATATATTTTCCAGTACTGGGAATGTCATGTTCACAGATTGCATGAAGTTATACATGTAAAACATTTTCATGTACACATTTTGAAAATAATAAGTGAATGTAACATTAATCACATGATACTGAGTCACGCTTCCTCTCTCATAATTCCAAAAAGGTTGGAAAAATTAGTCCTTAAGGCTTAACAAAAAGGTATAGTTTTAAATAGCAACATATTAACATTTGTTTCAATGTCATTATTTGGGTGACTGACTCAGAAGTGCAGCCTATGTGTTGGCACTAGCACAATGAAATCAGCAGTGAAGCTGCCTACTCAGTTTCAGTGGGCTGTGGATCAGCCCAGAGACATAAATGGCAAAGCATTTAATAAGTCAATACTTCTTAAACTTCTTTGCAAGGTTATCAACACTGCCAGATTATCAGAGAAATTAGGGAACTCACAATCAACAAAAACTGCCAGAAATTCCCACAGGGAGGTTCAGACAATGGAGGGAAAGATAACCCAAAAATCTTCTAATCATTGTAATGTGCTAGAAGAAAAACATTAAAGGATATATAAACTAAATATTCTAACTATAATGTCAGTGGCATTTTTCAGTTTATATAGCTAATGAACTGCCACCAAATAGTTATTTTCTGCTTCCTCATGTGGTAATAACTACTTTGGAACTATAATAGCTAATTCTACCTGTGAAGTAATTAGTTAGGATTGGCTATGAAAACATTTGCCACTGGAGTTATTCTCCAGTACCACTAGTGGCATATGGTAATTTGTAAGACATAGAAATATTAGCACTGCTAATTGTTGTTCCCAAATTTAGGCTTCAGTCCTTTGAGATTTACCTATGGGATTAAGGCTGCAATCCTATGCACACTTACCTGGGAGTAAAGCCCACTGAACACTGTGAGACTAACTTCTAAGTAAACATCTATAAGATGGAACTGCAACTTGCGCTTACTTCTGCGTAAACATGCATGAAATTGCATGCTGGATGGTAATGTTTGTTTTTCCGGGGCAGCAATTAACACCAGTGGGGTAGCAATTTATAACCACTGCACAAAACAACACTCTTGTATATACAGGGCCTGGAAATGACAGAATTAGTAACACAATTGGCTGTAGCAGTTAACCTTTTCCCTACTGAAAATGGCACCTGTAGGATCAATACCTCTTTGCTGGTGAGCTCTGGCATTGGATATTACCCTCATACCATGCCAATGTTGTTTTAAACCCTAATAGTAACCTTTCTGCTGCAAGTAACCATCCCATAAAGCAGCCCTCCCTGATCTAGTGCCCTCCAGATATTTTGTACCTCAACTGCCATTAGCTCCAGCCAGCACGGCCAATGGTCAGGAATGCTGGGAGTTGGATACTGGGAGAACATCTGGAGGGCACCAACTTCGAGAATGCTGCCTTACAGGAATTACCCCCCACCCCTTAAAACAATAACCCTCAGGTATATAAAACCTCTGAGGAAAGGTTTGGGCCTAGGAGGGAAGAAGACTGAGAAAATCTGTCTGGTTGTTGCTTAGAAGCAACTGTGTGCTACGTGGGAGCTAAACGTCCTCCTTTATACATAGTCCAGGATATTTTTGGCTTTCACTTCCCACACAGTTTACGTTAAAGATCATTTTAAAAACAAAAAGCAAACAACCAGGTCTTGGCCGTGTGAAAAGTGAAGGCACGCAAGCGGCATGCATTGAAGTACGAGAGAAGTCCTGGCCAGCCCGCCGGGCTGCATACAAGGAGAGGCAGCATTCCGGGCTGCCAAAGCGAGGCTCAAAGGGGCAGGGTCCCTCTGGTTGGCTCGCGAAGGAACGTGAGAGCCGCCTGACTGGCTTAACCCAATTCCATGCCCAAGCCAGAAGGAACAGAGAGAGAGAGCGATTGAGGAGGGAGGGAGGGCCGAGGGAGAAGAGGAGCTCCCCAGCCTCCCTCCTCGCTCATGCCCGTGTTGAACAGCGCGAGTACACACACTACGTGACTGGAGACGCATCCCTCCCTCTGGCCAGCTTGTTCTGCTCTCGCTCCCTGTCAGTACAAAACAACTGTTAGCCAGCCTTATTTACTCCTCTTGCCTATCCTGCTCAAGCCAGCCTGTCTCCCTCTCTTTCTCCACCCCCAGCTCCAGCCCACTCCCGCCGCCCCGCTGGAGCGCTGCCTCGTCTCTCCCCACAACCTCCGCAGAACAAAGGAACACGAAGCGCGGCGGCAGCGCCATCCAGCCCCTTCCAGCACGCGCTCCTTTCCCAGTCATAACAACCAGCGCCTCAGGCTTCTGCGAGCCTCCTCAGACTCGTGCGCCCGGCAGCTCGCGCTCCAGCCCTCCCACCCGCGTCGGCCTCGGCCACGAGAGCGCGAGCCCCGGTTGCCCCGGGAAGGAACGACGCGCTCTGGAATCCGAGAGGACTTCTCTCATCCCGGCTCAATAATTCCTCACGCCCCCCCCCCTCACGGCCCCACACCTCATTCAAGCAGCAGCTCGCTAGTCCAAAGGGGTCGAAATGTCCACATTTTAAATCTAGGGAAGAGTGCTCGATGTCGCCGCTCCCCGCCTTCACACACACGCATGCACTAAAAGAGACACCCGGAACATAGCGATAGAAAATAAACAGATGTTAGAATCCGATGTATCCACACACACACACACGACAGCTTTCTGGATGAGGTTCCCCGCCCCCCAAAGACTCCGGCGCAGATGGGTTTCATTGTTACAAAAGTAAGGGCAAACAATGTGGAGCGGGAGAGACTGTGCGAGTAACAGACATTACGATCACACGTTAGAATTATGGCCACTGGAAATGTAATACTGACCTAGATGAAGGGTTTTAAAAATATGTTACCCGGCCCAAAACATATACGGATACAAAAGACTGCTTGCCTTCATCTTCCGCTTCAGCCCGACTTTGCCATTCTTCATTACAATTGCAGGGGCGAGATGACAGACAATCACTTTCTCCGAAATGAGTAACCATCTCCTAAAGGGTCTTTTTCTCTCTCCCTTTTTCTTTTGCAGAGAGCGAGGGGAGGGGAAATCATACACGAAAACCAACACCTACCAAACCACTTGATGTCTGAGCGAAATGCCTTCCTAAAAATACCAGCCTTATCAAAACGTCTCCGAAGGCGTGGAGCTCCGAACGCAAGCAAGTGTCCTTGAACGTCTATTTGGAGAAAAGACCAGAAATAGCCCATGAAGCCACAATTGCTCAAATGTGATAGGGCTAAATATAGTTGTGCGTAATTTTCATTTTAAGGGACATGGCACACATTCAACAAGCCGAGCTGCCTCCCCACTTTACACAGCGATCTACTTTTCTAGAGGGGGCGAGGCGGACGGGGGGGGGGGGCGCACGCAAGAGGAACGACTTTGGAAATCTGTTAGCCTGACATTTCAAAGGCTGAGATTGCTCTGGTTTCTTTGTGGCGAGATTTATAAAATCGCGTAATTAGCTTCCTAGCCTGACTGCCAGCAAATTCTGTGGTTACATAATGTAACATTTCCAGGAACGATCAAGACAACGCATTGCCTGAAAACCAATTGCCAATATGGAGCAAAAGGCATCGGTTAGAATTAAACACACACATACACATAAACAAAAAATCTGGGAGAATCAAACTATTTTTGTGAGGTGTATTATTTTTATAGCTGTTTAAAAGTGGAACATAACGTAAGGATTTTTAAAGGAATCTTGGGTTTAGCAGCCGATACCTAATTAATCATGTGGCTTAAAAAAAAAGCATTTCCCCCTATAAAATATCCAGAATTAGTGTGATACGTAAGTAGTGATAGAATTCCCTAACGCTGCACCAAAATTGTCAAAGCATTGCACGCTCACGTCCCATCTTAACGCTTGCCAATAATTCACAGCGGACGGATTATGCAATATATGAAATAACAATCCCCACCAATGTCCCCTTCGGCTGTTAAGGCATTCGTAAGGGGCGCGGGGACGTGTCTGTTTAAAAGCACTCTTCTCGCTCGCATGCAACTTGCAAACCTGACATTTTCCGCCCTTCAACCTTTCCCTCTCCGTCAAGCATGTCTTTAGCCGTTCCCACCCCTCTCTCCACGAATACACAAAATACCAGCTCTCTCTGATTCATTTCCTTTGCCACCACCCCGACTCAAACAACAAGCGTCCTTCTCTTGCCCCGGCGGGAATGCTCGGTGTCAGGATCAAGCCCTCCCCCCTGTCGCTTTTCTCCTTCAAGACATCAATTTTCCTCAAACAAGGAGACATATTATGCAACAACAACCGAGAGCCAAGAGGACCCAGCAAACAAGCAGCAGCAGCAGCCACAGTCACAGCCAGCGCTCTGAGTCGTGGGGCGCTGTAATCAAAGCAACCACCTTAAGGAGGCGAGTCCCGAGTGTTGACGTGCCAAAGGGTGAAAAAAGTTACTAGAGAGAAAGCGAGAGATGGAGACAAATGTGCATTTTTTAAAAGGCAGGCGCGTATATTGATCTAGTTAGGTATTATTATTTTTTAAAAGATAGAAAAATGTTCAAAAGGAACAGAGTGAAGAAGGTAGGAAAGCATTGCAACGTACATTCCCCCCACGGACGGTTATATACCTTGGCAATCTCCTCCGGTGGCATGCGACAATGCTGTGTATGCCTTTCCAGAAGATCCTTAGGGCATCTGCACGTTTCCTTCTCCAGCTGATCACTTTGGAGGGGAGCGTAGGCGAAGAGGTGGAAAGGGCTCGGGGCTGGAAAGCCTGGAGGCAGAGGAGACCCTCTGAAAGACCCCCTGGTCAGTAGGAGCGCTGCTGCTGCTGCTGCCTTCCAGCAAGAGTCCCGGGTGAGGAGCAGAGAGAGTGAATAAGCCAGGCGGAGGAGAGAGGGTGTCTTCTGCCTTCGCTGGTAATGCTTTGCTGCTAATGCCGCCGCCGCCGCCGCTGGAGAGAGATCTGTGTTAGTAGGTCAATACTGTACACTCTCACAACGTACAATCCTCATGCCAGCCTTAACGGATGACTGGCGGTAGCTCGGTCCCAATCAGAGCTCAGCGCTTCTCCGGGAGCAGCCAATGGAGGCCTCCAGGCGGGAAGTGACAAAGGCAGGACCAGACTTGAATTGAACCCTTTCCTCCCCCCCCCCCCGTTCCTTTCCTTCTCTTCCAGCCTCCCCTCCCTCCCCCTACACTTCCCCCGCCCTGTTGGAGCGGTGCATGTGGTACAGTAGATGTATGCGCTGCGTATTGCATAACTAGGCGAAGCGGGGGGAGGGAGGGGGGAGGAGGAAAGAGAAGGCTGCTGACATTTACGTAATTGCCCAATGGAGAGCCAGAGAGACCAGAATTAAGGTGGAGACTCTGCTCCCCGCAACCTCCCTCTGGCTTCCAGACTGTTAAACACGCTCGGCAATGTGTAGTCATGTTGTCGAAATGACATCACAGACGGGCACGGTGTTAGGACGAGGGTCGAAAATAACACAGTGAGGCAGCAGCACACGCGCGCGTTGGCCTCTTCCCGCCCCCAAATGCAAAAAAATAAAAATAAAAAATGAATACATAAAAAAGAAGAAATCTGCTAGGGCTGCGTTGCTTTTACGTCAGCCTCCGAGGCTTGCAGAACTTACGCACACGCATAAATGCACACGCAGAGGACCAGGTATTTTAAACCGCAGGGCGGACGAAATGGTGAAGCGCAAGGAGAGATTAGCAATGCCAAAAACGACGGCTACGTTTGTAAACGAGAAGGACGTGGTATTTTCGGAACTCAAGGGGGGAAGGGAAAGTGTGCAGGAGGGGTACACACAAAATGAGTTTGCAATGGGGAGATGGGTGTGTAGGGAAGGATTAGTGCAGTCTGGGTGTGTCATTTTGAGATGAGAACTGGTTTTGTTTGCCATTGTGTGAAAGAAAAGTTTACCTCAAGAAGCAATTGACCAAAACCAGAGTGAGTGGTGCTCCCTTTCATCATCATCATCATCATCTTGGCCACTATTTTAAACCTCCCAATTGACCGAAAACTGTCCTTTAAAAAAAGAAGCAAAGTGTGATTCAAAATTCAAACTGGATGTATTCTGTAGTTTGGGTCTGTAAATTCTGTAAGTGGCCTGGGCAGTTTTCCTTTTGAGAAACCATATTACACAAGCCTTTGCAATGGATTTGTTAATGCATATGTGCCACCCAGCCAACTCATGTTGCCAATCCTCCAGTGAATTAGGCTTAACCTTTGGATACTGAAGAAGTACACTGATTCCTTACTGGGTGTCTTTCCTGCTATTATGACAATTGGCACCTTAGGTGCATGAGAGCCTATGCTGCATGCATGAGAGTAAGGCTAGTGCCTTCAATGGACGTGGACGGATTCTAGTAATTTAACTTCCACTGGCCTAATTTCTCTCTGATTTGCTAGCTCAAATGTGATTATATGCTTCCATTCTGAGGGTAGAAGTGTATGATCACATTTTGAGCTAGCAAATCAATGCAGATTGATAATTTTTAACACACACACTTTTAAAAAGGAGAAATATATTTCTTTAAAAAGTGCAAGCACATCTTCTGAGAACTCTTGGTTCCAATCTAACATTTGTTGTACTGAGCATCCTTTTCCCAAGATGCAAAAGGTTAATATATAGAATAAAAAGTTATCATATTGGCTTGAATTTCTGTTTACCCTCCATTTTGGAAAATGCTGTATAGGAGTATAGGAGTATAGGAGACACACTTTGCCCAGTCTGAGATAGAGTGATATCACTAAACCCAAACAAATTCTAGTTGGGCTGGGCGAGGAGGCCCAGCAAGTGATTGGGTCAGGAGTCATGATCTTGGTCAAGGACATGATTGAGCAATATAACCTAATCAGCCACACTGAGATTGAGTGCCTCATGATGGGATTATAGCAAAGAAGAGTGTTGCTGGCAAAGAGACAAGTTGGACGCTACCTGGCATCAAAAGGACATCAGATCTGGCAGAGCATTACATATGGGGTATCACAATGGTCAATTTCAGAAAGCGGTGGGCTCAGAGGAGGGCTTCTGAAAATGACAAGGTTTAGATAGTATTGTGGGTGTGAAAGACATGTGTTCTTGCTCTAAGCTTAGCAAAGCAAGTGGGTGAATATGTTTTGCTAGTGATCCATACCTATCCCTACCAGTCTACTCCCATCAATGGGTGGGAGCCTTAAGCTTAGCAGAAGTTTGGCCCCTTCATTGGCAGTACTGTCCCTTCATTCCACTTTCACAGCATTGTTTGACAGTCATGCTGGCGTTTAGCAGGGACACATTACTGTGGCAGTCCAGAAAAAAATGGTATGAGATGGTGTCCTCCTGACCCTAAATTAAATGCAGTTATTGAAAGTCAGAAAAGAGGCTGTATAGTGAAACAGAAATCAACAACGTTATAAAAAAATTATAATCAAATGCCCTAATCCCTCTCTTAAAATTATATACAAACACATTGATTCCATGCGAATACAAACACACACACACACACACACACACACACACACATCTCCATCTCTGTCATTTGAGGCTCAGGTGGCTTCGGTGGCATGGAGTGCCTTCTACCAACTTCGGCTGGTGGCCCAGCTACGCCCCTATCTGGACAGGGATAACCTGGCTTCAGTTGTCTATGCTCTGGTAATCTCCAAGTTAGATTACTGCAATGTGCTCTACGTGGGGCTGCCTTTGAAGACGGTTCGGAAGCTACAGCTTGTGCAAAATGAAGCGGCCAGATTGGTAACAGGGACCAGAAGGTTCAAACACATAAGACCGTTTCTGGCCCGCTTGCATTGGCTGCCTTTATGTTTCCGAGCCCGATTCAAGATGCTGGTTTTAACCTATAAAGCCTTACAAGGTTTGGGACCACAATACCTGATGGAACGCCTTTCCCGACATGAACCTACCCATACACTATGCTCAACATCAAAGGTCCTCCTCCAGGTGCTTACTCTGAGGGAAGCTCGGAGGACGGCGACAAGGAGAGGGCCTTCTCTGTGGTGGCCCCCCAATTATGGAATGATCTCCCCGATGAGGCCTGCCTGGCACCAACACTGTTATCTTTTCGGCAGCAGGTCAAACCTTTTCTTTTCTCCCAGGCATTTTAACAGCTTAAGTTGAGGTTTTAACTGACTTTGGGGCCAGGCTTAACAGTTTAAAATGTTTTAAATGTCAGCTGTTTTATGTTTATGGTTTTAAATTTTGTATATTGTCTTTTTAGTGTTCAATCTTTTAATTTTTGTAACCCGCCCAGAGAGCTTCGGCTATGGGGCGGTATATAAATGTTTATATATATATATATATATATATATATATATATATATATATATATATAGTCTTTACTTCTGACTTCCTTTAGCAAAACTATGTAATGCAATCCATTCTACAAATATTTACTGGGTGAAACATAACAATACCATCAAGCTGAAATCATGGATGTGTGTGGTTTATTATTCTTATTCTTATTTTGCTTTTATACAGAAATAAATGTACAAATCATTTTCTGATGCCCTTTAATTTTTCTACACACACCATAATATCTTAAAACATAACCAGATAACTTAGTGTATTACTTTATGTCTCAGATGTTTTGGGTATTAAAATGATTTAAACTAAGTACCTTTTCCAGAGATTTCTGCTTAAGGGGTGCTATTGTTCAGTTCAACTAACATAAATGATTGCTATCATTACTAAACAAAAAGACTAGAAATTGCATTCATTGTTCAATTCTAAGAGTTGTTAAAAGTATTTCACAAAGCAGCTGCTTGCAGCTGCAACACTGGTTGAGCCAACAAATAGAGTACTTACTATTTGTACTCTAATGCACATATACCAAGAGCAAGCCAAAATAAACTGATGGTTACATTGTAACTGAGACCAATGAGGCAATGTTTACTGGAGCTGCTCAGTGTGAAGAAACACCAGAGATTGCACAATCACTGCACAGAATGAAAAAGGAAAACTTGTGTGTATTGTTATGAGCTCTCCACTTCCTTGGGACATGCATCTGATGAAGTGGATATAGTCCACAGAAGCTTTTTAGCCTTTAAGGTGCCACAAGACTCTTTGGCCATGTCTACACCAGCCATCTATCCTGGGTCATTTCGAGTTCATCCCTGTGTGTCCAAATGATGCACAGGGGATTCTGGGGTCAACCAGGGACGACCTCTCACTTTCCCCAGGATAACTGGGACTACTTTTATCTCAATTTTTCTCACGGTCCTGGGACAACCCAAAGGACCTATTGGCAGTGTGGTGTGCACCCGAGTCCTCCCTTCTCCCTGCGAGTAGCGAAGCACAACAAAGGGGCACAGAGCTCTGCAGGGGGTTCCATGTCCATTGGAGGCATGGAGATAGGCTTTTTTTTGCCATCCCTGGGATGGCTGTCGGCATTTTATGGCACCAACTTTCAATTTTTTTCCTTTTTAAAACTTACTTTGGTGCTGGATAGTGCCCTCGCACAAAGGTCTCCTTCCGAGAAAAAAAACACATGCTGTGCCGGACGTCCCTTTTTCCTTCCAGGACATCATGCTGGCATTTGGATGCTGGGGGAGGATCCCGGAAGGTGGAAAGCCCAAGACCCTCCCCCCCATCCCGGAAAGTCCGTAGATGTAGATGAACCCTTTGTTTTTTCCCCTTGAATAGATAAACATGGCTACCCCTCTGGAAACTTCCCTGAGCACTAGAGATGTACGGGTGCATTGTGATATCAATTTATTCACAAAATATGTATGTAGGGGAGCATCCAGTCTGATAGCACTAATTTGCAAAGCTGCGATTCTTGTCCCCACCCCAAAAAGCCATCAGTATTCACTTACCACCCAAGCTCAACTTAAAACTTAGATGTGTTTCTTTCTGGCTGGCTACATTGCATCTTCCCACTACTTCTCTACCTCTCTACCCCACTCAGCATGTAGGGTGTGTCCCTGCCACCAACCTTAATAGGTTGCTGAAGAAATATTTTGCATAGATTAGTGCCCATTGAGAACAACAACAACCGATCATCAGCAAGCAATCAAGTACAAAAGATGGTGACTTAACAGCAATTATAGTATTTACTCTGCAGCAGCCAACTGAATTCATAACATTTGCATTACAAGCAAGAGTAAAACAAAATCAATGACTTTCGGTTCCTGAAAACAGAGATACAAAGTCCTGAATATTAACAACAACAACAACAACACCTCATGGTACTATGGGAATTATTACAAAACATTTAAAAACTTAAAGCAAAATTTAAAAGAAGTGTGGTGGCAATTCATAACTTTGCTGCACTGCATGACACTGTACTGCACAGATGCCTCCCCCAATCAGCAGACAAACAGATTTAAATAAAGACTATTAAATTGGTGATTTAAAACATCAAGGGGAAAATAGACTGGATTAAATGTATTTAAACCAATTTCCCATTTTGTAATTCATGTATTTTCTGAACAAGTGTGATAGTGAGAATAACACAACAAAAACAAGGTATTTTTCCAGATCTCTTGTAAAGAAGAAGACCCATAGTTAAAATAAAATAATATTAGGGCTCTTGTCACATTTTTAAAAAAGTTTATTTGATTCTTCATCTGCCAATTAACAGATCCAATTAATTAAATAATTCATTCCGCATGCAACTGTAAAGGGAAGCACTGATTCACCAGCTTTTTGGAGTTCAGCGAATGAGTGAATAAGATGATCAAGAAGACATTGTTGATTGTATCCAATTTCACACTGGTGGAATGGAGTTCATGGAAGGTGACTTCTCCTTTCCTGGCAGCCCCCCAAACTCCCCCAAAAGCCTCTTCAGAAGAACGCTCACAGAGGGTGATTTCCCCACCTTTCCTGCACCCGAAGGCCAGGGAACCTCTTGAATGTTTATGGATCTGGTAAGGGGGCGTGCTGAGGAGGAAGGAGATATCCCCCCACCCAAATTGGGCAGAGGCATCTTCTGTGTGTAGGAGCTTTGTGCTTCTGGATTTGGTGCCCAGTTTTGATGATGATGTCAAATTATTCAAGATGCTGAAAACTCAACAACATTGAAAAGAGCTCCAAAATGATTTCTCCAAAGTGAGTCAATGTGCAACAGAATGAGAAAGGAGTTTGAAGTAAATGTTAAGCAGCCTCCCCAACCTGATGCCCACCAGTTGTTTTGTACTACAATTCCCATCACCCCCAGCCTTAGCCACACTGGCTGGGGTTGCTAAGAATTGTAGTCAAGAATTACATGACACCAGGTTAGGGAAGGCTAATGTAAAGGGATACAGTTCATGTTGGGACAAAAAATCCTAATTCAGCCAGTGAAGTTCACTGGATGACCTTGAGCCAATGTCTCTCCTCTCCCTCCCTCCCTGCCCCCCTCTCACACACAGCCTAACTACCTCACAGAGTTGTTGTAAGGGAATAATGACGCAAGAAGTATGAACTCCTTGGAGGAAAGGGTATATAAATGGAATAAACAAGTTAATAAATAAAATATACATAGATGGGGTATGAATTGGCAGTGAAAAGGCAGCTGTGGAAAAGGAGACTTCGATATTAAGGATTATTAGGAGAGCTATTAAAAATAAAAATAAAAAGTATGGCAATGCCCTTATACAAAGTAATGGCACTTTCATTCTTTGAATATTGTGTACAGTTCCAGCTGTCCCATTTCAAAAGAATATTGTAGAGCTGGAAGAGATGACGAAAAGGGCAACTAAAATGATCAAAGGCATAGCACCATCCCTAGGAAGGAAAAAGGAAGGTACTATTATTGCTTTTTGTTTGTTTTTTGGTTTACCAGAAAGGTGACAAAAGAATGTCATGATATAGAACTCCATGCAATTAAACCTGGTGTGGAGAATAGAGAAAAGTTTTTCTCCCTCCCTCATGATTGGAGTCATCCTTGCAGCAGATTCAGAACAAGCAAAGAAACAACTTTTTCATGTAGTGGGTAACTGATGGAATTCATTGCCACAAGGTGTCAAGATGGCTGCAATCTTAGATTAATTTAGGCTACAATGGCATGCTTGTTACACAGGGTGGGAAATCCTACATTTCCCAGCATTCACGAGGTAGCCATGCTGATTGGAGAATGCTGGGAGTTATAGAAACCCCCCCCCCATCTACAAATGCATAGAACTGCACCCTTAAAAGGGGTTAGGCAAGTTTAGACATGATGGCTAAATGGAACCTTTCTGAGAGACTATAACTCAACTTACAAATTCACATGCAAAGTTACCTCACTGTTAGAAGGAAAAGATGTTTAATATTGTCTTTTTCATTCCGTCTACTAACAATATAGAATTATCAGCAATAAGTAATCTCAGAAATAAATAACATGCGTTCCCACTGATCAAAGCTGATCTTCGCCCATTAATCTAGCTTTAGTTGACTTATGTAAACTGATTAAACTGATTCAGACTTGTAATTCAGCTTTTACATTTGCAGAGGTGGAGATTAATCTTGTATGTACATATAGGCAGAGCATTAGATCAGGTATTATTGGTTGGAGATTTAGAGCTCAGCTGTCTTCAATCAAAACACCTATTTCTCAAAGTTGTTCAGTGCTTGTGAATACTATTACCTTCATCAGTGAGTCTGCAATTCAGCCTTCCCCAACTTAATTCCCATCGGTCATCCTGGCTGTTGATGATGGGAGTTGTAGACCAACATATCTGGAGGGCACCAGGTTGAGGGAGGCTGCTGTAATTTAATATGGTAGCAGCGAATTGTGTCTGATTATTAAAGCTCTACACCAGATCTACACCAAGCAAGATATGACACTTTGAAAACAGTTTGAAAACTGTATATGGAGTGTGTCCAGGGCCCAACAGTTGGCACTACTGTTATAAACTGTTTTAAAGCAGTAGTGTAGATCCTGTTATGTTGCTTTTCTACTTCGTTTGGTCCAACCAGGTAAACCTTGCAAGTCTTATTCATGTGAGCAATTCCTCTGGGATTATAAATCATTATTCATATGAAGAAGAAAGGTTTATGTACTGAGTTTCAGTAATTAGGTGCCTTTGCACCAAAGTATTTGGATTTCTGTCATCCTTGACCACCAAAGTAACAAAAGCAATTTACCTAATGATGCTATTGGAACAATAATTTGTAAGACCAAACAATATTTGTTCAGAAGTCAGTTACAGGAGGAAAAGCATGGAGACTGGTTGTTAAACTACAACAGGTTGTTGGAGTATCATTTGCTGAAAGCTATGGATACAACCCAGCAGGACATTATCCTGTACAACACTGGATGGCTCACCCATTTCGAGTGTTAGCCATGAAGATGCCATCCCCGACACATCAAGGCACATGCCCCCTGATTTGACCTTCACCATACTAACCAGATTCTTAACAAGCCAGGATGACTCTGTGCTTCTGGTGCTTGGATATTGGATTCATAAGTAGTACCTGTAACAAAATGTTGCAGTGTGGAGGACTTCTGTTCAGGCTTCCCATATCTCCCCATCCCCATAACAGTCAAACTGCATTCCAGATCCACTTTGCATGCTCGGGCTTCACTGTACAGTTTCTGAGTTCTCACCCCCAGGTTCTCCCCCCACCCCAACTTTTTCCTAAATCAGAAGATGTATGGCAGATATTGCAACCACAGCTTGGTGACAGCAAAGCAATTCCACTCTCCCACTGACTCCACCCGCCAAACCCTGCATTCATATCCACAGGGATGTTATCCAAATTGAACTAGCATGAAATGAGTCATCTTGATTTGATTTGAAATAACACCAGGGAGAAGACAAACTTTCATAGGGCTTCATGCTTGATGGATCAAATACCTAGAGCTTAATTTGAGTCAGAGTTCTCTATGACTTTGGTCTGGGAACTTGTTCTTTAGTAGCAAGGATGACCTTTTGGATGTGAGAATGAATTAAAAAATAGAGATTGCACGGAAGTTTGAGCATGGAATGCCCACCATCCCTTAAATGGTAAGGGATGAAACATTAGGAAATCTCCTGGGTCAGAGAGGGTATGATTTCTTGTTGGTTTTGAGGCCATGTCACTTGGGATATGAAGAAGCACAGCTACTATTTCTACCGCTACTTTTATTTAACACTAGTGGTGTGCTTGGTATTGGATTTAATAGAGAAATGGCACAATCCTTGCCCAATGAGTTTGCAGTTGGGATTGGGAATAATCAAAAGAAGAGAGAAACAGGTCCTCTCTTCTTTTGATTTGACTTGGATGTTTTCCTCTTTTTGGTTTTGGGATTGGGAATAAGACATGGATGGATGTGTGGAAATGCACCAGACAGGGTAAGTCAGATGCCAGTGGAGAAGCAGGTTAGATGAGACTAAGGTGGTCCTGGATAGACGTTTCCCAAAGGAATCAGTCTAAAGGAAAAGCTGGAAGGAGGAGACAGGGCTACCTGATTAAAAGAGACAGGAAGGCTAATTCCATCCAGGAGTGGGAACAGTGCTGCAATAGATACAGAAGAGATCTAGCAGATTTGCATTCTTTTTTGGTCTAATTGATGCGTTTAATTCTGTTCAATATTTTGCTGGGAGTGTAGTGGCGCCACTCCATTTTCTTCCATCTGTGACTCACAGGGAGTACTGGGAATACAAATGGAGGGAGGATACAAATACAGAGCTTCTGGGTTAGAAATAGAGGTTAGAGCCTGTCTTATTTGGGATGCATGTAAATGGCAATTGAGTAAGCCCATTCTGTCTTCTTTTCCTTATTCTTGAGTACATCTATTTGTAGATTTCTTAATATGTCTTATATTTACTAATATCCAAACTGTATTTCTGACAACCTGTGTTTTTCATCTCTTAAAATAAGTATCTCATTATTTTTAAAAATCATTTCTTCTTCTCTTATTCTGTTAATCTTACAATTTTTACAATTCCCCATACTTTCAATAACAAGTTTTTAACAGTGGCTATCTCATTATTCCTCCATTTGGTGTTTTTTTATATTTTATTGCTGAAAATTAATTCCAAGCTAACTCCTGATAGTCCTTAACATTATCTTTCATGTATTCTAATTATTTATTTACTAATATTTATGACTCACTCACATTAAAGCAAAATTTCTAACTGATATACAAATAATACTGCATTAAATAATAATAATAATAATAATAATAATATATTTATTTATTTCTTACTTGCCTCTCCCCCTGGGTCGAGGCAGGGAACAACATCAAATACAAATGATATAAAATTCATAAAACTGATTAAAACATATAAAACTAATAATTAAAATACCAATAAAACCCTTAAAATTCGACTGGGTAGGCTGCCGACAGACATCAGTCTTTATGGCCTTCTTAAAGTCAAAGAGACTGTTAAGTAGATTAATCTCTTCTGGCAGGCCATTCCACAGTCTGCATAAAAGACTGTATAAAACTTGGAAGAGACAGTAGTATGGCAGTAAGGGTCAGAGAAGACCACCATTCCAGGAAAGCTTCTTGGAACAAGTAAGTTTTCAGTCAGTGCCAAAAACTCAGGAGCGTTGGTGCCTCTGTAACTGGATTTTCTGATTGAAATGAATTTTCCCAGTAACAATATATTATTTCCTGTTGAAATGCAAAGTATGAGGTGTTTGCTCTAGAAGGGCAATTATGCTTTATAAAATACCTGTTCCTGGTGGAGATAAGCACTGCTAGAATTGTGTTGATATGGATCAACACAGATGCATGAATATTTGGACTCTCTTTGCGAGTACCTGCACTTCAAGATGTACCACTATACTACTGCCTACCATTGGTTGCAATAGGAGAAAACTCAGTCAATTAATCTTAAAAAATGGAACAGGAAGGAAGGGAAGAAAACACTGCTCCTCTCTTCCTTCCACTCTGCCGGCATGAGCCTGGGAGGGCTTTAGATGAGATCACTTGCCCACCTTCAGGTCTCCCCATTGCAATGTACAATTTCCCAGTCTCCTGAAACCATAAGAACTTCCTGTTTGGATTAAACTGAAACATTTGTTTCTGGTGGTGCATAAGGAACCTTGTTAAATAGAGCTGAGGTCTAGAATGAATTGACACATTAACAAGTCACAAGTGTCTGATGCCAGATGGCATTCAGCTGAGAGTTCATAAAGAACTAAGATATGAAATTGTGGAATTATTCATGGGCAGTGCTGCAGAACAATCCAAAAGTAGTGGGGGAGGTGAGAACTCAAGGTGGTGGAATCACCAGATCTGAAGCCCTGCTGAGGTCATGACTGATGGGATTATTGGTATTGCTGCCTCCTGTTAAAAAGACAGTTAGCAGAGAAAAACAAAGGGCAAAACAGAATGAGAGTTTACCACTCCCACACAATACTAAAAGAAGAGACCACACCTTTCTTTAGTGAAGGGAAGGAAACAGCTTTACTCACAAGTATTCTTGCGCATACAAACACAGGTACAGCGTGGAGTTCACAGAATCATAGAATAGTTGAGCTGGAAGGGGCCTATAAGACCATCAAGTCCAACTTCAGAATTCTACATATAGAATCATAGAATACTTGAGATAGTTGAGTTTCAAAACAGAGTTTGTCCAGTCCATTTTGTGTCCCTTTACACAGATAGGAGCAAGAGAACAAGCCATATATGCTCCAAGCAATGTAGGAAGTCTGAGAGAGGGGGAGGGGAAAAGGAAAGGGAGGAACAGGAAGCTACACTGTAAGCTATAGAGATCTCAAGGCTAGCTAGGCACCAAATTCCCATGCATTAACTAGCAAACTGCAACACTGCTCCCTTCCTATAACTTGCAGGTGAGGTTGTAATATTCCCAACAATTACAGCCCTGCAAAAACCCGGGGTGGGGTGAGGGCTGCTGGAAGGGAAATAAGCTGATGTAATTTCCCCACCACCTATTTAGGGGGTGGATATCAGGAGAATGGGAGGGATTTGAATTCAGAAAACTCAAAGCCCTCCCCACCGCCCCCGGAGCAACAACGGCAGAGAAGATTTCCATACCTGCAATGAGGGAGTGGGGGCCTGCGAGGGCAGACTTTCTCCTCTGTCCACACACTTCCCTTGCGGAGATCTGTTAAATTCATTTACCTCCTGGAACACCTTCCCAGAGACTGCAGGATTGCAGCCTTGCTTATCACTGAAAATTAGCATTACATTGATCTCTTTTGGTAAGAAAGCACTGATTGCAGTGATTTTACATATTGTAATTCATAATTCTGCAATTACATATTTGAGTTCTTTATGAAGATTTAGAGAATGCCATCCAGCCCCAGGTGCTTGTGACTTGTTAACTTGTCACTTCATTCTAAAACGGGGTTCTTATTCAGTTCTAATTTAACACAGTTTCTCATGCATCACCAGAAACAAATGTTTCCGTTTGAGTATTCCACCAACATGTTCTACAGTAAAACACTGATGTAACACATTTAGTTTCTCTCTAATAATTTTCCTGTCTTCTTTCAATGCTCCTTTGGCAAATCGGTCAGCTAATGCTCCCACTGCCTCTTTGGCTGAACCATTGATTGATATATATTTTTTAAAAAAACTATTATGTGTTTGTATCAGTAGCAATCTGCTTTTCAAATTCCATAAGACTTCCACTTTAAAAACAAATCTTGCCTTTTATAGCCTCCTTAATGTTTTGCCCTTATCTTTGGTAGATTTTGTTTGATAACTTATCATATTTTCTTTACAAAAAGCATCTCCAAATTTCCTGTAGGGATTAAACCCTCCTAACCACATCCTGCTACTTCTTTTTAACTGATTCACTCATTATTGAGAAATTGATTGCACTTTCTATGGTTACATTTATTTCTTGTAAGATTTCAAACTTTTTGGAATCAATGACATGGATCCAAACTTAGAGCATCTCTGCATGAGGCATTTATCATACACTCATGCTTGTTTACTCACAGAAGTTTGTGGGTCCTTTTCACAACATCATCAACCTCCAATGCCTCTCATGTTGTTTTCAAGGGATAATCCACCATTTTAAAAGTCACCAAAATATGGTAATAGACCTATATAGCACAATAAAACAACGCCATCTGCTGGCATTATCAATTCAGCATATGGGGGCTAACCGGCCAGAACAGGGGTGGGTAGGAGTGGAGCACATGTATTTTGCAGATTGTTAAAGCACAAAGACTCCACAAGAGAAAGCCCTGGTAAGGTTGCGGGATTTTTGCTAAATATAGAAAATCCTTAGCCATCCTCAGAGTAGACATATTAAATTCAATGAGACACAGAGCCTATCTACACTACTGCTTTAAAACAGTTTATAATAGTTTTAAACCAGTTATAAGTCTGGGTCCAATTGTATGCCTTTTAAAAAAACAAACAAATGATCAAACAACACATAATGCATTGAGCCCTTCTTGTCTATAGATTTCATATCCAGGAATAATAATATCTCATTGATAGTCATGGTTCCAGTTAATTTAAACCCACTATATTTGTTTTAGTTCCAGGAACTTTAAGTCACTCATCTTGGCACTTAGGATTCTGGCATTTGCATATAAACACCTAAATATGTTATGCTTCATTTAAGCCCCCCTTGGTGGGTAATTTTCCCTTTGACACTCTAGCTCCCCTTAATTTCCATGTGCTTATTGCCAGAGGACACATAGCATTCAAGAACATCATATCTAATTGATGAGTCATTTTGAACCAGATGTTCATCAGCACCTATAGGTTTTTCTCCAGAGGACCACAAAGTCAGGAACTTAATTTAAATTGCCATATGTCATCATTATCGAAAGGCTTCTGTCAGGACCAACCTGTTTCAAGTACGCTAGCATAATGTATTAGTTCTTTTGTGAATTCTCCAAATTGTGCCTGGTGCATTAGGGAAGTTGATAGGTGTGGACTATTTCTTCTACTTAGGCAAAATATGTGTCTAAGGGTGCAATCCCATGCATGTTTAGACAGAAAAAAGTCCAACATGCTGGCAGGGGAAAGCTGGGAGTTGTAGGACTCCCAAACCCTATGCATGTTTGGACAGAGTTGTAGTCCAACACATCTGAAGGACACGGATCCCTTTTATGTCATCATCCCTAAAACCCTAAAACAACACAGCAATGGGAGACAGAATTCAAGAGTCCTTCTTCTGAGAAAATATATGACATTCAGGGTCAGACCCTTCAAAAAACACAGATCACCCAGACCAGAACCCTGAGAATAGCCATTAATGTGTAGGGTGCAGGTCACACTTACATAGGCTGACCATATGAAAAGGAGGACAGGGCTCCTGTAACTTTAACAGTTGTAGAGAAAAGGGAATTTCAGCCAGTGTCATTTGTATGCAATTAGTTCCTGGTGAAATTCCCTCTTCATCATAGCAATTAAAGTTGCAGAGGCCCTGGCTTGTTTTGTATATGGTCACTCTAGTATAGTGCCTGCAACTTTAACAGTTGTGATAAAGAGGGACTATCACCAGGAACTAATTGCATACAAATGATACTGGCTGAAATTCCCTTTTCTCTACAACTGTTAAAGTTACAGGAGCCCTGTCCTCCTTTTCATATGGTCAGCCTACACTTACATGGTACCTGTATTGTGGATATTTGATCTTGCACCACTCCTTGTCCATGCTATTGCAGCAATGGCTGAATGCATGAAAATTGAAACTATGTAATCCAAGAAGACTGGCTAAAGCTTTCTATTAATGACTCCTGGTATAATGTCTCCCAGGACATATATATTGGCAGTTTTGAACAGCATGGCCTGTCACTCTCATGTCCAAATAAGTAAAGTGCCATAAGAACACAAGAACAATCCTGCAGGATTTAACCCACAGAGGCACCTCCCCACATCCCTTGGAGAAGAGGGGGAAGGAGAGCAGTTCTGATGGGAAATGGGTGTAGCAAGTGGGAAAGACTGAGAGAGAGAGAGAGAGTCTAACACTTTTTTTTTAAAAAAAATTGTCAATATTGTTGCAGAGGTGCAGAAGGGGAGGAAATATATTTTTTAAATTACTACAAACATGATTATTTAACTTGTATGATCTGGCAGATGTATTTTCTGAAGAACAGATGTTGTCTGTCACTGATAAATAACATCTTGCCATAGAAAAATACAGCATCCTGTGGGTGGGCTGTTCACCACTAACGGGGGGAATGAAATATTCCCATGAGCATGAAAGCATTAATATTTGAATATGCACAATGTGGAACAGTGTGGCATTACCATGCGGATAAGAGAAATATGTGGATGCACACACACAAATGTCTTCTATGGAAATAGCCAGAATGCCAGTATGAAGGGGTGATAGTGTTTTTGAAAGCGAAATGGTAGACTGTGCATCGATGTGAGGTGCAACACTGTTTGCATTTACAAGGATTGTGTAAATACCATGGCCATAGAATAGCTTATTTAACTTGCATTGATGCTTATGGACTCAAGTGGTCTTCAGTTTGTAAGGACAGAGCTCTAGGGCAGATCTACACTAAGCAGGATATAACACTTTAAAATGGGTTATAACTGTTTATAACAAGTTATAAACTGTTTATAACAGTTTAAAACCATTACATACCATTATAAAGCAGTAGTGTAGATCGCTTCCTAGTTTCCCTTGGCTATTTCTAACATCAAATATTTTATTAATGACTCCTTATAAAATATGTCACAATGATTGGGTACCCATAGGCTTTTGATTCCTTTCCCTTAACCATTAGTTTAATTGCCAGGGTACTTGGCATTCTGCATTGCAGACTAAACCTTGAACCTATTGGTCAAATGTACCTTTCTACTAAACAATTTTTCTCTACCCCTCCTCTTCCATCTCCCATTGGCATATATTTGCTACAGACACAAATCCACAGGCTTAAGACTCCCGAGAGAGATCCAGGCTCCTGGGTCTATATTTGCACTGGCAAGGCTGGCCCAAGACATCCTGTTGCCTGAGGTGAAGAACAAGGCTGCAGCACCTCCCATTCCATGTGCAAAGCTGACTGGACTGGCACTTTAATCTTTCCTCAGCAGTGAAGGGACAACATCCTCCACTGCACCTGAAGCAAGCTAGCTTACATGACACAGGATTGCCTCACTCTGCCTAATGAGAGGGCCAGTCTATATACTGGGGCTTTCAACTCACAGTTGAAACGCAGAGATAGAAACAAATGTTCTGCTGTAACATATGAAGCTCTCCTTTTAATTTCACTGGTATAGCCCACTGATTTCAATGCAATACTTCATGGGGACAATGCTAGGGTGACCAGATAAAATCCAGGTCAGGGCTCATGTAACTTTAACAGTTGTAGAGAAAAGGGAATTTCAACCAGTGTCATTTGTATGCAATTAGTTCCTGGTGAAATTCCCTCTTCATCACAACAGTTAAAGGTGCATGCACTATACTAGAGTGACCATATACAAAAGAAGGCAGGGCCCCTGCAACTTTAACAGTTGTGATGAAGAGGGAATTTCATCAGGAACTAATTGCATACAAATGACACTGGCTGAAATTCCCTTTTCTCTACAATTGTTAAAGTTACATGAGCCCTGACCTGGATTTTATCTGGTCAGCCTAGACAATACCAGTGCAAGAGGCCTGTAAACTACTTCCTTTCTACTTGGACACAAACACCCTCCATTTGAGTTTAACTAGCTCTATGTCTGATTCAATGAGAAGGGCTGAATATAGTTATACTGCAGTCCAAAAACCACTTGAATGTGTGTTCAGCAGCGGTAGACAAAACTACGGTGCCTGCCAAACAAATCAGACAATCTATTGGCCACAAGCAGGAAACTTCCAAGAGTGGAGGAAAGGACAGCAATTATATGCAGTTGCTGGAGCAGGCCCAAGACATTTTGTTGCCTGAAGCAAAAGACAATATGGCTCCCCCCCACATTTGAAATTTACTTCCACAGGCAACTAGACAGCATTCTCCACAGTACCTGTGGGCATCAGGCTAGCTTTGAGGGAGCAAAGCAGTTCTTGTGGCACATGCAGCTCTGTCCTCCAACACATCACTGCCAACTCCCCACCTCTCAGCATCTGCTGCCTGAGGCAGCCATCTCACTTAACCTTTTGGTGAGGCCTGCCCTGGCATTTGTTTGAAGTTATCTGCTTTAGGTAAGTATATGAGGGAGGCATTATATTGAGCTGGATCAATGGTCCATCTAAACTAAGCCTTTCAAACAAAGCTATACATGATGCTCCACGTAGGGACCTATGGCCTGGAATCAGGAAGGCTGAATAGGGAGAAACTGAACTCTCTGCAAATGCCACTGCTCTCTGGAGGCCCAACTGAAAGGTGACATTACTGTAGTAGCCACTGGAAATAGAGTCTCTGTCACACAACTCCAAAGTGTCCAGTTTGTAAACAGGGAACTATGTGGTTCAACAATGCTATCATATGGAACATTCCTATGCCAATACTGGCCCCTGCTAATGCCCTTAGAATAGAGACCACTTGATGATAGCACTAAAACAGGTGGATCATTGTTTAAAAACATGACACTCAAACGATGCCAACCCACCTATGTGTATGCAGTTTTCAGCATCAATCTGCCACTAACGTCCCCTTTGATTTGGGCCTGAGATTAAGCTTCTCCAAAGCACCTATTCTAGCACTGAGCTATACAGTTCTTCTCCAGTTGAGATACACTTTTTTTAAAAAAAAAATAGAAACAGAGAGCTACTAGGTAGCAGAAGGTCATCAACCACCTGCTCTAAAGCAGCAGCATCCTTCACACATCAATCCAGCCTGATTAAACTACTTGACCCAGATCACTGTGCAGCAAAAGCAGGAAGCAGAAGTAAACAACATACATCATCACACACCAACTGTGAACAGTGATTAGTTTGTACGTGCCATGCTGCTGTAGCTCCAGAGCTGAGTTAAACACTTTCTACTGTCTCATTTCAACTGAAGAAAGGATCTAAATTGGCTTGTGTCTCCTGTTGTTTCGCTTCCCTTTCAATGCATGCAGAATCAGTGCTTCCTACTGTAAGTTATCAAAAACTGAGTTCAAGATACAGGAAAACAAATTAGATTCTCTCCCCGGTTTTGGAGACTTTCTTTTCCCTGCCTTCATAATGCTCGTTTTTTAATGCTCTGCTTGTACTATTGCTAGCTTCTATATTCAGGATGGCTGTTCTTAGGCTTAGTCAAGACTATTCCTATTGTTGCATTTGGAATAAACAAAGGAAGTTTGGAGGATATCAGATGGGGGGAAATCACGTTTCCCTACCATCACATACCGTTGCTCGGCTCCCCGCTTCACTTCTGCATTGGGGACGAGCTCAAATTACATGAGGGAGTGTGCAGAGACCATATGGCCCCTACAGCGCCATTTATAGCGGAACATCCCTACACAAGGTAGGAAATCCTGACAAATCCCGATTTATTTCAAAAAGGTCAGGTTCTCCGTGGCTTATTTTCAAACATGAAAACCAGGAAATGGAGCAGGAGACATGTGGCAGGATCACTGCATCATTGAAATGACCCACGAAGATCCATGACTAGCCAGTCGCGAATGTGGGATAAAACACTCATCTGATGTCCATTTAAGATTACCTGGAAATAAACCCCATTGAACGCATGCATAAAATTGCACTGGAAATTGCTTGGCCTTACAGCTTGGGTGGGGGATTATGTAAAATAATTCTTTCCCAACTGAAAATTCTTAAAAATGGGATTGGATAAGGGGGGGGGGGGGGGGAGAGAGGAATGTTCCTTTTTCCTTCTTTCAAAAACCAGAATGCTTGTTTACTCTCTTTATAATTTTTGATTTGCATTTAAGCAGTAGGATCATGTTGGAAGGAAAATGCTGCCATTAAGGGAAATAGTTATTCTGCTGTTCACATGGATGTTCTACTATTAATCTGAAAAGGTGGCAAGTTTTGTTTGATCTCAGCAACGCAAGTTACAAAAGCAATCCCAGATCTGAAAAGAAAAAAAGAGCATAAGATGTTTAGCTTGGAACTGAGGCACAGAAAAATCATTTTGGTTAAAGACAGGAAAGGTCATGACTATATCTGTAGGATTCTACTTTCTGCCATTGCCAACATACAGTGATGACTCAGTGCCGGAGGGTGGGGGGAAAGCAGAATGTGTGATTGGTGAATAAACTCACCTCATCTTTGAAATCCTCCACACTGCCGGTGGCTGGATGAACATCTGCTGCATAGACCCAGGGCTTGTTCCAATATGCCAAAACCCCTTTCCTTTCCCTTTGTCCCCCCCCCCCTCCCCGAGAGGTAGCAGGGGAAGATGAGTGCTCTACATATGTATCTAATATTGTAGTATCATTTAATAACGCTTGTGGGCAAGCAAAGTTGCTAATATAATCTTAGCAGGATCTTAGCCTCAGATGTGCTGTCAATCCAGAGTGATTCATACAAGGACGATGAGGCGGGGTAAGAAGAGGAAGGGAGGGCAACTGAGCTCTCTTATTTATGACATTTGCTCCCTTATCGAGAAAGCTGCATCTTGGCGTACAGTCAGCTCAGAACCCTGCATGCAGAACTGATGTAAAGTCTGTTCAACAGGGCTGGCTGAAAGAACGGCAGGATCATCATAATTTTGAGTATATTTAGGATACTTATCTGCCTCTTATAGCGGAGAAATTGACTGAACAAAAATACATCTGTAGCCAAGGGCTGCATATATTCTTTGCACTTAAAAACGAATGGGAGCCTTCTGCACAGATTAGCCCAATTCTTTGGCCTAAAAAATGTTGAATTGTACAAGGTGAATACATTATGCAGATCTGCAGATATGTACTTGTCTTGCTGAATTCTGCTAGTCAAGGGGAGAGAGAAGGAGCTAGGCCATGTATCGAGGCAATAAAATTCCCTTCCAACCCTGCTATTTTATTTGGCATCACTCATGACTTAGATTTATCTACTCAGAAGTAAGTCCCATTGAGTTCTGTAGTTTTACTCCCAGGGATTGCAGCCTAAATGGGACTTAGTTCTGAAAAGACATGCATAGGTTTATGTTCTTGACCATTTTTAATAGGCTTAAAGGCAAGAAACTTTTTTAAAAAATGAAAGCTCATTCAGTCAGGATTCAAAAGCACAAATCATAAAAGTAATTCTGGATTTATAAAAAAGTAGAATGCTAAGTCTATTTGCAGCTCCACCAGTCCCTTCACTTTTCAACAGTTCTTAAAACAATTCACATATGCAAATTGATGCAAAATTTCAATTTTCATTACTATAACCCATAAACAATAAGAATACTATGAGTAAATATAACCAAAATGCTAAGAACAAATTCAAATAATCAAGATCTGGAAAAGAAGTTGTGGAAATGTTTTTACACCCACCCCTAGTCTGTAGTCTTCCATTCTCTCTCTCTCTCCCCCCCCCCCCCCCCGCCATTTAAAAAAAAATCATGATGCAAATTTTTTGGTATACTGTTAATTTTGCCAGCTCCTGTAAGCAGCTGCTAAGTTTTCCTTATGCACTCTAATTTGGTTAGATCTTAATTGTACTTTTTGAGTTAGAACTGTTTGGTGTTAGGATACCTATTCATGTTTTCATGTTCACTTCCCTCATGTTCTCGTTCTCCCTCTCTCTCTCTCTCTCTCTCACACACACACACACACACACACACACAGCTGCTCACCTGTCAACTCTGCTTCCTTGACCCTTCAGTCATTGATTACTGACCCTAGCTGTCTTTCTACCCCCTTTTTCCCCCAGACCCTGCATGGCTTCTGCCTTCTCTTCCCAGCCTGCATTTCAAGTGTTCTCAGGGCTAAACTACACACATTAAATATGTTGCGTGCTGCTGAACTTTATCAGTTTGTTTACCTTAGTGTAAGCATGTGTGGCCCTGATCCATATCAGGTCTACCATGTACAGGTAGGGGAGATAAACCTTCCCACCACCATCACCATAAGAGCTTAAAAATGTGTGTCTTGTGCACGTAAAGCTGTGTCCTTGAAGTTGTAATACGTTGGCATAATCATGATTTTGGATGATTTGGAAATGGATGAGGTATTTCATAGCAAAATCATTTGTTCTCCAAATGTCAGTGAAGGAAGGTTTGTGCTAAACAGGTGAATAGATCATCTACAAGCAGGGACATATCTTACCTACACAAGAGTCTGTAAACAGCATTATTCTGGTAAGTGAAAACAGAAGGAAGACAGGATAACAAGCTGAGCCAATTCAAATGTTGACTGGCTGAAGAGATACTGCTCTCTCACTTCCGTACAGGACTGTAGCATGTTAGCTTACCCAAAGAGAGTGGAAAGCATGTTTGTACACACACACACACACACACACACACACACACACACACAAACCAACAACCACTGTGCTGCTGAATGTCTACACTTTCCACCTGAAGAAAGAAGTGTTGAAAATTGACCTTCTTTGTAAGGAAGTACATTTGGGCATAGAGAACAATTTTCCTATGGGAGGGTTTTCAAACAAATGACTCCTTACTTTACCCCTGAACTGGTTGACCCATAAGACTATGAGTGTCATCAGATGAGTGTTTTACTGCACACTCATTACTGCCCACTCATGGTTTTTTGCGTGTCCTTTAAATGATGATGTCCACCTCCTGCACGTCTCCCACTCCTTCTGGCCTCTGTTCTATCACAAAATAGACCCAGTAAATCCAATTTGTTTTTTTGAAATGAAATGTTCCACCATTTCCTGCTGTGCAGGAAAAGTAGCGCGATAAAATGCCCACTGAATGAGCTATGTGGGTCACTGTTTACTTCCTCTTTCTTCCCCTGTGTAAAGGAAAAGGAAGTATAGTGGGACCGAAGTGGGGAGGAAAGCAACTTTAAGGAAACTAAATTTTTCGCTGTCTGATGACGCTCTATGTCAACTCAGAGAGTGAACATTTGACAGCCTTCAGTGGTGTAGTGAAACTATGTCTCACAAAGTTGAAGGACTGGACTTTTTTTAATTAGCAGGGACAATGACATTTTCTGCCACCTCCTTTGAGTTTTTTTTTTGTTCCTTCTGAGGATAGCTGCAATTCTCAAAGTAGCTGGGGGAGGGGAATGCAATTTCCTAGCAACAATATGCGGGCCCTCCAATGAGACAGGGTAAATCCCCAGCTGAGACAGTGAATCAGGAGGGGTGGCGAATCACACACCCCACCATCACCACCAGGAGAGCCCCTTCAGGCACTGTCACTACCACACCACATATGCCACAGCAAGGGAGTGGCAAGCAGGGCTCTTTGGAGGAGCACCCTCCCCATCTCTCTCTCTGGGTCCTCTCCCAAAGGTTGAGGTGAGGCAGACAGGCCCTTTGAAGAGGCCATGTGCCCAATTTCTCTCTTTGGCTGAGGGCTCAGTGAAAGGTCAGGTGGGTGGGTTTACTGGGGCGGTTGCCTGCTCACCTGCCCAATCTCTCGCTTTGAGGATTCTTCCAGAATGCAAGATTGGACAGGCACGTGGTCTCTCCGGAGAGCCCACTTGCCCAAACTCTCACTCAGGGAGAACTTCAAACAAGGGATTAGGTAAGCAGCCTCTCTGGAGAACTGCCCAGGCCAGAATGCTGTGCTTGGAGGGTTCTCCCTCAAAGTGAGGCA
The DNA here is from genome assembly GCA_029215795.1 of Anniella stebbinsi. Taxonomy (NCBI): domain Eukaryota; kingdom Metazoa; phylum Chordata; class Lepidosauria; order Squamata; family Anniellidae; genus Anniella; species Anniella stebbinsi. The sequence goes on along the minus strand of JARDYH010000002.1, from coordinate 71,340,078 downwards.
TTGTGAGGCGAGGGACAGAGGAAGTGCAATTCTGTTACTATTACTCAATCTCATGGCAGCTTTTGATTATGGTATCTTCCTGGATTGCCTCTGGGGCCACAGGCTACCATCTTGTTCCCAATACTGTTTAATATCTATATGAAGTTGATGGGTGCAGTCATCAGAGTATTTGGGGCAAGTTGCCCTCAGTATGCTGATGATACCCAGCTCTATTGCTCCATTACACCTGAATCAGGAGAGGCCATTCATAACCTAGATTGATTGATGAAGGCTGGATGAGGGTCAATAAGGCCTCCTCCACACGAGACGTTTAATGAGCCTTGAAGGCTCATTATAAATTTTACCTCCACACCAGCGGAGCGCAAAACGGGCGTACAGGCGCGTTATCTCCCCGATAATGCGCATTTTCGAATGCGCGTTAAATAGCGACTTTTATTTTGCTCCGGCCGTTAAAGCGCATTTTCGCAGTGTGAACAAGCGATTATGCGCATTAACGTCTTCTAAAGCGCTTTTTGGACATCAATTACTGTGCTTCGCCGCCTCTCGCCGCCTCCCGTGCAGAGGGATTAGGCGTAAATGCGCCTCCGCGATAATGCGCATAATCCCCGAACCGGGCGCAAAAGCGCATCCTTGTGGAGGGGGCCAAAGCTAAAACTGAGAACATTTCTACATGAGTAATTAATTGCACACTTGTGATTGGTCACTCATGGAAGTTCACAAGTCCTCTACACTACATTGTCAACCTCTAGGACATCTCCCACGCTTTCCCTCCTTTATCCCGCTTTCAAAAACATTGGAGATAACCCGCTGTGCAAGGATAATCTGAAATATCAGCAGCACCATCTAGTGGCTGTATAACAAATCATATAGAAAACCTGCAGAATTTACTGAGAAAGGCATCCTCAATTCAAAGCCTGTACCCATCCATGTAAAGGAGCTGATTTTTATCCTGCAAAGTCAGAAGCAGAAGTCCTGGTAAGGATGCAGGATTTTAGCCTGGGGTTGTGAAGCCCTGAATTTTGATAGGACAGACTGGTTCCAAGATCCAGGAAGTATCAATTCTGGATGGGATTATATGCTCCCAGAAGGAACAGGTTGCAGTTTGGGGGTGTTTTTTGATCCATTACTATCATTAGAGGCCCATGTGACCAAGTGGGAGTGCCTACTACAAGCCTAGGCTGGTACACCAACTTCACCCATTCCTGGACAGGGATAGCCTAGCCACTGTGATCCACGCACTGATAACCTTGAGATTGGATTACTATGTGGGGCTGCCCTTAAGGCTGGTTCAGAAGCTGCAGCCAGAGCAGAATGCAGCAGTGAGATTATTGACTGGGGTGCCTTACTGTAGATATATACGTCTGTACTAAAGGACCTACAGCGGCTGCCAGTGTGCTGCCAAATCAATTTTTAAGTTTTTGGTATATGAAGCCCTATGCAACTCAGGACCAAGTTACTTCAAGGAGTGTCTCCGCCTATACCAGCCTCCCAAGCCCTGTTGCCCATGCCATGGCCTACGGATTTCCACTTGGCGACGACAAGGAGATAAGCCTGCTCTGCAGTGGTGCCCACCCTGTGGAATGATCTCCCCTCTGAAGTACGTCAGGCCTCAACTCTGGGGTGTTTTAAAGGTTTATTGAAAACAGATCTGTTTGCTTTGGCTTTCCCCCAGCCACATACTATCTTTGTATCAGCCTCATGGTACTACTGTGTGTGTGGTCTTTATTGTTTGTTTTGTTTTTGTTTGTCTGTATTATTTTGTAAACCACTCTGGGATTTATTTCAAAGGCGTAGCAGCATATAAATATTGATACTACTATACTACTACTAATAATAATGTCAGTTCTGCCATACTCTTGAATCCAAACAACACTACTTTTCAAAGGAGTAGCAGTATAGAAATATTGGTACTACTATAACTACTACTAATATTAATACTGATAATAATACTAATGCCAATTCTGCCATACTCTTAAATCCAAACAATGCTTCTTTTCTCCAATGAAATTTCCTCTTGAATTGCTGTAAAAAAATAAGTTCTCTCATTGTTGTACACAGTGTTAGCCAAGAGTTATGTGGAGCCTGATAGTAATATAACTCATGGTCTTCAATACTTAAGAATGTGATAGGATTTCCCCCCTGTACAAGTGATATACCATAGAAAACAGTTATGAATGTATCAACTAGTGAACTTAATCAGATATGTTACCTGCATATTAACAGCACATATGACTCATGATGATAAACTGACTATTCCGGTTTAAAAAACATGTTCTCAACTTACATGGTTCACCACATTCTTTTTTCAGTCTTGGTGTTGTATTATTCTTAGAAGGAGGAACAGAAATCAAGAAGCAAACAAATTGCTAGTACTAAAAGGTCAACATACAGCGGTTGTCAGATGTGCTTTGCTTTCAGCCCCTAACTACTCAACTTACTTATGAATGTAGCACAGGAGCTTCTTGACACTCCTCTCACTGGCCCACTCAGAACCATTGACCCACACATATCAGATCATATGGTGGCCTTGATCTCTGTTGTTATTGCTGAGGCCAGACCTACACCAAGCAGGATAAAACACTTTGAAAACGCTTTGAGAACTGTATATAGAGTGTGTCCTGGGCCTCAAAAGTTGTCAAAACTGTTATAAACAGTTTTAAAGCAGTAGTGTAGATCCTGCCTTAGTAGCCAGTTTTTCATTCTTCTGTGGCGCAGTTCAGTGGCTTGGGCAAAGACCAGCTTCACCAGGTTCCTTCCACTGTCACCTGGCAGCAGCCATTCCATCAGGCTGCAACAGAGGGGGAGATGGGAAGCAGGGACACCCCATCAGCTCAGCTGAGAGACCAGCTACATTTGGCTCCTCATTCCCTGAAAGGTTTCTATTCCAGCTGGTCACTATAAGGACCACTATTAAACGTTATGAAATGGTGCCCAAATTTGCTCTGTTCCTCTTCCTCTTCCCCACCCCCTCATCCCTTTTTCATTTTGACACTGTTCAGACAACATGCATGGTGAAGCATTTTGAGCTAAACATTATAGCTTAGTGTGTCCTGTGAACCATTCCTAACCATGGTGGCTACATAACCATGGTTTAAACACACTCACTAACCATTTGTTGCAAAAGGGTTAGCAGCCTAACCTGGCTTAGCGTGTTGCCCGAATGGGCCCATCGTGTCATTTCTTTAAATTGTAAGCTTGCAGGCAGGGACTGCCTTCTTTTTATTCATTGCATATAAACTGCAAGTAGGGGGGTCCCTCTGATTAGGTAGGGTGAGGCCTCCACCTTAGGTAGCAGAGCAAGAGCAGCAGCAACTTATACACTTCCCCTCCCCACGCCAGGAAGACCTGCCACTGCCACTACCGCCACAGCCATGTCTCCCTCCCTCCCTCTCTGCCCCTCCCCAGCCACCCCATTCCTGTTGTTGGTGCCGCCCACTCCTTGGATCCTCTCAGAGTAAGCTGGCAGTTCTCTGAAGATGGAGGAATGCATCTGGAGCTCACCCACAATATAGGCAATCTTCAGGCACTCCTTCCCACAATGCTTGGCTCTGAGGAAGGACCTTTCAAGCCAGGCATCTGGGCATGGCCACCTCTCTGAAGACCTGTGCTGGCCACTGCTCCAGATGACAGGGCTCTTCAAAGAGCTCGGCTGCCTAGCGGAGCAGGCAGCTGCGGTGGCAACGATGGGTCAGTAGAGGGGGGAGAGATGGGGGAGGAGGGAGACACATCAGGTGGCCAGGTGGGGGAGGGGGAGGGGTGGCCGTGGCAGCAAGTGGAGGAGAAGGGAGAGAAACATGGGGGAGGGGAGGAATGGGGTGCCAGCAATAGTGGCCAACAGAGGCATGTATGCTTTCCTGCCTCACACATTTAGAGTTTGTGCCAGAGCTGATTGCAAGCCTTTCCAGGTGAAGAGTGGGGTAAAAATGATTTAAATAGCTACATTTACACATGTTCCACTAAACATACTGTTATCCCTAAATGACCGCCATGGTGCACGATGCACCTTGCTGTCCATTTGTGCTTCTTTATAGCTTTTTTGTGGAAGGACAGACTTTTGTACTCGGTGCAGAGATTAGCATTCCAAAAATAGCCTTTTTCTTTTTTTTTTGTTTTAATGGCAACAAATATGGCTTGAAATTGGTTCTCTGAGATCCTTTAGCCTCCATTCTCCCCTGTCATGGCTGATTGAGGTGACAGAGAACCATGTGTTCAGTTGTGTATTGCCAGCATACAATACACCAGTGAATATCATGGCCATGGTTATGGGGAAGGCCTATGGTAAATAATAGCACTGCAGCCCTATCTTGGTAGTTTTCCCAAGTCCCAGGCAGGATCTACACTACTGCTTTATAACGGTTTATAAAACTCAATTGTTTGGGCCCAGGACACATTCCATATACTGTTTTCAAACCGTTTTCAAAGTGTTATATCCTTCTTGGTATAGATCTGGCTTCATCAGTCTCTTCATCTCACATGGAATCAAACCAGTGGGGCAGGTCTGATGCAAAAGACCTCAAACAGAAATGGTGCAGTACTGCTGCCAGTTAGTATAGACAACTGGCGGGAGCAGTTAGTATAGACAATAGTGAACTGGTATGATTTTTCTCCCTGTGAAAATAAGCATTAAACTGTTTTCTTCAAGGCAGCTTGTGAGGAAAAATGGAAGCCTATTTTGAAGAGAAATCAGCCTAATAGATCTTGTCTATTTGATAGAGTCAGGACCTGGCCATGGCCAGACATACACAAATCTAAACCTGGGGGATTGGCTCTCCAGCTCAGGTTTTTCAAGGTCAGTGGTTGGCTGCTGGAGTCAGAAATGAAACAGGCAGAAGGCTCAGCCAATCCAGAGGAGTCACACTATTTTCCAATTGTAGGGATCGATGTTGCACACTGTTGATTCTAAAGAGCTAACAGTAGTTCGCTTCCATCGGTCTAAGCCTGGAGACCCCATTCTTGGTATTATCATCCCCAGTAGTCTTGTGATTGAAGAATCTTGAAAGAGACTGAAGCAGAGCTGAGTTGCTTTGTGTTTTAACTATCCTTCCCGATGCTTTCAAAATTACACCTGGCACTTCCTTCTTGATTCACACCCAAGAATCCACTGTACTGGTTAAGACTAGGGCATCAAGCTGAGTATAACCCACTTTGCATTATTTTAAACACAGACCGGTAAACTTAATTCAGTTCTAGTGAAAATGGGGGGCAGCACAACTAGTGTTCCTGGAATGTAGCCTGCTTCCCTCAGGGTTGGCTTTGGCCCAATCATTTTATTTGTATTTAAGAGCACTGAATAAACACTGATGCAATGCATGCTTTCTGGCAGAGGGCTGCTTTTGTTGGCACTGGCACAAACGTTTGATGCTGAGTGTCTTTCAGCATCTTTCTATTTGTGGATTTAGTCTGGTGGTGACATTTTGTAAAAGCCACATGGGTGGTTTTACACTTTATTCTGTAAGTAGGCCTGTAATTGAAAGCAGAACCAGGACCCACCTTTAGCACCCTCGAGCACAGATTTGGGTACTGACTCCTTATATATATGGTTATATATATATAACCATATATATATATGGTTATATATATATATAACCATATATATGTATGGTAGAGCCACTGTTGCAAGCCAACATAGGTTGGGTTTCCATCATTTTGCCTGAGGAAATTCTGTTTGGATCCTATCCTGTTGGAATGAAAAAAAATACATTTCTTGGCTGTATGTTATTGGAACCTTTTTAAGGATCTCTATCAAGTGTAAGGATTAGAGATAAAGGATCATCAGATGAGCGTTTTAGCGCACGCTCGCGACTGGACATTTTGACGATGCAGCGATCCTGCTATGAGTCTCCTCCTCCATTTGTCAGTTTTCCTGTTTTAAAATAAGCCTCAGAAAACCCAACTTTTTTTTAAAAAAAAGTCAGGATTTATCAGGATTTCCTGCCGTGCGCAGGAAAGTTCTGCTATAAAGAGCACTGTTCCCATTTTTCTATTGGGCCATGTGGTCTCTGCACATCATCGCCAATGCAGAAGTGAAGTGGGGAGCAGAGCAACGGTGCTAGTCAGTAGGGATATGCGATTTCCCCCCATCTGAAGGAGCTCATAGACAATCTTATGTTTTATATTTAATGCAACCCCAACTGACTATTTCTCTATCATGCTTTATCTTGACTCCTTGAGCATCATCAGATGAGCATTTTATAGCATGCTTGTTACTGACCACTCACAGATCCTTTTGATGATGCTGTCTGCCTCCTGTGCGTCTCCCGCTCCTTCTGTTCTTTTTTCCGTGACAAAATAAGACCCAATAAATCTGATTTTTTTATTGAAGTGGAACTTGCAGGAAAAGCAGCATGATAAAAACACCCACTGAATGAGCCAAATGGTCGTTGCTTGCTCCCTCCCTCCCTCCCTCCCTCCCTGGTATGTGTGCTAAGGAGTGGGGGAGTCTTGTTTTCATTCATTTCATTTTCAACTTAGGGCAATTGAAATGTGTCTGGGAGCACCAATATCTGTTGTGTGGGGCAAAGGGAGATATGACGATAACAGGGCAAAATGCCGTTACAGGGGAAAGAGAGATGGATATCTAACACCCATCTTACCTTCTGGTCGCCCTGCTACCCCGGGGATCTTGGGGAACGATCCAGGCCACCCACAGAACCTTTCCTTGCTCCTATGCAATGCCAGGTCGGTTAAAAACAAAACAAACTTAATCTTTGACCTCCTCACAGAAGAGGAGGCCGACCTGGCATGCTTCACGGAGACCTGGCTGGGAGATGACAGTGGCCTGACATGGGCTCAGGCTCTCCCAGCTGGGTACTGTGTTAGTGAGCAGGTGAGGGAAAGTGGATGGGGGGGGCGGAGTAGCTGTGGTCTACAAAAACCATCTTAACCTGACCAGTCATCCTGTCCGGCAACTGAAGACCAGGGATAGACTAGGGATTCTGTTAGTGTACCAGCCACCCCGCTGCCTATCAGACTCCCTGGCCGAGCTCACGGAACTGGTCTCGGAGCTGGTGTTGGATTCGCCCAGGCTTTTGGTCCTGAGTGACTTCAACATTCCATTCAAGGCCGGTTTGTCAGGTGGAGCTCAGGAGTTCATGGCATCCATGACAAACATGGGCCTATCCCAATTGGTCTCTGGACCCACACATTCAGCAGGTCACACCATCGATGCTGTTTTCAGTTCCGAACAGACGGATCTGTGGGCGGAGGTATTGAATACCTCCGAATTGTCATGGACAGACCATTTTCTGGTCAGGGCTAGTATCACAGCTACCACCCGCCCCTGCAGGGGTGACGGACCTATTAAGATGGTCCGTCCTCGAAGGCTGATGGATCCTTCTGGATTCCAGAAAGCCTTGGAGGGTTCTATGGCTGGTATCGTCGACGATCCTGTAGAAGCCCTGGTCAATAGATGGAATCAAGACCTAACTAGGGCTATCGACACGATCGCCCCCAAACATCCTCTCCGGCCCGTTTCTAATAGGCACCCTGGTATACAGAAGACCTCAGGAAGTTGAAGCGGAAAGGACAACGACTGGAGCGCCGATGGCGGAAAACTCGACTTATATCCGACAAGACACGACATAGAGAACATCTTCGTGCCTATGGGGTGGCAATACGTGCAGTGAAGAAAGCTTTCTTCTCTGCGCGCATTGCGTCTGTGAATTCACTGATTTTCTAGACCCATTTCAAACCGGCTTCAGGGCAGGATACGGAGTTGAGACCGCTTTGGTCACCTTAGTGGATGATCTACGCCTTAGTATTGACAGGGGGAGTGTGTCCCTGCTGGTACTCCTGGACCTCTCAGCGGCTTGACTATGGTATCCTTCTGGAGCGCCTGGGGGAATTGGGAATCGGGGGCACTGTGCTTCAGTGGTTCCGATCCTATCTCTCGGGCAGGTTCCAGATGGTGATGCTTGGTGATAGCTGCTCTTCAAAAAAGGAGTTGCTATGTGGTGTACCACAAGGTGCCAGCCTTTCCCCAATGCTGTTTAACATTTACATGAAATCGCTGGGAGAGATCATCCGGAGGCATGGGGCTATCAATACGCTGATGACACCCAAATATATTTCTCTATGCCTTCGACAACATCATCAGCTAAGGATAGTGTGTCTCCTCTGAATGAATGCTTGGAGGCGGTAATGGGCTGGATGAGGAAAAACAAACTGAAGCTGAATCCAGACAAGACGGAGGTGCTTGCTGGATCCGTCGCTCCAAATGACAGCTCAGATTGATGTGACGGCCAGGAGTGCCTACTATCAGCTTCGGCTGATACGCCAGCTGCGCCCCTTCCTAGAGTTGGAAGACCTAAAGACGGTAGTGCACGCGCTGGTAATTTCGAGGCTCGACTTCTGCAATGTGCTGTACATAGGGCTACCTTTGTGCCTAGTCCGGAAACTTCAACTTGTTCAAAATATGGCAGCCAGGTTGGTCACCGGTACACCTAGGGGTGATCACATCACACCAGTTTTAAAATTGCTTCATTGGCTGCCAATCAGTTTCCAGGCGAAGTATAAAGTGTTGGTTATTACCTTTAAAGCCCTACATGGTTTGGATCCAGGTTACCTGCGGGATCGCCTTCTCCCGTACAATCCGCCCCGTACACTTAGGTCCTCTGGGAAGAACTTACTCAAGCCAGCCAGAACTAGGCTGACGAGTGTTACCCAGACAACCTTCTCTTCCATCGCTCCCAGACTGTGGAATGGTCTGCCGGAGGAGGTTAGACAAATTAGCAGTCTTCATGAATTTAAGAGAGTCATGAAGACTGCTCTCTTCCGACAGGCCTATCCAGATGAATTTTAAGATGTTTTTAATAATGTATTTTTTCTTGTTTTTTTTTTTAATTTTAACTGTTGTGATTTTTGTGTTTTATATTGTTGTTGTTCCCCGCCTCGATCCGGAGGGAGAGGTGGGCTAAAAATAAATTATTATTATTATTATTATTATTATTATTATTATTATTATTATCACAGCCCCTGGGACTTACTTCTGAGTAGATGTAAGATTATGATGAAAGTTTGCAACCCTCAGCATACTTACTTGGGAGTTAGCCCCATTGAACTTGAAAGGATGCTATTGGTGGTGTGTGGGATCAGATCTGCCTCTACAAGAGTGATTTAAAGCTCTTTCAAGGCACATTAAAAATTTGACCTCTACAAGAGCAGAGCGCAAATCGGGGGTCGAGGCGCTTTTTCTATGCGATTATGTGCATTATCGAATGTGCGTTAAATAGCGAGTTTTAATTTACCATGGCCGTTAAAGCGCCTTATGACAATGTAAACAAGAGATTCTCCGCATTAAACACCTCTAAAGCACGTTTCATACAACCAGTAAGGCAATCTGTTATGCGCTTAACTGCCTCCCACGTATAGTGATTTGCCGTAAAAGCGATTGCAAGAAGATGCACATAATCAGACAACCAGGCGTCAAACTGAATTCTTGTAGAGGGGACCTTTGTTGCAGGGAGGCATTTTACTCTCTTCTCCCTCTGATCGCAGACACAGAAAGACCTTCCTCTGCAACTTCATAATACGATGCCAGCTGTACACACTGCTGATTTCATGCCACTAAGGGTTTATTCCAGCTTATCTCTGATCTTTTTAAAATCAGAATAACAGCGGTGGGGGGACTGCGGGAGACATCCTGTTTGTTGACATCATCATGAAATCGACCAGCAAATGTCTATGATTGGCCAGTCACAAACGTTCTATAAATTGTTCGTTTAGAGAAGCCCTGTGTCCTCTGGCCTTATCTTTTCTGGTGATGCGTAAGTGGCCTTTTCAGTACAGTGGCAGTGTATGCCTTCTGCTGAAACAGGTAGGAACAACTGCCTCCAGTCCCCCTTCTCTTGTATAGACTTCAGTCAGTGTTGCAGGAAGTAGGCAGGAAGAAGAAACGGCATCACTTTTACAATAAGTGATTTCGCTCTCCCCTCCTTTTTCTCCCCTTTGGAAAGACTCCCATTTTACAATTTCTCCAGAAATGTGTTATATCTACATTCAAAAGATGAAGTTCTCAAGTATGAAAAGGTAAAATGTCTGTCAGTGTTGGGAGAAACAGTTCTCAGGTTTTTGGGTTCACATGCATAGGAGGAAGGGCTGTAGCTCAGTGGTAGAGTACATGCTTTGCATGTAGAAGGTGCCAGGTCCAATCCCTAGCACCTCCAGGTAGGGCTGGAAAAAAACTCCTACCTGAACCCCTGGAGAGCAGCTGCAAGTCAGGATCAACAATACTGCTAAATGGACCAATGGGCTGACCCAGTATAATGCAGCTTCCTAGTTCAACCAACTAGTTAGACCGATCCTACACTGAAATTTCCCACACTTTTGCAGAATCTCCCCAAATTACGAGATTTCTGGTCTAGTCTTCCAATTGCATGGAAGCTCAAATAAATTTGTGGCCAGCCTCAGTTTTGAATATGAGAATGTCAAACTATGGAAAGGAAGACAGGTCTTCCCTATATGCCTTCACTATTCATTGGACAAATCAGAACTTCCGTTCATTTGACCACAGAAATTACTTCACCCCTCAATAGTCTACAAATGATGTGGATTCAAATATCACTTACCGGATGCTGCTTCCACAGATTTCCAAGTCATTTTTGGAGTATGGTGATGCTAGCTTTCACAATGAGGTGGTAATGTTTTCTGGCTTGTACCACTCCAAACAACAAGGTATGTGGTTTTCAAATGGTTGAATTCCTCTCTGTACAAAAGTATATGCTGCACAAAGAAAACTAGTCATCAGTATAGCCCAGCCTTCTCCCTGACATGCGAGTTTTCTATATGCAGGAAATTCTCTTGTTGTTCTATGGAAGAGTAGTTATGACTGTGACACCCTTTCACCTGCAGTCAGAAAATGTCAAGTACACCAAACAGGTTTGCCATTTCAATGTGTGAATTAAGCCTAAGTGTTTGAAGTAGCCGTCCGCCAACCTGATGTCATCCAGATGTTTTGAACTATAATGTCCAGCATTGGCCATACTGGCTGGGGTTGATGGGAGTTGAAGTCCAAAAATTCTGGAGGGCACCAAGTTGGAAAAGACTACTGTGGAAGATACAGAGTCAGGATCTATCTGTGATTAGCGCCACCACCTAGTATACTTTTCAAGCTACCTACATCCAGTAGAGATTATTTGAACCCACAGTGCACAGCCAATGGACCACCATAAGTTGGCATTCCACTTCTCAGCTCAGCCCATAATGCTTCCCCCTTTCTTTTAGGCTTAACTAGTCCAGAGGTTTCCCCATATAAAATACAAATCCTTGGGTACCTCTAGATGGACTGTTTCCATCGATATGGCTTTGCGCTGGCAGCATTTTGGTTACATGATGCAGCCACCAGTGCAAAGTCATCTAGGGTCAAATGCCCTTTGCTCCGATTTTAAAAAGTTGGCCATTTAGTGAGACTTTTTTGGAGCAGAGTGGGCAGCCCATGGAAAGGGGATGGAGCAGTGAGCCGTAAACTCGTTGCACCGCCTCCCCGTCCTTCCCCGCATTTTGATTAAAAAAGCAAAAAAAAACCAAACCTTACCTTACCAGTGAGGAGCTGATGCTCCCAGCCGCCCCTCCAGCTGCTGGCGGGCTGCTGCCCATGCAGCAGCACTGACAGCTTGAGGAAAAGCCAGCTTGGTGCCCTTCACATGTAGAGGGGCGTCTGGGAGCGCCTCGTGCCGGCTGCCACCACCGGCACAATATATAACCGACGACATCAAGAGGGGACCCAAGTCTCCTCCTGGACCCCCTCTATAAGAATTCGTTTTGACGCCTGGTTCTCTGATTATGCACATCTTCTCGGAAGCGCTTTATGGTAAATGACTGTACGCAGGAGGTAATTGAGCGCACAACTGGTGGCCTTACCAGTTGTTTGAAATGCACTTTAGAAGTAGTTAATGTGGAGAATCGCTTGTTCACATAGTCAAAATGCGCTTTAACGGCCCGCAGCAAAATAAAACTCGCTATTTAACGCGCATTCGATAATGCGCATAATCGGATAGATAACACGCCTCAACTCCCGATTAGCGCTCCGCTCATGTAGAGGTAAAATTTTTAATGAGACTTGAAAGAGCTTTAAACCTCTTGTGTAGAGGCAGCCCTGTATACATTTTCTGCTGCAGCATGTTCATGTCCTGCCTACAACAGGTCTCTTGCCCCTTTTAAAATGGCCAGGTGTCACTTTGGCAAAAGCAGGAAAACTGTGGCTCAAGCTTTCCTTGTGCTGGATCTGATCTGACCTCAGAAAGTTTTGATTCTCATCCCTGCCAATGTCTTACATTAGCCAATGCTGCTGGATTCACTTAAGGAGCAGCAATTAACCTTTAATTAAAATGGTATTGTGAAAGCTGCACCTGGGCGAGTCTGTTGATTGAATCCATTTCAGTTCAGACTGCCCTACTTCCTCAATGACACAGATGTGGTAGGCAAATTAACACAGCTCACACCAATGTATTCCAGGGTGCCTAAAAACCATCTGGCCCAGTTGTTAAGATCTTCCAAGCAGCATCTTGTATTTACCATCTTGGCTAGGTCGGGGAAAGGATCCATTTATTGAGAGAGAGGCATGGGAAATCCACCCACTGAAGATGAGACATGATGGGAAGCCATCTTATCCTGTTGTACAGAAAGCAACAAAACCCCATGGGTCCCCTTAAAACCAACACCTTTATGGTGGAGTACACTCCGTTGCAATGGATCTGGGAGTGATCATGAAGTGTGGCTGCTTGGGCCAGCAAAATGTCTGAGTACATCTGGATTGAGATATATCCCTGTAAAACCATGGTGATTGCATACATTTGTCATGTGAACACTGTCATTTTTCTTTTTGATGGATTCCTCCCTTGTTTGTCTAGTCAGCACATAAGATGCTTGGGCCTTCCTGGCAAATAAATGAAGGCGGTACAAAAGAGAAGGTGAACCGGAGTTAGGGTGGTTTTGTAACAGGGTGTGGTTGACAGGGAAGCCTGAGCCCAGGCAGGCAGGATTGATGATAAAGCAGTTCCCCAAAACAAGAGCACACCCGTTCAGCTCCCCAAGCCTACTTCTTACCAACCATATGCAAATTCTGGCTGCTTTCTCCAGCCTGGTTCAGCATGGCAGAGCTGATTCTTTCAGACTACACGACACTTAGCAGGTGTGACCCAGGCCGTATCTACACCTGCCTTTTTCCCCGGGGCCATCCCTGGGTCATCCCTGAGCATCCAAATGACACACAGGGGATTCCAGTGGCAGGCAGGGATGATCCCTCCATTTCCCTGGGGTAACTGGTTCCCCAGTTATCCCGGGTTTCCACACGGTCCCAGGACCATCCCAAAGACCGCGGGAGGTGTGCTGTGCGTTCCCAGGTGCTGAAACGGGCACAGAGCTGTGTGGAGTGGCTCCGTGCCCATGGGGTGGGGTGGTAGCAATGTCGCCATCCCCAGGATGGTGGGAGGGGGGTTGGGGCGCATTTTGGCATTTTTTTACCTTTTGTTGGTGGATTGGAGCCGCGCGGCTCCTCTTCTGTAAAAATAAAATAAAAAATATGGCGGCCACGATGACCCTCTTCCCTTCCAGGACGTCATGCTGCTGTCTAGACCCTGGGGGAGGATCACAGAAGCAGGTAAGTCCGCAATCCCCCTCCTCCTTCCCTCCCTCCCTCTACACCCTTAGGTGTAGATGAGGCCCCAGATTTCAATGGCTTGATTCCAAGGCACTTTAAGATTCCAAGGCACTTTAAGCAAGCAATTATTTTAAAGAGAGAGAGAGAGAGAGAGAGAGAGAGAGAGAGATTTTTTTGCATAGCCAAAGAGCATGTTTATGAGAGAAAACCAAACTATTTAGAAATGGGATGTAAGGACATAAGAGCCATGGTAGATCAGACCAAGGGTCCATCTAGTCCAGCACTCTGTTCACACAGTAGACAACCAGCTGTCAACCAGGACACACAAGTAGGACATTGTGCAACAATACCCTCCCACCTTTGTTCCCCAGCAACTGGTGCATATAAGCTTTCTGCCTCCGATACTAGAGGTAGCACATAGCCATCAGGACTAGTAGCCATTGATAGCCTTCTCCAGGAATTTATCCAACCCCCTTTGAAAGCCATCCAAACTGGTGACTATCATTACATCTTGTGGTAGTGAATTCTATAGTTTAACTATGCACTCTGCGAAGAAGTATTTCCTTTTCTCTGTCCTGAATCTCCCACCAATCAGCTTCATGGGATGGCCCCAGGTTCTAATATTATAGAAGAGGGAGAAAACTGTGTCCCTATCCACATTCTCCACACCATGCATGAATTTTCACACCTCTATCAGGTTTCCCCTTAACCTCCTTTTGATTACATTGCGGACATGTATCTTAGGAGCTATTACATTATCATTAAACAAAAAACCTACGTTTTACAAAACAACGTTAAGGCTCTGCAGTTTGCAACCATTCACCAAAAAGCAGGGAAATTGGGAGTTAAGGCCTTAATGCCACATCGTCCCTAAGAAGGCAGAAAGTGCAAGTGAAATTCTCATTCTCCCAAAGCAGATAAACCATGAGGACAGGGTGGAGAATATGATATGCAGAGGTGACTGCGGGGTTGTGGAAAACTGATGACGAACAACTTAGGGCCACATACTTCTCTTTGTTTGTTTAGAACAGCTCTTCCCCAACCTGCTGCCTTCCAAAGGTGTTGGACTACAACTCCCATCATTGCAAGTCAGTATGTCCCAAGGTCAGGAATGCTGGGATTTGTAATTTCAAACAACTGGAGGACTGTGGGTTATGATATGCAATATGATATGCAGAAGTGACTGTGGTGTTGTGGAAAACTGATGCTGAACAACTTAGGACCATCTACTTCTCTTTTTTTAGGGCATCTCCTTATGTTGAGAGTTGCAACCCAACACACGTGACAGGCAACAGGTTGGGGGATGCTGTTCTAGAACAAGGGCAGGCAGAATGTAGCTCTCTAGACGTTTTGGAAATCAACTCATAAAAGCCCTTATCAGCATGGGTAGTGATCAGGAATGCTGGGAGTTGTCATATATAAAATAATGTCCCACAATTCCTTTTCAGCTGACTGTCCATAAGTCCCAAAAGAAATTATTCTGGCTTCAGTTGTATATTAATCTTTAAGGTTTTTTGCATTAAGGCAAGAATTTGTATCCAAAATGCTTTTGCTTTCTTACAAGTCCACCATAAATGATAAAAAGTTCCTTCTTGTTCTTCACATTTCCAGCACATTCCAGAAGCTCCCTTATACATTTTAGCTAATTTCAAAGGGAACATATACCATCTATACATCATCTTATAAAAATTCTCTTTAAGTCTGACACTTAAAGTAAACTTTAGGTCTTTTGACCACATATTTTTCCATTGTTCCATTGATATATTATATCCAAAAAATTGTGCCGATTTTATCATACATTCTTTCACTTGTTCTTCCTCCGTCTCTAATTTCAACAATAATTTATAGACTTTTGAGATAACATGTTCATCGTTTGTACAGAGCGCCTGTGCTGCCACAGCCTCAAACACAAGGCCTAGACGAGCACACCCCTCAGGCTAAGCCCCAACACTTAAATACCTGAGGAAAGGGTAAAAGACACACCACTTTTCCCTTATAGCAGAGGGGAAAAGGGTGTTAAGGGTTTTTGAATAAGGTTCTCCTGTGAGTATGTTGGCTGAAGGTGTAATGATATGTGTTTCTTTATTAAACTGATAGAGCAGGTTACAAAGCCAAGCTGACGTGGTTTGCGGTAGCAAAAATAAAAGAAAACGTTTATTGTTGTTAACAGTCTTTTCAAATCAATTTAAAACCTGCCTATTCTTAATACTTCAAACAATCTGGTTAATAATAATCCTAGGTACTTATAATCTCTTCACACACTCCTGACTAGAACACACACAGCTATCCTCCACACAACTCCCTCACACAATATATACTCCTCCCCCTCCCTTACCCAGCATCATCAGCCACACCCACTCAGTCCAACATTCCGCACTCTCTAAACACACTAACCCAGACATACTTAAGGAGAGAGAAATGTGGGGTATTGTCACAGCGCCCTTTCAAATTCAGACTTTGTTTGCTCAAATCCATGTTTTTCCATCTAATTTAAACCTTTCCACAATTTGCAAGTACATAAACCATTGACACATATGCCTTTCTTTAATTAACCCCTCCCTTGATTTTAACTTGCATTCACCTTGTACCCTTTCTAATACATCCTTATATGTCAACCACTTATACGAACTTGGCAATTCTCTTCTATGATAGGCTTCCTGAGCTGATAGCCGCATCGGTATTTTCTGGCAAAGCCTGGGTTTGTATTTGTTCCATATTCTCAATATCGCCCGTCGCACATAATGGTTATTGAATTCTACATTAACCTTGGCTCTGTCGTACCACAGGTAACCATGCCACCCAAATTGTAATTCATGACCTTCCAAATTCAGAAGCCTTCTGTTTTTTAATGACAATCATTCCTTCATCCATAATAAACAGCATATTTTTATATATGACAACAGCAGCGAGATTGCTATATGCACAAAAATGGAAAGGTCCAGCGCTACCCACAATGGATGAATGGATTTTGAAAGTTATGGAGCTGGCTGAGATGGCGAAACTTACGTCAATTATAAGGGAAAAGTCAACTTTTGGTTTTAGGACTGAATGGAAACCTCTTATAGACTATTTGAAGGGACAAGAAAAAAATGAACTGTTTATCTGCGGATTCAACGATTGAGAAGGGTTAAGGTAAAGGAGGGGGGAACTGGTTGTTTGTTTAGTGACAAGAACAAAGACGGTTATATATATTTGTGGGGGGAAATTCTGGAACCACCTCAATTTTGTATATGGTCCTCTTTTAGTATGTAGTTGATGTTGTTGATGTTTTGTGTGTATATAATAAAAAAATTAAATGCAAAAAGGAATGCTGGGAGTTGATGTCCAAAACATCAGTGTGGATCTATTTTCTGCCCACATCTGTTCTAAAGTATGATGTTTTCCAGCATAAAGTTATGTGATCAATCAAGGAACTACAAAAGAGCTGCATCACTTTAAATGCAACACATCTGGAGAGCACCAGGCTGGAGAAGGTTGGTTTACACTTGAATCTTATACATGTCTTCTCAGAAGTCAGTGCCACTGAGTTCATTAGGGCTTACTCCCAAGTGGTACAGGATTGCAAACTAATCTCATTCGAAAGGAGTACAAGACAGCCAAACTAAACCTTTTCTGCTCCTCTGTCACTTTGATGAGAAGATGTATTGTGGAGGGATTGTGGGGAGTGAACAGTACATTTTGTTCAAACACATTTTAAGAAAAAAACATTGGTTTTTTGAAGGGCAGAATATTGACCAAAAGTTGAAAGTGCCTGGCAGATGCTCTGGTTTTACATCTGTAATGCATAGTGCCCCTTTTGTTATCAAGCATGGTACTATATGTGAGATCTGTGTGAGAGAAAAGTACTGGGCAGACCCTGCATTTGGTAAGAATATAGAACAGTGTTCCCCCTTCCTGCTGCCCTCCAGATGTTTGAGATTACAAGTCCCAGCATTCCTGACCATGGGACATTCTGACTTACAATAATGGGAGTTGTAGTCCAATACCTTTGGAGGGCACCAGGTTGGGGAAGGGCTGCTCTAAACAAAAAAGATAAGTATGTGGCCCTAAGTTGTTCGTCATCAGTTTTCCACAACCCCACAGTCACCTCTGCATATCATATTCTCCATCCTGTCCTCGTGGTTCATCTGCTTTTGGAGAATGAGAATTTCACTTGCACTTTCTACCTCCTTAGGGACGAGGTGGCGTTAAGTCTTGTGAGTCTTAACTCCCAATTTCCCTGCTTTATGGTGCTTGGTTGCAAACTGTAGAGCCTTAACGTTGTTTTGTAAACCACAGGTTTTTTGTTTAATGAATTTCATGGCTTTGTGTAACAGATGACTGGATATTATACAGTTGACAACCAAGCCAACATCAGAGAGAATGTTATACCATGTTGACATCCAATATAAAACCAAAGCTAGTGATTTTAGCCTCCTCCCATATGTGCCTGCCCAGACCCTAAGATCATCCTCAGGGGTCCTTCTCCATGAGCCTCTGCCAAAGGAAGTGAGGCAGGTGGGTACCAGGAGGAGGGCCTTCCCTGTTGTGGCACCCTGGCTGTGGAATGAGCTCCCTAAAGAGTTTTGCCTGGCACCTACATTATACTCTTTTAGATGCCAGGTGAAGACCTTTTTTATTTTCTCAGTATTTTAACAGCTTATCAGCTTAATTTTTAACTTTGTTGTTTTAAATCTGTTTTTTTAAAACTGTATAGATCTCTGCATTGTTGCTCAGTTGTATTTTATATTATGTTTTTACACAGTTGTTTGTTTTATATTTTAAATGGTTTCATGGTTTTAATTTTTGTAAACTGCCCAGAGAGATTTGGCTATTGGGCGGTAAAGAAACGCAATCAATCAATAATAGTGTTATGTGTTGTACCCACTTTTCAAAACAAAAAATGAGCCCCAGAAATTATGCTGTCTCACTTGAAATCTAAGGGGTCTCATTTGAAATTTTCAACAGCCAGTGCCCAGAGATAAAAGCTTTTTATGACTGCCTCAGGAAAAAGAAGCATTTAATGTTTTGTGTCTGTATTTGGAGATAACTTGAAAAACTGTTCTACTAGAATTAAAAATCCCTGATTAATCCTGGAAGCACACAAGATGACACAGGAAAATATCCTATATTAGAATATGTTACAGTTTACTATGTTAATTATTAGGGGTGTGCGCTCCTCCCTGAAAATCCGAGGGTCCATCGGAAGTCCGATGAAGCTCTGAGTTTTTGGAGCGGAGAGGGGATAGTTTCAAAACCATTGAATACCCACAGTGTGGAGATGTGCTCATCGAAGCTCCTTTCCATTTTTGGATAACCGCTTCATTATAGCCTGGGGGAATTAACCAAAATGTGTACATCTCCATCATTTTTAAATATAAAGAGAAGAAACTTAGCACCATGGTAACTCTTAAGTAGGGATTTAACCATGCCAAGTTGGAAGCAGATGGGTTCACACCTTGATTTTTAGGAATTGTTTAAAGTTGGAATAAACAGCCCATTATAGCCAATGGAAATTAACCAGAAATGCTAACAGTTCTGTCATTTTGAAAGATAAAGAGATGAAACTTGGCAGCATGGTAGCTCTGAAGTAGGGATTGAGCCATACCAAGTTGGAAGCAGATCGGGACATGCCTTGATTTTTAGGAATTTTTAAAAGTTCAAACTCAAAGCTCCTCTTTGGGATCTAGGACCTTGAGCAGTACACAAGTGTTTTTTTTAATGAAATTAAAGATAAAGACATGAAACTTGGTAGCATGGTAGCTCTGAAGTAGGGCTTCAGGCTTGGCAAGTTGAAAGCAGATCAGTTCATTCCTTGATTTTTAGGAATTTTTAAAAGTCAAACTTTTTTAAAAAAAATCCTAAAAATCAAGGCATAAACCAATCCGCTTCCAACTTGGCATGGCTCAATTCTTGCACAGGCTGCATTTCCATCCCTAGATATTTACTCAAAAGTAAGACCCATTGAATTTCCTTGGTTCTTGAAACGCAATATACTTGTTTTAGATTAGCCAGTCTCAGCACTCTGTGTGTGCTATGAATGCCTGCTCTGTCTGTCCCTATAGTTTCCTGCAAGGCCCAGCCAGGGGTGGCCAGTAAATTAAACCCAGGGGTGGAGGGTGGGATTCCATCAAGTTCATCTGAGAGCGGGTGCTGTAGACCATGGACCTTCCAGGAGAGTTGAGGCTGAATTTCTGGCAGACCCAGCCAGACAACTTTATTGCCTGTTACTCCTTCCATTTGGCAGCCCGCAGGAGCACCTGCCTCATAAAGCAAATGTGTGATATTATGGTCTGCTACTTTGTTTGTCTTTAGTAGTAGTAGTCAGACCTCTTCAGAAGGGGGAATAGTATTATGTGGTTGGGGTCAGTCTAAATTATCTCCAGGGATCCCTTACTCAGTGCCTCTGATCTCAAAGAGCTTGAGAATTGTCCCCCAGCTCTGTTACTCTTGAAGTTACTAGGCCTGTTGAAATTAGATTTTATAACATAAGCAGGAAAACAGTGAATAACCCTTTTAACTTATTAAACCAATGAAAACATGCCACACAAGAAGACTTAAGATATAAATGGTTTATAAAGAAAAGTAAATGCAAAAGAACATCAGATACAGAAGTGAAATGTGAAACATTACTACTGTTGTTTTTGTTATTATTAGGGTTATTATTATTATTATTATTTACATCCTGTCTTTTGCAAGGCAGCCTTACAAAATTAAAACATATACAGCTAAAGCCTATAAATACAAATATACAAAAGTTAAAAAATATAATTAACTATGTTACAATATTAAAACATTTAAAATATATAATGATTTAAAAGTCCAAGGTATAGACAGAAATCCAGATTATTTGCCAAAGGCCTGCTGGAACAAAAATGGTTTTGCCTAGGCTGACCATATGAAAAGGAGGACAGGGCTCATGTAACTTTAACAGTTGTAGAGAAAAGGGAATTTCAGCCAGTGTCATTTGTATGTAATTAGTATCTGGAGAAATCCCCTCTTCATCACAACAATTAAAGTTGCAGGCACTATACTAGAGTGACCAGATACAGAAGAGGGCAGGGCTCCTGCAGCTTTAAGTGTTGTAATGGAGAGGGAATTTCACCAGGTACGAATTGCATACAAATGATGCCAGCTGAAATTCCCTTTTTCTCTACAACTGTTAACATTACATGAGCCCTGTCCTCCTTTTCATATGGTCAGTCTAGTTCTGCACCCCTGTCCTGCAGCTTAAAAGTGCAAAAAACAAAACAAAAACAAACAGATTTTCTGCAACATCATAAATCTCCAGTGCTCTTTCCACTGGAGGAGACTGCATCTGGAATTCCTAAGAGGCAACACAGGAAATAATTGTGTATCTTATGGAAAGCATGTTTTATAGATGTGAGACCATCAGCATGGCAAGAATGCTGCTACTTTTTCTCCCCGTGCAGCTCCTTGGTTTTGATTCTTGTTTCCAAGACCAAACTGTTCTTTGTGGGCAAGACTGTAATCTTGGCTGAACTGCACACATCACTGTGTACCTGGAAAGGGTTTTGTGGAGCAATATGTGCTGTAGGCCAGGAGATAAGAAAGTGGCTCCGGACCAGGAGTTAAGAAACCAGATGCCAATCCCAAATTTTTTGAAAAAAACAAAACATGTCCACATGGGTCACTCACTATTTTAAACACAGGGATAAGAAAAGGAAAACATTCTACATTGATCTTTAGTCATGTGGAAACCAAAGAGCAAGTGTACAACAATATTATTTAGAAACGAGATGTGTGGAAATAAGGCATCCTGATCCTAGACATATTTGCTCAGAAGACTGAATGATTTCAGTGAAACTTACTTTCAGGTACATGCATCCAGGCTTGCAGTCTAAACACCCATGCAGTTTTGCAATGCTACGTCTCTGCCTAGGAAGAATGAAATAAATGCTGGGGCATTGTATGCTCAAGCTAGTGTAGACATCCCCCATCCCATAAACTGTTCTCTGTTAGTACACACTGTACTAGAACTTCTATGACAAATCACCTATCAGCATTAGAATTTTCTACACTATTGCTCCTACAGTTTCAGACGTAATACACTTGTTGACAAATATTATTTTTTCTGCCAAGCAAAGCCTGACCATTAGTATAAATGGATTCATGATTATAATCATAAATGGGTTATTACCAGCTAGCTGGAAAGGTCCACCACTAGGCTGACCAGATAAAATCCAGGTCAGGGCTCATGTAACTTTAACAGTTGTAGAGAAAAGGGAATTTCAGCCAGTGTCATTTGTATGCAATTAGTTCCTGGTGATATTCCCTCTTCATCACAACAGTTAAAGGTGCATGCACTATACTAGAGTGACCATATACAAAAGAAGGCAGGGCTCCTGCAACTTTAACAGGTGTGATGAAGAGGGAATTTCACCAGGAACTAATTG
Organism: Anniella stebbinsi; assembly: GCA_029215795.1. NCBI lineage: Eukaryota > Metazoa > Chordata > Lepidosauria > Squamata > Anniellidae > Anniella > Anniella stebbinsi. Next base: position 71,318,088 of record JARDYH010000002.1, on the reverse strand, counting down.
CATACAAATGACACTGGCTGAAATTCCTTTTTCTCTACAACTGTTAAAGTTACATGAGCCCTGACCTGGATTTTATCTGGTCAGCCTATCCACCACCACCCAGCAACTTTTCAGATGCCTATTAAGTACATTATCTCAATCTGAGACCTGAGAAAAAGGCACACGCGTGTGGAATTGAATGGAATGCCCAGCGGAAGTTCTTAAGGCTGCAATTCCAAGTGCGCTTTCTTGGAAGTAACCTGCACAGTGCCTCTTCACATCCTATGGTTTTTGAATGGTAGGCGTTTGCCTAAAAGATGTAATGAATAACCCCTTTCCAGTAGTGTTAAATGAACATATGAGGGAGAAACTGGCATTGTGACTGCTCACCAAACCTATGTACAAACAAACATGGTTTGTTTACATGCAAGCAATTGAATGTGTGTAAGTTAGGGGAAGACTCTGCCACTGCAATGCCAGTGCCCAAACCTCATGCACACACGTGTTGAATTAACTCCAGTCTGTAAAAGGATGCTGAACATGTGTGGAAACATAAGCATCATACAGATAATACTTGTCAAGAATTCCAGAGAGCAGCTAATGTTATTCGGTTCCAGGAAAATCAACAAAGAGTTTTAAGGCACCTTAAATCCTAACGGATTACTGTGGCAAAAGCTTTTGTGGTTTCAGTGGCAGCACCAGAAAAAACTATGGCCCCATTCACTTGTAGCAGTGGAAAATAGTGGATTAATTAATCAATTAAGCTATGATTTTCTGCAGTGCATGCCTAGCACATGCTGCTTCTGCATTACATAATCAACCTTTGGTTGGCCCAGTCAGAGGCTGATTTGTGACATGTGAACCCGGACATGCTGATCCTGTTTGCACGTAACAACAAGCCATTAGTTAAAAAGAAAAAAGGGTGAGTTGTTGTGCACAAGTGGATGCATTGCCTCCACTGCACTACAACCTCTTGCACTTCTACCTCACAACCCTTGATCAGCTCCTTTGTAGGTTATGGACTACCATGGACTGGAAAGCCCTTCAAATAGACAAGGCATTCAAAATAGAGGATGGTCCTCTGGCAATCCTTCAAATATAGGTCTGTCTTCTGTAAAAGAGGACATATGGCCACCAGGACCCAGCTCTGCCATTGTGTCCCTGTTGGCCCTGCCCCCCATCTCAGGGGCAGCGTATAGGTTCTTTAGACAATGTTGTAACCCTCTGATTTTGCTTCTGTGTCTAACCAGCACCTTCGGTGAGGTTTTTAAGAGCAGGGAAAGTAGCATTTAATTGTGAAAGTGAAAGAAAGTCTGATTTCCTCATGTGTATTTGCACTATTCAACTATACCACAGTGCCAACTAGAGGTTATGTAGTGGAAAAGTAGGAAAATAAATGCTTTTTGTGTAGCACGCAGATCTCAATTCTGTGATGAAATTAAAAGTGGATGCAGTGGCTTAGAAGCCAATTAACAGCCTCATGTAGAAAAGCTCATATATTCAAAGGTGGTGGATATAAAGAAAGCATAAGCCTTATTCTGGCATTCCTTATTGCGGGTACAATGAACACATGATGGGGAAGAGCAAGGATGTGCATGCTAGTTTTGCCCCCCTCTGTTGCCATTTTCATCTCTCTCCACATGCCAAGGGTGAGCCGTCTACAGTGAATGGGGAGGATGACACTGTTTCTTTCCTTGGAGGCTACCTGCACGATTCAGACCCCTGCAAAAAACATGCGCCCTCCTCATACTTTTATTGTAGCTGCAAGAAGAGCTATTGTGTCACACAAATGTGGTGTTGTTTTTCCATGATCCAAATATAGCATGAGAAACAAGTGATGCCAATAACAAGTGTTGTATTTGCCAATTAAAAAGATCTTCCTGCTCTACTATACTGGTCTCTTGGCAGTGTAGTTTGTTGGACATAATTACATTATAACATTTAGGAATAGAAGATTTATTACTCTGCTTGTACATCAAAAAAAGAGCAATCAGAGGACCTAAACTGGCTAAGAATAGTACCTCTAATACTATTCTAAGAAATACTATTCTAAAATAGTATCAGAAGATGCAACATATAAAGTTGAAATTATACAAGATTTTTCCATGTACAGCAGATATTCTGACCGGGGTAAAATATTCTGACAAGCATAGTTAAAGTTTAAAAGATTCATACTGTCTTTCATAACAATTTTCTAACAGCCCTGTTTTTGTCCCCCAACCCCCTAAAATTCTTTACATTTTTAAATGAAACTGAGATTTGATGAATGAGGTCATCATAGCAAATAATGCTTGCAAAATTAAAGATGCATGGTCATATTTTATTTTTGGACAAACTCCTGCACTGAGCAGGAGGTTGGACTATATGGCCTTATAGGCCCCTTCCAACTCTGCTATTCTATGATTCTATGATAAACTCTATCAACATACTTTTTATACCACTTACAGCTAGCATTGCCACCTCCTGGCTCAGAGAGAGTACTCGTCCCATGACAAGGAGGTGCTCAGCAGATCTGGCTTTTCCTGCCCTGGTATTCCTGTAGTTTGGCTGTCCATTCACTTTTACAGAAAGTAAGGGGGGAAATAGGTGACTTACCATGACCACATAAATTGAGCACTGGGGATGGGAATAGCAGATCTGATCAAGATCTTTCCATTCCAGAGGTCTTAACAGAACTACCTAGTCTAGTTGGACGTTGCATTGTCTTTTTTTATTATTATGATACTTGCATACACCTCCCTTTCTTGGACTTGCAGCGTTTTGTCCAAACTCTACCTAATACCAACATCTACCTACCAGCAGTAGGTGAAGAAGGGATGAACACAGAACAGTATAGCAAAATGCAATCTGAGTACACAGCTCTTGATACATGTCTAGTGTTTAAGTAAACTACACACTCAAAGTTATGTATGACAGGGATTCCAAAATGCTCACTGATTCCTTGTGGGGAAAATAACGCCAATGGGTTGTATCCAGTTGTGTCCGTCCACTGGTGGAACAGACAGTGCTGGTGGAATTGATTCTCTTGCATCCCCCAAATCTGCTCCAAAAGAGCAGAAGAGAGATGTCCATTTTTGTGGACTTGAATGGAATAGTCCTTTCAACAGGGGAAGCTCTTTGCAATATCAGAACACTCACCAAACTCTGGATGAAAGACACTGTTTCTCTGAAAAATAACAGTTAATTGTATATATCTAAGCATACTTTTTAGGTTCAATTTCTGTGCTCATCCAGGAAACTAGATTGCACTCTCACGCATCCTGCCATTGCATGGCGAGAAGTGCCAAATTCCCAATTCCACATCTTTTCCTATTCATTAAATAAGCTTCTCATTTCAACTGAGAGAAGTAGACTTCAAATTGAATAGCATGACAATTCAGTTCATTAGCCCCGCATATACCATTGATCTTTTTATTCCACTTTTCCCACTCATCTGCTGTGAACAGTATCTTTGACTTGACACACGAGCCATGTCTTTCAGATAATATTATGTAAAATATGAATTCTGCTGGCAACATCTGTCCTCAATATGAAGCTGGTGTGATGTACTCAAGAATAGCAGCAACAGACTGGAAGAAAAAGAACCTAATTGTTATTTCATAATTGCCATTTTAATACGACTTCATACTTGCTTATAACATGTCAACATTCTGATACCTGGCCCTGTAATTTTCAGATAATTATATAAGATCTACACTTTGATACACAGGCATCTCTGAAGACAAGAAAATGCATTTGTCTACAGACTGTATAGAAGAGATGTTAACATATAAATACCTCCAAAGCATTTACCAGAAATGCCTACTTCTGCATAATACAAGCAGTTTTATGGCACTATATAACTTTCTTCAGTCTTGGCACATAAGAAGCTTACAATATCAAATACAATTCATGATATCAATTCGGCCTAATGGACTGAAAGGGATTCCCAACCTCATATTACTCAGGCCTCAAGCATTTGCTATGAATATCCCAGCAGGGGACAGAAGCAACAGTTCCAAAGTTAGAGTTGATGGGACAGATGCAAAGATACACATCCTCCCATACGATCAACACACTGGAGATAACAATGAGCTCCATCACACCAGCGATTTAGTGCACTCTCACCATGCCTGGTGTGCGGATTTGCAGCATGGTACTCACATGACACCATGCCTGTCCTGCTGACAACCCGCCTCTTCTCCAGCCTTTCCAAGAATGCTAAAAGTCTGGATTATTTTCCCTAGGCACGTTTAATGTGTCCTAAACCTCCTTGTAGTTTTAAAGGAACTGGGGGCTTGTTTCCGGTCCGGGCAGGGAAAAGAGATCTCTCCCAGCAGCTGGCTCCAAGCCACAATATAAAACCCAAATCTTGCATCCCAGGCTCAAAAGCATTTTTTAAAATCATACAATGCCTGAATCTCTGCAGAGACAGGATTGTACTCCCTCGATGCCCCCAAAGAGCCAGACTAAAGGGTCATTCTATTTTTGCCCAGCAGAAGGGTGGTCTGGTACTCATCTGCCAGGACCTTACTGGAGGGAGAAAGAGAAGGGGAGGGGTGGAGTGGAGTGGAGTGGAAGAGCTAATGAGCGTAGGAGCGAAAGAGCAGCTATTCAGGCGAAAGGGATCATAAGCTTGATGCGCTTCTGCCTCAGAGATTAAAAAAAAACACGGAGGCAAAACGGGGGGGGGGGTGAGGAATTAGATGTGATGGAGGTCAATGATGGGAAATTATGAATAACTTTGTGGATGTGGATGTGCTGAACCAGTGCCTGGCTGCGACAATGGACTGGATGAGGGCTAATAAACTGAAACTCAATCCAGACAAGACTGAGACGCTGTTGGTGGGTGGTTCCGCTGACCGGATGGAGGGTGTTCAACCTGTTCTGGATGGGGTTGCACTCCCCTTGAAGGAGCGGGTTCGTAGCTTGGGGGTTCTCCTAGAACCATCTCTGTCACTTGAGGCGCAGGTGGCCTCAGTGGCACGGAGTGCCTTCTACCAACTTCGGTTGGTGGCCCAGCTACGTCCCTATCTGGACAGGGATAACCTGGCTTCAGTTGTCCATGCTCTGGTAACCTCCAAGTTAGATTACTGCAATGCCCTCTACGTGGGGCTGCCCTTGAAGGTGGTTCGGAAGCTGCAGCTTGTGCAAAATGCAGCGGCCAGATTGATAACTGGAACCAGTAGGTTCGAACATATAAGACCTACTCTGGCCCGCTTGCATTGGCTGCCTGTATGTTTCCGAGCCCGGTTCAAGGTGCTGGTTTTAACCTATAAAGCCTTACACGGCTTGGGACCACAATACCTGATGGAACGCCTTTCCCGACATGAACCTACCCGAACACTACATTCAACATCTAAGGCCCTCCTCCGAGTGCCTCCTCCGAGGGAAGCTCGGAGGTCGGCAACAAGAGAGAGGGCCTTCTCTGTGGTGGCTCCCCAATTGTGGAACGATCTCCCCGACGAGGCCCGCCTGGCGCCAACATTGTTATCTTTTCGGCGCCAGGTCAAGACTTTCCTCTTCTCTCAGGCATTTGGCAATATCTGAGGAGCCTGGGTTTGTTTTGTTTTGTTTTTGTAGTTTTTTGAAGTGTTGAAGTGGTTTTTAAATGTACAGATTGTGTGTATGTTGTATGTTTTTGCTGTTTTAATTTTTGTATATTGTTTTTAATTGTTTTTAATCCTATGTAAACCGCCCAGAGAGCTTCGGCTATGGGGCGGTATACAAATGTAATAAATAAATAAATAAATAAATAAATTTTCTTGGGATTCCCAGTATAAAAAGAGTTCAGGGTATGGCTGAATTCCAATGCTATCCATCTCCAACATAGTGCTCTCCTCATCTTAGTCCAATATATCAGTGTACTTCTGCCATCATTGCTTGTCCTATGCAGTCAGACATGGAAGAAAGGTTTTATTTACTGGCTTCTCACATCACCACTAGGGGAAGCACTGACAGTACCCCTGTGCAGACAAAATGGCATTGCATTGGAGTTGGATCACCACAATAGCCTCACCCCAACCTCCACCCATTATTCAGAATTTGCAAACAGAATCTACATGAAGCTGTATTGCATAAGCAATATTTAGAATTGTTCTGAAGAATAGGGTGGGTCAGTGGGCATGATTCCAACTGCACCTCGCCTACATCTGCTTCATAGGTGCTCTGGCTCCGAAGTTCTGATAAATTCAGAGACTGGACCCACAGGTATGATCCTGATTTTTCCCCTCCACATGTCCACTGTGCCACCCTAGTGCTGCAACTAGGGTGGCCATGTGTCCTACTTTACAAGAACAGTCCTCTGTTTGAAGGGTTGTCAGAGGGCAGTCCTTTATTTGATGGTGCCCTCTATTTGAAGGGCTATTCAGGCCAAGTCTGGTTTAAAATTTAAGAACTGTAAGAAGATACCCCTTTGAGGATTTCTTATATGTCCAGGAACAGATCTTCTAAATGTTGGTGGGGATGTGATAAAATGGGGTCTTTCCCACATATGTGCTAGGATTGTAAAAAGGTCTCATATTTTTGGGACCAAGACTTCTTGAAAATTTCAAACATAATGGGAACTATCAGGGCAGTGCAGGGGGGAGGGAGTAGTGGAGCCAGTTGGCCCGGGTCCCACGATTTTGAAGGGGCACTCCGACAAGGAGGTCCCCCCAGCTTATGCTACTGCTTCTGTAGCGTAAGTGGCCCATCAAGAAGCAAGGAGCCCATCTTGCGGAAATAGCACAGAAGCCGTCAGTCATGAATACCAGGGTCAGACTACAAGCTCCAGAGGGCCATGTCACATGTGGGGTGGGGATATATGTGCCTTGAGGTGTTGTAGAACAGGTTTAATATGAAGGTGTTATGTAGAACGGACATGTTGGTGGGCACACCCACTTGGGACAGGCATGTTGTCCTCCTTTTTTGAAATGGGGGGGCACGCACTTCCCATCTGGCCTGGGCATATTACCAGCTCTGCATGGCCCTGGGAACTATAACTAAATCTCCAGAATTGCTGCTTCTAAACTTATACCATGGACAACACAAAGACCTATTACATAAGATACTGGTGGGATATCTCTTAATAGAAGCACGAGTGCTTATTGCCCGATCCTGGAAAGATTTACAAGGAATTTCAATAGTATAACAAGATATGGGAAGTACGCTAACAAAAAATTGACTCATACATTACATATAGCGAAAGGACAAAAAAGAAAAACAAGTTATGTTTGCTACTGAGTGGAGGATTTTTATTACATATATGAATAAAGACAGTAATATGTATTTAGTCCCCAAAGCCTTCAGTAATATTTTGTTTACTTAAGATAAAATCATTCTTTTAAATACAACATTCATGTTTATATTTGCATTTGTAATATCCCCCTAAGATTTTTATTTTTATCTTTTATGACTATGTTCTGTACTAAATCTCCATATGTTGTTTGAATTACTGTGGAATACTGTTTTTTTCCCCCTCCCCCCTTTCTCTTTCTTTCTTTCTTTCTTTCTTTCTTTCTTTCTTTCTTTCTTTTGTCTCTTTCTGTTTGTGTGTGTGTGTGTGTGTTTTCTTTCCTATGCAATGGATTTGTTGACTATTTTCATTGTATTTAATGTATATTGTCAATAATAATAATAGAAGAAGAACCGTAAGAAGGGAGAGCAAGGAGGGGCCTTGAAGTTGCCCATCAAAATTCAGCACCTGGATAGCAAACTGAGTAGGCACACAGGTTACTTGGTCACAGACTTTCCCCCATATTGAGATGTATTGTACATCTATTTACATTATAGTAATTATTTTCAAACCTGAATCCATGTATATAAATTATGTATATGCATTGTGTCCTGTCTTTTGGCGATGCGTAAATCGCCACCCTATTTGCATCCCTTCTCACTCCCGGGGCCATCTTAAGTTCTGCTTCCAGACTCATAGCTATATCATTTTTTATGATTGCAGCACCATACAAATAAACAATAAAACATAGTGCCACTCCTGGTCTTGCCAGGGAGAGTAAAATCCAAGTTATCAGGGTGGGGTGAGGTGTGGCCAAGCAAAGGTAAGAGAATGGCGGGGACCAGCACCAAGCTGGGTCCCCTTGGGGCTCAGGTCAAAGCAGAAGGCTTGTCCTGAATCTCTAATAGGAACTAGGCCTTATTACATGATTTGCTCAAGCCTGTTATAGTTCAAGAGGTCTCTGGCATGCCATCCTTTTCACTGAAGAAGCACAGGCTAAATCCTTGCTTGACATGCCAGAGGTTCCATGCCCACTGTAGTTCAATTAAAAGGATAAAATTTGGGATAAAACTCCCAAAATGTTTCAGATCTCATTTTGTTGCTTCTATCTACAACACTGTTTCAACTAGGGATGTGCACTGGATCGGACCCGATCCACGATCCGAGTCCGGTCCAGTGGGAAATCGGATAAATTATCCGATTTCCGATCCCGCAGCTGGATCGGCCGATCCAATCCGAACCGGTCCGAAAAAGCTCCGAACCGGTTCGGCGGATCGGCGGATCGGCGGGCGCCCACTGGCGCCCACCGCCGCTTCCATTGGCGGGCGCCAGCGGGCGCCCGCCGATGAAAGTGGACAGCGGGGGGGGGGGAGGAGGGGGGCACTTACCTTCTCGGCCCGGTGGCTCCCGTCCGGCGCCGGCGCCTACTACTACTAGCAGGCTCCGCGGCCTGCTCTAGGGTGGCGCGCCGGGTGATGTCATCACCCGGCGCGCTACTCTAGAGCAGGCCGCGGAGCCTGCTGGTAGTAGTAGGCGCCGGCGCCGGACGGGAGCCACCGGGCCGGGAAGGTAAGGAGGGGGTGCGTGGAGGGGAGGAGGGGGCGCGCGGAGGGGGGAGGGGGGAGGGGGGCCCTTACCTTTCCGGCCCGGCGGCTCCCGTCCGGCGCCGGCGCCTACTATTCCCAGCAGGCTCCGCGGCCTGCTCTAGGGTGGCGCGCCGGGTGATGTCATCACCCGGCGCGCTACTCTAGAGCAGGCCGCGGAGCCTGCTGGTAGTAGTAGGCGCCGGCGCCGGACGGGAGCCGCCGGGCCGGAAAGGTAAGGAGGGGGTGCGTGGAGGGGAGGAGGGGGCGCGCGGAGGGGGGAGGGGGGCCCTTACCTTTCCGGCCCGGCGGCTCCCGTCCGGCGCCGGCGCCTACTATTCCCAGCAGGCTCCGCGGCCTGCTCTAGGATGGCGCGCCGGGTGATGTCATCACCCGGCGCACTACTCTAGAGCAGGCCGCGGAGCCTGCTGGAAGTAGTAGGCGCCGGCGCCGGACGGGAGCCGCCGGGCCGGAAAGGTAAGGAGGGGGTGCGTGGAGGGGAGGAGGGGGCGCGCGGAGGGGGGAGGGGGGCCCTTACCTTTCCAGCCCGGCGGCTCCCGTCCGGCGCCGGCGCCTACTATTCCCAGCAGGCTCCGCGGCCTGCTCTAGGATGGCGCGCCGGGTGATGTCATCACCCGGCGCACTACTCTAGAGCAGGCCGCGGAGCCTGCTGGAAGTAGTAGGCGCCGGCGCCGGACGGGAGCCGCCGGGCCGGAAAGGTAAGGAGGGGGTGCGTGGAGGGGAGGAGGGGGCGCGCGGAGGGGGGAGGGGGGAGGGGGGCCCTTACCTGCCCGGCCCGGCGGCTCCCGTCCGGCGCCGGCGCCTACTACTACCAGCAGGCTCCGCGGCCTGCTCCAGGGTGGCGCGCCGGGTGATGTCATCACCCGGCGCGCTACTCGAGAGTAGGCCGCGGAGCCCGCTGGTAGTAGCCGCCGGCGCCGGACGTGCCGAGAAGGTAAGTGGCGGGGAAGGGGGCTTACCCCCCCCCCCGGAGCCGTCCGCTTCTATCCGCTGGCGCCCGCGGGCGCCAGCGGATGGAAGCAGGCGGCCCCAGGGGGGGTAGGGAGCGCGGGGGAGGGGGTTTACCTGCCGGGGCCGTCCACAGCGGACGGCCCCGGGGGGGGGAGGGAGTTAGGCCCCCCCTTACCCACCCGCCGCCATTTTTTCCTCATAGACTTGCATTGCAATGCAAGTCTATGGGGAAAAAAATGGCGGCCGATCCAAAAATTTCCGATTTTTGGATCGGGATCGGACTCGATCCGGTCCGGGGGGCCTCCGATTTTGTCCGAACCGGTCCGGGACAAAATTGGAGGTCCCGATCCGGGTCCCGATCCGATCCGGGGGGTCCGTGCACACCCCTAGTTTCAACTGGCTTAAGTCACATCATTATTCAAGAGGGATTTACCTCAGCCTGTGATGTGGAGGTCAGGAAGAGGTTGTAATGGGGAAATGGTTATAGTTTTACTGTAGATGTTATTCCAGAAGAATGTTAATAAAACCACCAATTGTATTACATCAATGTGTTCTTAAATCCTGTAGAGATTTTCCCAAACAGAGTGAAACTATTTTCCTCAAACATCTTATCTATTTCTGTCATTGCACAAATCCTCCAACTATTTCAGATACTTCAGGTCTTGCTGAAATGTGAAATTGCCTAATAATATGCTGAAGAAGGACTGAATGAACAGCACAATGCCAAATCATTGATGTGCCTGTGAGATAACAGCAGAGATATCTGAATCCTCCAACCCCCCAACTTTATATATCTCTTGTTAATGATATTGGGCAGCTTGTCTGTCCGTCTTGGTTCACATGTAATGAGAAGCCACTGTGGGTGAATGTCCCTGCAGGGTGACTTGTCATGGCAGTGGCTGCCACCCAGAACCCATGGGCTGTTTTAGGGTTGTGGGTGGCTTGGTAACCACTTCAACAACCCACCATCACTGGGTTTTCACATAATGAGAAGCTATGGCATGCTCTCATAGCTCCCCGAATATTCAGAATGGTGGCCGCCACTGCAGGAAATTCACCCATGGTGGCTTTTGAATACATGCGAACGAGGTCACAGTGTCTGCTTGCCTGTCTTCTTCAGCATCTTGACATTTTCTGCTATTTCTGTAAGCAAAGACAGAAAGATGATTCATTTAAAAAGATCCTCACTTATTATTTTTAAAGGAAATAATTTTGTGAGGTCTCGTGGCTACAGCAGCTGCTGGAAAATCCAAATAACAATATAAAATCAGAGTTTCTGAAATCTCAAGCCCTGCAGTACTACACTTTTTCATCTCCATTTTGTAGCGGCAAATCATCCTGTAATCTAAAGCATTTGAAACAGCTAGCAATGGGGCCAGGAATTTTCCTAAGGAATTGCAAGTTTTACAAGCTTGAAGCACCAGGGGAATCACAATAGTTCATAGTCACACCAGACATTAGTTGTACTTGTAACATTCCACAATGAAGGGAAAGTTCAAAGAACAATTAGCTTCTGCCACTTCACAAATCACATTTCTATGAGAGTCACTAGAGCTTTAGCTATGATCCCATGAACCAACCATTCCTGTTGATGACATCATCCTTCAAAGGGAAAATAAAGGATGATCATCCCTTCTTATTCCATAAGATTATCGTTTGCACTTTGTGGTATTGTACAGTGGAATGCAACTATTCAGTTGTAAACTTCACCTCTGGCTTTTATGTTAAGCTTCTCTTCTCAGAAAAAGACAAAAATATTCTATTTTCAGCATAAAACCTGGTTTTGCCACAGGCTATCACAGACAAAATGAAAATAGAGATTCTTGGGACATTGAATTAATTCTGCACCCAGTCCCAGACTGGGTGCTTCCAAGCAGACAGCTCCTAGCCCTACCAATTGCAACGCATTGTGCAGCTATTCCATCTTTTTCTCCTTAATAGATTTTCTGCAGATGAAAAAATGTGGAAGAATCTCTAGGAAAACACAGGAGGGAAATGAGTGGAAGCACATTCCCCATAAAGTTCCATGTATGAGGCAGGATGATGGTGCTATTAAAATCGTGTCTGGAAGCACAGTATGCTTCTCTCCCCTCTGCACTTGCCCAGAGACTAGAGACACACATGCCCATATCACATACTCTCAATTTCGTATTTTAATGAGAAGGCAGCAGATTCGGGAAACAAAAAGGACTGCACACCTAGGTTCCACTGTATGGATTGTGTCATTCACAGTGATGACCACACAATTGCCCTTGTTTGCTGTGCAGATGATCCAGAGATTAACACAGATCACTGTTTTGGTGTGGTTTACAGAATGGGGTGAACTTGCATATAAACAATGATTCACACAACATTTCCACTGTGTAAGGTGTATGAATGCATAGTAGCAGAAGAGCAGGATTGCACCTACTGGTCCTGATTCCCATCTTCTACATCTTTAGCCAAATCTGTGAACAGAGAGTAAAATCCAACATATATCCTATTTAGAGTAGACCCACTGAAATGAATGGGATTTAAGTTAGTCAGAACGTACACATGTACAGCTCTCCAATCTTCATCATGGCTACTACATGTTTATGCAAGGTACTATTTGGTCTCATTCATTCTTGTAATCTAGTTCCTGATTAAGGGTCATTCATGCCACATGTCACCTAATGAAAAGTAACAAATAAAACATTTTGCAAGACATCACTGTGTTGCTCTAACTTTAAACTTATGTGAAATGTGAAAAACACAAGTACAGAACACTGAAAATCCCAGGTATTTCGACATTTGCTACTTAGAGAGGTCTGTATAGTATTTTTTTTATAAACCAAACAAAATTTCCCAAGAGAAAATAAACATCAGAGGCAGAAATATGTTGTGGTTTCTTTTTACAAGGAAGGCAGAGGAAACTTGGGATTTTACCCTTTTGACCTATTTCAGCGAAAATGTGCCCATCCCAAGAAATTATATTTTAGACTGTTCCTGGCCTAGTCTTAACAGAGGACCGAAATTATGAAGGCTGCACTGTTCAGATTCCCCCCCTTCTCTGTTAGTAGTGATCTTCATTCAAAATAGAGAGAAAGTACATTAAGCTTCTTCAAATACTGTACAAAACGAAGCTATTTTCAGTTTTTGATCTCCTTCCATTTCAGAGAGCTGTAAACAGAACAGCCTATTTAACATTTCTAGCAGGGTGTCTTATGCTAAGCAAACACATATGACATACACAGCATTCCCAATATCAATGCGGTGATTTCTGAATTAATTCAGCAAACATGTATTAATGGTTTAATCCTAAGACTTAACACAGTAGCAGCAGCAGCAGCAGCAAAATAATAATAATAATAATAATAATAATAATAATTAATTAGTCTATACAGCACCATCAGCTACAACACTGAGAATGTCTTCTTCCTCCTTCCCCTCCTCCTCTTATTAAAATAAAATTTCTATTTTCTCTGAGGCACATTTTCACACATATCCTAAAGTGTTCCTTATCAGTAAATAAATACTTAGGCTTTGGTGTACTAACTGCGATTTCAGTGAAGCATCAAACACACAATATTATACTCAGGTTTGTGAGCTATTGCACAACTACACCACTGCAAGGTCTTTTAAATGTATGCTTAGAAATGTGGTAATATAATTTGTTCTGTTACGCATATCGCCAGACTGGCCCTACTAGTGAGGCAGCTGCCTCAGCCAGCTTTTTTTGGGTGTCGTGAAAGGGCAGCAAATTAGTTATATAATATATGATTGTATTTTTAGTGCCAGGGAGGGGAAGAGGTGCTTGTGTGATTTTCTGTCTCTGGTACCCAAATAATTTGGGTACCATGCATTTGGGGAAGGGGGAGGGTGTCACCATTCACTGTTCCATCTCAGGCAGCACAATGTCTCAGTCCAGCCCTGAGGCTGTATATATTAGTATAATGTGTTATTAATGCTGGACAGTTTGGTTCAGTTATACTGAGCTAGATTACACTACAGCTATTTCTGCATATTTGAAAGGGGAGAAGAAAAGAAAGCCTGCAGTTGAGTCAAAATGAGCTGTTTATTTATTTATTTATTTATTTAATTTAATTATTTAGTTGAGGTGTTTTTTACACCACTCCTCAGCCGAAGAAGCTCCCAGAGTGGCTTACGCACAATCAATTTAAGCAAGCCAGTCCTGCCTGAAGGCTTAATCTAAAATGACAAGACACGCCAGGGGCTGCCTATATCCTGCGCTTGCTATGCAGCGGGTTGGCGGTGGCTAATCCCAATGCAAAGGGAGGGCACAGGGTTTCCAGAGGCTATTGGCACAACGGGCCCACCCCCTGCCCTCTGCCCGGGTTGACAGCGACCAATCGGGGTCACCATCCGCCCGAGAACGCCTCTGCCGCAACACCAGAGCAAGGATAAACGGAGGATGCGCCATACTCATACCGGGGATATGTCTGGTTAAATCCCTGTCTTTTTGAAGTCACAGTTTCATGGGAAAGCTCTGAGATGGCTGCAAGGTGGCTGCTGTGCCGTATAATTGACACAGTGCCACCTTGCAGCCACTGCAGGACTTTCAGACCATCTAAGCAGCCCCCAGGAAAAGGAATAGGGAGGAAAGAGCAGGACAAAATTATTCTTTTAGCAGAGCTTGTAGAATGGCCCTGCTTTTCCTCTCATCTCCCTCACTACAGCCTGCAAGAATTAGTGCTGGGCCGAATCTTGCCTCCTGTTTTCGGGAACTTTCTGTCTTCCTGTGAAAGAAGCATTATTTTTTCTGCTTCTTTTACAGGGAGGGGGGAAATTTAGAGAATTTTCTCCTTGGGGAGGGGGACACATTTTCCACATACTTTTTTAAAGTGTAGCCAATTGCTGAGGGGCTTTCTTCCTATTTTTTAGTTTTTTAACCCCCCCCCCCTACTTTCCTCAGCATTTGGAGGAGCCCAGCAGTTCTTAGTGAATGACTTTTGGAGACCATGTGACCTCGCCCTCTCCAATAAGCAGTTTGGAAGTACTCCTGGGCTCCTGAAAATGCTGGGGATGGTTAAAAGAGAAGAAGAAAGAACGAAGACCCTTCAACAACTGGCTACATTTAAAAAGTTATGTGGAAACCCTGTCCCCCTCCCCAAGGAGAACATTCTCCAAAATTCTCACCTCTCCCAGCCTCTTTCACCCAGGTTTTTATTCCCCACAACACCCCAACACAAAATGCCTGCCAGTAGTGGCAGTTGAGGGAGAAGGAGCCTTAATGAGGCAGGCCTTTCAGCCAGTCTGCTGGAATGGCCCTGTTCTTCCCTCTCATCTCTCCCAGGGCAGCCTGTTGCTGAAAGTACTCACCATTATCTACTTCCCTTAACTATTATATTTCCATTGCAAAACAACTCATTTGAGAGTGAAATGAGTGTGTCTGCGTGCAGGTATAAAGTTTCTGAGGCAATTAACATAAATTCGGAGGCAGTTAACCATTTTTGCAGGCAGCCACAATGACACCACATAGGCTCAAGGCCTGCCCTTCACTTTGATTTAAAGTTCTCTAGAAATCAAAAGAACTCAAGCAATTCCTCTCAAAAGCACAACAAACTCCCCCCTCCCCCATTCCCACTTAATCAGGAATAAATTCCATTCGCTGGTTTCAGGTTTTCATGTATCCCCGTAGGCCAGCCTTCTGCAACCTGGGCTAAATCTACAGTAGTGTTTTTTATCGGTACTGAAGTCCACTGATAACTCTTGGAGTACGTTATCACATTCTATATACCATATTTCTAGCATTAATTCTTCCTTTTTATTCTGTATTATCCAAAGTATTGCAGCTGATGTCAGTGTGCGTGCTACAAGATATAAATGTGCTAGAGGAATATAGCGTCACCATCATGGGATCGTATCAATAAGACAAAGCCTGTAGATCTAGCCCTATGTCCATAATTCTCAGCCAGCATGACCACTGACAGCCTGGGGATGATGGGAGTTGCAGTCCAACACATCTGGAGGGCATCAGGTCGGGGAAGTCTGAATTAGGCACTACATACTGCCCCACCTCACCCATTAAGCTGTGTATTTTCATAGAATATAGAACCTACCCACAGTATGGTCCTTTCTACACCTACAGGTGTAAAGGGAGGGAGGGGGATGATCCCAGATGTACCTGCTTCCGAGATCATCCTCCTCTTTCCAAACCAGGCTTCCTCCAGGGACGTCGCACCATCACGTCCACCATTTTTTAAAAAGAAGATCCGAAGAGCACACTTGCTCTCCAATGCAAAAGGTAAGTGGGAGAGAAAATACCGCCTGAAATCAGGCCCTTACCCCTCCCCCCCCATTCTGGGGATGGGAAACTTCCTCCTCCCTCTGCCCTGATAGGTACGGAGCCGTGCTGGGGCTCCATGCCTGTTTCTGGTGCCCGCTTACTCATGAGTAAGCGGGCACCAGCCGGGATGGGCGCCCACACTTCCCGTGGTCTCAGGATGTTCCTGGGTCTGCTGGAAAAATCAGGTTTTCCCAGGGATTTTTCATCCTTGGGAAAACCCACCCCTGTCCCGTCCCCCCAACCCCCAAGAGTCCCTGTGCGTTATTTGGACACACAGAGACCATCCAGGGGCAATCCCACAAAAACAGACCAGTAGAGCAACAGCTTAAGATTCAATTCAATTGGCATTTTTAAACAAGCTGTTTTGCCACTTCATCTGTGCCTAGCAAACATCAAGCATATTCAGAACAAAGTCATTAGACAAGTCCAATACCTAGGACACTAAATCAACAGATATTTATCTGAAAGAGTAATGAAGTGGGCAAAACATGACTTCAACATCTATAGAAGAAACAAGTATGCAGTCCAAGGATCAAAATTAGCTCAATTAATAACAAGGCCCATCTTTAAGACTGACTAATCAATGAATCCATATAGCACTCTTAAAAGACATAACACTCCCTAAATTAGATAAAAAGTTTAGGTCAGGGGTAGGCAACCTTTTGGGACTGTAGGCATATTTGGAAATTTGAGAAACTGTCCTGGGTACAACCATAACATGGCTTGTATGGGTGGGGAAATTATTTGGGGACATATTGGTGCCCATGGACACCACATTGTCTACTCCTGGTTTAGGTGGTAGAGATGACAGTAACAATTCTATTAGGGTAATAATCCTATACTCACTTACTTGAGAGTAAGTCTCATTGAACTCAGTGGAACTGACTTTTGAGTTAATATGTATAGGGTTGCATTGCTAGGTAGTTTATACATCTCCAATAAGTAAGACCAAAGGCAAAAGTTTCTTTCTAGCTGAGATATTATGCCACTTGTATTTATGGAAGAACCTCTATTATATACGACTCCTTATTATCCAAATTCACATTACCTTCTATTTAGTTCAATGTCACCTTTTGTAAATAGCTCCATTCTATGAGCACCTGATTACTGAAATGCTTTGGACACCTTCCAGACCAAATGAGACACCGCCACACACCCTCGTTACTAACTAAAGCTCTTGGCATGGTTTAAGTCTGGGCAGCCAAAACAAACTGCATACAGAGCAAAATATTGTTGTCAGCTTTAAAAGCATGGAAAATCAAAATCTTTCCACCAGCCTCCACGCTTCTAAATACTTTGGCAAACGAATTGGAAATATGTATAAACCTCTTGAATAACAGGGATCAAACAACTTCATGCTAGAAGTCTTGTAAGAGGAAACATCTAACAGGGCATACATGCAATTCACGAGAAAAATAAAAAATAATTACATCAGTAGATGCGACAAGTCTTCATTCCAGGTCAAATGGGTTACATATTACAAGCACAGAGGGCAATGATTTTTTTTTAAAAAAAAAACCTTTCACATGAAATGCTACTCTTTTTAAATGGGGAAAGATTACTCCTTTCTTTCTTCCATTTTTTTTAAAAGGAAAGTTATAACAGTATTAGAGATGCTCATGTTGTACGAAGCTTGGGACTACAAGGCAAATATGACCTGGGAGGCCCAGGTGGACTTGGTGGCCTGGAGTACTTGCGGCCAGCATCAGCTGATTCACCAGCTACATCCTTTCCTGGACAGGGATAACCTAGCCACAGTAGTGCATGCACAGGTAACTTCCCGATTAAACTACTGCAATGCACTCTATGTTGGGCTGTCCTTGAAGAAGACTCAGAAGTTGCAGCTAGTGCAAAATGCAGCAGCTAGACTGCTGACTGGTGCATCTTATGAATATCATATATCACCCGACTTAAAGGAATTGTACTGGCTGCCTATATGCTTCTGGTTGGAATTCAAAGTGTTGGTAATGAGGTTTAAACCCCTAAACGGCTTGGGACCTCAATACTTGAGGGAGCTTCTCTCCCTGTATATGCCTGCCCGAGACTTGAGATCTGCTGGAGAAGCCCTCCTCCATGTCCCACCAACACGAGACATACACTATGGTGGGACATGGGAGAGAGCTTTCTCTGTTGTGGCACCCCAATTGTGGAATGCCCTCCCCTGGGAGACCCGACTGGTGTCAGTCCTGACTTCATTCTGGCGCCAAGTAAAGACATGTCTTTTTAACAAAGCCTTTGATGGTTAAATCACCAAGCTTGCACATACTTTTAATAGTTTTAATTGGTTTTTACTGCTTTTAAATTCTATACTGCTTTTAGCTTGATTAAGGGTTTAATTTGTTTTTAGCTGTTTATATTTGTTGTTATTGTTTGTATGATTTTATCTGTACGCTGCCCTGAGATCCTAGTGATATAGGGCAGGATAAAATGTTTTAATAAAACAAATAAATAAAAACAAAAACATAGCACTAGCAGCTCCAAATGTGTGGCCCTCTAGATGTTGTTACATTGGAACTCCCATCATCCCTCACCAACGGCTATGCTAGCTAGGGTTGATGGGAGTTGCAATCCAGTATTATCTGGAAGGCCACACCCCTGGTCTATAGAAGCAAATCTAAGCTACCAAGTTGCCTTGTTGTCATGAATAAAGAAGATGATTGAAGTTACCGTGAGTCCTGCTGGTTTTTAGCCAAAAGGCAGAGAAGCTGGAAGGTCAACTCTCCCCAGTGAGAGTGCTCTCTTATCCATACTCACAGAAATAAAGAAGGAAATACCACATTCTCCAGACCTCTGTCTCCTTCAGCTCTTACCCACTCAAGAACAAATGGAAACACTTCAGGGCCTCATCCCCACACAGACCCTGCTGCCCCCAAAGGCCAACTAGATAGATGTTCTAAGCAATGTAATGAAATATGGTTGGTCACAGTATCAAATGTGACTGAGAAATCTGGGGGGAGTCTATATGATGATGCATTGGCACCGCGAGCCCCCAAAACCCCATACTTGTGCTCCTGCGGGGTTGTTCCCATGGGAAGGAGTGAGCACAGGGTTTCCATCTGCCCAGACAGAGGGGAGGGGGCAGGCTAGCAAGCAGAATGGGAGAAGGATTGGCGGGGAAAGCCGTGGGGAAAAAATGGGAGGGGCCCCATGCTCCGCCACTCTGCCACTCTGCCACTCTGCCGCACGAGTGCCTCTGTGCATTTGTGCATCCCCTCTCCCAGTTTTTCCCCCGTGCCTTTCCCTGCCAAGTCTCCTCCCAACACCACTGGAGGAAGCCGGAGGAAGCATATGGATCACTGGCCCGCCTCCTCCCCCTGTAGGCAGATGGCGACCAATCATAGAATCATAGAATAGTAGAGTTGGGCCATCAGCGTCACCATCTGCCCGGCCATGCTTCCCGCACAACTCCTGACTAGTGACAGACAGCAGATGCGCCTTTGTTGCCCTGCTCTACAGAAAAAAGTTGGGATAAGTCCCCAACTTTTTTATTTCAGAGCTTCGGAGGAAAGCCCTGGGATGGCTCCGCAGTGGCTTCCTGCATCATATAAACAACACAGCACCACTGCGGAGTCTTCCTGGGGCTTTCCCCATATAGACAGCTCCATAGAAGTATCCACAGGGAGGAGGAACTCTCAAGTGTTGCCTTGAGGCTCAGAGATTGCACTACGAATTTGAAAGTCCACAGTTGGACTCTTGTTTCTGCTATATACGTTACACACAAAATGCCCTTTTTGTTTGTACATGGCAGAAGCAAGCCAGTCTCAGCCTCCCATCTGTCATACAGGGATTAATGATACTGGCCTACCTTACAGGATTGTTTTAAGGATTGCAACAAGATAATGTAAGTGAAGAGGTTTAAATTACTACATTAGTGGTAGTAGTAATAGTAGTAGTAGTAGTAGTATTTCCTACTGTCAATCTACCTCTATATACAGATCATCATTCTGCGAGGATGACCAACGGTGTCTCCAGCCTCATCCAGAAAGCCCTAGAGCTGCTCTGCTACACACATTCAGCAACCTTCCTCCACAAAAGGTGAACTGGCTATAATTGGCTGGGTTACTTAAGCCCATTGGTGGTTATTTGGAAGAATTGTTGCTGACAACAGGAGTGGAAACAGTTTCTTTTAGCTCTTTTGTCGATCCTCTTTTAAATACATCTCTCGAAAGATAACATGAGAATATAAACAAGACCTACCCCATATTCCACCTGATATGATGACCCTACCTTTAAAAATGAGAGAAAGGTAATCAGCCAATTAAAAGAGAAAATGGAAGAATGGACCCAAAGATGTTTCAAAGGGCATTTGATACAGATGCATTTGACTAATGTTTAATTTAAACATAATGGGAGATATCATCTGTTGTGCCTTTGAGTAAAGGTGGCCTTTTAGAGACCACATACGGATTGAAAGGCAATAATGAATTCTAAAAGTTCCAAAGGCACTGTTCAAAGAAGGCAATGCTACTGTTGCGGAAGTCCACAAGAATTACATGATGAACAATAAGCTGAGACGACTCTGGTTTATATCTTACCATTGACATTAATTGACCTTTCATATTCCACCCTCTTTCAGCTTCCCATTAGAAATATGGGGATAATAATACTGGCCTTCTTTAGTGGGTTGTTTTGTTTGTAGGCTTAGGGGTGGGGAAAATATGGCCCTCCAGATATTGTCAGACTGCAAATCCAGCCCTAAGTAACATAGCCAATGGAGAGGGATTATAGGAATTGTATTCCAACAACATTTAAGGGTTACAGGGATAACATACATGATGCACTCTGAGCACAGACAACCATAATTTCAGGAACATCTAATGGAAAGAACTTCAGATATGTTTATCAAAAGCAAAGCATAGAAAGAAAAGCTGTTTCTTATTTAAATGCACTTTCTAAAAAGCAATAAAAGGGCCTTTGAAAGTTAGCTGGGGGGGACATTGAAATAATAGATTTCTCAATCCCTGCAAATGCAACTCTGAAGTAAAATGTGTAGTAGTCTCTAGGATGTTAAGTAATGTAGAAAACAAGATCTTGAATTGTGGAACTTGGTGAGGGTCATGGATGCTTTCTGTCAAAACCATACCACATCCAATACTGAGTGCAAGCCTGTGCAACTTCTAGGATGGCCATTTACGCATCACCCAAAATAAGGAGACAGATTTACATAGAATTTGCATACATTCATTTATATTTTTAATACTGCTGTGCCAAAATTTTTGATTATTATATTTTTGGCATTTTGTAGGGGGGGGGAATGAAAACTCTGGCAAATGAGGCATGGAGAAGTGAGAATTTTGGAGAATTTTCTCCTGGGGGAGGGGATAGGGCTTCCACATACCTCTTTAAGTGTAGGGAGTTTTAAGGGAGTCATCTTTCTATTTGTTTTTGTTTTTTTTAAAAAAGACCCCCCTGCACTGGCAAGAGCCCTGAATGCCTATTGGGGAGGTTGAGGTCACATGGTCTCCAATAAACATTCATGAAGAACTGCCGGGCTTCTCCAAGTGCCAGGGGTGGATTTTTTTTTTTATTGCCTCTTTCGCAGGGAGAAAAAAAGTTCCTGAAAATAGAGGGCAGGATTCGGCACAGCATTAATTTTTAAATGCACATTTAGGAATGACTGTCATGTCAATAGAAATAACATAAATCTCACCATAGTGTGTGGGGGCTTGTGAGGAGGTCTGCTGTCTGCTATCCAGGTGCTAACTGTTGATGGGCAACTTCAGGGCCAAGCTCTTCCTTCTTAAGGTTCTTTATCTTTAAACCAAGCTTGGACTGGCCCTTCAAATAAAAGACCGCCCTCTCTAAAGTAGGACACATGGCCACCCACCAACCATGTATTGTGCCCTGCCAGGTGCTTGGCACCATTCCTCTTTTTGCAGTCCAAGGAAAATAGTAAGACAAGGTCAATTGGGATCCAGGTGGTCACTCAATCATGACTGATGGGAAGTGTTTAGCTTGGTGGGTCACATGTTTTGCACCACAGAAACTATATTTGCAATCGCGATGAAAATCACAAATACTCTGGGAAATAATTACAAAACTATTCCATCTTGTCCCTACAATCTTTCTGCAGCCACTGTCCTGTTGAGTTTATTGTGATGTGTAACCCATCATGTTGTCTCCCATTTTCTTTCCTTCTCACATCCATGGCCACACGTCTCATCCACTGCCCTTGGTCCAAAATGTAACCACTCGGTTACTAACTGCAGTGAATGAATGGGAAGCAGCTCACCACTCCTGAAACAGCTGCACTGGCTCCTGGTCCATTTCCAAGTCCAATTCAACATGTTGGTCAGCTGTCTAAGCCTTAAAGATCTTAGGATTAGAATAGTTCAAAACCTCCTCCTGCCCCACCAACCTATTCATGTGAGGTCCCTCCACCAACTAAGGTCCCTTCCACAAGGATTCGCTTTTGCACCCGGTTAGGAGATTATGTGCACTATCGCTGAAGCGCCTTTACGCCTAATACCTCTGCACGAGAGGCGGCGACAAAAGGCGCTCCCCTTCCCTCCCCGCCGCCGCTCCTCGCGAGTCGCAGCGGGCTCGAGCTGCCGAACTGTCCCTTCCGCTCACCGCACCCTCCTTGGCGGGGACTTTTCGGGTGGGGAGAAGCAGTGATGGGGAAACGCCGGGGGGGCCACCGGGGGAAGGTGGCATCCCGGCACGCTTGGCCTTCCTCCTCCTCCTCCCGCGGCGTCCCAGCGCTCCGTGTCTCTGACTGCAATTGGCTGAGGAGACGGCGGCGCCACAGAGTGCCTTTCCGGTGATGGGAGGGGGCTGCCGGTCCCGGCCTTCGCCTGGAAGCGCCGCGCGCGCCCCGGCCATGATACTAGCAATCAGACCCACCCCCACCCCAAAAAGCGAGCAGGGAGGGAGGAAGCAAAGCCAGGAGCTGGGGGTGGGTCTGATTGCTAGTATCTGAAGCTGCTTCTTGGCAGGGGAACGGAGGGGAGAGAGAACGGGAGAAAGCAGACAGAGCAGTTGGCAGAGGCACCCGGCTTTGCCTGAAATTGTAAACTGACGCGACCAAAGGCAGAGAAGGGGTGAGATCTGACAACAGAGGGAGGAGGAGGAGCCGCCTCCGCGGGCACCAGCCTTTTCCTTCCGCTCGCTGGAGCAGCAGCCCCCTCCCATCAAAATGCGCTTTAATGGACGGAGCAAAAAAAACCTCACTATTTAACGCGCATTCAATAACGCGCACAATCGGGGAGATAACGCGCCTCTACGCCCCATTTGCGCTCCGCTGGTGTAGAGGTAAAAATTTTAATGAGACTTCAAAGAGCATTAAACCTCTCATGTAGAGGCACCCTAAGTTAAGGCTTTTGAGGAGTCGGGTAAGGCCTTTTTAGTTGTAGCATCCTGACTTTGGAACAGATTCCAAAGGGAACCTTGCCTAGCACCAAACTCTGTTGTCTTTTCTGAGTTCGGTGAAGACACTGGCTTTGTTCAGACATCACTCTGAGCCATGAAAGGTTAATAAACTACTGTTACCCCCACAGGATCAGACAAATAAGCTACTGTTCATGTTTTATTAAGCTACTGTGCTTAATCTGAGTCATGCCTCTGCCCCTTGTCCTGCTGCAATCCTCCCAACCCAGTAATGGTGCTGTTTCACCCATTGACAAAATCACAGCAGCCTGTTTTAACCTTCCACGATGTCCCAATGAGAGAGGAGGGGTGTGAGGTAAAGTACAGGGGCTTAATTCAGTGCTTTCAGCATCAGCCCAACGAGGGGGTTGGGGTGGCTCTAAACTACTGCAAATATGCAGGACTGGGACAAAACTTCATACACAGGATTTTGATGGTGCATCAGGAGGCATTGGATGCACCATCAAAACCCTGTGTAATTATGCACAAAGGAGTGAAAGCCTCGGGTGCACCAAAAAGGGGGTGGCACAGATAAACCTTTGGAAGTTTGCAGAACCAGGACCAAACTTCATACACAGCCTACCCTAGTTAGGAGGCATTGGATGCACCATCAAAACCCTGCATAATTACACACAAAGGAACGAAAGACTCTGAGTACCAAAAAAAGGGGTGGTGCAAATATACCCTTGGAAGTTTGCAGGATCAGGACCAAACTTCATACACAGCTTCTCCTAGGAGATGGTGTTTGATACTTGGGGAGGTTGCAGAATGCAGCACTGGGGGAAGGGTTAGGGCAGGGTCTGGAGCAAGCACAATCAGTTGCTAGGCAGATAATGGAAAGAGAGGTCTCTTGGCTGGAGGAGAGCAGTGGCAGCGGTTTTGACCACTCTTGCCAAGGAATTCTGTAGGCAACCAATATAACCCATTATGACCACCACAGGACATGATAACCCATGGGTTAAATAACCCACCCTGCAGACCATGGTTATCAATGGGTTATTTTGACAAAAAAGCCACCATGGGTTATAAAACTCCCAACAAACAACACATTAACCCATGATGGGTTAATCCAAACCCAGTCACTGTTATTCTCTCAGGCATGATGTTTCAGTATCTGTCTAATGCAGCTTCCCCCAACCTGGTGTCCTTCAGATGTTTTGGACTTCAACTCTCATCAGTCCCAGTCAGCATGGCCAATGGTCAGCAATACTGGGTGTTGTAGTCCTAAACATCTGGAGGGCAACTGATTGGGGGAGGCTGATCTAATGGTGTTATCTAGCATTTGCAAATGTGTTGTTGTTTCTGTCCTTTTTATTGTATGGATTTTTATTGGAGAGTTTCTGTGTTAATACTTTTGAAAACTGCTTTGAGAGGTTGACATCAGGGGCATAAATTGGGGGGGGGGGTAGAGCCCCCACCAGGATTTCCCAGGAGGGGCCATGCCCAACCAGGTAACATCAGTAAGCTCACAGCCTGGCTAGCAGTTTCCTCAGTCAGTCTCCAGTTGTCTGTATTGTTATGTGTTTGGGGTCAGTCTAAATTACCTCCAAGCAAACCCTGCTTCCTCCTTAGCTGCCCAGCAGATCTCTTTGCAAGACAAAAGCCACTTTCCTTTTATGTCAGGTTCAGCCTTCCCCAGATTCATTTCCTCCTACCCCCTCAGACCCCGTAGGACAAAAGGTTGCCCATTTTGGAATTACAGTATGTGGGAGGGGGTTGCCTTTTCTCTCTCTCTCTCTCTCTCTCTCTCTCATGTTTTGCTATGCACCATGTGCATTGACAGAGGAATCATCATCATCATCATCATCATCATCATCACATAATGGCACAATCCAGCTACTATTAAACACTTTTAGCTACCTAAACTTATGCATGTTTACTTAGAAGTAATTTCCAGAGAATTCACAGGGACTTACTTAATTATAAAGAATCTCCTTAAATTAATATAGTACATCTTGACTGATGAGTCAAAAGTATATTACATGTCAGACATTTTCAGACTAGGAACAGGAATAGGGTCTTGAGGGCATGTGATATTATTGCACTGGGTCATGGGGAAAAAAGTTTGAAGAACACTGGTATATTGTGTAGGACTATGGATGGTGGGGTAGTATGTAAACTATCATAATATCATCTTCAAAATGTAATATTTTGTTGAGTACAGCACTGGGCAAAAGGTGGGATACAAATAAAGATGATGATGATGATGATGATGATGATGATGATGATGATAATGATTGGCTTTAAACAGTCTAGGATCCATTGTTGATGAAGGACGGTTTCCATAAATAGAAATATATACATAAATGTAAACAAATAAGCCTACCCCCCCTTTTCCAAGTTTAGCCCCGTGCCCCCCCCATTGAGAAGTCTATGTCCCTGGTTGACATATAAATTAATAATAAAAACATAACAAAACAATTCCTCACACACTGAAGTCTGACCCAGACAAGGAGGGGCTAGTCAGATTAGTTGGCCCAGCATCACTGGAGGCAGAGTGCTAGATACCTACCAACCCAGGCCCCAGCATCCAGCCTGAGCCAGTAAGCCAGTCCTCAGCCCCAGCCAACGACTCCTGAACTGGAGCATCCAGGGAGAGTAACACCTGAATCTGCCCTACCCTGGGAATGGGCCCACCTATGCCTGCCTGTCAGGGCTGGAAACAGGCCTTGAGAGAATTAACAGAAAGGAAGCAGAGTGCTAAGCTACAGGCCAGAGGGTAAGGATGGATCCTGCTCTGGGAGAGGAGGCACCTTGGAGGGTTGATCTGACTCGCAATGAAAAGTGGCCTCACACTAGTCTCAAGACATGTTGGGGCAAGTTTCTTAATTGGAGCTCTCTGAGGAACTGTGATTCCAGCCTGCCTTATTCCATCAAGGCTGGCCATACCATTAGGCTTGCTGGGCACTGGCTGGCTGCTGCTGGTGAAGTGTTGTGGGATAGAGCTATATATGAGCGATGAGGTTGGCCCAGTGGCTCCACAGCTATCCTGCTGTCCTCAAGAAGTTGCTGTGCCATCACCAGTATCAAATGAAATCCCATTGCCTGTCCAGTCAGCTTCTGAACATGTAATGTGTGTGGGAGGGGGGCTCCATTTTTGCCTCAGGCAGCAAAATGACTTTCGGCAGCCCTGTGTCCCATCATGGCCCATGGTTTTATGCTTGAAAACAGAATAGGCTTTCTCTCCAATTCCTCCCAGTCACCTTCTGACTAGCCCTTCTCCAGATCCTAACTTGCATATTTTAGCCTGTGCAATCCCACATACACTGTGAGCTTTTTTACACTATATATTGTGCACTCAACATTCCCTACTCACGGTTGTTTATGAGTTCTTTAGATGATGTTGTGGCCCTCCAGTTTTGTTTCTGTTTTAAAAAGCATTTTCAGTGAGGTTTTTTTAAAGCAGGAAAATGTGATATTATTTAAAGAAAGTGAAAGAAAACACTATTTCTACTTGTGGATTGCACTATTCTGCTATATGACAGGGCCACCTAGAGGTTATGTAGCAAAAAAGCAAGAAAGGAAAGCTTTTGGGGTAGAGCTCGGATCTCAGTTCTGTGATGAAACCAAAACTAGATACACTGGATTAACAGCCTTGTGCAGAAAAGCTGTTATTTGGTACTAAGCAACATTTCACGCAATGGGACTTACCTGTGAGTAAACGTGCATAGACTTACAGTGCAATTGAGTCTAGTTTGTTATGCAATCAATCCTGTGAGGAACCTAACAGCAGAAAATGTGGTTCTCTTTCCCCAATCCACCATGCCCCTATGGCATACCAACTAAATAGAGAATCTTTTTGTGCCTTACAGTTTCAATCTCCATTTTATGGTCATCATCGGTGCTGTACTGAATGAGAATGTGCCTCTGGTTGGGGCATCTAGGAACTGCTTCACACATAGCAGGATAAAATGTGTAGGAGAAAATATATCTACAGTCATATAAACAAAGTACAGCAGAAAAAAAGAACACAGCTCTCTAACACTTAACAGATGTTATGTATATTTGGTTTAGATGAAGGGAGATGTTCCTTTCTTCCTTTTTGCTTTGAAAGAAAAGAAATGTAGTTGGAAAATACAATGCTACTCTTTGATTAATCCCTCTAGATACTTTGATTTAACTATAAAATTGTGTCATATTTTAAGAATCTCAGTTTCATCTTTCCCTGCCAATTTAGTGATGCATTGAAATTTACCTTTGGCACTTTCACCTAGCAAAATCTTCAACTCAGGAGACAATAAAAGTGCTTCTCTTGTGCAGAAATAGATCTATCCACTTCATATTCCCCATCCCCAATCTGAGTCAAGGTGTCTCCACCTTAGCCTTCCCCAACCTGGTGCTCTCCAGATACTAACTGAGGGATTCTGGGAGTTGTAGTCCGATACATCAGGAGGGCCCCAAGTTGGGTAAGGCTGCTCTACATGTCCCCTGTCCAGTGGAGGTGGGGTGGTGAATCCATTCCAGGTTTCAGTCAGAACCAGTCAGAATTCCAAGATGCGAAGCACCTTGGATAGCTCCTTTAGAGTTCTGACTGGTTCTGACTGAAACCCAGAGTGGATTCACTACCGCACTGAAATCGGAGCCACCAGCCTCCACTGTCACTATCTCTCTAAGATATTCAAAGATGCAGCAAAAGACAACGCAAAAAGAAGCAATAGCTTAGAAACAGTACTTATGACTAAATCATTTTGTCAAACAAACGATGGCGTACTGTGTTGGGAAGCTAAGGAACAAGCAAAATACTCATAAATGTTCCTGTGATGCACAACTCCAAATGCTATACTGCGTTCCAGCTCCAGGCACTCTTGGATGAGACTGATTATCTGGATCCATTTCAGTCGGGTTTCAGGCCTGGTTTTGGTACGGAAACAGCCTTGGTCGCCCTGTATGATGACCTATGTCAGGAGAAAGACAGGGAGAGTGTGACTCTGTTGATTCTCCTTGATCTCTCAGTGGCTTTCGATACCATCGACCATGGTATTCTTCTGGGACGACTGGCTGAGTTGGGAGTGGGAGGCACTGCATTGCAGTGGTTCCACTCCTACTTGGCGGGTCGGCTCCAGAAGGTGGTGCTTGGGGAACATTGCTTGGCCCTGTGGATTTTCCAGTATGGGGTTCCGCAGGGGTCAGTCTTGTCCCCCATGCTGTTCAACATCTACATGAAACCGTTGAGTGCAGTCATCCGGAGTTTTGGAGTGCGTTGTCATCAGTACACTGATGACACGCAGCTCTATTTCTCCTTTTCATCTTCATCAGGTGAGGCTGTGGATGTGCTGAACCAGTGCCTGGCTGCGACAATGGACTGGATGAGGGCTAATAAACTGAAACTCAATCCAGACAAGACTGAGACGCTGTTAGTGGGGGGTTCCGCTGACTGGATGGAGGGTGTTCAACCTGTTCTGGATGGGGTTGCACTCCCCTTGAAGGAGCGGGTTCATAGCTTGGGGGTTCTCCTAGAACCATCCCTGTCACTTGAGGCGCAGGTGGCCTCAGTGGCACGGAGTGCCTTCTACCAACTTCGGTTGGTGGCCCAGCTACGTCCCTATCTGGACAGGGATAACCTGGCTTCAGTTGTCCATGCTCTGGTAACCTCCAAGTTAGATTACTGCAATGCCCTCTACATGGGGCTGCCCTTGAAGGTGGTTCGGAAGCTGCAGCTTGTGCAAAATGCAGCGGCCAGATTGATAACTGGAACTAGTAGGTTCGAACATATAAGACCTACTCTGGCCCGCTTGCATTGGCTGCCTGTATGTTTCCGAGCCCGGTTCAAGGTGCTGGTTTTAACCTATAAAGCCTTACACGGCTTGGGACCACAATACCTGATGGAACGCCTTTCCCGACATGAACTTACCCGAACACTACGTTCAACATCTAAGGCCCTCCTCCGAGTGCCTCCTCCGAGGGAAGCTCGGAGGTCGGCAACAAGAGAGAGGGCCTTCTCTGTGGTGGCTCCCCAATTGTGGAACGATCTCCCCGACGAGGCCTGCCTGGCGCCAACATTGTTATCTTTTCGGCGCCAGGTCAAGACTTTCCTCTTCTCGCAGGCATTTGGCAATATCTGAGGAGCCTGGGTTTGTTTTTGTTTTTTGGGGGGGTTGGTAGCTTTTTGGAGTGTTGTAGTGGTTTTAAATGTACAGATTGTGTGTATGTTGTATGTTTTTGCTGTTTTAATTTTTGTATATTGTTTTTAATTGTTTTTAATCCTATGTAAACCACCCAGAGAGCTTCGGCTATGGGGCGATATACAAATGAAATAAATAAATAAATAAATAAATAATTTTCCATGGAGATGCAGAAAACAACTCAATTAAATATAGTTGTGTACCAAATAATGGTTTTATTAACAAAACATAGGGGAAGACAGCTGCAGGAATATTTCCAAGAGTGTCGATAACTTTGCTTGAGTTGATAAGCAGTATGTTTGACAGGGTTGGGGAGGGAATAACTGAGTGGGCACTATGACTTAAGAAAGGCTGTTTCTCAGAACAAATAATGAGTCACTATAATACAGAAAGAATTAGTCATTCCTCTAACTGAACTACAAGTAAAGGCTTTTCATGAGCTGTATGTGAAGGCATGCAGCACAGTCAGGGCTGGCCCAAGACATTTTGCTGCCCAAAGCAAAGGACGAGATGGTGCTCTCCACTGACTGGAATGACAGCTGGATCTTACATCAATACTAGCAATGGGACAGACTTCTCCACCACACCTGAGAGCAGCAGGCTAGTTTAGAAGGCTCAGGGCAGGCCACATGGCACTTTATCCCTAGTATTTCACTGCCACACCCTGTCACCCAGTATCCATTGCCTTGGGAAGAGCCAGACCTGGCTATAGTGGCTACAGGGTAAATCAGGTATTAAATTTCTCCCTAACTATTTTGTACAAGTCTTTGTATAAGGAATGGTCAAATCCTGACTCAAATTCAGCATTCTGTATGCCGTAGTGCCAAGCTTTCAAGAAAACCATAAAGCTAACAAAGGAAATGCAATATGAAAAATGTAATCTTTACCTTTCCAAAACAGGCCCCAAATACCTGGGCGGGGGGGGGGGGTGTCTTCACAGCGCCGGGTTGGTACAGCCTCTCTCTCAAACCCCACGCTTTCCTCACCCGGGGTGGTGTCGGGTAATCCCAACACTGAGAAGGGAATGCGGGGGTTTTGGGTGGCCATCCAGGTCACCTTCCACCAGGTACCACCTGACTAGGCCTCTGCTGCGACTCTGGAGTGAGGTAAGGGGCTGTCTTCACCGTCTTATGCGTCCTTGCCTTGCTCTGGAGAAAAATGGTGGGTTAAGTCCCCAACTTTTTTACTCATCAGCTTTGGTGGGAAGCTCTGGGGTGGCTGCGCGATTGCAGCAGCATCGTATAATCGACACTGCACCATCGCACACCCACCTTAGGGCTTTCCAAGTGTTTAGACAGCTCCCTGGTTAATAGGCTATCAAATTAGTACTTCCCTGCATCTCTTTAGTGTGGGTTGCATCTTACTTTGAAAACCATCACTGAAAAGCAGACAAATTGGACTCATGGTATAAACAGGAGACTGGAATTGGAGCAGTCCTGCTTCTGACCCTGAGCTGGGCACCACTACAAAATGGCAGCCATGAGAGGAGTGGCTAATCACAAAGGACAAGTTACCTGCCCAAAAGATGGGAGTAAAAAACAGAAGAACAGTTCATATTAATAGGAAATGAAGATGGCAGCAGCTGAGGCTGAGTTTGTTTTGAAACAATTCCACCTGTTCCTAAGGAAGCTTGTTACTTTATTTTTAAAGAATTGGGAATGGGAGGGCACCTCTATGGGTACCAAGGAAGGTGTCCAGGGTGCATTGGTCCCACAGCTACCACATTGGCTACCCCCAGCTTAGAACATATTTCTTCATAGGATGTGAGTTACAGTAACCAAACTCCCAAATCGAGGGAGAAACATTTAAACACCAGTGGCCTGCCCAGGGTAAAAAATAGAAGGACAAAAGAAAGATGGCCTTGATATGAATGGGTAGGAAATATGTATAGCTCCAGCATATGACTCGGTAGAGCACTTCATGACCTCCAAATAGGGTCATGCAATTGCACGGGAGGACGTGTTAAGTCCACATAAAAGTGCACTGCAGAGAAATTAGTGTTTTTGTGTTATCATATCAGTGAGCTTGGAGCCAGATGACTTGGCTGTTTCCAGTAAGTGATAAAGGTACTTGGGTTATTCCTAGAATAAAATACAGGTACCTGGGTTATTTGCCAGAATGAAAATAAGAGTGACATATGACCGTAACCACAACAACATTTAGGTATGGCTGGATAATCTTAGCTTCAAATAATAAAATAGGAATTTATCTGGTTAAACCAGGTGTGGAATGCACATTACATCTTGCGCTGGAGGCGGGATAAGGAAACAAGCAAACCAGAGAAAAAGAAAAAGAAATGAACAAGATTATCATTTAATAACTAGATACCTTTCAGATTCTATTGAGGATTCATTTCATTGTATTTTCCTAACCACAAAAACTCCTCGGTTATGAACCTTATGATAGAGCATATATATGCATGATTATCCTTTACAACATTAGTGGCCAACAAGTCAAGTCCATTACAAAACACACCAGTCTAAGATGGGCTGCATAGGCATGCATGCACACATGCACTGCCTTGGTGTGGATTTGCCTTTACTCAGCTGAGTTGGAGGCTGTAGCACAGCCTCCAAATAGACTTCTGCTCATATGAGCAGAAGTCTAGGCCAGACTCCTGAATTTTCTTTTTTATCTGCATGTGACCATTGCTCAACTCCACATGTTTTTTTCATTGCTTCTTGATGGTCTCCATGTCAAAAAAAAAGAAAAGAGGAAACTCTTTAAGTGGAGTGGATTTTAAGCAAAGTCATAGCTACAAAACTCTAAATGTATTTGCCTCATAAATCCACACTTTCCTGCTGCATTTTCGAAATTTAATTAAGCCTGCCCCCCATCATCTCTCCTTGATCACACCTCAAACCCAAATAACTCAGCCCATAAAAACACAGAATCTATATGTCTGATGTGCAAGGGAATACAACAAAACACAATTGACTGTAAATATTTTGTAGCAACGATACAGTCAGAAGAAAAATAGCAGTTTCTAGTGCCCATCTGACAGAGGCTTCCGGGATGGGGAGAGAAGGAAGCTGGAGTGGCCATAGGAGTCCTCATATGGCTGATGCCTCAGTCTCCTCCCCTCTATACACCCGGGAATGCCTCCTTTTCCTTCCCCCACACTTTGTTTATGACCTTGGAGATACGGTGACTAACTGTCAGGATTTCCCCGGATTTATCCTGGTTTTTGTTCTATCCTGGATAGAACAAAAACCAGGGGGGATTTTCTGTAATTTTCTATAATGTCCTGGAATGACATGCTTTCTCCTTTAAGGCTGCCATTATCATGGTGGTGGTGGTGGTGGTGGGGGAAATGACATGCTTTCTGGAAGTGCGTCATCCCCCCTGCTCCAATCAGGACTTTAAAGGGGAAAGCATGTCATTTCTGGATGTTATAGAAAAGCCCCGATTGGAGCATGGAGAGGGCAGGAATGACATGCTTTCTGAGGACCCCAGAAAGCTGCTTTCCCACCCCCACCACTGGGTGTCCTCTTTTTTGATTTCCTATATATGGTCACCCTAGAGATGTAGCTGGCACAGAAAGAACTGCACCGCAATGAGGGAGAGGGGAGGTGAATGCAGTTTTGGGGCTCTGAGGTCAGAGCCTGTTTCTGACCTTGGAGCCCATAAGCCAAACAATACTATGTTCCCCATCCCAGATGGTGTCGGGGGGGGGGGGCATAGGATTGTTCCCTGAGGGTGCAATCCTATGCATATTTAGACAGAAAATAAAGTCCTATGATTCCAGCCTGCTCCAGCCAGGGATGCTGCCTGGAACATGTTGGGAGTTGTAGGACTTTTTTTCTGTCTAAACATACACAGGACTGCGCTCTAATTGTACTAGATGATGCATTAGCTACTGCATTTTCCTTTCATTAATCTTTATGGAAAAGATAAATAAGATCATGGAGAAGGACCATAATTAAAGAGAATTAGCAGAGTTCTAAAGAAAGTATCCTGACTAAAATCTGGTTCTCAGTAAGAGAAATAAATTGCAAATTTGGATACACACTACAATTAAGTGCAGGTTTCTACGAGCTGTATATACCACAGTTTTGGCAGAGAAAGACCGTCAGGTAGTCAAATCCCCCATTGAAGTTGCATGAATTTAATACAGCCTCATGCTGACAACAGGGTGAGAGAACAACCTTGAAAGTAGATTGAATTTTCCTAAAAAGGGAGTAGGGCCTGGGAAGGAAACTGGCAGGCTGGATGGGAAATGCCCCATGGGCCTTATGTAGCTTGCAGCCTGCAGGTTCCCCACGCCTGCAATATATGCAAATAAATAAATAAATAAATAAATAAATAATAAGTATATTTCCTTGAATTAGGAATAGACTTAAAAGAGCATTGGTTCATGTATCAATTCAGAACAGTGGTGAAGATGAGACAGCTAGTGTGGTACAGCTGATAGCATGTTGATCTTGGCTTGGAGTTTATCATTGCTCATCTGGGAAGGATCTACACTACTGCTTTAAAATGGTTTATAAGAGTAGTGACAACTGTTGGGGCCCAGGACACTCTCCATATACAGTTTTTAAACCTTTTTCAAAGTGTCATATCCTGCTTAGTGTAGATCTGGCCCTGGACTCTCACAGGTGGCTTTGGACAAGTGACTATCCATCAGGCCTTTTCCACATACCAGACTTTAATTGCTTTCTGCATTCCCACCTGACACACTACATTGACATAAATTTACATTTCATCTTAAAAATGGTCATCTCACATTGACGTATTATTTACAAGCTGCTGAATACAGAGTGTGCTATATCATTTGCATAAAAAGAACTGTAAATCTGCTTTTGCTTAGTGACGATGCTCGGAACCACTCCTAGTGCATAAGCTGCAGTTTAAACTGACCTCAAGCCACTGCTGCCCTGCGTGGAAGCAGTCGTGCGCTGGTCAAAAAGGCATACACAGAACTCTGCCTGCATTGAGTTTGAGCACAACATTGAGAGTCGTCAGCAAGTCCTACCGGGTGCAGCATCCTAACAGTCATTGTACTCTGTGTATGCTCGTGAGCTGCACATATACAACTTAAAGTTTCTGTGAGGTGTGGCTGCTAAAGAAGGCTTGCAGTTCTTCAGAATTGGCAATAAATGTAATCATCTCATCAACAACAGAAAACATGCAGTGGATTCAGTGTGCATTAGAATTCTCTTGCATCTTCTGTTACGTTCAATGACATCCACATATGGCATACACAGAGTAGCATAGAAGATCAAAGTGCATTTCAGTAACTCATGGAGGGGAAATGTCCCAAGCTTCAGTTCCTTATCTGTAAAATTGTCATGTTAGTGCGACCAGGAGCTGGAACTGGAAACTTGTGCCAGATGAGAACAGATGAAAGAAAAACCCTCTTCCCGCCAAGCCAGAATCGCTCACACATACGTCCATGTGCAGCCTCAGTTCCAGGCCCTCATATAATGCTTCAAATCACCAGCTGCAACACTTGATACCACAAGGAGTTTGAAATTAATGAGTGTCAAGATTTACCTTCCCCCTTTCCACATTGGAGTAATACAATTATGTACTGAAATGGTGCTGATTTGAGAGACTGTTGACTCGTTTGCGTCTCACAATGCTTTAATGAAAGACCAGTTCTCCTGATAGGAGGCTGAAAGTGTTATCAAACCAAGGTGCCTCTAAATGTGGACACCCTTTGGAATAATAATGCCATCAGCAAAATGAAATATAATAAAGGGTCCTTCCTCCTCTCAGCATTGCCAAAGTGCTCCAAGCTTTTGACTGAACTGCAGATGAATTTTAATGAGGCCTGAATTTGACTCAGAAGGAGGCAGTGCACATTTCCAAAGCCGTTTCAGATAAGTCAGTGTGATATTAGAAACTCCAGCACAAAACATGGCATAATGTAATAAAGCTCTTTTGATGAAAGAGCATTTGAGGAACAAAAACTGCCTGAATAAAATTACCCCTGCTGTGTCCCCCTCCTAAACCTCAAAATTACAAATGCCAAATCTCCGTCTTTAAAGTCCTTTTTGCTTTCTGTTGCTCAATAGTTCAGCATGCAGAAAAAGGCACTCTGAAATATATGCTAATTGTCATATTTCAGTCTCAAACACACAATGATTACACAGTCTCAAACACTACTTTCAGACAAGGGATGGTTGTTGCCACAGGATAGAATCTTCCTGGCCCTGGAGATCAGGTGAAACAGAAGGTGTCTCTACGTTAAGGTGGGGGAAATCACAGGCCTACCAGGGTTTCGTGTTCGGGAATATCTGTCCGCGTTCATGACTGGCTCGTTTAGATAGCGACCATGTGATTTTTTAAAAATTATTTTATTTTTCAACATAATACAACATAAAACAACATAAAATACAATACATAACCACATACCCCCCCCCCCCGTGCTCCCCTCCCCCCAGGAGACCTTCAATTATACATTATTCTTCTTTCCAAAAGTGTAAAGACTCTTTTGAAGGTATTTGCCCCTTCCCCGTTCTTAATACATATTCCAAAAATAGGCTCCATATATCTCCAAAATCATTCTTACTGGACATTCCCCTCTTTATTTTCATTTTACACGTCAGCTTATCATTAAGTGCCATATCCCATATTTCTTTATACCATTCCTTCTATAGTATATATCCCTTGCCCTGTCCAGTTTTTAGCAATCATTATTCTGATGGGAGCCAGGAGGTTGTTTATTAATTCTCTCTTGTTTATATTCTCATTTCCTTTATCCCATATTGCTAGTAGAGCCAGCTTTGGGCTTAATTCTAGTTTACTTCCAATTATTTCACTTATTTCTTTGAACACCCTTTCCCAATTTTTTTGTACGTGTTCACAGCTCCACCACATATGGAAATAAGTTCCAACCTCCTGACATCCCCTCCAACAATTCTTGGACACTTTTTTTATCTATCTGATGAAATCTTACCGGCGTTAAATACCATCTCCATACTGTCTTATAATAATTCTCCTTAATTCTAATCGACAAAAGCTTTAACATTCTTGCATCCCACATCCTCCCCCAGACATGTTCATTAATTTGTTCCTTTAAATCATCTTCCCAAATCATTTTAAGAGAATCTCGATATTCATCCTCCTCTGTCAGGATTCTATATATTTCGCTAATCAGACCTTTTCTAGTTTTAATTACTTCTTTCCTCTTGATTCAATTAAATCTTCAAATCTTGTATTATTTCTACATTTCTTATTTATCTTTTTCCATTCCTGTGTCCATTTTTCCAATTGTAAGCATTTGAACCAAGCTATCTTTTGTCCTTTTACCAACACTCTAATTTGCACCTTATCTATCATTCTTTCCATCCAGTTCCTTAACTTAATAATTTACTGATCCTTCAGACTCCCTTCCAACTCTACTTTTAAATTCCTTGGGAAGTTTCCCACTACTACCACTGGGGCGAGTGGAGAGTCTCCTGGTATTAAATTCCCTTTAACTTTCTCCCAGATCTCTAGAATATTTTTCAGCAACGGGTTGTCCAGTCCCCTCAGATCTTTCTTTTGAATTTTAATAAAAAAAATATTTTGCAATTTAAAATCTAGTTCCCCTGTTTGCGTTTCTAGCCATTCTAAGTCTTCCTCCCCTAATATACTATTTATAACATATCTTAACTGATTAGCAATATAATAATTCTTTATATTTGGAAGTCCCAAACCACCTTTCTTTTGTGTCTTATACCATAACCCTTTGTTAATCCTAGCTCTCTTATCTCCATTGCAATAAGCATTAATCATATTTTGCCAGCTCTTTAACTCTACATCCGATATTTTAATCGGTAGCATTCTAAACAAAAAATTAATCTTAGGTAATATCTTCATTTTAATAACCGCTATTCTACCAAACCAAGAATGTTTTAATTTTCTATATACCTCTAACTTTTCCCCTACCTGTTTTTTCAAACTTGCAAAATTAATTTCCTCTAACCTATCTAAATCTTTTGCAATATTAACTCCTAAATAACGTACTACATTTTTAAGCCTAAGCCCTAACTTAACTTTACCTTCCTCCATCTCCTCTTTGTTATAATTAAATAACATCATTTCTGACTTCCCCCAATTAACTTGTAAACCAGTAATCTCCCCAAATTCTCTCAAATGCTCCTTAATCAACTCCCCAGTCTTCAGGGGATCTTTTAATGTCAGTAATGTGTCATCCGCAAACATATTCATTTTAATCTTCTCCTTCCCTCCTATCCCCTTCAATCTTAAATCCTCCCTTATAACATTTGCCAGAATTTCTATCACTATCGCAAATACGATCGGTGAAAGTGGGCAACCTTGTCTTGTTCCTCGAGCTAGTGTAATCTGTTGTGTTAACCCCATCATTAACCATTATTTCTGCTTTATTATTTTTATACAGTTGATCCATCACTCCCATAAATTTTTCTCCAAGCCCAAATGTTTTCAAAATTGTTTTAAGTGCTGGCCATTCCACGCAATCAAAGTCTTTGAATATATCCAATGCTAACAAACCTGCTTTTCAATTCCTTTTTTTAATAATATTGATTATATTTAAGACTCTTCCAATTAAATTAGGCATTTGCCTTCCTGAGATAAATCCACATTGATCTTTTCTAATATATTTATGTATAAACGTACCCATCCTTTTTGCCATTATTGCTGTAAAAAATTTTGAGTCTTGATTTATTAAGGATATTGGTCTATAAGATGCTGGATCCGTCAGATCCTTTCCTGGTTTCGGGATTAATATAATCAAGGAATGATCCCATGATTGGGGGGGGGGTGTCTTTCCTCCTTCTATTATACTATTAAATATTTTTTTCAATCTTGGTATTAAAAATCCTCTAAAAATCTTATAATATTCCGACCCCAAACCATCCAATCCCGGAGATTTTCCTCCTTTTAATTTAGCAAGAATTCCTTCTACTTCTTTCTCAGTAACTAATCCTTCCATATAATCCCTATCTTGCCCCTGTAATCTTATTTTCCAATTCCTCTCTACATATTCCTTAACCTGTGATCCTGTATCTGATGTATATAATTCTCTATAAAGTTCCTGAAATATATTTAATTTAGCCTTCATTAAATTTCAACTTTTCCCTGTCTTATCTCTAATTGTCCCTATCATGTTCTTAGCCTTTTTTGACTGAGTGGACCTAGCCAGCATCTTCGAGTTTTTATTACTATATTCAAAAAAATCCCTCCTTAAATATAGCAAATCCCTTTGGACTTGTTCTAACTCTTCTCTCTCTAATTCCTTTTTCTTAGCTTGGATTTGGGCAAATAGGTGTTTATCTTTTGTCTCTCTTAGCTTCTCCTCTAAGTCCCTTACCTCCTTTTCAGTCTTTTTATTTTGTGCTTCTTGTTGTTTTCTTAGGGTACACATTTCCCTAATACAAATCCCTCTTACTACAGCCTTCATAGTGTCCCATATTAACCCCTGCGAGTTCGAGTCCTTTTCATTAATTTCCCATATTTCCTGCATTTCTTTTTTATTTTCCCCACTATATTTTTATTATTTAATAGCTTTGTATCCATTCTCCATCTCTTAGCTTGTTTATAATCCTTCTTCATTTTAATATCCATCGTCAATAATGCGTGGTCGGTGACTTTAATTACCCCAATAGCACAATCTATAAGTTTAGACATCATATTCTTTGACACAAAAATATAATCAATCCTCGAATAACTCTTAAACCTTGGTGAGTAGAAAGTATATTTCCTTTCTTCCCCTTTTAATATTCTCCAAACATCAGTTAATTCTTTTCTCTCCATTAATTTGCTTAACCCCGTCCTCCCACCACTCTTAAGAACTCTTAATATATTATCCCTGTCTTTCCCTTTGTCTAATACCATATTGAAGTCACCTGCCATCACAATGTTCTTTTTACCCACTTCTTCCACCGCATTAAAAACTTCATCGAAAAATTCCATTTGTTTCCTATTTGGAGCATATACATTGATCAGTATATATTCCTCCTCCCCTACCGTGCAGGAAATTATCAGAAATCTTCCCGCTTCATCCTTCTTCACCCTTTGTATAGTAATACCACATTTTTTTGAAATTATTATCGCTACACCTCTCACTTTAGAAGTGCCAAAAGACTTTTCATAAATGCCCACTTCCCTCATCCGAAGCTCATTTACGCCCTCCTTTGTTTGATGAGTTTCCTGCAAAAAAATTACTTGTGCTTTCTCTTTTTTTAATAACATTTCTATTATCTTCCTTTTTATAACAGTTCCTAGCCCTTTAACATTTAAAGTTGCAACCCTTAATTTATTTTCCATCTCTCTCTTTCACACACATCTCTATATTGGTCTCCCTCTGTGATACATATACCCCCCTCACCCTCACCCTCACCCCTACATTTACCCCCATCTTCACCCCCCTCCTCACCAGACCTTTCTGGGCAATGGCCCCAATTATTCTTAGAACTCTTCCGGGGGGGGGGGGGGGGGAGAAGCAACCCAACATTCCCGGAGCAGAAATCCGACCCGACCCTCCCTTATAATCTTTTCTTATCCCTTTTACAATAATATTTCTTCATTGACAGCTTCCTCCTACAGCACCTTCATCCTGCTTTGTTTCTCTAACATCCGTAGGATCAACTAAGCCCAGCTTCTCCAAAAGATCCATCCCTTGCTCACATGACGTTATTCTATGTTGTTTCCCTTTCCACATAAATCTCAGAAAGACTGGATATCCCCAACTATATGTTATCGATCTTTTCCACAAAGCCACTGTACACAGTCTAACACTCTTCCGCCACTGCACTGTTTGAGGGCATAGGTCCTGATAAACCTCGATTGGTGTTGCTTGTAGTATCAGCTGGGCTTGACGTCTAATTGCTTGCATCAACTTTTCTTTCTTGTAGTAGTTGGCAGATTTAACAATTATATCCCTTGGGAGCATCCCCTTCTTCTTATAACCTACTCTATGGATCCTCTCGATATCCGCCATCTCCCAAGTTTCCTGAGGTTCGACTTCCTTAATCCATACCAAGATTGTATCTCTTAAATCCTTAGGATTCTCTCCCTCTCTCTCTCCAAAAGATCTAATTCGAATGTTGACTCTCCTGTCCCGATCTTCCAAGGCAATTAAGCGCAAGTCCATCTCCTTCAAGTGCTCCCCCTGTTTCTTACTGTCTTCCTGCAGCTTCCCAGACTCCTTCTCCAATCTCTCCACATTCTCCACCACAGTTTGAAGGTCCAACATAAATTCAAGCTGTGAGTCCTTAATTCTTTGCATTAATCTTTCCTCCTGCTTCAGCAAAGCCACCTCCAACACATTCTGAAATTTGGTCATTAAATCATCTGAGGTCTCTGCTTGACTCTCTTTGGCCAGTTTTGGAACAGTACCTGCTGCTTTAGGAGCTGTGCCAGATTTAGTGCTTCCGGAGTGACTAGGAGATAATTTCCCAGTTTTCTCAGACTGCTGCTTTTTGTCCGGCATTTTGTCTGGCATAATTCCAGAAACTCTCGTGAGCCGATGCCAGTTCCTATCAGAAGGATGATCTTTCGATAGCCTGCTCCAGGCGGGGGCACTGGACTTTTTACCTTTTTGCTTTCTTTTCATAAAGCTAAACTCATAAATCCGCACCCCTCACCTAAATCATCGCTATCCGCCTCAGATATCCTCTCGGCTCATATCAACAGTTACGTTTCGGCTTCTAACTCTTTCGGCTGGAGGTTAAAAGTCTCTTTTCCCACTTAACATCACTTCAGCCTCTCCCTCCAGTCTTATCTTAGCCTTACTGCTTCAAATTAAAGTCCATTAATTGCCGTCACTGGTCGCCTGCTAAAGCTCCCGTCCACATCAAAGGTAGTTTCGCTTTTCCCTCTGCTGATACAGTAGCTATCCAGCTGCTTCCTTCACCACAGATACAGCAAAGCTTCCGGACCTGAAATCAAATCTTTAATCAACAATCCATCGTCTCCAAAGTAGGGATTTTGTAATTATTTCATCACTTCTTAATGAGAGCGAGAGAGTTCTGACTCTACTCCATGTCCGTTAGGCCACTCCCCCGCGACCATGTGATTTTGATTTGAAAACTTCCCTCCTCGGCAATGCTATTCAATGAACAGCGCCATGTAGTGCGGAATTATAGCACTACACCAACTTTGCATGTTGGGGACATCCCATGATTATTTGCAATTATTTTAAATATTGCATTATCTGTTTTTTTAAGTGAGATTACCAGGGGAAAATACAGAAGATGTCCTGGAGGTTGACGGCATCATGTATAGGACCCACAAACTTCCACGAGTGGCCAATCACAAGTGTGCAATAAATCGTTCTTGCAGAGAAGCTCAGAGAGAGTCAATCCTGTGCTATTGCCTGCTTTAAAGCTCCACAATTTTGTGTGCTCACTCAGTTTGGAAAACATGCTGCTGTGGAAGTCCACGAAGCCATTCCTCTGTAACAACCGACTCTCTGTCTGTCTGCTTACTGCCTGCCAAGTCGTCCACCTGCATGCCACATGAGTGTTGTATGCTGGTAATCCATCTGCCTGTTTAGCTCTGGTATTTTCTACCCCTTCAACCTGAGTGCCTTGTAATTAAACACACACTCCCACCTGAGTCCCATTGTAACCGCTGCACTGAGCTGGGGACCCTCCTTCAATGTGCCTGCATCACAACAGGCACACATAGCAAGAGCATGGAGAGGAACAAATCTGTAACTATGGATGGTCCTTTTTCTGAAGGGCCACGGAAGCTTAAACATTTGTTGGAAGCCACCTTTGGTAGAAAGATGGGGTACAAATAAATAAATAATAGCAATGCAATATGCACTGATTGTTTGGTGGTTTCCCAGAGTTGTGCAGGGTTGTTGTTTTTCCTATTCTAAAAGTTTGACATGCCTCTCCTAAGTTACTGGCAATAAGAGCTTTAAGCTAAACTATACTGGAGTTTTGGCCCTGCCCTTTTTGCCTTTGCCCCCCCCCCTGGAATGCAGCCACCAAAAGCTTTTCCGTAATGGAACTCAGCCCATGAGCTAAAAGAGGTTCATACCCCTAAGCAAGTCATCAGTTTAACTCTTGCACCAGAAATCTAAAGCATCCAACAATATAATAAGAAGCTTGAATACCTGTAACAAATACAATATCCCTTGAACAGAATGAAGCGTCAATGTGGGTGATTCTTGTGGTCAAGGAATACATTCATTGGTATAATGCTAGGATAGTGTATAATGCAGTGTTTTCCCCAGTCCCTGTTTCGCAAAGGAAATTTATGACCTTCAGTGAAAAGCCAACCCAATTTAAAGGCAATCATTCTGGAAGAGGGATACAAGTGTAGAAGTGGGATATGCAGCCACGGAAGCTAGATCAGGCTTTGGCAGCCTGGTGCCCTGGTGTTTTAGACTACAACTCCCATAATCCCTGACCACTGGATATGCTGGCTGGGGGCTGATGGGAGTTGGAATTCCAAAACACCTAGAAATCACCTGGTTGTCTGTCCCTGAGCTAGTTAGTCACATCCACATACATATGTGTGCTGTGCAGATGTGCCCAACACTGAACCCAACAACTAGGCATGAACACATGTAGCTGCTGTTCAACAAATCAAAATCTCACAAATCAGTTGGTTGGAAGGGGATACAGGGCGTGGATCCAGTGCTCCCTCTCTTTCCCTCCAATAACTTTGGGACAAC
Organism: Anniella stebbinsi; assembly: GCA_029215795.1. Lineage (NCBI taxonomy): Eukaryota > Metazoa > Chordata > Lepidosauria > Squamata > Anniellidae > Anniella > Anniella stebbinsi. The sequence continues at coordinate 71,274,998 of JARDYH010000002.1, read as the reverse complement.
GGATTCACTTTTAAAAAAGAAAAGGGCAACACATTCTCATTCTGCTGGATCAGAGCCAGTAACTAGAGAGAGTGACTGATTGCCAGCTGCCAAACTGAGGCATTAGAATAGCCTCCCCCAACTAGGTGTTCACTAGTTGTGTTGAATTGCAACTCCCCTCATTCCCAGCCCGGGTAGCCAATGGCTATAAGGAACGGCATCTAACTCATGCCAGGAAGTGCACCATTCCAGATTTAAGGAAGCTAAAAGATATCAATGCACATTCAGATGGTTAATCTTGTATCTGCAGTCTTGCCAGATTAACTTCCTTTGTTTTTTGTTTTGGCAGCAATAACATCATTGGTATAGTCAGCTGTTCCACCATTACTTTCATGAACTACTAAATAACCCACAGTTGCACTGGCTGGGACTAAAAATGAAATAGTCAGTGAAAAGTCAATATTTGCCAAACAGAACAGGCTGGTTCTAGCATAAGGTTTCCATGACCCAGTGAGTCAAACTGACTGAAGAGGGCTGTGAATGCTTGGCTCTATGAAAGGCTGATTCATTGAGGAGAAAGCCTGGTTTGCTGCAGAATTGCCAAACCCCCAAAGACCCGTGCCCAGTCTCTTGTCTCTTGATGACTAGCTGGCTTTTTCAGCTAGGCTGGAGCTTTGGGAGCAGACTGATGAGGCATGCAATGGCTTCAGAGCCAGGGACAAAGGCAAGCAAAGAAGCCACAATGGCTGCTGGCCACTAATTAGTATCAGCTGGACTGCACCCACCAGCTGCAAAGCCAGGCATCCATTTTCAATGTAAACGTTTTCTCCTGTTCTCATAAAGTTGTTCTACCTACTGGAAGGTACTGAAGCTCTGAGGTCTAGACTATTCACTGCTGGAAATCTTCACTCCTTGAGAGAGAGAAAAAGGCTGACTGCTAAATGCATATTAATTTCAGTGGACAAAAGGAAACACTATCTCAGTGCTCCCACTTCCTAAAATCCACATCTCAAAGACAATTACTTCTGATAGGCTTCTGATGCACATTTCGTAGTCCACAAAGCCCCATGGAATGTAGGGGCACCATTTCTGGATCACTGCTTTTCCCAGTTTCGTTGGTCAAATGTCCATTTGGCAACAGATCAATTGGATCTGTGCTTTCACTGTGAATATCCTAACATGATTGGGACTAGATTTACATTACTGCATTATAGTGGTATTGAAGCGCACTCATTACTGTTGGGGCAAAAGCCACATTCCATATATTGCTTTCACAGTGTTCTTTTGTGTTTTTTATTGCACATCAGTCATGATTTTACACAAGGTGTAGATCTGGCCTTGGATTTCAATAAGATTTGTCAATAAAGCTGAATATTCTACTCTTATTTAGGATTCAGTTGCAACCATGATTTTTTAAATCCTTGTATTATTTATACTCCCAAACCTAACCCCATTTTAATGGATTATTATTTTTAGTATAGGAGTGCATGGATATTAAATATATATGAGCAAACATTGTGCCTTGCTTAGAATAGCTAAAATGTGTACTTGTAAAATGTTAAGCATCAAAAACAAGACTCTGGCTGTATCTTAAAGCCTAGCTTGTGAGCAGCAGCCATTCTCAAATGTTTGTCAGTTTGTGACAAAAACGGTTAAAATTATGTCTGTCTTCACAGATGTTTGTTCTTACTTTGTATTACCAGTTACTTGGGGAAAGGGTGGTTTCAGACTGTAATAAAGATTAAAACTCTAGATAAGCGATCACAAAATACTTTACTGAAGGTTGTAAAGTTAACAGTGTTTATTAAAAGCATGTGATTTAATGTTAGGGCATTAAACACAAGAAAAACAATCAAGAACTTCAAGTAAACATGTGAACACAGAACACTGAGGCCTTCTTGAATGGCTTATGTTGTGCTAAAACACAGCTATTCTTGCACAGACTATTTAAATAGCTTCTTTCATATTGAATATGGTTGATAGGCAGTTATCCGTTGTGGGGAAAACATTGCTTTGACATTGATACACATCATACAAGAATTCTAAACTAGAGAAAATATATCTGCATGACACCAATAGGGGGTTGAACATAAGACTACTCTGACTCTCAGGTCCCATGAAGAATATTATGGTTTTTCTGGAATGCTAATATAAATTTTCTAGCAAAATTAATATGAAAAATATGAAAGAAATATAGTCAGGCTTTATTTAGAACAACATTGTGTGGAAAGCACTTTGGAAAGCAGATTTATAGCACAGCTGAGTCTTAAGAGCCTTAGGTCACGGTATTAAAAATAACATAATCTAGTCCATTCCTGAACAGGTTTGCTCTGACATAATTCTGATCAAGGCCCCCTCCACAAGAATGCGCCTTTGCGCCTGGTTCCGCGATTATGCGCATTATCGCGGAGGCGCATTTACTCACAATCCCTCTGCACGGGAGGCGGCGGGAAGCGGCGAAGCGCATTAAAAGATGCCCAAAAAGCGCTTTCCAGGTAGTTAATGCGCATAATCGCTTGTTCACACAGCGAAAATGCGCTTTAACGGCCGGAGCAAAATAAAAGTCGCTATTTAACGCGCGTTCGAAAATGCGCATTATCGGGGAGATAACGCGCCTGTACGCCCGTTTTGCGCTCCGCTCGTGTGTAGGTAAAATTTATAATGAGCCTTCAAGGCTCATTAAACGCCCCGTGTGGAGGAGGCCTTAGTTCAAAGGAAAGGGAGTTTTACATCATGGGATGGTGTCAAGATCCCAAGCCCTCCTGCCAGGATGTGATACAATAAAGAGGCCTGCTGTGCAATCCACAAAGCTTTATTCAGTAAATAGACATCTCTTTACACCTGAAGGGAGTATGAATGCTAGGAGCTATCCTCTAAGCTTAATTAGCCTAACAAAGCAAGGCAGTTGCCTATCAACTAAATGGACAGTTTCCCACTGTGCCCAACAGGCTTTTACCAAACCTCTCCTTCAGGAAGGGTCTTAAAACTGTATCCTCTGGTGAGTAGCTAACCTAGCAGACTGCCTCCCAACTCCTCATAAGATTGCCCACTTGACCCTACAGCAAACTCTGGGATCTGTCAATTCCAATACTCGCTCCCCCTCTGGCAAAAATTGAGTTACCAGGGATGGGGAAAATGATTTTTGAGCCTGGGCCTCCTGTTTGATAAGCTCCTGGGAAGATTCTTTGCTGTCATGATTCCAAGCCCTCTCACTGATGCAGGACAATAAAGACATCTGCTGTGTAATCCACAAAGGTTTATTCAACAAATAAATATCTCTTCACACCTCGAGGGAGTGTGAATTCTAGGAGATATCCTCTAAGCCTAATTTGGCTAAAGAAGCTGGGCAGTTGCCTTCAACTAAAACAGGACTGTTTTCAACAGTGCAGCAGGCATTTACTCCAGGGAGGGTCTTTCTTGAGAAGCCCCTCGTGAGCCTCTACCCTAAGAAACCACCTTCCACCTCCTTCTCAACTCTGCCCTGTTTGACCCTGCAGCAGTCTCTGGGATCTGTCAACTCCGATGGCCCTTCCTGCTCAGAGGCTGGGGGAATGGCCTCTGAGCCATCTTCTCTCTGATAAGCTCTTGGGAAGATTCATCCTTGAATTTTGAAGAGTCTTGGAGTATCTCCTCCCCCACTTCCTATATTAGCTGGTAAACTTCTTCTTCTTCTTCTTCTTCTTCTTCTTCTTCTTCTTCTTCTTCTTCTTCTTCTCCTCCTCCTCCTCCTCCTCCTCCTCCTCCTTCTGATTGGCCACCCCAACCCCCTCCCCCACACTAGGGAGAACAGGCCTGATCCTAACACTCCTTGGAGAGTCTTGGAGAATTTCCACCCCTCTTCCTGTCTTGGCTGGTCTTCTTATTCTTCTTCAGTCTCCAAGTCTTATTTCCCACACCAAGAAGACTGGGCTTGATCCTGACAGATAGCTACCTATGAACTGCCATTAAAAAAAAAGAGGACACAAATATGCATATAATGTCCATATGCTAATGTATATGTATTGATTCAAGTATTGGGATCACTTGCAGAAGAGCCTCCTCAGGTAACCTCAGTGCATGGTGGGAGGAAGATTTATATGGAAGAGAAGATGGAAAATATATACACCTCTTTTTCCTGCACCTTTGTAATCAAAGGCAATTGAAGAGTATTTACCACATGGCTGGTGTAAGCCTGAATCATACAAGTTGCACTCTTTGAAGAGCTTTTATGTGTGGGTGGAAAATAACTGCCAGAACATTCTCCTTTTATGTATAAACCTAAGTAAGATGGTGAATACTGTGATACTGTGCAAAGTCAGCATCAGCAAATGCATTTCTGATTTCCACCCCCACCCCCCAAAAGGCTCCAGAGCATAAATCAACACTAAGAGTGTAACCCACCAGCAATGTCTCCTGAACAAGCCCTGTTACAACAAACAGGGATTTACTCCATGAGCACAAATAGTGGCTACTCTAAAAATAAGTATAAAATCTCTGCCCACTGATTAAATATCAGTGAAGCTACAAACCATTTCCTTCATCTCACTGTGAAATGTAAACCAATTGTTGGTTGGTTTACAAGTTCACATGCAATGTCATGGGGGAATAGGGTTTGAAAACTGAATTTTATATTTGTGATTTTACTATATATTGTTTTGTAATGGTTGGGAATCACCTGGGGTGGGTGGACTTCATTGCTGAAAGGCAGAACAGTTTGTTTGTTTGTTTGTTTGTTTGTTTGTTTGTTTGTTTTTAATAAAGCCAGCTGTACAACTTATGACTAGATGAGCCTTTAAAATAAACTGTTTGGTTTGTTGTTCTTCCAGGACCTGGTTGGTTTGCTGCTCTCCTTGGTAGGTCAACCTTCCCAACCTGGCACTTGCTAGATGTTTGGGGCTACAACCCCTAGCATTCCTGAATATTGGCCATGCTGGCTGGGGCTGATTAGAGTTGGTCCAAAACAACTGGAGGGCACCATATCCAGGAAGGCTGCAGTAGATCTTCCTCCATGTTCTTCTCAGCTACTCAAATATGCTCCACCTAGAAGTGATGTGGTTCCATGGTTCATCCAGTATAACATGATATATTAGTTGCCTTCCCCTGATGAATAGTATATGCACCTGATTCTCTACTGTGGAAGGAGGGCTGCACCTATGCAAAGAGCTGCTAACTGTCCTATCCTCTAGCCTGGGTAATGGGCACAGTGTTTTATGAGGTTTGTAATGAGTGCCATTTGTACACTGCCATTTATGCTACTTCAGTGTTGCACCTCCATTGGGGAGTGGGGCGAAGCACCTTCTTTTCAAATGAATGGCCAAAGGTGGTATGGCAAAGGGGCACTGAGGGAGGAGCACGTCTGTGCAGAATGGAGGGATGTGTTGTGTCTGTGATGTTGTTTGTGTGGGTGCCCTTTGTCCTATGGTGCAGTACAGTGACATTATCCTTTCACATATTTCCTGGAGCAAAGTTACACCAATATGCAAATAGCAGCCCAAGTGCTGGTACTGAGGACAGGATACTGACTAACCCGCCCTTGTCTTTACCCCTGATGCCACTTGAACCCAGTGGGTGCTGGTGGCTCCATTGTCAGTAGATCCACTCCAGGGCAGGATCTACACTACTGATTTAGAACAGTTTTGACAACTGTTCGAGCCCAGGACACATTCCATATACCATTTTCAATCTCTTTTCAAAATGTTATATCCTGCTTGGTGTAGATCCGGCCCAGGTTTCAGTCAGGACCAGTCAAAACTCTAAAGGAGATAGCTAAGGGGTTCTGACTGGTTCTGACTGAAACTTGGAGTGGATTCACCACCCCACTGACAACGGAGCCACCAGCTTCCATTTCTTGAACCTCTGGTCCTCTTTCCAGCTGCTGCATAAATGGAGTCATAAATGGCTAGTTTATGGAAGGCTCATAAACAATACACCCTCAGTGCCCCTCCTCCTCACGACCATTGGTGCCTGATCCTCCGTTTCCTCTCTCCTCCTCCATCGACCCTCTTCTTCCTCCTCTTCCTCCTCCATCGACCACGCTAAGCTACAGTGGTTAAGCATTTTGAGCTAAACATTATGGCTTAGAGTGTCTTGTGAACCATTCCTAACCATGGTGGTTACATAACCATGGTTTAAATACTCTTACTAGCCTTTTGCTGCAACTATGGCTTAGTGTGTCATCTGAACAGTCCCATTGTGTCATTACCACCATGCACTCACTTGACAGACAGAGAGCAGGCAAGCTAGCAGCAGAAGCTGCTGCAGCTCCTCCTCCTCTTTGAAATGGTTTGCTCTCCCCATCTCTGCACCCCAGGCCAGAATCAGAAGGTAAGTAGACAAGTTGGTGTCAGTAGTGAGGAGGAGTAACAGTAGCAAGCAGGCTTGTAGCCAGCCTGAATGTTCAGGGTGGGGCCACCAAAAATTGGTTGGGTTCAGCTGTTGTTTAAATACAAAATTGTAAACTTTTTTCATGCCGACTCCTGATGCTGGACTTGGAATACGGTCTGTGTTGCAATGTAATAGAGTGGACAGCTATGGGCACTGTCATGCAATTTTGCCCTGCTCATACAGCTCTTGATGAAAGGTATAGGATATCAAACATGTAAGGCAAGGTTAAATAAATGTGAGTTTATGGTTTAGTAGCATCTGGCACCTGACTGTGCTATAGAGGCAGAGTATATATCTCACAGCCTTCAAACAACCCCACTTTCACATAATTGAAAATCAGTTGCATTGTTTCATTTAGTATTTTAATAACTTTACTGAATGTACAATATGTAGAACATTTAATTTCTCCCTTCTCCCCTGCCACTCTGCAAACCCACCCCAGTCACTTATGTCAATTTCATTTTTTTAAATAAGTATTTGTGGATTAGTTTCAGTCTGCAGCTTGCAATTTATCGCATGAATGAAAATGAGGCAGAGACTAAAACCTAATTCACAATAATAATAAAAAAATACAGCTGGATGGACTGAGGTGCAGCTGGTGTGTGCATACGCATGGCATTCTCCAATTGCTTACAAAAGCCCTGGTCTGCTTGAGCGTTTCGGGAGGCAGCGAGCATGGAATAGAGTAACTTCTCACGAAATTGCCTTTCATTTCATCTATCTTTTCACTTCGCAGTCCGTGTTGGAAACGCTAAGCCCCCATCATATTGTAATAGCTTGATATATTCGATTTGGAGGAAAATGGGTCTCAAAACACCCAGTGTCTCGAAAAAATCCTCACGCCAACACCAGCACTACCGCATATTGCACAATAACCAAACTCGTATAGAATTTTAATATAAAAAAAACAGCCCGAAAATTGTTCTTGAAAATGTACCTGCTAAGAACCAACTTGTTATGAGCCTTCATCCAGCCCACTTTCAAATAACATATGCATGGAAAAGAAGGCATATCCCTATGAAGAGTATATAGACAATTTTCACAGATTCTGCCTATGTTAAAAAGAAAGAAAAGAAAGAAAAAAGAAAACAAATCTTTAGAATAGAATTTTCAATTGTATTCATTATCTGCTGGTGTTGGTGTGATGGGCATGATAAATTTAAGGACTTATATTTACTCCGCACAGCAATAGATTAGTGTAGGGGATGGACCTTACTGTGGGCTTGAGGATAGGATCCGAACTACTCCGGTCATTCAGAATAGCAATGTAGATAAAAACATTGAGAACCTGCCTTATATTGGGGCTGTTCAGACTAGGGATGTGCACTGGATCGGACCCGATCCACGATCCGAGTCCGGTCCAGTGGGAAATCGGATAAATTATCCGATTTCCGATCCGACAGCTGCATCGGCCAATCCAATCCGAACCGGTCCGAAAAGGCTCCAAACCGGTTCGGCGGATCGGCGGATCGGCGGGCGCCCACTGGCGCCCACCGCTGCTTCCATTGGCGGGCGCCAGCGGGCGCCCGCCGATGAAAGTGGACAGCGGGGGGGGGAGGAGGGGGACGCTTACCTTTCCGGCCCGTCTGCTCCCGTCCGGCGTCGGCGGCTACTACCAGCGGGCTCCGCGGCCTACTCCAGGGTGGCGCGCCGGGTCATCACCCGGCGCACTACTCTAGAGCAGGTCGCGGCAACCGCTGGTAGTAGCCGCCGGCGCCGGACGGGAGCGGCCGGGCCGGGAAGGTAAGCAGGGGGCGCGCGGAGGGGAGGAGGGGGGCCCTTACCTTTCCGGCCTGTCCGCTCCCGTCCAGCGCCGGCGGCTACTACCAGCGGGCTCCGCGGCCTGCTCCAGGGTGGCGCGCTGGGTGATCACCCGGCGCGCTACTCTAGAGCAAGCCGCAAAGCCGGCTGGCGGTAGCTGCCGGCGCCGGACGGGAGCGAACGGCCCTAACAGGTAAGCAGTGGCGGGGAAGGGGGCTTACCCCCCCCGGAGCCGTCCGCTTCTATCCGCGGGTGCCCGCGGGCACCAGCGGATGGAAGCGGACGGCCCCAGGGGGGGTAGGGAGCGCGGGGGAGGGGGCTTACCTGCCGGGGCTGTCCACAGCGGACGGCCCCAGGGGGGAGGGAGTTAGGCCCCCCCTCACCCACCCGCCGCCATTTTTTCCTCATAGACTTGCATTGCAATGCAAGTCTATGGGGGGGAAAATGGCGGCCGATCCAAAAATTTCCGATTTTTGGATTGGGATCGGACTCGATCTGGTCCGGGGGGCCTCCGATTTTGTCCGAACCGATCCATGACAAAATTGGAGGTCCCGATCCGGGTCCCGATCCGATCCGGGGGGTCCGTGCACATCCCTAGTTCAGACAGCACACTAAGCAAGCCCTGGTTAGGCCGCTAACCCCTTTGCTGCAAATGGTGAGTGTGTTTAAACGGTGGTTATGTAGCCACCATGGTTAGGAATGGTTCACATGACATACTAAGTCATGGTTCATACAACACGCTAAACCATAATGTTTAGTTCAAAATGCTTAACTATCATGGCTTAGCATGATGTGTGAACAGGGTCACTGAATCAGACCATTGGTCCATCTAGCCCAGTATTCTCGACACTGACTGGCTGCAGCGGCTCTCTAGCATTTCAGACAGGTACTTTTCCCAGCCCTACCTGGAGATTCTGGGGATCGTACCTGGGACTGTTTGCATGCAAAGCAGGAGTTCTACGACTGAGCCACAGCAGTGCTTTAGTTTGTGGGTGGGAGAGGGTTTGTTCTTGGTGAGATTCTCAATGCTATGAAAAACAAAGTTGTCAGTGAATTCATACACAGTTACAGAGTAACCCCTATATACATATCGTCCCAGGGACAAATTGTGCACATAACTTTAAAAAGCAGAAAGATGTCATACCCACCTGTAAGTAATTCAACTGGAATTAAATTTGTGGAAGCTTTTCAGGGCAACTATAGAGGTCTCCCTTGAGCTTCAATAGGTCCAGGGCAATATCAAACTTGATTTTCTTCTGTAACTGCAGTAATATCACCACCACCACTGCCTTAACTCATGCCATGCTTGATGTCTATTTTAAAACACAGCATGGCCTTCTTGATCCACATATCAGGTAGTCACTGACATGCACATCAGAGGGCAACAAGGCCACAATATACTTTTGCGTGGGCCAATGCTTGAATTGTGTGTGGGAGGTGGTGGGATGGTAATAATGAAATCCCAAGCCTTATTACCTGATTCCCCAAGATATATCCAAATCCTGCCCTCCATAGCTTTCTAGAACCAAAAGTTAAGGAAGGGGAAACCCTGCTGTTCCACACACACCCTCTGCAATTTGAGCACTGGTGTAGCCATTTTTAGATTACACATCCATATTTTACTATGACACAGTATGAATTTCCACATACAAAAAAGGCACCATGAGAACCAGCAACAAGTGTTCACTGTGAAGGAACTCATCTTCTCATTATGAATTCTTGCAGAGAAAGTGTGTGCTTCGTTATAGAACATCTGTTCGTATTGCCTAATTGTTCTACTCCATCTATGGGATATGCTATTATGTCAGATCAATATCAGAAAAGTAGTATGTGATCCATTAGCAAACAACCCTTTGAGGTAGAGAAGTTTAGCAATTGCAAATATTATCTTTCTTCTAATCTGTTGCGCCCAGTTCTTACTGACACTCTGCTTGATTAGCCTTCTCTTTATAAGAAGCCCCATGGGGCTTAGAGAACTTGAAACAAGTTTAAAGTATTTTCATCATATAGATGAAATTTAATTTGCAAGAGTGGATTATTTTTGGCTGACTATTTTCATACACATAAAGTGGTTTATTTTTTACAATGCTATTTGATTAGTTTCTTCATCGTTATTGAACAATCCAGAGAAGACTGGGGTTCATGTGATTTTTTTTTAATGAGATGACTACTTTAAGTCATATAGACAGAGATATTTCTAGTAAGTTGCAATGTCAAGCATTTGAATGTTGCAGGATATTGTATTATGATTCAAGGATGCTTATATATTTAATTCTATATTATAGAAATAGTATTTAAATATTTTGAATATTTGTATCATAGTTAAATATGACCATTACTTTGGAATATAATGGGCTATTCTAAACATTAATCAGTTTGCATCCAGCCAAGAGATTTAAATATATAAACAACAAACAACCTTCTATATTATTTATAAAGATATATAGATATGTCATTTAAGTATTTTGAAATATGCACAGTGCTTATAGTCTTTAGTTGCATTTGATTCCAGTCTTGTGATGGAAACACAGATTGTTAATTGACAGTACAATCCTATGTCAACTCAAACATAAGTCCCATTGAACCCAGTGGGGCTTACTACTGAATTGACAAAGCAAGGTCTTTATTTTCCCCAAACCACTGAGTGGTTTTATGACCTTGTCTTTGAGAGCTACACTTCAAGGTCCAACACACAACTTTCCCCATACATTTTTTGCATGACTAATAGAATTGTTTTTCATTAAATGCCCATGTGGTTTTTAAACCAATTTGAATATGCAAAGTGTGGCTTATATATCTTGTCTAGAATATTGCATAGGCCTCTCTAGGACTTGGAACCCTTTATGATCAGGGTTTAGGGTCCCATGGAAGCTTACACATCTACATAAATAGCCTATAGCAGTCTTCATCAACGTGGTGCCCTCCAGTGGTATTGGAATACAACTCCCATAATTCCTGTCTAGGATGTTCATGTTGGCTGGGAATTATGGGAGTTGCGATCCCAACACACATGGAAGGCACCAGGTTGGGGAAGGCTGGCCTATAGGTTTTCCCACTACAGATGTCCATGTCTAACTTGTGGATGTCAGCAGTGTGGGAAGCTGTGAAACCTTAGTTGCAGAACCAGTGGCACAGTGGCCCACTGCCCCTTGATCACGTGAGCACAAGTAATGTATAGAGTTGTGAACTTTGTAATTACATCAATGAAGTTTGTAGAATAAAATGCATGTGACCAGCATACCAAAGAAGGAAGTTGAATAACGAAGGAGAAATGTTTGTTTGTTTTGCAATACTGCAAACTCATCCAAATTATCAAACGCTGACAGAATGAAAAAGTCATAATGAGGAAGTCAAGGAATGAATGGTCTAAGCCTAGCCTAGTTTCTGTACATTTAATTGATGACTGGTGGAACTCACACTTTTCCTGGCACAGGGGATAGACACAGTAGAAGTGGTTGGGGGCAGGGGAGGGAGTCAGTAGGTGTGTGTGTGTTGGGGGAGGAGAAGGCTACAAAGGTCCTCAACTCAACATTAGTTGCAAACATCTAAAATAGGTATATCTGTTTCCCCACTTTTGGGAATACACTAGTGAACACTGACAGTGACAGAGGTGGACTGTCTATTTCGGACAGTCACAAAATTGGCTAGGATGGTCAGCTTCCCCTGTGAAAGTTGACACTCAACTTCATTCGGACAATCATTGTAACAATTGCAATAGAGGATGGTACAAGCTGTACTCAAAAACACAGACATTAGGCAGTATTGCTGCGAGAGTTTCCGGGGAAGATAAGAGAGCAAATTTTTACAGGACACCTCATGAGAGACAGAAGTGAGACGGAGGAAGAGAGAAATCTCACGTTTCAAACACAAACCCCAGCCACTGCATTTACAGCATCTAAACTATGACTCATTTCAGCGGGAGTGCTTTGGTTCTCAGAGATGTTAAGCTTAGCACTTAAGAACTCCTTTTTAGTTCACCAATGAGATTATACAAAATTGTCTCTAAATAATTGACATCCTTGAGAAAAGAGATTCCATGAAGATTTCTGAAAGGGACCTTGGCATATAAGCATGTCTCATGCAAAAGTCATCTTTCCTTTTGAAAAAGGCAGTAGAGGAAGGTCAATAAGAAATAGCAAATGTCCCCCTCCCCTCCCCCAAAACACCTCAAAATCACTTTCCCCTCAGGAGAGGCAACTACCTGTGTCACTTTGCAAGCTGTATAGGCTCTTATAATACAGCCAGCTCTCTCAACCTCATTTCTGGAGAACAGAATACTACAAAATTGTTTTAAAGCAGCTGCAATAAACAAAGGAAAACAACATACGCTAGGGGAAGGGGAGAGAATCCTGGTTCACCTCACAGGCAAGCTATTTTATGTTTTGCTAATGACTACGGACATGTAAGATACTACTGCATCTTACCTAGTCAGAACAGAAGCCCCATAACTATAGTAACTTCCACATTAACACCTTTGTTTGCTTACTTTTTACAGGGTGTCTGGACAACATCATTGTCTGGATGACAGACATTACTTTAAATCCATATCTTGTAGCGATGAGAGTTGTCATATTTACTCTAGAGTAGGCACAGGAGGGGAGCATCTGGATCAGGACCCTAGTGTGTGTGTGTGGACTTTTAAGATCTAGATGGGGCTCCTTACACCTGTTCTAGAGCAAAAGAAAAAAAGAAAAAAAGAAAAAAAGAACACATAACTTCACATATGTAACATAAAGTGTTTAGGCCTTCAGCCTGTTGCATTCCAGTATTTTCTGTGTTGTGCTCCAGTATTATCAGAACTGATTTGTAGTAGGGCTTGCACAATGATACAATTGCAGCACCAGCCAGAATAGGGTAGACATGAAATGCGCTAATGATAGGGTGACCAGATAAAATCCAGGTCAGGGCTCATGCAACTTTTATTTATATTTATTTATTTATTACATTTGTATACCGCCCCATAGCCGAAGCTCTCTGGGCGGTTTAAACAGTTGCAGAGAAAAGGAATTTCAGCCAGTGTCATTTGTATGCAATTAGTTCCTGGTGAAATTCCCTCTTCATCACAACAGTTAAAGTTGCAGGGGCCCTGTCTTCTTTTGTATATGGTCACTCTAGTATAGTGCACTCTAGTATAGTGCACCTGGATTTTATCTGGTCACCCTAGCTGAGGTTCTCAGGGCTCCTATAACTTTTATTAAAAGTATCCTTTTAATCTTTTTGCACATGGTTTCTGCAAAAGGAACCTCTTTTTTCACAGAAAGGTTGAGGAGCAGGAAAAAGCCAGCCTTTTCTGTTTTTCATGCCAAAAAAGACCAATATGCTTTTAATAATAATAATAATAATAATAATAATAATAATGGTGCACTATAGAGCAAAATGCCCTTGTTTTTAACCCCCACAAAGCAGTAATTCAAATATTACAGTCATGTGTGCCCTCTCGATCCCTGTCCTTCATGGCTGGTCGTCCAGGGAGGAGATGCGGTTAGATCACAATTACAATATATTATTAATGCATCTCTCAGGGAGGAGACTTTTCCATCATGTTTAAAAGAAGCGGTGGTACGGCCGCTTCTAAAGAAGCCCTCCCTGGATCCCCTGGACTTTAATAACCACAGACCGGTATCAAACCTTCCATTCTTGGGCAAGGTGATCGAGAGGGCGGTTGCCTTTCAACTCCAAGTAGTCTTGGATGACACTGATTTTCTAGACCCATTTCAAACTGGCTTCAGCGCGGGATACGGAGTTGAGACAGCTATGGTCGCCTTAGTGGATGATCTACGCCTTAGTATTGACAGGGGGAGTGTGTCCCTGTTGGTACTTCTGGACCTCTCAGCGGCTTTCGATACCATCGACCATGGTATCCTTCTGGAACGCCTGAGGGGATTGGGAATTGGGGGCACTGTGCTTCAGTGGTTCCGGTCCTACCTCTCGGGCAGGTTCCAGATGGTGATGCTTGGGGATAGCTGCTCTGCAAAGAAGGAGCTGCTGTGTGGCGTACCGCAAGGTGCCATCATTTCCCCAATGCTGTTTAACATTTATATGAAACCGTTGGGAGAGATCATCCGGAGGCATGGGGCGGGGTGCTATCAGTATGCTGATGACACCCAAATATATTTCTCTATGCCTTCGATAACAGTGCCAGCTAAGGATAGTGTGTCTCCTCTGAATGAATGCTTGGAGGCGGTAATGGGCTGGATGAGGAAAAACAAACTGAAGCTGAATCCAGACAAGACGGAGGTGCTTGCTGTCAAAGGCCGCAACCTGGGTTTGGAGGTGTGTCAACCGGTTCTGGATGGGGTTACACTCCCCCTGAAAGACTGTGTTCGCAGCTTGGGGTGCTCCTGGATCCGTCGCTCCAAATGACAGCCCAGATAGATGCGACGGCCAGGAGTGCCTACTATCAGCTTCGGCTGATACGCCAGCTGCGCCCCTTCCTAGAGTTGGAAGACCTAAAGATGGTGGTGCACGCGCTGGTAACTTCGAAGCTCGACTTCTGCAATGCGCTGTACATAGGGCTACCTCTATGCCTAGTCCGGAAACTTCAACTAGTTCAAAATATGGCAGCCTGGTTGGTCACCGGTACATCTAGGGGTGACCATATTACGCCAGCTTTAAAATCGCTCCACTGGCTGCCAATTAGTTTCCGGGCGAAGTATAAAGTGTTGGTTATTACCTTTAAAGCCCTACATGGTTTGGGTCCAGGTTACCTGCGGGATCGCCTTCTCCCGTACAATCCGCCCCGCACGCTCAGGTCCTCTGGGAAGAACTTACTGCAGTCGGCCAAGACTAAGCTGACAACCGTTACCCAGAGGACCTTCTCTTCTGCCGCTCCCAGACTGTGGAATGACCTGCCGGAGGAGACTCGTCAACTTAACAGTCTTTTAGAATTTAAGAAAGCCATAAAGACTGTTCTCTTCCGGCAGGCATATCCAGTGGAATTTTAGAATGTTTTAAGGATGTTTTTAGGATGTTTTAGGATTTTTATGCAGTTTTAATAATATGTGTCATGTTTTAATCAGTTTTATGTATTTTATCATGTTGTTGTTCCCCGCCTCGATCCAGACGGAGAGGCGGGTAAGAAATAAATAGTTATTATTATTATTATTATTATTATTATTAATGTTATTTATTGGTTGAATTCAGATTTAATTATATTTCAAGTAGGCTTATTGAAATCAATGAGACTTTAAGGCTGCCTCTACAAGAGAGGTTTAAAGCTCTTTCAAGGCTGATTAAAATTTTTACCTCTACAAGAGAGGAGCGCAAATTGGGAGCTGAGGCGCTTTAAACATCTGATTATTTGCATTATCGAATGCGCATTAATTAGCGAGTTTTAATTTACGGCGGGAGTAAGAGTGCCTTATGTCTGTGTAAACAACTTTCTGAGGAGGCACATTAACGATCAGGGAGTTGGACTGTGGTCGTGATCTCATGCATAGAACTGCCCCTTCGCTGGGAAAACCTCCCACTTTTTGGTTTAGATTCATTTCCTCTCTCCTCCTGGCAACTTCCTCCTTGTACTCCGTCTCTCTGGATGGAAGCTCCAAGAAGAGGTGACCCAACGTGAACCAAAAATAAAGTTTCTTTGAAGTACCCTGATGAAATATTTTTAACATGGAGACATGGGGCCAGATGCAGGTGGTTTTATGAGAAGTAAAGGGGGTAGGAAGGATGTGTGCATGTGCGCATAATTAGCCATCAGCGGACATAACTTCCCCTCGCTTCTTGCTGGGTTCCTGAGCTGAGTTGTGTGTGCTGGGAAGAGGAGGGGGAAGGAACAAAGCAGCATCCCCCTGTCTGTTTTGGCGTGTGTGTGTGTGTTTGTGTGTGTGTGTTTTACAATTGTTGAGCTCGCTGGGAAGAGGAGGGGGAAGGAACGAAGCAGCATCCCCCTGTCTGTTTTGGCGCGTGTGTGTGTATGTGCGCACATTCACATTTACTCCTGAGAAAGTAAGACAGGTAGCCGAATATGTTAATCAGCTCCTTCCTTTCAGGTAACCTGGGAAACCAAAGGCGGGAGATTCTGGTGGGCGGGGAAAATAAAGAGAGGAAACCGGTTTGGGGAGTTTCTCTGGGACAAAGCGCATTACTTTCAGCAACATTTGCATGCGATTCTCAGCATGTCAACAACTTTTAAATGCCTTTCATACAGCCTGTAATGCGATTCAACGCCTCCCATGTATAGGGATTAGGCGTAAATGCGATTGAGAGAAGATGTGCATAATCAGGGAACCGGGCGTCAAACCGAAATCTTGTAGAGGGGGCCTGAATTGACTAGCTTAAATTCCATTGATTTCAATTGGTCTACTATGTGGGTAACCTATATGGTCCCCACAGCAACCAATGTGCTCCTAGACATGTCCTTGATGCCAACCAAGATTTCCTATTCCTCCCTATTTTTATTTTTAAAATATTTTATGGTTTACTGGCAGCTAGGATTGCTTCAAACCAAAGTGGAAGCCTTATTTCCCTTTGTGACCAGCTATGTCACAAAGGGAGGTGGAGGAAAGAAGAGGTCAACAGGGGAGGAAGGGGATTTTAGACTGGGGGAAGAGACCCATTTTAACAGCTTAAGTTGAGGTTTTAACTGACTTTGTGGCCAGGCTTAAAAGTTTAAAATGTTTTAAATATCAGCTGTTTTATGTTTTATGGTTTTAAATTTTGTATATTGACTTTTTAATGTTCAATCTTTTAATTTTTGTAAAACGCCCAGAGAGCTTTGGCTATTGGGCAGTATATAAATGTTATAAATAATAATAATAATAATAATAATAATAATAATGTTCACCCATAGCAGCCATTTTATGGCTATGCCCATGACAATTTCTCACATTTCCAAATATGCCCTAAAATGGATGAATTAAAAGTAATTCAAATGCAATGATGAATAATTTGTAATTAACAAACTAAAATGAATGATAAAATTTGATAATACTAAAATCCACGGTTTATAAAAATGATCAATCCAAAAATAAAAACACAAGAGGCTAAAATTAAAATATTTTAAACAATGAAATTTCTCTGGAAGAACTTTTTCCATCTGTCTTATTAAGGCTTTTATCACACCTACCCGCTTTGCTTCTGCTGGTTCCCCCTCCGTTTCTTATGCGAATGTAGCCTTTTGATCACACGTGGTCGCTTTTCCTCCAATACCTCAGCCAGGTTGCCTGAACTTGCCTGCAAACGGACAATCCCTGTTCAGGGATATTTCGAAAGAGGAACTAAAAAAGGAGCACTCAGGGTGCAAGAACAGCGAGAGAGAGACGTCGTGTGAAAGAACTGGATCAAATTCGCAGTGAGTGTGCTTCAAACCGCCCGCGTGATAAAGGCCTAAATCTGATGCGGACCTTAACTAATGCCTTTAGGAAAGTTCTCAAAACCTTCATGCCCTTATTGTAAAGCAAGAAGTCTACTTTCTGGCAAACTGACCAGTTTATTCCAATTTTTAGCAAGCCCACAAGATATTTTCCCCTAATGTCTTGCGTCAACGAACAATCCAACAAATCACGAGGAAGATTCATGCTGTAATGAATGGACACGACCAAATCTTTATTGAGTTCTGATGTTCTTTGTGTGGTAGCACTGTTTGGGTTTTTGCACATTCCAGACCAAGAAGATTTATACTTTACGGAGCTAGGAACTACCATAGCTATCTACCTATCCAGCTGTGACATTAACACTTTCCTGCTGATACGGCTGGCTGGCTGACTTCCCTTCTTCCATGCCCTCATACGGCATAAGACAATATTTATATTTTCTGGGCAAAACTCGAAGTGAGCCTAACTGCATGAATGCAATTAACATGTAAACATTGGGGTTTTGTAAATAGCAACCACCAGGAAGACTGTGCAACTTCAGGACTGTGTAGCTGGATCGGCAGAGTTTAACTCTTTCTCATCATACCATGATCCCAATAATAAAAACAATATCCCCTCTTGGAAGCCATTATTTGCATTTCAAGTGAAACCTCCATTGGCACCATAAATGAGTGGGGATTTGTCTTCGTTTATTTACCCACCATGTTATGTCAAATTGTGGAAAACATAGTAAGGAATATATCTGATGTGCAACATGATCATAAGAGCGTGATATTTGGGGTTGTGGGGGTTAGTTGTTGTTGGAGTGGGTGTTAAAAAGACATTTTGCTCTACAGCACATCATTTTGGCAGTATGACATTTCTGAGCATTTTGGGTGTTTTACATACAAACTGCATGACAAATCCTACGTGGAAAGCCACATTTGAAAAATCCATGTAAGAAGTTATTGGGGGGGGGGCATTGTTCAAGAAATGGTCCTGTGTCCTGCAGAGCAATGTTTAGGCTCTGCGGCCTCTTGGGGGACTTCCACACTTACATTTTGGGACCACTTTGGAAACTGTCCTATCCCTATACATGCCAGACAAAGTGTCCCTCCTCAGTGGTTGATAGTGTCCATAATATACAACTTCCAACTGGTGGGTGATACCAGCTGGTAGCCTGCTTCAGCACTATCCCTTTCCTGCCCAATTGCCCCCTTTCTCTACATGGCTCCAAATGTCTGTTTGAGATCCTCATGGAAAGAAGAGGAGCCTGAGGAAGATGAGGAGCAGAGAAGAGATGTTTTGGAAGGTTAAGAATGCCCCCACCAGTTTCACATCAAAACACCCCCTCCCAATCTGCTTTTTCTTTTTTCTTTTATTTTATTTTATTTATTTCTTCTTTTTTTTTAAGGGGGAGACCATTGGGGGATTGTAACATATATTTGCATGTAGCTTCTTACTTCGGCAGTAAGTGTGAAAAAGAATCCTTACTGATTTCAATAATGTTTTTTGTAGAACAGAATAAAAGCAGGGGGAGACAGAGAGATGGGATGACAGCTGTTTTTGGTTAGAACCTCCTTGAGCAGAGAATATGCTGTACTTGCCAAAGTCACACACTGCTCTGATGATCTATGACTGTGAAGAGAGAGACAATTAATGCAGTGAACATAAGCTTATTCATGCAGTCACTTCTGAATCAAATAAACTTTTAATGGAATGAACCGAGAGTGCAAGATGAGAAAAATAAGATTTCCCCGATGTCTTCTTCTAATCTTTGTTTACAACATTTCCGCCAAACACCCACACCACAAAAAAAAAATGTATTTCAATTATTTATCTTCCTATTATTTATTCATTCTCATAGTAGTAGATCATAAACAAGCATGTAGCCTTGCTCCTTGGCTTTCCCTTAAATATTCTGGGCATGCATTCATTTAGAAAAGGAGGTTGAATAGTGGGAAATGGAGAAAAGATTGATTTGCAAAAGGTCCTGTGTGTGTGAAACAGGGGCACCTAGTGGCCAATCAGTGCCTTATCATCTGTGCTACTGCAAGCCTGTTAAAACAGATGTTTAGCCAATACAACTGATTTGCTTTCTCTTCTGCTCTGTATTTTAATTTAAAGATGTTTTAACTGGCTGCTGTATTGATACGCTGTGATTTATTTTTTACTTTTTTATTGTGGATTTTACTGTTGTCAGCCGCCTTGGGGATATATTATGGTAGGGTGACCAGATAAAATCCAGGTCAGGGCTCATGTAACTTTAACAGTTGTAGAGAAAAGGGAATTTCAGCCAGTGTTATTTGTATGCAATTAGTTCCTTTTTCTCTACAACTGTTAAAGTTACATGAGCCCTGACCTGGATTTTATCTGGTCACCCTAGATTATGTACACCACCTTGGGTGACTTGGAGGAAAAAAGATGGAATATAAATGAAATAAATAAATAAATAAAATGTAACCCCAATTCAGCAAAATATGCTTACAATGCTCCATGCAATCAGGAATTCTATAGGATACCTGATCATACAGAACATTGTACCTGCATTCAACCAAACATGGACAACGTTTCTCTTCAGATCTTCCCTGTCAAAACAATTAGGTCAGGTGGTGGAGGAGTCAGGGCTATTGCACTTATTATGCTTGCATCCCCTCCACTCTTAGTGTTTTATAATAACTGAATAGGGCTTTTTTCATTCTAATAATAGGAACAACTACATGTTCCATAGGTATCATATTTCATTGAATACAGAAATTTAATACACCCTACCCAAGTTCCATGTCTATCCAAGTGGTATTAAAACTACTCCATAGATCACTCTCAGTCGAGTTTATTAGCTTCCTTTTTGCATGTTTAGACAAAAAAAAGAGTCCTAATGGTTGGGGAATGCTAGGAGTTGTAGGACTTTTTTTCTGTCTAAACACACTTAGGATTGCACCCTTAGTTGCTATTTCAGAGGTTTTTGTAGGTAGCCTAGTACTCAGGTTATTTTAAAATGGTCCTTTAAGAAAAAGTATCCATTTTATTTGCATTTTTTTAAAAAACTTGTAATGGTCAATACCTCAGTGGACTCCTGCAGAAACTGATTATGAAGTTTAGCATTTCATCTGGATGAAGAGTTCTCAGATGTTTTGTATTTTCCAATCAAGCAGCAAGTGACCGGTGTAGCAGTAAGTCTCTCATGGTGTAACAGATGCCTTTATAATTTAATTCATATGCATCCCATGAATATTCATGTACGTTACTAGAAAGCCATTCAGCAAAGCAAACAGTCCTATAGCCTCAAGTCAACAGACAGGAGGGATATGCTCATCCTTGCCAAATGTTTTATCAGTTATTAATGTACAACAACAAATGCTATTTTCTCAGCTGGGAACATTATTTTGTAATTGCTTTGTTAATGCTTAGCTTGCTAAGAGGGGCCTACCTGTCCATCAGAATCAGAAGGCAGAAAATAGCATTGCGCTCGCTAGAGTCAGTAACTGCTTCAGTGCACCATCGTGTGGGAAGAGACACTAACTACAGCACATCCTGACCAGTTCAGAATTTGACAACAAAGGTTTCTCAGTGCAGGTACCAGCACTCAAATGAAAGTCTGACAAACACTTGCTTCAGTATATTCATCTCTCAACAAATGGCAACACATTTTCTGTTCTCACTAGAAGATTTTAATGGCAATCAGCACACAACTTCTGGAATAAAGGGCACAGCCCCTCCACCCACTCCTTGTGAGGGAGAACATCACACTTCTTCCAAGGGTTCCTTTTTCACCGCAGCAATGACCACCTCTGTATCAAGACTACTTGGAATGCAGCTTTTCTCCACTTGGGTCTTGAAAGAAACCTATTAGGTTAGATAAGGAGCCACCTTGATTAGACCGTTGGTTCATCTAACTCAATATTGACAACACTGACTAGCAGTGGCTCCCCCAAGGTTTTAGACAGGATCTTCCCCAGCCCTACATGAAGGTGCCAGGGATTGAACCTGGGACCTTCTGCATCCAAACCATTTGCTCTGTGACTGATCTATGGCTCTTCCTGGTTATCAATTCAATAAAATGAATAGAGAATCCAGCAGAGAAGAACCGAGGTGCCACTAATGCACACACTAAAATCCACCCGCTGCTTCCTTAAGCCACCACCTCATGAAATGTTGTGCACATTGGGATGTATATCTAAGTACAAAATACACCTATATTAGGGTGACCAGATAAAATCCAGGTCAGGGCTCATGTTACTTTAACAGTTGTAGAGAAAAGGGAATTTCAGCCAGTGTCATTTGTATGCAATTAGTTCCTGGTGAAATTCCCTCTTCATCACAACAGTTAAAGGTGCAGGCACTATACTAGAGTGACCATATACAAAAGAAGGCAAGGCCCCTGCAACTTTAACTGTTGTAATGAAGAGGGAATCTCACCAGGTACAAATTGCATACAAATGACACTGGCTGAAATTCCCTTTTCTCTACAACTGTTAAAGTTGCATGAGCCCTGACCTGGATTTTATCTGGTCACCCTATCTAAGGGTGCCTCTACAAGAGCGATTTAAAGCTCTTTCAAAGCACATTACTGATTTTACCTCCACATGAACAGAGCGCAAATCGGGGGTTGAGGAGCTTTTTCTGTCCGATTATGTGCATTATCAAATGTGCGTTAAATAGTGAGTTTTAATTTACTGCTGGAGTTAAAAGCGCCTTATGACCATGTAAACAAGTGATGCTGTGCATGTAAACAACTTTAAAGCACGTTTCATACAACCGGTAATGCGCTTCATCGCCTCCCGTGTATAGGGATTAGGCGTAAAAGCGATTGGGAGAAGATGCGCATAATCGGCCAACCGGGCGTCAAACCGAAATCTTGTAGAGGGGACCTAATTCAGCATTCAGTTTGCACAGTGACCAACCAGATGCCCATGGGAATGTTCCCCAGCAACTGCCATACAGAGGCATACTTCCTCTAATTCTGGAGGTTATATATCACCATCGTGGACTAGTAGCCATTGATAACCGTATCCTCCACAAATTTGTCCAATGCCCTTTTAAAGCCATCTTAGTTGGTGGCCATCATTACATCTTATGGTAGCAAATGTTCCATAATTCAGCTATGTGCTGTGTGAAGTATTTTTATCTATCCTGTAACTCGTACCATTCAACTTCAATGCATGACCCCAGGTTCTAGTATTATGAGACCTACTTTCTTCTTTCTTCATGGTATGCATAATGTTACATACCTCTATCCTGACCCTGCTTTCTCACCTTTTTTCCTAAGCTAAAAAGCACCATACGTTGTAACTTTTCTCCTTGGGGAGCTGCTCCAACCCCTTGGTCATTTTGGTTGGTATTTTCTGCATCTTTTCCAGCTCTACAATATCCTTTTTGAGGTGTGCTAACCAGAATTCCAAGTGTGGTCACACTATGGATTTGTATAAGGGCATTATGATACTGGCAATTCTATTTTTTCTACACAAGGAATTTACTTTTTTCATAGCAATGGCACACTGGGTCGACATTTTATTGATCTATACACAACCACAAGATCTATTTCTTGGTCAGTCACTGCCGACTTAGAGCTCGTCAGCATATACACGAAGTTAGGATTTTTTGCCCCAATGTGCATCACTTTACAATTACTTACATTGAACCATATTTGCCATTTTAATATCCATGCCCATGTTTGGAGATATCCTTTTGGAGCTCTTCACAATCCGTTTTTGTTTTCACCACTCTAAATAATTTTGTATAGTCAGCAAATACAGCCACCTCACTGCTCATTTAAGAATAAGTCACAGGACTGGTCCCAATACAGATCCTCCTGTTTACATCCCTCCATTGTGAGGACTGACCATTTATTTCTACTTTCTGTTCTACTTTCCTGTCCTCTTATCCCATGATTGCTAGGTTTGCTGAGGGGACTTTGGTGAGTGACTCTATCATAAACTTTTCAAAAGCCCAACAATGTCTAGTAGACAATCCCTATTCATGTATTTAATGACAATCTCAAAGAACTCTAAAATAGTGAGGCAGGACTTACAAGGTTGATTATTTTACAGCAGGGCTTGAAAGACATAAGAAGTGCCATGCTGGATCAGACCAATGGTCCATCTAGTCCAGCACTCTGTTCACACAGTGGCCAACCAGCTGTCGACCAGGGACCCACAAGCAGGACACGGTGCAACAGCACCATCCCACCTATGTTCCCCAGCAACTAGTGTATACCGGCTTATTTGTCTCTGATACTGCAACACAAATCATGCATTTTTTAAACAACAGTTCTTCATGCCACATGACAAACTGCTTTTGAAACTGAGGGTTCTTTCAAAAGAACTGTACACTATGGTAAATGAGATTCTGTTGTTTAATTTAAAAGTTTTTAGAAATATACCATGTATGTTCAAGCTTTGTGTGCACCCAAAACAGCTGTTTGGTCACCCTGCCTCTCATTGCCCCATCCCTTGTGCTCCCCTTTCAGTTTTCATAACCCTCTCCCAGTGCCTCTCTACTACTTCATGACAGCAGTCATTTTGATCATGAGCATCATGGTGCACCCCAGGTGCTGTTTTCTCCCTACACCCCTGCGGCTGCAGAAACAATGCTGATAAAGTAATGCACCCACATCAGTAGTGGAAGGTAAGCACACTCAAGCTGGAAAGTTTGAATTCCGTGCAGCACCCAGCCTTCTCCAAGCACTTTCTCCAAGTACATCTCTCAGCATTCCGGGACAACTCCCAGATCAACACATCTGGAGGGCACCAAGTTGGAGAAGGCAACAGCGAGTAAAACCAGCCCTGCAAATGACGTTTACAGAAAGTGTCAACCTTGCACAAGTGATAAATGCGGGCAAAGAGTCTGTTCTGCAAAACTGCAGTCTAGAGCAATCTGGTTACCACAGTGATATAAACCAAAGGTCACTTCTCATACCTTCAAGGGCACATATGTTTTTCTGAACTCACACACTTTTTAAGAAGCATAATGATGGGACTGTCCTATATCTCCATCTCGTTTGTGTGGTGGTACAGAGAACAAGTGAACTCTGTAGCTGCTTTTGGACTTTCATCCTCCATGCATATTCCCTTTGAGAGAGATGCATGCATTACCGCTTTGATATTACCCTAATTGTGACTTCTGAGGGGGAACGGTGACTTTTAAAAGCAGAGCAAGAAGTGACTGTGAGTCACACATCTTTATTTGTGCTCTGAATGGTTCTGTGAATCAGCCACTTGGCTCCAATTTGAGCCATTGACCTCGCCAAAAACTATTTTGAGATCTTCTTTCATTTTTATTTGATTAGAAGAAAAGAGCCTCCAGCATGGTAACTGAAAATGTTCCACACAGTGTAACACAAAAAGGTTCTTTATGGATGAGATATTGTAGCTGGATTTCAGTCATATTTTAAAGCAGGTGGCTATGTAGACTCACTGTTTTGTACTTTGAATTATATCTAATTGTCCTCACTAATTGCAAATGTATTACACTTTTAAAAACCCAATTTATTTACCAGCAAAGGTTGGAGTGTTTGAATAATGAGAATCATAAACTTCCCTAACAATCTAAAAATAAAATCACTTTGAAACACGAAAATTACTCTTAAAATATAGAAACACATGCAAAACTCTTCTGCAAGGAACTTCTGGTGGAGCTCATTAGAGAAGCAGTAACCATTTTATCTGAAATGGCCCTCCTGGAGGCGGAACATGTTCAACATGCAGGAGAGGGAGGCCTGCTGCCCGGGGGGGAGGAAGGGCCGCCTGCTGCCTGCTGCAGGTCAGTTTTTGCTGCTGCTGCTGCTGCTGCTGCTGCTGCTGCTACTGCTACCACCATCACCACCACCACTGCTCTTCCCCGAGGATTGCTGCCTGACTGCCACTCCCTGCAGGACCAGGCCCCAAGGTACTGAGCCAGCTGCTCTGGACAATTACACCTGTCCCCCTCCCTTCCTGGAGGGATATTTAAGCTGGCTCACTGAGGGGGCCTGGGAAAGCCATCAAACCTGCAGGAGAGGGAGGCCTGCTGCCCAGGGGGGAGGAAGGGCCGCCTGCCGGCTTTTTGTTTTTGTCTTTATTCGTTCTTTTTCCCCCTTTTGCCAGGCTTGAGCCATGTGCCTGGGAGGGAGGATACAGGGCCAAGTGGGGAGATCTGAGGGGTGCCCCATCAGTGTAGTGACGGGTAGAGGGAGATATGGCATTGTGAGAAGGACTTGCCAGGTAAGGGGAATGAGGCCCAGACAGTTAATGGCTGTGCCTTGTTCCGGTCCCCCTCACACCCACAGGCTTGTTGGTTGTCCTATCAGCCAGCCCTCAGGCCTCCAGGTGCTTCTCCCTCATCTATGACTTAATTGTGGATAAGGCAGCCGATCTGGCATGTATAACCGAGACCTGGGTGGGTGAGCAGGGAGGAGTCAGTCTCTCCCAGCTGTGCCCACCGGGGTACTTGGTTCAGCATCAGGGTAGACCTGAGGGCCAGGGACGGGGGTTGCTGTGGCCTATAGGAACTCCATCCCCCTCTGCAGGTTCCTGTCCATGTGACTACTGGTCTAGAGTGTTTGCACCTTGTGTTGGGCCAATGGAACAGATCTGGAATTCTGTTGGTGTACCGCCCCCCCCCCCCCGCTGCTCAATGGACTCCCTAGGTGAGCTGACAGAGGTGGTCTCAGGTGTACTGTTCAGGTCCCCCAGACTCCTGGTTCTGGGGGATGTCAACATTCACGCCGAGGGCACTTTATCTGGGGCAGCTCAGGATTTCATGGTCTCCATGACAACCATGGGACTGTCCCAACATGCCATCGGCCCGACGCATGTAGCAGGGCATACTTTAGACCTAGTTTTTTCAACTGGACATGGAGATGGTGATTTGAAAGTGGGGGATTTTACATCAACCCCTCTGTCATGGTCAGATCATCACCTGCTGAGGTTCAGACTTACAGCGGCTTTTCCCATCTGCAAGGGTGGGGGACCCATTAAGATGGTCCACCCCCGGAGGCTAATGGATCCAGATGGTTTCCAGAGGGCTCTGGGGAGTTTTCCGGCTGATAGGGCTGGCTCTCCTGTCGAAATCCTGGTTGATCTGTGGAATGCAGAAATGACCCTGGCGGTTGACATGATTGCTCCTGAGCGCCTTCTACTGTGTAGAGCTCATACTGCTCCGTGGTATACCCCGGAGCTGAGAGTGATGAAACAAAACAGGAGACGTGTTGAGGGCAGATGGAGGCGAACTCCTGATGGATGCAATCAAACACTGGTAAGTGCCTATGGTAAGCTGTATTCAGGGGCAGTGAGGGCAGCAAAAAAAAAAAAAATACTTTGCTGCCACTATTCAATCATCAACCTGCTGCCCAGCGGAGCTTTTCAGAGTTGTCCGGGGGCTTAGAACCATCTAAGGCCTGCTGTAATACATTTGCTGGGCACTTCCAGAATAAAATCTTTGGCATCCGTCAGGACTTAGACTCCAGTGTTATAGCAGGTGAATCTAGTGAGGTATCCAGAGCACAGGCTTGTCCTGTTTTCTTGGATGAGTTTCAGTTGGTACAGCTCGAGGACATGGACAAGGTGCTTGGACAGGTGCGGGCAACCACTTCCATATTGGATCCTTGCCCCTCTTGTCTAATAAAAGCTAGCAGGGATGGAACAACTGGCTGGGCCAGGGAAGTGATTAATGCCTCTTTGCAAGAGGGAGTGGTCCCAGGCCTCCTGAAAGAGGCGTCAGTGAGACCACTCCTAAAGAAATCTTCCCTGGACCCTGAAAATTTTAATAACTACAGGCCAGTAGCAAATGTTCCATTCCTGGGCAAGGTCCTGGAGCGGGTGGTTGCGAGCCAGCTCCAGGCACTCTTGGATGAGACCGATTATCTGGATCCATTTCAGTCAGGTTTCAGGCCTGGTTTTGCTACAGAAACAACCTTGGTCGCCCTGTATGATGACCTATGTCGGGAGAAAGACAGGGGGAGTGTGACTCTGTTGATTCTCCTTGATCAGCGGCTTTTGATACCATCGACCATGGTATCCTTCTGGGACGACTGTATGAGTTGGGAGTGGGAGGCACTGCATTGCAGTGGTTCCGCTCCTACTTGGTGGGTCGGCTCCAGAAGGTGGTGCTTGGGGAACATTGCTCGGCCCCGTGGATTCTCCAGTATGGGGTTCCGCAGGGGTCAGTCTTGTCCCCCATGCTGTTCAACATCTACATGAAACCGTTGAGTGCGGTCATTCGGAGTTTTGGAGTGCGTTGTCATCAGTACGCTGATGACACACAGCTCTATTTCTCCTTTTCATCTCCATCAGGTGAGGCTGTGGATGTGCTGAACCAGTGCCTGGCTGCGGCAATGGACTGGATGAGGGCTAATAAACTGAAACTCAATCCAGACAAGACTGAGATGGTGTTAGTGGGGGGTTCCGCTGACCAGATGGAGGGTGTTCAACCTGTTCTGGATGGGGTTGCACTCCCCTTGAAGGAGCGGGTTCGTAGCTTGGGGGTTCTCCTAGAACCATCTCTGTCACTTGAGGCGCAGGTGGCCTCAGTGGCACGGAGTGCCTTCTATCAACTTTGGTTGGTGGCCCAGCTACGTCCCTATCTGGACAGGGATAACCTGGCTTCAGTTGTCCATGCTCTGGTAACCTCCAAGTTAGATTACTGCAATGCACTCTACGTGGGGCTGCAGTTGAAGGCGGTTCGGAAGCTGCAGCTTGTGCAAAATGCAGTGGCCAGATTGATAACTGGGACCAAAAGGTTCGAACATATAAGACCTACTCTGGCCCGCTTGCATTGGCTGCCTGTATGTTTCCGAGCCCGATTCAAGGTGCTGGTTGTAACCTATAAAGCCTTACACGGCTTGGGACCACAATACCTGATGGAACGCCTTTCCCGACATGAACCTACCCGAACACTACGTTCAACATCTAAGGCCCTCCTCCAAGTTCCTACTCCGAGGGAAGCTCAGAGGTTGGCAACAAGGGAGAGGGCCTTCTCTGTGGTGGCCCCCCAATTGTGGAATGATCTCCCTGACAAGGCCCGCCTGGCGCCAACATTGCTATCTTTTTGGCGCCAGGTCAAGTCTTTCCTCTTCTCTCAGGCATTTGGCAATATCTGAGGAGCTTGAGTTTGTTTTTGTTTTTAGGCTTACAGCTTTTAAAATTATTATACTGGTTTTAAACGTATGTGTATATTGCATGCTTTTGCTGTTTTAACTTTTGTATATTGTTTTTAATTGTTTTAATCCTATGTAAACCGCCCAGAGAGCTTCGGCTATGGGGCGGTATACAAATGCAATAAATAAATAAATAAATAAATATAAATAAACCATCAGAATGCTCAGCCCAATTGGAGCGAGTAGCTGAAACCAAGGTAGATTTGCTTTAGAGCTGTCTATTAAATTTGACTGAATCCCGATTGGAATTGAGCTAATCTAGACGAATTTGGGAAATAACCGAAGGAAAGCAGGACTCCTGCACAGCAGACCAAATCTGAATCTGAATTCCTGAAAATTTGGTAGGACACAGACAGTGTGTCTCCAAAAAAGGATACATTTTCCTGAAAGCTCTCTCCATCTAAAGAAAACATCACTATGGGGAGAGCGGAGAGGGAGTGGATGGGGTCTAGTTTTGTGAAGGGCTCTAGCTTCTGATCACAGTGGATAGTTTTACCAGAGCTCTCCAATCCCAAGGCTTTATGGGAGGGATGTTGAAGTAATAGATAGCAGGACTGATCCAGTGTTCAGTGCTGTCCCAGGACCAAGAACGTTAAAGAGGTTTGGTGGGATCTGTGGGACCTGAGAGGGTGTAGCACTGGATGCTTGCTTTAAAAATGCTGGATGTTCAAGGCCTCCTTCCTCTACAACTGTATGCTCCATAACCACGACCCACCCCTATCCTATTGCACTTTGTGACTTTGATGCCAATCAATCAGAAGACAAAGACCTCTGAAATGATTTTTCATTCATCCTAACTCCTCAGCCCTAGTACCTATCCTTCAGAAAATGTGTACGTCTGTTGCCCAGGGGTCTCTCTATGACTTTTTCATACAAATGGTCAAAAAAACATGGACAGGGAGTAATGGGAAGTATATCACTTATCCTCTCCTTCAAATTTGAATGCTCCTCTTCCACAATAAAAGTTGCATCTATCCTTCTGAAATGTTGCAGTTTTCTTATTTAGTGCAATCTCTATGCTGCAAGTAATTTTCATAACAACTGTCCACAAGAAACATAGGGGGATCAGTGCAAATGTGATTGCTCTTGCACAAAGCTCCCTCCACCTATTTATATGAAAATTGGTCCCTTCAGAAGGGGTATTTTTTCCTGCAAATTTTAATCCTATTTTGCCAATAAATACAAAAGTTACCAGCAATTTCTTTTTAATAAATAATTCAATCAATCATAATTTAAATGCATATAACTACCTGTATCTATTTGTCTGAAATTTGGTATGTGTGATCCCCACATAAAGGAATACTATGCCTGCAAAGGTCACCCAATTCTGACAAACAGAAAAAGATATTTGATAGGAGAAATAAAGATTTGAATTTTCAAATTGTATTTGGATTTGTACCCAAGCCAAATTGCACAGCCTCCAAATCTGTCCAAGCCAAATCAGCCTGTTTTTTGAATCACAGAACTGGGGACTGAACTGAATCTTGTGGTCAATGCATACCCCTCTTTTTTCCATTAATATCTGTGCAGTGGAGTGCCCAATTTCCGGGAGTGAAGGTCTAACTTCATTGCATTTCCCTAAATCAGACAGAGAACAGCTTCTTTTCCTCATGACTTTGATTCTTCTCATCAAAACTATAGAGCACAGTGCCAAACTCTCTATCACAGATAGATGTTCTCTGGGCTTTTGCTGGGAGCTCCGAGTGCTGATAGTACAAAAGGATGCATCTGAGAGGTGCACGCCCATCAGCAGAGCATCAGGAGGAGAGAGAAGCCCCTTTCTCTTTCTCTGCTACTGACAGTGAGTAACCCTCCTTACTGCTCAAGGGAAAGTGCACAGAGGAACAAGCAGAGAAGTGATGTTATTCCTTTGCCAGAAGAAACTGAGCACAGTTGGAGAGTAAGCTGTGGCACTAGCAACATAGTGCTGAAAGGACTGGAAGGGTGTCTGTGGTTGCAAATCACAATGATCAGACCTGCTGGTGGCTACAGGTACCTGGGCACTTCTGAAGTCTTGTTCATATACTGCTGTGCAAAGCAGCCAAGAGTCTTCTTCAGATGTGATCTCTCAGCAAGAAGATAATGCATGAACTTATATAATTCTTCAGAGTATCACCTTCACTTGCAGTTCTTTTTGGTTTGATCCAGCATGGCACTTCTTTATGTTCTTATGTTAGTCATCCCTCCCAAAATGGCAGGGGTTGAGGGCATGTGGCACTCCCAGTGTTGGACTTCAACTCCCGTCATTCCTATTTGCCATACTGACTGGGGCTGATGGGACATCTTGAGGACCACATAGGCGCTTCCCCTGCTATAGGGTGTGTTAAAGAAAGTGTACTTACTAACCTTTAATGGACAAGTATGATCAGTAGAGTTCCATCCACTATTAGGATGTTTTGTGTATTAACCATTTTAGCAACTCCTTCCCAGTTCATTATTATTATTATTATGTCAGACAATGCATTCTACAGTTGAGAAGCAGGCTATTGTCACATTACATCTCTACTTCATTTCAAAAGTAATTTGAAGTATAATTCAACTGAACTAAGTGCTTCAGGCCTACTGAGAATTAAATCACTTTAAATGAACATAATTATAAGATATTTTATTCAACAACCAAATGTATGTGGTAGTTGAAAAGTGAAGAGCAAAAATTAATGCATCAAACACAATTTCCAATGTTTCACTTCAGCAGAAAATTCATTTCATAAGTAATTAAAATTAAGAAAACATTGGCTGAGCAAGTTTTTAAATTCCTTTTCCATTATCACATTAAAAGGATACACATTTCTAATCACTTGGTTTTACATCCATTTATGAATGTATCATATGCATCTCCATCAAGATGACTGTTCAGAGAAATCAAGGATTACTTTTCTAAGATAAGGGCATTTAATGGCTCCTTTTCTTTAAAACTAATGACCATTGACATTTCCACTCATCAGCTACTTATATTTTCTAGGGATGTACATTGAATCAGATCCGATGCCCGATTCTGATATGATTCAAGGGAAATCGGACATCCGATTCCCGATTCCGATGCTGGTCCAAAGAGCTCCAATTCTTTCTGATCTGATTTTTCCAATCCAATTCGCATCGGATCGCATGGGAGAATAGGACCTCCATTTTAGATGTTTTTCCCTAAGGGTTGCCTTGGGGAAATAAATGCCTCTAACTTTTTTACTTTAAAAGATAGAAACATCAAACTTGGCCACATTGCAGATGCCATGTAATTAGTCATGTATGAGAAATTTCAGAAACATTGGTGCAGGCCTTTGGTGGCAATGAATTTTTGAAAAATGGGTTGCATTATGCCTATATCTTCTTTTTTAAAAACATGAAACTTGGGCACAGTGAGGGGAGAAGGGAGGAGGGGGTGGAATTGACAGCTTCATCATCCAATCCTGCTTATCACTCCAACTTTAATGTGTGTATGTTTAAAAATGAGAAATCAATAGTACTTTGCATGGACTGGATTTCCTGGAAAATCTGATTTTTTAGAAGTACCTTGAGAGTAAATGCCTGCACCTCTGCCTCTGAAATTGGCCACAGATGACTACCAACAGCCCATCTGTAAGATCCCCAACTTCCATGTACGTATTTTGAGAAATGAGAAAGTTATAGCAGCCTGAAAACCTGCATTTCAACACTTCTTTGCGAGTAAACGCCAGCAGCAATGTTTCTGAAATTTCTCAGACATGACTACTTACATGACATTTGCACTGTGGCCATGTTTCATGTTTCTATCTTTTAAAATAACAAAGTTATAGGTGCATTTTTTTCCAAAGTTCAAGTCTATAGGGGAAAATAGGCATCCGATGCTTGAATCGGAGGTCCTATTCTCGCATCGGAATTGGATCCAAAGCAATTCGAGGCAAGTCCGATTCAATCCAAACCGATTCAGGTCTGCATCGGAAGTTATGATTCCAATTCCGATCTGATTCTGGAGGGCTGTGCACATCCCTAATATTTTCAACTATGCATTTGTATAAATTGGCTGTGAACAAATCATATCCTATCTCAATGGCCTTTTGCACTTTAATCATGTCTGTCCATAAATTTGATATATTGCTAATTTGATACTATTTGGGGGGAACCACATAGTGAACATGATTATCATTACTTCATAGAGTAAATTTTACTATACCTTTTACCATTGCACTAACTCTGAGTGTGCATGTATGATTGGATATCCATTCCTATTGTCTAGGCCAGGGGTGGGCAAAAGACAGATTAATTTGTATATCTCTGCAGTAGTAGATTGGCAAGAATGACTCCCCCCCCCCCAATTGTTTAGCAGCAACAAAATGACACCACTCCACCCTAAATTATACTGCTGAAAAGATGAAAGCTTGGAAGAACCAGGAATAGGATAATTTTCAGTAATAGTGATAGAATATTTGAGAGCAGCAGCTAGGGAAGTCCTCATCTTGGCAATGCTATAAAAACAGCATTTGGGCATTGTATTCTTAGTCCTCGCCTAAGAAGTAGGGATGTGCACTGGATCGGACCCGATCCACGATCCGAGTCCGGTCCAGTGGGAAATCGGATAAATTATCCGATTTCCGATCCCGCAGCTGGATCGGCCGAACCAATCCGAACCGGTCCGAAAAGGCTCCGAACCGGTTCGGCGGATCGGCGGATCGGCGGGCGCCCACTAGCGCCCACCGCCGCTTCCATTGGGGGGGGCCAGCGGGCGCCCGCCGATGAAAGTGGACAGCGGGGGGGGGGAGGAGGGGGGCGCTTACCTTCTCGGCCCGTCCGCTCCCGTCCGGCACTAGCAGCTACTACCAGCGGGCTCCGCGGCCTGCTCCAGGGTGGCGCGCCGGGTGATGTCATCACCCGGCGCGCTACTCTAGAGCAGGCCGTGGAGCCTGCTGGTAGTAGCCGCCGGCGCCGGACGGGACCGGACGGGCCGAGAAGGTAAGCAGGGGGTGCGTGGAGGGGAGGAGGGGGCGCGCGGAGGGGGGAGGGGGGCCCTTACCTTCCCGGCCCGGCCGCTCCCGTCCGGCGCCGGCGACTACAACTACCAGCAGGCTCCGCGGCCTGCTCTAGGGTGGCGCGCCGGGTGATGTCATCACCCGGTGCGCTACTCTAGAGCAGGCTGCGGAGCCTGCTGGTAGTAGCCGCCGGCCCCGGACAGGAGCGGACGGGCCGAGAAGGTAAGCAGGGGGTGCGTGGAGGGGAGGAGGGGGCGCGCGGAGGGGGGGAGGGGGGCCCTTACCTTCCCGGCCCGGCCGCTCCCGTCCGGCGCCGGCGACTACAACTACCAG
The DNA here is from genome assembly GCA_029215795.1 of Anniella stebbinsi. NCBI lineage: Eukaryota > Metazoa > Chordata > Lepidosauria > Squamata > Anniellidae > Anniella > Anniella stebbinsi. The sequence continues at coordinate 71,241,192 of JARDYH010000002.1, read as the reverse complement.
CAGGCTCCGCGGCCTGCTCTAGGGTGGCACGCCGGGTGATGTCATCACCCGGCGCGCTACTCTAGAGCAGGCCGCGGAGCCTGCTGGTAGTAGCCGCCGGCGCCGGACGGGAGCGGACGGGCCGGGAAGGTAAGCAGTGGCGGGGAAGGGGGCTTACCCCCCCCCCCGGAGCCGTCCGCTTCTATCCGCTGGCGCCCGCGGGCGCCAGCGGATGGAAGCGGACGGCCCCAGGGGGGGTAGGGAGCGCGGGGGAGGGGGCTTACCTGCCGGGGCCGTCCACAGCGGACGGCCCCAGGGGGGGGAGGGAGTTAGGCCCCCCCTCACCCACCCGCCGCCATTTTTTCCTCATAGACTTGCATTGCAATGCAAGTCTATGGGGAAAAAAATGGCGGCCGATCCAAAAATTTACGATTTTTGGGTCGGGATCGGACTCGATCCGGTCCGGGGGGCCTCCGATTTTGTCCGAACCGGTCCGTGACAAAATTGGAGGTCCCGATCCGGGTCCCGATCCGATCCGGGGGGTCCATGCACACCCCTACTAAGAAGTATTATAGAGGAATGAAAAGGGAAGCTATTCTTAAACTCTGCAATGGATAAGCAATGTGGTAAAGTTAGTCATAAGATGCTTCATAAAAATATGTTTGAGCTGTTTGGATGTACAGGACCATGAATCCAGGATCTTTTCTTGCGGTTAACCTGTTTTATTGTTTGAGAATGGGGGGGGGGGTCTCATTCTTGTTCTACCTGACAGTTTGCACTCCTTTTTTTCCTTTCTCTTTAACCAGGCACAATAACGTGAAACAAGACATTGTGCAGGACTAATACTGTGTTGCGGAAACCCTTTTCACAATATAATTCTGTCAGTGTATGTGACTAAGCATCTCTTCCGCCACTCCCAGACTGTGGAATGGCCTGCCGGAGGAGATTCATCAACTTAAAAGTCTCTTTGACTTTAAGAAAGCCATAGAGACCGATCTCTTCCGACAGGCCTACCCAGTTGAATTTTAAGAGTTTTAATGGTGTTTTATTGGTATTTTAATAATGCATTCATTTTATGTGCTTTTGATCAGTTTTATGTATTTTATATTTGATGTTGTTCCCCGCCTCGATCCAGAGGGAGAGGCGGGAAATAAATAAATAAAATTATTATTATTATTATTATTATTATTATTTTCCATCTGCACTGAGATACAGGTGGGATGTGGGTGGAAGTGTGCATCTATATCTGTCTTGTGTAAGGATACTGGCGACTGCATTGCACTGATTGAATGCACATGTGAATTCACATCTGCACATGCTCCAGTGGAGCTAAGCGTAGCCTAAGTATACTGAACTGATATGCAGGGTTATTCTATTGCCCTTTGTAGGGAGTACACAAAGGCAGAAAGTCTGTTCCAGTCAGCTTATGTCCAGGCAATGGTGGGTAATGGTACCCTACCTGCATATAAGGTGGGTCATTAGATCTGCCTTTTGCCCTCATGATATATAGTCACATCCATGGTATGTCTGTTTGTGCAAAACAGCTGTTCTGTAAGGACAAAGCTACTTCAGCATAGGAAAACCAACTGCTAAATCATGATGTTTGGGGGTGTGATATCTTGTTAAGACATTTTTGTGGACTCCTAAAAGGCCTATTCTCCACCCCCTGCCCCTGCTCGATAATTTAAATCCTGTATTTCATTTAACTAGGCTTACCGTGCCAGAAAACCATGTATTTTAAGAAAAACCTGTTTCACTCAAACATGTAATTCAAGAACCTATTTTGAAAATGTGTGCATTATCAAAATAAACATTGCTATCCAAAAGCACATCCTTGCTAATACAGGCAGTCATAATGCCCAATTACATCAGCAAAAGTAAGTCCCATAGGCATAATCATATTACTGAAAACTATTAAGGGGAAATACAACGCATCTCATGCTTTTATATAATAGGACATGTCAGAGGGTTACGATCATATACTGACACATCAAACAAGCATATAAAATTACTTTTTACAGAAAGGAAATCTAGCATTTATATCTGGAGCATATTTGCTGGAAGCTATTCCTTGAAACTAGCATATTAAGTGTGTTTCAATACACTGAATACAATGTAGAAAGAATTTCACAACACGACAAAGTATTTGCTGATTCTTTAACTACTGGAGACATCTATTGACTTCAGACCCTTTTTCATTAAAAGAACAGGTTCCTTACCTGTAACAGTGATTCTTCAAGTGGCTCTTGCTATTACCACTCAGTTCCCAAGGGTTCCTCTAGACGATTGATTTACGGCTCCTTTAAGGCACATTACCGATTTTACCTCTTTACGAACAAGGCTTAAATCAGGAGTGCAGGCAATTTTTATCCTCGTAAATGCGCATTTTCGATTTCACATTAAATAGCGACTTTTAATTTACTTCGATGGTTCCCCGTTTGAGCATCGACATACGCAATTGATAATGTGTTTAAACACATGTAAACAACTTTAAAGTGCATTGTATGGAGCCCGTAATTTGCCTCCACGCTTCTCATATATAGGTATTAGGTGTAAATTCGACTGTAAGCTAAAGCACATATTTGAAGAATCAGGCCTAAAACCGACCTCTTCTAGAGGGGGCCCAAGACAATTAAAGTGAAAAGATGCAGACCAAATGAAGGAGATTGCACAACAGAAGCATATTCTATCCCCGTATAACTTACAGAGGAAGGGCTGACATGCAGGTGCCCCATTAGAATGGTTTCATAAGAACATAAAAAGAGTAATGCTGGATCAGATGAAGGGTCCATGTAGTCCAGCATTCTGTTCATACAGGGACCAACTAGCTGTAGACATGAAACCCACAAGCAGGACATGAGTGCAACAACATTCTCCTGCCTATGTTCCCCAGCAACTGGCATATATAGGCATACTGCCTCGGATACTGGAGGTATCATAGAGACATCAGGACTAGAAGGCATTGATAGCTTTCTCCTCCAGGAATTTATCTAATCCCCCTTTAAAGCCATCCAAATTGGTGGTCATCACTACCAATGGTAGCAAATTCCATAATTTAACTATGCGCTGTGTGAAGCCCTGTTATCTATCCTGAATCTCCTACCAATCATATGGAAGTTGTTCCTTTGAAAGTTGTATCTATATGCAAGGTACTTGTGGGCAGAGCTTCAATATGTGGATTATGAAGTTTTCTCCATCAAATACATAAAAAAGGAGGAATCAATCTCCCACTGCCACCCAGACATACACACTTAGGACATTACAATAAAATGAGAACAATGAAGCACAAATGAATTATCATACTTCCAATGTCTCATATTTAAGAAGCTGTAGGGATGTGATGAAGAGTGACGCTTAAGGGAGTAATCTTTTAAATTCTATATAAGAATTTAAAGTTGGAGGGATGTTTCATTAGATAAGTTACCACAAATGTTAAGAAATGGTTTGCTGTCCAGCTGTAATTTATCTTACTATCAGCTTAACACAGTTTTTTTCCCCTTTGGGTGGGGGGAAGCCATAGAAATTGCATCTTCCAGGCATGGGTAGTGATGGAGCAAACCATTCTTAAACCAGGAGCTGCTCCCCCTTGGACCAACTTTGCTTGAACCTGTAGTCACCCAATTATCTTAGAACCAATGACGAACTGGATGAAAATTGGTAATATAGTGAGTTTTGACCTATACACATATGAAAAAGTGATTCTTTGGAGAAACCCAGCCTTAAATATTGTGGGGCAAAAATGAATTTGGCCAGCATGGATCAAATGTGAAGCACAGTCCACTAGAAACTTGAACATTAATATTGTTTACAGATTTAGTCGCTAAATTTGGACATCAATCCCAAATAAGAAGCAAACACTAGAAGCTCATGAATTTGCTAAAGATGGAATTTGGACCATAGTATCATAAAATAGAGTTGGAAGGGGCCTATAAGGCCATTGAATCCAACTCCCTGCTCAAAGCAGGAATCCACCTTAAAGTATACCTGACAGATGACTATCCAGCTGCATCCTGGAGGCCTCTAGTGTGGGAGAGCCCACCACCTCCCTAGGTAATTGTTTCCATAGTTGTACTGCTCTTAACAGTCAGGAATTTTTTCCTGATGTCCAGCCAGAATCTGGCTTTCTGTAACTTGAGCCCATTATTCCATGTCCTGCACTCTGGGATTATTGAGAAGAGATCCTGGCCCTCCTCTATGTGACAGCCTTTCAAGTACTTGAAGAGTGCTATCATGTCTCCCCTCAGTCTTCTCTTCTCAAGTCTAAACATGGCCAGTTCTTACAGCCTCTCCTCATAGGGCTTTGTTTCCAGAACCCTGATCATCCTCACTGCTCTCCTCTGAACCCCCTTCAGCTTGTCTGCATCCTTTTGGAAGTGGACGCAATACTCAAGATGAGGCCTAACCAGTGCCGAATAGAGGGGAACCAGTACTTTGCACGATTTGGAAGCTATACTTCTGTTAATGCAGCCCAAAATAGCATTTGCTTTTTTGCAGCCACATCACACTGTTGGCTTATATTCAGCTTGTGATCTACAAAAATTCCAAGATCCTTCTCGCTTGTAGTACTGCTGAGAAAAGTATCCCCCATCTTGTAACTGTGCATTTGGTTTCTTTTTCTTAGGTGTAGTAGGACTTGGCATTTATCCCTATTAAATTGCATCCTGTTGTTTTCAGCCTAGTGCTCCAGCCTATCAAGATCACTTTGAAGTTTGTTTCTGTCTTCCAGGGTATTAGCTATCCCAGCCAATGTTGTGTCGTCTGCAAACTTGATAAGCATTCCCTGCACCTCCTCATCCAAATCATTAATAAAAATGTTGAAAAGCACTGGGTCCAGGACTGAGCCCTATGGTACCCCACTTGTTACCTCCCCCCAGTTTGAGAAGATACCATTGATAAGCACTTATTGAGTCCGATTCTGTAGCTAACTGTGGATCCACCTAATAGTTGTTCCATCTAGCCCACTTTTAGCTAGTTTGCTGATCAGAATGTCTTGGAGTACTTTGTCACCCCACTCTTGCGAAGTCAGATATCCCACCACTGGCTGAGGTTCTAAAAATCAGAAGACCTGCAATGTTCTTAGTATAGCCAACTAAATAAAACTTATACTTACACACCAAGTGGAATGCGGAGTCTAGCATATAAATCTTCAAAAACAAATGGAAGCATCTCTTTCCTCAATTTCTTTCTCCTGTTTAACTTTGTGACTGTGATTAGTCAACAAAAGACATTGATTAAACTCCTGAAACATTTTCTAAAACAAGGGTAGATGCAATAAACCAGAGCCACAGTGATGCATATGTAATGTAATTGCCTTCTGGTAACATCTTTCTGCTATGATGTTAGAAACGTACCAGGTTATGCAATTCTAATTCTGGCAGATATTCATTTTAAGCAAGTTATTCCAGGATAAATTCTGGGAAACTGGACATCTTTGAAACCTCAATGTAGTCTTACCATTGACGTAAGAGTGCAGCAGGTATTGCTGGCCTGTAAGTCAATAATTCAAACAGACTTGCATGACCTGAGAGGATAATGTAAAGTGGGCACTCAGGCACCTTCCCCTCCCACCCCAAAATTAGAGGTAATATCTTGAGGCATATGACGATTTATCATTAGGGGACTAAAATGGTATCATACAACCCTCCATCTTCCCCCCTTCTTTCATTTCTTTATCTAATTTGTTCTTTTGTTTTGTGCTGTGTTATAATTTTAGGATTTGAGGGGCAGGGAGAGAGTTGGGGGGAGGTTAAAAAGGACAAAGTACCATAACGATTCATTTTTTAAATCTCTGTCTCTCTCTCTCTCCATTACAGAACTACATGTATCTCTGGACTTACAGTTTTATTTGTACTGCCATACCAATGCACATAAAATAACATTATAGTATCAAAGCTCCACAGTTTAAAAAGTAAATAAACTTCACATTTATTTGTATGGTTTATTAATAGTCTCCAACTCGCATTTATATTAACAAGCAAGAGAGCTTTTCATTGTTTACCTACCAGTGCATAGCCAATTTCAAGAGAGAAACTGGAAACTAGTAAAGCAGCTCCTGCCACAAACATGGGCTGCAGAGATCACAATGATACACCTCAAGTGAATCCAATTGTACTTAGAAAAGGCACAGTTTAAACGGTAAAACATAACAAAAGGGAAACTTCTGAGTTTCCACTTTTACAGTGTACTTATTTTCTCTCTCTCTTTTTTTTACAGCGTGTTAAAATGAATCAAATATTTATGTGCTGCTTGTTAGATAGTCCACATGTTGGATTTACAGCGTAGGACTATAATGTATGAGTAGCTACATTATAATATAACTCAGGGAGTATTTGTATTGCAGAAAAGGCTATGAAATGTATGGACCAGTTTTATCAACATATCAAAGCATACAAATTCCAATTCCAATAAAATATTACAAATCATAATGTAAACGGTTAAATTATATAGGCCTTCTTTTCAAAGATCCAAATGCTGCAATGAAAATAAAACACACACATATAAAATGTAACAAAACATAAATTACATTTCAAAGTCTGTACATGATTCATCTCACACACAAAAAAAGCATTAAACATACACACATATTCTGTACAATATTGCTTATTTTTGGTCTTAAAAGATCTACAATCACTAAAAAAAATTTTTTTTAAAAAAAGAAGGCTGGGTGTGTATTTTTCTAGCACCATGTTATCTAAAAGCAAGTAAGTTTGGCGATCACAATGAAATGTGCTAATGCATTTATGAGCCCTTTATCAAAATTTGACCATGAACAAACAAAAGAGGTTGGCTTGTTAAGTTAGTGCATAGCCTACCCTGTCAGGCCTTTTGGGTAGAAAATATTTATTTCCTGCTAAAACATCTGTCAAACTTTCATCCATTCACAAAAGAAATTAACTGATTTGTGCAGGAAAATGTTGTAATGCTCAGTTACTGAAATGCATAAATGTCTATCTGCTTTCTAACCTGAACTTCAGCTGTATTTCTAATTTAGAACAACATTCTTACCTGTACCGTACGCATATCTGAATAAAACCCTTGCAAATCTATTGAATCAGTGAGATAAACAGGATGTGCATTACACATTGGGCATCTCTTCACATGCAGAACAACCCCGTGTGTTATTGTAGTTCAGCTCTTTCTCTGGTTACTGATTTAACCAGAATTCATTAAAAAAATTACAATCAGAGTTCAAGATATACATGATGTGCAATGCATTTCCACTATATGTTGCACAGCAACAGTATATTATAAAAGCAACCTCCCTGTAAGGACAGCAATCAACCCTAGATTTTAAAACAGCAATTTCATATCTTCACGTTTGCAAATATCTGCTGGAAAGAAAAGTCGACAAACATGTGGTTTCAGATTAGTAGTTGTGTGTAAGAGTCTGAAGAAAAACATTGATTATACAAAGTCAGAAGGACTCTATTCTCCAGCATACTGAAGAAATGTCCAGTTTTGTCTTTGCGATAAGGCAACATGCTAGGCTTCTGACTGAAAGTCTGCCTCATCCATCTGAAGAGTGTCATTATCACCCAATAATTCTGTTTCAGGCACTGAGCCTTCCTCTTCTTCCTCTTCCTGGACCAGACTCTGAACAACATCTTCCGTCACATTATGTACATCCTCTGTCCCTTCGGACAGCAGAGCAGCCCTGTCAGCCACAGAGGCATTGGAGGGGGCTGTTGTGACGTATCCCGTACTTGTGGAACCACTCCCACTGTGATGAGACCCTGGTTTCGCAATTATCTGAGGAGCCATCTGCTGAGGAGCCATTTGCATTGGGATTTGGACAGGGTAAAAATTGGGCAAATAGGCCCCATAGGCTGGCATTGGTTGGTAACCATTGACAGGAATGTAGAGCTGAGGAGGTGGGACCATTGGTCTTATCTGTCCTTTCATTGGTATGAACTGTGGCTGAGGGAAAGCTTGCGTTTTCTGCTTTGGCCCAACATATCTCGTGTTGCTGACATTACTAACAGGGCTTGTGCTGAGGGAACTGGTTTGTGTGGTGTTGCTTGCGCCAGAAGTTTGTGCAGAGCTGTTGTAATTTGACAGGTTTCCCCACGTTCTCAACCTGTTGTGGATGTCTTTAAATCTGGGTCTTCTATTGGGAAATTCATTCCAACATTCTAACATCAATGAGTACATCCATGCGGGGCAGTCATCAGGACATGGCAGAACCTGCCGATTTCTTATCATCTCAATGACATCTTGGTTGGAATAGCCACAGTAAGGCTGCAAGCCATAGCTGAAGATCTCCCACAACACCACTCCATATGACCAGATGTCTGAATCGATGGAAAACTTGCCATACATGATCGCCTCGGGAGACATCCATCGTATAGGGAGTGGATTATTGCTCATGAGTTTATAGTAGTCAGCAGAATAAACTTCCCTGAAAAGACCTAAATCAGATATTCTCATGCTGAGTTTGTCAAACACCAGTACATTTCTCGTGGCCAAGTCTTTGTGGACAACATGGTGGCTTGAGAGGTATTCCATTCCTGCTGCTATCTGAGTCACAATATGAAAGAAATCTGCTGGCTCCAATGTAGACTTCACTGTCTTGTCATCATCGGTGCTGCCAACATCGGAGTGAGGAGATCTCATAACTAAAAACTCATGGAGATCACCATGGGAACAATAGCTAAAAATCATACTAATGGGCTGCTCTTTGGTCACTATTCCCAGTAAGCAAACTATATTTGGGTGCTGTAGCCTCGACCTCATCATTGCTTCATGTTTAAATTCTTCTCGGAGACTTAGGTCTGCTTTATCTTTGAGTGTTTTGATGGCCACTGTTTGTGTTTGCTCCCCTGGAGTTGTACCAAACAGGTGACCCTTATAAACTTTTCCAAACTTTTCTTCACCTAGCTCCTCCATAAATCTCACAGTGGAGAGACTGATCTCTTTTAGTTTAGTCTGAAAGTAAAGAGACAAAATGTCTTAATTGTTGCAAATTAACAGAAAGCATGACAAATTTCTTAGAAAGTCCCCCCCAAGAAAAAAGCTTTGAATCCAAGTGCAGTCTCAACTTATGTTGATTTGTTTTCAGCCAAGTCTCTTAAAAAAAAACAAAAACCAACCCTCAAATAAGTAACTAAATAATTCAAATCGGAGTATTTCAATGCAGCAAGGATAATAGATAATCATTATTTTCATAAACATATGGCTACCATGGAAGCGACAGCAGCAGTTTTCCTGCAACCGAAAAAGGTTGGACTAGATGACTTTTGAGGACCATTCCAACTCTATGATTTTGAAGACCATCACCTTCTCATGTTAAAAACAAACCAAACTGATATTCTTCTTCCACAAAATGGCCATTATACTTACCGTGGTAGTCACAAGCACTGGTGTCTGAAGTCATAAGTTTTATAGGACATCAAAGCATTTATTGATTGATTTGATTTGTACCCTGTCTTTCTAAAAAAAGGCACTTAAGGTGGCTGGTGAGATGGCGTAATGAACATGGGTGTGTACATAACCCAAGTCAAAATTAAAGGCTTCGGTTACATTCCATATTAAAGCAGCTCAAATTTGCATAGTTCCTTTCATAAGGCTTTCACTGCGTTGGTATTTTTCTGCACCTGGGCTTTAGGTCAAGCAAGTGAGAAAGCAATAAATGGCAGGAACAGACTGGAAGACTTTGATAGAGGCAATAGATTTCAGTCTGAACATCTAGTAACTGAAGACTTTAAAATCACTGGCTGTATTGAATAAACAGTGTGTGTGTGTGTGTGTGTGTGTGTTTAAATAATACCTGTTTATGCTGATTAATAAGAGGCATTTCCATGTCCTGGCTAGGAGATGCCATCAGCTGCCGACGCTGTGGAGTAGTAGCAGATGCCTTCTGCTTGTTTCTGCACATGCACACCAAGAAGAAAAGGCAGGCAATAACCAAAGGAATGGCAATGCTGGGAACTAGGATGTAGAGGATCCCCATTTTGCTGTTGTCCCGTGGACCTGTTTAGAATAAAATATTCCATGTTTTCAGATGGAGTTTTAAACATTCAAAATGTCAACACAAAATACAGCTAGCATTAAGAGATTCAACTTAAGTTTGCATGCACACACTCGCAGGGAAACAGAACGGGAGAAGAAAAAATGCACTAATCACCTATTTCATATTCCCAAGACTAAATGGTGAAGATGGTTCAAAAGGGTTTATATTTTTTTAAGAAGTACAAGAAGTTTGTACTTTTTTAAAAAATAAAAAAGATCCAACCAGTTTGTGGTCTAGATATTACCCAGCCATATATACATAAACCCCTTTCTTCTTTACTTGGGGATTTGGAATGAGTTTGCTTATGACAGGGCTGGGCAACCTCTGGAGGTCTGGGGGGCATTTTTGACCCCAGGACCCCCAGTGCAGGCTGCAATATGCAGAGTGGACTAATAGTCAACTCAACGCTGATCCCAATAAACGCTATGGTTATGATTATGTTGTGTGGGGAGTACCCCCTAGATAAACGATTGTCGAGTTGATTATTACACGATTATTATAACACAATAGTTGAGTTGACTATCGTGCTGTCCGAATGCAGCCAGTGATTGCTATTACACACTAAATCCCAACAAAATTTAAGGTTTGAGATATACTTATGATATTAAGTGACCCTAATTAAAAAGACAAAGTGTAAAAAACACTCCCTAGGAAAACTAAATAAAATTCACAGAAAACCAACTAATATATCTATTTAGCAAAGTCATTTGTTAGAGTCCTTCTTGGACTGAACCATGTTTAGTTTAGCTTAATATTTATATCCTGCTTTAATGGGGGGGGGGGATTCAAAGCAGTTCATAGGAAAACCGGGGAAATACCACACAACAAAAAATAAAAGCAAAGTAAAAAACAACAACATGTCAATGACAATAAATTAGCAGCCATTAAACTATGAATAAGCAATAGCACACCAGGATGAGGATTTATTTAAAAAATAACATTACCCCATTCCCACCTGAGGGAAGACCATTCAGGAAGACCTCACATATTGCTGTAAAGCTCATCCCTTTATGACAATTTATTTTGGGTAAAAAATGTATATTATTGGTACTTGTTTGAGGTGGGCACCAAATTTCCACTTATACAAGACATTTGTAAGATGAAATTTAGAATATATGCACAAACATAACATTCTGCACACCACACAAATAATATTTTTAAGGACAATCATGGTGCAAACTAAAAACCATGCCCTGGTTTGGACATAATGCTAAATCAGACTTCCTCAGCCTAGTGTCCTCCACTTGTTTTGGACTACAACCCCCAGAAATCGTCATCATTAGCCATACTGGCTGGAGTTGATAGTAGTTGAAGTCCAAACCATGTGAAGGGCAGGCACCGGGTTGAAGAATGCTGCATTAAACCATAGTCTAACACTGCAGAAAGGTGTCTCCCCTCTTCTGGGGCAATCACAACGAAAGGATTGAAGCATCCACTTGCTGAATTAAGCTTACTGGAATTTCACATTAAGCCCGAACCAGGAGCTCTGATTAGCTTAAACTTGTCAGGGCTGAGCCCTGGAGAGTCAGGAGCCTGGAAGCGAGAGCCAGAAATGAAGAGCAATCAGGATCTGAGGAGACCAGAGAACAAACCAGGAGTTGGGACTGAAGAGCAGTCAGGATCAGAGGACTAATGAGGACACAGCACCAGAGAATGCCAGAGAACTGACAGTAAAAACAGAAATACAGGACACAGTAGAACTTAGGTAGACCTTGTTGCCTGAGCAAGTCTCAGCTGGAAAAGTGAATCCTTTATACTTCTTCCTGCCCAGGAGACACCAATAGCTAGCTTGGGTGGAACTAGGTGTTTCTTGAGAAGTTGCAACTACATGGTTCACCAAATGGGGCAATGGTCAGCCATTCCAAACAAAACTATTGCCTTTTTAAACAAGCCAAATCATAAACCAGTTTGATCCTGACTTGTCCCAATAAACCAGGCTTGTCCAAACTGGTGCCCTCCGGTTGTTTTGGAAATCATCTCCAATCAGCACCAGACAGCATGGCCAATGGTCAGGAAAACTGAGAGTTGTAGTCCAAAATAACTGGAGGGCACCAAGATAGGGAAGGTACAAATAAACCATAGTTTAACCGAACCACAATTTGTACTTGTCAGATGTAACAATAATGGTTAGGTTAAAAGGAGTAGTGGATGCTTCCAACTGCCTCACCCCCACACTGGAGGAGCAAAGGGGAGGGGGCAATGTGTGAGCCCAAAGCTTGCTCAGGCTCATGCCTGCAGTACTAAACTATGGTTTACATTACATCTGGACTGGGACAGTATCTACATAGACTCAATTTTTGAAAGGAAGGCCCACAAGGAAGGCTCAGCAACTTCTATCTCTTTCTTCCTCTTGTCAGTTTAGAACCCATTACAGACTCAAGGTGTCAAGCAAATTTAAAAACCTAAAAATCCAATTAATACACACAGAATATGCTGCTGTTGTGCTAGATAGCAGAGTGCCAAAGCATGTTCATCCATACCATGTATAAATAAACAGAGCAAAACAGGAGGCTGCGTCCTGTTATTTCAGTGTCAGGGAGTTGTAAATCAAGCCTCATTCATATTTCTTCTCTCCCGGGAACCTTACATGTCTCATAGTTCTGTTTATTCCCTGTCCCACTTTTTATCTTGGTATCTGTGTCCCTGGATTAGAATGTGCTACTTAGATGAAACAACCATTAGCAGCAAGGTTACAATTGGGAAGGCTGAACAACTGTTTTCTTGACTCTGAGAAACTCATTAGGCAAACTTGCTGTCCCACACTGCAAACTTGCATGATTTCTCCAGTGCTTGGCCTGACTTTCCCCCAACCAAAGGACAACAGCAACAATCCAGATCACTGGCTTCATGCACCTAAATCCCAGTGGCTTCAGTGTCCATGAATAAAAAATGCATTAATAGGAAATAACATTCTCGATTCAGTTCAGTTAGAAAAGTATAATAAAAAAGGCACTTAAGAGTGATTCACTTTATAGCCATTTTTACTACAAACACTCTAGAAGCAGGAAATAAAATAATACATACTACAAGAAGGTACTTCACACAGTTCCATGCGTACGTTTTTGTTTTGAGTAAAACACCAGGGACCTTCCATCTGGCTTCCAGGATTGCGACAGTATGCATGGCCCCCTCCAAGCTCTGGAAACTCTGCGCTTGCAAAGTCATGGGGATGAGGCTGTTGAGAGTCCCAATACTGACAATTGTGCCCAGACTTTGTGACACTGACAGTCCCTCTATAATCGACTCCAGAGTCATTGTAACATTGGTGATCTGCAAGAAGTGATTTGACAACAGATAACGTGGTTAATAGGACGCTATCCTCCAGTCTCCCTCAAAAAATACTTTCCTATGCCTCGTAAATCTAACATTTGGCTCACCCATACATGATAGGATGCGCTGTAAAGGCAAATCCAGAGCATGATGCAGTGCAGTACCCTATGTATCAACCATTCTTAACAAACTCATCTGCTTCGACATGATTTAAGCCTCTCTTTTATAGAACACCCATCTGGTTCTATGTAAGATTAACTGTTTGATCCCAAAGTGAAAGATGTGGAAAAGGCCTGAGCTTGCAAAGACAAGCTAGAATAAACCAGCATGTATGAAGTTCCATCAGCTGTATGAATAAGGAAGCAATTCAGAAACCAAATAGATTACTGTGGCAATATCTCAAGGACCACCACTCCCAATATGGAACTACATGGTCCCTGAGATCAGCTTCAGAAGCCCTTCTCTGTGTGCCCCCTCTGAAAGAAGGTTGGGAGGTGTCAGTACAGGAACAGGCCTTTCCTATGATAGCCCCGTGCTTATGGAGCGTTCACCCCAAGGAAGCTCACCCAGAGACGACATTCATCTTTTCAGCAAAAGGCAACAATGTGCTTATTTTCCTGGGTGTTTGGACATGAGTTGTTTATTATTATTATTATTATTATTATTATTATTATTATTATTATCACTTATATACTGCCCCATAGCCGAATCTCTCTGGGCGGTTTACAAAATTAAAAGATTGTACATTAAAAAGACAATATACAAAATGTAAAACCATAAACATAAAACAACTACCATTAAAACACTTTAAAACATTTTAACTGTTAAGCCTGGCCACAATGTCAATCAAAAACCTCAACCTGAGCTGTTAAAATGCCTGGGACAAAAAAAAAGGTTTTGACCTGGCGCCAAAAAGATAACAGTGTTGGCACCAGGCAGGCCTCATCGGGGAGATCATTCCATAATTGAGGGGCCACCACAGAGAAGGCCCTCTCCCTTGCTGCCGTCCTCCGAGCTTCCCTCAGAGTAGGCACCCAGAGGAGGACCTTTGATGCTGAGCATAGTGTATGGGTAGGTTCATGTCGGGAAAGGCTTTCCATCAGGTATTGTGGTCCCAAACCGTGTAAGGCTTTATAGGTTAAAACCAGCACCTTGAATCGGGCTCGGAAACATACAGACAGCCAATGCAAGTGGGCCAGAATTGGTCTTATATGTTCGAACCTTCTGGTCCCTGTTACCAATCTGGCCACTGCATTCTGCACAAGCTGCAGCTTCCGAACAATCTTCAAAGGCAGCACCACATAGAGCGCATTGCAGTAATCTAACTTGGAGGTTACCAGAGCATAGACAACTGAAGTCAGGTTATCCCTGTCCAGATAGGGGCGTAGCTGGGCCACCAGTTGAAGTTGGTAGAAGGCACTCCGTGCCACTGAGGCCACCTGAGCCTCAAGTGACAGAGATGGTTCTAGGAGAATTCCCAAGCCATGAACCTGCTCCTTCAGGGGGAGTGCAACTCCATCCAGAACAGGTTGAACACCCTCCATCCGGTCAGAGGAACCCCCCACTAACACCGTCTCAGTCTTGTCTGGATTGAGTTTCAGTTTATTAGCTCTCATCCAGTCCATTGTCGTAGCCAAGCACCGGTTCAACACATCCACAGCCTCATCTGATGAAGATGAAAAGGAGAAGTAGAGTTGCATGTCATCAGCATACTAATGACAAAGCACTCCAAAACTCCGGATGACCGCACCCAACGGTTTCAGGTAGATGTTGAACAGAATGGGGGACAAAACTGACCCCTGCGGAACCCCATACTGGAGAATCCACGGGGCCGAGCAATGTTCCCCAAGCACCACCTTCTGGAGTCAACCTGTCAAGTAGGAGTGGAACCACTGCAATGCAGTACCTCCCACTCCCAACTCAGCCAGTCGTGCCAGAAGGATACAATGGTTGATGGTATCGAAAGCCGCTGAGAGATCACGGTGAATCAACCGAGTCACACTCCCCCTGTCCCTCTCCCGACATAGGTCATCATACAGGGCGACCAAGGCTGTTTCTGTGCCAAAACCAGGCCTGAAATGGATCCAGATAATCAGTTTCATCCAAGAGTGTCTGGAGCTGGCCAGCAACCACCCGCTCAAGGACCTTGCCCAGGAATGAAACGTTTGCCACCGGCCTAAAGTTATTAAGATTTTCTGGGTCCAGGGAAGCTTTCTTCAAGGGTGGCCTCACCACTGCCTCTTTCAGACTGTCTGGGACCACTCCCTCTCGTAGAGAGGCATTAATCACTTCCCTGGCCCAGCCGGCTGTTTCATCCCTGCTAGCTTTTATAAGCCAAGAGGGGCAAGGATCCAATACAGAGGTGGCTGCACGAACCTGTCCAAGCACCTTGTCCATGTCATTAAGCTGTATCAACTGAAACTCATCCAAGAAAACAGGATAAACCTGTGCTCCGGATTCCTCACTAGATTCACCTGCTATAACACTGGAGTCTAAGTCCTGGCGGATGCCAAAGATTTTATCCTGGAAGTGCCTAGCAAATATATTACAGCGGGCCTCAGATGGTTCTATCATGTCCTTGGGGCCAGCATGTAGAAGCCCCCGGACAACTCTGAAAAGCTCCGTTGGGCGGCAGATTGATGATTTAATAGTGGCAGCAAAGTATTGTTTTTTTGCAGCCCTCACTGCCCCTGAATACAGCTTACCATAAGCACTTACCAGTGTTTCATTGCATCCACTAGGAGTTCGTCTCCATCTGCCCTCAAGATGTCCTATTTAATTTCATCACTCTCAGCTCCAGGGTATACCACGGAGCTGTTCGAGCTCTACATAGGAGAGGACGCTCAGGAGCAATCATGTCAACCGCCCGGGTCATTTCTGCATTCCACAGATCAACCAGGGTTTTGACATGAGAGCCAGCCCTATCAGCCGGAAAACTCCCCAGAGCCCTCTGGAAACCATCCGGATCCATTAGCCTCAGGGGCGGACCATCTTAATGGATCCCCCACCCTTGCAGAGGGGAAAAGCTGCTGTAAGTCTAAACCTCAGCAAGTGGTGATCTGACCATGACAGAGGGGTTGATGTAAAGTCCCCCACTTTCAGATCACCATCTCCATATCCAACGGAAAAAATCAGGTCTAGAGTGTGCCCCACTACATGCGCTGGGACAGTGGCATGTTGGGACAGTCCCATGGTTGTCATGGAAACCATGAAATCCTGAGCCGACTCAGATAAAGTGCCCTCGGCATGAATGTTGACATCCCCCAGAACCAACAGTCTGGGGGACCTCAACAGTGCACCCGAGACCACCTCTGTCAGCTCACCTGGGGAGTCTGTTGAGCAGCGGGGTGGGCGGTACACCAACAGAATCCCTGATCTGTCCCGTTGGCCCAACACAAGGTGCAAACACTCCAGACCAGTAGTCACATGGACAGGGAGGCCCTAGAGGGGGATGGAATTCCTATAGAACACAGCAACCCCCCCTCCCCGGCCCTCAAGTCTACCCTGATGCTGAACCAAGTACCCCGGTGGGCATAACTGGGAGAGACTAACTCCTCCCTGCTCTCCCACCCAGGTCTCGGTAATGCAAGCCAGATCAGCCGCCTCATCCACTATTAGATCATGGATGAGGGAGGTCTTATTTTGCACTGATCTGGCATTTAAAAGCAGCATCCAGAGACCCAAGGGCCTCTGTGGATGTGAGGGGGACCGGAACAAGGCACAGGCATTAACTGTTTGGGCCGTGTTCCCCTGACCTGGCAAGTCCTTCTCACAACGCCGTACCTCCCTCTACCCGTCACTACACCGATTGGGGCCCCCTCAGATCCCCCCACATGGCCCTGTATCCTCCCTCCCAGGCACATAATTACAAGCAGCAGGCAGCAGGCAGCACCCTCTCCTCATTCTAGGCTGTGAGTGGTGGGAGATTTTGTATATTTCTGGATGAACATTTTCCCTATTGTTTCGTTTTTAGATTGTGTTTGTACGGTTTTCATTTTCACTTGTGTTATTGTGCTGATTAAACTTGCAACTTTCTGTCTCCTAAGCCCCGTTCTTTAGTTTAATTCTCTATCTGGTTTCGCAACTTTCTATCTCCCAAGCCCCGTTCTTTAGTTTAATTCTCTATCTGGTTTCGCTTTACTTCCCTAAACATAGAACTGTTCCGATGTCATAATATTTATGTATCCCAGAAAAAACTGCACCAGTTGCACAAGGTGTTGTCCTCCGGCAGACCTGCTGCCTCTCGTGTGTCATTCCATGGGTAGAGAGAATCCCTTTCCAGAGATGTCAGGCCTTCACTTTCCCACCAAGCCTATTCCACGGTGGATTCCTAACACCGCAGCAAGTACTTTCCGACAGCGTAAAGGTTATGCACAGTATCCTGTATACATGGCTTGTTACTGAAAACAATGAAGCTGAAAGCAGTTAGTATGTGCAAGGGCAGCTCTTCCTACCAGGGAGGTCTGGCAGCTGCTCAGGTGCCTGGGGCAGAATCTGCATTCTTCTGGCAAAAACCGTTTACATCATACAGTCAGAGGCTGTAGAAGAGCCATCTGACATCTGCTCTTCTTTTTTCTCACCACCACATGGCAGCCCCTTCCAAGTAGGCCCCAAGCAGTGAAGAAAGAGAAAAAAAGCCAAATGCAGTATGATGTTTTTCTGCACCACAGAAGAATACATGCGAAACCATTACATTGGAATGAAAATTCCATACTGATTTTGAAGGAAGGACTTACAATCCATGACAGGTAAAAGTCTGGCCTCCTGTTCATGGATTTCTCTTGCAAAATCCAAAGCAGCATTGGATTTGGGAATACAATTGTTCATATGTATTTCTCCACGGAAGAAAACAGATCTATCGGCTCACAATCTTTTGTGTTTTTGCTTTCAATCCCTGTAACTTTCCATCATAGACTGGAGAAGGGCAGAAAACAAGGAGGCTAAATAAAGCAGACTTCCCTCAGCTATCTTGCATCTTGTGCCCAATTCAATTCATTCCTTTCAGATGCCTAATTGCTTTCAAAGCTTATTCTTCTTTAAATTTAGACCTGAAAAGCAGAAGCAGGAGCACCCCCCCACACACACACACACACTGCAACACTAGTGAGTCAAACCTCTTGAACATAATAAACACAGGACACATGCTTTATACAGTTCAAAAATCAAGTGTTTTATCAAAACGACAATGAGCTATGCAACACCTTAAAGATTGCCACACTTCTTGTGGCATTAATGGCCATTTGTGGTGGCTAGAGCCCACTTCAGTAGATGCAGAATGCAATGTTCTGTCTGTTATTTTCAGACACAGGACTGAAAGCTCAATGTAGGGTTCAGGGAAGGGTGGGCAACCTTTTTGACCCTGAGGGACATGTGCAGAGATGGGTGAGCAGTCAGGGTCACATACCAGCAGCTGTAGTCAGAGCTGGGGTGGGCGGTGTCTGGAACTAGGGCCGGTATCCCTTCACTCCTTCACACATACTCGGCCAACTGGCATGATATCCAGCCAGCAGCATGAATTAAACAAGACAAGGTGGTTTGGGGCTCGTGAATATTCAAACTGCAGAAGGTGGTCGCTATAGCTTCATCCTGTTCAGGTTCGCATGACATGATATGCCTCAGAAAACACCCACTTGAATATTCATAATGGCGTCTGACACAAGCACCTTGGCATATTTAAGCCATGCTGCCAATCCAGATCATGCAACCTAGACACACACTCGTTCACTCAAACAGCTGTTTGGCAGCCTGGCAGGAATATGATTAACGTGGGGAGGATGGTACATTGGAAGATGCCCCCCCCCCATCACAATCATGCTTCTGCCAGCCCACCAAAGAGATGTTTGGCAGGCTCAGAGGAGCATAATTTACAGTATCACCCCGACCACTGAAAGTGCCAGATGGACTGCCAAGTGGAGGTTCTACCTGGTGCTCCCTGGGGTCAACCATCTGAGCATGGCTTCCAGAGTCCCTGCCAGACGATGCTCTGACGTCCACACTGAAAAGGGCCTATTGCGGAGCCGGCCAGCTCCTTCAAGGAGAAACCCAACAGCAGCCCATAACATGTGGCAGGGGAAGGTAGTTTTGGAGAGGTGGGTAAAACAGTAGTGCAGGGAACTTAATGGAGGCAGCCAGGACACTTGGCAGGCTGCAAGAGAGAGATGCCCTCCAATAAGGGAAATTCTTGATATACAAGAATTTTCTCTTTTCCCCTGAAGCTCCCCAAAAGCCTCTCTACAGGGTTTTGGGGACTTACTGAACATTTGTGAGCTGTGTCTTAGGGGGCTGCAGTGGGAGGGGAACCACCAAAGTCAGGAAACCTAAATAAGAAGTTCAATACCCTCCACCTGATTCCCCAACGCCAGCACTGTAAAACTCAGCCTACAATGTTCGGTGGGTCCTCCCTCACCTCCAACTCTCCAGAGAGGCTTCTTGGAGGTAGAGGGTGCTGCACAGGGGAGGAGGGGAAGGGAAAGGTCTTTTGTGAGAGTTTGCCTTCCACTTGCGCAGCGTTGGATATTGTGTCATATTATCAAATCAATGAACAAGAAGGTCATTTATGATGGCTTTTCCTTCTAAAGATTTTCCTTCCAAATGGCTTTTGTTTATTAAATTGGCTACTATGTCCCACCGATGAGAAACTCCTTGTCTCTTTCAGCATCCTCAAAAATGCACCTATATTGAGATTTTACTAATATGCAAATACACTTCTGGTTACAAGCCATTCCTACCCATACTTATTCAGGAGTAACTCCCACTCTGATGAAGGGGGCTTACCCCCAAATAGGCATGCAGAAGAGTGTGGCTCTGATCTGTTAATTAACTGATTCATCAATTAAAAACTAGATGATTAAATACCTAAAGATAATTATTTGGACGACAGCCAGTTATGAAGGCACTTGTTCTGTTAAAATAAACACAAAGGGGTCGGGGGAAGCAGAAGGATAAAGCAAGACTGATAACTTACATCTGTTGAGCCGCTCTACAGGTATTCCAATTCTTATACAGTTGGCAGCTTCCAAGGTCTCTGGCAATGGCAGCTCCTCACACTTAGGTGGCTGAAGCTGCATCAGGATGAGTGGATTAGACCTCGCAATGTTGTATTCCTGCCTACAGAGGTCATTCTCCAAAACCTCACACTCATCCCGACATAGCTCTCTTGGCTTAGGTGTCCGAGAGCGTTCGTCACACAGGGGGAACACAAAGTGACAGAAAGATGGGATGGCAAACTGGGAACACTGATCAGATAAATGGGTAGATGTGCCAATCATAGTAAATGCAGCTGGAATGAAAAACAAAAACAAACGGCATTACATTATTACATATTACATTACAATTGATTTCATCTATCTGAAAGATCTTCAAAGCAAGCTATCAAACTAGGGGAATTAATAAAAGTAGCCACTCGAGAAGAGAAGAGATGCTACTAAGGCATCCCATGTAGATATTCTGACAACATCATACTCACAAAGCACAACAGTGCATAGCTGTGCTATGCATTCAGACAAACGTAGGCCTCAAGCCTGTATCCAAATAACTTCTGGGATTGATAGTGAGGGCTTAAGAATACAGAATTCTCAGCATTTGAATCAAAATTATGATTTTATGTGTTGTTCAGTAGAAGTGGTGGCAGTTAATCCAGCATAAACACGGTTACTGTTTGTAACAAAGAACTGGTTCATTGATGAGCCAGTACTATTGTGATTGCCAAATGTGTGTCTGACTGCACACACAGGGCAGTGTATACACAGCTGCCCTGGTTCACACAATAGTAGAGCTTGAAAAAGTGTCCTCTTATCACCAATGGATCACAAACATTTTTCCTTAGGAGCAACCAATTATTTTCTCTCTGAGTTTAGAATGTATTTAGCCAACTGAACGTGCAGGCCTGGAAGTTCTCCCTTTACAGCATTATCCTCAGGCCTCCCTTTCCAACAGCATGGCAACCTGCCATGCTACCATTTACAGGTCTCTGTTATGTGACTCTTGGCCGATTTGGGCTTTGAAAGGAGAGTTTTGGTTCCAAGCGGAGATGCTCAAACCTGTCTGGAAGTCACACCCTGTATTCTGGAAATCTTTCCATCTAATCCCAAATGTGTTGGAGTGAGTTGCATTTACTGTGTCATACAGTAAAGGCACAGTGCCCATGATCCAAGACTTGCTGTTCTATAGTATTACCTCACATGTTTCACAGCTGCATCTTGGCACCAGGAGCAAGTACCAGGACTAAGCCTACGTGAGGTCTGGATCAAAATAATAATAATAATAATAATAATAATAATAATAATAATAATATCACTACTACTATGCTGCATAAAACATATCATATGCATTTTCCACTCCTAAAAAGAATTTAAAAAGCCCAACCCCCTCACAGACAAAAAGTACAATTCTTGGGAGGGGGTGGAATTATTAATACAATGTTAAGGATAAATGATTATTAATAAGCACAGTTGTATTGTTCATCTTAATATGTGCATCATAGTAACAGAGCTGACCTCCTTCCCACTTTCTGGTGACTGCGGCCTACATATTGATATTTATAACTTGTATTTCTTTGAACGTTTAAAAGCTATGTATCACAGGTTTCATGGATGAATCAAGCCACAAATATAGGTATATTCCCACATTTCCAATCATTATATAGCTTTGAGCTAGCTATAAAACTGCATGTGCTGCCAACACAAATTGTTAACAAACAAGGAAATAATGAAATTACTCAGTGTGCCGACAAATCATCACCATCCCCTTCTTAACGCACTGGGCTTTGTTTCCCATAGTTACAGTTCAGTACATGTTCATTATGGTTGTAAAACATTTTTCAGTGATTTTCATTTATTTGGATTTTTACACTAGGCAAGAGAAGATTATTTCATAGAATCATAGAATAGTAGTGTTGGAAACGGCCTATAAGGCCATCGAATCCAACCTTCTGCTCCTTAAAGCATACCTGATAGATGGCTGTCCAGCTGCCTCTTGAATTCCAATAGGGTGGGAGAGCCCACAAGCTCCCTAGGTAATTGGTTCCATTGTCATACTGCTCTAATAGTCAGGAAGGTTTTCCTGATGTCTAGCCAAAATCTGGTTTCCTGTAACTTGAGCCCATTATGCCATGTGCTGCACTCTGGGATAATCAAGAAGAGATCCTGGCCCTCCTCCGTGTGACATCCTTTCCAGTACTTGAAGAGTGTTATAATGTCTCCTCTCAGTTTTCTCTTCTCAAGGCTAAACATGCCCAGTTCTTTCAGTCTCTCCTCATAGAGTTTTGTTTCCAGACCCCTGATCATCCTTGTTGCCGTCCTCTGAACACACTCCAGTTTGTCTGCAACCTTCTTCAAGTGTGGCACCCAGAACTGGACACAATTCTCAAGATGAGACCTAACCAGTGCCAAATAGAGGGGAACCAGTACTTCACGCGATTTGGAAACTATACTTTTATTAATGTAGCCCAAAATAGCATTTGCTTTTTTTCCAGCTACATTACATTGTTGGCTCATATTCAGCTTGTGATCTACAAAAATTCCAAGATCCTTTTCACTTGTTGTATTGCTGAGCCAAGTATCCCCCATCTTGTAACTGTGCATTTGGTTTCTTTTTCCTAGGTATAGAACTTGGCATTTATCCTTAATAAATTTCATTCTGTTGTTTTCAGCCCAGTGTTCCAGCCTATCACGATCACTTTGAAGTTTGTTTCTGTCTTCCAGGGTATTAGCTATCCCAGCCAATGTTGTGTTGTCTGCAAATTTGATAAGCATTCCCTGCACCTCCTCCTCCAAATCATTAATAAAAAGATTGAAGAGCACTGGGCCCAGGACTGAGTCCTGCAGTACCCTGCTCATTACCTCCTCCCAGTTGGAGAAGGTACGAACACTTAGCATACTGTCAAGTTTAAATTAGTTATCAGCCCTTACCAAAAACACAAGAGATTTTTCACCCAAGCATGTAGAGAAGGTGCACTTATGTAAATTCACATATATAGAAGCATGCATCCTCTGTTTGCACAGGCACAAGCACCCCTTCAGGGAAAGCTGTATATCTCACCCCTTCACCCAAGCAAAGCAGAATGCGCTTCACTTGGGTACCTTGAGCAGTAATATCTCTCTGTCTCTCTGGGGCTAGGGATTGTTTGATGAGTAACAAGCCAGTTTGGACTACATAGCTGTTCCCCTGTTAGCCATCCTATTGACTCAGCTACAACATGCTCTTATTCTGTTAAATAGCCCTCAAAGGACCCTCTTATCAAGTGGGATGTCTCGTTGTACAATGGAAATCTTCCATGCTTGTTTTTTCTCCCACCCTATCTTGTTGACACAGCTATGCTTTCATTTGATCTGGGCTGCTGGTACAAAATGCTCCTTTCTTGCCCTGCAAATCTCCCTCCATTCCCTCTAGCTCTTATTTTGCTAGCTCACATCACATTGGAGTTTGTTTTAAAAGGGGCAACGTGCTCAAGTCAACAGTAAAAAAGAATGGACAGCAACACAGTTTCCAAGGCTCAAACCAGATGTGATGGTGGTAAATCAGTGTGCTTAGACCAGCCTTCCCCAACCTGGTGTCCTCCATATATTGGACTACACCTCCCAGCATCTCCAGTCATCATGCCCAATGGAATCTTGAGAGCACTGGACTGGGGAAGGCTAATTAAGACACATAACTGCCACAATAATGCAGAAAGTGGATTCTGTCCAATTTGTCAGGTCAGGAATGCAGAACCTTCCCCCCCCCACCCCCCACCCCCACACACCTGTGGCATAACACCCCACAGTCCCTCTTCCTGGCCACTATCCTCCCAGCTTCATAACTGATACCAGCTTTGAAGGCAGACTGAAGCAGAAGCACCTAGGAAGCCATGCTAGCTTTCAACTCTGAAACCCGGAAAGCCCTGGCTGAGCAGCGAACCCGTCATTGGTTTCCAGAACAGTAGATCCACTTTCTCTCACCACACAAGTCAACAGAGTCACCAATGGAGTATTCAGCCAACCATCTTCTATGCAGAAAAGCAAAGGGTTTGAGATCAGAAGACCACTGATGGAGAGTGGGCTATACCTGCAGGATTACAATGGTTTCAAATGCCCAATGATTGCTTCTCATGGGTGGGCAGGCATGTTACAAATAGCTGAGTAACTGAACAGAACAATTCCCAAGAATGCTGAATGGAAGTATGGCGAAGGGTTTGCAGTTAGGGTTTAGTTGCATCAGAATTCGTCATTCTGCCCTTTTCTGTTTGCAACAGCCATGGCCATGTTAAATGAAAAGCACAAGCACATCAGAAGGAGCCTGATGTTTGCTGATGATTTCAGTCATCTGCACTAAAGAGTATAATGAATTACCAAAGTCACTTTAATCAATGGCAAAGCATCCTTGAGCAAGCTAGCCTTAAAAAGAATGCAGATAACAACAAGGCCAAGATAAGCAAAGATAGTGGAGCCATTACAAAAGAAATCATTGGAAAGGAGCATAAAATAGTGAAGGAATGTTAATATTGGGGATAAACGCTTGCTAGAGAATTTAACTCCTTGGCAACGCTGGATCAAATTTTCTTGGTTCAGGAAGAGGAAAATCAACTCAAGGAATTATCTGGCATTAAGCACTGGGACTAACCGTCTCCACACGAGCAGTCTCAGTCCATTCTTGACCACACACATTTGTTCATGTGATCACATATGTATGTATGAGAAGATTGAGGGGAGACATGATAGCACGCTTCAAGTATGTGAAAGGTTGTCACACAGAGGAGGGCCAGGATCTCTTCTCAATCATCCCAGAGTGCAGGACACGGAATAATGGGCTCAAGTTACAGGAAGCCAGATTCCAATTGGACAACAGGGAAAACTTCCTGGCTGTTAGAGCAGTACCACAATGGAACCAATTACCTAGGGAGGTTGTGGGCTCCCCCACCCTAGAGGCATTCAAGATGCAGCTGGACAGCCACCTGCCAGGTATGCTTTAAGGTGGATTCTTGCATTGAGCGGGGGGGTTGAACTCGATGGCCTTATAGGCCCCCCTTCCAAGTCTACTATTCTATGATTTGCAATGCACTGGCATAGCACCAAGCAATTCCTGCAAGACTGTGGTTTGTCCAGCCACTACAATCATGACATTGCTACTGGCTACTGGCTGTACCCACATTGCTACTGGCTGTACCCACATACAGCTCATGCAAATGTGAACCCATCTTGATCTGAACCAACCCTAGAGATAGTTAAACTAAAAAGGGCGATACATTTGTTCTACAATAAGTCTCTTGGCCAGCTGCTAAATAAGTAATACTTCCTGTAGCAGAAATGTAGATGTCAAGACAGCTGAAGAGATAAGATATTTGAGTGAAAGGCATTATGGAGATAGTCTCTTGCTTTGTACAACTGATAATTATGATTGCATTAGACTGAGGATTACTGACATGAGAGGAAGTGCCCAAAGATAAGCATGCTGTGGAGACGGCACTGGCAGAGGGGGTTTTAATGGGCAGAATCCAATGGGACGCTTATGTCTCTGCTGATTCCTTTATGCCCCACCAATTCCCATCTGCAAGTGGGACCCACTGCCGGGGCAACCAGAAATAAGCGAGAATTACTGACAGCACAGCTTCATTTTGGACACCCCACCCCTTGGAAAAAAGAAAAATGAGGCTCTGTAAGTCAGTGGTAGAGCACCTTGTTTGCATACAAAAGGTCCCAGTTTCAATCCCTGGCTTTTCCAGGTAGGGCAAGGAAAGAATCCTGTCTAAAAACCTGGAGTGCTGCTGCCAGTCAGTGTTGGCAATACTGGGATATATGGACAATGGAGTGACTCAGTACAAGGCAACTTTATATGTTCCTAACTACTACTATTGCCAGGGATTTAAGAGGTTCACTGCTCAATAAAAACCAACTTATATTTTGGTCTTCCAGTTAGAGCTGCGGGGTACAGAAATGAACCCAGTCCCCAGCAGCTGTTTGAACTTGTTAGCATAATGGCTGTAATATGATATTTATATGTATACACATCACAGAGTAAGCAGGACAGGATGTCTACTGTACATTTTTGTCACTGATTACCTAGAAATATTACAATGTAGCTCATTCCAAGGCTGACTTCCCTAAAACACTTGCTCTAGATTTGGCCATGGCTCCTCTCGGTAGTGCAGGAGCCATTGGCACTTTCTTGGGTTGCTGTGATGCCAACATCAGTCCGAAGAGAAGTACAATACAGATGAACTATATAGGCTGGCTGGGCTTAAAGAAGCCAAGTCATACATCATTGGGCACAAAGTTCTGGGCTGGAGAAAGGCACAGAAAGTTTCAACCCTGAGTAAGGAAGTGGCCAGACAGGAACAAAAGAAAAGACAACATGAATGTGTGTCTTGGAACATATTTGTTTCACAAAAAGGAGATATGTTAGAGCTGCTTCAGACTTTACACTGGAGAGTTTTAATACCAAAATGCATTTGAAGTGATCTCGTCAAATAAATTTCTGACATGGACAGTAGGTGTCACTACTTTCCATTCCCATAGTTACATACTTACTGGGCTTTAACTTAAATGCAAATTAACAGATGCAAACTAAGATTGTTTTTATTAAAAAATAATAAAACTGCTTTTTCCTAGTACAAAATTTCTCCCCTTCTAGTTGTCCCCTTCTAGTTTTGCCATCTTAAGTTTGTCATGCCTGACACTGAACACAGTTTAGAGTGAACTATTAACCAGAAGGATGGAAGAGAACTTTATTACTTTCAAACAATGTAAAATAAATGTTTCAATCCTAAAAAGTGCCCTACAGTGCATACCACCAGGACTGCAGTACCCAAAGAGCCTTTTCTACAGGGGCAAGTAGACCACAAGGGCATGCAGTCGGAGCGTTCACTCAGGTTTTTACTGCTGCACATCCCACAAAACAACAAGGAAAGTAATTTTAGGGCACAATTGTAAGCATGTTTTGACAGGAAAAAAGTCCAATGGCTGGCTGTAGAATGCTGGGATTTGTAGGACTTTTTTTCTGTCTAAACATGCATAAGATTGTACTCTTGCAGTTTTAAAAGCTGCTTGCCTCTTCAGTAGTGGAAACTCTAATGGAAAGACCGAAAGCCTTGGTTGGATCT
Source organism: Anniella stebbinsi (assembly GCA_029215795.1). NCBI lineage: Eukaryota > Metazoa > Chordata > Lepidosauria > Squamata > Anniellidae > Anniella > Anniella stebbinsi. The sequence goes on along the minus strand of JARDYH010000002.1, from coordinate 71,213,860 downwards.
TCAGTTCCTTTACACACATATAAATGGCTCCTTTGGAATACTGCACGCATGTCTTTGTGTACAAGCTTGATCACACTTTGTTGCAGAACTTGGCTAATGTTTACAAACTCGTTTCTCTATGTGGAGCAATTTCTCTAGATTGTTCCTTACATGCCCCGATAACTATATACACTGTATCACTGAGCCCTACTTGTGTACTCAGCGTTCTCTGATGTGTAACTACTTATCAACAGCTTTTAATTAAGCATAGGGAGGTGAAAAGAGAATAATGCATTGCTGAGACTGAACTTAATAGTTTAATTGTCACTAAGAAAATAAGAAGTGCTATGCTGGATTGACCAAGGGTCCATCTAGTCGAGCGTTCTGTACACACAGTGGCCAATCAGCTGTCGGCCAGGAACCCACAAGCAGGACGAGTGCAACAGCACCCTCCTGCCCATGTTCCCCAGCAACTGGTGCATATAGGCTTACTGCTTCTCATACTGGAGATAGCACATAGCCATCAGGGCTAGCAGCCATTGATAGCCTTCCCCTCCAGGAATTTATCCACCCCCCTTTTAAAGGCATCCAAATTGGTGGCCATCACTACATCTTGTGGTAGTGAATTCCATAGTTTAACTTTACTCTGTGTGAATCAGTCCTTCCTTTTATCTGTCCTGAATCTCCCACCAATCAGATTCATGGGATGACCCCACTGGATTCTAGTATTATGAGAAAAGGTAAAAAAATGTCTCCCTCTCCACTAAATGTTAGGATGCTGAACTGGATATTTAGTGTCCTAGGTTTAGAAGGCCCCTAGACCAAACTGGACTGCAAGGATCAACTTTCATGTGAATGTGAGTCTTTTCTTTTTTAGCACTCCCTTTCACTTTCAGCTCTCTTTTCTTCCTGTGCAACCTTTACCTATGAATAGAAAACGGAGCTCACATTAAAATCTAATTAAGTTATAATCACTAAGGTAAGAAGTCAGATAACCCTATACAAAATGAACTTTTATTCTAGCACTCACGTGGATTTTTTGTGTAGCTGTAATTACTCAGAAAGCTCCTCCAACAGCAGTAGTAGGGCTGTACCATTCAGCCTTTAGAGCTGTCAGAATCTCTCTACCCAGAGAAAGGGATTGCAAACCTTGTTCTTAAATGTCACTGCACATATGGCATTAGTAAAATAAGAATTTAGAGTGAAGCCTAGAGTCAGTAGTAAAAGACCTGACCATATCGCCTAGGAGGTGAAATATCCACCAGGTCAGATCTTTCAGTTATACCTGAAGGCCAGATGGGAGTATATAAATATATGGTGCTTTTCTTTACTACTACATACAACTCCACTTTTACTTAGTTCCTTTTATTTTTATTGGACTTTCCAGCCACATTACTTAACAGCCCATATCAGAGCAGCACATGGTCACAGGATAGAGGGCCCAAAAGAACAACAAAGGGAGACCCTTTAGACAACCAGCTCTAACTGTGCTACCATGGAAGTCAGAAAATAATACATCAGGAAGGGACAAGAAGGTAATGAGACTCCACACTCCTTGCCCGCTCTACACACAAAGGGTCATTTCGCATGACACAACAGTCCACCATAGGTTCATTAACTGCCATTATGAATATGCAAGCCCCAGACGAGGGTTGCTGGGTCTTGTGTCCTCCAAACCTGGGCCGTGGAGGTTATTTGAGGATTAAACAATGCTTGCATGGGATTAAAACAGATGTTGGGTTATGCGAGGGTTATTTAACCCTCAAATAAACCCCGTCAGCCAGGTTCATATGGAACAACAAACCCTAGCCAGGGCTTGCATAGTCATAACGATGGACGGCATGTACTGCAGCGCTCTGAGGGTTTGTTAACTCACAGTCAGCTGTCATGTCATTTGAACCAGGTCAAAGGATGATCCATAATATATTATCACCAGACCCTATGAGTTCATGCTCCAAACACCTGTCTGCCATAAGTAGTGAACAGGGAATATTTCATCAAGATGCCAATAGAAAAAGTGTCATCAAATTATTTCTGTAAGGAAGCAAAAATGTAAATGAGCAAAGCTTCTTCGGAGCAATTAAAGCATCACCTCCTTGACCTGCAATCTCTAGCTCCAAACAAAGCAACCAATTAGTCCAAGGGTGGGTAACATATGCTGTGGGCCACATGGCATTTTTCTGCAGTCCCTCCCAAATCACCACTAATGATTTGCCACTGAATTTTGTTGGTAATTCAGTAGCACCAGCTAACAAGCAGCATTTTCACTTTAAAACAAAGTGTGTACAGAATGAGTGTCTTGTTTTAATGCAAATCTGTGCTCCTTGAAAGCTTCTGGAAGCATGTTTTTACATTAAATAAAGAGTGCACATTGTAAATTTGGCAGCAATTTGGCAATGGGGGGGCAAGAAGACTGTGGTCCCAAATTGGGTTTGAAGGTTGAAAATGGCCCATCCCTTAAATAGACCCTGGAAATGTTTACAGAGATTCCTTCAGAATAATTTTCTTTAGCCTATATGTGGATTAAGGCTATAATTGTACTTCTGATGCCCAGAAGTTGGAACTAAGGTATAGGGAGAGACACGTTGCCAAATGTATCCTGAAGCAATACATCACAAGATATCCATCACACATGAAATTCACAGGGATTCCAACGTAAGACTTCACTTGAAGATGCAAGCTTCAGAAAGCTTGCCTGATTTGATTCCCATTTATTATGGTGCTGACACTGGATTTCAAGTTTCTTTATGAAATGCAACATTTTCTGACCAGAAGAGAAGCATGCAGGCTTACCGGTAATTCGGTTTTCAATTTCCCCTTGCATCTGGAGGGAGTCCACATAGATGGTCCTGTTTCCAATGATTCGAGCACAGGCAATTCCCCTGTAAGGTTGGCAAAACCCATCTTCGTGGTAATCTTCCCTAAGCAAAAGACAAAATTGGGAGCCTCTAAGTACATCTGCAGATGTCCTCCTGTCCCTGATGAATTTTAAAGAATTACACTCTTTAAGGGAAATGGGAAAAGGAGATGGTAAATCTGACATTCTTAATTCCTCCAAGTCACTGCTGTCCCTCCTCGGTTTCAGTTGACACTGTTTTGGGAATAAGAAGGGCACCAATGAACATTTTAACTTAAGGAGTGGCGGGGGGGGGGGGGACTTCTGCAAATTGGAAACAATAATTATCCAAGAAATCCAGTGCTAATGATAATGGGACATGACAGGATATTCTATTAAAAAGCTGTTCAACTGAGACAGTAATATGTGTCATGTTACACCTCATAATACATTGCTGGCATCGAATGGCATACTCCGCAATTAGGCAAGCAGTTGTTCCTTTTCTTACACTTCCTTCTGCAATTCTTCATTTCCATCAGTGAACAGCAAAACAGGCCTAGCCAAGATTTAATTAAAATATAGCATAATTTTGAACCATGGCTTAGATAAACAGAATGAAATCATTGCTCTTCCCGCCTCCCCTGGCCGCTCTCTTTACGCTAAGACTTAATGCCAAGTTCTTTTTCCACTATAGAACCTAATTCATAGACATCTCTGGACTGTCCTACTTTTTAAAATCAGTTGAATGCGGCCAATGTAAATGGAGGTGGCTCCAGTGTAACACTGATATAAAACGTCCTTCCTCTCAATGCCAGCGATGGCCAATGACTAAGACCCTGAAAGCTGTATGACTCTGATACTCAGGAGCTGGTTCATGCTGTCACTTTGTGCAGACACCTGTCAAAATGGAGCAGCACCAGCTTTTGGCTTCATCTGTGCTCATCTCTAAACTAAAGTCACTTGAGGGCAAAAGTAGCATGTGAGAGACTCCTGTCCTTTTGGCCTTGGCTGGTGCTTCATTCAAAGGCCTCCCAGTCAGAACATCAGAAGTGGTGTTTCAAGTGTCCTGCTAATTGAAGGCTGTTTTCAGCTGCAGCCTCATTAGTAGAACAAAACATCTCATTTTGCAATTATGCCAGTGAGAGACCATCATCCTTGCATTTTCCTCTCTCTTTGCCTTGGCTAAGCATGTACAGATTTTGTTAAATCTATTCCATCTGCATGTCGTGGATTGTCATGCATCTTCCACTCTGTCATCAGCTCATTGATGGAATCAGATTTTATTAACTGGAATTTAATTCTACTTGTGCTAATTTGAACTAGAGCAAATCTCCCCACGTGACTTGGAAAAAGTTGGTCTGCTGTGGAATCCGAACTTGTTGCTGGAATTCTCCAGCAACCTTAGCCTTAGTCCCTGCTTCACCCGATAGGAACTGGACCTGACAATCAGTTTTTGTGCTACTAGGCTCTGACTAGGGGGGGATCCGGGAACAAGCATAATGGTTTTTAAAGTGGCACCTGGGCAGTGCTCGATTTAGGAACAAGCCAAGTAAGCCATGGCTTAGGGCTTCATATTATGAGGGGCCTCAGGAGATAACAAAGATGTAAGATAACTTAGATGAAATCGCTTTGGCATAAATATGTTGGAAAGTCTGGTGTGGCTTACAGCAGAGTTGCCTCATACAGAGGAAGTGTGGTAATGCCACATTTGGTATTGGACGCAATAAGTGCAAATTAGAGCTGGTTTAAAAGAAGTTCAAATCAGCTTATTTTATTAGTTCTTTCATACGCATCAAACAAGGCTATCTAACATTGTTTAACTACAAGAGCCCCTAAAGCTGGGTGGTACCCTTCCTATTATAATGTAATATACTTTGTTTTGCTTTATTTTAATGGTATGGAGCCTCTGAATCTTGATATGGCTTACGTCCTCAGCATGTCATAATCCTGCCCTACACCTGAGACATGCAGTATAGTAGGGACAAGATGGTAGAGGCTAAGGGTCCCATATTCTAAGTTCCTGTAGAAAAATGGATACCCTCGTTTCACCTAAGAGGCATAAAAGAATTCATGATCTGATAAGCTGAATGAATCAGTTACTTCTTTGTGGTCTTTAAAGATGCCTTAAGCTAGTTTGTAAAGATGTTTTGAACCAGTCACCACTACTTGATCAATAACTGCCTGCAAGAGCCAGAAGGAAAGTCTCTTGTTCTTAAATCAGAGTATCATATTTGTCCATATGTACCTTATTAAAGAGTACGAAGAGATGGAGCAGGGGAGAGAGAAGATGAGAAAATGAGATACAGTTTCAGATGGATTTCTTCATGTACTTGGTTTCTTAAAATGAATGTGCAAACTCTGCCTCTGTAGAGGTCAAAGGCAGGTTTCACAATTGTACAGCCTGTTATGGCAATTAGGGAATTACAGATAGGATCAACTGAATAAAAAGGCTAAACAACACTATGGTGCTTTAAGCTTTAAGTCAGCCACGTTCATTAGAAAAATGATCAAGGAGCACAATGGATGTAGGAAATGTGTAGAACAGCCACATATAATTTAGTAAGATGTTCTAATGTAGGATGAACATTCTTTACATGAACCCATTTCCCCACACATGGAATTACTGTTTTCAAACAAAAACTTCACTAAATGTGTCTGTTAGAGACAAGCCCTCCTTCCTGTGACTGGAATATTTTTACAATAACCAAGCTCATCATGGAACATAATCCAGCCAGCAAAGCAGAAAAAGAAAGAAAAAAACTTACAGAAGAAAAGAACAGACCCAGCTAATTTCTGAAAGAATTTCTGGAGTTGAAGATCTACTTTGTTTTTTTACTAGTATCCCCTAAGTTCAAATGGAGCCGGATGCAAAATGGTGCCTCAGGGGGTTACAGCCTTACCTCCTGAACCCCATGAGCTAGTGTCCCCCAACCTCAGTTGGAGAAGGCTGCCATAAGCCACATACTGCGCTAACCTGCTTACCCAAATCTACATTCAAGATACTAGAGATCAGGGATTCTGACATGATATAGATCATGGTAGTTATGGGAATTGGGAGACCCTTGCTGATCTAATGCAAATAACCCTGAGAAATACCTTCTGCCCACACTTGATGTAAAGTTTCAATATACCTGTCACAAACCGAGTGAATGTGACTCAGTTTCAGACCAGAGCTGGAACTGAAGGCGAGGAAGAAGGAACCTTTCTCATTCTTGCTGCACAAGTTATATTTTAATTAGCATGATAGTCCGTTACTGTAAAACTTGACTCAGGTTCAATTTGAAATGGATTTTATATCTTAATCAGATAAAGCCATTCAAAACCTAAAACCAGTTTGAAATAGTGAAACAATACATGTACTTGCATATACTGGCAGTTAATGGATAATTTAAATATTGCTTCATTAACTACACAGAGTTTCAACTGCTTTTATCTCAATAATGTTATTACTTATTTATTTATTACATGTATTTATTAATTTTGCTTTTGAAAACCCAAGAGCTGGGCTGTCAACTTTATCATCCTGCATTTTAAGGAAAGGTTGAATAAATTAATCAGAAATATAGGTCTAAAAGAGTTATAACAACGGATGCTGCTAGAGTCTTTTGGCCTGAAATATGTCTCTTTTGACTGTTGTCAACATGGAATAGAAAATGAAAGACAGCCATTGTTGGCTGCAGGAAATACAAAGAAAGATTTGCTATGGTTTGACATAGGTTTCTGATTCTGGTTTGTAAACAAACCATGGTTTGTGTTAACCATTGTTTGTGTGGTCTGAATGTTGCTGCAAACTATGGTTACTACCCAGCAAGAAATGAGAATTTGAAGCATCTGGAATCCTAATGTTTAAGGCAGGGGTGAGCAACTTTGGTGGGTTCAGGAGCTGCATTGCTTCCTCCATCGCACCCCAACACCCGAAGTGTGTATACTGTCACTGGATCTGATCCTTGCATGCCCTGTTTCTCTGCAAAAACTGCAATTCTGTTAGGAAAAAGGGTGCTGGGGATACAGCTGTGGTGGCAGTGGCGGGGAGGAGGAAGGAGCACACAAGCACAACGTATGCTCCAGAACACCAAAGAATGCTTTGGTTCTGAAATCTCCACCCAGGCCAGTGCTTCAGATTTGCAACATATGTTTCTGTTCCCAAATCTCTTTCCAGTTTAAAACGGATATAAAAACAAAAGCATGTTACAAAAGAAATAGGACAATAACATTGTGCCGATAATACTTAGCAAAAAATGCAGAGCTTTACTTAATTAAATATTTACATCTTTATAGCAATGGCACTTGAAATGTGGCATATTTTTATACCTAAAGAAATGTCAGACATGTTACGTTTAACTGTTCATGAGTAGGCAAAAAGTTATGTATTCCTTAAAATCAACAACACCTCTGCCTAAGCCATAAAACACACTTATCAGCAGCGCTGTTGCCCAATTCATTCTCACTGACAAACAGCTTTGGCCAAGGTGATGCCTATTTTATGAATTAGTGACTAATTAAGAAAAGATGCCATAGATTTCTTGAGTGGTGTTGACTATTCACTTTTCTCATTAACTAGAACTCAAATTTGCAGTGTCCATGATGAAGCAATATTTCTAGATTTACTAGATATAACTTCCTCCAAGCCATTAGACTCACAGGTTACTGCAATTAGGCATGTAGTATATGAACACCACCCAGGGAAAGCTTCCAAAGGTACCTATGGAACAAAGAAGCTTTTCTTTATAAATCAATTAAGCAAGACGTCAGAATAAATAGAGACAGAACATGATGCATGTTAACTGTCTAACACATCTATTGTACGCACGGTGTCATATGAGTGAGCCGGAGGGCATAAAGAAATAATAACTATATTGTCTTCAGTAGCAAGAGAATAGGTAGGCACATATCAGTCTAATCTGTGTTGAGAACATAAAATCAAGCTTTAAAGTCTTAAGACTTCTTTTACTTAGAATTGATGGATGACAGATGCTTGCATAATGAGCAGAATATAAATGACTGATGCTGTTTGCAGGAATCTTTTTTTCTTGTTTTATGTCTACTCCTTATCACTTCAGGCAAATAAAGCTGCTGTTATTCTTCATCTCTATTCAGTCTCGTTGTGCCCACTAGCTTAGACAAGCTCTACTGGCAAAAAAAGTGCTGTAGCACCTCTTTCTAACCTTGTTCTGCCTTATGCGCCTTGCAAGAAAAAGCTTGCCACCGCTGCTGCCTACTCCCCATCATGACACAAGCCTTTATCTGGCTTGGAAGACTCAGAAACAAGGAAGTCAATGTTCAGCTATATGCTCCTACTGCTCTTGCCTACAATTTTATGGAGGTACAGTGGCTGCAAGAGCAGCAAACTCCAGAGAGAACAAGGCAGACAAATTGGCCCAGATTTAGCACTATGGCCTGGTTCACATGTAACAACAACCCAGAGTATGGGTTGAATATGGCTTTTCGTTGAATTGTGGCTTGCTGCTGAATTGTTATTGTCATTATGTGTGAATTATGATTTAACTATGAGTTGTTAACCATGAACAACCAAGAACCCAACAAACCATGGGTTCTCTTCCTGGGTTGTTCATGGTTAACAACCTATTGTTAAAACATAGTACAGTGTTCGCATGTAACGACAACCTAATATTCTATAACAACCCATACTTTAGGTTGACGTTACATGTGAAGCAGGCCTACATGGGCAGGGCTCGCCGTGGCTGGGAAGCCTTAATCAAGATTCAGTTACTGCTTCTTATGATTCCTGGCTTCTCAATCAGTATGAACCATAAATCATTATTTAAAACCAACTCTAGTCAATTGCTAAACAAGCCACCGCTAAACGCAGATCCTGATGAATTTCAGGTCCTCCATGAAGCATCCATACCAAATTACATCAATCAATTCATATCTTCATCAGATTTTAGTATGTTTTTAGCTATGGGAAAACAAGAAATCATTCTAAAAAGAAATGTAAGTAATTAACCAATGACATAAGAAGTAAGGCAGAATGCTTCCATTATTGAAATAATGGTGCCTCTGGCCAAAGAATTTACTGGAGGCACATAGTCAGTCTATTCTGGACATGCATGAGAATAGTACAACAGTAGCAAGAAGCAGATGCGACTGTAGACATTGATTCCTTATGAGAGTAGATTACAGTAGAGATCAGCTTTAAGCCCATTTCTATTGCCAACTGTAACAGACATTGGAACAGGGAATCAGGACCCCCTAGGAAAATTATGACATTATGGTGTGACATGAGTTTAAATACAGTTTGGAAAAAAAGATCTAAAGTAAGAAATGCATGTATAAACAGAAAGCAATACATGGGTGGGTGGGATGGGGGGGCTAGACCAAAATAATAGAATATAATCAGTCCTTCATTGAAAATAACAGAAATGAACAAGTGGGACCTGTAACAAAATGTTGCAGCATGGCCTGCTTCTCATGGCTGCACTGGAGGAAGAGAGGTTACCTGCGGGATCGCCTTCTCCCATACAATCCGCCCCTCTGGGAAGAACTTACTACAGTCGCCAAGACTAGGCTGACAACTGTTACCCAGAAGACCTTTTCTTCTGCCGCTCCCAGACTGTGGAATGACTTGCCAGAGAAGACTCGTCAATTTAACAGTCTTTTAGAATTTAAGAAAGCTATAAAGACTGTTCTCTTCCGGCAGGCATATCCAGTGGAATTTTAGAATGTTTTTAGGATGTTTTTTGTGATGTTTTAATGCAGTTTTAATAATGTGAGCCATGTTTTTAATCAGTTTTATGTATTTTATAATATTTTGTATTTACTGTTGTTCCCCGCCTCGATCCAAATGGAGAGGCGGGTAAGAAATAAAATTATTTATTATTATTATTATTATTATTATTATTATTATTTTCCAGTGAATTGAACTCTGCTCAAGGGATGCTCCCACTGCCAAAAATTGTGGGGAGACCATTTTTGCTGATTAGCCCTTCCCCCTGTGTCCCCTAAAATCTGCTCTCGACGGTTAGGGCAACATGGAAGACTGAACCGGAGAGAACAGGGAAATTGAGAAAATGTCCTTCCCTCCTTCCGCCAGCAGGAGTCTCCTATGCATGTAAGTCCCTTCTGTGGACAGAAGGAGCCTTCCCATTTGCCTACGGATCTTTTGTTCCTAACCCTGAAGAGCCACTGATAGTTTGTACTATCAGTACTTTATTATACCTTGGTTCATTGACTTGCAGCAAATTGGAACTCACAACAATGGCAATACATTTTAGATAAGGTATTGAGATTGTTCTGGAATAATTATTGAATCATGCTCTCTAAAGAATTATTATCATCAGCTATAAGATTTTCAGAGAAAGAACATTGGATATTTATCCATCCTTATTTTTTCAACAGAAAACACATGGAGATTTTAAAAGGCGCTTCTAAAGAATAAAATGTGGCATGTAAAGTTTGATCAGTTTGATTATTCTTAAAGACGAAGGCTATGATCTTATAGAACAGGAATCGGCAACTTTTGGGCCTCCAGTTGTTTTGGCCTACAACTCTCATTTTCCCTTGCCACTCACTATGCTGGCTAGGGCTCATGGGAGTTGAAGGCCAAAACATCTGAAAGGGCACAAGTTTCCCACACCTGCTACAGACCTTTACCTGGGAATAAGTCCCATTGAACTCAATAAGGCTTACTTCTGAATAGACATGCATAGGCTTGCACTGTAAATCAATTTAGACAACATAGTGTCATTATACATATGTTTAAACTCTGAAGAACTTCATTTGGTTATCTTTACCATAATCATAAACAAGCAGATTATGAACAGAATAAGGAATCTTATAATATCTATGCACCAAAGCATTCTGTTCATTGGCAGTAAAAACCTGTTTGCTTATCACGTGATGCTGTGTCTAAAGCTTGTTTTCAATGAAGCACACTTAAAACTACTAGATGCCAAAAAGTTTGGACCTTCTGCTTTTGAGGTGAATGAATATAAAAAAATAGGAACATAGGAAGGTGACTTATACCAAGTCAGATCATCGGTCCATCTAGTCCAGATCTGTTAACACTGGCTGGCAGTGGCTCTCCAGGGTTTTAGGCAGGATTCTTTCTTAGCCCTACCTGAAGATGCCAGGGATCAAACCTGGGACATTTTCCCTGCAAAGCATGTGCTCTGTCACACTAAGCTATGGGCCCTCTCATTAGTGCGTTTAATTCAAATCCTTTCTTAATTTCAGTCTTCTTTGCAAATTTTGAATCACATCTATCCCTACTCTTGCTTTGCACATGATCTTGGCATCTTTACATCAGCCAGCCCCTTTCCATACAGCTCCTCTTGCCCTCTCCCTTTTGAAAGGCAAGCCAAAAACCTGAACTGCCAGAGACTACAAGATGCTGAAAACATATTTACATAACTCTAATAAGTTGCACTTTTTTGCGTATTTATTGAAAGATGCTTCAGAAGCCAACCTTGCCTGAAAAGCAAATTAAATAAAACGTTTTCTCTACAGAGGTAAACAGTGGAGAGGGTATGCACTACTGCATATTGTCTGATGTGAAGCTTTTCATTATTTTCAAGGTGTACATGTGTTGAGAAGCCATAAGTGGTAGTACCAAAATTGACATTTGACCAACCACATATTAGACGGAGGGGTCAGGGCCACACAGGGTAGCCCCATGCACTGTTTACCTCCTCCCTAGGTAAGCTGACATTCATGAGAAAGAGTTCTCCACAGGTACATATGCACTCACAAGAATGTTTGTCTAGCAGCTGTTTTTTCAATATTACTCTAGAGGAGGTGCAGGAGACCTGATCTGGTCTCCTGCACGTCCACCTATTCCCCCCACACACACCATGCTAGGGCCCCAATCTGGGTCTGGATCATTTTTACTCTAAAAATGATAAAAAGCTATAAACTGCTAGACCCACATTTAAAGTAATGTCTGTTTGGGGGTTGCAGGAGAGACAATGGCCAATTAGGCAGGAGTCCAGGAGCTTTCTACACATACATCTGTATACATGAAGAACTGTTCCTCATGAATGGCCAACCAACAATTGTTGGGGGAGGTGGAACACAGTTCCAGTAGTGGCTGAGGCTAGCACACACAGCCCAGAGACACCTTTTGTGTGTTCACTGACACCCCCCTTCCTGTGAACCCTCATATCAGGACACTCCCAAGAAAAATACCATATGTGAAACCATGCTGAGGCAACGCCTTTAACACCCAGTACATGTCTTCGTCCAGGCAAGCAGGGCCAGCTTTCTCTAGATGCAAACTGTATGCCCATGGATATGAACGGCAACAATTTCAGGGGGTGGGGAAAAGTGCCCTATGTTCACAACGATGTCCACTAACCATATCCGTGATCACCTAGCTGCCTGGAAAAGACTCCTCGGTGGGCAGTGTGTGTATGTGTGGGGTGGGGAGGGAGGGGGGGAGGGAGGAAGGGAGGGAGGGCAGGAATGGGTAAGTTGTTCAGCCCCAGGGCTGAATTCAATTTCAAAGAAGCTCTTGGGCAACTCAAAAACAAAACAAAACCGAAATACCAGCATAGTGTAACTTAAAGCTGTTGGTGCTAGTAACTAAGCCTTAGGAGAGCCATTCAACCTCTTAAAATAGGGAACCACTGCACAAAAGCTGCAAAGCCACCACATCATCAGTGGTTCGGGGAATGGAGGCATGGCCACCTGGGTTAGTGGCCCTTTGAGTGTTCCTTAATTCTATATGGGTCAAGCTAAACAATACTATACTGCAGGGATCTTGAACCTCTTTCAGCCTGAGGGACCAATTCTATTTTGGAGAAACTGGGGGGGGGGGGCATTTTAGTGGTGGGCTGGGCCAAAGGCAAAAGGGGCAGGGCCAAAAAGACCCAAATTACCAGTGTCTTTGATCTTAAAGCTCTTACTGCCAGTAACCGAGCCTTAGGAGAGGCAGTTCAATATTTTATTTTGGGGAGAAACTACATGAAGTACAGGAAACCAGCTGTATTTCCTTCCATGGTCAGAGGAAAGTGGGTGGGACCAGCAGAAGGGTGTGTGGCCATCTGAGGAATCCTGGAGGATCAGGTTGGGTCCCCAGGAGGGTAGGATTGGGACACCAGGCCTGAGGTCCACCACCCCTGCTGTGTGGATTCAGGAAACATGGCTTCTCCTGTTTTCACACCTACTTCTTTGATTTGTCCTAATTGCTCACAACCTTCAAGACTACTATGATTCTCCAGTATCCAAACCAAGAATGCCATGATTTGTAATAAATAAATAAATAAATAAAGTAATAAAATAAATAATTTGGTTTTACTTTTGTTGTAACATAATTGAGGCCTCTAACATTGAAACTGTATTTTTGCATCGGCTTTCAGATATTTCTTTACATGTGGGCATATGAATACCCATGTGATACCTATAAAGGTCATGGCTCAATTTCACTTCAAAGCACCGTGTCCTTATCAAATTACAAACTGTTTTAAAACTAGAAAGAGCTCTTTGAAGACCAAATACCCTTCAAATCTGGAAGATTATGAGAATCCTTTATTCATTCGCATTCTTTGTACATACATAAGATGCGACTTCTGATGAAAGGGATGCTGTCTAGTGGTTTTTCTTAAGCCCCTTATGCATTAATTTGACCAAAAGCTCCAAAACCTTTTGTTTTAAAACTGATATTCGGAAAATATAGAAAGAGTTCAATATTTAAGCAATTAACCATATTTCCAATCATGCTAACAGAAACTGTGAAAGCACAATTAAACTACTTTATACAATACATCATGTATTCAGGCATCCCCTGTGTATGTTTAAGAAACCACAATTTATACATAAAAGTATTATCTGAAACAATGTTCTGGCTTGAACATAAGCAACAACCCATGGTTAACAAACTCTGGGTTGTTAGGGGATGAACAACCCAGAGTCTGAACTTAGGATTCTGGGTTTGGATGTCACATAAATAACCCAGGGACATGGCATCCCGGGGTTGTTCTCGCAGTGGAAGCAACGTGTGCATGGAACCAGCACACTTGGTGCTGCTGCATTTTCCTTCTTTTTAAAATTTTGTTTTACTCAACTATTGTGCATATTATAACGAGCTTAAACCACAGTTTGTTAACCATAAGTTGTTGCTGATGTGCAAACCAGGTCAAAATGTTGCAGTAGGTGTGTGTGCGTTGGGAGGTGGGGTTCCTGTTCAGGTTTCCTGCCAGCCATGCTTTCTTCCAGGATACTCAATTCCATTCCCTCTTTCCCCTGGTTTTCCATTCCATTTTTCCTTATATATTTATTCCATTTTATCGCAGCCCACCTTTTTACAAAGAGTATTTCATTTCAGTGCCCCCCTCTGTTCTTACTTTTTCTGAGAAAAAAAAAGCTGTGTTCTGCCATCTCTTAGCAGCAGTAGCAAGCACGAAGTCTATGTGTGGCCAAGCGTCTTCTATTTATTATTTATTTATTTATTACATTTGTATACCGCCCCATAGCCGAAGCTCTCTGGGCGGTTTACATAGGATTAAAAACAATTAAAAACAATATACAAAAATTAAAACAGCAAAAACATACAACATACACACAATCTGTACATTTAAAAACCACTTCAACACTTCAAAAAACTACAAAAACAAAACAAAACAAAACAAACCCAGGCTCCTCAGATATTGCCAAATGCCTGAGAGAAGAGGAAAGTCTTGACCTGGCGCCGAAAAGGTAACAATGAGACAATCTGGGAGATGTCCTAAGAGGGCTCTATGGTTCTTGCCATAGAAGCCCTGTTCCTAGAGTCCCCGGAAGCAGGAAGAAACTAGGAAGTAAAGATTTGGAATGGGTCTCACCCCTTTTGCTTTTCTGGGGTGGCGGCAGATGCTAGGACACATGTACCCTGGATGTACAGGATTAAGGTTGCTCCGGAATTCCAAAGAAGGGAAACAGGGCATTCAGCAGGAAATCTCCAGTTCAGCCAATGGCAGAACTGGTTTGTAATGAACCAGGGACTTACTGGAACCCTGAGCTTTTTATCTAGAAATCTTTAGAGGTACTGTATGCCTTGCCCTATATGCGTTGAGGCCCTTTAAGCTGACACAGGAAGATGACATTATGTTCTGCATGCACTAAAGCTTCTGCCAATGCAGCAGCAGTGGCAAATTCTTTGATTTGCCATAGCAACATCAATTTGTCAAAGGTTGCTTTCGTGGGGAGAGGAATGCATCACTGTCATGTGTTCCTGTAGCCCGGTAAATGTCCGACTGAAACAGGATGTGCAGAGTCCAGAATGGATTCTGAGATAAGTACTGGTCAGATGGAAAATCCAGATCTCCTGATTTTTTTCCAGAGAAAAACTGGATTGTTCCAGTTATTGTAATAAGCCCTGGAGCCTGCAATAATTGAGGGTATATTTGTTTGCTTTATACTTAGGAGTAGAATCCTGAGCAGGAAACAGAATGTGTGAACTACTCCTGAGACAGACTGGACAATTCAACTGCCTGTTACAGTCATTGTTTTTGTAGAATGTGCTCGCTGTCCAAACAAACACACATTCTTCTATTCATTTCTGCCCCATGTAGCTCCAAACACGTGTAACCTTTTTAGAAAGAGATCATATCTGAACCATTGACTATTTAATTGTTCTGGCGGACCTTCAAGCCAAGTCGGTAAACGCTATCATACTCACATCCGACAATATTATGCATGTACTTTCCAAATAAGCTCAGTTTTATCTCCTCATCAACTATATGATATTAACCTCTAAGACTTTATACAAGCAAATTATGTAAAGGATATAAAAGAATATAAAAGATATTCAGACACATCTTAATAGGAGAAAGACAAACATTTCCAGCCAGTGTAAATTTCAGATAAAATTATGGCCAAGATGATACTGGATTGTAGCCCAAAACAGTTATCAAGAAATACAAACTTGTGATTTATATTACAATCATAATTCAAAATCTCCCTTTCCAGAATATCATTTAACTCAGCTTTCTGAGTTCCAATAGAATGAGCTGGGTAAAATGTAAAACTACAATGACGTATACCTGTTCTCTAAGAACAGGTGCTCAGAAATGGTTACCACACAAACACTATTGTAACATTGTGCTGCATTGCTCTTCTAAAATATGAAACTTGCATGCAGAAACAAAGCAAGATAATTTTGACAAATAGAAACCAAATAAAACACAATGATCTACTTGTTTGAGAAGATTTTCTTAAATGTTCCAAAGCTTTTCAATCCAACTGTAGTTTAGTAAAGGGATGATTTTAGGCAATATTGAATGGTTCTATTATCCAACTTTTGTATCAAAATCTTTAGACACCTAATAAATGCGTCTCAAGTAATACTTACCGAAAATTGTGGTTTGGGCTGTGTGTTGGACCTGTAAATACATAAAGTATAATTAGCAGCTTTAGCTCTTGGAAAACAAATGTACAATATCTAACCCTGATTTTTCCCTCAGTTTCAAATAAAAAGTGTATATTTCATGCACCATCATACATACTGTTGTTTTCAAAAACACAGAACAATGTCTTGAGTCTGCTGAAGTAAATATTTCAAAAGATTTCTGTAAGTGTGAGAAAACGTCTTTTACTCTTCAATGCATGATATTACCTTATTTCATAATGATCAGTCTCTTGCCAAATCCTAGTAAAATGAATTAAACACGGGTTGTAAAGAAAAATAATAATAGGTACTGTTGTGTGAACCTTTGCTGTAAAGAGATAATGAATTATGTAAACAAACAGATAATTTAATGAATTATGTAAACAAACAGCAGCAATATTCATTGTAATAAAATAAGATATGCATAGACTGCAGAAAATCCTTCAGGTTTAGTGCCATTACATCAAAGACTTCAAAACTAGCCAGTTACCCAACATAAGACCCAGCATTTAGCTTATTATTTTGATCAACGCACCCCATACAGTGCTAAAGGCTGAGGAGTGATTTTCTTGTCATCTACATGAGCTTCTCTATTAATTTGAATGAGAAGACCCAATTTGTATGTGCTTTCCTTTGCAAATGTAGATTGTTTTTGTCCACTGAAACAAAGCAGGCATGTAGGGAGCTCTACGGGGACAGTGATCTGGATCAAAGCATGCAATACATAGCGCCCCCCGAAGGAAGGATGGCTACATTGTTCATCGCTGAAGGTCATTTTGTAAATATCTCATGAGCCAGATCGTTATTCTATTACCATAATATCTGCCAAACTACTTTTGGCTGAAACATGAGATTTATTCTATCTATATTCTTATTCTGAAAATTGTTTCCACCTGCCCCTCCCCTCCCTGCCACACACACACAAATTAAGCCAGCCTTGAAAAACAGACTAAACAGGTCTTTACAACTGGAAAACAAATAATGGAGGACTTCTCCTTGCATTATTCTTGTGATCATTTTGTTACTTCTTCGAACATCTATTTTTGTCATCAGGGTGACTGTAGAAATAACAGGTGGAATTCTAAGGATTTTGACCAGCAGCAGCTTTCTAGGTTCCTCAAAGAGACCTTTCCTAACATCTGCTACCAGATTCTGTTAGGGATTGAATTTAAAATCTTCTGCATACACAATATGTGCTCTATGACTGAGTTACATTCTGTCCCCACTGCATTTCCTTTTCCTCTTTGATGAAAGAGCATCAAAGATGCTTTTTTGACTGCATGTGGTCCATAGGCCTTATGCTACCCAGTCCTGTCAAAAAATGAGTTATACTAGAGAAAACTATGCGCCTTGATTTTTAGCAGGTAGTCAGCTTCCAGCTGCCACAGACATCATGTGTGATCTTACAAAGATTGGGGTCAAAGCTATGAATACCAGATGGAGAGCTGCTACCTGTTCTTCTGGGCAGCAAGAACACAATGAGTTCAAGTAGTACTGTGAAATGTGAAGTAATGAAAGTTTGCCTTTCTGTACCTTACACTAAACCTTATTTCACATTTGTGCTGTTCTATGAACTTCATATTTACAGACCATTCCATCTGTATCTACTTTCTTTTATAACTTGTAAATGGTATCAGGTTCAACCCAGACGTTTTGTGCTGAGGAGGAAGCCTCAGGCAATGACTTTATTGATTTTCTTTCAAGTTGCATTTTTGAAAAGGAAAAAGAAAAACACCAGTAAATTAATTTCTCATTTGGCGATTGTGAAAACTAAGAGCTAGTCTATAAAGCAATAAACCTAGTTATAAAAACCACATTTTAAAACGAAGTCACTCACCCAGTCTTACAAACAGAACTCCTGTTGCCGTTATTGTCTTCATCCCATTTGTGGCCACACATTGATAATAACCGGTGTCGGTGGTGTCAAGATCTTGGATTCTTAGACGTGAGCCGTAGTCTGTTTTCCTTATGATGATCCTTTTTGGTTCTTGAACCACAGGCGCATCGTTTTTTAACCATTTGACATTGGGGGGTGGATTTCCTGCTACTTTACAGTGGAGAATTGCTGTCTGGCCCTGGACTATGGTGATATTGTTGACTGGTTCCAAAAAGGTCAAGTAGTAACCTGAAACAGTGAAGGTCACAAAAGATCAAAGCTGAGCTGGGATAAGCAATTGCCTAAGGACACTTATTTATGAACAGCTTTAAAAATAATTTCAGGTTTGTTTTTATTAAACCTACTTTGTGCAGATTCATAATTCTCTGAGCAATGGACTGACAAGAGTTTTGATCTTCAAATAATTCTGTGCTTCTCTAGGAATTACTTGACTCTTAAGATGTATTTTAAGTCAAATTTTCACTTGATCAGAATTCCTTATACTTCGCTTTAATGGTTTATGACAATGTTGTGACAATAGGAAATCTGGCTGTTGCAGTTTAAAATTACCAGGTTCAAAACATGTTCCTCAACAACACCAAAAAAAACTTGTTAGTTGATCCTGTTCATTGTTAAAAGCATCAAAGAAAAGCAAGAAACAGTTAGATCCAAAGAATGGTACATTTCAAGCAGTCATATATTTCTGCAATGGTCCAAGGCCAGATCTACACCAAGCAGGATATGATACTTTGAAAACATTTTGAAAACGGTATATGGTGTGTGTCCTGGGCCCCAACAGTTGTCACTACTGTTATAAACCATTTTAAAGCAGTAGTGTAGATCCTGCCTAGGATGCCAAATAATTTCTAACTTAACACCACCACCCCTCCCCTGCAAAAAGAAATGCAGTTAGCATGTTTGTGTGCAAAAACCTTTGCCTTTCAGCCAGCTTTGTGATTAGTACATTAATTCCAGTCCTACAAAATGCAGGCAAGACTCTTAGGCTCTCCAATAGCAGATGCAGTCCTTAATGCAACCAGAGTTTGGTATTGTGAGAACTGGCCTGTGTCTGGAGGAAATAAAATGTGCCTTATAGTTAAAATATGTAGTCATAAGCACAGGGTAACTGCAACCATTTAATTCAATTCTGTGGATTCTTCTTGTCTATATACCAGAGGAGGTCCTGGATTTTGTCATCTTTTTAAAGGCAAGAAGTTCCTCCTACTCCTGGGTCACTATCACATCTGAATTTGTAATGTGTAGTAACAATAACTAATAGTTCTCAGTATTTTTGTAGCAGTTATAAGATCCTCTATTTCAGATCTTGGCAAAGCTTGAGTTTGAATTGCAGGTAATGTAACTTTGTTCTGCAGTTTTGGCTTGCTTTCGCCTATTGTTATCTGCACGTTTCCTATACTAAAATATGGTCTGCTTTTTCTTTGTCCTCCATTTGTACACATCTTGGGTTATGCTTACATGTTGGTCTGCTTCCAGGTGATGCATAAACAGGCAAAAAGCAGGATTGTGACAAATGCATCCCCACATTGCTTTATTTAAAAAAAGAAAGGGTTTTTAAAAACCCAATTCAAGTGGGAAAAGGGTATATAAGCTTACGTAAAGCACAGCGTAAGTATCACCCACAAGAACAAAAGGGAAACTAGCAAGTAAAAGACTAGCAACAGCTAGCTTCCCAGTTTCACGTGGATCGAACATGATAGTCCAGGTTTAGAATAAATATAGGACTTTTATTCACTCCTAGTTTTGTATTGCATTTAAGCTGTAGAAGGAACGCTTAAAAGCCAGTCTGAACATGTGCCAAACATTCCCATCATAAGCACTGCAGTTCAAAGGTGCAGAAATTTAGGCCCTGAATCTACAGTGGAATGAAGGCCTAAGTCGTGTGCCAGACAGTTGTGTTGACTAAAGTCAGAGCTATCTGACTGTATTAAGTCAAACAATAACTCTATAATTAGTCATAATATGCATCACCAATGAGAGTATACGGCTGAAAATTCAGTTCTGCTCATGATAAAATACAAGTGTGTTCTGCAAATGGAATTTTTTGTGCAGTGCACTTGATCTTCAGATGAACTACGAAGAGCCAAACGAAACATAAAGTTAATTGCCTGAGAGCTAGTAGCATGCACCATTTTTCTTATATAAATAGCTGCAGCCCCTACCCCTCATCCCTGAGCAGGACTGGGACTACAGCAGGCAGGAGGTGGGGACACTAACCCATTCCCTCACACCATAATGAAAATGATCCCACCGCTCCTCCCCCTGCCCCCAATGGAGCTGCTATTAGCCCTGACACAAGGAACACCGCACGTTCTCATCCCAATCTTGCTCAGGCCTTCTGTAGTGGCTATTTACAAGTATAAGTACAGGACACCACATCCAAGACAGGATCCCACATGCATATTTTAATGCAAAGCACTCAAATCTAAGCACCAGTTTGTACTAACCCAAACCATTTCATCAGAGTGGGATTTGCATGGTATTTGTGGTGTATTGTATTCTATAAAAGGCAACCGTACATTAATACAACATTAACGAACAAAAGGTTTTGAGGACTAGAACTAGTTAAATTGTTACTCTGTTCTGGAAAATCTACAATTATGGATTACCTCAGATGGATTCCAAAAACCCAAGACTACTTAACAATGGCTGGTTGTGCCATCACAGAGATACTTCAGATTTTAGAGATGCTGACAAAAGCACCAGGTAGAATATTGAATTGATTCTTTTTTTAAAAAAACAAAACAATTCTAAGATGAAGAGAGAAAATACATCTATAAATATTAAAGTTCATACTCAATTTGTAATAAGATTAGATACTATTGAAACTTGTCTATAAAGTTGTTTGAGAGTAAATCATTTTGGACAGAATTGAGACTGGTAGCAAGAAATGTATTTATGCTGCCTGCCCTAGCATTGTATTACATCAAATCTCATTTTGATCATTAAAGTTTCTTTCATTGGCTGAGATCTAAAAAGCAACTCTAGAGGTATCCAAAAGCTTGGATGAGCCCAATGGGATCCTGACTTCCTCCTCCCTCTTCCATCAAGCATCACTCCCTTCCCGTGCATGCAACATTACGAATTGCTTTTGAAACTTCCTTCAGTTTCAAGAGATTTGTCATGTGGCATTGGAGCAGGACAATTGTTTCTTTCTCCCTTGGGCAAGTAAAACTAGTCATGCAGTTCTTGGATCCAAGCCATTAAATACATCAGATGCTTGGATTCATTTTACAAGTCTCTGATCAAACAGAATCCTAGGAGCGCCGATGGCGGAAAACTCGACTTATATCTGACAAGACACGACATAGAGAACAACTTCGTTCCTATGGGGTGGCAATACGTGCAGCAAAGAAAGCTTTCTTCTCTGCACGCATTGCATCTGCAAATTCATGTCCAGCAGAACTGTTCAGGGTGGTGAGGGGTCTAACTCAGGCACCTTCCCCCCTGAACCCGATTTTAGAGCCTTCGGCAGTTCGCTGTAATGCCTATTATGATTATTTCACAGATAAAATCTCTCAGATAAGAGCCGACTTAGATGCCGTCATTATAGCAGAGGCTGACAATGGAGTGTCCAGCAACTCTGCTAGTAGAATTACACTGGATCAGTTTCAGTTGGTGAGTACCGAGGACGTGGACAAGCTGCTTGGACGAGTGAGGAGGACGATTTGCCCTCTCAATGCCTGTCTTTCTTGGCTGATCGCCCAGGGAAGAGATGTAATTAGACTACAATTACAACATACTATTAATACTTCACTCAGGGAGGGGAGTTTTCCATCCTGTTTCAATAAGAGGTGGTTCGGCTGCTTCTAAAAAAGCCCTCCCTGGACCCCCTGGATCTTAATAACTATAGACCAGTATCAAATCTTCCATTTTTGAGTAAAGTGATTGAGAGGGCAGTTGCCTCTCAACTCCAAGCAGTTTGGGATGATACAGATTTTCTAGACCCATTTCAAACCGGCTTTAGGGCAGGATATGGAGTTGAGACTGCTATGGTCGCTGTAGTGGACAGGGTAAATGTGTCCCTGCTGGTACTTCTGGACCTCTCAGTGGTTTTCGATACCATCGACCATGGTATCCTTCTGGAACGCCTGAGGCGATTGGGATTCGAGGGCACTGTGCTTCAGTGTTTCCAATCCTACCTCTCAGGCAGGTTCCAGATGGTGATGCTTGGGGATAGGTGCTCCTCAGAGTAGGAGCTGTTGTGTGGCATACCTCAATGCACCATCCTATCCACAAATGCTGTTTAACATCTACATGAAAACACTGGGAGAGATCATCCGGAGATATGGGGCGGGGTGCTATCAGTATGCTGATGACACCCAAATATATTTCTCTATGCCTTTGACAACAGCATCAGCTAAGAATAGTGTGTCTCCTCTGAATGAATGCCTGGAGGCGGTAATGGGCTAGATTAGGAAAAATGAACTGAAGCTGAATCCAGACAAGACGGAGGTGCTTATTATCAAAGGCCCCAACCTGGGTTTGGAGGTGTTGTCAACCAGTTCTGGATGGGGTTACACTCCCCCTGAAAGGCTGTGTTCACAGCTTGGAGGTGCTCCTGGTTCCATCACTCCAAATGATAGCTCAGATAGATGCGACGGCCAGGAGTGCCTACTACCAGCTGCGGATGATATGCCAGCTGTGCCCCTTCCTAGAGTTGGAAGATCTAAAAACGGTAGTGCACATGCTGGTGACTTAGAGACTTGACTTCTGCAATGTGCTGTACATAGGGCTACCTCTGTGCCTAGTCCGGAAATTTCAACTAGTTCAAAATATGGTGGCCAAGCTAGTCACTGGTACACCTAGGGGTGACCATATCACACCAGCTTTTAAATCACTCCACTGGTTGCCAATTAGTTTCTGGGCAAAGTACAAAGTGTTGGTTATTACCTTTAAAGCCCTACATGGTTTGGGTTCAGGTTACTGCGGGATAGCCTTCTCCCATACAATCCGCCCTGCATGCTCAGGTCCTTTGGGAAGAATTTATTACAGCCGGCCAAGACTAGACTGTCAACTGTTACCCAGAGGGCCTTCTCTTCTGCTGCTCCCAGACTTTGGAACGACCTGCTGGGAGAGATCCGCCAATTTACAAGTCTTCAAGAATTTAAGACAGCTATAAAGACTGATATCTTCCGGCAGGCCTACCCAGTCGAATTTTAAGACTTTATTGATTTTAATAATGTATTAATTTTATATGCTTTGAATCAGTTTATGTATTTTATATTGTTGGTATTGATGTTGTTCCCCACCTCGATCCGGAGGGAGAGGCAGGTAAGAAATAAATATTATTATTATTTTTTATTATTATTATTATTATTATTATTATTACTATTAGGATAACATTCAACTTTTGTAGCATAGCAGAACATATCCAGGCAGTCTTTTTCATAAACCTGTAATAATTCACACCTGTGCTTATTTCAAACCTGGATGATATTTTTCAGGTCAACTGTATCTAAATTAGTATATGTTAGTGGTGTGCTAAAAATTTAGACCATTCCACTTTTGGCGTTTCATGAGGGGTGGTGTGAAAATGAAAACACGGATGAAAGAGGCTGGGAGAGGTGAGAATTTTGGAGAATTTTCTCCGGGGTGGGGAGGGTTTCCACATACCTTTTTAAATTTAGCCAGTTGTTGAGGGGGGGGGTCTTCTTTTTTCTTTTTATTTTTTTAAAACTCCCCGGCATTTTCAGGAACCCAGGATTACTTCCTGAATGCTTATTGGAGAGGGAGAGGGAGAGGTCACATGGTCTCCAATAGGCATTCACTAAGAACTGCTGGCTCCTCCCTTTTTAAAAGGGAAGAAGGCCCCTCAGCAACTAGCTACACTTAAAAAAGATACATGGAAACCCTGTTCCCCTCCCCAAGGAGAAAATCCTCCCAGTTTCCCCCCTCCCTGTGAAAGAGGCACAAAAAACAATGAGCTCCATCACACCAGTGATTTATCGCACTCTCGCCATGCCTTAACATTTTCTCGTGTTAAGACAAGTGTGGGTTCAAGTTGCACAAAAGCCTGATGACTCTAGATAGCATGCAATTCACTAACCCAAATGTAGTACATCACCCATATGTGCAGCTAAGGAGGCATAATTACTTGTCTGGGACTGCAAATTGGGTGGGGGCTTTAAGTGCTTGGATAGGTCAATGATATTCAGCTTGGTGGCCCAAGGTTTTTAGGGCTCCTCTAGAGACATTTCCAAAATCTCAGTGTTTCCATGTCATTTCATGATTATATTTGTATGCTCCCTCATTACACTTAACAGTTCTCCTCCTACTTTATTATCCTAAAAACTCTATTAGTTCAGCTGTGATTCTTCCAAGGCAACCCACATGAAACCTATTTTCACAGTCAGTTGCATTAGTCTTCTACTTTTTTGTTTTTGCGTTACTGTTGTTGTTGCTACTATTAACAAAACACTGACAGAGTATGCTGGTATTTACAGACTGTTTACATGTTTAATGACTTACTTTAAAGATAGTAGAAAATAAAACCCACTGAGTACTGTAAACCACAGGAGGTACCCAAATTCAACATTTGGATTGTATTACGATATCAGTTCTTCAGTGAAAGCACAAAAAAAAAAAAAAACCTTGCCAACAAAATACAATAGCTCCAAGATAAGACAAACAGAACCAAAAATAGCACACAAATACTAGGCTAAATGAAGAATACCCTCAAAATTCATGTGCTGCACTTCATTACTTTAGCCATCCCACAGATGACTCCATAAAGAGTTCAGATGCCTGACAGGTTATTTCAAACAGGGTAGGTGTGTGTGATGCTGCCAGAAAACATGCAGAGTGGCATACAGCCAAGCCTAATTATTATAATGTTCCATAGCACAACATTCCAAATTGCAATATGTGCTATGAAATAGCTTGTAAAGACAAAGGCCTGGGTTATTCAAAAGATTATTTTAAAAAGAGTGTTCTGTTCCGAGATACACGAGAAAGCAAAATGCACATCAGTGGTAGCATTAGGAACGTAAAGTTCAGTGATGGAACTCTCCGATATTTCAAGGCAAGTACACAGAGGTCAAATTCAGATGCCACGAAAATCAACGGTCGGTTAATAATCAACACACAGTTGGTTATTTTGCAGGTACTCTCCACACAATCAGAAAAATAACTAACAGTGAATTGGTTATAAGCAACTTCGAGTGGATTGTTAATCCATGGTGCATTGACTAACTCATCCCCCATCATCCCCCTCCCATAGGCATGCGCTGCACATTTCATTAGGGTGTGCACCCAGGGTTGTTGTTTTTAAAGGCGAACATTTATTGAATACTCAATCATAAAGGACACTATTTTTATACATTTATTTATTAAGCACTGTAGACACTCCGCATTTGGCTTGCCTGGCCACAGGAGGGCCTTTAGTGAGGGGTGGGGGAATGAGGAGACGCTCCTCAAGCCCCTGTATTGGTGGGGCTTTGTGGTGATATTGTCCAGAGGGGGCTTATGAGGCAATGTTAGCCTTTGGGGTCCTTTTTCCTGCCCTGGACTCTTTGAAGCGTGGCTCCTAGCAGAGAGGCTCCCAGCAGAGTGATTCCGTTTTGCTCCTGCTACCAGGAATAATGGTGCGCTGCTGGGGGGGCAGCAGAGCAGCCAGAGGACTGTTCTCACAGTGTCTGGATCCCCCTCTGGATCCCTACTCAATGGTTTCCTCAATTCAGAACTGATTGCTTGAGACATTAGGGTGTGCCTGGGCACACCTGGCACACCCTTTGCACATGCCTATGCCCCCTCCTCTTCCTGCTTGTATCCCATCATTCCTTGCTGCCAAAACTAGAGTTCTGCTGGCTTGAATAAAGCAGCAGCCACCACTTTGACCACTCTTGCCTAGTGAATCTGAAGCCGACGATATAATCAACTGTTCCCTCCACACATTATGATAACCAACAGTGGTTAAAATAACCCACTCTTCACATCATAGATTATTTGCATGGGTTATTTTGGTAAAATAACCCACTGTGGGTTAAAAAAAATCCTACCACATGACACGATAACACACGGTGGGTTAAATAACCCAACATGGATTATTTGACCCATCGTAGGTTATCGTGTCATCCAAACCAGTCAGACAAAAGCCTACGTATAAATTAAACTTAATTCATAGCAGAGTAAATTAACTACAATTCTAGAGTAACATTACTAGTTGGAAAAATTTCCTAGCTGATCATTCCTTCATATATAATTCTATTTAAGACATTTAGGTAAAATTCAAGTCCAGAAAATAGAAACGGCACTTGGTAGTACCTTGATTGGCACAAAAAGCAGTATATAAAAAGACATTCAACCCTACCTGGTTCATTTCTTGAATGGTGGCTTGGGAAAATTTCAGTGCCACCTCTGCTTTAAATTGACCCAAAGCTCAGAAGGTATAACTAATTTTAGGCAGATTGGTTGGGGAAGGAATAATTTTCTGGAACCATTTAGCACTTTAACCAAAGATGCTAACTTGCTGGAGAGAGTGGTACTGATTAAAATGCTTGTCAATCGCAAACTCCATGGGAAAATTGCCAATAGCAGGAAACCTTGATGGAATTTTGGCAAGGGAATCTGCAGTTATACTTGGGCTCCCTCTGCTTTATTGTTACCTACAAGTAACCAGAGTCTTTTTTGTAAAAACATACCTAGTTATGTAGAATAGAGAATCTTATGTTGGAGCTTAATTGGGACATCTTTAAGAGGGAAAGTGGTACTAAAACAATACTGCCCCATGTCCTCTGCAAGTACCAGGGAACTTAGGGAAAGGAGCTGTGCTTTGCTTAATTTTGCATCTTTTTAAAAGACAGACCCTTCCACTGGTCACTGTAACAACAAAAGACATAAGGCAGAGGAAGGAGCTGGGGCAACTCCAAACAATGACTGACTGATAAGTCAAAGTGAACCTTGGGGATTCATGGAGATACTTGTACATCATTATAAAACTTTTGCATTTGAAATATAGGTCATAGTTTTGTACAAGGTAACAAGATGCATATTAATAATAAAATAAAATGTCATCAAAATAAAACCTTTAGCTGTCACATTTTGATAAAGCTAAGAATAAGACATTATTATGATTACCTCTGTGTGTTGGAACTGGTCTGCCATGTCCATCCATTTGACCTAAGGGATCATCAGAGTCTGGTATCTCCAGTTCACCTAAACAACAAAAAAATACAAGCTATTTAACATTGAGTTCAGATATTCCATTTGTCATTTTCCTCTCTTACAAACGTTATTTTGACTCACAGATTTGCTGATATTCAAACTTCCGTTGGGCTGGTCCACATGATCAAACAGATCACCATGATGTATTTAAGCCATCGTGGGCTGCGGCATGTGCCAGCATGTGTGGGCAGCCATTATGAATATTCAAGGTGTGCCCATGGCTTATCATGTCATCCAGTCCCGGAAAGATTATGTGAGGGTTGTTTAACCCTCGTAAAAGCCCCACTGCCGGGGTTTGGATGACATAACAAGCCATGGCTTGAATATTTAAAAACTGCCTGGCACCACCGTAGTTTAAACAAGCCATGGTGGGCAGCTGTGATCATGTGAACCAGGTCATTATCTCACTGGAAAATCGGAACTGTCACACAAGAGCAACTAAACAGAAAAGGCAAAAGCTAAAGTATGTTTCAAAAACTATTGTTTTTTATAGTTTTTATTTTACAGCACCCTCCCACCCATGTTCCCCAACAATTAGTATTGTGAGGCATATTGCAGGCAATATATAGCCATCGTGACTAGTAAGCACTGATAACTTTAATCCTCCTTTAATCCTCTCTAAATCGGTAGCTATTAACACGCTGTGGTAGAAAATTCCATAGTTTAATGATGTACTACTTGAAGAAGCACTTTCTTTTATTTTTTCTGAATCTCTCACCCCTGGATTTCATTGGATGACCTCATGTTTTAGTAGTATGAGACAGGGAGAAAAACTTCTACCTATCCACATTCTCCACACCACACATAATTTTATACACCTGTGATTCAGAGTAATCACTTGGGAACAGAAACCTAGACACATATCATCCTCATTATATGATTGTATGATTTCCAGTAATCACTTAGAACAGAAACCTAGATACATATCATCCTCATTATAAGCCAGCCTTATATTTTCTCTGAGATGGATCTAAGAGAACTAATATAGACAACAGTGTTTCAAAAAATAACAGTCATATGGCAGCCTATGCTATATGCTAAAAGTCAGATCCCAAGTCACTACTTATAGTATGCATACTCCCCAAGTAAAATTGGCCATGACCCTAAAGGGTTGTGGTTTTTTTTGGCCTTCCCTTGCAGGATGCAGCTTAACCTTTGGTGTCTTGTGCAAGTCATTTGCCCTTTAAACACCTTTCTGTGGTGACTATCTTCTCCACAGAAAGCATATGGCAATATCATCTGGATAATGTAGAGGTGTTTAATGGATGACCCTGCTTCATAGGAAGGGAACAGGACAACAAGGCTTTTAAACTCTGGGATTTTTTACTGTTACACTTGCAAAACATTTGATGACTAAAGATTGGCTTGTACACACAGTAGAATGAGGCGTTGGAATGGAATGTCCCATTTTAGGCAGGAAGACACATATTTTCAAACATTCTCCTAGGGTTAAAATCCACTTCAAAATAGAAACCTGACACAGCAGCAAAGAAATATAGAGCCATTCTCCTCTATATAGTTTTGTATTTATACCTATAGTTGGAAGCAGGACAGTCTCATTTCATCACCTACTGCATATAAATACTAATAGCGATTTACATGACTATTCCCCTAGGTCCACAGACTACTCCTGCAAGTTCTACTTGTGAAATAGTAATTTTTCCTTGCCTGGTAAAATCCTATTTCCATTCTGGTTTGCCTGAAGTTTCCTTCCTCCTCTCTTTAAAAGGGAAGAGGAGCCACACTGTTCTGGAGTCACAACAAAAGGACACAGTGATAGGCAGACACAGCTTTCATGGTGCCATGGGTTTCTCCTAGAACAGGCCTTGAAATGACCAGACGTTTTGAACTAAACTATCAAAAACGTGTGCAGTGGAATTGTTTGATGCACTACATGCTTTGACTTGTAGAGAGCATGGGCATAGAAGAAATGGTTCCTTACGCTTTGTTTTCCAAACTTTACCTGTTTTGGAAGGAACCTTGCACTATGTCCAAGGGCAAAGAATAAAATACCAAGGGAAAACGTTTTGCAAGTCTCCAGTTCTAACCCCCCTATACAACCTAACGGCGGATTGTTACCTCTTTGTACTAAGTCATCACCAAGACCTCAAAACATTCTTTAGAGAGAACACATTTGAGATGGCATAAACAAGGTAAGCTCCAAGAGCTGGTTATGTAATGAGATCATAATCTGGATAGAGAGGAGATACACTTTTACTGGGTTTAGAAGCTACACTATACTTCTCATGAGCCTTATTATTTTCCTCCTACTAAAAAAGAGAATGAGGATAAGGAACAAGGACAAATATCTTGTAGCTATTCCTACTGTCCATTGGGCTATGCTAGAAGTTGGAAGTGGAATATAGAGTGGGAACATGCAAAAGAATTGATAGGATGTTCATGAAAACACATTGGCAAAAGGGTCCTTCAGTTCTATAGAATCTACTGGCTGGGGGAAAGTATCATTTAGAAAATGATCCAGAATACTTTTAATATCTTGGAACCTTTTACACTGCACACCCAAACCATAATTCTTAAATATAATCTTGAGTTTGGTTTGTTTGAAAGAAAGCCACACAGACACCAAATAACAAGAGACTCCAAAATGTTGCCTAGAAAAAAACGTAACTTCCTTCCCTCTGTTTTCAAATTCTTTAGATGTTTACTGAAATCCTGGAGTCAGACAAACAAGGCAAGTTATTAGATGACTTAGATCTCGGGGTGGGGGGCTGTCTCTTTATCCAGTACCCACCCTGTTGCATTCCTAACTGATTTTTAAATCCCTCAAATCAAGATGGAAAGAGACAAAAGCATTTGCTCATTTCAAAATGCTTTAATAATAGCTTTGTGCAATTCTTTCTTGTGCTCAGTATGCTTATTTCTGACAAAAACATCTACCTCCAGATGTGCCTTATCAGTGGATAATTACAAGCCACAGAAAGTACAAAATAGCAAAAATACTCTGTATGAATAAGCTATGTTTAATTTGAAAGATCCTCTTTGCATTATGTAAATTACACATACCAAACAGACATATCATTTCAAACTTTTTCCTTTAAATTTTACTTTTAAAAAGTTTTCCTTATATCTTTTAAGTTTAGGATAGACATTTTCTAAATCGGAAATCAATGGAACATCAGTCTACTCTGCATGTGACAGATCATGGCTTTATCACACCACATGTCTCTACAAAATTGCCAGTAAGAAATCTGGCTCTAAGAAAACTGATTTCCTTTCTTAACAACAGTGTCAACATTTAAAGTTCTTAAAGATGCTTCAGAAACTACTCATGCAACCATTTCTTCCCAGTGTCAGTCAGAACTCCTTTCACAAGCAGTGGTGGGAGGAGGCAGTTATAGGCCTCATCTACACCAAGCAGGATATAGCACTATGAAAGCAGTATATAAAAGGCAGGAGCCATACTACTGCTTTATAGCAATATTGAAGTGTACTGACAACTGTTGGGGCATTGACACATACCATATACCACTCATACCGCTATATCCTGCTTGGTGTGGCTCCTGCCTTTTATATACCACTTTCATACCACTATATCTTTTTTGGTGTAAATGAGGCCTTAGACAGCCATGTGTATTGTCTATTACTTCTGTTGTGAAGCACATAACTATTAGTTCTCTTCTTCTCTCCCTGCCGTTACATGATTCACAACTGTTTCTCCATTCCTAATATGTTAGAGCAAGAAACAAAAACCTGTTTGCCAACCATGATAGAAAAAGAAATACTCTGAGCATGTGCCATTTTACATGTTAAGCTCACTTAAATAATGGCTCCATGGCAAGTAGAAGCATTTTGTTGAAGAAAAGGATAACATGTGTTTAAAGTAAACAATAATAAAATGAGACTCTATAAGCATGGACGTGCCCAGTCGGCTGCCCCCTTAACTCTAAAATGTTTAAAACTACGAAGAAAGGAAACAATTACGAGTGGTATTAGCCCTGGTGGGCCCCGGCATGGCTATTATGTGATTAGGAATTAAAATGATTTAGAAATGGTTATATGGGGGAATCAGTTCTGGGCGAGACAAGCAGGGAAAAGACGCTAAGGAACTGATTCCTTTTATTTTTCTATGTAGTTGGGTAGCAGCCCACTGCTAAGCAAAGTTTGTTCCTTAAAATCCAGTCTCTGTGGTTCGTTTTATAGTCTTGCAAATGCTACAGCTGGCCTAAGTGCTGTTTTGCGGCTGCTTTGCCACTGCCCCATCACCTGCTGCTCTCTTGATGGTCCTTTGGGTGATCCCTGCATTGCAGGGACCCTGAGCTTCAGCCCCAAAGTGAGCCTTAGCTACACCACTCTTCACAAAGTTTTTCAAACAAACACTCTAGGCTGCAATCTCATATACACTTACATGGGAGTAAGCCACATTGAACTGAATGGGGCTTACTTCTGAGTAGACATGTAAAGGATTGCTCTGATGATGATGTTGATGATGATTCACATTTCTACGCCACCTCATAGCTGAAGCTCTCGGCACTGGACAAAAGCTTAAAACATTAAAAACGATATACAAAATTTAAAACCATAAAAGTATACAACAGACAATATACATCTAAAAGCAACTTTGAGCAATCAGCCAAACCTAAAGAACAGATCTGTGATCAATTAAAAATTCATCACATGCTGCCAAAAGCCTGGAAAGTGGATCATAACACTGATGTATTATTCCATATTTATACCATCACCAAATACACAACTGCACCTGCTTGAAAAGCTCCATGCAACCACATCCTAGGTAACAACTCACACATTGCCATGTAAGGCATTAACAC
This sequence comes from Anniella stebbinsi, assembly GCA_029215795.1. Classification (NCBI taxonomy): domain Eukaryota; kingdom Metazoa; phylum Chordata; class Lepidosauria; order Squamata; family Anniellidae; genus Anniella; species Anniella stebbinsi. The sequence goes on along the minus strand of JARDYH010000002.1, from coordinate 71,181,875 downwards.
CATCTAAAGCCTTGCCAAAACCCAACATTCCACATTTTCAACTTCCCATGACAAGGAGTAATCCACACTGCTACCACAACCATGGAAATGTGCAGATTTAGCAGATATAAAGACAATGCCTAGCAATCTACTGGTCAAGAGTTATTTGGTCTTGAAATCTTACAGAAGAAAAGCAAATAGTTTAATATTGGCATATATTCAGACAAATGGTATCAGATTTTTCATCTCTTGGGAGGAAAAATGTAATAGAATAGATTATAGACTTAGCAAAGTGAATTAGATCCAGAGGCTTGGACATGGTTTGATTTATCTTATCTTGGCTGAATACTGTAAGCCAAGATACCTACGGCAACTGTTGCCTATGCATTCAGCCCTTCTCCCCTCCCTTTGCAGCACACAGCTATTAGATCTGATGCAACTAAACATGGTTCCCATTTCATCCAAACTGGGAAACTATAGTTACCAGATTCAAAACAAGCCAGCACCTAAAACCACGGCTTAGAGATACCATCATCCATGGCCTTGGTCACTGACACACAGGACAGAATCCCACTGGGCTTATTTATGCCTCCACCAATTCCCTTCTGCAACTAGAGGATTTCATTGCGCACACGGGATCCACTGCTTACACAAGGAACATTTAGCGCTTTCTAAGGGAAGCCCCAAATGAGTGGAAACTCTCATTTCTGGAAGGAGAACCCACAAGCTCCCTAGGTAATGGGTTCCATTGTCGTACTGCTCTAACAGTCAGGAAGTTTTTCCTGATGTCCAGCCAGAATCTGGCTTCCTGTAACTTGAGCCCATTATTCCACGTATTGCACTCTGGGATGACTGAGGAGAGATCCTGACCCTCCTCTGTGTGACAACCTTTCAAGTATTTGAAGAGTGCTAGCATATCATCGGCCAAGGTAAAAGCACCCAATTGTATACTGTCCAATGACTTCCAAATTGGTGTGTATAAGCAAACATAATTGAATAAACAATGTCATCTCACAAGCCCAATAAATTATGGGAAATTGTTATAGACAGAGCATTTTGGGCCCAGACCTCCTCCTTGCTGAATTTACTCCTGCAGCCAAAGGTCCCCTCTACAAGGATTCGCTTTTGCGCCTGGTTAGCCGATTATGCGCATAATCGCAGAAGCGCATTTACGCCTAATCCCTCTGCACGAGAAGCGGCGAGAGGCGGTGAAGTGCATTAACGGATGTCCAAAATGCGGTTTAAAAGTAGTTAATGCGCATAAGCGCATATTCACACAGTCAAAATGCGCTTTAATGGACGGAGCAAAATAAAACTCGCGATTTAACGCGCATTCGATAATGCGCATAATCGGAGAGATAACACGCCTCTACGCCCCATTTGTGCTCCGCTGGTGTGGAGGTAAATTTTTTAATGAGACTTCAAAGAGCATTAAACCTCTCGTGAAGAGGCACCCAAATACAAACATGACCAGGTCCTTCTCATAGGCACATCTCCAACTCATATAGGTTCACTCTTCACAACAGATTTAAGTTATGCATGTGAGTGAATTATATAAATCTCTCTTACCAATATCTGAAGCAAAGCCATGATAATCCATTTTTCAAATGATTCCAAATGATATCAATTGACTAGTATGCTACCATAAAAAATATACTTTCAAACTATCTAGCTGCACAAATGACCACAGCTACTGTAGTACCTGGTAACCAGGATTTCAAGAACGTTCTTAGAAGATCTGACACAAAAAAAGGATTCCTCAGACCTAAAATGATCAATAAAATAAAGCAACAAAGGACCCCAAACACAACTTGCTGATAATTTCCTTTTTAGACCCTTATCTGAAAGATAATATTGTGGGATAACATGGCTCTCCCTCTTCATTGGCTGATTTATACACTGGTCATAAAAATCTACACATAGACAGGTATGTGAAATGAACTACTGACCTTTGGGTGCTAAGCAATTAAACTGAACTGATGGTCAAATCTGACTTGGCAGTTATGTTTCATCACTACACACTCCAGAATGGGTTAGGCTAAAGAAAATATATGTATTCTCCTGCCTTGTTTCTCTCTGTGACCCGCTGGTAAAAAGAGCCTCTGTGCTTCACTCAGGATGCAAACATTTTTGAGTAACAGCTGCATGTTATATTCCCCAAATTTAACATTTTCTCCTTTCTTGCTCCCGGTAATCCTAAAGGCAGCTCCAGGTCTAACCTGCAACCATCACATGACCTGCAGAGCCTAATTTGAATGTCTGCAGACCGCTCCTTCCCCAATTCAGTTTGTGACTCTGAACATGCAGACATGGTGACTTCAGCATCAAATCATTTCCCCCTCCCCACCCCAAACCCACTTCTTAAAACGAAACTTGCCGGATGAGGACATCTGGAGATCTCAAAAGCTTGCACATTTGGGGGGATCTTTTGGTTGACCTAATAAAGGTATTACATTAATATGGGATTTCATATTTTCCTTGTTGTATGGATAAGAAACCTCAATGGAACATGCAGAGGCTTGGAGGAAGGGGGTTATTCTTAATAATATCCATACTACTGCACTGGAACTAAACCAGATGACTTTGGTCAGAATACCTTTATACCTGATCCATCCCACTCATGCAGTATTTGTACCATGTCACCTCTTTTCACATTGTTATCTATTTATTTATTTCATCCATTTAACAAGCTTAAAATATTAAAACCACAAACAAAAACAATAAATAGTAAACTCTACAACCCAGCCACCTATCAGATACAAATCCAGCAGCAGAGTATATGCTGAAACAGTTATGGTGGCAATAAAGCAGTAAATGAGCCCCTAAAACCTAGGAAGTGGTTATATGATGCAGCTTCTCAAAAGGACTTTTAAGGTCACATGATCACTTTGGGCGATGCTACCAGCTGCTTAACAGTAGATGTTCCCAGTTACAATGCCTAATTATTGGTTTTAAAAGAAAATCCTGCAGCTGCTAAAGGCTCAGGTGGATAGCAAACCATTTAGGGAAGCTGGTTTGAAAGCATTCCCCACTGCTGCCTCTATGGCATTGCCATAGTGATTCACAAGAACTATGCATTCTTATATACAATATTCTGTGAAATGGTGTGCTGGTTGGGGAGATTTCAAACAACTTAATGCCTGGGCGTGCATGATTTGGCTGCACACAGCCTCTGCTTATTTTGGCATGTCCTATTACATTCATAGCATTGGCGATTCCCTTAATCAACTCAACAATTTGTAGTTAAACGAAGACAGGAACAGTCAACTTCCTATAAATTTATCTGGACATATGGTGAGATGACAAGTTGTACCTATTACAATCTAATTTGGTTATTAGAGCAGATCGGATATTTGGTTTGAGCAAGTGCCAAACAAAAATGCCTAACTCCACATATAGGGCAGGATCCAATACTAGTCCTATGTAGAGGAGATTCATTTCAATGGGTCTCCTATGCATAGGACTAACATTGGATACTACTCCCTGATTGATAGAGTCTGAATGAGCTGTAAAAACCAAGGGTAGAATCTAACTAAAGTCCTACTTAAGTTAGGGTTCGTAGTACAGCTTTCCCCAATCTGTTCTCCAGATGTTTTGGACCAACTCACATTAGGCCCTGTCAGCATAGCCAATGGTCAAGGACTTTGAGAGATGTCATCCAAAACATCTGAAGGGTACCAGGCTGAAGAAGGTCCAGCCTGGTATCTGAATTCTATATACAAAGGGACTAACTTCTTAGTAAACATGCATAGATGGCACTGCTAGTGTTGGGAATTAGTAGGAAAAGTGATAGAAAACGAAACAGTAAAGGTACAGTGCTTTTTTATTAATATTTTATAAGGTTTAGATTATATCAAAATATATTTTAGCATTACCCAATAATACAAATATATGAATATCTGGTTATCCCATGTGAAAAAAGGATACCATACAGCTGGAGTTGGTATATAAAAAGGGCTATTAAAATGTTAAGGGTTGGGTAAAGCATCTTTCATACGAAGAAAAGATGGGGCATTTTAATTCAGAAGACAAACAATTCAGAAGTTATATGACAGAGCCCTAAAGTGGGGGGGGGGGGTTGCGTGGATGGGAAATCTCACTTACTATAGCGCATGGTCTTTTTGGTGCCAGGTGAAAATCTTTTTTTATTTTATCATGCTTTTCAGCTCTTCAGTTTTAAAAACTGTGTTAGTGCATTTTTAGATCTTTGCACTGCTGTTAGATTTTTATCTTGATTATTTTGGTTTTATTCTGTTTTAAAATTATGGCTTTATATTATGTTTTACTATGTTACTGTATTTTATGGTTTTAAGCTTTGTCTTGTAAACAGTCCAGACTGTTTCAGCTAATGGGTGGCATAGAAATGTAAGAAAGAAAAAAATCCCCCAATAAATCTGATGGCCGCCCCCCTTCAGGCAGTGTGATTCACCTATTCTTTGAATGCTCCTTCATGAAAACACACACACAGAGTCTTTTTTCTTTTACTTGTTTGTAGCTTTATTTCATGTTCCAAACTAGTTTGTGTGGAGATGATTCTAGCCTTTGACTTTCTTTGTTGTTGTTGCTGCTGCTGCTGTTTACATGTACATGCATCAATATAGCAACTAATCTTCATTCTCGCTGGGACTACTGTGGCCTAACCTGGTGCTATCATTAAGTTTTCAGATTTGGAGCTATCCAGAACTCCTAGCACACTTTACCATCAGTAAAATGGTAATATAACAGTACCTGCCATCACAATACCTGAGAAACATGGGCCCACATTTTGTCCATTGTGGCACATGGGTCATCTGGTCTCTCTCCCAAACTTGAGAACTGTGGAATGGGCCAGCCATACTTCCTGCATTTGCATGACAATCTCTGTTAACTCCTCAGTTTGAAGTCTGAAAAGACAACTGGGGGTGTTTTGCTGCTGCATTGCTGCAGCTTCCAGGGCATCCTGCCAAACCAAAAAGCCTTCATCACCCTTTTCACATCTAAAGCTGGAATGGGTGGCAAGATGTTCATCCACTGCTGCACTGCTAGCACTCCTGGAGTGTGTTGCTGGTGCAGAGCCAAACTGGGAAGCCTGCATCATCCTCTCCAACTTCAAACATGGTGCAGGGAGGGGGACAGGATTGCCTCTGACTTTGCCCAGAGGCGCAAGATTCTGCCTACCACAATTTCTTGGCTTGACTACCAAGGTCAGGCAAAAATTGTGGAATTTGTCTGAGAGAGGAACCTATACATGCTTAGTATATTGGTATAATTGACAACACAAAAGTACAAATGAGTGGAAAACCACAAGTATCTGAAAACATCAATGGAAAATGATGCAACCTCTAAATATGAGGTACATCATTTTTATAGTAAACCTGTAACGTGAACATACAAAGTTGAAGAGGACAATCAAAAACCAGTGATTCAAGAAGATGTTCTTCTGTTCCGAATAATATTTTTCAAACGGCTTGCTCGAATCACACTAATTAATGGTAGCAAGAGCAATGTCCACTTCTCAAAAGATTATTCAAGGCTAATGAGTGATAACAGGAATAACATCCACTCTCAGAAGATGGTTCAAGGGCATTTATAATTGCCAACAGAACATGATCTCATTAGATTTATAAAGTGAAAATAGAAGTTGCTTGGATGATGTTAACTTGAGGCTTGACTCTGTTTATTATCTGATATTATACATGTACGTTTGGTTTATTTCATTAAAGTATTTTTCCAGGAATATATATGGGCAGAAAAATTGAGAAAGCTGGGGAAATGATGAAAGCATACAACCCACTTGTGTCTCAACAAATACGTGTGTCCAAATGCAAATACTCAAATACACTGATCATATCGATGAACGGAAGAGACTCTAGCTGTGTTCAGGCTTGACTCCCTAACAGGGAGCATAAACATGAAGAAGGGCACAGAGCTATTCATGCTAGCCCCACCTCTATGTCCAGCTCCACCCCCTCAGTCTTAAACCTCCCCATGCTGAGCAGGGACCCTGATCTTGTCCAAGCAAACATGAGGATACCCGCTCCTCAGACTTCGCCATCAGGGTCTGATGGGCTAGGCAGGCATGAGTATGTAGGGGGCGGGGGCATTGTCCACAGCTCCGGGTCCCTTAGTCATGTTTGCATACCCACCAGGACAGGGTTTACCTCTCAAAAGATAATTCATTCACAGCATTAGAAATGATTGTCTGAGGGTGCCACAAGTGTCCATGCATAGCACACAATAATAAATGAATGCGTCTTTCAAATGAATATGATCCAACTTTCTATTATTTTCTTGGTTGTACTCTTGTTGGCTTACTGTCAGTTACCAACGTCTATCGCCCCTCAAACAAAAGAGCCACTGTAGGTTTTTAATTCAGCTGCCAATCTAATTATTTTGGCTGTGAAAGGCAAGCTGCTTAGGTTGCTGAATCATAGCCTTTCACTGGAATTCTCCTTCCCCACCCCCAACATCTGTAGCTCCTGGCAACAGACATCAAAACGGGAAAGGGTGTTGAAATGCCTACAAAGAGGCAGTTACTGCTACAGTTAGCATATCCCTTTCATGGTGATGTACAGATAGGACTTCCACTGTCTCTGCTACTTACAGTCCCTGTCTGAAATAAAAAACAGCAAGGCCAAATGGGCAAGTCTGAAGACTTCCTCTTTAAACTATAGGATAAACATATACACATACAGGCATTTTGCTTCCTTAAATAAGCAAAGCTAATGATTTCAATGTCAATTTATTTTTGAATCATCACCAAGAAGGGGAGGGGGGACTTGTTACGTTCTTCTCATGCTGAATTCAGAATAAAAGCCATTTTGCAGGACGAAAGTCATGAAAACTGGCATCAAATGACATCACCTAGACCTAGCTGAGCAAGTTGAATTGAGGCAGGAATTTTGAACCTAAGCAACAATGTAATTTTTTTTAAGTCAACTTGTCTAGTGAATTTATTCTTTGAAAAGTGTAGCCCTATTTGGGCGTTCTGCTTGCCAGTGAGTTCAACATAGGAGCAGGGCCATGCTGAGTAGCCCTCCTCCCACTGTTGCTTGTGTTAAGTAGCCTGCCCCCCGGTGTCCACATGTACCATGTGAATGCCTGCAGGGAGAGAGGGCTTTGCCCATAATGCTGCACAGGTCCAAAGGCTTCCATATGACCTGGAACACTGACAGCATAAGGTTCCAGATCCTATGGAACCCAGTAGAGGCCATCTCCCTTTGCACTGTACATGCCAACACTAGGAGAAGGAGCTACTCAGCACCCATGGTCACGGGTGATGCTACTTGACATCACCCCTCTCACTTGTGATTCCAACACTCAAATAGGGCTATACCAGTCTATTCAGAAGTAAGTCCCACTGAATTCAATGGGGCTGTCTTCCACATAAGTGGGTACAGGATTGCAACTTCAGTGACCAGAGCATGTTCCATTTACTATTTCTTATTGTTGTTTCAAATTGTTTTTAAATACACGTATATCTCGGAGTGTGCACTCTGTTTGTATGTAAATGGTTTTGACAGGGCCTATTCAGACAACACACTAAGCCATGGTTAGGCCACTAACGCTTTTGCAGGAAATGGTTAGTGTGTTTAAACCATGGTTAGGAATGGTTCACATGAAATGCTAAGTCATGGCTCACACGACATGCTAAGCCATAACGTTTAGCTCAAAATGCTTAACCAATGTGGCTTAACATATCATCTGAACAGGGTCATCATGTATTTGGAATGTTTTAATCTTTATAAACTGCCCAAAGAGCTTTGGCTATTCAGGCAGTATAGAAATATAATAAATGAAAATAAATGGATGAATGAATGAAATTCTCCTTGACTATTCATATGTAGCCCTTCGACTCTCTGAGTGTCTCTACAAGAGCAATTTAAAGCTCTTTCAAAGCGCATTACCGATTTTACCTGCACATGAACGGAGCGCAAATCGGGGGTTGAGGCGCTTTTTCTGTCCGATTATGAGCATTATCGAATGTGCTTTAAATAGCGAGTTTTAATTTACTGCGGGAGTTAAAGTGCCTTATGATCGTGTAAACAAGTGATTCTCTGCTTGTAAACACCTTTAAAGCGTGTTTCATATAACCAGTAATGCGCTTCACCGCCTCCTGTGTATAGGGATTAGGCATAAAAGCGATTGCGAGAAGATGCGCATAATCGGCCAACCGGGCGTCAAACCAAATTCTTGTAGAGGGGACCTATGGCTCAGAATGCATGATGCCCAAGCCTTCTTTCTCTTGCCTTGAACAAAATGTAAGGGAAGTCATTTGGTACAATTTTCTAATGTCGAGTGAGGCTAGCATTGTTCCTTTTCTACCGTCCGTCTGCTGGCAGGCTTTTTATTCAAGCAGCCCTTTGGCATGTGAGCAGGTCTTTTGGATCAGATGCTGTTTTATTATTGCTTTAATCAAGTTTTATTTATGACTGAAAGCCACCTTGACTGCCATTCTTGGCAGAAAGGCAAGGTACAAATCAAAGATATAAACAAACAAACAAACAAATACTTAGGATCATGTAGAGGTAAGAAAACACTAGGAACATGTGCATAATATCAATAAACATCATTTAATTTTTTTAAAAAAACTGGTCAGTAAACTTCTGATCAGCTTTTAGATAGGAGAGTAGAAGTTTATGCAGAAGGGAAAAAATGTAGTTTCTAAATAAATAAATAAATGTCCCCCTGTCGCTGGAACTCTGGTCTATTTTTGCAGCTCTTTTTAGAAAATGTTAACTAAATGGAAGTGCAAAAGCTCTTGGGGAATTGATCCTTGGCTCAGGGCAATCGCTACACCTGCTGCTATTTAAGCAACTTGGCTGACATTCAATGAGAAATCCCAGACAAATAAAGGAACATTTGGGTAGCCTTCCTAGAATTCATAAACGTGCATTCAGACATATTGCAAAGCCAAAGTTTGGCATTCCAAAGCCAAGTACCATGGACTCTTGGGGCTTCATGCTCCTTACACCCTTTGTATTCAGCATGGACCTCTCATGTGTTGAATGTATGTGTAACTAGAACACACAAATAGAGCATTAATAAGAAATTAATGTTTTGATTTTGATTTTCAGCAAACCATAGTTTGCCATTTTGTCTGAATATGTAGACTGTGGTTTGCACTTCCCAGGAAATCAGGATTAAAGCCAGGGTTTGAATGCACCAGTCACAGTTTGCCTGTTTGATAAAACAATGATTTTCTGCAAACAGAGGTTGGACATTACTAACCTCCGTTTGTAAGGGGAGGAGGAAGAGTGCAACCCCAAAATACATTCTTGTAATACCAAACCGTGCTTGGTACTAAATTTGAACAGCTGCTCAGGCTCAGTTCAGGCATAATAGTTTTGTGTTTGAGTCCGCTCCCCTCACATGCTCTTATTCAACAAATTGCTTCTCTTTAGTGCAAACCATGCAGCAAACAATGTTTTACCCTTGCTAGTTGCAACTTGAAACTGCTCTGCAATCATAGTTTGAGGGCAAGTGCAAGTCATAATTTGGCAATTTGACTACATCAGCAAACTATAAGTACATAAGAACGTAAGACGAGCCATGCTGGATCAGACCAAGGGTCCATCTAGTCTAGCACTCTGTTCACACAGTGATCAATCAGCTATTGACCAGAAACACACAAGTAGGACACAGATGAAACAGCAACCTTCCACCTCCTTACTGCCTGTGATACTGGAGGTAGCACATAGCCATCAGGACTCGTAGCCATAGATAGCCTTCAGGAATTTATCCAATCCCCTTTTAAAGCCATGCAAATTGGTGGCCATCGCTACATCTTGTGGTAGTAAATTCCATAGTTGAACTATGCATTGTATGAAGAAGTACTTCCCTTTATATGTCATGAATCTTTCACCAATCAGGTTCATGGGATGACCCCGGGTTCTTGTATTATGGGAGAGGGAAAAAAACTGTGTCCCTATCCACATTCTCCACACCATGCATAATTTTGTACATCTCTATCAGGTCTCCCCTTAGCCTCCTTTTTTACAAGCTAAAGAATCCCAGCTGTTGTAACCTTCCCTCATAGGAGAGATGCTCCAGTCTTGATAATTTTAACTGCCATTTTTCACTTTGTCCTGCTCTACAATATCTTTTTTTAGGTGTGGTGACCAAAACTGTACACATAGATTTGTGTAAAGACAGTATGATGCTAGCAGTTTTATTCTCAATTCCTTTTCTAATAATGTCTAACATGGAGTTTGGCTTCTTTACAGCGGCTGCACTCTGGGTTGACATTTTCATCGAACTGTCCACCACAACTTCAAGGTCTGTTTCTTGGCCAGTAACCGCCAGCTCAGATCCCATCAGGCTATACTTGGTTGTTGTTTTTTGTCCCAGCATACATCACTTTACACTTGTTTACATTGAGTTACATCTGCCATTTGGATGCCCACTCTCCCAGTTTGAAGAGATCCTTTTGGAGCTCCTCACAATCCCTTTTTGTTTTAACCATCTTAAATAATTCTGCAAACTTGGTCACTTCACTGCTCACTCCTGATTCTAGGTTATTTATGAACAAGTGAAAAGAATTGGTCCCAATATCGATCCCTGTTGGACCCCACTATTAACTTCCCTCCATTAGGAGAATTTACCATTTATTCCTACTCTCTGTTTTGTGTTCTTTAACCAGTTGCTGATTCATAAGAGGACCACTCCTCTTATTCCATGACTGCTACGTTTGCTCAGGAGGCTTTGGTGAGGGACTTAATCAAAAGCTTTTTGGAAGTCCAAGTAAACAATGTCCACTGGAACACCCCTGTCTATATGTTTACTGACACTCTTAAAGAACTCTAAAGGTTAGTGAGACAGGACTTACCTTTGCGGAAGCCAAGTTGATTCTTTTTTTAGCAGGACCTGTCCTTCTATATGCTTACTAATTTTGTCTTTAAATGCTTTCTACCAATTTACCTGGAACAGATATCAAGCTAACCGGCCTGTAATTTTCCGGATTCCCCCTGAATCCTTTTTAAAAATTGGTGTTACATTGGCCATCTTCCAGTCCCTTGGTACATGTTGCATATTTTTGCTAGAAGATCAGCAATTTCATATTTGAGTTCTTTGAGAACTTTAGGATGGATTCCAACAGAGCCTGATGACTTATTTGCTTTCAATTTGTCAATAAGGTTAAGAACTTTATCTTTTGTCACCACTATTTGCCACAGTTCCTTAAACTCCCTTCCTGAAAACACTAGTTCAGGCACAGGTATCGGTCCTATATCTTCTGCAGTAAACGCCAATGCAAAGAATTCATTCAGCTCCTCTGCAATCTTAACTCCATTGTCATCCAATGGTCCAACTACTTCCCTAGCTGGTTTTCTACTTCTGATGTAAAGAATTATTTATGTTTGGCCTTGATAATGTTTGCAATATGCTCTTCAACGTGCTTTTTACATCTTCTATTGTCTGCTTGCATCACCTTTGTACAAGCTTGTGCTCCCTTTTATTTTCTTCACTTGGGCAAGACTTCCATTTTCTGAAGGAAGCCCTCTTTTCTACAATAGCTTCCTTGACACTGCTTGTTAACCATGCTGGTGACCTCTTGGACTTGGTGCTACTTTTTCTCTATGGTAAAGGGGAAGCAACCCATTTAATTGGGAATACACAAGGGAAGGTGGTAGCATACAAATACAAGGCTCATTTCTGTACATACTGGGGACATGCATCCGCTTTGAATGAAGTCAAAATACTGAACTGAAGTGGCTTACTTCAGAGGTATTCAGACTTCCTCCAAAGCAAAATGGCTCTTGTCCATAGAAATCCAAAGCAAAGCAGTCTGCTCCCAAAGCTTCAGACCTACTTCAAAAGAGGGTTTGTTGTTGTTTTTATTGCCACTTGATAACTTCAGGGAGGTTCAGTTGATTTCTGAACCTCCCTGCAGTTATCTATGAAAAGGAAATGCCACATAGTAGGGAGGGGGAGAGAAAGGGGTGTAGTTTTGAGATTGACAGCTAGAGTTTCCAACTAGGGAATAACTTTAGCAGGTATACCAAGCATAGTAATTTTGGGAGGGGCATTGAAGTAACTCATTAATATTCTTTTGCAAGCTGACTCTTCCTAGGAGCAGCAACACTGAAAGTGTTGTGAAGTTATTGGTGGTTGTGTTTTGCTTGTGTGACCTTATTCCAATCCACATCAATCCTTTCCTAAAATCCAGTCCATTGCGTACTAATTCATATTTACTATTGGTTCTTTTCTTTGTTTCTGTCTTGAGTGTTTGGTATTGAGTAAGTCACTTTCATTCCATTGTGCTCTAGTTGCCTTTGCTTTAAATTCACTGTTAAATAATTGTAATTCTGTGTCTCTCTGGGTTTGCTTGTTTGTTTTTGGTGCATGTATGTGTGTGTGTTCCATGACTCTTACACTCTCACATACTCACTATCGTATGCACAACTCTAAACTTTCAGACTTCAATGGCGTCAAGAATGGCACAGCCCCAAGGCCGATTCTTGTGAGAAAAGGCAGACTCTGTTCCTTCTCACCAAAAGAATCAACTCTAAAGACACAAATTCCCCCTCTATCTGACTGACATTTGGAAACCTTCATCCATTCTATGCTTGCCAATGTCACCAGATTTTCCCAAAAAATAAAAAAATGTTATTCCCATTTGTGGACTTCCTCATGGCAGTTGATGGGGAGATATTCAAAGAAAGGCTTCACTTTGGACCCAAACCAAAGCAGGATTTCTCTAAGCAATCCAAAGCGCAGTGGCACCTTATCCAAAGTGGTTTCTGAAGTGATTGTTTTTATTGGGCACAACCTAGTGCACAGCACCCCCAACAGTAAAAGTAGCCACAACCTGGAGATGGAATTCTTAAAGTGAGAGTGACAGCAGCTTCACCTCTCTCACTGTCCATCACTAAATTGAGAAGAGGGTGTGTGCCTGCACATGTTGTTCCTGTCCATTCCCTTTCTCTTCTTCCCCTCACACACCTGGCTTCAGCCCTTCATATGCTTGTTTGTTATATCACATCTGAAGACATCTGAACTGGAAAACTGTGGTTTAAACACTGCTTACAAAACAGGACATGAAAGGATAGAAAGCTGTGAGTGTGAAAGAAGGGTGTACAAGGAGAGGAAGGAAAAGGAGGGACAAGGAAGGACCACACAGGAACAGATCCTGTTCTCAGACTAACAAACCTGGTTATATCATAGAAAATATCAATTGAAGCCTGCTACTTTCTTTCAAGAGTCATTATTTTACATTTGGAACTGGTAGCTCATGATAGTCCCAGAAATAAAAATGCAAGGTCTAATTGCACATGTTTCTATGATATGCTGCTTAGCTAGCAATGCTCACAGGTTTCCACAACCTGCTACCTTCCAAATGTGTTAGACACATCTCCAATGGCTCTGCTTGTTGGGAATGATGGGAGTTGTAGCCCAAAGACATCCCTACGGCACTAGTTGAGAAAGGTTGTTCTACCAAGTACATAATATAGCAGCCATTATAGGAGGCAGGCAAATGTTTTCATCTTTCTTTGGGCCACAAAGCCACAACTTTTCAAAAGATGCAACTCAAAACAACTCTAGGATAACATACCAACACGTTTTTACAAACAAAAGAAAGAAGGAGACAGAAAAAGTTGTTTAACTACTGAGGTCCTGAGATGAAGAGCCTATCTACACTACTGGTTTTAAATGGTTTATAACAGTAGTGACAACTGTTGGGGCCCAGGAAACACTCCATTTACAGTTTTCAAAATGTTTTCAAAGTATTGTATCCTGCTTGGTGTAGATAGGCTCGAAGACTAATTTCCACCGTGCTAAACACTACGTTTTGTTCAGAATTGATCTGTGAGAAAAGTAGATGTATTTGCCACATAAACAATATTTGTTTCTGTAACATCCCCGACATATACCAGAAACACGGTCTAGCATACAAGTGCTAGCTAGTATCATTTACTATGTGTGTTTTAAAGTTACAGCAAAATTTAAATTAAAAACGAGAAATGCAGGTTGCTTACCTGTAACTGTAGTTCTTCGAGTGGTCATCTGTGCAGTCACACATATGGGCTCGCGCCGACGCCGAGCCTACTTCCGGGAAACTTCACTAGCTAGCTTAGGCTTTTGGCGGGAACCCCTCCCCCCACCATCCTACCGCGCATGCTCGGGTTCCCGCTCCCATTTTACCTCAGTTCCCTGAGACCGCTTGGCCTCGCGACTAAGGTACATATTTTATTAACAAAATGAGCATGCCCAATCAACTTGACCATCACAACAGCGATGCCAAGAGGGGATGGTGGGTGGGTTGTGTGACTGCACAGATGACCACTCGAAGAACTACAGTTACAGGTAAGCAACCTGCATTTCTTCTTCGTGGTCTCTGTGCATCACACATATGGCGAATAACAAGCAGAGACTTACCGGAGGTGGGTAGGCACGCTGAATGGTCATTGGCAGATGGAGGAGAGGACTGCTCTTCCAAACGAGGCGTCCTGCCTGGCCCTGACATCCAAACGATAATGCTTTACGAAAGTGGAAGCATTAGCCCAGGTAGCCGCTCTGCAGAGGTCAGCAAGGGACGCTCCCTGGAGAAAAGCCGAGGAGGTTGCCTGCGCTCTGGTGGAGTGCGCTGTCAGATGAAAAGGTGGCTCCTTTCTGACAATTTGGTATGCTAGAATAATGGTTTCAACAACCCATTTGGAGATGCGCTGCTGAGACACCGCCATTCCTTTGTTTTTTCCACCATAGCAGATGAACAAGCTGCGAGACTTGCGAAAGAGCTTAGTCCTTGACTTATAGAAAGCCAATGCTCTTCGAACATCGAGTGCGTGCAACGCTGATGACAAGGGGTCTGTAGAAGGTTTGAAGAACGTGGGCAACACAATGTCCTGACTCATGTGGAAGGAGGAGGAAACTTTAGGAATGAACATGGGATCTGGCCGCAACACCACCTTGTCCCTAAAAAACTGTAAATATGGAGGGTCTACCAGAAGTGCTGCTAATTCAGACACTCGCCTTGCAGACGTGATAGCCACTAGAAAAATAGCCTTAAATGTCAACAAACGAATATCTATTGTAGCTAAAGGTTCAAAGGGTTTTGAAGTAAGGGCAGTGAGAACAACTGAGAGGCTCCACTGCGGAACTATCGGCCGAATAGCTGGAAATAGGTTACATAAACCTTTTAAAAAAGCTCTTGCGAGTGGGTGTGTAAAAACTGAACATCCGTTAACCAAAACGTGGTTGGCCGCAATTGCGGACAGATAAACACGAATAGATGCAGGCTTTAGTCCTGTGACGTGTAATGAATGGAGGAATGAAATGATGTGAGGCATGCATGACGTAGAAGGATCAAAGGCATTGCGGGCCGCATAATCCTGGAAACGCTTCCACTTCCTACCATATGATAGTCTGGTGGAAGGCTTACGGGAGGCCTCCAAAATAGCTTTTACCCCATCAGGGAAGGAGAGCCTCTGCCATGACGTTGGATCCTCCATGCCGTTAGGTGTAAGGTCTGAATATCTGGATGAAGGATTCTCCCGTTTTCTCGGGAGAGAAGGTCAGGGACATCCGGTAGGTGCCAAATCTCCGATCTCGCAAGTCTGAGTAGCGACATGAACCAAGGTTGCCTTGGCCACCACGGCGCGATCATTATTGCGTCCGAGTTGCTGCGGCGAATCTGCGCCACCGCCCTGGCAATTAACGGAAAAGGGGGAAATATGTAGAGGAGACCTCTCGACCAGTCCCATTGGAGAGCATCTCCAAGCGATGTCCTCCCTATGCCTGCTCTCGAACAATACGCAGGGCATACTGCATTCGCAGCCGTAGCAAAGAGATCGATGTTGGGGTCTCCCCAACGAGCAAAGAGACGGATCAGTATGCGAGGGGAGAGTTCCCACTCGTGCGTGTCCTTGAAAGACCTGCTTAAATCGTCCGCCTTGGCATTTTCTTTCCCTGCGATGTGTAAGGCAGATATGAGTATGTTGTGGGAGATAGCCCAATTGAGGATGTCCATGACGAGTTGAAGGAGGTGATGCGAGCGCGTTCCTCCTTCCTTGTTCAGATACCACACTACTGTGGTATTGTCGGACAGAATTCGGACATGGTGCCCTTGTAGGTGAGGGCGAAACGCCTGTAGGGCCTTTTTGACCGCGAGCAGCTCCAACATGTTGATATGAAGGCGTGTCTCTGAAGGTGACCATCTTCCTTGCGTTACAAGGTCGCCGTGGTGAGCTCCCCATCCGTCCAATGATGCATCTGTTGTCACTATGC
This sequence comes from Anniella stebbinsi, assembly GCA_029215795.1. Taxonomy (NCBI): domain Eukaryota; kingdom Metazoa; phylum Chordata; class Lepidosauria; order Squamata; family Anniellidae; genus Anniella; species Anniella stebbinsi. The sequence continues at coordinate 71,165,693 of JARDYH010000002.1, read as the reverse complement.
GTGAGGGGCCCCGTGTTACCAAGGGCATTCCCCGAGAAAGGTTCTGGTGGTTTGACCACCATTCGAGAGATTCCCGTACAGTTCGCGGGACGGTGAGCATAAGCTTGTGTGGATTTTGCAGAGGGGAATAATGCTGGATAATTAACTGCTGAAGGGGGCGCCTTCGAAGACGTGCCCAACGGACGACGAATACAGCCGCCGCCATTAATCCTAGTAGCATTAGAATTGCGAATGCTGACGTGCGATGATGCTCTTGTAGTCTTAATGACAGCTGTTGCAGGACTGCTATTCTGTCTGTGGGGAGGAACGCCCTTCCCATGGTAGAGTCCAGGGTAACTCCTATGAATTGTATTCGCTGCGATGGTTGAGTGACGGATTTCTCGTGATTTATCTGCAGCCCCAGCGACGATAGAAGAGTGACGACCTCGTGGACGTCGGCGAGTGCTTGGCTTCTGGACTTGGAGACGATTAGCCAATCGTCCAGGTAAGGATACAAATCGATGTTGTTTGATCGAAGGTGCGCGCATACTGCCGACATGCACTTGGTGAACACTCTTGGTGCAGATTTTAGGCCGAATGGGAGTACAGAAAACTGGTATGCCTGGTGACCTATGACAAATCGTAGATAACGCCGGTGGGAAGGATGAATAGCGATGTGAAAATAGGCATCCTTCAGGTCTATCAGCGTGAACCAGCTGCCTTTCCGTAACATGGGCAGAACTACCGCCAAGGTAACCATACGAAACTTTCTTGGTCGTATAAATTTGTTCAGAGCTCTGAGATCCATAATAGGACGAAGTCCCCCGTCCCGCTTTGGCACCGTAAAATAACGGGAGTAGAACCCTGCATGAAGCTGGTGCTGTCGCACCCTCGTGATTGCTCCCTTGCGCAGAAGCGTGTTGGTTTCTTTTGACAGCGTCCTCGAGGGCGGTGTGAGTTTTACGGTGCCAAGTGAAGGAGGGACATCGAATTCTATCTTGTAGCCTTTTGCCACTATATTTAGAACCCAAGAGTCCGATGTTATAGACGCCCAAGCTTGTAGAAAAGGCTGCAGTCTGTTGACTGTCCTGCTGTGCAGAGGTGGTGGCAAGTCAAAGGTGACGTTTTTGATGTTGGGCCTGTTTACTGCGTTGCTGGAAACGCGGTGTCGACTTGCGCGGCTGGTAGGCCGTTTGGGTCAGAGCAGGCTGATAACGCTGCTGTTGATTTTGCTGTGTCCTGGGATGGTATGAGACCGGTCTGTACCACCTGCGTTGACGGTAGGGTTGCTGAGGCTGTTGAAAACCCATTTTCTTCGCCGTCATTCTAGCCTTATGAAGGGTATCCATGGTGGTGTCGGTATCTGTATTAAAAAGGCCCTCACCATCAAAGGGTAGGTCCTCTATTTTATTCTTTGTTTCTTGCGGAAGCGAAGCTGAACGCAACCAGGCATGGCGGCGTAACGCTACTGCGCCAACCATCGTTTTTGACACACAGTCCGTTAGGTGACGCGCTGTCGTGAGCTCTTGTTTGGACAGCCTTATTGCCTCCGTTTGGAACACCCTCGCTAACTCACGCTGATCGTCAGGGAGGTAATCAGTAAGTGTAGAAATTTTCTCCCAGAGGAATAACTGGTATCGTGCCATTAAGGCCATATAGTTTGTGACCTTAATGCCCAAGGAGGCAGACGAGTAAATACGGCGGCCATAGGAATCTAACTTACGGCCCTCTTTATCTGTTGGTGCCGAATGTGTTTTTCCTGCTCTCCCTTGTGCAGCTTCCACCACCACAGAGTTGGGCTTTGGGTGATGAAAGAGGAAAGGTGCTTGTGCCTCCTTGATTTTATAAATGGCATCCAAGCGTTTCGACACCGGGCCAATAGTAGCCGGGTTCTCCCAAGACTGCTTGATCGTTTTCAGCAGTGTCTTAATCATGGGCAGGGTCAACTGTGGGGAGGGATCCGTATACATGACATCATAAATGCCATCATCCTCCTCTTCTAGTGGTTGTTGATATTCTATGCCAAGGGACTGAGCCAGCCTTTGCATTTGATCTGAAAAACTGCCCATCTCCATAGTGGGCGACGCCCTATCATCTGTACCGATGTCTTCTGGTGGCGAAGGCTGTGAAGGGCGGGGCGATGGAGCCGAAGATGTATCGGAGGCATAATCCTCGAAAGATTGCGAGGGTTGTCGGTGGCGAGATACTATCGGCGCCGAGCGGTCTCGATGTCGAGTCGAAGATTGAACTAACGAAACTGTTCGCCTTGGCGGCACCGGCGGTGGCGAATTGCTAGGACTAATGCGTTGTCCCGTATACGGGTCAAAACGATAGCGGCTGCGATCAGAACGGTGGGAATGTTCTGAATAGACGTCCCATCCTCGAGACCGAGATCGGGATCGGGTGCGGGACCGAGACGCCGACGATCGGTGTCGACGAGACCGGGAGCGGTGTTGGAAATGCTCCGGGCGCTGGACTGGAGGTGGAGGGTCGACTGGCAGCGGTACCGTGTCCTCTACATCGGATGCAATTTCTATGGGTAGCGGCTCCGGAGAGGGCAGAGACCGAGGAGGCGACAACGCTGTTGTCGGTACCGACAGCGGCATCGGTGTCGACGGCGTACGTAGCACAGGCGAGATTGATGAAGTTCGCCTCTTCGATGCCAAAGCTGACGGAGAAGATGCTGGGCGCTGCGACGATGTCGAACCGGTTGAAAAAGTGCGCTGTCTCGATGTCGAACGGTCTGTCGGCACCGATGACGCCTTGTGCACCATGGCCACTACTTTCCTCGACGTCGAGGACGGCATCGTTGTCGGTAGCGACGCGGCTTTTTTCGAAACCGAAGTTTTTTTCTTCGATATCGAGGGCACAACCTCTTTTCCCGCCTTTGATTTCTTAGGCCTTTTTGCCGGAGGCGGAGAGGAGGGCGGAGAGGTGCACGCACCCGATGCCTGTACTACAGCCCCGAGCAGGGGGGAGCCAGGAGATGCTGGGATCGAGCGGTCCGAATACAATGTCGAACGCTCCCCAGAAACAGACTTTGATGCCTGCATCATGGGAGGCCTGGGTCTGTCGACAGCGGAGAGGGCCTTGCTCCACAGAAGACTCCGAAGACGGTCTGCTCTGTTACGCCTAGTCTGCCTAGAAAATCGCATACAATGCGAGCAGGATTCCACGACGTGGGATTCCCCAAGGCAAACTAAGCACAAGGAATGCCCGTCGGTGAGGGCTATCTTCGCCCTGCACCTGGAGCAAAGCTTAAACAATGCAGTTTGCGCCATAAGGCGGCGAACCGCTCTACTAACTAACTAACGAGAAAGATATATAACTTTTTTTTAAAAAAAATATATATATATAACTTTAACTACGAAAAACTAACCTAAGCTAACTAAACTATTCTTCTTTTTCACAGATACCAACGTACCCGTGACGAAGTCTCCCGCGAGGCTAACAGCGAAGCGGTCGAAGAAGAACTGAGGTAAAATGGGAGCGGGAACCCGAGCATGCGCGGTAGGATGGTGGGGGGAGGGGTTCCCGCCAAAAGCCTAAGCTAGCTAGTGAAGTTTCCCGGAAGTAGGCTCGGCGTCGGCGCGAGCCCATATGTGTGATGCACAGAGACCACGAAGAAGAAAAAACTAGCTCTGCAAAAGCCAATTACATTATTTTTTCCACCAAACTAGGTAGCATTGAATTTATTTCTCAGTCATATCTTTTATAGGAATGAGTCTCTGAAACGCGTTGAGGCAAAGGAAAAAGAGACTTATGTTTCTAACATTGTCAGGAATACAATGATGGAAAACAGTTACAAGATGGATACTTGGCTCAGCAATACTACAAGTGAGAAGGATCTTGGAATTGTTGTAGACCACAAGCTGGATATGAGCCAATAGTGTGATGTGACTGCAAAAAGGGAAATGCTATTTTGAGCTGCATTAATAGAAGTACAGCTTCCAAATTGCACGAGGTACTGGTTCTCCTCTATTCAGCACTGATTAGGCCTCACCTTGAGTACTGCGTCCAGTTCTGGGCACCACACTTCAAGAAGGATGCAGACAAACAAGCTGGAGGAGGTTCAGAGGAGGGCAATGAGGATGTTCATGGGTCTGGAACAAAGCCCTATGAGGCGCGACTGAAAGAACTGGGCTTGAGAAGACTGAGGGGAGACATGATAGCACTTTTCAAGTACTTAAAAAGTTATCACACAGAAGACAGCCTGGATCTGTTCTCGGTCACCCAGAGTGCAGGCCTCAAGTTACAGGAAGCCAGATTCTGGCTCGACATCAGGAAAACCTTCCTGACTGTTAGAGCAGTACGACAATGGAACCCATTACCTAGGGAAGTAGTGGGCTCTCCCACACTAGAAGCATTCAAGAAGCAGCTGGACAGCCATCTGTCAGGTATACTTTGATGTGGATTCCTGCATTGAGCAGGGGGTTGGACTCGATGGCCTTATAGGCCCCTTCCAACTCTACTATTCCATGATTCTATGAAATAAATAGTTTGCATTCCAGGAACAGCAATATTTGCTGCATCAGTGAATCGTTTTTATTTATTAAAATATTTATAGTTTGCTTTTCTAGTAAAATAATATTCAAAGAGGCTTGCTTTAAAAGCACACATTAACAATAAAACCAACATGAATAAATAAATCCTTTTACAATTTTAAAGATCAAAATTAAACATAAAATCAGTAATTATTTTAAAAAATATTAAAAACTAAAAACCATTTTTAAAAAACCACCCAGAAAATAAAATGGTTTTAACTAGTCACCTAAATTATAAAAGGGTATCTCCTTTACTTGTTGGGGACAGGCATTCTACAAATGAAGCACCACAGCTAAAAAGGTCCTCTTTTTGATCACCGCTCAGTTGATCCCAATTAGTAGGGCAACCGGCCAAAGCAAAAGTCTTTTACACATCTTAAACTTTGGACAGATTCCTATGAGGAAGGTAGTCCTTTAGGGTTGCAATCCCAAACATTCTTACTAGGAAATAAGCCTCATTGGACACAGACAGACTTCTCAGTAAACATACATAGAACTTCACTATCAATACCTGGGTTCCAAGACATTTATAGCTTTTAACACTTGTGTTGATCCCAGAAACATACTGGAAGCCAATGCTGAACCTTTAAGGTTGGTGTTATATGGTCAAAAGTTTGGCTGCTGAGTTCTGAACCAATTGTCTCCAAACTTAGTTGCATGGATGAAGCACTTCAGGTTTTCCTTGACTTTGTATAGGAACTGTAACCCCTTGGGCTAAAAAAATTCCACATCATTTCCTGTAGTTTGTTTTTCACAATGTGCTTAATGGCACAGATTTAAAGCAAATGTTATATGGCAATTGTTTAAAACAGGAGATGGACCGTAGCTCAGTGATAAACCAGGTAGCTTTATATGTTCCGAGCCAGTCAGAAAGGGGAGCTGCTGGTAGTCAGTGTAGATCACAGCCTCTTCCCCCTCCCACTGCATGGGCTGCAACACTGAATTTGGTGTTGCAGCCCATGCAACCCCTCCTTAGCGGTTTGCCACCAAAATTCAGCTGCAAAATGCAGATTGCTGCAGTGGGGGCCATACCAGGGGACAGCGGGGGGGGGGGGGGCGCATGCAACCCTCATGTTGCCCATACTCGAGTAGACAACACTGGGCTTTGCAGACCAATAGTTTGACACAGTATATGACAGTTTTTTATGTTCTGCTTTCTTGTCTAGATTCAGCCATTAACAAAAGCAGAAACTCCCTGCTTAAAACAAACATAGGTCTGAAATATGAAGAGTAACAACGTATGTACATTTTCCTTTCCATTACAAATGAGTATTTTAAACCCTTCAAACTTTCCATTCACTGCTTTTTCAGATTTTCGACTAAGTCATTAAGATTTTCTATGAAGTACAAAGTCACTGACATGAAAGAAAGTATTTGATTTACAAGCCTGCTACATACACATTGGTAGATAAGATATGGTCAAAGGATTCTATAGTCATTGAAGAACTTGGTATCATTCCTAGACTTACTCTACAAATATTTGGAACTACTTTACCTCAGAAACTCAAAGAGATTAAGCTGTTTCCCACTGACTTTGCCTTCTCCTTTGACTGCCTCTGTATCTCTTTTTTAGTACACCAAGCTGGCAGCACTATCTGACTTCTTTGTTGTAGTAAACACTACAACTGAAATCCGAAGAGCTGCTTAGGCTAATGCATGGAGTTTGTGGTATGGCAGTAGAATTGACCTTCTTGGAACAGCTCTCTCTCTTTCTTTCTCTCTCTCTCTCTCTCACACACACACAGTTTCAAAAGCAATTTGCCTGGCAGCACTGGGAAGAAGGTGGCTTTCAAGCAAATAAACAAGTCTGAAACAGGGCTCACAGAAGTATATTTGTGGTTCTTTGGATCTTGGCCTACCCTCTAAGCTGAGAAGGGGAATCCCCCATTATCATCATTCCTTCAAATAGCAAACTCCGATGTTGTATGCTGACAAGATTGTAGCCAAATACAAGAGGATGCTCAGCATGCTCAGGAGAACCCCAAGGTTCACAGAAGTACCAAAAACCATTTTTAAAAAGAAAACCTAAGGGGCAGAAAAACTTTTTTAAAATAGCCCAATGAGGACTAAGCATGGTTAGTAAATATGAAACATGGAATGCCAGTTGGAAAAGAAATATAAGGTAGAGGAAGAGTGGGACAGGATAGAGGCTTATGGTTCTGACTGAAATGTGGAGCAAATTCACCGCCCCGCTGACATCAGAGCCACCAGCCTTCACTGGTGGAATGTTCTGCTTGGTGGAAATTGACTGACTAGAACCCTTAAGAGGAGCATTTCTTTTAGGAGACAGGATACTACACAACATGAGTATGATGTATGATTTTACTGTGTTTTATTGATATTTTACACCACTTGGGAATTATTTTATAATGAAAAGTAGGTTGCTGCCTTTATGAATTCAGGGGTTCAAGTGCCTTTCAGTTTGGAAGCAAACTCACCCCCCAAACAAAGATCTTTCATATCGTTTCATGTCATTCCTAAATTTGAACCAGTGCTACCACTCCCCAAATTCCTAGAACAGGGATGCAGAACCTCCAGACTGTAGTCCAATTTGGCCACCCATCTGGCCTATAGAGCTGCAGACTCGCCTCTACCACTTTCACGGCTATTTGGGAGAGGAATCCCCGCTGTTCTCCCTGGTCTTGGAAAGCCTACCCACAGTGAAGTGAGGTCCCTTACAGAGGTGCCTGGTGGAGGAGAGTTCCTCCACCAGTCTCTCAGTTGAGCCAGCTTTGCCCACTTCATGCAAGCCTTCCCCATTAAGGAGAACAACAGGCAATGGCAGGTCCCCAACCAAAGCGATGACTGGAGGAGCTCCAGCCAGTGCTTTGTCCAGCAACCAATGCCATCAGCAGGCAGGGCTTCACCCACTGGCACCATCAAACCTGCAGGGAGTAATCCATTCTCCCATCCGTGGTCTAGAACTCTATAGGCTGCATTTACTTTTGGAACAGGCAATATTTGAGGCAAGGAGAGGGGGGCTATATTCACAAGAAAGAGAGCCAGGAGTAGAAAGGAGCTAAGCTGCCTTAGAAGCCACTGGCCACCTTCCAATACATGCTAACATTGCATAATGACTACAGATATCTTTTTCAAACTAACTTTAAAGCTCACTCCCTCAAGAAGCAAATGATGACTGAGGAGAGCTATGTGATATGAAAGCGACAATACCGGGCTCTAAAAGGAACTTAAATCCCTTGCAACCCTTGTCCAGCCAATATTTTAAAGCTTTTGATTGCAGCCAAGAATTCCAGACGTGCATGGAGTGTGGTCTCAAGACTGGAATTTTCTTACTAATTTCTGAAAAAGTGCCCAGCTGGCCTGAGTGAATGATGATGCAAATTCTGAAAAAGTGCCCAGCTGGCCTGAGTGAACAGTGATGCCAACATTACACCTGCTAGCGAACTGTTATGTTATTAGTTGTTCTTGTCTATAAGCAAGCACAGGACACAGCACTTATAGTTTATAATAGCCACGTGTCCACATCTTATTTAAGTGTCTATTCTTAAATTGCTCAGAGGTACAGTCCTTCATGATAAAAACATAAGAAGAGCTGTGCTGAATTAGAACAAGGGTCCATCTTGTCCAACATTGTGTCCAAGATAGCTTACATAAAAGAATCCTATGCATGCTTATGCAGACGTAAGAGCCATTCTGTTTAATATAGCTTACTCCCAGGTAAGTGTACACAGAATTGCAGCCTCAAGAGTATGAATACCTTAGTTTTGTCAAAACAAAATTTGGAATTTATTTATTTATTTATTTATTGTATTTCTATACCGCCCAATAGCCAAAGCTCTCTGGGCAGTTTACTAAAATCAAAACCATGACAACTATTACAAATATAAAACAACAACAGTATAAAAATGCAGCATAAGAATACAATATAAGAGCACATGGCTTCAGTTGTTTATGCTCTGGTAACCTCCAAGTTAGATTACTGCAATGCACTCTACCTGGAGCTGCCTTTGAAGATGGTTCAGAAGCTGCAGTTTGTGCAAAATGCAGCGGCCAGATTGGTAACAGGGACTAGAAGGTTCGAACATATAAGACCGATTCTGGCCCGCTTACATTGGCTGCCTGTATGTTTCCGAACTCAATTCAAGGTCCTGGTTTTAACCTATAAAGCCTTACACGGCTTGGGAACACAATACCTGATGAAACTCCTTTCCCGACATGAACCTACCTGTACACTACGCTCAACATCAATAAGTCCTCCTCCGGGTGCCTACTAAGAGGGAAGTTCGGAGGACGGCAACAAGGGAGAGAAGCCTTCTCTGTGGTGGCCCCCCAATTATGGAATGATCTCTCCAATGAGGCCCACCTGGCGCCAACACTGTTATCTTTTCGGCGCCAGGTCAAAACTTTTCTCCCAGGCATTTTAACAGCTTAAGTTGAGGTTTTAACTGACTATGTGGCCAGGCTTAAATGTTTAAAATGTTTAAATATCAGCTGTGTTATGTTTTTTGGTTTTAAATTTTGTAGATTGACTTTTTAATGTTCAATCTTTTAATTTTTGTAAACTGCCCAGAGAGCTTCAGCTATGGAGCGGTATATAAATGTAATTAATAATAATAATAATATACCTAATACTATAGAAGGAGCTGCAAAATGCTTCACCTGTACGATCAAAGCACATATTTTGACGACCAGGTAGTACGAAAAAGTAAAAGTTGAAAACAGAAATACATGTTCTGTAGTCAACAAAAGTGTATTATTTAGACAAAAATAGTCTCATACAGTTAAAAAATTATGGACCAGCAGCATATTTGGACACAGTAAAACTTTGCAAAAATACCAAAACAAAAAACACAGAATTCTTCAATAGTGCATTATCATTCTCTGTGCTATAGGTCTGCTTACATAAAATTCTTCATATTAAAGACGTTTTGAGTAAAAATCTTGCCTTTAAAACCATTTCAGTCATTTCAAAAGAGGAAAGACACACAAAAAAAATTCAAAAGCCTTCACATCTTTTCTTGTAGCCTGTGGAAACTCCATACTACAACCTCATAACAACTATGCATAACAAACAAACAAGTTAATTTGAAAAGCACACAACACATAGATTGGGTAAATGTGTGAGAGAAAGCTTGAAGAAGCGGCCCTATAAGTGGTCCTCACTGGGTGACTTTGGGCCAGGGATTGACTACTCAGCCTAACCTTTCATACAGGGTAGTTCTGAATATAAAATTGAGAGGAGGAGGGGGATCATGTATACCACCCTGGCCTCCTTGAAGAGAAAGGTGGGATATAAATGTAACAAATAAATAAATATTCATCTCTGAATAACTTATGTTTTAGAAAAAAAATCCATTCCCTTAAATATTACAACTGAACTGAGTATAATTTCCCCACTGAGCAACACTGATACAATGTAATAATGTAACAGTTATACAGATGTAGTTCAGGGGGTCGATGAAGGGTACATTCATCTTCCATGGAAATGGCCTTAGATTGGGCCTATTTGCATATAATGGCAGCAAATAATTGATTAATTAAGCCACAATTGGCTGTGTCGTAACATGCAAACCCAGACACTATGGATTATTCATGAGTTAAACAATCCAACATTAACCTAAGAATGAATTGTGGGTTAACTGTGGGTTGTTTAACCCACAAATAACCCATAGTCTGGTTTGTGAATCACAAAACAACCCCATTTGGGCCAATCAGAGCTTGATTATACAAAAGGGCAGCAACACACACCAGGCATGTGACTTGGCAGATTTGCCATGGATACATGTGAATTGGGTCAATATTGCTATATGTCAGGGAAATACTGCATCCAAGCTTAATAATGCACACAGGATCCCTTGCTTACCTTGAGCAAGAACTTGTGCACAAGACTGTGACTCTTGAACTTTGGAAACTTACAGGTTAAATATATACAAGATAAACAAACACACTGGCTCAATTTGGACGACACAATAAACAACTGGTGTGGGGAAAACAACCGTCAGTTGTTTTGACTATTGTGTCATCCGAATGCTGCCATAGTCAACTCAGCGCTGATCCTCATCCACACCACAGTTGATTATTTATTACCATGTTGTCGTGACTCTGGCTAACTCTCTAAAGTTCTTGCTCACGACTTCAGGTACACTGATACACAACAATAACAGTGAGATTTCTTTTATTGTAATCACACGGAGATTCAAAGCATAACGGTTTCATTTCTGCAAACACACACTTGAAGCTGAAGACGGACCACACAGCTTTCAGGTAGAACGGCTTAATGAGAACAGCACTCACTCAGGGACTGACATTTAGAGATTAACTCTAGTCCTTAGAGGGCAGGAGCGGCCACGCTGCACTGGAATCCTCTGGAACATAGAGAGACTCTAGGATTAGGCCTCCTAACAGTAGTATAACGGTCAACTGGCAACTAAATCTTCACTCAGCCTGTCAGGGAACGCTGAGCTGACCACGGAAGCCAGAAGCCAGGAAATGAACCTCTTCGACCTAGGGAGCCTTCCCAATTCACGTAGCTTTAGCTCTGAGGAAGGTCCTCTCACAGGTCTCACACACACACGAGTTTCAGAACAGCAACGATCAGCTTCTGCCTCCCTCTGTCCGTAACTTTGGCTCCATGGAGAGAGACAGCAAGCTATAGAACACGAATCCAGAACAGTAATCTCAAGTCCAAATCTATGAAAAGCCACAGTGCACTTTTCATGGCAGAGTTCTTTAGAAGTAACAAGTCCAAACATTAACAGAACATGTATAGAGTGCATCTCACAATTCTAAATCAGAATAGTAACTCACAGCAGTAGCAGAGCAGCAAGAGGATAGACGAGATAAATCCTAGCAACGGAATTACTCTCAGGACCAAGGCAATATAGTGTGGAGGCTGGGCAAATTCTAAGCTACTTTGATAGACAGGGCTTCAGGCCTGTAATCTAAACTCACATGCCAACAGGGCGGCACGGTTCAACCTCTTCTGATGACGCCACAGTGTGAGGAAGATAGCCCCCACCTTTGCAAAGCATAGTTTAATTCCCAGAGAACGTTCAAGGCCTTCAGCCTACCATTTGAGATAAGCACATACCAGAAAGCAGAGATACATTTTCTCATGACAAATTGCCAAGTCTTCAGTCCACAATTCACAGGGCCAGCCCTGTGAATTGTCTATGAAGCATCTGACACTCAACACATGTTGTGTGGGGAGTATCCCCTAGGGTTAGGGTTAAGGTTAGTCAACCCACCATTGACTATCGTGTCGTCCGAATTGAGCCAATGACTACTCACAATGACCACTAGTGATCATTGGTAGTTTTGATAACAGGATGATTGTGTTATCACCAATTACTGTTGTTGTGAATAATCACCAGCCTTATTTTGTATACATTTGAGCTTTACATAGAATTGTTGCAGACTGTAGCCTGTTTCAGAAGGATCACTCAGTGAGGCTGCACTGACATGAGCAGTGGTAACTAGTCTTTCCTCTGAAATCGTACACTCTAGTTTGACCTGCAACCTGGCATCTGCATGTGCAGCATGGTTGGCTACAGCACTTCTTGTGCATGCGCAAAGGCTTCCCTACTATGAATATTCACACCGCACATGCAGACAGAGAGTGAGGCTAGAGGACAGGGTATGACATCAGAGATGGGGCTAGTTCTATAAACACGTGAGCGATACTGCTGAAGGTGGCTGGTACCTTTTGTATTTTATAGCTATTTGTTCCCCAGTTTACCCTTTTTTCATAGCCATATATAATATATACATCTGCCAACTGAGGATAACACTTTGTGCACCTGATGAAGTAGGTTCTAGTTCATAGAAGTCTATATGTCACGCTAAAGCTATTAGACTTTTTTCCTATGTTCTAAATGCTGTCTTATCAGCAAGTAGTATATAGGGGCATGCTGGTTATTCATCATGTGCTGCATTTCCGTAAACAAAATGTGTATCTTTATACTCTTCATCACTAGATGTATCTTTATTCAAGAACTGGACACTGCAAAAGCAGCATTCGCAAAGTCCTGAATTTTGGCAAAGTGACAAAATCCACATTCACCAAACGTTGACTTCCACAGTTCACCTCACTCACACCTCTCAGTCTGCAAGGACTTACAAATAACAGCTGTTGAAATTTTTGTATAACCTAAACTTTCAGCTCTAAAGAACTCTTACTTGTCTCAATTTATTTATACTCTTGGTAATGGAGCAGTTCACTATTTATACTAGTTGTTTTAACAGTAACGTGGCTGTTTTAGGGATTTTGCATTTACATAGAGATGATTAAACCTTAAAAGATGGAATAGTAGAAAATGTTGTAGGGATATTTCTCAAATTGAGAAAGCAAGAGTATTAATTAATGGAAGTGTTTATGAATAAATTATTTTATATATATTCTCCTTTGTTCCTATGTTTTGGTGGTTTTGCAGTATTGTATTTTTTAAAGTTGCAACTTTGGAAGACTGCAATCTTGAAAAGGTGGCTGAGAAATGCATTAAATTAAATAAACATATCCGTATCACATTTTCAGATAAACAACATACAAGGTATTCCTTTGTATCTGTGTTAGATGAAATGTTTTGACGAATCCTGTCTCCAAAACTTGATATAACAATACAGGATAGGGTATATAAACTGCAGCTGAATAGTCACATTTTTAGGATTCTAGAGTTTCAAATAAACTGGCCGTTCTCCTATGGAAACAATGTATTAGGTACAGATTGTAGGCAGGCATAGATCTATGCTAATACACAAAGAATACTTTTTTCCTGTTTCTACCTGCCCTTCTGGTTTTCTTCTCATCCTAAATGGAATATCAATCCAGGGAAATGTGGGCTAGAGCTGATACGTAATACTGCGAGCTAATATGTTTACCTGGACACAAAGGAAGCCTTCTAAATCTACTCAGTGCTTTAAAAACATACCGTAAAGCAAAATTTTATTGACCTGGTCTTCCAGTTCTTAGCCCACCTTACACAGATGTCACAGAACTCATAATTAAACTCGGTAGGGTCCACGCACGCATGGAGGTGAGTGTTTATGACCTTAGTGAGATGACATTTCCTTTCAGAAGCCAAGGCATTAGTAGCATGCTCTTAACGAACTCTTATACAGAAGCTGCCATTAGGAAAAAGATTTGCTATGGTGGGAGAAGCCCTGCAAAAAGAAAATATATGATAAATTATGCATGTACAGAGTTTTTTTAAAAAAAGTCAGATCTTTGGTGGGATTGAGTTCCTTAAGAAATGGGGAAACAACTGGCAAAGAGTATTCTTAAGTAAAACTCTGGTGCCTCTCCATCCCTCTAAGCTTCAACTAATTTTCAAATTAATTTGCCTTAGACATACGTGAACTTTAATAAAAAGAGAACTCTGCAATAGAAAATAGTTAATTATCGCTTTAATAGGCCACCATGTCCTGTACAGTAGCTTTAAGGTCCACTGTGGAAAAGCTGAAAGTAAAAGTATACTCCTGCTTTGGATTTAATAACCCATTTGAAACTTTTATCATCCAGTATTAGATAGGCTAGTGTGTATGTGAAAATAAATTATAGTCTCCCTAAAAGTCAGTATTATAACTGTCTTCTGCAGACATTTTATCAGGTCATACATCTTTATCTTCCTAGCAATGTTTTATAAAACATTTCTTAATTCATTAATATGATCTGTCATTTCAAAAAGTAAACCAAAGCCATTTGAAACAGAACATGATGCTTCGAAGTATTACTTGAGAAAGAACATTAAACATTTAAGGTAAAAGTGTATACATTTCCAATGTAGTATGAACCACTAAATCAACTAAAACTTGCTTCTGACAGATTAGTGATGAATTATGGGATTTTCACTAATCCTCAGATAAACAAAGTGAACACTGTTCTTGAAGCAAGACTTGCCTGTTAAACCATACAGCACAAATTCTGTTCCACACTGGAAAATGTGATATTGCCTTGATTGTCAGGCAGGCCAAAGCACTAAATTTTTCAACTGCCCTTTGTACATACAAAGTAAAGGGGGAAAAATACGTTGGTAAAAGCTGTGAGATCATAAAGGACTAATCAGTAATCTAAAACATAACACATGAATCCAGGTAAAAAGGTTGTTAAAAACAGGGGAAATAAATAAAGCTGGAATTATTTTCTCTTAAAAATAGAAACATTACTTCTTTCATCAACTATTGAGAATTTGGTCATACTAGCCAGAGATGTTGTAAAGCAAAATATGCCTTATGAGATCCCAACCCCACTGAGTATTAACAGAGGTATTAAGAGGAATTATATAAAGAAAAGACGGAATAGCTGCAAAATGTTTTCTGACTGATAGTGTTAGGAGCCCTCCGTCTGGAAGCACCTTGTAAAGACTCTATGATTATTAGTACCAAATAACTGTAACCTACTTGTTTTAAGTTGCTGCAGGATACCTTCTAGCACCTTAAGCACTACATAATTTATTATGACATGAATTTACATAGGCCAGAGAAAATCCAGATCCAGTCAAAAGAGTAGAAGTGTGGCAGTGTGGGTGTAACCTACTCCTAACTGGTGATAAATGGGCAAAACAATACATTACATGACCACTTCGTCTATCTGTTGAAATGGGCTCTGGCCAACATAAGTTTATGCTGCAATAAATGTATTTAGTCTTTAGGGCACCACAACAGTGTTTGTTGTTTCTGTTGCCACAGCCTAATATGAATACTAATCTAGCATGCATTAAAATCCTGAAATTCATAAAAGGAAGAAAACTTTTATGTTTTTGTATGAGACAAATCAACCAATAGCTTGGAACTGCAATCTTTGCAATTAAACTATTTAGGGAACAATCCTATGGCCACTAGAAAGCATCTGAGGGGCCACAGGATAGTTCAAATTCCCAGATCTGAGGTTAGTGTTCTGACCACAGAGCTGGTAATCGGACCTCCAACTCCCTTCCCACTCCCCACTGACACAGAAAGAACCACACAGTTTGCCTCTCCAAGGCTGGGAACAAGACCTTGGAGAGAGGGAGGCAAAGGGGGCATTTTGGTGGATGGGGAAGGGAGTATACTGGAGATACCAGGAGACAAGCTATTCTGGGGCCTCTCTAGCCTCCTTCCCTCTCTCTCCAAGATACCCAAGCTAGATGGGCAAAAAAGCTCATCTAGCAAAAATACAGGATCAAAGGACAGGGAGGCACCGATCACCTCTGTCACTCCTCCCACCCTACATAGGATGACAGTAAGCCTCCAGAGCCTTACAATCATTGTAATAGGATTGCACCCTAAATTATTCTCTTCTATAGGTCATCACACACCTAAGAAGCTCTTACCATTCCAAGTCCTCCCGTACTCAAGCAAAGCTTTTAAAAAGCTGCTGCCAGGAGGGAAAAACACCTGCAACACAGGATTCTCTATGACAGATGCTCCACTCCTATCTGACCAAAATGCAAGAAAACTCAACCAGTATACCAATATTATAAATAAATAATAGAAGATGGTTACTTGGTCTGAGTCAGAGAGAACTGTATTTCCAAATAGCAGTTACCTTTACCACATTCTTCATTTGTTGAAATGTTTTGCTTACTCTGGACCTACTCAGCAGCTGTGATCTTTCACTCGCTGAGGAACCAGAGTTCATCTGACAAGTTACAGAGCTGAGAAAGGCTGTCAGACATATATGCTGTACCAGATCACAGGACCAGTCACTTTCGGAGCCTATTCTTGCTCTTATAAACACTCCCATATGTTTGCCATTAGTTACAAGGTCCCCTCTGGTTGACAAACTCTGCATTACTAACTGGCATGAAGTTAAGTTCTTTTAATGATGCCTGTTTTCTGAGATTTGATATGCAGAATCTGGTGCAAAATCCAGATTTTTAGATCCAAATTTGACCTTTTTAAATATAAACAGAAACTTCATAGAATCATAGAATAGTAGAGTTGGAAGCAGCCTAAAAGGTCATCAAGTCCAACCCCCTGCTCAATGCAGGAATCCTCCAGCTTACAGCATACCTGACAGATGGCTGTCCAGCTGCCTCTTGAAAGCCTCTAGGGTGGCAGAGCCCATGACCTCCTGATGTCCAGTCGGAAACTGGCTTCCTGTAATTTGAGCTCATTATTCTGTGTCCTGCACTCTGGGATGATCGGGAAGAGATCCTGGCCCTCCTCTGTGTGACAAACTTTCAAGTATTTGAAGAGTGCTATCATGTCTCCTCTCAGTCTTCTCTTCTCAAGCTAAACATGCCCAGTTCTTTCAGTCTCTCCTCATAGGGCTTTATTTCCAGACCCCTGGTCATCCTCGTTCCTCTCCTTTGAACCCCCTTCAGCTTGTCTGCATCCTTCTGGAATTGTGGTGCCCAGAACTGGACGCAGTACTCAAGATGGGGCCTAACCAGTGCCAAATAGAGGGGAACCAATACCTCCTATGATTTGGAAGCTATACTTCTGTTAATGCTGCCCAAAACAGCATTTGCTTTTTTTGCAGCCACATCACATTGTTGGCTCATATTCAGCTTGTGATCTTCAAGAATTCAAAGATCCTTCTCATTTGTAGTATTGCTGAGCCAAGTATCCCCCATCTTTTAACTGTGCATTTGGTTCCTTTTTCCTAGGTATAGAACTTGGCATTTATCCCCATTAAATTTCATTCTGCTGTTTTCAGCCCAGTGTTCCAGCCTATCAAGGTCACTTTGAAGTTTGTTTCTATCTTCCAGGGTATTGCTATCCCACCCAATTTTGTGTCATCTGCAAATTTGATAAACAACTTCAATTGTAGAGTTAGAAAGATAACACAATTATGAGAGTATATTTAAAAATAGTAGTTGAAAAGCTCAAGGGAAAGAATATAATTGCTTTGCATAGTTACTTTTACTTCCCCTAGAACCTATGGAGTGTCTCAGCTTCATAGACTCTTGCAGTCCTTATGTACCCATACCTCTTTTGTTGGCCCACGGAAAAAAGTTTCTAAAAGATTCTAGGTTTTCTACAAAATATTAAAAGACATAGTTTATCATAAAGCATGCAAGTTGAGCAACATTTATGTATGTGTTCATTTACACAATTTATCCTAAGCAATCTGTTAATGACCTTTAAAGATTCTTCCTTTCCTTCTCATTCATGCTTTCTCCCTCCCTCTTCATTGCCCCACCCCCTCATGTATTTGTTCTTCTTTTCAACCATACAGGAGATGATACATATAAACTGTATTGAGGTACCACAAAAACAAACTAATGTTGCCTCCATATGGGAAGGCTTGGGAATGACAGGATAGTACATGAGATATATTTCACATTGTTATAATTGCATTTATGTGCTCTCTAATTATTTTTCATGATAGTATATGTGATATGTACATTTTGAAAATATTACATTCTAATTTCAACGATTACTAGCTACATCTTTTCATTACAAAGCCAAGTGCATATATGTCATGTAAAACATAAAAGGAAGAAATATAGGTTTTATATGATTGCATCCCCAGATAGTGAACCTGCTATGAGGACCACAGGAAAAACTTATTCAACTCTGACAAAGTAACAAACAACAGGCACTTTGAAAAGTACCACAAAGTTTTGGAAATACCCCCAGTTGACTGCATAGCCATTCTATCAGACTATTGTAACCCCAAATATAGGCTGACCATATGAAAAGGACGACAGGGCTCCTGTAACTTTAACAGTTGTAGAGAAAAGGGAATTTCAGCCAGTGTCAGTTGTATGCAATTAGTTCCTGGTGAAATTCCCTCTTCATCACAACTGTTAAAGGTGCAGGGGACCTGCCTTCTTTTGTATCTGGTCACTCTAGTATAGTGCCTGCACCTTTAACTGTTGTGATGAAGAGGGAATATCACCAACTGTTAAAGTTACAGGAGCCCTGTCCTCCTTTTCATATGGTCAGCCTACCCAAATATAAAGCAACACCAGTTTACAATCTGAAACAGTCTTCAGTCTAATTACTCACAATCATCACCCCAAGAAAACAGTAGCTGTATCTGAGGGTGCACGGGGCTGTTTACACAACATGCTAATCTCCACTCAGTGGTTGAGTGTGGGTTGCTAACCACAGGTTAGCGTGTTGTCTGAGCCACAGGATTCTCCAAACAACCCGATGACAAACCATGAGTTCTCAAGGTGGCTTTTTCGAGAAAAATAAACCACAGTGCATGGTTAACAAGCTACTCTGAGGAAACTAAATAATTTAGATAACACACTAATCCATGGTTCAACAAGCAATCCTCGGTTCAACAACAATGCACACTAAGCCACTGAGTCCGGGTTAGGGTGTTGTGTGAACTCAGTTACTGAGTCAGATGTTACTTCTTCCATAATGTTTGTCTCCAAGGGCCACGGTGACACCAGAGCAGGAGACATCTGGGGCCCCACTCAGAAGAATAAGGAAAGCTTTAAATGAAGCAGGGCTGACTTACCACATTTTGCAGTATACAAAATAATTCACATTATCATCTAAAGAAGGGGGTGTATGACCATTAAATCCAGAGTCTAAAATTACCTTACTTGCTCTACAAGAAAATTATTATTTGGGCTGGCTTTGGCCTGAACTACAGCTTGTGGGGCAGTATCCTAATCTGAAAGATGTCATTAAATTAATCATATGTAAGATACATTCAACTTCTCACCCAGCCATAGAAGAGGAGGAGCCATGTACATGTCTCCTGACTACTTATCTCAAAGGCTTTAATAGAAACAACCATGAAAAATAGATCTGTGATTGCCTTGTACAAGACCATGGTACTGGAGCTGAATGTACTAGTTATGTTGATATTGTCCATCTGAATCTGTCATAGTAACTGAAAATTGCCGCCAATGTGGGATGAAGTGGAACTTTAAAGGTTTCATCGCCTTTGATTGAGCAAGTGGATTAGTTTGATCCCTCCCTTATTGTGCTTCATGTTCCCTGGTGGTGTTTGGATAATGCTCCTGAAAGAGCAACTAAGCTCTTATTCCTTTTGTCCTCTGGTTGAGATGCTGCACTTCTGTCCCCCTCAGGGCAACAGATGCCTTGGTGCAATTAGTGCAAATTGACCCCATGATTGCAGGCTAACAGGAGGTAGCCTACATTCCAGGCATTCTCCTTCTCTTTTGTAAAATAAAGAGAGCCTGCTTTTGAGAGGGAGAAAGCAATTCAGTAATTAGGTCAAGCTACAGCACCCGTCTCCTATAAAAGCAGATCAATTAAAATCGGTAAATTCTGCAGTATAACTGCATCAAGCTTAGCAAAAGAGTGAAGCTTTTGATACAAAATATATAAGCTGATATAAAAGGGTGTATCATTGAGATCTACATCTTAAAAATATATTTTGCTAGGTTGAGTACGACTATACACGTCTGTTTACTATAACAGCTTCAGTATTAACAGAGAATTCACATGAACTAAAGCAAATTTTGAGCCTTCGGTGCTTAAGATATTAGACATCAAAATTCACCTTCTCTTAACTGTATTAGTACGTTTAAACAATTATTTATACATTCTCTGCAGTAGCAAAGAATTTAAAAGGCTTTGCGGGAACTATAGATACTTTTCTTTTCTTACCTGTAAATGGACCTGCCCTTTACAGGTTGGAATAGCCCTTAGTTTAATATAGGGAAGCCTTCAAAAAAACGTACACACCCACCTGAGTGAAACCATGCCCTGACATCCCTAGGCACAGCCTCTGCCATGGTGTACCTTTATAGCCCCATGAGGGAGGGGGTCTGTCCCTCAACCTAACCTTCCCTAGCTTCTAACTGTATGCACTGCAGAACTATGTGCTGGTTAGGGAAGTCTGCCCTTAGTGGCTGAAGGTGTTACTGCAGGGTTCATTCCATGGATACGTTTAAATTAATTAATGTATTTTTTTTAAAAAGATAACACCATCAAGGTGCACATCCCTAAGATCCCCTAAGTATACTAAGATCCCCTAAGTATAAATGCCAAGTTTCAATTGTATAAGTTTCCTGTTATTGGCGTTAAGGTGTTGATAGACAGAGACAGACAGACAGACAGACAGACAGACAGACAGACAGATGTTATTACTATAGATTCCAGTTTATGTGCAATGCACAGTGATGGTCATACAATCTGCACTGCCTAGCTACACTATTATTTCCCTGCATCTGTGGGTTTGGGCTTTGAAAGATCATTATCATCTACAGGGCAACTTGAACTCTTAAGAGATGTTATTATTAATTGCGTACATAATTACCTGGACTTGTTTAAAAAGTGTTTTCCTAATAAAACACTACCCTTTGGGAGAAATCCTATGTCCCCTGGACAGCATCGGGGGCGGAAGGGGGGAGGGACATAGGATTTTTCAGTTTTCTGGCTCTGAGTTCAGAGACAGTGCTCTGAGTTTGGAGCTAGGAAACTATGCTCCCTGCCTCCCCCTCCCCCTCCCAACCAGTAAAACCAAGCACGGAGAGAGCGATAAGGGGGTGTTCCTGTGGGTGGGGTGGAGAACGCGGAAGCTGCTTTAGACAGCTTCCTGCGTAACACATGGCCTCCCCCTTCCCACTTCGAAGCTCACTGGGTAGACACTCCAAATCGAGCGCTTAGCAACAACTGCAGGGCGGACAGAGCATGGAGAAGAGGAGAGCTTCTGTCCTCCATTTGCCCTGCACTAGATGCTTGTAAGTCCCCAAGTTCAGGGACTTACAGGTACCTAGGGTACAATCCATAGCATTGCAATATTTGGGCATTACAAACCTTCTCTAAATCTATTGGCTTCTTAACGAGGTTTATATTTACTCATTTCTGCCTCTTGCTGTTTGAAGCTGGTGCTCAGTAAGGAAGAGAGAACAACACAATTTTCAGAACTGACAGCTAAAGGAGAAGAATTTCTTAGTTAGTGAACCACTATTATTCCCAATATACCTAATTTAGGATTTTAACAATCCAATCCTCATGATTGCTTTGAATGGAACTTTGTTTTAAGTGTGCACAGAATTGCTGCTCTGTGTAGGCACAGAACCCATACATGTTACAGTACAGAGACCATGAAGAAGAATGGACTACACTAGGCTTTTTCCAGTATGCGAGGACACTCTTGCAGGACCAGTTGGAGTGTTCCCTTTGAGTACTTTACATGAACTGTTACAGGGACCTGGATCACTTCCCTTAGTGTGTCATTGTCGTCTCCTGAACATATTTTCAATTCTCTCCTAAACCTTCTTTCATTCTAATCTTGACCCTTCAGATCTCATATGAACTCTTTACAGCCTACTAGCTCCCTGCCTTTCTAACACATGGCCTCACCCCGACAGATGCTGCTACCTGGCTTTGCTCCACCTCTCTCTTCATCTGGGAAAAGCTGCAACTGGTAGTGCCTTAGGTGCAGCCTGAGCCAGGAAGTGGAACCAATTGCTCCTGGTTTCACTTCTAAGCAATCCAGTTTTCAGATCTGCAGAACAGAAAATAGTCTGACTAGGGCTGTGGCAGAGCCACACGCAGCAAAATTTAGTAAGAAGCGGGTTCAAATGCCGTTCCCCTCCCTTTTGCCTCATATAGGTAGAGACCCCTGAAATTGAGACACAGGGGCCTGGTCATATTTGTAACTCATGGCTATCCATGAGAATTGTTTTAAGTCCAAAATTGGCAATCAGTCAGTGGTCAAGCACAAGATACCAGGTAGGGCTGGAAAAGACTTCAGCCTGAAACTCTGGAAAGCCAGAGCTAGATGGTTGAACTAGATAGGCTAGACCTCCCCAACCTGATGCCATCCAGATGTTTTTGGCTACAATTCCCAGTGTTCCTGACAATTGGCCATGCTAACTAGGGTTGCTGGAAGTTGAAGTACAAAACATCTGGAGGTCTTCAGTTTGGGGAAGGCTGAGATTAGGATATGGCAACTTCCTGTGATCAGGTTTGTAGGGAAAAAGCTGTTCTGAAGGATTTGCTCTGCATCAAGATTAACATTCCCTCAAATATGAGATTTGATGATGATGATGATGATGATGATGTTTAGTATTATTATTACTATTATTATTATTATTATTATTATTATTATTATCTACACAGCCCTATAGCCAAAGTTTTTTGGGCGGTTTACAACTTAAAATATAGTATACAAAGTTTTTAAAAAACCATTTACATAAAACATACAAACAATATACATGAAGACAACATATATTTAAAGTACAGATTCAGTACTGCGCACAGGAAAGATAACAATGTTGACGCCAGGTGAGCCTTGTCGGGTAGATCATTCCACAGTTGTGGGCGGGGGGGGGGGGGACTACTGAGAAGGCCCTCTCCCATGTTGCTGCCTTCCGAGCCTCCCTCAAAGGAGGCACCCGGAGTAGGACCTTAGAGCATAAAGTACAGGTAGGTTCATGTTGGGAGAGGCATCACATTGAGCTTCTCAGAACTCAGGAGCAGGCTGAGCATCTGCCACCAATAGAAAAAAAGCCAGAACAGGAAGTGTGCACACAGAAGGTTAGCATGTCCAAGAGACTAGATGTCATGCCACCTACATTTTAAAGTATCAACCTGTCCAGGTTCCGCTCCTGGACTTTCAGAGTTCCACCTTCCTGGCTGGACACTCTGATCCTGCTCCTTAAAGATATCTTGCCTCCTTAAGAGCAACCTTGTCCCTTTTCTGGGACCCAAGCTTCCACCTGTCTCTTTTCTCCTTTTCAATAGCGTGGAGGTTAGAGCTGTAGGCAGGTATGAAAAGGAATCTCCAACAATACAAGTTTTAAATCAAAACTCTTTACTATTCTTGGCATAGTAAGGTACGCTTTGCTTAAGGTATTTACGCACATAGAACTGAAGTTACAAAGGCAAGAAAACAAAACAACACAAATCAAACCGCAGGTCCATCTTTTCCCTAACACTTCTTGACATTTTCTCCTCTATCATTTTCTAGGCAAGTTCACCCTTCACGCCCCTAACCCCAAAAACCTTCTCTCTCTCTTTATGACCTTAATTCCTCCTTCTGCCTCGCCCCTCCTCTTGTTAATCACCTTGTCGAGCCTATTGTTCCGGTGCTTAGCCATCCTTTTGTTCTACACTTGTGCTAAGCTGGAGGATGATCAGAAAGCTATTACTGTTTTAGCCCTGGGGAATTCACTCTTATTATTATTTTCTAATCACCCTACTTCATAACTATTAATTCTTTACTATGCAAACAAAACAAAACCAAAAAAATTCAGTGTCAACATCTATGTTTTAATTAAATTGAAGACAATATTTTACTGAAGTGCCATCAGTCAAAATAAACTAGAAATACAGAAATGGGGCTTTCTTAGTTTGTTTAACATAAAACACACTTACCCAAAGAATAATTTTCAAAGCTGAAAACTGACTTTAAAGTTAGAAACACTTTCCTCAGTCCTATATTTCATGAAGATATGGTCCATTAGATGTAGCACAAAGGTTTACCTAAAAGTTCCATTTGAACAACTTCTTCTGACTCCCACAAGGCCCAAGATAAACAGTGCCCTAATAAAAGTTGATAGCAAGGGCTCTGTTCAAGTGAAACCACTTTATAACTTGACCAAGTGTGCTCTTTGCCAGGAAATTGTTGCGTTTCCCGTTCCGCCTAAGAATGCTGCTCTGCCTTATGTCTGCTGGCAAAAATGTCTCTGTTTATGGGTGGGCTAAAGAGGGAAGATTCTGAGGCAACATTTCGGTCTTAGATAATGGTGGCAGGATTAAGATTTAGGTCTAGGTTTTACTGCTCCTGTCATGCTTCTCTTGTTCGGAGCAGCATGAGAATACACGAGCAAAGCAGCATTTAATATATTACATCGTTTTCCAATACGGTTTTTCTTTCTTTCAGATCTGTTCAACACAGTATATGTGGTTCTTCAAATCATAACAAAGTTTACAGCACTAATGTATAATTTATATAAGTTGCAGGACAACACTGGAAATCATCATGTGTTCTCTTGTCTACGATGTTACAAACGTTATGGCTTCTTGTAAGAAAGTGCTTTATATCTTAGAGTAATTTAGTTAGTACTTAAGATTTTTTTAGCCTGCCATGACACCACACCAGCACTATAAGCAGAAACATCTCAAGCCTATTTCCCTAATAAGTATGCCAAGCAACACCCTGGCCCTTTGGAGTAAATTATAGCAAATAAGTGCCTTCTATGCAGATTAGTCATTATGTGCCTATGGATTTTGATGTCGCACTTGAACCTTTGCTGGTAAAGCAGTTCAGTCAGCCCTCAGATGTTTCTGCTGCTTCCAACCATTCCTACCATACTGGCATGGAGGATGGGACAGTGTTGCCTGTCCCATGTATGCTTACATACAGTGACCAGTTTGCATATTACACATGAGCGTACACACTACGGCAATGAGAAAAGAAGGGGAAAGTAATCAGTCAGCAGAAGAAGGCAAAAGCAGGGCAGAGACAATGCACAGAAGTAAATTCACAAACGTGCCAAGCAAGGGCTTGAAAATAACTTCAGATACGGATCTGCTGCGCTATATCGTCTCAACATAAAAAGCTGTCCTCCGTGACCAACTATGCCATGGGCTAGTTTAACCCTTCAGCTTCTTCATTGCTCTGAGCCCAGAATTGGTGGATGGCCCAGGGCCAAAAGAGATATTATTTGAAATCTGTCTCTATGTTTCCTCCTCCATTTTTTACTCTAGAATAGGAACAAATGTATATGTTAACTTTCTCCTAGCATAATTGTCTTGTTTATATAAGTTTTGTTTTGTGATTTATACTGTAATAGCCATTGGCTATAAACAACAGAATCTGATTGGCTAGAAAGTATCCAATGACAGTATCAGATAAGAATTATCTAAATTTATACAAAAGTATAAAGTAGGGTAGGTAATTCCTAGTAACAGGGTTAAGTGAAACCAAATATTTTATTCAGATCTTTCTGCAGTTTTGTAGATTTATATTTACATAATCCTTTCAGTTCAATTATCATTAAAACTTCCAGAGGGTTAGTGTCATAATCCCTTAAATAGTTTAATTGCACACTGAATAATAATAATAATAATAATGGCTAACTGAATTATTAACCACTTGTTACTCTTTCACAAAGGCTTGAGAGAACTATACACGAACATAGAGTTGTGCTTTAAATGTTAATTTCACCAATGTATTTTAGATGTTATGACAACACGCTAACCCACCACAAGTTATTGTGTTGTCTGAAAGCAGTGTGTTAACAAGCAATCCTGCGGAAAATATGCTGCATTCAGACAATACGAAAAACCACTGTTATACAACAACCCACACTGGGTAAGATAATAATAATAATAATAATAATAATAATAATAATTTATTTCTTACCCGCCTCTCCGTCTGGATCGAGGCGGGGAACAACAACATGATAAAATACATAAAACTGATTAAAATATGACACATATTATTAAAACTGCATAAAAAATCCCAAATCATCCTAAAAACATCCTTAAAACATTCTAAAATTCCACTGGATATGCCTGCCGGAAGAGAACAGTCTTTATAGCTTTCTTAAATTCTAAAAGACTGTTAAGTTGACGAGTCTCCTCCGGCAGGTCATTCCACAGTCTGGGAGCGGCAGAAGAGAAGGTCCTCTGGGTAACGGTTGTCAGCCTAGTCTTGGCCGACTGCAGTAAGTTCTTCCCAGAGGACCTGAGCGTGCGGGGCGGATTGTATGGGAGAAGGCGATCCCGCAGGTAACCTGGACCCAAACCATGTAGGGCTTTAAAGGTAATAACCAACACTTTATACTTCGCCCGGAAACTAATTGGCAGCCAGTGGAGCGATTTTAAAGCTGGCGTAATATGGTCACCCCTAGATGTACTGGTGACCAACCTGGCTGCCATATTTTGAACTAGTTGAAGTTTCCAGACTAGGCACAGAGGTAGCCCTATGTACAGCGCATTGCAGAAGTCGAGCTTCGAAGTTACCAGCGCGTGCACTACCATCTTTAGGTCTTCCAACTCTAGGAAGGGGCGCAGCTGGCGTATCAGCCGAAGCTGATAGTAGGCACTCCTGGCCGTCGCATCTATCTGGGCTGTCATTTGGAGCGACGGATCCAGGAGCACCCCCAAGCTGCGAACACAGTCTTTCAGGGGGAGTGTAACCCCATCCAGAACCGGTGGACACACCTCCAAACCCAGGTTGCGGCCTTTAACAGCAAGCACCTCCGTCTTGTCTGGATTCAGCTTCAGTTTGTTTTTCCTCATCCAGCCCATTACCGCCTCCAAGCATTCATTCAGAGGAGACACACACTATCCTTAGCTGACGTTGTTATCGAAGGCATAGAGAAATATATTTGGGTGTCATCAGCATACTGATAGCACCCCGCCCCATGCCTCCGTATGATCTCTCCCAATGGTTTCATATAAATGTTAAACAGCATTGGGGAAAGGATGGCATCTTGCGGTACGCCACACAGCAGCTCCTTCTTTGCAGAGCAGCTATCCCCAAGCATCACCATCTGGAACCTGCCCGAGAGGTAGGACCGGAACCACTGAAGCACAGTGCCCCCGATTCCCAATCCCCTCAGGCGTTCCAGAAGGATACCATGGTCGATGGTATCGAAAGCCGCTGAGAGGTCCAGAAGTACCAACAGGGACACACTCCCCCTGTCAATACTAAGGCGTAGATCATCCACTAAGGCGACCATAGCTGTCTCAACTCCGTATCCCGCGCTGAAGCCAGTTTGAAATGGGTCTAGAAAATCAGTGTCATCCAAGACTACTTGGAGTTGAAAGGCAACCGCCCTCTCGATCACCTTGCCCAAGAATGGAAGGTTTGATACCCGTCTGTAGTTATTAAAGTCCAGGGGATCCAGGGAGGGCTTCTTTAGAAGCGGCCGTACCACCGCTTCTTTTAAACATGATGGGGAAGTCCCCTCCCTGAGAGATGCATTAATAATATATTGTAATTGCGATCTAACTTCATCTCCTCCCTGGACGACCAGCCATGAAGGACAGGGATCGAGAGGGCAAGTCGTCGTCCTCACTCGTCCAAGCAGCTTGTTCACGTCCTCGGTACGTGAACCCAGCCTTACTGTTGAATGATGGTCACACAAAGAAATAGTATATTTTAAAAAATCAACAAGAATGCAGTGTCATAAGCACACGCAATGCTTTACAAGATTTTGGATTAAGATAGTACCTGCCCTGAGGAGACTATAGTTTTTCAAAGAAGATTAAGTAGATAAAATCAGCTTAGGAAAACCATTAAGACAGCCAACCATGAGAGATTTCTAAATATGATTTCCATGTGATAGAAGAGGAGGTGGTCACTTTTTTCAAGTAAAGGGTGGCAGCGTTTGTCAAAACAGAGAAACACACCTTAGAGTGTCCCAAACCTGAAAAAATGAGAGTTATAGAGTAAAACTTCTGTAAAGTGACAGCAATTGAAGAGTGATAAATTGGGGGGGGGGGGGGGGGGAGCGCCAAAAACTTGTAGAATGGGTACAAAAGGATAAAAAAAATGCGAAGTAAAAAGGCACATTTTTTTTCATTAAATATATACAATGCTACATTCTATGCTACTCATTGAATTATGTCAGAAAGGAAAGAACACTAATATTCAGCCACAGGAGGAATACAGTAAAGATAATTTTTCACCTGGAATTTCTCAACACAAAGCTATGAACTAAGAGCAATTCAATTCGATGCAGGAATTGAAGTGCTGACATAAATAGAGGGAATTACCTGATCATAAAACTCCTTGTCTTCCTGGCAAACACATCTCACAAAGCATATCTGTTTGGAACACTTGGCCACGATGTTTGGAAGAGACGCAAGGAGCAGCCACATGACATGTTTCACAACCAGTATTCCACAATAGCACTACTTGTCCAAGCTCTGTGGATGCATGGAACACTCTGGAGTCAGCAGCTGGGAGAAAGGAAGTCATTTTATGCACCTGTACAGGGGTTGTTCAAATAATTCACTCCCTAATGAGGAATCAATACAACGTTCCTTTATAGACTATATTGTAAATTAACAAATGTCATGAACAACGAAATAATGCATCTTGAGAACTGAATAAGCCATAATGAGGATCTCAGTTGTGTTTCAATTGTATGGATTCTGACTCAGATAAAATTCCTTAGAAATTCAGTCCAAAATTCAGTCATATTTTTTCCTGATATCATTCCCCTCAAATATCTATTGCAGCCTTCCTCAGCCTGATGCCCTCCAGATGTGTTGCACTATAACTCCCATCATTCCCCAGCCACTATGATGGAATGATGGGAGTTATATCTACCATACTGGCTGGAGAATGATGGGAGTTGTAGTGCAACACATCTGGAGGGCACCAAATTGGAGGAGCCTGTTCATCAGCTTAAAACTCATGTACCAGCTGCAGCCTCTCCTAAACAGAGATAATATCCATGACCTGGAAACATCTAAGACTGATAACTGTAGTGTATTGTATGTGGAGCTACCTTTGAAGAATGTTTTAAGGATGTTTTTAGGATGTTTTAGGATGTTTTAATGCAGTTTTAATAATATGTGTCATGTTTTAATCAGTTTTATGTATTTTATCATGTTGTTGTTCCCCACCTCGATCCAGATGGAGAGGCGGGTAAGAAATAAATTATTATTATTATTATTATTATTATTATTATTAACTTCAATTAGTTCAAAATACAGCCAACAATTTGATGACTGGGACCAGTTGATGGCAACATATGTTACCAGTACCAAAAATATTTCACTGGCTTTCAGTCCATTTTCAACAACAAAGTGCTGGTGTTTACCTTTAAAGCCCTATCTGGTTTAGGATCCAGGAGCACCTGCTTTTTTCAATATTATAGGCTGTCAGGTAGATAAAACGACTTTGTCGAAAACAATACACATACACATTTTTGTCTACTTATCACACTGAGCTTTGTCATGTTTTGCTGTTTAATGCCTGTTTTGTAAGTATTTGTACTGTTTTAATAATGTTTGTGGTTTCAAGATGCATTTGCTGTGTGTACGGGTGGAACAAGGTTGATAAGTAGTAATTCTAGTGGGAGGGGGAGTGACCAGGATGTGAGAGTGAATGCTGATTGGCTGGTGGTTCAAAGTTTAGGATTGGTAGTTAGCAGGGAGTGGGAGGAGTTAGCAGAGAAGTAGTTTAGTGAGAAGTATGTGAAGAGTGAGAGAGAGGGGGGTTGGGGTCTGTCAGAGACAGGGGGGTCTAGATTTAGTGTAGGAACAATGTGTTTTGTTATTTTGGGGAACTGAGTGGATAGTGTGGTCTAGAGGGTAGAGCAGGCAGGGTTGTATATGGAACTGTACTGAAACAAACTAACTTGAACCTGATGAAACCATTACACTCTTTAACTGCGTAACCTTACTTGTTGTTAATAAACATTATTTTTGTTTCACATTGGAGTGTTTTGTGAGGTATCTGAGGTAGGGTACAGGATTCAATGGTGGCAGCAGAAGGGAAGGTGTGAGTATAAAGGGCTGGGCTGGGCTGCTGTGAGGCCAGACAAGGGTGGTGAGTCACAGAAACAGCGGGTAGCACTCTGATGCCCATCCCATTGCTGGGATCCTCTGACTTATAGGGAAGAATAAAGAAGGACCAGAGGGGACGGCATCACAAGCTTCAGTATTGTGTGTCCTCTGCTATAGGGGATGGACAGACATACATAAACACATACCCCCCCACTCCCCAAGAAACAAAAGGTGAATGCAGACAAGTTCCCTGAGTGATGCAATGAGTCTGTATGTATGCAGAGTCTTCAAACAAAACAACCAGTTTGCATGTAATGACAGCAATTCCTGGTTTATTTAATCCAAGAATTGCCAGGGATGAGCGCTCTGATTTCTGATTTCAACAGTGCAAGAATGCCCCATCCCTGGGTTGTTCCACGCTGTGCAAACTATGGATTAAACAACCTAGAGTTAACCTAACAATTGCCTATGGTTTGTTGTTCAATTAACTTTGGGTTGTTTAACCCATAAACAATCCCAGAGTTTCCAGTTTCACATGTTATGAAAGAACCCACGAACGGGACATTCCTGGGTATTTAACTGAAATTGGAAATGACTCATGCATTGCCTCCATTACATGTGAACTACTTCGCCACCTTCAGGATCATGAGCAGTGATGGATAAGGAAGAGGAATGCACTTCCCAGTGTTGTCCTACAGTGAACAATGGGTCTGGTTTTCATACCACGATACAGAAGCAAATCCACACTCCTCCCACCATAGCAAAGGCAGCCTTATGCTCAAGTGTGCATTTACCATAAACAGCCTATTATGATGACAGACACTTCACTAGTGTTAAAATGATTCACACCTAAAGCTCTTTAGATCATACTATTATAGACAAATGGGATCTTAAATCAGAGACACCTAAAATCAATTTACAAAAACAAAATACACTACAGGTGACAATATATTGAGAAGAAAAGTCAAGTTCAGCAGGCTATGCTTAATTCTTGTTTTGTTTTCTGCAGACCAGATCTTCTGTAGCATTTGAAGCCTGAAGAACCAGTTCATATCCCAAGATCTATTTGTTTTATTTAAGAAAAGGCTGAGTCTTGAAAGAAGTTGGGCTGTATTTTATATGTCCTTTTTACATCTACCCAACTCTGCAGGGGTTTCTACAGAGCAGGCCAATCCTCCAGGTGCCAATATCGTCACAAAGTTCAATTGAAAGATGACTCTATTCCCATGTAGTTGGGATTCGCTTCTCAATTGATGACTTATGCAGCTGTTTAAGCTGGCCATGTCCGGATGGGGAATTTTCCTCAAGGCTTTAAAAAGAAAAAGGGGGAAAGGAAGGGGGAGAGAATCCTTGATTCCAGAAAGGCTCATTTCATTGGGGAGAAATCTGGAAAATACAAATCTATCAGTATTTGTGGTTGTGGGTTCACAATATGAAGAATCCTCTAATCTGCTAGGACAAACTGAAAAGAAAGAGATTTTGGGGTACCGGGTGGGGTGCCCTTGGGTGAATGGGATTGGTAGAAGCTTGGACCTGATTAACCTGCCCTGCCTAGAAGTATCTTAGACTGCCTCTACAAGAGAGGTTTAAAGCTCTTTCAAGGCGCTTTAAAAAATTTACCTCTACAAGAACGGAGCACAAATCGGGCGTAGAGGCGCGTTATCTCTCCGATTATGCACATTATCGAATGTGCATTAAATCGCGAGTTTTATTTTGCTCCGGCCGTTAAAGCGCATTTTGACTGTGTGAACAAGCGCTTATGTGCATTAACTACTTGTAAAGCGCATTTTGGTCATCCGTTAATGCGCTTCGCCACCTCTCACCGCCTCTCGTGCAGAGGGATTAGGTGTAAATGCGCTTCAGCGATTATGCGCATAATCGCCTAACCAGGCGCAAAAGTTAATCCTTGTAGAGGGGGCCCTAAAGAATTTTGGGGAGTGGAGGGAGGGGAAACCACTTCAGTGGATCTTCCCAGCTTTGGCTGGAATAGGTTATCATGATCCTGGGGCGGGGTCATCCTATGAGACTGCCAAGTCCTCGGTTCCTCTACTGGGAACCCCCACCTCCAGAGAGGAAACACAACTGTTATCAATCTATTCTTGGAGAAAGAGATGTAGGGCCAGTTCGCATGTATTACTAACCATGGTTTAATTAACACATGGGATGTAGCTTTAGCCAGAGTTAACCCACAATTTGGCTGCCAGAGAATTGAGAAAACCACTGGTTGTTTAGTCAATTCCTGGGTTGTTTGTTTCCCAACCCCATCACCTATTCCCTACTATATCCCAAATGCCGCTGTGGCATTGAAGTACTGGTATGTAAAGCAGCTGTTGTTGTTGTTGTTGTTGTTGTTGTTGCTCTTGCCTGCCACCTTTGTAGCCTTGCAGAACAACTCACAGTTTGGAGTCTGCATGCAATGACAACCTATAGCTTAAGCAACCCAGTTCTCTTCATGCGTTGTTTGTTGCTAACATCCCGTAGTTGACACATAGATCTGGGTTCAAATGTGAGGACCCACAATTCAACAACCCATAACATGGCTGTTGTTATGTATGAGCTAGGTCTACTTCTTCCAGTAGGAGAAACTGATCACTCATGACACAATTCCATAGGGGCTGGATGGATAGAGAAGGACACCCCACCTGAAGACCCAATACCTGTGGGATGAATGAAAACCTGTGAGTGAAAACCCATAGGGAGGTATTACTTGAAATATGAAGAGGCAAAGAACTTGACGCCCTGTTACTTCGACTCTAACTGCTTCGCCAGTGTTTAAAGCAGTGATGCCACATCTTGCAGTACTTCAAAGAGGAGAGCCAGCATTCACATGAGGGAGGAAATAGCCACCAGAAAAATCTGGCAGCAGATAACAGAAGGTGGCAAAGCTTTGGTTCTGCCAGGCCATAGATCTAAATCTATCCCACAGCTGCCCTCTGCCAGAAAGGGATGGAGAGATAAGATGGCAACAAAATTCAACTCAATCCTGGTGTTCTGGCTGCTGGTTCTATATGCTGATATCCAGCAGCAGCTCATTAGAATGTTACATTGGTCATGACGTAAATTGGAAAAAGCTCGTAGAGTAAGACGTATTACCATGTGCCCTTGGCCACATGTGTAAGGTTCATGTAAACAGGAGGAGCAGCCCTTTTGTTTAGCAAGCTTTGTGTAATGCTATTCCATTTGTAGTTTTCAAAATGGCTACTCAACTAATATGGTTTAACTTCCTCTCTAAAATAAAAGTTATCATTCGACCTTATGTAACATTTTCAAGGAAAGTTTTTCCCCGTTGCAGAGGCATTATTTTCTTCCTGCTTTACAAGCTGAAACCCAATCTGGAGATTACTGAATACCATCCATCAAGCCAAGTTTAATAGGGGAATGCCTTTTTCTCTCAATTAATGTCTCATGGGAAAGATTATTTTCACACTGCCCTCTGCCTATGCATCAATCCTATCCCAGAAAGCCATCCAAAATATCTAAAGCCCCCCCAACCCAATCTTTCCTGCCTTGCTACTCCCAAAATACTAAAAGGTCAGACTTCAGTAACAATAACCACAACTAAATCAAGCAGCCCTGTAGGGGGATAGAGGAATAGTTGAAGCCTCAAAACTATTAACACAGAAATGGTAAGCTTCTTCAACTAGAAGCCTCAGGAGTACGATCACTTTCCCTCCACTGACTGAATGGCCTCCTTCAGCAAAAAAAAAGCTGCATTGGTCTGCTTCACAAGCTATGCTCACTGCCTTTAGCTGCTGGACACCGACATCATGCCATATTTTGCAGCTTCTGACCAGTCTAAAATTTATATCATCATTTTGAAGGTCACCTTCAGAGTTAGGCAATGCTAAGTAATTTCACACACATTGATACAGGTACAATAGCAAAATGATCAACAATATATTAATTTTTCCAGCATAAGTAGAATTTTAATTGCTGGTGTCCACAGTCACTGACCCTTTAAGGTTCCATGCAGATACTGTAAGTCACTTTGGGAGGGCTTTTGCCCTGAAAGGCAGTCAAGAAACATGTAAAATAAAATAAAATAAAGTAAATACAGCATGGTATGTCATCCACAGTTTTGAGATTGGGTCTCATCACTAGAATAAAATGCAGAGGCCAGATTGTTTTATGGCATGCATTTTGTTGATGATACTATACCAGTTTTATACCAGCTGCACTGGCTTCCAACTTGTTTCCAGGTATAATTCAAGGTGCTGGTTCTTACCTAAGAAAAAGTCCTTATTTATTTATTTATTTATTTATTATTTCATTTATATCTCGTGTTTTTTCCTCCAAGGAACCCAAGGCGGTGCACATAATCCTCCTCCTCTCCTCACAACAACAACCCTGTGAGGTAGGCTGAGCTGAGAGTCTGTGACTGGCCCTAAGTCACCCAGTGGGTTTCAATGGCCGAGTGGGGACAAGTACCCAGATCTCCAGATTCTCAGCCCAACATTTTAGCCACTACACCACAATGGCTCTCTGATTGGTTTAAGACCAGGATATCTGAAAGAACCACCCCTTCCTAAGGAGGTACGGATTGTGTAAAATCCGTTCCGTCTGTGTT
The DNA here is from genome assembly GCA_029215795.1 of Anniella stebbinsi. Taxonomy (NCBI): domain Eukaryota; kingdom Metazoa; phylum Chordata; class Lepidosauria; order Squamata; family Anniellidae; genus Anniella; species Anniella stebbinsi. Next base: position 71,131,298 of record JARDYH010000002.1, on the reverse strand, counting down.
TCGTGGATCGTGCAGTGTCATTTGTTCCGGCGTTCATTCAAATAATTCCACAAGAAAGTTCGCAACAATTTACATAATTTATGTTGGTATTTAACATTTAATATATTGTCTCCCATTCCATTTTAATTTTCCACACATATATTTTCCAGCATGGCATATGTCTCAGCAGGAACTTGTGTACTTTCCTGCAATTGAATTTCTGTAAATTTAGGGAAAGTTAAAAATAAATAAATCTGGAAGCCCACGGACTTCGTGCGGATGGGGGAAGCTGGTCTGCAGCAGATTCCACAGGTCAAATTCTTAGAAATCCGAACTCATTTTAGTCTGTCTCAAATTTGTCAGCATCCCTATCCCCCTGCTATATGCATCTCCTCATAGTTTAAGATGTGCTTCAGAGGCCCTAGTCTATGTTCCACCATCAGGAGAGGCTAAGTAGGTAGGAACTCAAGACAAGGCCTTTCTGTGGCTGCACCACAATAATGGAATTGCTGGCTTCATCTTTGCTCACTTTTAGACAAATGGTTAAACGTTTTTGTTCCACACAGCTTGTGATTGTTTTAAATGTAATTGATTCTTCCTTGTGGTTTTTTTTATTCTTTTCAGTTTGTAACGATATTGTCTTAAAGTTTTTTAGTCAATCTTTTTAAATTGCAAGTTTCCTTAGGAGGTCTTTTTTGGGCTGAACAGCCACTCAGAAATAATTTTATAAATAAACGAGCAATGCTACCCATAGGTTATGACTAGGCTATGGGCAGCAAGATCCCACCCCCTATTTTTCTTTATACAGCACCTAACTAAGGCGGCCACTTAATCGTCACCAAAAAAGAGTAGGTGCAGTGTCGAATTAAGAGAATAAAAGAGGACCAAAATTGGTTAAATTTCCATTTACTCATTTATATTTATGGATATAAATATGGAAATAATTACTAGAATTATGTAAAAATACAATACATCTCAGCATGTATTATATTTCACGGGGAAGACTGTGACCATGTCACCTGCATCCCTGCTCAGCCTGCTGTCCCCTTGTGAGCAGGGTTTCTAGGAAGGGGACATCAAATCTGCAACCAAGACTGTCCTCTGCCAATTATATAGGTAAATTCCAGGCTGGAAAATCTCCAAGGCTTTCACATGGTAGTTAAAGATTTTCCCAATTTGCTAGAATAAAGAAAACACACAACAAATGCAGGGACCTTCATAATATCCAGCCAGGGATGCATTAATCCTTTATGCATAATAAATATGCATGCTTCTTTCAAATCAAGATTGCTTTTTTGCCAGAAGGAACATCTATGGTAGGATATTTCAGTTTCCGCCAGGTGCACAATGACAAGGCCAAAGTAGATACTACATGGGAGACACGTCAAACAGTCTCCAGGGTTGTTGTTTTTCCCTTAATGAAAAACACTCAAATGAAGGCTGTGTGAGGGGAGCAATGATGTTGGAATCGAGTGCTTAACCCTTTCCACCCATTTTTTCCCCATTCAGAATTCCTGTTCCTCGCCAGCTGCTCATCCACCAGCAGGCGAAAGAGGTGTAGACTATGGCAGGATCTACACTACTGCTTTATAATGTTATTGAAGTGCACTGACAACTGTTGGGATCCAGGACACATTCTATATACAGTTTTCAAACCGCTTTCAAAGTGTTATATCCTGCGTGATGTAGATCTGGCCCTGGATCTGTGCGCGCTCCCCACACACAGCTGGAGTTGATTTTGAGTGGGGAAAATGGCTGAAGGGGAATAATTAAGCAGTCCTCCCCCCCCCCTATAATTTTCTGTTTAAATTCACTGTCTCCCCACAAGTCTTTTGATTTTAAAAGGAGTGGAGGGCTGTTTCATATTTCTGCCATTAGGTGGTGTCTAGCTTGGCCTCTAAATATTTCAAGAGAATTGGGGGGGGGGACTTCCCCCCCCCCCAGACAGAATCTGCTATTTAAAAACACTTCTCTGAAAAACTGTTCCAGGGCCAGTGCTGAGAAGGGAAAATTGTGCAAAGTGTAACTGTGCCATTCCACCATTCTCCCCATTCATTTTTCACACACCAAATATTCAAAGCCTCAGTTTGTACCATGCTGTGCTTTGGGAAGAAAGGTGAGAGACAATTTTAAAAAAAGAGAGAGAGAGAGAGAGAGAGAGAGAGAGAGGAATGATCTGTACTTTCCAAACTGAACTATATATTTAGAAAACATCATATGCAAGAAGTTTACTGCCTCAAAAGATACCAAAAAAGTAGGGGAATCAGTTCAAAATATAACCAAATAATTCATAATTAGACACAGCACCTTTTTACAATTGAGACATTCATAAAAATAAATGGACTGTTGCTACCTGAAAAAAGAACAATAATATACAGTTATGCTGCCTACAGTAAAACTTTAATTCACTACAACCAAAAAGAAGGCTCCTTTGTGCACTCAGAAATGAAAACTTGATTAATTTCTGTTCTAGCAGAGAGGAAAACCTAATAACCCAAACCTGGGCAGAAAGTCAAGAACGACATTAAAATAAAGATAGAGAAAACATACACTACTTGGGATCCTGATGACATCCATACTTCTCTTAAAAGCGTGAAGGCATACCTCAAAGCCTTTAATGATCCAAATATGGAACAATAGCACTTTAAAAAACTTAATAATGTAATAAAATATGAAGCATTTTTAAGAGGAAAAAATTAAAGCCCTGGGACCAATTCCTGGCGCCACTGGTTACAAAAAGAACCACAAGTACAGTATATTTACAGCAAGCTTTCGAATCATGCTGCATGAGCCAGTAGCTGTTTCAGGCAACTGTGGCTTCACTCCACCACTTGCAATCACTCCCTATCAGAGTTATATGGATTCAATAACAAAGATTCTGGTTCACAGGATCGTATTTTATGTTATGCTCATTGATCCTGCCGTATATTCCTTTCTTCTTTGGCAAGATCGCTTAAAATGGCCATAAAGCCTTTTTAAAAGCAAAAGCAAAAGACGGAGATCCGGCTTGGAAAGCCAGGAAGAAGAAATATTTGCATCAGGGACTCAGAGGACCTCCCAGCACATCTACCATAAAGGCCGGTCCGTAACGATACTCAGCACTTCCTGAATGGTGCTGAGCAACCCTGCTTTAGGGGCCTCACAGGAGTATGATGAGTCAAGGCATAGCTGTTGCACAGCCCTGCTGTAAGGTGGGGATGGGGGGAGAATCCTGGCCATCCATATGAAAAATGTTGCCGAGTGAATTGGGGTAAAAAGACGTTGAAAAATAAATGGCACAATAAAGTGAAAGAAATAAAATGAAGGAACTCTTAAGACTCATATTTGTCAATGCACTCTGCTTAGGTAACAGCAACAACTATTTCCTCAAGCCACCACCTTAATAAATCTTCCCTACGAAAGGAAATGCCTAGGCTGATGACAGGTGCTCTTTATAGCTATCCCAAACGTTCCATTTCCCATTTCAAAGGACGCCAACTCAGTTTTCATTTATAAAAAATCACTTACATCTCCTAAAAAAAAAAAAAAAACCATCCCCACAAACAAGCCCACTTGGCTGCTAATCAGGACTTAAGACAATAAAACTGCTCTTCGGAACGAATGTAAATTTCACGCAATTAGGCATTTTGACTTCTAGCACTGCTTGACTCTTTGGCTGGGTGAAAGAACAGAGATCGTACTTATACGCCCTTCACTCCACAACACACACAAGCAGTCAGTAATTTAGGAAAGGGTGGGTAGAAGAGTACAGATAACTTCTGGTTCCCCGTAGTCTGCCGTTACAAAACCACAAACCAGTTTGAAGTCAGCAGAAAAGTGGTTTAGCCATGACGGCGTGTTTCCTAGCAACTTTCCAGCCCACAGTTAAGAAAGACAAAATGCCATCAAGTGCTTTGGCACCTTTGATTTATGTGCATTTGACAAAATCGCTGAAAAAATTAATCAACCTGTCAATCATACACTAGAGCGGTTTTGTTTAACCAAAAGGCAATGGAAACTTTCCCAAAAGAAAAATTAATCTAAATTTGAAACTAATGGGTACTGAAAGCCAGTAATTACCACTCAGCTGCTTGCATGCGTTCTAGTATCTGCCTGCATGCTGACTGCCACAGAATGATCGTATTTTGTTTTCCATCTTTATTGTGAGTTGTAAGTGGAACTTTTCAGAGCTGACAGCTGCCTGAAAGCCAAAACGGAAGAGCAAAGCTAAGCAACTTCCTATTTGCGGCAATAAGAATACTTCCAGATAATACTCTTTACTGTCCATCAGTAGCCCCAAGAGAAGGGTGCTTAAAGAAATACTTGTGGCATGTATCCAGAAATAAATAGGGAAAACTGTGCTGGCAGATGGTGGTGGTACGGGGTTGAGACTCAAGAAAACCAACGGCATCTGAAAAGTACTCCAAATTACAGGAAAGTAACACTTCCTATTATTATCTGGCAATAGAGTGTTATCACAAGTATTTTAGAAATACCACTAAAAGATTATGCTGCTCTGGCTGTACTGTATTTATATAACAAATTAAAGGCTTTGTTGTTGAGATATGTTACATTTAATAATGCTAATGGGACAGCACACACAAATTCTGGCTTTATGTACACTTTTTGGAATATATGGCAGTTATGCAATGAACTACTAGCATAATTTCACAGTGGGTCAGAGATATTTATACACATGTCCTTGAGTAAAATAATAAACACACTACAAATCTCATCATAAATGATATATTAGATTTCCCTGATGTGGCTGCAAAAAAAGCAAATGATATTTTGGGCTGCGTTAATAGAAGTATAGCTTCCAGATCGTGCAAGGTACTGGTCCTCCTCTATTTGGCACTGGTTAGGCCTCATCTTGAGTATTGCGTCCAGTTCTGGGCACCACACTTCAAGAAGGATGCAGACAAGCTGAAGGGAGTTCAGAGGAGGGCAATGAGGATGATCAGGGGTCTGGAAACAAAGCCCTATGAGGAGAGACTGAAAGAACTGGGTATATTTAGCCTGGAGAAGAGAAGATTGAAGGGCGACATTATAACACTCTTCAAATACTTGAAAGGTTGTCACACAGAGGAGGGCCAGGATCTCTTCTCGATCATCCCAGAGTGCAGGACATGGAATAATGGACTCAAATTATGTGAGGACGGATTCCAGCTTGACATCAGGCTGGAAGGACAATACGATAATGGAACCAATTACCTAGGGAGGTAGTAAGGTCTCCCACACTAGAGACCTTCAGGATGCAGCTGGACAGCCATCTTTCAGGTATGTTTTAAGGTGGATTCCTGCATTCAGCAGGGGGTTGGACTTGATGGCATTATAGGACCCTTCAAACTCTACTATTCTATGATTCTATGATGTGCAAGAGTGACCTGGTTCATACACAGAGGCAATTCCTGAGTAGTTTAATCCAGGAATTGTGGGGATGAGCAAAATGTGAGACCTATTTTCACTTTTAATTAACAATCCCATTCATTAGTTGTTTTGAGAGATGTGAACCTGGAAAATCTGGGATGTTTTTGGATTAAACTGAGACAGGATCTACACTACTGCTTTATAACAGTTTATAACCATATTGACAACTGTACATTCCATGTACAGTTTTCAAACCGCTTTCGAAGTGTTATATCCTGCTTGGTGTAGATCTAGCCTGAAATTCCAGGTTTGCATAACCCATAAATTCCAGGTTTGCACGTCACAAAACAGTCTCTGTTCCTGGGTTAATTAAAAGAGAAATGGTTACAGGAAGTCACTCAGCCTGTCTACATGTCATGCTAGCCCATGGTGGATGACTAGCCATCCAGGGGGCGTTGTTTAGCCAACTACCCACCCTGGGTAGTTAGTGCACCCACCACATGTTCAGGCACACAACTCACTGTGTGTGGGTTGTTTGCCTAATTGTACCCCTTCCTCCCCCTTAATCCTCCCTCCCGCATACCAGGGGACCTGATGGCAAATCCATCTTGTCTGTCGTCAAGCCCCTCTTCCCAGCTCCAACCACAATCGGGGTAGGGTCCATTTTTTAAAAACATTCTCTGTCTATTTTTGCACACAAAGAGGATGGGGAAACTTTTCCCACACTTTCCTGTAACTGGGGAATATGCGCAAATGGAACTCTTTTCAATTCTTTTTTCATTGGTTTCACACTGCTGCGCAGGTGTGCAGCAGCGCAAAACTGAAGGATACCAACTTGCCCACCTTTGCACCCCTGCATGTTGTCCAAACATGCAAGGCTGCAGGCGGGGAGAGCTGCAATCGCTGGCTCTGTTTTGCTGCTGTCAACTGTCAAAACTGACAGCTGTCAAAAGCAAGGCACAGACAGCAATCTCTATGGAGAGGTGGGAAAGCACCCCGTTTCTACTGAAGAGGTGGGGTGCCCATAACAGGGAGGGATAGGAGGGTGCCCTCCCTCTCATCCCCATGCCTAGCACCCACACTTCTTCAGAAGAAACAGGGCCGCTCCCAGACTGTGGAATGACCTGCCGGAGGAGACTCGTCAACTTAACAGTCTTTTAGAATTTAAGAAAGCTATAAAGACTGTTCTCTTACGGCAGGCATATCCAGTGGAATTTTAGAATGTTTTAAGGATGTTTTTAGGATGTTTTAGGATTTTTTAAGCAGTTTTAATAATATGTGCCATGTTTTAATCAGTTTTATGTATTTTATCATGTTGTTGTTCCCCACCTCAATCCAGACGGAGAGGCGGGTAAGAAATAAATTGTTGTTGTTGTTGTTGTTATTATTATTATTATTAATTTCCTTGTTTCGATCTTGCACAACACTGGAATGAAAAAAAAAAGAATGGAAAGGAGAGGAGTAGGGGGGAGTGGATGTCCAAGTGTGGGACCCCCTAAGGTGCTGGCCCACCCTGGCATGATTGGGGAACCCACAGGTAGGGCTGTTCAGAGCGGCTCCGCTTTGAAATTCAAAGCAGAGCTCCGATGAGGGGCTGCTCTGCTCCAATATTTGAAGCAGCTCTGCCATTCCGCATCATCGGATTACCCATCGAAGCTCTACTCCATTTTCAGATAACCGCTGTTATAGTCAATGGAAATTAACAAAAATGCTTACAGCTCCATCATTTTTAAATATAAAGTGTTGAAAGTTGGCACCATGATAGATCTTAAGTAGGGCTTTAGCATTTTTGTTAATTTCCATAGACTACAATGAAGCAATTATCTGAAAACGGATCAAAGCTCCAACAGGACTCCTTTCTGCTCCGCAGTTATTCAAGGTTTTTAAATTGTCCCCTCTCCACTCCAAAGTCTCGAAGCTTCATCGAAGCTCCATCGAAGCCTAAAATTTTGGAGCGGAGTGCACAACTCTAGTGATTATGACTTTTCTCTTTTCTCCCACCCTGTGGGGTGGGGGGAGGAGAAGGGTTTCAACACCCATTTACCTATGGGACCCTACGGAGGGTCCTACACTTGGGCATCCACTCCCTCCCACCACTCCTATATCCACCCTAAAAAAACATTCCTCCACCCCACCCCACAGGATGAGAGAAAGGGGAAAGTGCTTCTTGCAGCTTGCTTTTAAAAATTCAAGCCACAAGATGTTTCTGGTTCTGGGTGCTTCACCACCCCACTGACATCGAAGTCTCCATCCTCCACTGATTATTAATTGTACAAAAACCGCTTCACTGAATCACTGAACTGGAAGCAACCCTGGAGGCCATCTGGTCCAATACCCTGCTCACTGCAAAATGCAACTACAACATCCCTGACAGAAAGGTATTCAGCCTCTACTTAAATACCTCTAGTGAAGAATAGCCACCACCATTTCCTGAGGAACTATCAAACAATTATGAAGCTTGTACAAGGCCCATAGCCAGCCTAAAAGGGGGCAATTCATCTGGTTTGGAGGCCTTTAATAAAGGCAAAATTTCAAACTGGTTTTTTAAAAATTATTTGTTTTTTAAAAAAATAGGGAGTGCAAAGAAAATGCGTGGGGGCAGGGCTCTCTCAGCACACCCTGTCTACAGTCCTGGCTCAAACCATTAGGAAATTTCCGATTTTGCTAATGTTTAGCAGAATCGGATTCCCTGCCATTTGTACCCATTGATTCTAGTCTTACCCTCTGGAGCAACAGGGAACAGATCTGCTCGATTTTCTGCATGATAGTCCTTCATACATTTAGAGACCATTATCATGTCTACCTTTAATCTCCTCTTCTCCAGCTTTTTCAACTGTTCCTTATAAGACTTGGTACTTAGACCTCCTGGTCGCCATTCTCTGGACATGAACTTGTTTATCAATCAATGCCATTCTCAAAATGTGGCACCCAGAATTGGGACACCCAGAAACCTTGGGAATTTAATAAATACCAACCCGGCAAGCAAGTGTTCTCCATTCACTCAAGGTTATAGGAGAGTTCAGAAGACTTGCAGCTTATCTACACTCTGCAATGTGGTGGCACCTTTTTTTACATGATGCACATCCACAGCGTGGTTTTCAACATGAAGCTGCACATTTTCAAGGTCTTGTTTTATTGCATATTTCTACTTTGCTCCAGTGTCACCACAGTTGTTTATGCGTGTCAGTGGTGACTTAACTGTGGCTTCGGATGCCTCTGCCAATGTGTGAAGCATCATGAGACTGCAGGGTAGGGGGTGGGACCCAGGTAAGTGTTGCCATGGCAACAGTACAGTACAATTGTAGGACAAAAGCAAGGACAGTAAATATGTATAATGCAAAGAACTGTAGCTATATAGATGCACAGATACAGGCTTTCAACGCTACAAAGCTGCACAGTTGTCCCAATTTTTTTTTTACTTAGACAGTTCCACCATTACTTGACCTTTGCTGCACATTATTGCCATGTGACAATGGTGCTGCAAATTTTCTGGGCAAGATAGTTCATGTATAATTCCTGTCATTGCCACATCACAGCTGTGATGCTGCGAGTTTTGGGGGGATCAGCAGTTAAAGTGGTGCTGTATAGATGGCCCCACCCACGGATGTAGAAAAAGGTTTGATATTATAAACTTTCAAAAACGTGTTGTGAAGACATGAGTCTCCTTCACAAATGAATTGCAAAAGTGCAATCATCCACACCAGGGCACAGATGCATCGTATGATGCACCTTTCAAGCAATTCATGCACAACAAAGGCCATACATACAATTCGTTCTAACTGCCGTGATTTTTGTGCTCACTTGTTTTCAAGGCAGCAATTTGTCTTCAAACCACTTCTACCACGCCTCAGCACATCTACCTTTTTTAGGATAAAGGCGGCCATTCATTGTGAAGTATAGTAAAAGCAGTTGGAACACAAATTCAGTGTCCTGAAAACAAATGTCTCAGAACACAGGAGGTGTCATTTCAGTGCTCTGAGATGGCATATTCACATAGTGATATTATGTCTCAATACTTCTTGGGTCAACTAATTACATGTATATCGATGGTTGTGGTTAGCTAAAATCTCATCATATATGTGACTTGACAAAACACTGTAATCACTGGATAGTGAAAACAAACACACAAACGTTAGGCTATGGTGTCCATGTAATCTCCACTTCATCTTTGAGCTACCTCTTGCTGGGGTGTAGGAATAGATTATCTCAGAATGGAAGAATCTGTTCCCCAAATGCCCTCTTTACAAATATATAACAAATCTTGCTCGAAGCAGCCATAGGAAGATCAGAACACAGAGGGGCCAAGTCGCATGTTCATGAAGGATGTTGGGCGTAATTTCCACACAACAGTTCATGGGATATTGGAGGGTTGTTTCCCCCATGCAGCCTGGGTCCAGATGACATGACAAGCTGCGCCCAAGCGGTAATTATTAGGGATGTGCACTGACCCCCCGGATCGGATCGGATAGCGGATCGGAATCGGACCTGGGGGGTCGGATCGGATCGGATCGGATCGGAGGATGGTCGGATCGGATCGGACCGGATGTCCGATCCGGATCGGACGCCATTTTGAATGCTTTTTCCCATAGCCAAGTATTGTTTTACAAAAACGCCTATAACTTTTTCATTTTTAAAGATAGAAGGATGAAACTTGGGCACATTATACACTGGTTAGGGATAGTTATCTGTGAGAAATTTCAGAAAGATTGGTGCATGAGTTTTGTGGCAATTAATTGTTTAATAAATACCCAGAAATGCCTATAACTTTGTCATTTTTAAAGTTACAAACATGAAACTTTGCCACATTGTAGGTGGTACCTTGGGACCTATCTGTGAGAAATTTCAGAAACTTAGGTGCTTGCCTTGTGTGGCAATTAATTTTAGAAAAATGGGTAGTAGTGGGGTAAATACATTTACGCCTCCCATTTTTTTATTTTTGAAGATACAAACAGGAAACTTGGGCACATTACAGGTACCACTTGCCTTGATATGTGTGTGAAATTTCAGAAACATTGGAGCTTGCCTTGTGTGGCAATTAATTTTTGAAACAATGAGGAAAGAAACACCTATAACTTTGTCATTTTTAAAGTTACACACATGAAACTTTGCCACATTGTAGGTGGTACCTTGGGACCTATGTGTGTGAAATTTCAGGAACATAGGTGCTTGCCTTGTGTGGCAATTAATTTTTTAATAAATACCCAGGAATGCCTATAACTTTGTCATTTGTAAAGTTACACACATGAAACTTTGCCACATTGTAGGCGGTACCTTGGGACCTATGTGTGTAAAATTTCAGAAACGTAGGTGCTTGTATTGTGTGGCAATTAATTTTTGAAACAATGAGGGATTCATTGGACAGCACTTGCCCATAGGGATTCATTGGACAGTACTTGCCCATAGGGATTCATTGGACAGTACTTTCCTATAGGAAATCATTGGAAAGCACTTGCCCATAGAAAATCATTGGAAAGCACTTGCCCATTGAGAAATACAGTTATGCCTCCCACTTTTTTATTTTTGAAGATACAAACAGGAAACTTGGGCACATTGTAGACTGGTTAGGGATAGTTATCTGTCAGAAATTTCAGAAAGATTGGTGCATGCGTTTTGTGGCAATTAATTTTTTAATAAATACCCAGGAATGCCTATAACTTTGTCATTTTTAAAGTTACATACATGAAACTTTGCCACATTGTAGGTGGTACCTTGGGATCTATGTGTGTAAAATTTCAAAAACGTAGGTGCTTGCCTTGTATGGCAATTAATTTTAGAAAAATGGGTAGTAGTGGGGTAAATACATTTACGCCTCCCATTTTTTTATTTTTAAAGATACAAACAGGAAACATGGGCACATTACAGGGAACACTTCACTTGATATGTGTGTAAAATTTCAGAATGATAGGTCCAGGCATGTGGTGGCAAGGTGTCTGCACACACCACTTTGAAGACTGTAGAAAATTTCTCCTGTAACGATCCCAGCGAGAGAGAGTGATCCTAGGCTCAGCCGTTCTGCTTGAGTGAAAGTATCAAAGCAGACACGAGCCAAGTGCTACTTTGTTTCTCCTTTTGTAATGGATACTAGCTCAGTTGCAGCCAAGCGTGCAAGGATCAAAGAGATGAGAGAAAGTGTTTCCTTCTTCTTCCCGGGAGGCGGGAGGGTGCAATTGACAGCCCCAGCCTCTGTGTAAAAAAGGTTAATAACTTTTAATCTAAAAAATTCGTAGCCACCAAATGCCTGGACCTATCATTCTGAAATTTTACACACATATCAAGTGAAGTGTTCCCTGTAATGTGCCCATGTTTCCTGTTTGTATCTTTAAAAATAAAAAAATGGGAGGCGTAAATGTATTTACCCCACTACTACCCATTTTTCTAAAATTAATTGCCATACAAGGCAAGCACCTACGTTTTTGAAATTTTACACACATAGGTCCCAAGGTACCACCTACAATGTGGCAAAGTTTCATGTATGTAACTTTAAAAATGACAAAGTTATAGGCATTCCTGGGTATTTATTAAAAAATTAATTGCCACAAAACGCATGCACCAATCTTTCTGAAATTTCTGACAGATAACTATCCCTAACCAGTCTACAATGTGCCCAAGTTTCCTGTTTGTATCTTCAAAAATAAAAAAGTGGGAGGCATAACTGTATTTCTCAATGGGCAAGTGCTTTCCAATGATTTTCTATGGGCAAGTGCTTTCCAATGATTTCCTATAGGAAAGTACTGTCCAATGAATCCCTATGGGCAAGTACTGTCCAATGAATCCCTATGGGCAAGTGCTGTCCAATGAATCCCTCATTGTTTCAAAAATTAATTGCCACACAATACAAGCACCTACGTTTCTGAAATTTCACACACATAGGTCCCAAGGTACCACCTACAATGTGGCAAAGTTTCATGTGTGTAACTTTAAAAATGACAAAGTTATAGGTGTTTCTTTCCTCATTGTTTCAAAAATTAATTGCCACACAAGGCAAGCTCCAATGTTTCTGAAATTTCACACACATATCAAGGCAAGTGGTACCTGTAATGTGCCCAAGTTTCCTGTTTGTATCTTCAAAAATAAAAAAATGGGAGGCGTAAATGTATTTACCCCACTACTACCCATTTTTCTAAAATTAATTGCCACACAAGGCAAGCACCTAAGTTTCTGAAATTTCTCACAGATAGGTCCCAAGGTACCACCTACAATGTGGCAAAGTTTCATGTTTGTAACTTTAAAAATGACAAAGTTATAGGCATTTCTGGGTATTTATTAAACAATTAATTGCCACAAAACGCATGCACCAATCTTTCTGAAATTTCTCACAGATAACTATCCCTAACCAGTGTATAATGTGCCCAAGTTTCATCCTTCTATCTTTAAAAATGAAAAAGTTATAGGCGTTTTTGTAAAACAATACTTGGCTATGGGAAAAAGCATTCAAAATGGCGTCCGATCCGGATCGGACCTCGTCGGATCGGATCGGATCGGATCGGAGGTTGATCGGATCGGATCGGATCGGATCGGATTTTCCCGATTTTGGGGCGGATCGGATTCGGATCGTGGATCGGATCCGATCCGACGCACACCCCTAGTAATTATGGACATTACACCCTGAATCAGGTTACTTTGTCTAGTAGCAGTGAATCATAATGTCTTTTTTTTAAAAAATCGCAAAACAGACTTGTGGATGGGGTGGGAAGAACAGGGAAAATCAAAACATTAATGCTCAACTGCTCAGCTAGCCCTAAGTGTATTTCTAAAATGTTATATGCTACTTTGCTGTATGCCAGATTTTTTCTTTTTCCCATTCATTTAATGGATGAAGAATTGAGTAATTACGTGTATGAACAGAAAATCTCATGTTAAAAAGTCTAATCCTATTGTTGTGTTGCAGTAGGTGTGAGAATCCAGCAAAAATTACTGCTTTAGTCATTTGTTAAAACGAAAAGCACAGTGGATCTTCTAGTTTAATTATAATTAGTTATGAGAGTATGCAGTTATAAATTGGCCTTCTTGATCCCACTGATATGGACAGTTAGCTGTTAAGAAACAAAATATTGGACTCAACGGGTATGTATGATCCGCTCCTTCTTCCTCTACACGCCCGAGTCTGGGAATCCTGGCTGGACATTATGCGTTGTAGTATGGATGGCTGTAGTGGGAGGCGAAATTGCTCTCACTGGGCAAAGGCAACTTGTGCAAAATGTGCCTTCCATGATTTGGAGCAATTACCCCTTCCCACTGCAGCCATCCCAAGCCACAGCCCAGAAGATTGGCATGTTAAAAAGTCTCGTTGCTATGCTGTAGTAGGTGTAATCATCCAGCAAAAATTACTGCTGTTAAATTTGTTAAAATAAAAATCAAGATCTGTTGTGTGAGTGGACCTCCGCTCATGCAACTTTGGATCCAACCCAAAGCCAATTTCTTTATGATCAGATAGGGCAAACTTTCTAAACATATATTTATATTCAAAATTGAAATTTCATAGTGAGATACTACAGTGGTGGCCGAAATTGTGGACACTTTTTGAAATTTTCATGTTTTGTAACTTTGAATGCTTATAGCAAATGTTCTGTTTCACAAAATTCAAATGTTTATATATCAATTGAAAGAGAATTTAATGCTGAATTCAAAACAAAAAACAGAATGCAAATACCTGCAGTTAAAAAAAGTTATGCTTACTTTATTCTAAAAAGAAATACAAGTTGTGATTGAGTTGAGAAGCAGTTTGGAATTGCAAACCGTACTGGCCAATCACAGTCCTTGTTTTGGGGACCAATCATATGGCAGTAGCTGTGTTACCTCATGTTTCAAGTTGGGGAAAGTCAGTTTGCTGTTTGTTCTGTAGAAGACAGAACAAATATCACTGTATCTGAGGCACAAATGGAGATTGTGAATATTTGAATTATTTCTCATAAAAATTGTACATCATAAATAGTGAAATGGCACCAAGGAAAATAGTTGATTGGACACCCAGGAGAAGAAGCAGGATTGTTGTATTATGTGAATCAGGTCTTTCCTATGCTAAAATTGCAAGGCACATTGGTCATTCAGTGACTACATCCGGAGTTTGAAAGTTTTGTTTACGATATAACGAAACAAAGTCAATTAAAAACAAGGCAGGAAAAGGCCGTAAAACGTGCACATCATCTGTTAATGACAGAAGAATAAAACGGCTGTGTCTCAAGTAGAGAAAAATTTCATCTGAGGCCATCAAAGGTGTACTTGATGCAACTGGTGTTTCTGTCAGTTCCAGAACGATAAGGAGAAGACTATCAGATTTTGGGCTAAAAGGTAGGATTCCGAGAAAAAAGCAATTTCTGAATCTAAAGCAGCGCCGGAAACGACCATAGTGGGCAAAAGAACACAGTGAATGGACAGAAGATCAGTGGAAGGAAGTTATTTGGAGTGATGAAAGTAAGATAAGCTTATTTGGTAGTGATGGGCAAAAATATGTGAGACGTAGAGTAGGAGAAGAGCTACATCCTGACTGCATTGAGGCAACTGTAAAATACCCAACAAGTGTTATGATTTGGGCATGTATGTCAGCAGATAGTGTTGGCCACCTTCATGTAATCAATGGCACGCTAAATGCACGATACTTCCTTGACACCATCCTGGAACCAAAACTGTTACCTTCCATCAGGGATCTCTTTCCAAACAATGCACCATTTATTTTTCAACAAGGTTCAGCTCCCTGTCACACAGCAAAAATATGCAAACAGTGGTTCACAGCAAAGGGCATTCCATTGTTGACCTGGCCAGGAAACAGCCCTGATGTGAACCCGATAGAAAATTTGTGACACCGTTTGAAAATTCTTGTACAAATGAGGCATCCATCAAATAAAAGCCAATGAATTGAGGCTATAAATGATTCCTGGAACCATGTCATAAAGAAGGAAGAGCTTAAAACACTTGTCGGCTCTATGAGACGTCGCTGTGATGCTGTTTCCAAAAATAAAGGCTTCCCTACCAAATACTGATATTACATTTCAATCATAACTAAAGTATCTGATATGTTTTTGTCAGTTTTTATTGTAAATTGATCATGATTGCAGTATTTGCAGCATAACTTCTTTTTAACTGCAGGTATTTGCATTCTGTTTTTTGTTTTGAATTAAATTATCTTTCAATTGATATATAAACAATTGAACTTTGTGAAACAGAACATTTTCTATAAGCATTCAAAGTTGCAAAACATGAAAATTTCAAAAAGTGTCCACAATTTTGGCCACCATTGTAAATACTTAATCACAGAATTAAACTGTAGCATAGTCGATTAAAATCTTCAGCTTCTCTTTCTTTCCACCTCATTCAAATGCTCACATGCATGGTAGCCTTCTTCTATACCAAACCAAATGGGTCAAACCCATTATTATGCAGTCAACAATGTATAATAGCAGGCTCTCCGACACACTGCTCTCTGGCAAATAGGAAGTGGTATTGGCGTATAGAAAAAGGCCCGTACAATATAACCTCAAATACTCCAGGCAAATCTCATCTGATTTTGTTCATTCCCATGCAAAGTAATCCCAGGTGGTGGTGGAAAGAAAGGAAGTCAGCAGGAATTTATTGCAGCCAATCCAAAACATTTATTTATTCAGGTGCAGATCACAACATATATACAGCCTGAGATTCATTTCTGAAAGCTGTTTTAGTTCAGCCTTAGTTTAATGATATCTGATTTTGGGGAGGGGAGGGGACAATATTTAGCCACTCAAAGAAGCAAATTTCTATGCAGATTACAACAGCAGGATCTAATCTATCATTGCTACCACCAAATATACCCCCACACTGCACAAACCAGATCCATCCTCGAAGAGTTCAAGGTTGCCCTTTTGATGTTGATAGAAACCTGTTTGTAGATTAATTCTGAAAAGGGAAACACATATATTTCCATTGTAATTCTTACTCCATTTTGTGGTGGTGGATGAACTCCCTTCAAAATGAAAAACAGATGACCCTAAAGAAATGTTATTTATATCAAGGATTTTTGCAGTTATATTAGGAACTAGGGATGACTTATCACCTGTGGCTCACCACTAATGATACTTCATTGAGTCTTAAACTTAAGTAGATGATGAAAAGAATTTCTTTTAGAGTTTCATTTCAAGTCACAAGTTTTAGAAATAATATGGGTTTAAAAACAACAACTGCAGTCACAGAGAAAAATAGAAAACTGAGCTTAACTGCACTGTTATTCCAAAACATTGCACCTGACCTGTACAAAGGATTTTGTGTTTAATATTTCAATTTTATCAAGAAATATTATCTTTCCTCAGAAGATAAAGGAGATAGGAAATGAGATAAGAATTGGAAAACACTTTTACACTTGACAAGGCTTGTAGAAATGATAAACAAACAGAATAAATCTGAAGACCATCAGTAATTATGCATAATTTTTGCTGGTAAAATTATAGTTCAAGGTATGCTATTTAATTCCCATTGTCCTATACATCATGCATTCCTTATTCATCTGGGCTGATTCTTTGTTTTGGGAAATGTAGTGAATAGAGGCAAGTTGCCTTACACTCTGGTTTTACAGGACTGTCAACACCACCATGTGGCTTGTGTTCACTTGTGGAAAGTTGAAAATAACTTAAATGGGTAGATTTTTTTAATGGTCTGAAGCTGCTGATACACCACAAAAGACTAAGCCCTGGCCTATATGCTACTTTCTCTTCGAAGATCAACATTCCTATGGCAGTCTTCTACCCTCTCTGGACCGGCCATTATATTTAGCAACACTCACTACATGATTCAAGGCCAACATGGAATCAGTTATTATTCATGGATGCTAGGGCAAGGCCGAAGGAGAAATCAACATAAGTGCTTTAAAACACATGGCAAGTGATGCTAAATATTGAAAAGTTGAATCAATTGACATCTTCCTACATGCTTTGGAAGTAACTTTACATAATTAAAACTATAAACATGTCAAAACATTAAATAATTCAACAACACGTGCTATCAAGATTCTTTTTCTGCACCAGAAAAAAAAATTCTGGTCAACCTAAAATGGTCTGCTCTAACTTGGCAGAGTTAAACTAAAAATAAAAGAGGTTAGGAAGAGGGGGAAAAAACCCAAATGTGTTCTATTTCCCTTCATTAACTTATGGCATTGCACTATAATTTTCATACAATATATTGCTCTTTGTGGGTATCTACAGCTTGTAACAAACTCAGAGAACTGTGGAATTAAGTCTGATAGAAACATACATATTTCAAGGAGGAAAACTGGCTACGCTGTTTAAAATGAGAGACTCTGAGGCACCACAAGGAAAACTTAACTCATTTATATACAATCACGCATTTAAATGCTGTTGAAATCAACCAACTTTATTTTGGGGGCAAAAATTGTACGAAGAAGCAAGATTATATAAAATAAACATGGGTATCATCCTAGCCAAACTTAGCGGCATCTTTTCTGAAAAACATAAATATGCTCTCTCTTTTTCTTCCAATGGTTAAAATATAGTTGATTCATTCTCACAGCAGATAAATCTTTCTGACTGGTCATTATTCAGGAAAAAGGAGGCAGCATGTGTGACAGGGTACCTTTTGTTTCACTTCAGCCCTGACAATCTGTTTTTCATTGAGCAGTGTTTTTAGTTCATTCTCCACAACATTTTTCTTTAATTATGATAAAAGACAGTAACTTAATCAAGCATAAATCCTGCCCAACTGAACATAAGAAAACAAAGGGAAATATTCATGCAGGTGGCCTTTTTCTCTCAATTATTGGTTATGCACCACTATAAAACATTCACAAAATTGGTTCTCTCCCAAAACATTGCAATTGTAATAAAAGAATCAACACTTCATCCCGAATTTTTTATAAATCAATGTTCTAAGCCAGACGTAGTTCTTCAATATGTGAATTACCCTCTTATATTGACCTCCTGTATGAAAAAAGGGAACTCAGAAAAATAAATTGTAAATTAAAAGGAAGGTTGTCATCATATTAGTATAATTATTTTGTTATTATGATTATGTACCTGATTTTCTAAAGAACCCAGAAGTGTTGTCTACATTTCAAGAACCACTTTGAGAACTTTGTGCTAAATGTGTCAATGGTGCTGGAGATACCCTCTCTTGGCCCACATAAACCCTGTCTGCCATAGTTAAAAACTTCTCACCCAAAAGGAAGCACTTCTTTCACATAGAAACTTCCATTTTGAAGTTATGCGCACACAAAAAATACATAACTAACAGATAATAGTGGCCAATCTGTGGTACTTCTGGTGAGGAACAGGGGGAAGGTACTTGAGTCTGACTATAGCACAGAGTCAAGAGTAGATTAGCTCAGTAGTTTAGAGGGAAAGCCATGCCAAGGCATAGTGGGGTGTGCCGGTGTGCTGAATACAACCTTTCCAGTGTGCACTCTCTCATATTTTGGACTGACCTGCAACAAACTTGCCAGAGAATACTGGGCCATCACTAGGATAGTCTGTTATTTTCTAGACCTGAGGTTTTAACATCATTTTTTCGTTATATCAATGGAGTTTGACATCAGTGGAAGAAATGTCTGACATCTGCTGACAACAAAACAGAAATCTGCTAGTTTAGTGTTTGGGGAGGGGGTTGTAAGTTATCTTTAGTGAATTTGGTAGCTGAGAATTTTTTTAAAAATGGGAGAAAGGAATGGGACTAAAATGAGTTCCTGAAAAAGGTTCGCCAGTACATTTAAAAGTTCTCACACACTGGGCTGGGGTGGGGGTCTTAAGACAACAAGGATAAATTTGGCCTTTAAAAGTAGCAATTGTCTATTAAAAATTATGCCCCACATCTATCTTGGCAACGAGAAATACCTTTTAGATTTGCTACCATATGCTTATTATTAAAGCAGAATTATTTCAGAAGTGTACATCCATTATCAAAAGCAGTGAGAACCTTTTTAAAGGGGTTATTGAACTTATATTTTTACCAATGCATTTTTAGTATTGAATGTGATGGCTGCCATTTTGATCTTGCTCCCAGCCCTCTACCAATTCCATATGTGCATGGAGAAGGTGTGAAAATGGCTCTAATAGCTGAAAAATACTAAATGATAGTAGACTTATATGGCATTCACAAAATTATTTTAAAGGAACAAAATAGTTATTTTATTTTATTTTTTTTATAAAATTTCCATACTGCTCTACATCCAGCACGATCCCTGTGTCATGAATATAAGAGCTAAAGAGAAACAGAATACATAATGAAAATATTTAAAATACAATTATGTCAATAAAGCCATGGCTAGTCAACCAGGGGACGCTTGTTTAAATAAAAATGTCTTCAGCAGGTGCCAAAAATAAAACAACATCAAGCCTGCCTAACATCAATAGGCAGGGAGTTCCACAGAGAGGAAACCGGTACAATGAAAGCAGTAGACTGAATAGTTGTCAATACTTTCAGAGAGGAAAACAATTAGATAACCTTGCTTGTTTGAATATATTAATCTGTTTAAATCTATGCAAGGAAGGGGGAAAACTCATCCTGCTGAAGGGAATGTATCTCTGGCCCGTTTTCAGGGATCTCCCCCATTTCCCTCAGCCCCCTACACCACAGCCCATCTCATTTATCAGAGTCAGGAGGGGGGAGCACATTTCCACCAGCCCTATTATGTGTGATCAACTCTGGAATGAACTTATTTACTTGAGGGTAAGTTCCATGGAAATCTATAGGTCTTATCACAAAATAATCATTCTTTAAGCTTGATGCGGAAAGAAACATATTTCAAAGAACAGTATAAAACAGAAGGAAATATGCATTATTGATTTTGTTTCCCAAGTCAAAAACCATGGGTTGGATTCAGAGGACGTTAGTCATGCTTAGTCCCACTGAATTCAATGGAACAAGTAAGTCATGACTAACTTGTTTCATTGATTTCACTGGGACTGAAACATGACTAATTTCCTCTGGATCCAACTCCTTGCTTTACAGTTGACTTAGCTGTTCCAAAGTTTTATCTGTTCAGAAATTACATCCATCAGTTGCTCTTTTAAACAAAATTCTCTAGAATGTCATGCTGAATCACCAAAGGTTATATAAATTTAAAGTGTAGTTCACATATGACTTCCCATTAAACCGTATAATTAAACCACCCAGAGAGCTTCGGCTATGGGGCGGAATATAAGTGTAATAAATAATAATAATAATAATAATAATTGTTATTATTTTAATAGGATCACATTTTAAAGGCAGAAAAGCTCTGCTCAGATAATAAGATGAATTTACACATGCCTACCCATTGCTTGGTTTCTCACAGCTAGGTTAATCAACACTTTGTGACTTCACAAATGATTGTGTGAATTCATCTCATTGAAAAGAGTTGTATTTTAAGTTATCTGTTCTGTGACCACTTCACCCAGGGAACTTATCAAGTGATAAGTACACATGTGTGAATGTCAGCCCACTGCTTCACCATCAAAATATTATAATCGCAGTTACATATCAAGAACATTAGCATCAGTTACATATTACTTATTACAAAAGATTCCTCACATGAAACAATACAGTATCAAATCGATCATGTAAAATCAAAGCAATATAAAAAATATCCCCATGCTAATAAATTTCATAACTAAGGAGACTCACCTTTTGTGAATTTTAAGATTTAAAACTTATTTTAGACATCTCCTGTGCTTATAGGATTTATTTTAAGAATGATAGATTGTCCAAGTAAAAAGTATTTCAGTGTTTAGTAAAAAAGCCAAATCAAATGTAACATGCAGTTGTCAGAAAGAAGAAAATTCCTTCCTATTTTAGATATCTGGAATACATTATTTCAGGCAGCATGGAATTGCTTCTGGCTACAGTCATGGAATGGATTTTAAGTGAAACCTGGTGTTGGTGTGCATAAATGTTTTTCCCAGGTGCACAAAACATTATCTAAAGAACATTCAGATCTGTGGCCACCAAACTTGTAGTTGGTTTTGTTGTGGTGGCCGGATGAGGATTCTCTTAATTACCTGCAGTTTTTGATTATAGCAATTTAAGCTTCTATTTAATGTTTATGGTCCAAAACTACTACTAGCTGTTTTTGTAAGAGCTGTATCCAAGCAATAAACAGCCTTCTCAGATATAACAATGGGGCAATCCAATTGGAGAATATGAATACTTTCAGGGAATACGTGCTACCTTGATGGACATCACACAGGAAAGAAAGAAAAATCTAATTCCGTCTTTACCTTGGAAAGCAAGTTTATAGATTTCCAGTGCTCAGCACATAGATGCTCTATGACTAATTTCACATAGGCCCTTTCCGCACCAGGCTTTTTGCCTGGGATGGCCCCCAGCTGGTCCCTTTGCACTGATGGTGTATATTAGGTACTTCCGGGATCACCCTCCCTCCCTCTACACCCCTATGGTGTAGAAAGGGCCATAGTTTGAACAAATGGCCACCAACTTGAGCTTCAGACAGAAGTGAATCAAAATTCCACTCATGGAAGTTCCACTGCCTAATTTTGGGAAATGCTCCCTTTCCCTTAGCTGCCTCCACCACAACCCACCCCATTCAGCAGGGGGAAGAGTCCACCTCAGTCAGTCCTATTGTACACACCTAAATCTGGATCCAGCCCATAATTCATGGGGCTGTGTGCAGTTGCTGTAAGCACACCTTAAGCATACTTGCTTGAAGAAGTCTATGAACCTGCCCTCCAAAAAAGAGGTGTCAGAATGAGATGCTAGCATCCTAGACCTCCAGCAAAGGCCAACTTCTTTCTACAGTAGAATAATAATAATAATAATAATATATCCAAGACATCATAGCAAACAATAAAGAAACAGCAATAGTAGCTCTCGACATGTTGAAACAAAAACTTGCAGTCCAGACTACCAGGCTAAGAAGATACAAAGAATCAAATTAAAGAAAAGCCCAAAACGCTCTCTTTAAAAGAAACAAGAAATTATTATACCAAAGAATAAGCAAGGAAAAAGAAAACAACATTACACCCCCAACTAAAGAAGAAAGAACCACATTCTGTACAACACAAAGAAAGCACAAGCTTGATAAGACAACAATAAGAAGAAAGACAGAGACAACTACCACAGCAAACAGAGTACAAAATAACCCTGGAGGAACTGAAGGAAACAATAAAAAGGACACACAACTGGAAAGCACCCATCACAGACCAAATTCAAAATTTCTGGTACAAACAGCTCACATTAACACACAAATACCTCGCTCAACAGATCAACACGGTCATAAAACACCTGCACCTATTCCCCCTATTCCTTACCGAAGGTAAAACCTACATTAAACCAAAAACTCCAGATACCTAAAACCCAGCTAACTACAAACCCATAACATGCCTTCCAACACTCTACAAAATTATAACTGCCACAATTACACAGAAAATTGAAACACATCCCACCCAACATAATATACTCACAGAAGAACAAAAAGGATGTAAAAAGAACAGCAGAGGATGCAAAGAACAGTTAATAACAGACAGTATCATCATGAAGCTAACAGAAAAACAGAAAAGAAACCTCCACACCTGCTACATAGACCATAAAAAGGCTTTCGACTCCGTCCCACACAGTTGGCTGAGAAAAGTACTGGAAATATACAAAATACATCCCTCAATCCAAAACTTTCTGACAAGAATCATGGAGACATGGAGAACAACAATACACCTAACAACAGACAAGGACCATATACAGACAGAAAAAATAAATATCAAACATGGCATATTCCAAGGTGACGCATTCAGAGCCCTATGGTTTTGCCTGTGTCTGAATCCACTATCCAACACCCTTAACAACACCACATACGGCATCGACATAAAACACCAAAAACAAGCAAAGCACAGAATCAATCACCTCCTGTACATGGATGACATCAAAATCTATGCTTCAACTTCAACACAGATAAAAGGCCGCCTGCAAAACACTGAAGAACTGATGACAGATATGAAAATGGAATTTGGGATAGGAAAATGCAAGATGCTACACATAGAAAGAGGAAAATGGAAAGAAACAGCAACATCAGAAACACTAAATAACAAAATATTAGATAACATGGCAGAAAATGAAACATACAAATACTTAGGATTCCAACAAAACACAAAACTCAATCATTCCACAGTAAAAACTCAACTAAAAATGCAATATAAAACTCGCCTATCACAAATCCTAAAATCGAAACTCAACTCAAAAAACATTTTCTAAGCCATCAACACCTACGCAATACCCATCCTCACATACTCATATGGAATCATACACTGGTCACACACTGTACTTGAAGAAATAAACAGACTCAATCGCACCGAACTCACAAAACACCGCATGCTCCATCCCAATTCATGCATTGAAAGAATAACAATCAGCAGGAAAGAAGGAGGAAGAGGTCTGCTGGACATGAACAGAATTCATGCTAAACAGATAAAATCACTCAGAGAATTCTTCCACACTAAAAACACCCCCATTCATAAAGCCATAGTAACAGCAGATAAAAACTACACCCCACCCAACCTAGCACTACAAAACAAAGATCAAACACCACCACTTACGCTCACAGAGAAAAAAGAAAAATGGGCACAAAAGCACTCCATGAGAAGCACTACAACATAATACAGAACCCACAAATAGACAAAGAACAATTGTACGAATGGCTCAGGAAGGGTGAGCTATTTCCAGAAACCGAAGGATTCCTAATAGCTATACAGAATTAAATTATAGCAGCCAAGAACTACCAAAAATACATCATAAAAGATAACAGTATAACAACAGACCTATGTAGGAAATGCCATCAGTTCCAAGAAACAATACCATATAACAGGAGGATGTAAACTTCTAGCAGGAATGGAATATACGGACATACACAATACAGCTGCAAAAATAATTCATCAACAACTGGCCATCAAATTCAACCTTATCAAACAGCCTACACCATACTATACATATTCACCCAAAACAATCCTGGAAAATGCAGATCATAAAATATACTGGGACAAAACAATTCATATGAACAAGACAATATCTTGCAACTGACTAGACATAACATTCATAGATAAAAAAGAAAAACACACATACCTCATCGACATAGCAATACCGAATGACAAAAACGTTGTTGAAAAAGAAGAAGAAAAGAGAGACAAATATACACCACTGGCCATGGAAGTCAAAGAACTATGGCAACAGGAAAAGGTCACAATTATTCCATTAGTCACATCAGTCGCCGGCATAACATCAAAAAAATATAGAGAAAACCTCCAGAAACTGGGCCTACCAGAATACATCCACACCAACATCCAGAACGCAGTCATAATTAAAACATGCTCAGTCATCAGGAAATTCTGTCATATCCATCTAGAAAAACCGCCACAAGCAAGAACAAGATAATAATAATAATAATAATAACAACATATTATAATAATACTGCTACATCAGATATACTAATTAGTATTTTTGTAATATATACATAAGGTTCTGAAACTATTTCAATATTGCTGGGAAGGGTAAATCCCTTCTTCCTTGCACTATGACAGATCATGTCACAGATTAATGTATAAAATGGATCCAATTACCGTGATCACTGCTCACCATGCCATCACTCAACCCAGTTTTGAAGTGTAGCCATGTGGCAGAGCAATCAGATGACCATCACTACAGACTTAACGCCACACTAGTTAATCAACACCAATCCCCACAAAATAAAAGTGATGCAACCTGACTGGCTTTACACCATAACATTTCTATGCAGAAAAGCAGAAACCTGACAGATATAAAAAACACAATGAGACCACTTCCAAGAACGTGCTTAGGATATTTTATACAACAGCTTATTTTTAATGGGGGGTGGGAAGTGGGGGAATAACGATAATGAATTGATTCTTGTAGAGTTCTTGCATTACAAACAAATAGAATGGGAAATGAAGAAGTTAAAGCCCAGGGCTTTATTTTGCTCAGACAAAAATTCAAGTAGCCTTTCAAGATGTTGTACAAGTTTGCTCACTGGCTTGGGCAAAGCACCCTTTCTAATCCTTAAAATATTTTTTTATCAGAAATATGAACTGCTAGTATAGGAAGAAGCCTGTGATTTATGCTTAGAAGAAGAGGCAATAGAAACCAATGTCTAAAGTATTCAAGATACAGCAACAGTGTTGGCCATATGCTCTTTAAAAAAAAAACGTTTTCAGAGAATGCAAGCTATAAATTACCTCTGACAAATTGACTTTCATCTGCCTTGTAAGATAACAAGAACAGAGACGCTACTCAAGATTTCACAAGATTCCTTCTTCCCATTATTCTCAGCTTGCATTATCACCAATCCTGCCCCCAAGCCTTCCGCTGTTACTTATAACAACCGGCAATTTATTTTACATCAAGAGGTAAAGAAAAGCCACTGTCACTGGGAAAGGTGAGTTAACAAGCCCCTCCGGGTGCCAAAACTATCTTAAGGGCCTGTTAAAATCACGCTAAAAGAGAAAACAAGGCCACAATAGCAGCTATTTCCAAAGGGTTTGAGGGCGGGGTGAGTGGGTGGGAAGGGTTGAATTATATTTATTACATTTATATGCTACCCACCTTCTGTAGAACTCAAGGTAAAACAAGCTGTCTCCCATCCCAATTCACCCCTGCTTAGCTTCCTCAAGGTTGTGCCATCATATGCATTCAGATCATGCCATGGGACATTATCTGAACAGACAGACATTAATGAGGCTATGTTTTTGGTCACATACAAATCTATGTCTTCTTGTGAAGAGAATGTACATAATGTTTTTTTCTCCACAAGAATCATGGAATAGTAGAGTTGGAAGGGGCCTGTAAGGCCATCGAGTCCAACTCCCTGATCAATGCAGGAATCCTCCTCCTTAAAGCATACCTGACAGATGGCTGTCCAGATGCCTCTTGAATACCTCTAGGGTGGGAGAGCCCACGACTTCCCTAGGTAATTGGTTCCATCGTCATACTGCACTAATAGTCAGGAAGGTTTTCTTTCACCAATAACATAAAATGGCACAAAACTAAAGCCTCCCAGGTAGGGGGACAGGAGCCCTTCTGCATAGCTAAGGCTCATGCACCAATTGCATCCATACCTGGAGATCTGGCCAAGGACACATGCCCTAGTTACATCTTGCTTGGACCACTGTCATTTGTTATACATCTCTGAAGAGTTTTTTTAAAAAAAAACTTCAGCTGGTTCAAAATGCTGCAGCTAGATTACTAACTGGTGTCAGATATTGAGAGCATGCAACTCCTATGTTACATACCACTGTCACTGAGAACAGTTTTCAGGGAACTATCCTTGTTTAAATTAAATCGCGCTAATTCAATTTAAAATAACATTTGAGTTTGTTTTATAGCAAATGAAACATTGTTTTAAGGAAAGAAGTAATCAGGGCCAGCCCTATTTTAGGCAGAGTAAGGCAATCACTTCTAGGCTGTGAGGCAGCAGCCAGTTGTTGGAGGACAGAGCTCTGTGGTCTACGGCCTGCTCCCTGATCACTAAGTCAGACTACTTCCTTCAGGCGTAGCGGAGAACGCTGCCTCAGTGCCAGTATTGAAGGAAGGTTAAGCTGCCAGTCCAGATAACTTGTGCACATGGAATGGGAGGGCCGCTACCTAGTTCTTTGCCTCAAGCAGCCAAATATCTTGGGCCAGCCCTGGGAGTCATCACACTGTAAACCCATCATGGTTCTTACTTATTCTAAATGTCAATCTTATCATTGTCTTAATGGATCAACAAAGCACAGAGCACATAGGCAGCCATGTTAGTCCATTACGAAAAAATCCAAAATCCACTGTAGGAAAGCTTAGGAAAGCTTGCTCATTATTTTATGATATGTCAGATAGTCCTAATGAAAGCATAGCCCTAATGTGAATTTGGGATAATGGCTCAAATAGCTTTTAAACATTCATTTACAGGACTGTTTTCCTTTTAAAAAAACAAATCAGAACCTGGCAAATCAGGCTGCAATCCTATACCCACTTAACCAGGAGCAAGCTCCATTGAGCTTAGTGGGGCTTACTTCTAAGTAAACATGTATAGGATTGCAGTGTTCTACAATCTTTTACAGCCTAACTTGGAATTTTTCAGTTATGTATCTATGTTCCAGTCTTGCAATGGTTCATACATGAAAGTCTGTTTAAACGTAATTAAATTCAATGGCATTGGCAACCATATGAGTTATATACCACTTTGGGTGCCTTTCAGGTAGACTATTAAAGAAAACCTCAAGCTCCTAAGTTTTATGACATGATTATTGATATCCTAGATAAATAGCAGTAGGATTAATCTGACAAGTTTAGCAATGAAGACAATTTTCAGAGTTCAATATTATTCTGGTTTACATTTATTCTCAATTCATGAAATTGATGCTCCTGACATGCCCAATTGCTTTTCAAGGATACTAAGTTTATTTACTTTTTGCTGTAATGTCAAGAGCTCATTTAAACTAAAAATAAGCATGCCAGAAGCTGTGGCTCCATTTAAAAACCTTTATTGCAAACATTATTGTTAAGCTCTTTTTAATATAAATTTTATCATTAAACCTTTTCAATAAAATATACAAATGATCTAAAATAGCATCACACAACACAATTTACAATAAACTACTCATTACCTCCTTTCTTTTGTTTACGCTATACCTTATCAGAATATCCATTATCCCCAAGCTCAAAAAATATAAATCATATAATATACATATTATAATATAAGCAAACTATTTCTTGCCTAATATTTATCTGTGGTATAATCTTATTCCAAAAACTAATTCAGGGTTGTCATTTACCCTGTAATGAACTGCTTTCCCATAATAATTTGTAACTAGTGAATTTCTAGTCACTTATACTGCATATTTGCATCACAGAAGCAGCAAATGTCATATTGAGTTTATCACTTGTCATTTAATATTATAACCTAAAATTAAGTGTAATTTGACAAGCAAAGTTTTAAGTTTGTGACTGGCGTCCCTTTTCCACAAATCCTTCACTTTGTGTTCATGTCTTGTGATGCATAAAGCAAATGGAGTTGTAGGTTTATAAATCCAAATCCTTTGCCAGACCAATTTACTTTCTTAAATAGCTTGTAAGTATAATAACTGAGTTCCCTAGGAATGTACCTCCTAACTGCACTTCCTGTTGTATTTTAAATCCCTCTTAAGCGGGACTTCCAAGCAGAATGAGTGGGGGGTGGGGAATCAATGGTGAGTGTGCAGAAAGCACCACTGGGCACAAAAGCACACTTGATCAGAATGTTCATGTGAAATTATATTCAATTAAAAGTGGCTGAGGTGATAAACCCATGTATATAATAGCCACCTGTTAAGATGACATTTTTATTAGTAAGCCCTCCTCATGCACAGCAGCAGTACAGAAGCCACTTTCCCATGATTTGGTCCCAATCTACTAGGTTGTGTTGAGTGTGTGCGTGCATGCACTGGTACATGCATGTACACACAAGCACATGCATGCACACACAACTATTTCCAAGATATAAGCAGAGCCATATGGGTTTTTTCTGGTGCAATAGGGAGCCTTCTAGGAGTGGAAGGCACCCATACGATCAGTCCTTCTCACATGATTATGATAATTCACATACACAGTTCCCAGGAGTGAATGAGCATGCCATGAGGACACAGCTCCCATGCCACAGAATGTATGGGAGTATGGACAGGTGAAGTGTCCATTATTATATGTGTCTAACCACTAGCAGGAACTTCAGCTATGCTGTTAGTATAAAGCCCAGAATTTGTGGCTGTTTGCACATCACAATTAAACCTACTTTGAGGATGCAGCATGTGCAGGGCATTTGCAGCCACCATTTTTAATATGCAAGCCCTCCTCCAGGTTGCAACACCATTTTGAATATGCAACCCCCTTGTTGTGCAAACCCAGAGAGTGTCGGTTACACGAGGGTTGTTTAACCCCCGCACAACCCTAAAACAGACCATGGGACATGTTAGGGCAGTTTAACCCTCACAAACCCACAATAACTGGGTTCGCAACTTGGCACCCATAGATACTGTGGCTCATTGTGTGTTAAATAACCTATAACAAGCCTCAGCATGTCATCGAATGCGGTCTTTGAGTGTAAGGCAGCAATTATGATCAAATAATTCTCTAAGTATGATTTTTCCAAAAACTGTCCTCTCTATATGATCAAATTTTATAGAAGAACAGAAAGAATGGTGTTATTAATTTATCTGGGGTGAAATTATTATGTTTAAACATTTTGTTAGGGGAAGAAGCTTTTTTATTTTTTGGTTTAATTTTAATCCATGATTTAGAGCTGATTAAGGCAAAATAATGTTCAGTCCAAACCTGTATTTTTCCTCATTACACTCTCTTCATTCCATCACCATTATACAAGGTGCTGTGCTCTTACAATGAAGAATTCTTTAATCAGTTCTGACATGCATCCACTTTCCACTTGGCCAGGCCCCAGAAAACATAGTCGTGCTCTACTGCACTTCATTTCTCTCCATAACTTCCCTTTTTCCTTTGGGTAACATACCTCATTTCAAAGGTTACAACTTGCCACAGGATTCATCTAGAGAGGACACAGCTGGCGTAGGAACAAGGTTTTTCTTGAATTCACACAATACTTAACCTCTAAAACAAGAGGTGTTCGGACCGAAGCCTGCCTGGACGTTATTCTCTATACCTTCTAAAAGCCCTTTTCTCTTAATTAAGGGAGGCACTAAAAACAATAACAAATATTTAACACTGCTTCAGAGAGCTTCCAGTGTGGTTTACAAAAAAGGGGGTTAGTATTTACTCCTAAAATGCCCAATATTTCCAACACTAACCCTCCTTTAACAAGTAGCGTGAAATGCACCCCAAAAGCACTGGAAAAAATCGAAGCACCTTTGTGCAAATCTTTAACATCTCTATGTGTTTTAGGTAGCCCTCTGACAAAGTGTGAATTGATGTGTGGTGTTTCAGGAACCCCCTACACTTAATTTAATAACTTACTAACCAGTGGTGGTTTAAATAGTCAACTATTGGTTATTTAACCCACCATGGGTTATCGTGTTGTGTGGAGGGAATTTTTTAACCAACGGCTGGTTATTTGGCCGAAATAACAACGCAATAAACAACACTGTGTAGAGTTGACTATTTGAACCACCACTGGTTATCATATTGTGTGGAGGGCACTGTTGGGTATTTCCTTGGCCACCGTTGGTTATTTCGTCAGCTACAGAGTCACGAGGCTAGAGAGGTCAAAGCAGTGGCTTTGCAGTGGCTAGTCAGGCTGGCAGGATAGATTTTCAGAAGCAATGACTGATGGGATACTGGTGTGAGGACTGAGGGAAGGTGGGGCATGAGTGAGTCAACTCAGCATGGACTAATAGTCGACTCAACACTGATCCTAATCCACACCATAGTTAATTATTATCATGTTGTGGGAGGAGTACCCCCTAGATAACAACTATTGAGCTGATTATTACCACATCATGCTGTCTGAATTAAGTTGTATTTTTACTCTTACAACTTTGCAGGTCAGTTCTACCCATAGGAATGACCGGGACAACTAAAAAAACAAAACATTATTAAGTTGAAGAAATTTATAGTTTTGAGATTTATTTGAATTCTCAGAAGGCAATTTTAAAGCTACCTCTGAAGAACCCCCCTAAAAACAATAGAGCTGAAACACATTGGGCTTTACTGAAAAAAAGTTATAATTTCCAGCATCTTAAGACAATTCTCTCTCTGTAGTTCTGTGGTGAATGATATCCAGTTTGTCTGCACTAGTTGTTTATTATTTATTAACATTAGTATGCCTTCCCATAAATGAAAGTTCTCTGAGTGGCTTACAGTAAAAATAAAAAAGAAACAATGTTTGTTTGTTTGTTTGTTTGTTTGAAATATAGTGGGCATTTCCTGTTTAAATGCCTATACTTTTGGAAGCTGAACAACCCACAATGGTTTCAACCCTTCAAAAGACGTCTCTTTCTAGTAGACTGGGTCTAGAGTTAACCAAACCCTTCTTTGGATCTAGGTACACAGCCAGTTTGCCTGGGATGTCAAGAGTGACAGCCTCAGAACTGGAAAGGCTGCTATTGCTAACATCAAGAATAGGCAATGACAGATAAACATAGCAATTATGTGCTTCATGAAACTGTTTAATTATGAAATGTGATGACTGTGCATGGGCAGCTCAGGTAGCATGTGCTATGCCCGCAAGATCACTAAGGTTTATTCTCTTTGTTGATACAGTAATTCACAACTCATTGTTATTGCTGTTCCACTTCACAACTGTTATAATTATGGCAAATGTAAGTGAATAGCACAAGATGTATTAAAAAAAAAACTATGGGGTCACTTAGACCCTACAGACTGATTGTGTAAGTTATTGTATTTTACATTGCAAAGTAGTAGAATCTCCAATGACTTATTTCAAAGATCTCAATAAAGGCAAGATTTTAAAAAACTTGCAATAGTGTTATGCTTATTTGTATGGCTTTCTTTGGGTACATATGATCCTGTTACTGGATTGGTACAGTCAATTTGGAAAGCTAGAAAGCCAGGATTGAATGAAATAAACTACAGCAATTTAACTACTCTTGCAGTTTTACATTTAGTACTGTTTAGCATCCCAAGAGAAGTTCCTATCCATATCTATGAAATGCATAAACACAGAAGCAGATACAAGACTAGCTGGCATTACACTGCTTAATTACAGATAATGGAAATATTCCGTTAAGTATCTTGCAAGATCCTGTCATGAATACTCTCCTGACATATGGAATAATATTATACAATGGACTTAAACAATTCCCACACCAGCTTCATGGCTGACAAAAAAAATGAGTGGAGACTAATTTCCCAATGGGGATGAGAACATCTGTCTTCCATGACTAGAAGGCAAGTAGCTTGGACACATGTATTAAACTGTTTCAGGAGGAGGAAAAACAGTAAAAGCCATTACAGTCCATTCCTCAAATAGATACCTTTTAAAAAGTATAATTACTTAGTGTGCCATCTACCAAGAAGTTTTCCAAGTCTTACTGAAATAAATGGGACATACATTGTTCTCTATGATACTGGATAGGAGAACTTCCCAGAGTGTGTCCATGAATACTTGAATTTGAATACTGTACAATCAAATTTCTAAAACCCCTAGCACACCCCATGATTTACTGGGCATAGCACACTCAGGGCCGTGCAGAGCTGGTAATATGCCCAGGCCAGATGGGAAATGTGTGCCCTCCCATTTCAAAAAAGGAGGACAACCTGGCCGTCCCACGGGTGCGTGCCCACCAACATATCCGTTCTATATAACACCTTCATATTAAACCTGTTCTACAACACCTCCATATATCCCCGCCCTCTGGAGCTTGTAGTCTGACTGTGGTATTCATGACGGATTGCTTCTGCACTGTTTCTGCAAGGCAGGCTCCTCGCTTCTTGATGGGCTGTTTACGCTACGGAAGCAGTAGCATAAGCTGGGGGGGACCTCCTCGTCGGAGTGCCCCCTCAAAATCGTGGGCCACAGACCAACTGGCCCCACTGCTCCCCCTCTGCACGGCCCTGAGCACACTTACCTAAATCATTAAGATCTACTTCAACATCCTGGCCTATAACCGAAATATGAAGTTTTTATGAACTTATATACAAAGCGAGAGAAAGAGAAAAGAGAAACCACTGCATTGCAAAAGTAATTAGTATTTACATAGTTCTTTGAAATTTTTGAAGTACTTCATATACATTATCTCACTAACCTTTACAACTCTAAGGTGGAGAAGTTTTATTATCTCCATTGTAACAATATGAAACAAGTACTGGATTTGGTCTGAGTAAGTTGTGCTTCCTGGGAGTAACCAGGAGATGGTTGAGAGCAACAGCCACTGCTTCTGACCTGAGGAGAGAGAAGCCACTACCTGAGAAAGCTCAGTTAAAAGACATGCTAAGCCACAGTGGTTAGGCATTATGAGCTAAACATTATGGCCTAGTTTGTTGTGTGAACCATTTCTAGCCATGGTGGCTAAGTAACCATGGTTTAAACACTCTCACTAACAATTTGCTGCAAAAGAGTTAGTGGCCTAACCATGGTTTAGCATGTCACCTGAACAGGCCCTTTGTTCAAATAAAACTTAGGTTTGTTTGGGAAACAGTCTGTGTGAGTCTGTGGGGTGCAGTACACCAACTTTGAAACATCCATATTGTACGCAGTAGGCCAAGGCTAGGAGGTGGGTCCAGTACAGATGTAATGTCCAATCTCCTACTCATGGTAACATGGCTTAGCTAATTGCTTGCCTAAGACCTAGCCAAAGGGCACCACGTAAAGGCTCTGACCCTGGCTCTTTAAAGGGATGGTACACTCACACAAGGGATGGAGCTCTAATGGAAAACTTGACCCATGGTTCAAACTTGTCAAGAAATGAGACCATACTTGATGATTTCTGTACAACATGGTATTCCCTTTATATCCCCTGTGAATGACAATCCCTGTGTTCCGAGACTGCTGCAAACTCAGATATTGTTCTGGTTACTCAAGGATAAAAAGTTTGTGGATATTGTGACTATGAAAATGCATCAAGTGATGTATTATGTGCACCCTATAATCTTTCTTTTTGTCTGGTTTTATTTTTGAATGCTGTATCACTTGTAAAAGATATATAGGTGGAAGTTGAAGAATTGAGACTCCAAAATCCAAGGAAGTATTTCTGTTTGTGCAAGCTCCAGCACAAAACTTTGCATAAGTTCTCTCAAGACTTATTATTGATGTTTATATACTGCCCAAAAGCCAAAGTTCTCTGGATAGTTTACATTAAAACCTTAAAAAATACAATATATAAGATAATACCGTATTTCATCAATTCTAAGACACACTTTTTCTCCCATGTTTACATCTGTAAAAATGGGGTGCATATTAGAATCGATGGCATCTTGCAATCGTGGGATTTCTCCCACTTTTGCAGAAGGCGGGAGGGCTCTGCATGCCCCCCCCCCCGCGACTCCTAGGGTGAATAGATCGCCAGGGGTTTCCCGGTCCTAACCAGGAAAACTGGGGCAATCTAGGCCGACCGGGCTACGGGGGCAAACTTCTAGGGAAATTGTCATGCTCTCCTCCAGCCCTAAAACACCCCCACCACCCGCCACACCCGAAATAAACCCCACCATCAAGCCACCTACCCCCTAAAAAAACCAGCCTGGACCTACCGGGTTTTCCGCTGCCGCTAATCGCCGCCACTGCCAATCGCCGACACCGCCGCATGACCCCCACAGCCCCCTCATCCTTCTTGCCCTGCTCGTGAGCTCCCTGGAGGTGCCTGAGGAGCCACAGCAGCAGCAGGAGGAAGAGGAGGAGATCCAGCTGCTGGCCCCGTCCGCCACTTGTTTCCCGCCGCTGCGTGGAACAAGGGGGGGGAGAGAGAGAAAAGCAGGCAGAGCGACGCTTGGGTCTCTCTGTGCGGAAGGGGCGGCGGGGGGGGGGGCTCCATGTAAGATGCGTGTGCCTGTGAAGCATCGGAGCCCCCGCCGCCGCCCCAGCGCAGAGAGACCCAAGCGTCGCTCTGCCTGCCTCTCTCTCCCCCCCCTCCCGCTTGTTCCACGCAGCAGCGGGAAACAAGCAGACGGGGCCTGTGGTTGGATCTCCTCCTCCTGCTGCTGCTGCGGCTCCTCAGGCACCTCCAGGGAGCCCACGAGCAGCAGGAGGAGGAGGAGATCCAGCCTCAGGCCCCGTCTGCAGCAGCAGCCCCACCCGAGCAACTCACCCTTGCGGGGACCCTGGGGGCCGACAACAACTGGCGACGGCGATGGAGGTGAGAGAAGGAGGGAGGAGGGGAGGGAAGGGCCCCGCAAGTCCCCCCTCTCCCCTCACAAGTCCCCCTCTCCCCTCGCAAGTCCCCCCTCCCCACTCACCCTGATCGCTGCTGCCTGGGCCTGGGAAGGCTTCAGTACTGGAAGGAGGCCCAGATCTCGTGAGATTTCCTGAGATCTCGGCCTCTTTCCCAGTACTGAAGCCTTCCCAGGCCCAGGCAGCAGCAATCAAGGGGAGGGGGGAGGGGGGGACTTGCGAGGGGGGAGGGGGACTTGCGGGGCCCTAACCCTCCCCCTTCCCCACTCACCTCCATCGCTGTCGCCCGTCCTCGCTGCTGCCGCCGCTGCTCCATGCCACCGCCAGTGCTTGCCTCGACCTGGCAAGGCGTCGTTACTGGGTTCTCAGTATCGATGCCTTGCCAGGCCGAGGGGAACATTACCAGTGGTGCGGAGCAGCAGCGGCGGTAGCGAGGACGGGCGATGGCAACGCTCCCCTAGGCCTGGCAAGGCGTCGTTACTGGGAACCAGGCTGAGGTGGCAGCGATCAAGGTTAGAGGGGAGGGGGAGAAGGGAGGGCTTGCGGGGCCCTAACCCTCCACCTCCCCTCCATCACCCATCCTCGCTGCTGCCTCCACTGCTGCTCCATGCCACTGGCAACGCTTGCCTCGTTACTGGGAATGACGTCTTGCCAGGCTAAGGCGAGTGCTGGCGGCGGTGCAGAGCAGCGGCGGAAGCGAGGACAGGCGAAGGAGGTGAGTGGGGAGGGAGGAAGGGGTGCTGAAATTAAGGTGCATCTTAGAATTGACGCAAAGCTTTTTCCCTGATGGTGGCCCTGAAATTTAGGTGCGTCTTACAATCGATGGTGTCTTAGATTTGAGGAAATACAGTATAAAAATCAATTTACAAAACAATTTAAAACACTAAAAAATCCAGGATCAGTTATCCTACGCCATCAAATGTGTGGGAGTAGAGGAAAGTCTCAACGTGGCGCTGACAACGTGACTTTTTGGCACCAAGTGGATCTCATTGAGGAGAGCATTCCAGCCCACTAGAGTTTATATGCAGCAGCCTCAAGCTTCCTTATTCGTAATGTTCCTCATACTGCAATGCAACCCCTAATATTTTACAGCACTGCACTGTAGGAACTCTCCTGCTAACTTGCATAAGAATTCACCAAACAGCACTAATGCCTTTTCTTCATCTGCATTTTAGCCAGTCTAGCAAGGGTGATTCAGAGGGGGAGGGAAGCCTGGAAGAGGCTCAGGATAACTCATACCCTGGCCTCTCTGGTCTCCTCCTCTTCCTGCCCACAGGAATACCTTTTTCTGACCTCAAAGGCAGCCAGCATGTTTTTTTACACGCTGGCTGCGACGGGGCGGGTGTGTGTGTGTCAGATCTCCCACTCCCCCTTCTGAGGTCAGAGCACTGAGAGAGGAATCCCCACTATCCTATGGCCTCTCAGGCAATGCCTAGGGACCATAGAATTGTATTTTGAATTAGCAATAAATCCCAAATGTGCAACTTCAGTAGCAGAAACCATTCCAAAACTAGCTTGCCCCCATGTAGTGAGATTTGGGACATCCAGATATCCATAACAGCCCAACACCTGACAGCTCCATTCAATGCCTGGCTGAGGGAGATGCCCATCTCTTCCCTCCCTCCCACATGTATGGACTTCTTCACAGATGCGCAGTTGCTTTATCTGGATGAAGAAGGTCGAGGATTAGGCTCGTTATTTATGTAATCAAGAAATACTTTGGCAATGCAGAATAAGTTTCTTTACCAATTTATAAGATGTTAAAACTACATTTGTAGCTCCAGGATGAACAGCCTTACAAGCTTAAAATGAATTGGAAGATCCTTTATGGCTGCTCATTATTAACCACATGCTCACATGACATCTGGAATAGTCCCTTTTATTTTCTGCAGCTGCATAGGGGAAACAAGCTTCCCTCCGCTGCACAAGGTATCAGCTGAGAGATAAAAGTGGCAAAGCTAATTAATCACTAGCTTGTGAATGGGAGATGTCATCCAGCGGCCAAGTATGTGCTACCTTAGGTTTGGGACTGTTTTCACAAGTAGAATTAACAGTGCCTTTCCGTTTAGAATGTGCCACTTGTGAATGCAGTTATTGCATTACAGAAAGTCAAAGACTTATTAGACGGATATAGTACATATATACATATGTATATAGTACATAAGCAGAATAGTAAGATGCAAAAAATATTTTCTCTGTGAGGGAGAAGCTGTGTATCCAAAAATGAAAGTGAAGCTGAGGAACAAAAATTATGCCCTGGTGCACAATATCCTGCTGAAAAGGGAACACACAGAAAAAACAAAAACAAAAAACAAAATATTTTAATATCATCAACAAAACTTTGCTGAAAAGAAAAGTCAGGCTAAAACAGATTAGCATGTAGTTTCTATAGAAAAATAAAAATTACCATCACCAGCAACCTTTATTGTTCTGCGAGGTGAGATGGACTGAAGTTCTGCCTGATACTCAAGTTGCAGGAACAGGAACAGGTAATCTAAACAAACTAACTGCAATATTATAACTCTATTTTTAATGAGGCTTCAACTAATATTAGAGTATGAAGGAACAGATACTGCATTCCTGCCATTCTAACTTGTCTTCAGCTTCCAGTCATAAGTGAGAGGAAAAAGCGTGAATGAGGATACAGAGCCCCATCCCTGAAAACAAATTTCATTAGTAAGTTTCAAAGCTAGCTAAATGTTCAGATGACATGCCTGACATTTAAAATGTTAGCTGAAAAAACACTTTTTATCCTGAAAGGAAGACAGACAGAAAGAAACCAGATGGTAAGGAAGGGAAAATCAAGCAACACAAGAGTTATTAAATTGTATTCACATGGAACTTTTAAAAGGCTGGAAAAAGAGCTCCAATTGAACTTTTCAAGCGTGACAACTGAATGTGCAGACATGTTTGTCCTGGGACACCTCTGGGCTCAGTATGGGAATCCTGGAATGTGGACAGCACAGCCCACGCTAGTTGCATATTGCTCCCAGTCAAACACGCAGAAGAGCAGTAGAGAGCCGGTGTGGTGTAGCAGTTAAGAGTGTTGGACTACAAGTCCTAATGGCTCTATGATACCTCCAGTATCAGACAGTAAGCCTATGTATACCTGTTGCTGGGGAACATGGACAGAAGAGTGCTGTTGCACTTGTGTCCTGCTTGTGCATTTGCTGTGGGCAGCTGGTTGGCCACTGTGTGAACAGAATGTTGGATGAGATGGACCCTTGGTCTGATCCAGCATGGACCTTCTTATGTTGATGAGAAAGATGGCTAGGGGAAGAGGAGACTTAGTGTACTTATGTGTAGAGTCAACCCACATTAAAAACTCTCAAATAAGGATCTAGTTTGATACTAAATCTGATATGTGCTCTCTATAACTATATTTATCTCATGATTAAAAATGGAATAGAATTTATCCACCAAAGTTCTGCTTGCAAATGCGTTAAAATGCCAACTGCAAAACAGTCACAATACTTATTGCTATGTAATCATCTGCCTGCTGCAGTTCCAAGGCATGATAAAGCAGACTCCCAATTCTATAAATATAACCCAACATCAGCTACCCAATCCTACGACATCTACATCCAGAATCCCATCCATATTCTGCAACCCGAAGTGAAAAAAGAAATGTGTAGAAAAAATTATGGGCTTTCATTAGATCCCTGCTCTAACTACTACACCACAATGGCTCATGTTTGGAGCTTCAGCCCCTGCTTCTCATGTAAAAATTGGGCACCAATATATGAATGAAAGAGACATGCAAATATCTCTAGCTGCCCTAGCAATGTCTACTTATGAGATAAAGTGGCTTAGGCCAGAAACAATGAATTTTGACTAGAGGGAAGTAGTTCTATTCCTAACTGTAACAGTTGGAAAAGTTATCTGGCTAGGATATTTGAGGTATAGAGTAGCCTACTGATGGAAATAGCCCAGATGCCTCAAAATTGCAGTGCTGATGACTAGGCAACTGACATGCTTTACTAGCCCTGGGAATTCCTGCCTTTCAGTAGGTTTGCTCTGGCCTTTTAGAGAAGTACTAAATGGCAAAGCTGATAACCTCCTATTGTTGGAATAGACAGCCTTTGAAACCAAGAAGAGATTGATTTCTTTACAGGAAAACCAAGTAGAAACAATCCCAGCAATAAAATCTCCAAAGTTTTTTGAACAAGGCAGAAGTTTAGAAACAGAACAAAAGACTTCAGAACTCTTTTATAGATCAAGCCAATACTCACAGCACATATTTCAATATCGAGATATGTACTGTGAGTGTTAGCTTGATCTATAAAAGAGTTTTGAAGTCTCTTGTTCTGTTTCTAAACTTCTAAACTATATGTATACCAATATAAACACATAACAACAATAACCAGGCCAATTATTCTTATAAAGTTCTTATAAAGTTCTTCTTTTGCCATCTATGACCACCTATGACTTCAGTACTGTGTTATTCCTTCCTAACTAGCTTATTTTTCTCCCAACCCCCTCTGAAAACAGAACGTATTTTGTCTTTGGAAAACCTGTAAATGGAGACAATGTTTTTAAAATAGAATAAAAGAGAATAAAATAAAAGCCCAATAGAAACGTAAACATTTCAAAAAGTGACCAGATTTTGGCCTAAAAATAAACAGATTAATAGAACATCAAATCATATTTTTCCATTAAACTACAACAGAGAGAGGCAGCTCCGTGCCCAGCAGGGGAGGGGGTGGCAGCAGTTTTGCCACTCCAGGGAGGGCAGAGAGGGGGGGTGGCCCACACAAGTGTTTTTTTTTAAAGACTGACCTTTGCGCTGGAGCATTCGTGCACTCTTCTTGGGTACAAAACAACAAACAAAATGGTGGCCGCAAAGTGCGATGACCCGGGAGGAGCCCGGCTCATCACACAATGGTGTGCATTAGGCCGATGAACCCAGAAGTAGACACTTCCGGTTCGCCGCCCCTCTGGCCCGCTACATACACCCCGTGGTGTAGAAAGGGCCAAAGACTGGGTTTGGAC
The DNA here is from genome assembly GCA_029215795.1 of Anniella stebbinsi. Lineage (NCBI taxonomy): Eukaryota > Metazoa > Chordata > Lepidosauria > Squamata > Anniellidae > Anniella > Anniella stebbinsi. Next base: position 71,091,247 of record JARDYH010000002.1, on the reverse strand, counting down.
GATCAGAGGCAGAAAAGAAGCAACCATGCCTTCTTTCCCCTGCCCTGCGCATGCTGGTCACGTGACAGAAATTTCTCTAATTACCCATGACTTAGTACAGCTTAGTGTGTCATCCAAACCCAGCGAGGTGTGGAGGGTTTCTAAACCACTCCACAACCCAAGCCATCCCCGCCGTGCACCTCACCAGGTTTGGACAACACCCATGCCGCATTGTGGGTAATTAGAGAAATCACAGCCATGTGGCCAGCATGCATGGGATGGGAAAAAGAAGCCATGGTGGCTTCTTCTCCCCCTCTGATTGTCCAAACACAGCCATAGTATGTAAGTGGCAAACCAATCAAAGATGAATAGAAAGAACATCTGCATCAGCCAAAACTCTAGCACATGGTCAACAGGAAACAAAGGAGGAACATGGCTGGTATTTTATGTCTCTTGGTTCTCCAGAAGCCAGAAAACTTTAAAGACCTTTTGGTGTTATTTCAGGAGTGGAGAGGATGTGGTGCCAGCTATGGCAAGACACCATAGTAATTCCTTGTCATCTAGATTGGTGCTCCCACACAATCACATGCCAAAGGCTTCTTTGAATTCATCACTACAGTGATTTCAGTAAGATAAGGCAGAGAAATAAAAGCTTTAAATCTTACCTAAACCTGTGCAGTTCTAGGCTCCATCAAACGAAGACTGCACGCTGAATGTCACATTTAAAACACGTGTCAAAGTCCCTTCACACCACAACTTTCTACACGAATACTGCTTCTGGGTAGAAAGCATTAGACCATCATCCATCACAAGAGCTAACATTTCTATTTTGCTAAGCTATGATGGCACATGGCAAAATATACATACGTGTAGATCACATGTGTCTGGGCATATGTAGTTTTTCTTTAAGCAGTTATATCCATCTAAGGTATACATCACATGTGAAAGAACCCTCGGAAAGGTACCTGTACAGTTTTTGAAACACTTTCAGAGTTTCAAATAAAGCACTGATTAAAGCACATCTTTGCCCAGTGCATAGACCCTATTCAGACAGCATGCTAAGCCACAGTGGTTAAGCTTTTTGAGCTAAACATTATGGCTTAGTGTATTGTGTGAACCATGACTTAGTGTGTCATGTGAACTATTCCTAACCATGGTGGTACATAACCACGATTTAAACACACTCATTGGCCCTCTTCAGAAGACACCTTAAACCATGGTAGTTAAGGCTTCTTTGTTAACAAAAAAGTCTTAACCACTGTCACTTAAGGTGTATTCTGAACAGGGCCACTAACCATAGTGGCCTAAACATGGAATAGCATGTTGTCTGAACAGGCCCACTGGCACTAAAAGAAAGCTAATGTGCAAGTGCTCATCCATAGTCTCCCTCCCTTCTTCAATCCCAAACTGCAATAAGAATAGAAATTCTCCCAGGATAAGTTTCTCATATTTCCTCCTACAAGCAGACCACCCAAAAAATGCTTTATTGCACAGACTGAACTGTTTGGTTTCACTAGAAGTAATACCACTTCTATCTCATTGAATAGCCTATTGATACCATAAGACTGAAACAAGAAATACATATGCAAAGTCTTGGTGGAATACTAACCTTCTGCAAAGGCTTACAATTAATAATGCAGGAATCTGGAGCCAATCATAACAATTACATGGGTGGTTTTTTTTTCCTCTCACAGATAAAGACTGAAGACAGGTGGGGATTTAAATGACCAAATTCTAAATGGGACTGGAAACACATTGCATTATAAAGGTGTTTACTTAAAGCTCATACACACATGAACCAGAAATGGCACTAGTCATACATTTCAATCCAAATGAGAGCTCTTCTCTCAATCCTTCATCTCTCACACAAAAATGTCAGAGTCAAAGCCTAGCACCAATAGTAAATGAATGAACAAACAAAATTATTTAACAATGAATGTCAATTAACTTAACAGTAAAATAAAGAGCTGTGAAGCCATTTTAAATTAAATTTTATGGGTTTATGACTGGAGCCATTGAAAAGGTCCATACTTAAAGTGAAAAGTTTTTAATGCCAAAAAAGTAATAATAATCTGTCTGAAGACATGCAAAAGAAAAATAATGCCTAGGGCAGGCTAATGCTTGTCTGATTGTAAGCCAGTCCAGACACTGATGATGATAGAAATATCTCACACAAGATGATAGGCAGGTCTGTGATTGCCCCACCCTGTTACATCCCAGCCCTTGGACACATCCAAAAGTGATTGAGACAGAGAGAACCTGAACAGATTATGGGTCAAGAGGATGTGACACCTTCCTCTTCCTTTAGAGCTAAGAGCCTGGGGCTCTTTAAGCAAAACCTAAATATGTGGCTCTGCCACTACTCTGGACACCCAGGTTCCTCAATTTCCTATAAGCGTCTAGATACGGTCTACACGGAAATTACCCAGCAACATCAAAAGACACAGTTGAAAGCTAGCTGAGTGACAGGGTTTGTGCATTGATGAGACCTGAGTTATTATTTGGGGCTCCTGTTAGATTCTGATCTTTGTTAAAGCAACATCTCACTTGCCCAAGAGCTGTCCAAGGTGGAACTCAACATTAGCTGATTATCTAGAACAGGGGTGGGCTGCATACCATTTGTACACCCTCGCATATCCCCCCTTACCATTACTGCTGCCCAACCACCTCCAAAAGTGCTGCACTAGGGCACTGAGCTTCTGCCAGCTTGCCAAGCAGCTGTTTGGCAGGCTCACAGGAGGCCGATGTATCAGGGAATGAGTATGCACAAGGAGTAATCCCTATGCCTCCTCTCTTCCTGGACAATTGCTGAGCTGAGGGCAAGGGGAAAGCTTCCTCCCTGCAGCAGTAATCTTCAGCAGCAGCACTGCAATGTGTTGGAAGTTTTCACCTTTCCTTCATCCCAGTGGTACTATTCAATATGACTGGGATTTGGCTGGGGCGAAGTTACAGCCTTACACACACACACACACAATGATCTGCAGTAGGATTGGGGCAGTAGTGGGAATGAACAAGCCCTTAATGTAACGGAATTGCGGAGACAGGGTTTTCTTTAGCTATTTTGAATGGACAGAAGCACTTTAGAACACAAGACTTAGAAATCAATTTAAGCTGCTTTGGATAAGTTTAGCTGTTGGTCTTGAAGGAGATTTTCAGGCTATTGGGTATCACAGGTGAAATCTTACAAGTTCTTCTGTATAATGTCTAACAGCTACCACAGTTAAGAAGTAGATATCTATTAAAGTGCATAATTGATGAAAATAAAAACAATGCTGCATTTTAAAGTAGAAACTTGCTGGAGGACAGCCAGGTACCATCTACAGACCAACATATTTCATTTTTCCCTGTTGTAAAGGTTTACAATAGCTCTGAGAACTTAAATAAATCAACTTCTAAAAGAATATAGTTTTTTGTATTTTATCTTAATGTAGAATTTGAAGCTGCTCTGAGATTTAACTAGCTAAAACAAATAAAATATTTTCTGCCCCATTCCAGAGACTAAATTGACCACAGAGTAGAGAAACCTTATCACTCCATAAATATGTTGTTCACCATTAAACTATGACTGATGCTGGACACTTCATCATAGAGCAAAACACTAAATCAAGTGAACTCAGTTTTGTGCTCCCCCCCTCCTTCCTTTTTTTTTAAGGCAATGTAAACCATAACACTTTCAAAACTAAAGGCCAATGAGGGAGGACAATGACGAAGTAGTGTAAATAAAAGCACTGGCCCTTTTTCCCCCCTGGAGACCCATCACTCCATTCCATGTCATGGTTTTAAATTAAAGACATTTGGTGGACGGCAAATCTCCATCCCCCTTGGACATTCTTCCTAATCATGAAATGACCACATATTTCTGTGCAGTAAAGTTCTTGCTAATATGGCCATCCAGCATCTGACCTGACCTGACTGACTCAGAATTAGCCGAGTGACAAACTCTGGCAGTTCAAATATAAAAGGCACAAGGAGGACTCCCACACACACCTTCCTATAATATATTGGGTTGGTAAAAATATATATCTATTGGAACCTGTTTCGTTTAACCATTATTTTTTTAATATTCTGGATTAGGGGTGGGCTCTGAGGTACCCCAAGTTTGCAGATGACATTAAATTATTCAGGACAGAGAAATCTCAAAGAGACCATAGCCCTATTCAGGAATTCAGGAACTGTGTAGAATAAACACATGAGGAGGGGATGCATGCTAGCCCCACCCTCCTTGATTACCATTTTCAGCACCTTCTAAATGTGGAGAACAATTCTCTGAAGGGCGACTTTCAGACACTAGAAATCAGCATTCAAAATCACATGGAGAGCCTCCATAAAATATAGGAGACTCTTCCTTCCAGAAAGTTGGAAAGACTACCATGCACTCCCTCCTCACATGTTTATTCTATGTACTTCCTGCACACCTGAATAGGGCTTACAAAGGGATTCAAAAGACTTTCTCCAAATTTTGTGACTGGACAATAAACCGTGAAACGCAGGAAACATCTTGGAGTCATTGTAGATCCCTCAGTAATACAATTCAGTATGTTGGAACAATATCAAGACTCAAATGCACAAGGAATCCTGAACCTGGAACCTAATAGATGTCAGGCAGAGATTTAACATTACCACATAGCTCTAGTGAAAGCAAGCTAACAAATCAGTCCAGCAAAGCAACCTCTTAGGCAGGAATAAGACAAAGAGTGTCATGTGGTAAAACCTCAGCCCTATAAAAGCTTCCAGGGGCAGTCTGACTTCCCTGTCCTGACCAATAATGAAACTCTATTGCCACTGCTGCTCTTAGTTTTCATCACAGGTCCCCTCTACAAGGATTCGCTTTTGCGCCTGGTTAGCCGATTATGCGCATAATCGCAGAAGCGCGTTTACGCCTAATCCCTCTGCACGAGAGGCGGCGAGAGGCGGCGAAGCACATTAAAGGATGTCCAAAATGCGGTTTACAAGTAGTTAATGCGCATAAGCGCATATGCACACAGTCAAAATGCGCTTTAACGGACGGAGCAAAATAAAACTCGCGATTTAACGCGCATTCAATAATGCGCATAATCGGAGAGATAACACGCCTCTACACCCCATTTGCGCTCCGCTGGTGTGGAGGTAAATTTTTTAATGAGACTTCAAAGAGCTTTAAATGCCTCTTGTAGAGGCAGCCACAGCCTCACCTCACACATGCCCCATACCACTGCATCCAACCTTCTCTCACTTCCAGAAATTTGCCCCTCAGCTTGACTGGAGACAGGTCTAAGAGACACTTTAAAAAAGACAAGTTCCATGCTAAGAATCTCTTTTATAAATTTATAGTACTGCCACTGATGGAACCAAGATCCATAAACTCAGGGCCTGTTGAAAAGTGCATTTTTAAAAAATAATTCTGACAAGATCCTGCATCCTTTGCCAAAACCAGAGAAGACAATGGCTTTCCAAGGGCATGGCAGACACAAGGATGTAGGAACCTGGCTTATGCTCCTCCAATGAAAATGTCCCATGAAAATCATACTTGTAGCTGACCCAATGGATGTGTTCCTCCACTGAAAAAAGTCCCACTAAATACAACTGGATTGACTTCTGAACAAACGCACATAGACTCTGGCTGCTAGAAACGTGATCATCTGCAAATCAGGTTATGTTAATATCAGATAGTGCTCCTAGATTTTCTTATGAGTAACGAATAGCCCTATAAAAGTTTTGAAGTTACTTATATTTTTCTTTAGGCCACTTAACTCTTGGCCCTCCTTCCTAATCTTCACATTGCACTCAAAACTAACCAACAGCAGTGATTCAAATAGAATTATTCAAGGATGATCACGAAAACTATTCTTGGGTAAGTTCCTGAAAGTTAGATTAATGTAATGCAATGCAATGTAATGCACAGTATACATTAGGTCCAATTTGATATATTTTAATGAAAATTTCATTTTCTGAAGACATGTTTAAGAACAGGAAGGAAGAAATTTCAGCTTATCTGGCCAATGTGAGAAGAAAGACTTTTTCACATGAAGACCTGAACACAGAGTGGCTGCTTGAAAAGCTTACATGCAGTGCCTTTAAATCATGGACAGCTGGTCTGCTCTTCTGCACCTTTGGCCAGGTGTAGAATTCACCTATCTGCACACATTAGCAAGAACTGGAAAAAATACTGCTTGACAACGTGTGATAAAAGTGGTGCATTCACACAGTGGCAAGTACATTCAATACAACTGGCTTACCATAAATGAGGGGTCAAACATGCACATGTTTGTTGATTGGCCATCACACGCCCAGAGCCTTACCCCCTCTCTCTTTATGAAATTTTAAATTGAATTTATTTTCCTTGAAACGTACAGATTTCTAAACATGTCTATCAGCTATCTCCATACTAATTACTCAGAACCTGAAAAATATCATGCATGATCTTCCCAATACAAAAAAAATAAAACATTTTCTTGGATAGTTTTATGATTTAGTTGGACACTTATATAGCCTGTGTTGAAAAGCTAACTTTCACACTCAATTAATCCCAACTCTTAACCTGCTACAGAACCATGGCTGAATTTATCTTTTCTTTACACAGCATGAAAAGTCCTTCTAGTTAAATACACAAAAGTATAGAAAAATAATGTCAGAGCATTAAAGTGGAAAAAGCAAGGAAATTCAGTTAGAGCAGCCACTTCATTGTGATATAATACTTACCAGATGAACTGTTACTGAATGGCTTAAAACTACTCTAGCAGGACAAGCAGAATTGGCCTAAAGCTATCGAAGAAAATGTTTAAGTTACAGCTATTAGGCGATGTTTTTAGGGGGTTGTTGATGTAGAAATAAGCAGTCTCTTACATTTGATACAATTCAAGAAAAGGCAGAAACACTATCACCTGCACCATTTTGCATACTACATCACCGGAGGCCAAGCCAATAAAAGATATTTCATTATATCTATCAAACCTCTCTTTTGAGTAAGGGGTGGGAAAATGCAGCAATCAGCATCCACTGACCTGTAAATACCTAGCTTTCTAATAGAACTGAATAAAAGAGGTTGGCTCATCCTTGAGAGCAACATTTTAAAATACCTTAGTAAAGTTACATGCAAGACAAAAGCTCCATTCTCATAAAACACTAAGCCAGAATTCTTCAGAGTCCTGGCTTATCGTTCACAAGCAAGCCTGGAGCAGCTAAGCTGAACCAGGATTCCTGGCTTGTTGCTCCTCCAACAAGCCTGGATTCAGAAGTCAACTTGAAACCCTGGCTTCAAATTCTCACTTGGCAGACAAGGGGGAAGAGAGAAGTCCCATTCCAGATGTCACAATAAACATTTCTGCCCTGGTGAGTTCCTGGTTAGTTTAGCCACTCCTGCCTGCAAGAGGTGTGAAGTAGGAGCAATCAGGTAGCATGCAATGGAGCGCTTGCTTGTGAATGATAAACCAGGATTATGAAGAACTCTGGCTTAGCATTCTGTGCAGGCATAGCTAAAGACTGCATATTACCAGTGTAAATAGCTACTTGCCTGGTCGTCTACGGCAGATAAAAGTTGGCAACAGACCCACCCTGCTTCATATGTTATTTAAGCTATGAAGAATGTGATATAAAGGCCTGGGTAATGTTGTACCCTAAGCTATTAGCAAAAGAGAGGAATTAACAGAAATATCCTGATAACAATTTTTAAGTAAGGAACATTTGTGGACTTATTTACAGGACTGCTACAAAATGCTTTGCAATTTTAAAAGCTATTATATGGAATGATGAATAATGCCATTCAAACAAAGGTTTGTTGTTATGACTTAAAAATAAAATGATAGCCCCTTTTCCAAAAGCTCATACAAATTTAGGGTGAGTGAAGACAGAGGGCAGGTGTAGGTAGAAGCCAGAGAGAACAACATGATTTAATGTCTATATAAAGTCTGCTTCCTTAATTTATTAACACTACATCACTGTAGAGATATCCCTTATTCTGCTCCACATAAAATATTCCATTTAGTGCAAATTAAACACGCAGAGTAATATTCTTTCATTTCATGTTCATTTCCTAAGACCTTGTTTATAAGTATTTTTACTTACTACCGTCCTTTGTATGTGGGATTATAATAGGTGCTGTCTTTCCATTGCTAGCTCTGAAGACCACAACCTCAGTTCCTTCAGTGCTAACTTGTTCATGGGGAGAAGGTGCAATAATACACATATGTCATGATCCTGGGCACGTTTATGCAGAAGTAAGCCTTAGTCAGTTAATGGCACTTACTTCCTATTAAATGTTCTTGGAATTGCACTCTGAATGTGTCGATTGCCTTCCATTTTAGGTGCACACTTACACTCAAAAGAAAAACAAGTTATTGATCCAGTTCAAACATAATGATAAGCAAGGGTTTGAGGAGTAGCCATGGCTTATTTTTTTCTGAGCAGCATGCTTATAAATGCTGCCCAATCACTCCAGCTGTTTATGACTCATGGCTTATTATTCTGGCTTGTCAGAGGAGAGAAAAGCCAGTTACTTGTTCATACGTAATACTAAACAAACCATGGATGAAGATCATGGTTTGTTTAGCCACTCCCACTTGCAGCAGGAGCAGTCAGGCAACATACAGAAGCACACTGTTCATAAACGATATTGAGGCATAACCCTGGCTTAATGTTACATCAACCACACAATGAACTAGATTGGAACAAATACCAAATACTGCCACAACACAGTAACAATCAACAATGACACTGCAGAAACATTTAAGTAAGCACACATACACACAGCAGCAGCAGTTTGCAATAACAAAACCTCCAACGGGATAAATCTGATACAGAGAAGGCACCATCCATCCTCCTGAGCCACCATTCAGAGGATTAGGTTTCATGTGATACCTCTCCAGCTCTATAAGAAGCCCACCCATCTGAAAGAAAAGAAGCAGGGAACAGGGCCATCTCCGGGATCTGAGGAGTCCTCATGCAAGGTAGTTTGACTTGGTCCCTTAATCAGAGTCATGCCAACCGACAATCCTTTCATGCTACCTCAAACCTTGAGCATACCAATCAAAGTGAGAATAACAGCCCTCTTGTCAGTCTTAGGGCTTTGGAAAATAAACTCCTTGCCATGTCTAAGCTTGCAACTCTCTGAAGCCGGCTGGCAGGGAAGCAGCTACATGGCAAGACACCACATGGCAGTGAAGAAGAGAGGAGGCTGTGCACTGTGAAGACATCAAAGAGCTAGAGGGGCAGGGCAAAAGGAAAAGGAATAAGCTATGAGATTCCAGGGAATAGAGAAGCAGTTTGTGTTAGAGAAAAACCTGGTTCACATGTTCACCGCAGCCCACTGTGGTTTGTTAACTACGGTGGGTTGCAGCCCGTGGGCATCAAATTGTCAATTCAAGCCCCTACCACCATGACTTCTCATGTCATGAAAAACCTTCAAGGGTGGCTTGTTGGGGTGGTTAAAAAGGGCCCTCGGGAGCTGGCACACACTGGCTCCACCCCTGCAACACCATTTTGTGAAATACAATCAAGTCAAATTGATATTTGTACCAAATGGTTACAGGGTGTGCAACAGGAGCCAGCCGTCTAAATAACAATAAAAAACAGGATTAACAAACAATGCCTCTTCTTTCATTGCAGCAAAAGCCTGTCATTCCTTTACTTTGAAGTCCTAACTAGTTTGTACTCACTGGATTAGAAGACTTGGGCACTTGCATACTTTCCAGACAGACTGAGCTTTAATGACAGCTTCCTTTTAAAAAGCAACAGCCTTAGAGAGAACAAACAAGCTTAAATTGCACCTCCTCCATTGCAGGATGGAGTCTACCGTTACAAAAGTAACACAATTTTTACAAAAGTAACATTAACGTCTCAATTTCTTTCAAGAAACAAACATATAGCAATGCAAAAATATTCTAACTGATGTATACCAGGCTAGATGTGGGGTTTGTTTTGTTTCAAATGTTGGCTATAGTTGTTATGTTCAGGCCACTAAGAAGAATGTAATTAAACTTTTCTGGCATTTAAATATACACTTCAGTTGATACATGCTTCTAACATATGATGTTCATTGAATAAAATTTTAACTTGGCAGTCATTATTCAAACTACAAGCAACAGACCTTAAACCTTAGTAAAGAAATACACAGTTAACCAGCACATCTTGTGGTACATGAAAACAAAGCTTTCCCCCCCTTTCTTTTTTCATTCCAATATCCTAACCACCCAGAGTTCAAACGGTATTTTTTGTAATTAGTAATCAAATTGCTTCCACACAAATGACAAATGCTGGGTGCCATTAACACCTTGCCCAAAGTGAAGTGTGTTTCAAAAGAAAAGTAAGATTAGCTTTCCTGCAAACAACTGAAAGCTCCCTAAATAGGATTAATCCCCGAAGTTTGTCAATCTTCCTTCCCCTCTCCCTTCTCTTGCATTTCTGTGTTTTCTGGAGAAGACAAGAGACTGTAGAGGAAAAGCATTTGTTGCAGATCTATTTACAAAATCAGGGCACTCCCAGGAAAAAACTCTTTTCAATGGAAGCCTTATCTGCTTCTTGACCCAAGAATAAACTGAAGATGCTGCAATTGTCAATTTAATTGTAAAGGAAAGGAGATGGATTTTTGTAACTAAAGAAGCCTTTTCACATTAAATCCTGGAGGTTTGCTAAATGCATTACAAATTGGATGAAGGACAGCTCAGTGGCACTTCTCATAGAGTTAGTGAGCCCAAGCCTGTCCATGTTTATTCAAAAGTAAAGTCCCACCACATTCAGTAGGACTTACTCTCAGCTGTGTATAGGACTGCAGCCATAATCCTATGGTCTTAAAATCAAACAGTTCTCCAGTTAAATGTTGGAAGTCTCAATATTTTTAATAACTCTTTGACAGAATTTTCAAGTCTTCATATTTTAAATGCATTAGAGAACCTTAAAAAGGTGTATCCTATATTAAATGTCATGATCCCATACAACAGACTCTCTCAAACCTCATTAGCCTTTATACAATAGTTGCTGGGGAACATGGGTGGGAGGGTGCTCTTGCACCATGTCCTGCTTGTGGGTCCCTGATTGACAGCTGGTTGGTCACTTTGTGAACAGAGTGCTGGACTAGATGGACCCTTGGTCTGATCCAGCATGGCTGTTTTTATGTTCTTATGTTCATTATAGACATGTTTTAAAACCTTTTCTGTAAAGCCTTAGCCTAACTATTGCCCATTCCAACATTATTTCCTTGTGCAGAGATGTTTGGGGTGGAACTATTATTATTATTATTATTATTATTATTATTATTATTATTATTTCATTACATCCTACTATTTTCCTTCTTAAGCAACCCAAGGTGGTGTACATAATCCTCCTTCTCTCAACTTTAACCTCATAACAATCCTGTGAGGTAGGTTGGGTTGAGCTGAGAGTCTGTGACTGGCCCAAAGTCACCCATAGAGCTTCCATGGCTGATTGGAGACTAGAACCCAGATCTCCCAACTCCCACTCCCACACTCTAGCCAATACACCACACTGGCTTGTCATGTAACTACATGTTACGAAGAAAACACAGGATTCCCAAGGCAATGCATGGGCAGCAGGCACATGCAAGAGAGACCTGGTGGGTACAAAGAGGATGTTCAGCCTTATGTTACCTACCTATTCTCTCCTATAAATGCCCTCCTGACACTTTTTTATCATTTCCCCCTTCAGCCAGGCTCTGAAACAGTCAATGTAATCCAGAGGGAAACCACAGGGATGGGGGCATTTTCAGGGGAAAGTTACTGAGTATGGTAGGAGTTAAATGCCCTTTCCACCAATCAGTTTTCCCCTACAAATGCCCTTCATTCATGTTAGCAAAGATGGATTTTGCAACTAGTCTATGCAAAGGTAAACATGCAGTTCTGCCCTAGGGAGGGGAGCATTGCCCTCTTTTAATGCCTATGCTGGATTAGTGCTTCAGTCCATAGATACTTGCACACAGCAGCCGAATGCACATGTGTGAATGTGCGAGAGAGAATTTCTGGACACTAACCTACAGAACACATGGTTATGGTGTTGGGCTGGGAAGCCGTAAAGCAACTTTTCCCAGCCTGGTGCCCTCCAGATGTTTTTGACTAGAGCTCCCATCAGCACAAGCCAGGATGGCCAATGGTGAAAAATTATGGGAATAGTCAAATACATCTGGAGGACACCATTTGCTAACCTCTTGTAGGAGGGTATGTTTAGAAGGAAGGCCCCAGTGTGTGCGTGTGTGTGTGTGTGTGTGTGTGAGAGAGAGAGAGAGAGAGAGAAGTGCTGTACCATGTATAATGGTGGCACAGGATAATAAAAATTAGTAACTATTTTAAATGTCTTTTCCTTTAAATTAGGGTGAATTTCACAAAGTACAGTCTATTTCTATATTTTCTTTTCTAACTGGCTTTCCTATAACTGTGCTTTTATTAACCAGTTCTACATTGTTTTCCCAACAATACACATTTACGGTTTGTTTAGAGTCATCCCTAGCTTTTGGATGTTTTAGGATTTTTATGCAGTTTTAATAATATGTGTCATGTTTTAATCAGTTTTATGTATTTTATCATGTTGTTGTTCCCCGCCTCGATCCAGACGGAGAGGTGGGTAAGAAATAAATTGTTATTATTATTATTATTATTATTATTGGTTCACTCTGGTCCAGACAATCGTGGTGGTGAGGAGGAGGAGGAGGAATGGTACATGCCACTACCAACTTGCTCATTGGCTCTGCCTGTCAAGCAAACAAGTGGTAGCAATGATGAGAAAGAGGATGAGGAACAATAGCAGCTGATGAGAAGGTAGACTCACTGAGGAAAGGGCCTATTGAGGGTGTTTTATACATTTTATTTTATTTGCCTATGGCACAAAGGCCATTACAACCGCAACAATAAAATAAGAGATCTCTGTGACAACCAAAATTCTTACAAACTCATATGGAGAAAATGCATATAAAGGAACCAAACCGAGAGAAAAGGCTGAGATTTATACTGTTAGAAAATGATGCAAACCCTAGTAGCAAAAATCACAGAAAATTATAGCAGGTGGTCCCCTCTGCAATCTACACCTGATTTCTTTAGGAAATTTTGGCGGATTTTTTGAGCTGCTGCGGCAAACGTTGCAACCTTGATTGTAATTGCTTTGCTATAATCTGCTAACAGATCACAGATAATATCAGCAGTGGGCCCAACAGCTCTTGTTTTCAGATCTCCCAGGAAACGATTCCTAATATCATTATACAAGGAGCAGCTTACGTACTACATCTTCCACCTCCCACACACCACAAATATAAGTCCCCTGAATGTAAGGAACCCCTTTATACTTCCCCTCCAGGTAGGCTGATGGCATTGTTTGAAAATGAAGGGCAGTAAAGGCCTTTCTGAGAGGAGGGAAAGTGAGGTCTTGTAAATACTGTGGTAAGTACTGTTCTCTCTTAATATGGCTAAACCATGGGGAGAAGGCCTGCTGCTGGCTAGCAAGTGCATTTTCATAAAAATTTGCTTCAAAAATTCTATTTCTTATAAAAAAAATTATCCAGAAGAATTTGAGCATCCTCTAAACAAGAATGTGACAGTGCCAAGCTGTTCTGTGAAACATTGCTTCGCCAGGTTGCTTTCTTCAAAATGCACCAATCTTTTCCCATAAAGTATGACTGCCTTGTGAATTCTTGCCTTAATGGAAGGCAAGTCAACTTCCAATCTTAATAAAGGGGACGGTACCCCAGGAGGGAGTGCCAGCAATTCTTTCACAAACTTATTCTGTATGATCTCAACAGATGAAGCAAAGTCCTGGCCCCATAACTCCACTCCATATAGAAGTTGGGGGAGTACCTTAGCTGTATATAACTTCAGAACAGGGACTACTAGGGAGCCACCTTTATGTCTCCCATAAGAGAGAGAATTACTTTTGCTGTTCTCCAGACTGAAAGTTTTGCTGCCTCTAGATGAGATTTCCAACTGCCATTATACGCAAAGTGCATCCCCAAATATTTAAAGCTAGTACATTGTTCAATCAGATGTCCATCTAAGTGCCATTTATGAAGGTGTTTTCTCCTAGAGAAAACTGCCACCTTAATTTTGGAATAGTTTATCACCAGTTTCTCCTGGCTACAAATCTTGCCTAGTCTACTTAGGAGGGCCATATCATCAGCATATAGCAGCATCTGAATCTTTCTGGTTCGGATGGAAGGGGGGAAACAGACCAAGGCACTTAGATCAGAAACTAAATTGTTCACATAGAAATTGAACAGGAAAGGTGTCAGTAAACAACCCTGCCTAACACCTCTTCTGGTGTTGACTTAATCAGAGAGAGAGCCAGACAAGCCTATCCGCACTCCTAGGTGACTATGCGAGTAAAGTTTCTGAATCAAAAACAGTAAATGCTTGTCTCTGGCAGACTCTACACTACTGCTTTAAAACGGTTTAATTGTATGTGAGAGTTTATCCCAAAGGCAATCTCTGTCAATTAAGTCAAAAGCAGAGGTAAAGTCCACGAAGGCCACATACAAGCTTCCTTTTGGTTGGCTCAAACTTTTGTGAATCCAGTGGCTGAGCACAAAGCATTGGTCAATCGTGCTCCTCCCTTGACAGAACCCTGCTTGCTCCTTAGCCAGAATATCATTTTCCCCTGCCCAAGATTGAAGCTTGTTCAGTAGGAACCTACCATACACTTTTGATACCATGTCAAAAGGCTTATTGGCCTATAATTTTTAGGGTCAGTTCTCTCACCCTTTCTGTACAGGGGAACAATAATACTAGCCTGCCACCCATCAGGGATAATTCCTGTCCAATTAATGTGTGAAAACAATTTAGCCAAAATTGGGGCCCACCAAGTAAAGTTAAATTTTGAATAGTTCAGGGGGGAGCCTATTTTCCCCTGGAGCTTTATCTGTTAATAGGTTCTTTAATAGACAACTGATCTCCTGAGTTGTCATTGCTGGCCAAACTGGGAGGTCTATGCTCGATGAACCTTCCTCAGCTGGCTCAGGACCATGAAAAATACCCTCAATATGCTGTTCCCATGTAATTGCAGGGATTTGAGCTTCCAAATGCAACTTAGAGGCTTGTAAACCAAAGTGGACCATATTCCAAAATTTTGCAGCGTCCTGTCTCACTGCCAGGTCCAACACATTCCACTTTTGTCTGATAAACGCTGCCTTCTTTTTCTTCAATAAGGCCTTACATTATGCTTTTCCAATCGGGGTTTTTAGTAAAGTATTTGATCTGGTCTTTCTGGCATTTCTACTAAGCCTTACTAGTTCTTTTTTCTTATTCCTACATTCTTTGTCAAACCAACTCACATTTCGAGATTTGGAAGCACCAAAAGTGCCAGAATGAACTAAGTGAGGTTTCAAGTCATCTACAATTTGTTGATACCCCTCCATCACTTCCAAGTTTCCTTCCATAGTTTTGTTTCTGAGTCCCAGCAAAGTAGGGTCATGCAACAAGTCTGCAATCTTGGTACTCAGGGATTTTTGCCCAAGAGCTCTCAAAAACCTGGAGCTGGCAGCAGCTATGTCCCCTGGCTATTAATACACACACACACACACACACACACACTGCTTATACCCTTACAGAAATTCTAAGAGGCTGGCCATAGCAACAGATGTATTGTCAAAGGAAATGACTAGCATATGTGGATATTTTCTATGCTACTCACTAACAGTTTGGCAGTCGCTCTTCGTCCCTTGAATTACTAACTCCCAGTACATCACATGCAGATATTTTATGTTATGCCCAGAAGAAACAAAAGACCCCCATCCTTATCTGAAACTGTGAGCATTGTGTTTTTAGAATTAATTCACAGAACTATTTCCCCAGTAAATAGAGTGTGACCACTAGCGGGAAATGGTGTTTTCGACTGCCATCATATACATACTTACCTGGAAGTAAGTCTCAGTGAACCCAGTGCAACTTCTGAGTAGACATGTATAGGATTGCACTGCTAAACCCAGATAAGGTTTTCCACAGAGAGGTAAATACCCAGACTTTTTAAAAACTTAGGCACTTCAGGAAAAGAGCAAAAGATCAGCTAAAGGAAGGGGAAAGCAGACACCCAGCCAGCTTTACTTATTTCACAATTAAAATACTTCCAGCATTTTGCTAAGATGTCATTCCGCAATAACTTTTTTTTGAAAAAGCAAAATGGAAACAAGTATTTGATTCATAGGGGTACAAAGGTCAGCAACGTTATCGAAGCAAAAGTAACTCTTGTTAAAGGAACAAGGCTCCATTATGACACTGAGTGAAGGGAATTTAGGACTGCCTGAAATCTATCAGAGGAGGAAGGAGAACCTCTTGTAGAGAGAAGCAGGAGGGGGAGAGGGGATTCTTCCATGCCCTTCACTGCTGCCCCCCTTAAAACAGATCCAGCTGTTGAAAGGAAATGGGGGGTTGGGGGTTATATCTCACTTTGGGGTTGGAACTCCAGCAAACAGAGAGTGCCTGCCATCCTTACTTAGCAGTCCCCCAAGTCTTTTTAAGAAGTCTGCATACATAATCCCCCATTATTTTGCAGCCATCTTCAAGTCCTGGGGGTATTTCAATCCTGTTTTTCCATCTCTGGGAAGCCACATCAGCAACAGAAACTGAAGCCCCTTGGGAGGGTATTTGCAGATGGCTGGAGTGCTTGTTGATTTTGCAATCTTGCACCCCTGCCACCACTACATACACACACACAGTCCTTCAAGGCGGCCATAAGGTCCCCACGCAAAAAAAAATAAACTCAGAAATGTTATCTCCCACCCCATGATAAAGCAACAAATGGCAAGGCCATGAGACCCTAGAGCTGAATAACAGGAAATCGAAGCATCTGTCACCTCCTGGGGAGAGGTAAATGGATTAGAGCATTCAACAAAAGGAAGAAAAGCTCTTTTAAACATGCAACTGATTAACAGGCTCTCTCTAATCTGAAGCTTGGGTCTGTTATTCCTCCATTGAAATGGATTCTCTTATTATTCTTGAGGGCAAGAAAACTTAACAATTTAAAATAAAATAAAATAATGGAAACTCCAGCTACCTGCCAAACTGCCCCACTGCCAAGTGGTTGAGCACAACTCAAGAGGAAGAAGGACTTCATAATCTCTGCCCATGACTGGGCAAACTGGGCCAGTGGGAAGAGTATAAAAGAGACAACATTGTTTGGAAAGTGTAAGGGAAGGGAGATGATTGACCATTGGATGATTTAGTACAGGGATCAAAGGGGCACATCTTCTCTCCCCCCACCCCACCGCTTCATTTCACAGGGAGAACGAAAGCTAAAGCGCTAGCCCTGTTTAGTCGGCCTGAGAAGAAAGCGCCACAACCCCACAGCTGGACATAAAATGCAAAGTCAGGCAATTGCTCTTGCAAGGACTGTTAAGTCTTCCACCAGAGCCTCATATTCACTCAACACACTCCGCACTCCTCCCTTTCCAAAGCTCTCCCATAAATCTTGCTGCTGTTAGGGGAGAGAGTGAGATGCTGGATGACTTGGCAACAGTTCAGCAATAGCAGTGAGTCCGCCACGGTGCAAGGTCAGATGTTAATAGGGCTGCTTGAATTCAGGCTCTCTAAAAACAATCTTAGGGCTTGTTGAACCGAGTTCTAATGTTTCCTGATCCCCAGGGCCTTTCGGCTTTCTTTCTGGAGTCGGTCAGCCAGGTAACCCATAGGAAATGGGGACTCTCCAAAAACATAAGAACTAGGGGAAGGAGGAAGGGAAGAGAACCCTTCATGCCCCTTTGCACAGTTGTTTCACACACACACACCGGCCTCTGGCTACACTCAGCAACCATAGAACAACATCCTACAGTCACTGCAAAGGAGGCAGCAGAGACAGGGGTCGGCTGTTGCTCTTGGGTTCCTTTGAAACACAGATATTCTTCTTTCCAAACAAACATGCCCCATGTCTCCCCCACACCCTAAAAATGTTACAGGATTGAAGGGGGGTCCTCTTATTTTCTCCTCTCTTCTCTAAAAATGCAAACACCACCCCCACCCTGCAAATAGGATTATCAGCAGCAGCCTTTATGTCTCCAACAGAGTTAAAGGAAGAGGATATGGACGCTGGATGCACTCACATCACTTTTCCAAAACTTTTCTAACCACCATCTCATCTTTTCTCCCCCACCGCATCTCAAAGAGCAATACCAGATTTCTATTTTGTACAACAAGATTGAAAAGAAGAGAGGGAGGGAGGGAAGCTTGGCGCTGTGGGGATTTTGGAGATAATGGGGTTTGCATCGCTCCAGCCCCAACACGGTTGCCTTTTAGTCAGCCTCCTCTATGGCAAACGGCTTAAAGAGGAGAGCAGCCCTCAGTGCCCTTTTCAAGGCAGTCTTTTTTGTCGAGAGTGACCCCTCCCCGCTGAAAGTGAGAGCGTTCAAGAAGCCACCCGGCCGCGATCCTTCACCGCACACCAATGGGACTACTCGCGAGCTAAAGAGCCTCGAGCTGCGACTGCAGGCATAGCTCCTGTTTGGAGGAAGCCCCCGCAGAACTCCGTAGGACTCACTTCCGAGCAAGCATACAAAAGGAAGCGCTCCAAGCTCGACCTAGCAAACCGTGCGAGGAAGGAAGGACACGTTTCCGAGGCTTTCTCGTCTCCGCGGCGAGAGAAGCCAACAGGGCTCCTCTAGAGCACCTGGTTGGGCACCCACGGGGCTTTGCGACGAAGTCAGCCGAACTCCCCGGGCAGAGAAGGGGCGCGCCTCGTGACTGACCTCGGCAGGGCTCTCTAGCGCACAGGGCACGTCTTGTCCCCGTACAATGCTGGTTTCTATAGAGCTACTCTAGAGGGCGGCGCTGAAGGGGTTACTCTAGAGTAACCCTTCCATCCGAGGGGGCTCATTTGGAGAAAGCAGCTACTCCGGCGCGCTCCCCCCGCCCAGTTCGAAAGGGCTACTCTAGAGTAAGCCGGCCAGTGTGGGATGACTCAGAGGGAAGCCCGAAGTACTACTCCAGAGTAGGGCGTACTCCTCGTCCCGTTCTGAGCACGCTGCCAACATGACTACTCTGGAGTAAGGCATTGCTGTTGCTGCTGTTCCAACCTCAAGGCGGGCTGCCGTCCGCCAGCCGTCGGAGCGCGCCGGTCTTACCTGCCGCGTCGAGGGGGAAAAGCGCGGACGCCGCCAGCAGGGCTAGGAAGGCGGCGCGGGCTGCCCCCATCCTGGCGCCGGCCAAGAAAGAGGGACGACGGGGCCGCCTCCGCCTCCGCGGCACAAAGAGCCCTTTGTGGCCTCTCTCGCGCCTTCTCCTGCCTTAGGTGGCGGCAGCTCTTGCTGGTGTTTCCCAAGGATGCTGCCTGACTGACCGACCGACGAGCGCGCTCGCTCCTGGCTGAGGGAGAAGCTCTTGCTGTCGCCGCCGCCGCTCCGCCTTCTCCGAGCGGAGTCCGCGCCCCACACTGGCCACGGGGAGAGGAAGGAGGGGGAGCCACTGAGTCCTCCTGGTGGGCGCGCACCTCACTTCTCGCCGGCCAGCGGCTACTCCGCCTGTCCTGCAGCCGAGAGAGAGAGAGCGCGGGCGTCCCAAAGCGAAGGGGGCGGGGAGGTCTCCTCCTCCGCTGGCGTCCCTCAAGCAGGAGAAGGGGGCTTGGGGACTCGGCTCTCGCGCTCGTTGGGGGGGGGGGTGAGGACGCGGAAAGGCCAGCCCGGTCCTCCCTCTCCCACATTTCCATGCAAGAGGGCGGGGAGGAATGGGATGCCTTCTGGGAAAGGCTTATGGCCCCTGTGGGAGAGCACATTGCAATCCTATACAGGTCTACTCGGAAGATTGCATTCAAGGTTAGTCTAACCGAAGTCCCATTCACTTCAATAAGTGTCCACTCTAAATTTTAATGGGTCTACTCTAAGTAGGAATAATTGTGGAGTCAGGAGGAAGCCCCATCCAGCTCAATGGGGCTTCATTCCCAACTAAGTGTATATGAGGAGTGTTGCCCACAGCAAGAACCTGGAAATTACGTCCCAGCGAACCTGCACAGGAACATGACTTTAAGGTGCCACACATACGTAGAACTTTGGTGGTTATACAGTAGGGTGACCAGATAAAATCCAGGTCAGGGCTCATGTAACTGTCTTTTTGAAAATCACTGTACCTCTCCGAAATAACCACCCCAGACCCATTCACTCATGAAAAGGGAATTTCAGCCAGAGTCATTTGTATGCAATTAGTTCCTGGTGAAATTCCCTCTTCATCACAACAGTTAAAGGTGCAGGCACTATACTAGAGTGACCATATACAAAAGAAGGCAGGGCCCCTGCAACTTTAACTGTTGTGATGAAGAGGGAATTTCACCAGGAACTAATTGCATACAAATGACACTGGCTGAAATTCCCTTTTCTCTACAGCTGTTAATAGTTACATGAGCCCTGACCTGGATTTTGTCTGGTCACCCTATTATACGGTAACTGTCTTTTTGAAAATCACTGTACCTCTCCGAAATAACCACCCCAGACCCATTCACACATTGCTTTTTTACACTCTGCTACAAAAAATACCAAGTTGAAATGGCAGAATATACATACACGCAGGCCTTCCAGTTGTGAATGCACTTTCAAATGACTGGTTTCCACACAATAAACCCTAAGTTAATAGGTGCAGGGGTCAAATCCTTTCCCAACTGGGCACTTACTTTAAACACACATACATCAGCCAGAAGTGACACCCCCTCCCCTGATTAAAGAGAACTCTCATTAAGGCAAACTCTCCTGTATCAGAAGTAGTAAGCCTGTATACACTAGTAGCTGGGGAATATGGATGGGAGGGTGCTATTGCACCATGTCCTGCTTGTGGGTCCCTGGTTGGCCACTGTGTGAATAGAGTGCTGGACTAGATGGACCCTTGGTCTGATCCATCATGGCTCTTAAAAAGGTTCTTAACTCTCCAGCCCCCCTGGCCTCTTACCATAACAAACTCTGTTATGGCAACTCTGTCTTTTCAGGATTGAATTTCAGTGTGTTCACTCTTACCCACTCCCTTGCTGACCTCCGGCAGATATCAGAATCCAGCTGCTACACCTGAATCTGATGAAAAGGATAAATCAGAGTTGCGTCTCATCAGCATTCTACTGACACTGTGGCTGGGTTCGGATGACACGATAAGCAATGGTTGCTTAATTAGGCAAATCACCGTTGCAGACACCTGAAAACCAGCACACTCAGTTCCTGCAGTCTGCCTAGACATCAGAATAACATGATCAACAGTATCAAACGCTGCTGACAGGTCCAAGAGAACCAATGAGGTCGCGCTCCCCTTCTCTTTCTCTTGATGAAGATCATCCACCAGGGCAACCAAAACAGCTTTGATCCAAAATCCTGGATGGAAGGATTTGACACTTGTCATGAATAGACATTGTTCATATAAAACAGGCCAAAGAAGAGAAAGGACAGTTTGCCAATAGAGATTTTCCATTAGTAATTGATGGCACAATCTTATTGATTGCACCTTCACAGAGTGGAAGCCTCTGAAGTCAGAGGCTTCCTTTATTCTTACGCCCTGCTGGTCTCCATATTCTCCTCTCTGTCCTCCATCTTCAGTGTTTTTTGCTAGACAAGCTTTTTAGCCCATCTAGGGTGTTTGGGAAGGGGAGGGGAGGAGGCTGGAGGAGGCTCAAAATATCTTATATCCTACCCACCAGAATACCACTTTTCCAACTTGGAGGGCAGCTGGCACAGTTCTTTCCACATGACTGTGAGGGGACAGGGGACGGGGGCTAAGTCTCCGACTTCCCCTTCTGAGGTGGGAACACTATTAGTGACCTTGAAAGGGTTTTTCTGAACAATCCTATGGTCCCTGGGACGCTCTCCCAGGGCCCATAGGATTGCTGTCTCCCTGTTCAAGTGGGCACTGAGAATGTGTGAAGGGAGAACATGTGGAGGCATGTGTGCTAGCCCCACCTTTAATTTTCACGTGTCCTTGGCTGTAGCTTGGCTGACCTTCCTGCTTCACATGTGAAGGTCTGAGGCTGAAGCCAGCAGGAATATTGAGTGCAGGGTTGGCACACACAGCTCATCTCCTTCCATGTGTTCAGATGATTGAGCTTTTGAAAATGCCCAATACACAAAAGAAGCAAAGAGGCATGTCAGCCAGGGCTCAAGGATTAAGCCAGGCATCTCAGTTCAATGGTTGGCTTTGGTCCTAGAATATGGGAAGGAGAAATAGAGATAAAAGTGCTGCCCAACACAGGAACACCAAAACTACAGATGGGACATGCACCAGCATGCCCTGTCCCCAAATGTCCCTGTATGCCCAGCAGCCTCATAGACCTTTGTACACTGAGCACAGCGATCTACATAAGGGCTGGTAAGCATATTTGGCTGAACATGAATTGTGATAATTTCCTGGAAAGGGGAGCTCTGAAAGAGCATTCAGCTAAATGTGCTTATAAATCCCTATACAGGCCTTTGGTTGTGCTGGGGATAGCGGGAGTTGTACTCCAACCTTCTAGAGGACAACAAGTTGGGGAAGAATGGTTCCATGGGGCATGGGGCAATCCCTACAGACTGCTGTAGCACAACAATGTCCCATAGAGTGTCTAGTAAGTTGGCACCATGCCTGGCAAGCTGAATAGGCTTAGCTCATCTCTTTCTTTCCCAGTATTCATCTAAACATTTAAGTTATTTTTAATAATGGGCTACATGGTTCAAACTGACTGAGTCTTTTGAGATGTATGTTTAAAGACATTAGAAAGCTGGTTCCAACCACTGACTGATTTTCTGGGTAAACATCAGAAATGGAGGGTATTGCATGATTGGACAACCTCCATCACACCTAATTCCCCCCACGGTTTGCCTCCTCATTTTTTACCTCTGAGGCAGAAGTGCGCCAAGCTTATGATCAATTGCTCCTACACTCATTAGCTCTTCTGCTCCACTCCCCTCCCCTCCCCTCCCCATCTCTTTCTCCCTCCAGTCAGGTCCTGTCAGATGAGTACTTCAACCAGACCACCTTTCTGCCTGGCAAAAATGGAATGACCCTTTATTCTGGCTCTTGGGGGGCATTGAGGGAGTACAATCCTGTCTCTGCAGAAATTCAGGCATTGTATGATTAAAAAAAAAACACTTTTGAGCCTGGGATGCAAGGTTTGGGTTTTACATTGAGGCTTGGAGCCGGCTGCTGGGAGAGATTGCTTTTCCCTGCCCGGACCTGATGCAACCATTCAAGTCCCCAGTTCCTTTAAAACTACATGGAGGCTTAGGGCACATTAAATGCACTTAGGGAAAATAATGCAGACTTTTAGCATTCTTGGAAAGGTTGGGGAAGAGGCAAGTTGTCAGCAGGAGAGGCACAGCATCATGTGAGTACTGTGCAGGCATGGCGATAGTGCACTAAATCACTGGTGTGATGGAGCTCTCATTGTGTACAATTGTATTTTCCCATCCCCCCACAATAAATTATTTTTATATCAGGACATTTGACTATGTTCTTTTAAAATGGACTTCTCACTAAACTCTTCATAACATGAAGGACTGCATGGTTATAAAACATTTGTGTTTTTCAGATTTTCACAAGGGCAGGATCTCCACTACTGCTTTATAATGGTAGAGAAGTGCACTGGCAACTGTTGGGGCCCATGACACATTCCATAGGCCGTTTTCAAACCACTTTCAAAGTGTTATATCCTGCTTGGTGTAGATCTGGCCAGCGTTTTTCTTGAGTCCTGTGTTCCTGGACAAGAAAATCCAAAGCACCTTTCTTGTTCTTTTTTTCCCTAGGGCTGGGGCATGGCAATAGGGCTTGGGAACTCTACAAGCAACTGGATACATCAGGAGGCTCATCCTGACTGGTATCCTACCAGTAATTCTTTTCTAGGGAACCCTCGTAAAGGAAAAGTCATCCACCTGCCCAATCCATAACAAAGGAGTGCAGGTTTTTAAATTAAGGGATGTTCCTGGTAGTTCCACATGGACCTATGGCCCAATTGGAGTCCACTTGGAGCCTTCAGTGTAGTGGCTCCCTTTCTGTGGAACTCCCTGCCTCTTGAGTTCAGGCAGCTACCAACACTGTGTTGGTTCTGGCTCCTCCTGAAAGCAGCTTTATTCCAGGAACCCTTCCTTGCCACTTATTGTTACTCTCTTTTAAAAAAAAATTCTCTTAATATGGTGTTTTACTTCTTTTATCTTTTTATCATTTTATCTTTTATTGTTCGCCACTCCATAATCTGTTTCGCTGTGGAACAGTATATAAATGCTGTAAACAAACAAACAAACAAACAAACAAATGTTCCGTAAAATTAGGAGCATCTGGTAACTATCAGACATTTATAATTCTTAAGCTAAATTCGATGGGTAGGAAACTCTTATTTATTTACTGAAGGTAAGACACATTTTTATTCTCATGGTGAAACTGTAAGGCTGTCCATTTAAACAGTAAATGTGTAACTGAAGTCAATTTCATTTGTATGATGTCATTACATCTTTTAAATCCAATTGTCTACAATCCTGAGGGGCCAGGGACACTTTATAAGTATATTTTGGCTGTTGTGAGTTACTGTAGTAGGAAATATTGTCTATTTAAAATTCCTGCTTTTAATTAAAATATGTTGCATTTAATTAATGGTATTGTTTTTATTATTGTCTGTTTTTATTCTAATTCTCTATTGTTCTATAGCTATTTATCTTACTCTGAAATGCTTTGGGAGCCAGTTGGTTGAGGGGCAGTTTATAAATGTGTTAAGCAAATAGATAAATCCCAAATCTACTGAAGAAATAAAATCATTTTCCTTCTAGCAATGACTTATTGCTTATGTACATTAAATTGTAAGCAATCTGAAACTTACAGGGGGAAATCCCCTTCCTTCAAGATCCTACAAAGCAGATATTCATGGGATTTTTGCAATATTTAAATATATTTATGTTTAATGCATTTGTAGTATGATCCTTTGCAGGGTTAGGTTTGTGGAAGCCCATTGAAATCAGTGGGTTTAAGCACATGTAGGGTGCAATCCAATGCATGTTTAGACAGAAAAATGTCCTGCAACTCCCAGCATTCACCAGCCAGCTATGCTGGGAGTTGTAGGACTTTTTTACTGTCTAAACATGCATAGGATTGTGCCATTAGGGTGTAATATTATACTCCTTTACATGGAATTAAGTCCCATTAAACTCATTAGGGCTTCTACGTAGATATGTATAAAATTGCACTGTTATGCTACAATCTTATGATCCCTGAGAGGGTTTCCCAGGGGCCACAGGATAGTCCCTTCCCAGCCCCCACAGAAACCTTCAGTGCCCTTGCCTCTATGACATCAGAGCTCTGTCACTGGTAGTGAAAAATGGGAGTGGATCAGAGACATGATGTGGTTGGGGCTGGGGCTCTCCGCATAATAATAATAATAATAATAATAATAACAACAACAATAATAATAATATATTTATTTATTACCCGCCTCTCCCTCCGGATCGAGGCAGGGAACAACATCATCACAAAACACACAAAACTGATTAAAAATACATAAAACCAGTACATCATTAAAACACCAATAAAACACTTAAAATTCATCTGAGTAGGCCGCATCCCCAGATAGGCTCTTGACACGGAGGGAAATGTACAGCAGCCCTGGAGCTGGTGCACATAATTTCCTTTCCATTGATTCAATTGGGAGGGCAATCATTTTAAAAATGATAATCTCAAAGGTCAGAGTGGCAATATTCAGATTACAAGACCGTTGAAGTGAGTATCTGAAGGGCAGAATTGCCAGCAGACATAACAGAAACAGAGAGGATAGGATAGCGTTTCTTATTTGGGAATGTTATCTTGGCCTAAATAAGCCACAGCTTGCTCCATCATCTGGGACATAATCAGATTTGAAAACTAGCCCTGGGTAACAAACCTCCCATATTAGGCTGAAGTGTCTGCCCTGAAAGAGAGAGGAAGGTTCCTCAGGTTTTGTTATCTGATTTTAAAACAGGACAGGCTGTTCTCAGAAAATGGTGAGGCAGATTAGAACTGGGGGAAACCTCCCTCTGTTGTTGGTATAATAAATAAATAAATAAATGGAGAGCAGTGCCTAATGTAGGTTTATGGAGTCTGGAATCCCTTCGCAAACTGAGGCTCCGCTTCCAAAATCAGATTCAAGCCATATTTAATTTCTGAAAACATAGTAATCCTGTGTGTACACGTGTGTGTGTGTGTGTGTGTACACACACACATATGCACACATGTGTTTTACACACACAAACAGCTGGCATCTGCTTTGATTGTGTAAAATTTTAGGAGTGGCCCCTTTAGATTGAATTATTTCTCCTGTACTATATTATTGGAAGCACTTATATTTATTTTCCTTCAGAGATTTTGAGGCTGACCATTTGTGGCTATAGTCATCAGCTTAGTCTACCAATTGATAAATCTGATTTTTCTTCTTCTTCCTCTGTTAAACATCAGGTTACCCCCATACCCTTCCTCTAACGGAAGTTCATCTGGAATCCTTGCAGGACCTGGCAAACAAAATTGCAACTTGTTTCTATGGTTCCCTGTTACAACAACAAACACAAGGAACCTAAGACAAAATATATGGACAAATAGGAAATAAGTTTACAACACACTATAACACATTGGGTCAGATCCAGAGTTGCCCCAATCCATTCTCTAAGGAATAATTTCTAGTTTAATGCACCTCCCAATTCTTTAAGTGTTACTATAAAATAATATTGAAGTCATGGTATGTTAATATCTAATCCCTGATAAAATAGGATCTTTCAAAGCAAGTATGGCTAATTGTTGGGAGACAATGAGTTGAGAAAGGTCCTCATGCCAAGTGGCCCTATATTTGGACAACAATCCATCAATAACATTAATAAGGGTGTAATCCTATGCATGTTTAGTCAGAAATAATGTTTAGCCATGTTGGCTAGGGGGTGTTGAGAGTTGTAGGATTTTTTTCTGTCTAAACATGCATAGGATTGTAGCCTAAGAGAGGTAACTGACTTTTCACTAGAGCTTAATGCCCTTATAGTGCTCTTGTGCCCTATCTTGATGGCGGTGTGGCAGCGGTGCAGCAGCAGTGCAAGGCGTAGAGCTCCCGTATTGGCTCTCCTTCCAGTTATCTACATGGGAAGGAGTGCAATTACGGGGTTTGCGGGAAGGAGCCACCGCCACACCTGTCCACCCGAGCCGGTGCGCATCATTGCATGGGTGCTGGGGAGCATCCGCAACCCCCCTCATTCAAAGTGGGGGTTTTGTTTTTGTTTTTCCTTAATTGTAAAGCTCTGCTGTGCTGCAGAGCCGATACAGCATCTGGGCCGCCCCCCTCCATACCCGTGCACCCAAACCCGTGCACGCTGCAGGACACTGCATGGGTGCTGGGGGGCATCCTTTTCGGGTTCATTCTTTTTTAAAAAAATTGTAAATGCGAAGCTTCGCATTTACAGATAAGTGGGGGGGGGGGCAAGGGGAAGGAACAGGGCGCTCCGGCTCTGAACATCCACCCCCATTTATTTATTTATTTATTTATTATTTTTGAAACGATGGTCTGCAGAGGCACAGAGGTGGTCCAGCGACTGTTCGGCTCGCTGGTCCACTCCCTTCCCTGCCCAACCTATGGCGACCAATTAGGCGTCGCCATCGGCTGTGGCACGCTTCCATAGCAGCTCTGGAGCAAGGCAACAGACAGCAGACCATAAAACTAGACTTCTGACAGACTCTAGTGGTGTACTCTTCTGGGTTATTTGGTGTTAAAACACATTCATTCATTCATTCATTCATTCATTCCATTTAGATGCTGGATGTATACAGTACCATTTCCAGTCACTAGGTGGCAGATTTCCCAAAACAGCACATCAGCTTTGCCGTTGATACCATTTGAAGTCAGGGAAGAGTAATCCAGGTGGCAGAGTTTTATGGCTGCCCCCTCCCTCATGCTATGTGGCAGCCCCCTCTCAGGGGAGTGGATTTGGCAGCCCCTTTCCTCAGAGAGCTATAGGGGTGCAACATGGCAGAGACCATGCCTAGGAGGGAGAGTGGCCATGGCAGGGACAATGTGTCAAACTCAGGGGCGGACTGTCCATATAGGTAACCCAGTCACCCAGGGTGCCATGTTAAGTGGGGTGCCAAACTCAAGGAGGGTATACTAATAAAAAATACAAATAAAATTGAAAAATTCATATCTCTATTTTATCTGATCTCAGAAACATTGGTTGGGTGGAATAATTATGAGAATTATGATGAGTCTGCTGAAATAATTCTGCTTAAAAAACATTAAAGGGGAATAGGGGCAAAATGTCCCCCAGTTTACCAAAA
This sequence comes from Anniella stebbinsi, assembly GCA_029215795.1. NCBI lineage: Eukaryota > Metazoa > Chordata > Lepidosauria > Squamata > Anniellidae > Anniella > Anniella stebbinsi. The sequence continues at coordinate 71,063,117 of JARDYH010000002.1, read as the reverse complement.
ACCTCAGCCTAGAACTGCCTTTGGGGTTTGGGGGTGGGGACGCTGATTGTATGGTTCACTTAGGGCACCAGTTACTGGCAGCTAAGGCCACCCCTGGTCGAACTCTGAGAGCTGCATACATTTTCATGGAAGCTTCGCTATAACCAACTATTGGCTTTTCCACCCCAAGCAAAGCCAGGGCCATCCACTAATGTTTTAATCAATAACTAAATATGCATAGGAAAAGCTGCATGGTACAGCCTTACCGTGCTTGAAATCACTGTCATACACATTCTGTGGCAAACTATGGAGCAATTTTGGGGCGGGGGGGGGAGGGAAATGTTTACAAGAACTAGTAATCTTTTACGCCAGCACAAAGAAAAAAGATGCCCATACATCTGTTTTAACCAGGCTTGTTTTCTTGTTATTAACTGTAGCCTGAGCATCTATGTCACTTCTAAGTAAAGTGATCAAAAACCAATTGCTCTTTCTAACAAAGTGTCCAGCTTCATTATAAGATTAACCACAGTCTAAGATGAGACTGTCCCAGAGAACACAAGCCTCTCTCGAAAACACAGGGGATTAGATTTCACTCATTTCACTGTTACAAGTGAATTGTGTAACTTTACCCAATAAGGGACCGGAGATTCTTTTCTGTTTGTTCTTTGAAATTTGCAAAACATTTCAAAAGTGATTAATTGCAGTTGTCAAAGCCATTTGGGAAAGAACTCAAACAGTATGTTGTCTTGCTAATTTAAGTTATTTTGTCTTGTATGCATGTGAAGAAGCCTTTTGAGCTTGAAGGAATCATTCCTGGGGAAGGCAACCACAGAAGCGTTCTGACTACATTTCACATGAGGATGTGGCTGCAAAGAGACATTCTTTGCCATGAAGGTCAGTGATTCTCAAAACTTGCTTAAGGAACTCTAAAGGGATTTTTTAATCCAAAGCTCATTCTTCATATTGCCCAAGAACCTTTTCGAAATACATAGCAACACAAAGGTTTGCCTATGTTTCTCTAGGGGCAGTCCTTCACCTGTTCTGTTTGTGATTACACGCTGCGTGATGAATCCAGTGAAATTTCTAGAAGTAAGTCAGTGGGGTTGTTTATTGAGGGCTTTGTTCAATTGACATCAGTGGAGGTATGCTCATTTATGTGCAAACGTTTCTGAAGTAAATAGCCTGAAAATAAAACCAATGGCCAATGTCTCCTAACACAGCTATGCATAGAGACCAGCATCCTAATCCTTTCTTTTAATTGGAAAAAAAGTTATATTGAAACAAAAGAGAACAAAATGTCTTCAGGATCCACACTATCCCCTCTTTTGATTTTTTAAAAATCAAATGGCAAGTTTCTCCTGTGTCAGTAAATATAACAAACCATATGCTTAAAGACAGTTGCTCCTCTGATGAAGGAGGTTCTTCCTTGTGAAAGCTTGTGCTACAATAAATTGGTTGCTCTTTTGAAAACAAAACAAAAACAAAACAAAAAAACAAAAAACCCCACCAATGTTGGTCTTGAAGTTGCCATGGGAGGACTCTTTGGGCGTTTTCTGTCATAGACCAACAGAGCTTCTCCTCTAGATTCTAAATAATAGATAACACATTAAAACTTAATGACAATATTTTCATGCATCTTTAAACATTTGCTGTCACTTCCTGATGGACAGGGAGAATGATTGGTCAATGTCCTTTACCCATACATTAGTTACCATTTGCACCAGGGCAATTTTCAAATTCTTATCTACTGAACATAATAAAGGCTAAACAACAACAATACTAATTGAAAACTCTCATGCCCCCCTTTTTTAAAAAAATGATGTTTTTATTCATTTAGACTGCATGCTCTTCCCATTCATGTGAACATGGCTTCTTCATCTTCTAGTGCAGAAAAACATACTTGATTTGCAGCCCTCTCCATCTCAGGGGTTCAGGCTGGGTAATCTGTTCAACATAAAATCTGAAATGATTAAAGCACAACCTTCTTGCTAGCCTCCCACCACTACAGCCAGCTGAAATAAAAATGTACATCGCTTCCAGAACATGCTTAGACTTAGTACTTGGCAAATCACCAAGGGGAAGTTTTTCCACACTCGAAAGACAGACACTGAAAACACTGTTTGGTATGTCTTTGCAGTCCAAATGTGGCATAGAGATAGTATTGTTAAGAGTACTGAAAAACAAAAGAAGGGAACATACTTTGGCAACATGCCTTCTATTTATTTCCTATGCGGACAGCCTTTAAACGTTCGATCAAATTCCAACCAAGAAAAGTTGCCTATATTTTTTTCTGACTAATAAACACACATATGCACAATAACACCCCAATATATATGCTATATAACTTGAATTTTCATTCTTTCATTAGGTAGCGAGCTTCTGCTTAAGCTATTTCATGCTAGCTCTTCCACAAGCATATTGGTGATAGGCTAAGAATGATAATTAGTGTGTTTCTTTATTTCTTTAGCAATCTTGTTACATTATTATTGGTACTTCTTTTTGTTGTTGCCTTTGTTTTTTAACTTTATTTCAAAATAAAATAAAGTTTCATGTGAAAATGCGGCAACAGAGCAATACCACTGGTGGTGGTGGTGGTGGTGGTGTGTGTGGGAATGGGTGGGGGAGAGTTGTTGTACGTTCCCCCCAGTTTGGGGGCCATGTCATAGGCATGTCATTACCTGATCCACATGCCCATGGATGATCCTCTTTTTGCCTCTATCGATGTCAGAGCTCCAATGTTGGGGACCCAATGGCCACAGAAGTTTCTATAGCGGCTGGGAAGGGATTTGCAAGGTTGGTCCCCCCCCCATTCTGAGGTCTCTGCATTTAGAGAGGAGATCCAAAACATTAAATGGCCCCAGGGGCACCTCACCACCAGAGACCATAGGACTGCAGTCAAAAAGCCTAGTGGCACCTTACAGCAGGAGCTGATAAAATTTTCTCTGTAAATGGGTAATCTGGCAGGGGTTGCATGCCAATGGTGAATGGAGTTGAAGCCAGTGGTGGCAGAGCCTGGCTACGAGTGGATTGGTTACCCTTTTCTTTTTCTTTTTATTCCCACCCCTTTTCTTTTGTTGTGCCTACCTCCTTTCTCTCTACGCCTCTTCTTTTCCCTGCAATAGGCTGCCAGGGAAAAGACCTATTGCTCTTTCCAGAGGTCTGAATTAATCAAACGTGGAGGGCTTTTGAAATTAGTCTGACAGCTACATACAGTTGTATGGCCACAGGTTGCTCATCCCTGCCTAAAAGACTTAAAATGTGTGATGGTTTTCCGGGACTAGAGTCCACTTCATCCGATGGATATTGTTAAGAAGACATCTTCAATGATCCAAAACTATGTTGTCTGTAGAGTTTATGTTCTCCAGTTGTGGGGCAGGCCTACAGATATCTTGAGGACTACAATAATGCCACTCCATATTGTGCGGTGAGGGGTGGTAGCTCAATGGCAGAGGGCAGAGAGCACTTTCTTTGTATGCAAGAAGTCACTCTCCATCCCTGGAATTGCCAATTAAAGAGATCTTGGGGTTGTGGTGGACAACTCAATGAAAATGTCAACCCAAAGTGCAGCCCCTGTAAAGAAGGCAAATTCCATGTTAGGCATTGTTAGAAAATGAATTGAGAATAAAACTACCAGTATCATACTGCCTTTAAACAAATCTATCGTGCAAACATACTTAGAATAAGAGGGGATTGGATAAATTCCTGGAGGAGAAGGCTATCAATGGCTACTAGTCCTGTTGGCTATATGCTGCCTCCAGTATCAGAGGCAATAAGCTTATATGCCCTAGTTGCTGGTGAACATGGGTGGGAGGGTGTTGTTGCATCGGTATCCTGCTAGTGGGTTCCTGGTCAACAGCTGGTTGGCCACAGAATGCTGGACTGGATGGATCCTTGGTTTCATCCAGCATGGCTCTTCTTATGTTCTTATGATCTCAGGCAGTATAACTGGGGGGAAATTACACATCACACAAAAATCTCCTCCCTCAGGGGGAATGAGATGGACTGTGGTGTGTGTTTGTGTGTACTTCTCTACTCCAAATCATCCCCTCCCAAGGCCGCTTTTCATTAAAAATAGGGGTTGTCAAGGTGCCATTATAGTCTAGGGTGTCCAGGTGTCCTACTTTACAAAGGACTTTCCTCTATTTGAAGGCATCCTCAATCAGAAGGGCTGCCCAGTCTAAGTCCAGTTTAAAGGTAAAGGCTCAGAAGAAGGGAAAACAGGGTCCTTAACAATGCTCATCAGCGGTTAGCATCTGGACAGCAGACTGAACAGCACGCACACTGTGATGCGCCACCTGGGTCACAGCCTTCCCCCCATGATAAGATGGATTGTACTTTTATTAAAATTACCATTGTTTATAAATGTGTATCTATACATATAAATTAAATGAAAAATGCTATGCAAACCAGTTGAGTTTATGCTTAATACCTATATATGAGAGGCATGGAGGCGAATTACGGGCTCCATACAATGCACTTTAAAGTTGTTTACATGCGTTGATCGCATTATCAATTAAGCATATAGCGATGCTCAAACGGGGAAATGTTGACAAAAGCACCGCCCTGTTTCCTGGTGGAACTGCCCCCTCAGCTTCCCACCGTTTGTTAACTCTGCCCACCTGAATCTCCCGCCTTTGGTTACCTGGGTTACCTGCCGTTGGTCACCTGGTTTACCTCTTCCTTTGTGTCCGATCCCCATTTGTAGTAGTTCCCCCCCCCCCAACTGCTCAGGAGTAAATGGAAATGCAAGCCTATGGCTTCGGACAGGCTCTTACGGGATGTCTTGCCCACCTCTTTCTGATTCCTCCGGCCACGCTTTCCTTTGCAATCGGCTGCTGCTCTCCTTTAAACAGCATTTGTAGAATAAAGATATTCCAGTCATATCTCAGTAATAACTTGTCTTTTTGGTGATCAGCAACATACACACAAAACATACGTACATATGCATGCCTCCCAGGGAGGAATTCCCCCCCACACCTGCTCTGGAGTAAACAGAAATGCAAGCCTATGGATATATGCTGGAGCAGCAGTACCTGTGACCGGCGGCGCTTGGGCCAGGCTCGTACGGGAGAAACCCCCATGGGACACTTCTCCCCAATGCTAGCTCCAGATGCCCCTTATCTCCTCTTGCTCCACAACCTCCTACTAGGCACATCTGCTGTTTCAAAGGCAAATTTTTGTGTAGCCTTTCCGTTACAATGTTGCATTTCACACTGATGTCCCAGATTATTCTGCCTGTCTCCGGACACCAAGATGCCAGCACAGTTCAGTTTTGGAATACCCAATGCTGAGCGGTCCAGAGGGCAACCTCGCCATCCCAGCAGGTTACTGGGCAGGTGGGAGTGTAGGAGGACTGGGCACTGCCCCCCCCCAAAAACTCTGGCTGGCACTGATGTCTCTTTGTCTCCTCTTCCCCGTCCCCTCTTCCACACACAGTGAGGCGGCTGTTATTCCGCCTAGCTGTACTCAAGAGACAGAATGGTCGGTTACACCTGTGCCTCTGCGATACAGAGCACTCATTGCGTGTCCTTCAGCGTTGAATGAGGAGACTCAAGCGTATTGTCCGGTGTGCCAATCAGCAGTGCCATTAGAATGACTGGCCAGGGACCCCCACCCCCCACCCCCAACGTGTGAGTAGCAGCTGTGATGCGGCATCTGTGGACCGACATTCCTTCCCATGTGACTGTTGCAATTTGCTTATGGTTTGCCACGTTCCGCCCATTCCTGTGTGTTCCCAACCTGCGCTGTGCCTTTTTTATTACTCCACCCACACTTTGCTTTGCAATGGGCTTGTGCCCACCTTTAACCATTTGTAGAATAAAGATATTGCAGTGGTATCTCGGTACTAAACGGTCGTTTTGGTCCGATACACCAGACAGACACACACACACACGCAACTTCCCGGTAAAGCAATGACAGAAGGGAGAGGAGGGGAGGTCACTCGATGCGCCTTACTCCAAGTAACAGCATGCAAGATGACAGCTCAGTGGCAAGAACTCGCTTGCACTGCACAGAGACAAGTTTCCCTGCCTTTTTCCAGCCAGGATCCCAGCAAGGGAGCAGGAGGCAAGGGAGGGAAGCCTTAGCAGACCTCAAATTAGACTCAAAATGAGCAACGCACATCCTTATTCCAACCCCCTTGCTTCCTGCAGAACCAGTTCCATGTGAGTAGCTGCACATCTCGACGAAAGAAAGATTCCAGAGGGGTTTTAAAAGAAACTTTACTTTAAATACTGGTATGGTCAGCCATTACTAAACAGTCCATCAGAAGAAGAAGAAGGAAGGAGGGAGGGAGGAGACAGGAAATGACAAAGCACAGCTGTGGGAGATGTTCCCACTGAAGGGGGGAAGGGGCAGTTCTTCATGCATGAAATCACCATCACAGTCCGCCCACTATCATTGTTAATGCAAATTCTCAGAAGTTGATTACACTAAGATAAGGCGCTGTAACTTCGGAGAAAATTAAAAGTCGCTCTTTAAAGTGAATTCTAAAAAGCACATTAACGAGGATAAAAATAGGCTGCGTGCCTGATTTGTGCTTCGTTCTTATAGAGGTAAAACCGTTAATGCGCCATGCATGAGCCTTAAATCGATTGTCTAGAGGAACTCCTTGTTTGACTACTTTTTTTAGCAATGCATTTCCTCTTTGGGGGCTATGCACAAGTAGTAACCCTACACTAAGATCCCCTCTAGAAGAAATCGGTTTGGCACCTGATTGCCCGATTATGTGCATCTTCTCGGAAGCGCATTTACATCCAATAACCACACACGAGAGGTGGTGAAGCGCATTACGGGCTATATGAAACACGCTTTAAAGTTGTTTACATGCAGAGAATCGCATGTTTACATGGCCAAAATACGCTTCAACTCCCACAGCAAATTAAAACTCGCTATTTAACGTGCATTCGAAAATGCAAATAATTGGAGATAAAAAGCGCCTCGACCCCCGATTTGCGCTCCACTCTTGTAGAGGTAAAAATTTTAATGCTCCTTGAAAGAGCTTTAAATCGCTCTTGTAGAGGCACCCTGATACATATTTGTGTGTATCAGATCGTTAGGCCTGAGAGCTGCTGCCAGCCAATGGCCCCACTGGCTGGGAATGACAGAAGTTGCAGCCCAGCAGATACGGAGGGCACTAGGCTGGGCAACATTGTATGTTTATATGATGCTCACCCCTCATTCAGCTGGGGGAGTCAGCTCCCAAAAGCCTAGCAATTACGATGAAGAACCAAACCACCCACCCTAGAAATTCCTCCTCCCTGTTGGAAAAAAAACATGACAATAACGGCCCACAAGTACAAAAGAGCGGACAGCTTCTGGTTTGCTCACCCTACTCCCTTACATCTTTAGAATGTAGGCTTGTGCTCTTTCACATCTGGTCCCAAACTGTTTCCTTTTTGTTTGATGAAAAAAAAAGATCTATGCAGAGATCTGTTTGCATGACCATCTGGTTTAAAAATGTGCCTGATGCGTATAGCTGCAAGCCATAGATACTGCTGATACTTGACTAACTGCCCCCACCGCCCCAATCCTTGGCATGTTTTGTCAGAAGCAAGTGCTACTGAGTTCAATGGGGCTTACACCTGAGTAAGAGTGTTCAGGATTGCAGCCAAATGCTTAAAAATAATTGATAAACTTTGGGGGTTTAAAACATAGTGCTGTTTTATATTTCTATATTGACTGCTCTTTCATGATGCTGTTGAGATTTGGTGTTGCTGAGGCTTTTGATCATAAAGTTTCAATGACTTCATAATTGCTTCCAGAATCCCAGGAAACTTACTCTGGCTGAGCACACTAAAAGTGAGCAGTTTATTAGGGACCTGATCCATTCACTACTGACATGCAAGGAGCCACACTGGACTCCATCCTTATCCATACTAATTAAAATATACTATTGGAACTAACTCAGTAACTGATGCTGCTATTGTAGTGTTCACACTTCCGCAGTCATAGATCAGGATCATATCTATCATCTAGCATCTATCAACAACAACAACAACAAAACAATTTCATTTCTATACTGCCCCATAGCCGCTCTCTAGGAGGTTTACAACAATTCATAAAAATACAAAATACAACATGATAAAAATAGTCTAAAAATTTTAACATAGAAAAATTAAAAAAATATTAACAGCTAAAAATAATTTAAATAAACATTCCCCCCCAATACACCTGTTCTAAAACAGCAGACATAGATATACCACCATTAAATGCCTGTGAGTAGAGGGTGGTCTTTACCTGGTCCCGAAAAGATGACAGTGTTGGCACCAAGCAGGCCTCAGTATGGGAAGATCCATCTTAGGACAGGGATCTCACACCTCCATTCCAGATGAATGCAGCTAGAATAACAACCATACATTGGGCCTGTTCAGACAACACTTTAGGCTCTGTGGTTAGTGAAACTGTGGTTCTCTGGGGTTAGCACTAAGCACAAGCCATGCTGTTGCACACAACACTTTAAGCCATGGTTAGAGCCGCTAACCCTGCTGCATTTGGTCTGACTGTGGTAGTAAGTGAGCAGAGTTTAGCAAAATGCATCACACAAGACACCTTAAACCCTGCTGCTTAACCAAAAGCCTTAGCCAACAGGGTTTAAGGTATCTTCTGAACAGGCCCTCTAAGTCTGTTCTTACCATCATTAATATAGCTTAACATTACAACTTCACATATAAGAATACATTCTGAAAAGTTGGGGAGGTGAGGAATCTTAATCGCAGGCTCCTTTATGTATTTATTCTTCATCGTGGTCTCTGTGCATCACACATATGGGCTCTGCACCTGCGCAGAGCTCGTTTTAGTAATCTTCTAAAGCCAAAGGAAACATTTTGGCGGGAACCCTCCCCCACCATCCACTGCGCATGTCTGTGGGTTCCCGCCGTTCTCCTCAGTTCTCTTCGACCGCCTTGTCGAACGGATGCGTAGTTACGATTTTCTTGCTTCTCATTGAGATAGCGTTAGCCAAAGGGATTGTAAATATTTTTGTACATAGTTCTACTAATATATATATATATATATATATAGTTTACAAAAAATAATAATAAAAAATTGGTTTCGATTTACACGGATAGCCCTCAAGGCCCCTTTCCGCAAGTGTCTCGAATGTGGCAGTAAGCTGCCTCCTACAGATGGACATTCTTTATGTTTGCTCTGTTTGGGTGAGTCTCACGTAGTTCAGACTTGCGGTTTTTGTACGAAATTCACTAGACAGACTAAATGTCATCACGCTGATTGTCTCCAATCGCTCCTCTGGCAAAAGGCATTAGAAGCTACATCTTCTTCCAAAATGTCTGACTCTGCCCATTCCTCCTCCCATGAGCCGGCACCTACTACTTCTTCCTCAACTTCTGCTGTGAAAAAACTTCCAAAAAAGGCATGGGCAAACCCGACTATGGAGAACAAGGGGAAAAAGAAGGCTAAATCTGCCACGAAATCGCCTCTCTTGCCTACTCCATTGCGAATCCCAACACCCCCGCCATTGCTGGGGTCGCCGATTCCGCAATTGCCTCATTTGATACCAACTGCTCATACCGACCCATCGGTACCGAGGCTGGATCCAGCACCCGCAACCTCCATATTGGAGGGGGAAATCCGGGACTGCTCTCCACTGAGATCTGTCAGGCAACCTCCACCGCCTGAACCTCTCCTTACTCTTTCCAGAGCTCGGTCTCCTGACTCCATCAATGTCGAGTGTTACCCTCGAGACCAAAAATATTACTCTGAATACTCTCGGAGTCGCTATCGGTGCTCCCTCTCTAGAGAATGGGATACATACTCTGCCTGGTCGGGCCTCCTAGGGTGACTTACTGCTACCCTGAGTGGGGTCATGAATATGATCATACCGGCCATAGTTCACGCTACCATGTTTCGCCACCTACATATTACCGGTCTCGTTCGCCTCTGGATTACCGTATGCCATTGGCATCAGTATCAAGGACACCAGACATTGAGAGACCTGTGCGTTCGTCGGTACCCCCTTCTCCACCGAGACCAACTTTGCCCGTTCCAATCATACAGGAACCGGCTAATGCTAGTAATATCTCGCAGCTGCGTGTGGTGCAGGTCTGCTCTCCAGCCCCCTCCCTCCATCAGGAGGTTGATGGCGTGCACAGAGAACGTGAGCATGCCTCCGATGACTCACCAGATGACTATGATTCGGATTCTAGTTCTTATTCTTCGGTTCCACCTTCAGTTCCATCTCCTACTGATGTTGCCACTACCCAAGAAGATGCATCTCCTTCTGTGGACAATTTTCACTTTGCTGACCAAATTCTTCGAATGGCTCAGACATTAGGCATTGAAACACAACAGCCCTCAGAATGGATACCGGATCCTGTTTTTGACACTGTTTACACAGAGTCAGCCGCACTGGTATCGGTTCCTTTTTTGCCTACTTTGTTGCATAGTGTAAAGCAGTCCTGGCAAACACCGTCAACGATGGCTCCAACGTCTCAAAGACTGGAATCTCTGTACAAAGTACAGGAGAAAGATGCTGCATTTCTTTCTACTCATCCTCGACCTAATTCTATTATCGTCAAGTCCTCCCAAGGAAAATCTCAAAAAATTCATGCTTCTCCTGCTGATAAGGAGGGCCGTCGATTGGACCTTTTTGGCCTTCGCATTTATTCTTCTACTGCTCTAGCACTGCATGTTGCTGACTATCTGGCCATGATGTCCCACTACCAGCTCTTCTTGGGGGAGAAAATGGATGCCCTGCACCATCATTTACCTGAGGAACAACAAGAGCTCATTCGTGTGTTCCAAACCGAAGCTCTCCGTCTTTCTCGACAACAACTTAATACTGCGCACCATTTAACTGATTGTGGAGCTAAGGCCATGGTATCAGCCGTCATTCTCCGCCGCCATGCATGGCTTAGATCAGCAGGGTTGACACCTGAAGCTCGCTCCCACATAGAGGATCTCCCCTTTGACGGAGAAGGTTTGTTTCATGCCACCACAGATGAAACAATGGAGACAATCCAGAAGGCAAAGACAACTGCCTTGTTGATGTACCATAACATGGTGTTGTTGTCCGTAAGAAGTCTTACATGGTGCCCAGAAAGGTAAGCCATGTAGAACGCAGTGAGTTCTAGACAATTGATGTGGAGGTGCCTGTGAGAGGTTGTCCATACACCTTGGGCTCGCAGCACACCACAGTGCGCTCCCCAACCGAGGAGCAATGTGTCCGTCACTAACGTTCTCGACACGGGAATGGGAATAAAGGGTAACCCTTGCAGTAGGTTGTTGGGACAGGACTCGATCCTCTCAACTCACCCACCTTACCGTGACCATACTACAGTGGGCAATGCACAGACATATCCTGTTGTCGGCCATCCATATTGAAGGCAAATACAATTGCCTAGCCGATTCCTTGAGCAGAACACCTTTGAGGTCCCACGAATGGGAATTGGACCCACTAGTTCTAACTCAGATATTCAGCCTTTGGGGAACTCCCCAAATTGACCTTTTTGTGACTATCCACAACAAGGTATGTCTCCAGTACTGTTCGAGAGCAGGAGTCAAACATCAATCCCTAGGAGATGCCTTCCAACTCCTTTGGAATGGGACTCTTTATTATCTGTTTCCCCCCTTTCCTCTTATCGCTCGTTCTCTATGGAAAATCATTCAGGATGAGACAGATTGTATAGTAGTGACACCATGGTGGCCCAGGCAACACTGGTTCACTCTCCTAAAAGGACAACAACCAATTCCTTCGCCTCCCACGTTCCTCAACATTGTTGACCAAGGATCGGGGCCAAACTTGGTGCCTAGAACCATCAATTCTCAACCTAACAGCATGGAGAATAATACCACGGTGACACAGTTTGGTGATTCTTTTGATTCTATTTTATTAGCCACACGTAAACCTGCGACTTGGAAGGCATACATGGCCAAATTGGGGGGGGGGGATCCGCTTTTGCTGTGCTCAGGCATTTTCAACCACATTCAGCTTCCCTCAAGGTCATTCTTCACTTTCTTCGATCGCTCTATGATAAAGTTCTTAAGCTCTCTTCCATCCATGTATATCTCGCAGCCATCCCATCATTCCATCCTCCGATTCAAGGTTTCTCTGTTTTTTCTCACCCTGTAATTAGACATCCTGTTACTCCCACATGGAGTTTATCTGTTGTGCTTCAATCACTGACAGCTAAGCCATTCGAACCAATGGCCACAACTACTCTAGCATTACTGTCCTACAAGTTAGCATTTTTTATTGCTATCACTTCTGCCTGGAGAGCTGGCAAACTTGTTGCTCTACGCATCGATCCACCTTTCTTGCTTTTTCATAAAGACAAGGTAGTTCTTCGCCCAGATCTAGCCTTCTTGCCGAAAGTTGTGTCTGAATTCTATATTAATCAGACCGTAACTCTTCCAACATTTTTTCAGTCACCATCGACTCTGCTTGAAACAAAACTACATTCCTTGGATGTCAGAAGAGCCCTAGTATTTTACAAAGCTAGAACTCAATCTTTCCACAAAACGAACAAATTATTTGTTTGCTATGCAAAATCCAGACAACGTCTGCCAGTTTCCTCCCAGCGACTTGCAAAATGGATTGTCAACACCATCACACTTGCCTATGAGCTGGCTGGTCTCCCTCTCGATCAAACTGTGAGAGCTCACTCGACCAGAGAGATGTCTACATCTACACCCTTTCTAAGAGGCATTTCTATACCTGACCTCTACAAGGCAGTGACTTGGTCGCAACCCTCAACGTTCGTTTCCCACTACCACTTGGACGTACGAGCTCGAGCAGACTGCAATTTTAGCCATGCAGTATTATCTTCGATCCTGTCTTGAGGCATCGCCACCTACCCACCTCCGGTAAGTGAGCTTGTTAATCGCCCATTTGTGTGATGCACAGAGACCACGATGAAGAAGAATAGGTTGCTTACCTGTAACAGTGGTTCTTCGAGTGGTCATCTGTGCATTCACACAACCCACCCACCGTCCCCACTCTAGTGTCGATGCTTTTCTATCGATACAGAGTGTTTGTCTTCTCATCTTGGGGCCAAATTACAGTCTCAGAGAACTGAGGAGAATGGCGGGAACCCACGGACATGCGCAGTGGATGGTGGGGGAGGGTTCCCGCCAAAACGTTTCCTTTGGCTTTAGAAGATTACTGAAACCTATATTCTGAACTGACCAACATTACCCCTTAGAGTGTCTGGGATCAGACTACTTCTCTGGAAGTCTGCAATGGACACATATCCTGTCTTTTATTCCCATCCAAACAGCTTTAGGTTAATCCAGTTGGTGCAAGAGGAAACTTCCACAGGTTAGGCTGGCCATAATATCATAACTGGAATAAACAGAATTGCTGGGGAGGTATTTGTTTCCTCAGCTGTATCCTTGTATATCTATGAAATACATATAAAGTTTGAAACAAAAGCTCTAGCACTATTTGTTGTGTTTTATTAGAGTGCCATGAGGAACTTGCACAGGACTCGTAACACTTTGCATAAAATTCAGTGAGATGTGACCTCCTTAAACTGAAAATGGAAACTTATTTTTACTGCTGACTTCAACTCATTGAGTTGTGGTGAAATCAATTGCCATGAGGAGCGCCAGGATATGACATAGGCTTCACTTACATTCCTATTGAAGTCTCAAAATAGGACTTGGGTAGGGTGGAGGCTTTCTGTACAGAACTCCATTTCATCCTTGGTAATAACATCTTCTTTAATCATGACATAGGTATAAAGTATTTTTATAAAAACAAAGAAAAACTAAATAGCATAAAACAGCCTTTCCCAATCTGGTGCCTCCAGATGTATTTGGACTGCAACTCCCATCATCCCTAGCCAGCAGGACGATTCTGGCTAGGGAGTAGTAGCCAGAGGGCACCAGGCTTGAGGGGGGAGGCTGGCACACAAGAAAGAGAACAAATGAAGGCTGCAATCCACAGGTCCCTTTGGGAGACTACTCACAGAGAAAGCAGCATGTGTCTAGTCATCTCAGCACATTGGGGTGTTTTTTGTTTCGCAAAAACAAGATCTGGCAGAAGCAGAATACTCCTTAAAAGCGGTAGTGGGAGGGGAGAAAGTAACAACAACAAAAAGTAATCTATTTGGTCAATGTTACGTTCCTGAAACTGCTTGTGTGCGTTCATTCCGAACAGACTTCCCCACCCTGTAGCCAAGATGTGCTTGACTACAATTCCCATCGTCCCTACCAGTAGGGCTATGCTGGCTGGGTATGATGGAAGTTGTAGACCAACATGCCTGGGGGGGCACCAGGTTGGGGGAGAACATAAGAAGAGCCCTGCTGGACCAGGCCAAGGGTCCATCTAGTCCAGCATTCTGTTCACACAGTGGCCAACCAGCTGCCCACAAGAACCCCACAAGCAGGACAAGTACACTCTCCCGCCCATGTTCCCCAGCAACTGGTGTACATACTGCCTGCAATACTAGAGGCAGCATATAGCCATCAGGACTAGTAGCCACCTGCAGAAGTGAATTCCATAGTTTAACTATATGTTGTGTGAAGAAGCACTTCCTTCTGTCTGTCCTGATCTCCCACCAAACAGCTTCATTGGATGACCCCAAGTTCTAGGAAGGCTGACTTAGAAATTAGTCCCACTATATTCCATTGGCCCTACTTTCAAGTAATAGGATTGCAGCTTTAGACTAAAGATTTACAAATTACTATGTCCGCGGGTAGCTTCATACTTTACACTAGGGTGACCAGATAAAATCCAGGTCAGGGCTCATGTAACTTTAACAGTTGTAGAGAAAAGGGAATTTCAGCCAGTGTCATTTGTATGCAATTAGTTCCTGGTGAAATTCCCTCTTCATCACAACAGTTAAAGTTACATGAGCCCTGACTTGGGTTTTATCTGGTCAGCCTACTTTACACAATAATTATATTGGCTGTGTACACCAGTATTTGACTGCTGTTTCTTGTAGCAAACACTGATACCTGATGTATGAAGGAGAGATGAGTGTGGCTGGTGGCCCACATTACAAGTTTGTACTGGGCCCAAATAACAATGGTTGACCAGAAACAAATGGCAAACAAGTGAAGGGAATTATATGCTGCAAATATGTGGTTGTGTAATCAACAATCTTCCTGCCACATTCTGAGCAAACTGGAGCTTCCAGGCACTGTTCAAAGGCAACCCCATGTAGTAGAGCTCATTGCAGTAATCAAATACTGGAACTAGAGGTGAGTGGTGATTGATTCCCCACTCTGTTCCATTGGTTTGCTCTATCCTGTGTTCCACTCTACTTTCCTTCTGATTTAACAGTGTATTTCAAAAATTAATTCTGTAGCTGGTATATGTAGTTTGCTGCAAATTTCAGATCTTTCTGTTCCTCCTCCATGTACTTTGTTACCAATACACACAACTGCATGAGTTCGGTGGTCAGTTTAGCAGAGAAAGACACAAATAAATAGGGGTCTGGATGATGCTATAGCAAACGGCACAGATGCAGGTGTCTGTACGCGTTCACAAATCTAACCTGGAAAAACTGTGAATGGCTAATGTATTTGGTACTGCTTTACAAAGTAGACCAAGTCATTCCCCCAAATACAGGGAGAAATTTATTTTATTTATTTTATTACATTTGTATACTGCCCCATAGCTGAAGCTCTCTTGGCGATTTACATAAGATTAAAACAATTAAAAACAATATACAAGAATTAAAACAGCAAAAATATACAATATACACATAATATACACATACATTTAAAACTACTGTAAAAACCTATAAAACCTAAAAATAAAAATTCAGATGGGAAGACATATGCAGGCATCCTGAAGTACTGATGGAGCAAAATCCAGCTTTTGTACTATCTGGCCTGATGTAAAGTTCTAGAGAACTTGAAAGGTGGCACAATTTTGTGGGATTTTGATTGGCCCTAATAAAGATATTTCCCACTGTGGATTTTGGAACATCCTTTATAGTTTACCTGTGTTGCAACCATATTAATTCCCTATACATTTATAGACATATTAGATTTATGCTAGTTGAATTGGCTTCCCCCAAAGAGCCCTAGGAATGGGTGAGGCTGAATGAGTATTCTGCCATTAGAGAGCCTTAAAATTAGGGCTTCCAGTCATTTCAGATGAAATATTAAAGCCCTTCCCAGATTTTCTGTTTATACAGTAATAAATACACATTTGTGGGGCTCATTTACAGGCACACTTCTATTCTCAAGGTAGTGTTTCCCCAATGCTCAAACAATAAAGTTCTATGAACTTTGAGAATGTTTAAATGTATGTAGCCATACATTCCCTCAGTATAAAAATATAGGGGCTATCTCAGTTTTCTTTGCTTTACATTAAAAAGCAAGGCTAACCCACTTTGTTCTACATCCCCATTTCAAGAACTTTTATTTGAATCAGTGGTGTAGGGGCAGGCACTCATCATGACAATCCCCCAAAGCCACAGCCCCCAAATGATCAAAACATGCAAGCAGCTGCGTTGCTCTAAATCAACCAACCAAATCCAGCATTTTTCTCCTCCACCAGGAGCAGGTCTTTATAAAACTAAGGGCTCTTAATTGTCCATTCAAGACCAAGCCACACCACCCACCCCATATTTTGCATTGCAATATGCATAGCTTACAACAATATCTTGTTGCTGGGAAAATCCATTCCCTCCCCCAGGTGCTGGGAGGATTACACCCAAGCTCAATAGGGAACAGGGAAGCCTGAGGGGGGCAGGGGAGGTGGCAGATGATGTCATCATCCCTGCTAATCAAAAGGTCACAGTACTTCCACCCTGCGTGCCCAGGGTCTACTACACCACTGATTTGAATTAAAATTCAAATTGCTTCGCCATATCTATTGTGTCAGCAATTGAAATATTAGATTCACAAACCCAAATCCCAAAGAGGTACTTTAGGTATGCTCACAGACTTTGTATTTCTTTATTGTATTTTATTTCATTTTTGAGTTGGCCTATAGTTGAAGCTCTTAGGATGACATTCATAATAAAAATAAAGACAAGACAACCAATAATAAATCCAACAACATCCCTTAGGATACAATCCTATTATCCAATGCCCTACAGGCTCTTGCTAGCAGGACAAGAGGAATGATATGGAAGCTGTTTAGCCTCATTGTCGCTTTTCCTATAGCTTCTGCTAGACAGGCCTCTGAGGGGAAGGAGCTGAGAAGCTTGTGGCTCTGGTGGATTCACAGCCTCTGCTCTCTCTACCCCATCCCACCCTCTTTCCTCCCTCCCTATACTCTTTTAAGGTTGCAACCCCAACCTCAGGAACTTTCCATGGTAGCTGGGAGGGGTGGGGATAGGGGAAAATCCCCACTTGGATTCCCCCTGCCCTGAGGTCATAGTTCAGTCTAAAAATGTGAAACATTAAAGACCTAAGATAATAGGCCTGGTGCCAAAAAGTCAGCAAAGCCTGTCCTAGGTGGGCTTCTCTAGAGAGGTCACTCCACATATGGGGACCATCACAAATAGCCATGTGTCAAATCTCAGTTTTTCAGGGACACCCAGAGCAGGGCCTCAGATGATGATGTTGGGGCAAGGAGCAGAGACATATGGGAACAGGTAGTCCTTCAAATACCATGATCTTATTTGCATGACACGATAACCCATTGTTGGTTATTTAACCCATGGTGAGGATGTGGTGCATCTAGGTTACCATTTTCAATAAAACCCCTGCTCAGGAGTTGTCATGTCATGCAAACATCATCATCATCATCATCATCATGTTTTATTGTAACATTTCAACAAAACAAAACAAAAAAGAGGAAAAGAAAAAATGTAGCTACATAAATTTGAATCAATTTCAATGCATACATGTAAAGTGTGCACGTGTGTGAGATTTTGAAAATACAGCTTTTTAAGAATTATACATAAACTTCAACAAAATCAGTCCAAATATCCAAATATACCTCACCGGTTCAAATGTAGAAAGCACTGAAAGGTCTTCAATCCATCGCATTATTGGAGGTGAGTGTTTATCCTTCTGATCTTGTAGTATCAGTCTGAGCTGTCAAAAGTGCATGGAAAATCTATTTGCCCTAATCATGCATTCACTTCCAGAAAGCAGATTGATAATTTATGAGGACGTGTACACCTGTGTTACAGAGTGTTTACCTCCTCCCAAAAAGAGTGAACTATTGTGCATTGCCAAAACATCTGGTTAAAAGAAGGATTAGCTGTGTTACACCTCCAGCAATTAGCCAACTTAGACAAACTCTTATTAAAGAGACATTGTGGCATCCAATAGACATGGAACAAAGCTTTTGCTGAATAAGGCATAACCTAAGATCTATAAACACTTCAAATATAGATGCTAAAGCAATGATCTGCTGATTAGGTAAAATGGGACAGTCCAATTCCCTATTCCATTCCTGTTCAAGACTAATAGTGTCACATTTATTCACCAATAATAAGTATTTATAAACATGGATCGTGGGTCAATATGACTAATCAGCCTCAATAATTGTTTCCAATAGCGAAGTAGACTCTGGAGCTGTAAAAGTGACAGGGCCAAACTTAGATTCTAACACATGTTTAGGGTGACCATATGAAAAGGAGGACAGGGCTTCTGTATTTTTAACAGTTGTATTGAAAGGGGGAATTTCAGCAGGAGTTATCTGTATGCATGCAGCACCTGATGAAATTCCCTCTCCATCACAACAGTTAAAGCTGCAGGACCACTGCCCTTTTTAGCTAGCATAACCAGATACAAAAGAGGGCAGGGCTTCTGCAGTTTTAACTGTTGTGATGAAGAAGGAATTTTACCAGGTGCTGCATGCATACAAATAACTCCTGCTGAAATTCCCCCTTTCAATACAACAGTTAAAGATACAGAAGCCCTGTCCTCCTTTTCATATGGTCATCCTACACATGTTGTCATCCTACACAGTATTGCCTTTCAGCCATAGCAGGTCATTGAGCGGGGGGTTGCGAGCCAGCTCCAGGCACTCTTGGATGAGACCGATTATCTGGATCCATTTCAGTCGGGTTTCAGGCCTGGCTTTGGTACTGAAACAGCCTTGGTCACCCTGTATGATGACCTATGTCAGGAGAAAGACAGAGGGAGAGTGACTCTGTTGATTCTCCTTGATCTCTCAGTGGCTTTCGATACCATCGACCATGATATCCTTCTGGGACGACTGGCTGAGTTGGGAGTGGGAGGCACTGCATTTCAGTGGTTCCACTCCTACTTGGTAGGTCAGCCCCAGAAAGTGGTGCTTGGGGAACATTGCTCGGCCCCGTGGATTCTCCAGTATGGGGTTCCTCAGGGGTCAATCTTGTCCCCCATGCTGTTCAACATCTACATGAAACCGTTGAGTGCAGTCATCCGGAGTTTTGGAGTGCATTGTCATCAGTACGCTGATGACACGCAGCTCTATTTCTCCTTCAGGTGAGGCTGTGGATGTGCTGGACCAGTGCCTGGCTGTGACAATGGACTGGATGAGGGCTAATAAACTGAAACTCAATCCAGACAAGACTGAGACGCTGTTAGTGGGTGGTTCTGCAGACTGGATGGAGGGTCTTCAATCAGTTCTGGATGGGGTTACACTCCCCTTGAAGGAGCGGGTTCGTAGCTTGGGGGTTCTCCTAGAACCATCTCTGTCACTTGAGGCTCAGGTGGCCTAAGTGGCACGGAGTGCCTTCTACCAACTTCAGTTGGTGGCCCAGCTATGCCCCTATCTGGACAGAGATAACCTGGCTTCAGTTGTCCATGCTCTGGTAACCTCCAAGTTAGATTACTGCAATGCACTCTACGTGAGGCTGCTTTTGAAGATGGTTTGGAAGCTGCAGCTTGTGCAAAACGCAGTGGCCAGATTGATAACTGGGACCAGAAGGTTTGAGCATATAAGACTTACTCTGGCCCACTTGCATTGGCTGCCTGTATGTTTCCGAGCCCGATTCAAGGTGCTGGTTTTAACCTATGAAGCCTTACATGGCTTGAGGCCACAATACCTGATGGAACGCCTTTCCCAACATGAACCTACCCGAATACTATGTTCAACATCTAAGGTCCTCCTCCGAGTGCCTGCTCCGAGGGAAGTTCGGAGGTTGGCAGCAAGGGAGAGGGCCTTCTCTGTGGTGGCCCCCCAATTGTGGAACGATCTTCCCGATGAGGCCCACCTGGCACCAACATTGTTATCTTTTCGGTGCCAGGTCAATACTTTTTTCTTTTCTTAGGCATTTAGCAATATCTGATGAGCCTGGGTTTGTTTTGTTTTTAGGCTTATAGCTTTTTAAAGTTATTATAGTGGTTTTAAATGTATGCGTATATTGTATGTTTTTGCTGTTTTAATTTTTGTATATCATTTTAATTGTTTTAATCTTATGTAAACCATACAGAGAGATTTGGCTATGGGGCGGTATACAAATGTAACAAAATAAATAAATAAATAATAAACTTGTATTTGCCACGTAAAGCCAACAATGACAAAAACTCATAATCAGTGCTCATTAGTTGATCCAAGGAAAAAAATAAACTTATCCATCCAAGTCCACCACAAAAACATTTTCTTACCAACTTTTAAATCTGGGGTTCTCCACAGAGTCAAATTAGCATGAGAAAATGGATCAAATTGTAATTGATGTGATATTATATGCCACATGTCTCTAACTGTCGTAACTGTGAGAGGAACCCTACCTTTTTCAATGAGCCAAGAACCTAATGCCATCCATTTAGAGAGAGGATCCAGACAAGAAACTGAGCAAGGTGGAAAATCTGATCTAAGGGGAAAAGACCAAAATTAAATACAGGTCAACAAATAGGCCCAATTATATAAAGCAAGATTCAGAAAGCCAAACCCACCTTCTTTAATTTGTAGTTTATCCTATTTAAGGATATTTATGGTGGGAGGGGGAATTTATGAAATTCACAAAACAGGGCATTGAGGTTTTGAAAATATTTTCCAAGTATAGATAGCGGAATCCTATGTATAACATATCAAGTTAACCTGGTGAGTGTGGGTTAAACAACCCTCGCATAACCCATGGTCTGCTTTAAATAACCCATGATGAGCTATGCCTTGTCATCCATACCAGATCAATGTCTTCTTGGCTTTCTTCTTCTTCTTCTTTGAACAATGACCCCTCATTACAAACTCCTTCTGAAAGTCCAGTCAGTTTCAAAAGAGGTTTTCCACAAGGGTTGAGGGGCTGTTTGAGAAACTACAGCCAAAGTCGCATTTGGCACCTGGAACTAATTGAGTGGTTCTTTGGGTCCTGGCCTTAAGATAGAGATAGATAGAGATAGATTTGCATATATACTTCATATTTTAGAAAGACCCTCAATATATTGTATGGTTTCCCAACGTAATTTCCTAAATCATTAAAAAATATTTTAAAGGCATTCTCTCTCCTGGTTTCCTTCCCTTTCAAGTTCACACACAAAACATCTGGCTCCGGGTTTGTCTTGCCTCTGTAAACATACCACATGTTACTGGAACAGATGTTAGACAGTCCCATACAGCCGACAGATGCTGACGAGCTTTCATGTCATCCGAAGTGATATGTGGGAAAGGGTACACACTATAATATTTCTGGCATTTCCCCTTCCTGAAAACAAAAGCAAAACTCAACACTTACTTTTTTATGATTTTTGAAAAGAAAGAAAAAAGGAATGGTTCAGATCTGTTCAAAGGAACAGATCTCTCTCCCATCACTCCCCAGTGATCTGCATTAATGAGATCCTGAGTAGTATTTTGCAGTCTAAACTCTTCTGACCCTCATAAAACCAGAAACACTTTTTAAAAAGGAGATTGGGGAGGGGGGGGGAGGCAAGGCTTCATTCATTCTAATTTCTCAATGTCTGTTGTTCTACAACTTAAATATGGAATATTGGAACTGCACTGGAAACATGTTTGGATAATGCTTCAAAATGGAAAAACAGACTAATGGTTTCTTTAAAAAAAATCACATTAAAAAGTTGGTAGTGAGTCAAGACCAACCTATCCTCCTTTTGAAGCTATTTTAAGGTTAGTCTGAAATCGTCTAGCTCACTCTCATCATGAGAACTGAAAGATAATAACAACTTTTGCTGTTATTATTGGTTGTCATGAAGCAAAGCAATTCAGGGTACAATCAGAAAAAAGCCTTACAACTCCCAACTTTTCCCAGTCAGCATGGCTGGCTGGGAAATCCTTATAGCTATAAGAATTTTTTATGCCTAGTCATGAATCAGATGTATCCTTAGAATGCTTTAAGATAGGGTCTGTCCAAGACTCAAATTAGTTTTGGGAAAGCATATTGGGAGGGTGTGCTACACAGTTAGCATGCAGCCCCAGCGTGATTGCCAAGACCGTATTCACGTTCTCACACACTCGAATTTATACACAATCACACACTCACTCAATCAATCACAGTCAGTCTCACACACACCACACACACACACACACACACACACCACCCCTCCCACACTGCAATCGAGCTTTCAAAAAGCTTCCATGGCCTTCCCAACCAGGTGTCCTCCTGTTGCCATTGCAGTTTGGGGGACATTTTCATGGGGTCACTGCCCATGGAAATGTGGCTTTATAACCAATAAAACTGTTATTACAGGCTCTATAGAGCAGCATTCACCGAATAATCATATTTCTGGAAGAGAAGGATAGGAAGACTGGAATCTGAAACAAGAACATTATTGATAGTAATAGAAGGGGAAACTGACTTTACAATCATGTATCTCATCTCATCCCATATTTACTAGCACATCTAACAAATGATGTAAGATGACCTGCACATATTGGCTGAATTCGGACAATACGATAGTCAATGGTGGGGTAATAAACAACTTTACAGTTGTTCATCTAGGGGGTACTCCCCACACAACATGGTAATAAATAATCAACTGTGGTGTGGATTAGGATCAGCGCTGAGTTGACTATGGCAGCATTCGGATGACACAATAGTCAAAACAACTGACAGTTGCTTCCCCCCCACCGTTGCTTATTGTGTCATCCGAATTCAGCCATTGTGTACTATTGATGTTTTGGTTATATGTTAAAATCATCATGTACCTTAGAACAAAAACGAAACTAAAAGTGCTATCTAAAACAACTTTATAAAATCAACTGACTGACAAAACTAAAACAACTTTTTTTCTTTTCTTTTGTTTATATATATATATATATATTAGGGGTGTGCACGGACCCCCCAGATCAGATCGGGACCTCCAATTTTGTCATGGATCGGTTCGGACAAAATCGGAGGCCCCCCGGACCGGATCGAGTCCGATCCCGATCCAAAAATCGGAAATTTTTGGATCGGCCGCCATTTTTTTCCCCATAGACTTGCATTGCAATGCAAGTCTATGAGGAAAAAATGGCGGCGGGTGGGTGAGGGGGGGCCTAACTCCCTCCCCCCCGGGGCCGTCCGCTGTGGACGGCCCCGGTAGGTAAGCCCCCTCCCCCGTGCTCCCTACCCCCCCTGGGGCCATCCGCTTCCATCCGCTGGCGCCCGCGGATAGAAGCTGATGGCTCCGGGGGGGGTAAGCCCCCTTCCCCGCCACTGCTTACCTTTTAGGGACGCCTGCTCCCGTCCGGCACCGGCAGCTACTGCCAGCGGGCTTTGCGGCCTGCTCTAGAGTAACACGCCGGCGCCGGACGGGAGCGAAGGTCCCTAAAAGGTAAGCACCCCCCTCCTCCCCTCCGCGTGCCCCCTCCTCACCGTTCCGGGACGTTCGCTCCCGTCCGGCGCCGCCGGCTACCGCCAGCGGGCTTTGCGGCTTGCTCTAGAGTAGCGCGCCGGGTAATAGCCGCCGGCGCTGGATGGGAGCGGACGGCCCGGAAAGGTAAGGGCCCCCCTCCTCCCCTCCGCGTGCCCCCTCCTCCCCTCCGCGCGCCCCCTGCTTACCTTTCCGGGCCGTCCGCTCCCATCCAGCGCCGGCGGCTACTACCAGCGGGCTCCACGGCCTGCTCTAGAGTAGCGCGCCGGGTGATGTCATCACCCGGCGTGCCACCCTGGAGCAGGCCGCGGAGCCCGCTGGTAGTAGCTGCCGGCACCGGACGGGAGTGGACGTCCCTCAAAGGTAAGCGCCCACCTCCTCCCCTCCGCCCCCCCCGCTGTCCACTTTCATCGGCGGGCGCCCACTGGCGCCCGCCAATGGAAGCGGTGGTGGGCGCCAGCGGGCGCCCGCCGATCCGCCGATCTGCCGAACCGGTTCGGAGCCTTTTCGGATCGGTTCGGACTGGATCGGCCGATCCAGCTGTTGGATCGGAAATCGGATAATTTATCTGATTTCCCACTGGACTGGACTCGGATCGTGGATTGGGTCCGATCCAGTGCACATCCCTAATATATATATATATATATTATATATATATATATACAGGAATTGTGCTGTATATGGTCAAGATAAATTTCCAATCATGGAGAGTCCTAATATATTGCAACACAACATTGGAGTGTATGCTGTACATGCCTCTAGAGAGGCAGGGGGACTGCATGTGGGCAGGCTGTCCATTGAAGTCTGAAGCAGGGCTGCCGAGAGCGGGTTCAAGCCCCCAAGAAGGATGGACCAGGTAAAATCTTTACACGGGATTTGTATTGATGTGCCCACCGACCATAGGAAGGGCAGGAAAAGGCATCGTCAGCCAGGGTGCTGTGAGAACTGGACCAAGGGGCCACATGTGAACACAGCAGAAATAACGAAGGAAGCTTCCAGTGCACCGTCTGAGGTGCAGGCAGCAGCACCACTGTCAGGGGAAAAGTCCCTTTGTGTTGCACATACTGGGAAGTGGCACTCATGGGGAGGGCCAAGGCGCCGTCGGAGGAGGGAGTAACCACGGGAAGGAGGGAGGGAGTTGGAGGTGGGAGTGCCTCACTGGGCCCGGACAGGCAAAGCAGAAGTGTCTGTGCGGTGGCAGGACAGCTCCTGCACTGGCTCATTCTCGCTTCGCCTGGGGAGGGGGGCCGGGCCAGGCACGACTGGTCATAAATTATAAGCTAGTCATTATGGATGGCCGTCAGGGAACTGCTGGAGCAGCAGCTCAAGCGATTACCAATTAAGCCCCTGTCCCGCTGCCGCTCCAGCGATTTACAGGTGTGATACCAGTGCAGCCGCAGGCTCCAGCCCCAGCAGCCGGAGACGCCGCTCTGCTTTGCTGACCCCATGGCTTCATTAAGTAAAGGGGAGCAGAGCAGAGGGGAGGGGAGACTCCCTCCTAACTGGCTGCCAGAGGCACGGTGAGGCGCAGGAGCAGTGGGTGAACAAACGGGTGGGTGGGTGGACAGACGGATAGCTGGAGCTCGTTGATCCAGAGGCCTCGCAGCATGGTGGGCACAGGCCAGGGTGCTCCCACCCCGGCCTTGGCGCTCACTCATGCTCCATCCAGCTCTATGATTCAGCTGGGATAGGACTGCTGCGGAGCAGGACGGACCAGATCTGGCAGATGGCAGAGCCAGCTGATAACTGACAGAATTTTGTATATCATTATTGTTTTCTTTGAAATTCACTGATTTTACAATGGATGTCAAAAACAATCGACAAATAATGATGCTACTGAGAAAGACAAAAACATATGCAACATAGTCAGGCTCTGGGCCCCTTTCCAGACCGCCAGGCCCCTGTAATTTGTACTGGCTTCCCCCCACTCACTCTTGTCAGCTCTGGTCTGAAGGTGGTGTAGGAGAGCTGTACTCTGATAAGAGTTCTAGAGGCCTAACCTGGTATCTTGTTATGCCTGGCTGCTAAATAAAATGCATGTTCATAGAATCTATAGAATTGGAGAGGGCCTTGTCAGCCATCTTGTCCAAACCCCTGCTCAGTGAAGGAAATCCAGAGCTAGTACAGTATTCCCAGCCTCTATCTGAATACCTCTAGTGAGAAAGAGGGCTTCTTCACATGAGCAAACTAAGGCGCGCCTCGTGCCTGGCCACTCACACAAATTTGTGGGTCCTTTTGACAATGTCTGCAACCTCCTGCATGGGCACTGTCCCATTCAAGGCTATGGACAGCAAGAGGAGGGGAAGGTTTCCATGATAGACCATGTGGTTACCCCTCTCTGACCATGTAATGAATCCCCATTACAATTGCGCAAGAGAAGCAAGAAGCAAAACCCTGGTAATGAAACACAATTTCCCCTAAATCTAAAGAAGCTCAGAGCCTATCCCCAACTCCAAGTAGCTGCTTCCATTGTCAAACTGTTCTTACCATCAAGACATTTCCCCAAATGTTCAACTGAAACCTACCCTCCTGTTATTTAAGCCCATTAGATCTAGTCATGCCTTCCAAGGGAGCAGAATAAAAAGTCTTTTCCATCTTCTGAGTGACAGCCCTTCAGGTATTTTAAGAGTGTTATATACTGCTCAGTCTTCTCTTCCTCAGACTAATCTTTTAGGAATAATCTACTGGTGCAGGCTGAAAACCTACATAACAATATAACCAGCTTCCTGAAAATATTTTCCAGGAAAGAAAATTAGATACCATCATATTGGATAGACCCCCAGGTAGAAAAATGCTAGGAATAGAGCTTTGCCATATCCTCTCCTGGACGTAGTTAAGAAGGAACCAGAGCCTTCATGGAGCAAACTCAGCCAACTAGGACAAAGCCAGACATGAGCAGCTGCATATGGCAGAATTTTCGCCCTTCTTCTTAAGCACATCTGGTATGCATACTTAATACAGCTACCACAGTGAAACATCAAAGAAGACACCCATATTGCAATGGAATTATCTTCCCCAACCAAGACTATTAGGTATTACTGCTTACTTAGGAACAGCTCAGCTGGGTGGGGTTTTGTGTTTTTTCGTTTTGGGGGGGGGTTGTATTATTTGGGAACATTTTGAGAACATTGTCTGTGGACATTTACTCATCTGATACCAGCTACATTTGTCTAGGCCATTGCTCTTGTGGTATTTTGCAGTCATGTGGTGTAAAATGTAGTCTTGATTACAAAGATGAAGTGCATTTTGATGGTGCTCTTGTATAAACTGTGGATTACACTATTTTTCAAATATATAGCAATATTTGAAAATAACGAACGTTTGACAAAACTGTTGAAGATTTTTGTACTAGCAAATAAGAACCCCCTCTTATTTATATATCTTTATTCCCTTCTCTTGGTCATGCATAATGAAACCAAGGTCCTAAGGTTTTATATACAAGAAGCATGAAGTGAGAAAAATGCACAAAATGTCATCAGCAATATAACATCTACTCTACAAGTGAGCATTCCTTATGAGCTCAATGAAATCAGTGTTGGCCTTTCCCTGTTTTATAGCCCATTCAAGGAAGGAAGGAAGGAAGGAAGGAAGGAAGGAAGGAAGAAAGAAAGAAAGAAAGAAAGAAAGAAAGAAAGAAAGAAAGACCATGATTCAAAGGCCCACATGTGCAGAATCTTCCTCTAGTCTTCCAGTGAAAATCCACAGCATCTCCAAGTAGAGCTAGGAAGGAATTCTATTTGAAGCCCTGGGGAGCTCAGAGCTGCTACCAGTCAGTGTTGACAATATTGGGCTAGATGGTCTACATTCCTAATGCTTATATTGGTCATGGCTTGATTTAGTGTGTTTGACATAACTGGCCACCATTTTAAAAGGAAATTATCCATGTTGGTGTCCAATTGCATTCCCTTTGCGTAATATGGTGTGCAACATACAGGAGATCATCAGACGGGGGGGGGGGGGGAATTGCATTTCCTTACCATCGTTCTTGCTTCCTGCTGCTCTTCCGCTACAAGAAGAATCACACAGGAGAGAAAGGGGAAACAAGCTGCAACCATGTGGCCCATTCAGTGTAGTGGCACGGCGCCCTCTAGTGGGTGTTTTATAGCAAAACATCTCTGCACATGACCAATTTCATCATAACTCAGAAGAGTCACTTTTTGTTTGGACTATTTTACTATGAAAAAAATGACAGAAGGAGCAGGAAACCAGTGGGAGGCATGCAGGAGGTGGACGGCATCATAAGAGGGGCCCATGACAATCCTTGAGTGCCCAGTAACAAGCATGCTATAAAACGCTTGTCTGATGACACTCATAGTTGGGAAGTGGGGGGTGTTCAACCATTTTCTCTGGCTGACCTTTCCAAGAAGTGTTTATTGTCTCCTCATTTTATAGAATCACAGTTAAATGCTAATAGATCTTGAATCTTATACTGATTAAAAAAATGCACAATCTCATCCAAGTGGCACCTCTCTCTAACTTTCTTGTCCAAAGCTCTCCCTCTTGCTGCCTTGTAAAATAACTGTCTGATTCATATCTCAAGATTAGAAAACCATTTTTACCCAATCTAGATGGTATGTTCAAAAACAAAAAACAAAAAAAGAGGTGGGACTGGGAGGTCTTGTTATTCTACTTCCTATGTTTTCTTTTTTCTACCTTAGTCAAGCTAAAAGATAATATATCTGGGCTAGGAGTGCTCTGGAACATTGAGAGCTCCATCACACCAGCGATTTATCGCACTCTCGCCATGCCTAGTATGTGTTTTTGCAGCGCAGTACTAATATGATGTCATCCTTGTGCTGCGCTCATCTTGCCTTTTCCCCTCTGTTTTCCATCTTGTTTTGGAGCAGGGAAAGTCTGTTTTTTCCCCTCCATGCGCAATAAAGGCACTCCTCCCTCCTGTGTATTGCTGTCCTTGCACGATATCGGACCATCCCGTTTTTTGTTGGGGGGGGGGTGTATGTTGAAGGGCCATCTCACTTACAAAAGTGCAGGGTGGGGCAGATCTCTGCTCAACTGCTCAACAGTGAAGAGGAAGAGAGAGAGGGCACCCAAACACCCCATGGAGAAGGTAAGCAAGGCCACCATCCATGCCCGGGACTCTATGGTTCTTGCTCCTGAGTAGGCATGTCTAGGTTTCCTAACCAGAACAATGTCAACTTCCCTTTGCCATGCCAACATTGACCACAAACTTCCCCAAAATCTAATTGTAACGCTTTCTCTTCACTTATCTTGTTTAATATGATCTTAGGGGAAAGCATAGTGCGTTGTTTTACAGTAATTGCGCAGTTTCAGGCTGCCATACTATAGTATTTGCGCAGAAATATATATATATATATATATATATATATATATATATGAAAGATAAAAAATTAACTGCAGGAAGGAGAACCTAGGGGGCGGGAGATTTCACTGGCATAATAGTGATACAGGTGAAAAGTTACATGAGCTGAAATAGCACAACAATGCATTGACGTGAAAGTGCCCAGCGCTTGACTCGCTAAGAGGGGGAAACAGTGGATGCAAATGGGGGGGGAGTAGGTGTGATGGAGCTCTGAGATCATGTGGTTGGTGCAATCTTGAATACTTTGAAATAGTCTGAAACACTCCCTCCCTCCCCCAACTTAGTTTTTCAGAAATTGGGTAAATAAAGCATTTGTGTACCTTTTCTCTTTATGCCATCAATGGACAAAGAAAGTTTGCTTTTTATCCAGAATTAGAATATATATTATGTTTTCAATTACATGCCAATTGTATGGAAAATATATCTATTTTTATCGCTTCCACTCATTTGCCTCTGGATTTAAATTCTCTGTGCCTAGCTATGCATAAATGCTCTGATATGTTTTATGCTAGAGATAGGCAGATATTTTGCTAATGGTGGATATACATTTTTATCAGAGAAATAGAGATAACAGGGGGATATAGTTTAAACAGAGCCAAAAGGTTTGCACTCTTCCCCCACACACAAACACACACCATTTTTGCTCAGCACTAGGCTCATATTGTTAAGCATTGAAAAATACTAGCAATCTACTTCTAGATGTGGCAGATTTCTCTACAACAATGTGTAGCATCTGCGTTACATTAGCATAGCATCATGTTTCATAACACTGTATTCATACAACATCCAGTGGACCTCATAATAAACAATCACATGATAATGCAGTATGTCCGATATCAACAAGCTCTACCTACCTATAATTATGTTTGGGCCCTTAACCCAGAAAAGACAGAAGTGTTCCTGGTCAGAAGGGAGACGACTCTGGAATAGGGATTCCATCTGTTTTGGATGAAGTAGTACTCCCACGACAGAAACAGATTCATAGTTCAGGGATGTTCCTGAACCTGCAGGGGTAACACTGAATCTAGGTGGAGACAGTGACTAGGAGTGTCTTTGCCTAGCTTAGGCTAATATGCTAACTCCATAAATTCCTGAGTTGTCAGATCTGCTGATGGTAACACACACCATTATTACATCTAGATCGGATTATTTCCAGGCATTCTCCGTGGAACTACCTCTGAAGAGCCATTGGCAGCTTTAGTTGGTCTAGAATGTAGCAGCAAGGATGTGAGTGGGAACTTGCCAATGGAGTCATGTTATACCTGTCCTGCAGCAGCTGACCTTATTGCCAATTTTGTCAATGAAGACAAAGGTTTTAGTGCTTACTTTCAAAGCCCTTCATGGCCTGGGTCCAGGATACCTAAGGGATCGCCTCCTCCCATACCAGCCTGCCTGCCAACTAAGATCCAGTGGAGATCTAGTGCAGAGGCCCTTCTCTGTATGCTGTCTATGGTAGAGTCAAGGGTGGCAGTGATTAGAGAGCGGGCTTTCTCTGTCGTGGCACCCAAGCTCTGGGTCCATATAGCACCAGACTTGCTTGTGTTTTCTTTCTTTTAGTGAAGACTTCCCTATTCCAACATATTTTTGCTGTGCTGGGTTAGATTTGAAACTGAAGTTTGTTTTATCTGTCATGCCTGTTTCTATTGCATCCTATTGATCTTTGTTATTATTATTATTACATTTATATCCCACCTTTTTCCTCTTGCAAGGTACCCAAGGCGCTTTACATGGTACTCCTCCTCTGCTCCATCTTGTGTTATTATTGTGAAATTTAACTGATGTAAGCCACCTTGAGTGAGGCAGGATTAAAAACAAATCTAAGAAATATTTGTATCCCCGTACGCTTTCCAGTCTTACACCAGCAGAGAAAATACTCCCAGGAACGAGTTGTCCCAAAAGATAAAAAAGACATTCATCCAGTTCTAAATGTATTGGCTCTTGTGCTCGTTTCTTTTAATATAACAAAGGAAATGGTTTTCTCCATTAATGCTAATTCTCAAAGCTTTTTAGTCCAGCATTTGACTCCAGGGACCGTATTGTTTTTCCAAAGTTTCAGTCCTCGCAGCTGCTAGCAGATACGGAATAATCCTCCTTTTTATTACCTCATGGATATATCCCATCAGAATCATTTGTGGATTTTCTGGCAAGTTAAACCCTGTCATAACATGCATGAGTTTTATCACCTCTTTCCAAAATTGTTTTAGCTTCAGCCAATCACATGGAATATGAATAAATTACCTGCTGATTACAGTTGTTCTAGCACTTACCTTGCCTCAAATGTCTGAATAATAATTTAAAAAAGCCTCCAAGGTGTATAATGTGATCTATAGATCATTAAAAATCAAGATTCTTTTAACCAGGCCTACAAAACACAAGATAGGGTGGCCACTTACCCATTGCCCCAAAAGTGGAAATTCATCACCAAAAAAGGTGATAAAAGAGAACACCAATTTGCATACAATGTGCATATGCTAATTGATATACATAAACACAATTTTTAAAATAATGACTATAGCTTAAAATAGAAATACAGTCCATCTATGTGCTAAGTCTGCTGTTCAAATGGTAACTGTTGACAGGCAAATTCATGGCTGGGCTTCTAATGGTTTTAATTTTTATTCCAAACTTGGACTGGACAGCCATTCAAATAAAGGATGCCTTCAAACTGAGGATTGTCCTCTGACAGCCGTTCAGATAGAGGACTGTCCTCTGTAACGTAGGGCACGTAGCCACCCTATGGGCAAAATTCCAAACAGCCATTATATACAGCTCTTTTCCTCTTCTTTGGGGGAAATTTAAAGCCCTCCCAAGCCCATAATGAGTGGGTTCATACAACACGCTAACCCACCATGGGTTATCATGCTGTCTGAACACAGCGTGTTTTCCTCAGGGTAGCTTGTTAACCATGTAGTGTGGTTTGTTTATTTTTAGAACAAGCCACCTTGAGAACCCATGGCTTGTTGTTGGGTTGTTCAAGGTGGTTAACAAGCCACACTGCATGGTTAATGAGAAACCCTGTGGGAAACACACTGGCTGAATTCGGACAACATGATAGTCAATGGTGGGGTAATAAACAACTTTACAGTTGTTCATCTAGGGAGTACTCCCCACACAACATGGTAATAAATAATCAACTGTGATGTGGATTAGGATCAGCGCTGAGTTGACTATGGCAGCATTCGGACGACATGATAGTCAATACAACTGACGATTGTTCCCTCCCCCCTCAGTTGATTATTGTGTTGTCTGAATGCAGCCACTGTGTTCAGACAACATGATAACCCAGGGTTCAACAACAACCTATACTGGGTGAGTTAGGATGTAGTGTGAATCCATCCTGGCCCATGAGGGTTATTTGAGGGTTAAACAGGTGCTTCTCATTCTGTTTCCACATAGATTGGGCCCTGGTATAAAGCAATTTCCTGTGTCCCGCTTGCAATCTTTTAAAATCCAACATCATGCAAGTGGATTTCACCTTGCTCTCTCCAATCCACTGGAGCAGTTTTGGGATAGGGGAAAGAGGAAATCCATTCCACCATCGGTTTCTGTGCCACTGGTGGACAGCCAACATTGCATCCAACCCAATATGATGACCAATCTGTCAGAAGCGTATCTGATGTTAAGCTAAAGCATTATAATGGACACAATAAGTCATTCAACTTATTATTGTGAGCTTCCTACTAGGCCCAAGGACTAGCAAGTCAGTGCTAGAGTCCAGGAAATGCTACCAGGAATAACTTTGGAGCTCATATAGGTGACTACAGGGCGACCAAGTCAGTTTCTGTTTCAAAACCAGGTTTGAAGCCCAGTTGAAATGGAGTTAGAAAGTCTGTTTCATCCAAGAGTGTCTGGATAAACATATGTTTATGTCTAGATTGCCAGTACAGAATGGAGGCTTAAGATGACCAAGTAATTGAACGACAGTTCCAGGAAGTCTTGGGAACTCTCTTTAGCTTCAATGGGAATTACATAAATACATCCAGAGAAGAATATACCCCCCAAAGATTCTATTTAAAAAATCAAGGAGAAGTTTTAAAGACAGATTTGAATCAACATTAAGCAATAACTGTCCAAGGATTTTGATTTGATCCACACTCCATGGGGTGCTTTCAGTTATTCAAACCATGTGTTATCTGCCTGGTATTTAGGTCCAGTACTGCTGCTGTCAGCATTTATTTTAAAATCTGATACAATATATTAAGTTGATTTGAAGAATAACAACTAGTATTTGTTGGGGTGGGAGGTGGAGGGGAGCAGACTTGAAACAAAGAGCTGAATGAGATGGAAAGCTTATGGAAATAATAAAATCTCCAATGCAAGGAAAAGAAATGGAGTGTTCCCATGGGAGCCAGTTTACAACCTTCTTGGCAAATCCTAATCAGACATATGTAACAAAAGTAACGTAACCAGCTTCTATATAAACAAAAAACACACATACCTTCCAACAAAGGGATTACATTTTAACATAACCATCTTTTGCAGAATTACCATATATAGAAATATGAATCACAGTTTTACAGCACTGAGCTTTGAACATGAAAACTCCATAGATGAAAGAGCAATTGATAAGATGCATCTTTATCAGGACATCACTTACCAACTTTATTATTCATGCCGAAGAGAATGCATGCACTCACATTAACATTTACAAGGTAATTCTATCTGTGTTTCTCCGAGTAAGAACTCCCATAGAAATTTTTGTTTTTGCAAGTCTTTAGAAAGACAAAGCCCATATTGTCAACCGTGGAATCCTTTTGCAAAAGTGTAATGCAAATAAAAGTTTACGACAAATGGCTGCCTACATTTCTCTAACAGGGTGCCTTGATAGATCTGCCAGGACACAAGGAGGAGATCTGGAAAATCCACAATGTCATAAAGTGATCTAAATCACAATGCACAAGATATGAAATGACAAAGTTAGAATAGGTAGTGAGAATTTTTTTTTGGTCAGGAGCAGAGGCTGCTGATAGAGTTTTGCAAATAAGGCCACAAAAGATACAAGCCCACAAACATTTTCATTAGCCACCTGCCTCACAGGTATATTAAAGTCATAACAACAATAAAAACCAAGTTCTGTGAAACCTGTTTGCTTAATCACCTAGAGGTAATTCAAACATGCCATATGTAGGGTGGCCACTTATGCATCACCAAAAAAAGAGGACAATTCTAGTTTGTACAAAATTTGCATATACTAATCAACATGTATAAATGCAAATTTAGCAATAATTGTAAATTATATAGAAATACAATTTCATGGGGGTGGGGAGCCTGAGGGTGCCTCTAGATGGCTTATTTGTGCCTCATTGAATGTGCTCTGGTGGCATTTCGGACATAGGAGCGGGTGCAAATCAGACATACAGCCGATTTAAAGTGTCCAATAATGCGCATTTTCGAGGTGTCGATTTACCGTGATTTTAAATTTTTCTCTGCAGTTAGAGCGCAGTTTCTTAATGTGACCAATATAGTGACCATTCAGATTAATGCTAAAAGTGGGCGTAGTTTGGAGGGCAGGGCTGGTGATGTCATGAGTGAATGACTGCACCTTCTCTTCCTCTACCTTGCCACCCCTCCCACTTCTCCATCCACGTGTTGAGCTTCATCATGATGGCTGCGAAAGAAAGGGGAATTTCTATGTTCTTGCCATTTACACAGGAGTAACCGGTGGTTTTTTTTTGTTTCTGATTGGATCTATGTCATGCACTGTATGTTCTTCCCATCTTTCTTTTAAAAGCACCACCTGTTGTTTAACAACTAATTTGTTTTCAGTTAAAAATAAAATAATCTGGATTTACATTAAAGACTGTGTTTTTTGTTTCTGATTGGATCTATTCCCCCGTCCCGTCTGCTGCTTTTCCTCCTCAGTACATCCCCCTGCTTTCTCAAGGCTCCATTATTGGTTTGTTGCTGTAGCACCGCCTCCTTAGCACATCTGCCCGCTGAAGGCCACATAGTTCTGTTGCCCTTCAGTTACAATGTTGCTTTTCCCAGAGAGATGTGCCGTTTTCAGCAAAAGTGCCCCCCAGTCAAGTTCCAGCCTGTCAAGATGCACCACACTCCAGTTATGCTGGGCAATTTGATGGCCAGCTGCAACTTCTCAGAGAGGTGATCGCCCAACAGCACCACCACAGGCCTCTGCGGCAAATAGGTGAGTGAATGGCCAGGTGGGAGTGGGGTTAGGGCTACCCCTAAGAACTCCCTGGCACTGATGGCTGCTTTTTCTCCTCTCCCCCCTCCTTCTCTTCCCCACCCCAGTGAAACTGCTGTTCCTCTGTGTAGCTATTTCTCAGCAGGCAGCAGGGAAAGTTGGCACAGCGCATCAGCGCTATGGCACAAACCATGCATGAGGCTCTGCATTGAATTGCATGCCTGGAGCATACCGTCTGGCGTTGCCGCCTTGCAGTACCCATGCATCCAGAAGACCTGCCATTGGAGTGACCGAGGAGCGCCCCTCCCCCCCTCAGTAGTGCTTTCTCAATCCCTCTCTGGAAGGTGTGCAGTAGACTTCTGCTTTCACTCTGCTCCAGAGCACCAGGGCTGCTGATTGTATGTTCAGACAACGTGTGGTCACAGATGCAGAAGTCCCCCACATTCCAACCCTCTCTTGTGACGCTTGCCACTTTGAAGTGCCATGCTCTGAGATGACCTAACCATTGTGCCTTACTGGTCGCCTTCACCCAGGGCGACAGTGCCTTGCCTTTCTGATTAATCCACCAATGCTTTGCAAAGCCCAGGTACCCATCATGTAACCATTTCTATGATACTTCCAGAATAAAGGTAGTTGTCATTGCCCCCTCGCTTTCCATCGTTCCTGTGTGTCTGGGATGGGCCACTTGGGGTGGGGAGCGTCTGGGACGTGGGGAGAGCTCGCTGATGCCACACAGCCCATATGGAGAGGGATAGGGAGTGATTGGGCATGGGGGCGGCCATGCGTGGAGCCCTGATGCCCACGTGCGCAATTTGGCCGGTGCTTGCATGAACATTGGACAAGTGCTGTCTTCCTCAGCAGCAGATGACAATGGGGAAGGCTGTGGTGGGTGGATCGGGCGGTCATGGCATCAGCATGGCACGTAGGTGGCCGATCTGCAAATAGTAGGGATGTGCATGCCCAAAAATATTGTATCGTATCGTTAGCGGAATTTTGGACCAAAAAAACGATCATTTCCAATTATATCATAGGTGAACTGTATCGTATCATGACATATTTCCTATAATTATCGGAAATCCAATATTATATCGTTTCTCCATTTTGCCCTAGAGAGTTGATTTTTGAGTCAGAGAAAGGCCTAAAACTTCTTAATTTTCCAAGTTACAGGTTTGAAACTTGGTCACAGTGCAGACTGAGTGTTGCTAGTCTTGTGTGTCAAATTTTAGAACAATCGGTGCAAGCGTTACTCAGAAGTAAGCTTTCAAATACACTGTTTCAGGTGGCTGAAATGTGGTACTTTTTCAAGAGACGTCGTCGTCCAGTACTCATGGGCATCTCACAGATGGCCTTGAGGGGACTCATCTGTGCCCAATTTCAGATGCACAGCTGCAGGCATTACTCTGAAGTAAGCTCTCAACAACATGCACTGTTTCCGGTAATGCACTCCATGCTGCTGCTGCTGCTGAGACTTATAGGTATATTTTTATGAATACAATGAACTTTCAAAACCTGTGGATAAACCTAGGCTGTGCCTTCCATATGCAGTCATAAAAGTAAAATGTGTTAATCAGAAGATGGTGAACTGCTGCTGCCTTGGCTCATTGATAAGGCCACGCATGTCTGCAAATTAAAAGGATTGGGGGGTAGGGGAATAGCATGGGTGTTACATTTATTTTAGAGCCAGCCTTAGCAGGCAGGGCCTCATTGGGCCAGGAGATACCCCAGGTAGCGAGGAAACCTGGAGGACTCTATCAAAACAACCCTCATGCACCACCTTGACCTCATCGTGCTTGAAAATTAAAATGACCTAGTCTGCCCGCCATCCCCGTACAGGCAGGTGGGCAGTTCTTCATGCCAGAGCTGCATACATTGGCTGGAGCAGTGGCAAATAAAAGTCTCGTTTGGGGTAGGCACTTTGCCAAATAAAAGTCTCGTTCAGGGTAGGCACTTTGCCAAATAAAAGCCACGTTCGGGGTAGGCACTTTGCCAAATTAATATAAGTCATGTTCAGCGTAGGCACTTTGCCAAATTAATATAAGTCACGTTCAGGGTAGAGGTAGGCACTTTGCCAAATTAATATAAGTCATGTTCAGGGTAAAGGTAGGCACGTTGCCTGGACCAGAGTCTCAAAAAAAAAAAAAAAAAAAAAAAAAGGAAATGCGTGAGGGGGATGCTTCTGCAGTCCCTCAGTAACGGACTCCATGACCCAGGGATGTAGCGATGAAAAATAATAATACAGGAATCTCTCAACTCAAGGGTCTCTATAGCAGTCCCTCCAGACTGGAAACATTGGCTGGAGCAGTCTCTTTCAAAAAGAAATAAAATGTGTGAGAGGGATGCTTGCTTTTGCTTTTCAGCCCCTCACTAAAGCAGTCCCTCCAGACTGGAAACATTGGCTGGAGCAGTGTCTTTAATAAAGAAATAAAATGTGTGAGAAGGAGAGACAGCCACCCCAGAACTGCCCCCAGCAGCAACAGCATCTCTCCTAGAACCAGAGCCACCTCGCCCAAGGCGCGTCTTAGAGCCGCGTTTCAAAGTGAAGGTACAAAGTGATTGAAAATGAAATTATTATTTATATTAATAACAATCCTTTGCAAACAGTTTGTGTGCTGCTTTGACCAGAGATTGTGTAGTGTTATCCTGTGTAGCAGGCTACAGGACACACCAGCACACTCACAGTCAATCAAGCAAACACACACACCCAGAGAGAG
This sequence comes from Anniella stebbinsi, assembly GCA_029215795.1. Lineage (NCBI taxonomy): Eukaryota > Metazoa > Chordata > Lepidosauria > Squamata > Anniellidae > Anniella > Anniella stebbinsi. The sequence goes on along the minus strand of JARDYH010000002.1, from coordinate 71,025,331 downwards.
ACAGAGAGAGAGGGAGAATATATGTGTGTGTGTGTGTGTGTGTGTGTGTTTTAAAAGAAAGTTGAACAGGGAAGAGGACAAAACACACTCCCTCAGTCACAGTACCCCCACTCATGCTAACCTAACCCTTCAATCAAATCAACCAGAAAACGTATAAAAATTTAAAATTATAACTCAAACACACAAGCAACGCACAGCCAAACAAACCTGAGACACAAAGATGCAAGACTACACTGAATCTCCAACAATTTGCCACCAAGTAACTATAAGACCCAGGAGCCAGGACAGAGCTCCAACAAACCCCACACTTCTCCCTGTGTGCCTGCCTGCTCAATCTGCTACCCAGGTGCTAACTGCTGATGGAAAACTTCAAGGCTCTTGGATTCCCTTCTTGCTGTTTTTTGTCTTTAAGCTGGACTTGGACAGGAGGACAGCCCTTCAAATAGAGGACTGTCTTCGGTAAAAGAGGAAACATGGTCAAGAAACACTAGGCATCCAGGAGAGTGGTTAGTCACATACCTGATCTAATAGCTTATCATTAGAACATAAATATTTAAGAAGAGCCATGCTGGATCCGACCAAGGGGGTTATCTAGTTGAGCATTCTGTTCACACAGTAGCCAACCAGCTGCCCATGGGAAATCTACAAGCAAGACAAGAGAGTAACAGCACCCTCCTGCCCATGTTCCCCAGCAACTGGTGTATATAGGCATACTGCCCCTGATACTGGAGGTAGCACAGAGCCATCAGGACTAGTGGCCATTGATAGCTGAATCGTCCATTCATTTGTCTAACCCCCTTTAATGCCAGCAATGTTGGTGGCCATCACTATGTCTTATGGTAATTAATTTCATAGTCTATGTGCTGGGCAAAAAAGTATCTGTCCTGAATCTCCCACCAGTCAGCTTCATGGGATGACCCTGGGTTCTAGTATTTTGGGAGAGAGAGAAAAATGTCTCCCTATCCACATTCTCCACACCATGCATGATTTTGTACACCTTTATCATGTCTCCCCTCACATGCCTTTTTTTTTTTACAAGTTAAACAATCCCAGCTGTTGTAGCCTTCACTCATTGGGAAGTTGCTCCAGCCCCTTGATCATTTTAGCTGCTCCTGCACTTTTCCCAGATCTATAAATATCTTTTTTCCGGTGTGATGACCAGAACTATACACAGTATTCTAAACGTGGTTGCACCATAGATTTGTATAAGGACAGTATGATATTGGCAGTTCTGTTCTCAATTCCTTTTCTAATTATACCTACCATGGAATTTGCCTTTTTCACAGCAGCCACACACTGGGTTGACATTTTCATCGAGCTGTCTACCACAGGGATAGCTCAGATTTAACCCACTACATAAAGGCATAGGATGTATGATTAAGTTCTGGACAGAACAGATGTGCAACAGCTGAGTTCTAAACCCATCCATGCACAAGTGGAAAGTACTTGCATAATGGAGGGGACAATGTGTTCTGCTCCTGGTGGCCTCTTGCAACTTATGAGCTGCTGTTCCAGAGGGTCCCTTACTTGGAGAGAAAGATCTTTCAAGTGACATGGAAGGTTCTTGCTGGAAGGTGGTGATGGGAACTGAAAGTCCCCATGAATGAGTGGAACATCAGCTGCAGTGCAATGGATCTGGCCCAATATGCCTTCATGACGGCCTTTGACAATTCAACTGTTGTGAGTTTACCTAGAATTTGATTGTATATAAATCACATTTAAGGTAACAGTTAATAATCCAGCCTCCTCCCATGACTCACAAGCTAAAACAGCTGAAACAATCATGCACATTCATAGCTGAACACTAATAAAATGCATGCCAGAATTATGATCATTTATCCTCATATCAAGAGTCTAGAAGCCAGTGAAAAAGTGTGTTCAAAGTGTGCCGTTATCACATTATGAGACATTTCCTGACAGAACATAATTTCTTCTTGGTTTTAATTTAAGTCAGATGTAATAATGACAATGAGCCAAATTCATTCCTAGTTCGGCTAACTTTTACCCCTCTTTTGCGAAGATAAAAAATATGGGTTTCCCTCCCCTTTCAGTTCTGGGAAAGAAAAAAGATAGTTTGACAAATAACAACTAAATCCAGACACCCCCCCCCCTCCCTTGTTTTCCTAGATCACTCCAAGAGATTTCTCGGCTGAGCAAGTGGAAGGAGGATAAGAAATCCTGCTTTCTTCCCTCCCCTCCCCTCCCCAAAATAATACAGGGTGTGTCTAAAAGCCTGGGAATCATATGTAATTTATTCTCTATTTTGGTTAATGCTGGCATTAAACACTTAATAGTATTGAACTGAACTGGCTTTAAAAACAATCTTGTACAGGGGTCCCAGATCCTTTTTGGACCTGTGGACAAATCTGTGAATTTGAGAAACTCCTGTGGGTACCGCCCAAAATGGCTCCCACAGAGGATGTGGCTAGTCACAGAATGGCTGCCATGGAGGGCAGGACAAGTAATTCACCAAAGAAACTGAATACAAGCAGAGGAAAGGTCTGAACGCCAAAGCCAATCCACATATTTGACCAAATAAAAGCACAACAAAATACCCATTTCACAGAAGGCAAACCAGTGAGACAATTCTTCTCCAATCAGAGATTCATCCATCCCCCTCCCCCTCCCTCTCTCTCTCCCACACATAGACCAATTCCTGCCCTTATCTATCCCACTGAGATGGATAAACCTGAGATGGATCCACCAGATTCAAAGATCCTCTGTTCCCCTGAGAACCCACAGGATTAATTAGATCCTTCACCAATGCCAGTCCGGAGTTGCCATAGAAATTTTTCCTGCCATTGTAACCAATAGCAGGGGGACATTAAAAAAAACAGCAACAGCAACAGCCCTGCACTACCAGGGGAAAAAACAAACCAAACTGTGCCTGTTCCCCTTTTCCCTTTCTGGTATGAGCTTCTAGGGCATTGGATAATGAAGTCGATCTGCTTCTGGGCTCCATCCTGACCACACTTTGGACACTCCTTGGAATGGAGTCCCTTTTATGCAGAGATGTTCAACAGAGAGAGGGTTACTCCACCCCTGACCTTTAAGCACTTATTTGAATGTCTGCCATGAACAGGGTCCCTCCACGTACTGTAGGGGCCTCGATTCAGACATTCAATGAATACAGAGAGGTTGGGGAGCAGGAACTGGGTGCTGCCTCCCATGAATTAATTGAACATGATTTTGAATACCTGATTACTGCATTTTTCACAGCTTTCCTTGGACAGTAATTTCCCACAGCACTGTATCTAAAAACAGTTACTGCTTATGTAATATCACTTCAAAAGAAAGCTGATAGTATCTTTAGTTCACGCTTGGACAACTAGAAGACCAAAACATCTGGAGGGCCTCAACTCGCATAGCCAATGGGGAGGGATAATGGAAACTGTAGGTCAAAACATCAGGGGGCAGTCTACATGTGGGGAAAGCCCCATGGTGGCTGTGGATCTGCACTCCGGCAGTTAGACAAAACAGGCACAGCTTCACAGCCACTGTGGGGCTTCCCCACGATGCTCCAATTTGAAACATTCAGGGATTTACTCTGACTTTTTCAAAAGGAGCAATGTCACCACAGCACTTCCGCCATGTAATGTCACTCTACGGCCAATCCAGGGCCAACCTGGGGATGGAGCCTGGTGGAAGGTGACCAGTGATTGGTTGCCTTTCACCAGGAAGAGGGCAGGGGCAGCTCTGGGATCCAGATGGCCGGCCAGAAACCCCTCCTCGGTGTTGGGATTACCTGACGCCGCACAGGGAGAGGGAAAGCACAGGGCTGAGGAGGGTGGCGGCTCCAACCCAGCACCAAGAAGACACAAGTTGCCCAATCTAGCTTTAGTCAAATGTCATTTGCTTAGCATTTCTCAAATATTAATAATATTTTGTGATCAAAACTAAACCTTAAGGAATGGGAGCTATACAATGCAAACCAGAGAGAAGCCTTGTGGCTTCTTAAACATTGTTAACTATTATACATTGTAATTCAAATCTTTAGGAGAGTGTGGTTGTTTTTGTAGCTAAAACAGCATAACCCACACAGAAGAGAGAGAGGTATCCACAGACTTCAGGAAACAACCACAAAGTTTGCACAAGTACAAAGAAATCTCCAGGAAGTAAAGCTAAGTGTGGGAGGGGGGACTAAAAAACAGCCCAATGCTCAGTGACCATCGAATGCTGATGTACAGTTGAGGAGAAATGGTAAACCAGTGAGATGGAACAGAGTAGCTGGAAGCCTGAACAAGGAGCATCCCCATACTGCAACATTTTGTTGCAGATCCTACTTATGTCCTACTATAACACACACACACACCGACAGATTCCCAAGCATTTTTATGCAGAGGATCTATTTCTAAATAATGTGCTCAAAATGTACCTTCTGATCAGAGTTCTAGAAAGGTAGATCTAAAAAAAAATTTAAAATAAGGAGATACTAAGATATAGTTACCAGTTTCATTGGCCTTATGCTTTTTTAAAAAATCAGAATTTAAACTTTTCTAACTATATTTAATCAGGGGCATGAGAAGACATACACTTTGGCTGTCATAGTTTTGGATATAAATAAGATTTTTTAGACAACTTTCTCATTTTCTCATATATGTGTGTGTGTTTGTGTGTGTTTGTTTGTTTTGTTTGGTTTTCACTGACTTCAGAATGTAAATTTAAGTTTAAGGCTTTTGTGCTTTGTTCTCTCCTGGTGGAAATGTGTTTGGTATTAAAGTTCATGGATAAACTTGAACAGTCCCAAATCTCAACCTTCAGCTTCGTATAACGCAAGAGCCAAGGAGCGATAGCAGCGAATGTGGTTTTATGACCAACAGATGGTGTAATTGGTGTCAGAGATGTTTTTATGTAAAAGGGTCGTAGATTCAGCTTCCATCTGGAACCTTCTCAGCTCTACTGTATATCTAAATGATTAAAGGAGCTACGTGTATACAAGGTCAAAAGCATAACCACCTGCCTAGAGGGGGGAAAGTGTTACTTTTTCAATTTGGCAATTAATTAAACTTCAATTATGTTCCATACACTCTCTTGGATAGACCTCTCAATGACGGCTGTACTGATATGGCTAGAAAAAAAAGATATCTTCTGTCCAAATGAATGATCCCATGTGTCTTATTTTTCTTCATAGGGAAGTGAAGAGATCCTTAAAATTGCAAATCTCAAACTATGTTCAGATCTCAGTAGAGTACTAAATTGCTAAGTCCAAATCGTAACCAATGGGAGGTTTAATTATAACTAATTTCGGTCCCATTTGTTTCAACAGGATTTAGGTTCTAATCCTGTACACAAGTTACTTAGGAATTGGAAGACAGTATTCCTTTCAAGTAAACCTGCAAAGAATTCCACTGCACATGACAATTAGCTGAACAGAGACCTTAGATTTTAAAACTGGTTCTTACCAACTATAGAAGGTAGGATAGGATAGAGAGTAAAAAAACAAAACAAAATGTTGGGCAAAGGATCCAAATGGCTAGAAATCCACTGGAATTCACTTCTAGAATATTTAAGGCCACTTCTAGTTTCCCTGGATAATCATGCCTCCTTCAACGCCCCCCCCCCCCCCCCCGTTTTCCCAAACTGCCAATCATTTGGGCTAGATTACACTACTGCTTTATAGCGGTATTGAAATGCACTGGTAAGTGTTGGGGCACAGAAGACATTTCATATACCACTTTCATAGTGTTATATCACACTTTTTATTCCACATTCATAATGATTTGACACAAGGTGTAGACTAGTGTTTTCCTAGCTTATGCACAGTGTTTTTCCCATTTTAAATGGTTGAAATGCCTCTTTGAAGGCTTAGGGTGAATCCTATGGACTGTGCCCTCATTACTCTGAGACTCCCAAACTTGGAGGTATCCAAGTTTCCTATGCTCTGCTGGGCTGAAGTGATGGAGATGATCTTCACCTCCCCTTCCTCCATTCTCCTATGTATTTTCTAGCAAGAGCAATTTGGAGTGGGAGGGAAGAAGGCTGGAGGAGGCTCAGGATAAATCATATCCTGAGCCCTCAAGTCTCATCCCCTCCTCATCCACCGCAACACCCCCTTTTCCCCGTCTCTGAAAGGATCATCAGATGGGGGAGGGGTTTGCATTTCCCTACCACCGCTTTGCCTCCTGCTTCTCTCCCACAATAGGGATGAACAGCTTCCTCTTTCTTCACATGGGGAAGAAAGAGGAAGCAAGCCACGACTATGTGACCCATTCACTGGGCGTTTTTATTGTGCAGGTTCTCCTGCACACAGCAGGAAATGGTGGCATGTTTTGTTATAGCCCCCCAAAATTGGACTTGATGAGGCTCATAGTGGGACACGTGCGGGAGGAACGCTGTGTCGTCAAAATGGCCCTTGAAGAACCGTGAGTGGCCAGTCGCGAGTGTGCAATAAAACGCTTGTCTGAAGAAGCTCTGAGGTTGATTTTCTTTCTGCACCAACTGCAAGGGGGCAGTGGGGGGGGGGGAGGCAGATCTCCAACCTTGGAAGGGGTTTTCTGAGCCATCATATGATCCCTGGGATGCTGAAAAAGGTTCGATACAATACATACTTATTCATAAGTCCCACATTATTTCATGGGCCTTAATTACTAGCAAGTATGTTTAGGTTGCAGCCTTAAAGACATTACCAAATAACATTACCAAAATACATCTCAGGTTTCTTTGGGATTTATCTGCCACTCATCCAATCCAGAACTCACATGTTTGACCACCATCAAAAATAGGTCCCTGAACTGGAGCGTGGAGCTGATCTTTCTGTCTAAGAAGAGTGATGTCTTTGCAGGGTTGGTGGGTTTTGTTTTGTTTTCATTTTGTAATTTTCAAGTGGTTTCTCAATCAATCTCAACCGGTAAGGTCACCAGCTGAGTGCTCAATTACCTCCTGCATACAAGCATTTACAATAAAGCGCTTCAGCGAATATGCGCATAATCAGCTAACGGCGTCAAACGGAATCCATCTAGAGGGGGTCGGGGGGAAAGGACAGGTAACCCCTATAATCTGCAAATATTTTCTACCATGGTTCCTCAGTTAAAAATAAAAGTCACTCCAATAGCACATTTCAAATCTTAGAAATCTAAACAGAGCTACCACAGATATATTGATGGATTTCTCAAATAACAATTCATAGGTTGAAAATAATTCATACCCAAACTAATATCAAGAAATACATCTGAATCTCTAAGGAATGTTCACTTTTTCCTCTGGAGATTTCATATGCTTAAAAGATGGAAACCAAATATTGAGAAAACACTTTGCATTTTCACTCTTGTACTTGACTGACTAATTTGTATATGACCATTGCTCCCCACTTATTATTTACCCAGTCCCTATAATGTGTGTTTATTGGCCCACATAACTTTGGCAGACAATAGAAGGGAGATTCATCATCACAGGAACATAGGAAGCTGCCTTACACTGAATCAGACCATGGCTCCATCTAGCCCAGTATTGTCAACACTGAGCTTGTCAAAGTGTGTTCTCCCCTTCCTTCCCCCTCAGTCCTTCAGCAGACTGCAGCACACATCCTAGGCACCTTTGCATAGAACCCATTTTGGTCTCCTCATCCCAGCCCCAGCTTCACTTTGATCACTATCCTGATCATTAGCCATTTTTTAAAAAAAGAATCCAGTGCTTCAGGATTTCACAAATATGTTCATAATTTTAAAATTACTTTCCATCCTCATTCTTTTGCAAGAGTACAAGAGTGCACTATGGCCTGTCTAAACTGTGTAGTCTTGCCTTGTTAATGTCCTTGTATGTTGCAGCTGTCAATGGAGCATAGAAGGAAACTGACAAGATAGATAGGCTTATTTGCCTACAGTCCACAAGGACCAGGCTGCGAGGGGTGGGGAGGAACTCATTTGAGCAGCCGAGAAGCACCAGAAAAGAGAAAAAAATGTGAGAGCAGTGAGTGCACCAAAGGGGGGCTGCCCGTGGTGAGTTGTGGTGTTGTGTGAACTCAGCCATTGAGTGACAATTGACCCTCCAAGGCTTCAGGCAAGAGTTTTCCTTGCCCTGCCTGGATATCAAACCTGGGATCTTTGGTGAGCAAAGCATGTTCTCAACCCCTGAGCTACAGCCCCTCACAACAAATCATAATCATTGCTTTAATTTGTATGCTGCTTTTCCACACTATGTGCCCAAAGCGGCTCACAGCAACAACAAAACAATTAAAAAAACCCAAACAACCATGGGTAGATGTTGAAATGTGGGTTATCATGTTGTCTGAACCCAGCTGTGCTAACAAACCATGGTTTGTTAACAATGAACAACCCACAGTTCATAACCCAACAATGAACCATGGTTTCTTTGTGGTTAAGAAAATGTGGTTTGTTCGAACTGCTGGGCTCAGACAACATGATAACCATGTTTTGGCTGATTGTGGGTTACAGTCAGAGACATATATATATATATATATATATATTCAGTTTTAAACAATCAACAATAAGGTTCTCCTCTCTGGCATCTAATAGGTGGTTATTATTCGTTCATACAGCACCTGGTGTTTTAGAGCAATCTTCCCCCATCTGGTGCCCTCCAGGTGTTTTGGACTACAACTCACACTATCTGTGACCACTGGGCATGGTGGCTGGACTGATGGGAGTTGTAATCCAAAACAACTTGAGGGCATCAGGTTGGGGTATGCTCCTTTACAGTATAAGTTGAAAGAACTGGAAATGCTTGCCCAAAGAGATTATAATCTTATGTTTGTGGGGGGAAATCAGGAAAAGGAGAGCTAGAGTAAGAAATGGTAGGTAGAAGTTAATCACAGCACATGCTTTGTACTCAACTTCATACGGAGACGTCTTTGCTGTGTGGAGCTGTTTAGAGCTTGAGGAGATAAGTAAGGGATTTACAGATCGGGTGTGGAGAATCCTGCCTCCAACCAGGGGTTTGGACTAAAAGGCCCAGGTGGGCCCACAAGAGCCACAATTGCTAAATTAAAACTTGTTGCCCCTCTCTGCATGTTGATTTTGTGTGGCTGCAGTCATGACTTGTCATGTGGGTCCGTGAAGGCAGCCTCAGCCTGGGCCCACACCCTGGATCTCCAGCCCTACAAGCAAGACAACGAGGACTGCATTTCTTGTTAGCACACAGAAATGACCTCTATACGTATGTGCAAAACTATTGTCGGAAAATTAAGTGTTTTATTTCACTGTTCAGAATATGTAATTTAACTTGTCAGGCTTTTGGCTGAAAGAGAGCAAGCCAGCTTGAAACAAACTCCAGAACAATGTTTTTAGGCCAAGCAGAGGATGACATTTTTAAGGACGTTTCTTCACAAAGTCGATTATATATATATATATATATATATATATATATATATTCCAAGACTCTCGCAACGTAACCAAAATATACTTGCTGGTAAGAAAGCATGAAAATAGTTTCCCCGTGAACGGTTTTCTATAACCTATTTTGTGTTAGAAAACAGCACCCATATGCTACTGGCACAACTAACACTATATTTTGGTTATATCAACACTGCCAGTTATTCCAATTGTAGTTGGTGTAGCTTTGGGTCACATTGTATCCTCCTCACTCTTTCCTCTACTCATAGATCCACTAAATTTAATTTAGGTGTATTTTGGAATTGTGCATGGCAAGCACAGATCTTGGTCTTGGATTCACAAAGGTGCATCCAAGAAAAGTTAAGACTCTGGACTTCATGGTCCTTAGGCAGATATTTTATATTACTTCTACTGTCAAGCACACAACTGACTTTTCTCTCCTCTCCTGTCCCTAAACACCATTCCATGCTTTACAACAGCTTCAATGGCTATCAATGGCTACTAGTCCTCCCGATAGCTATGCACTGTCTCCAGTATCAGAGGCAGTATGCCTATGTACACCAGGTGCCGGGGGACATGGGTGGGTAGGTTCTCTGCACTTGTGTCCTGCTTCTGAGTTCCTGGTCAACAGCTGGTTGGCCATTGTGTGAAGAGAATTCTGGGCGCGATGGACCCTTGGTCTGATCCAGCATGGCTTTTCTTACGTTCTTTGGAGGGGAGGGAAGAATCCATTTGCCAACCCGGAGAGCCTGTTTAGGACTATAGGAATGAAATGGAGTTTGCTTCTGCTCCCCTGATACACATTTACTTGGGATTAAGCACCATTTTGTTGAAGGAAAGGATGATATATCTATATCCTCTGTGGGGCCTGGCATGCCCATGCTGGCCCAGCTGCTGGTCCTAGGATGGTCTGCCATTGTTCCCATCACCTGCCATACCCTGGCAGGTCATTTGTGTTGTGGGGCCCTGAATTTTGGACATTAGGTCCAGCCCTAGCCACTGTACATATGGGATTTACTTGATGGGAATTATCTATAGATAAATACAGTAGTGTAAGGCTTATAACTAGAGATTTCCATAGGATAACCAAATGAAAAGGAAGACAGGACTCCTGTATCTTTAAAAGTTGTTTTGAAAAGGATATTTCAGCAGGTGGCATTTGTAAGCTTCCCTTGCTCTTGCTGGAGTAGCAGCAACAGCACGTCCTCCTCAGCCCCAGTCAGGCCCCTCTCAGGCCTGCCTTGAGCCCAGCTTAACTTGGAGTAGATGGCTCCCAAGAAAGTGGCCGCCATGCATGAGTCACAGCCAGAGAAGTTGGAACTGCACTACAAGTGGGCCAGGCCCAGGGACAAGAGGCTGAGGTACTGTATTTGTGAGAGAGCACAAAGCACTCTGGGAGTTGCAGTTTTCAGTGAGTGGTGAGGGGGGAAGGCTTATGAAAGAGAAAAACGAGCTTCAAGCCCCCTCCAACCATTCGTATTGGTGGTGCTGGGGAATAATCCTCTACGAAAGGATTCACAAGAACTGGGAATTGTGGTTCTGGAAGTTTACCTTTTCAACTTAAAGAAATTGTGAATAATCTTTTTAAAAAGAATATCTTTTATTTGTTTTTGTTTTCACCTTGGCCAGTTTATTTGCAGTACAGCAGATTTATTTTAAAGTGTACGGTTCTTCCAGTCGGAATGGAAACAAGCAAACATATTTTTATCCAACAATTCTCAGAGTAGTAGACACCATGGTAGCGTGGGGTTTACACTACTTTAGTAATGATGCCTCCTGTTAGAAAGGCAATTAGCAGAGAGAAAAAATAAGGCAAATCAGAATGAGCATTTAACCATTTCCACATGCATACAAGGCTAAAATAAAGTCACACCCTTCTTTAGTGAAGAAAAAGTAAATGCTTTACTCACAATATTCTTGCATAAAAATGCAGGTACAGTGTAGAGTTTCAAAGGGAGTTTTGGTCAGTCCATTTTGTGTTCCATTACACAGACAGAAGAGAGTGAGAACACACACATGCGCTCTCAGCAATGGTGGAAGTTGTGGGGAAAGGAAGAGGAACAGAGGAAACCACACTGTAGGCTATAGAGAGATCCTAAGGCTAGATGTGGCCAACATTCCCATGCGTTAACTAACTGTAACACTGCTTCCTTCCTGAAACTTGCAGACAAGGTTGCAATATTCCCAATATTAACGTCCTCTGGATCTCAGCTCTTTTGCTTCTGAAAGCAAGTTTCTGGTCCATAAGGCTAAAATAAAAATAACAGCAACTCCCCAGTTGGCAGATGAAATTCAAAACGTTGGATGGGATGAAGTGAAGAGGGGAGAAATAATGTCTAAACATATGTGTTGTTGTTTTGACTCTCACACCTGGTTCACCTGAAACAACAGCCCACAATGGGTTAATTTACCTGTCATGTCATTCTTGCATGGCACTTGGCTTGCCATGTCATGCAATCTCAGGCAGCAGGGGTTGTTTGAGGATTAGACAACTCTCAACTAACCCCAAAACAAGCCATGGGCCTGCAGGTGTCATGCAAAAATATTTATTTATTTATTCATTTCATTTCTATATCCCCCCCCCCCCCAAATTGCGGAAGCTCTCTGCGCAGTTCACAAAAATGGTGCCCATGGATGCTCGGCACCACACAACAGTCCCCATGGGTAAATTAAACCATGGTGGATTGTCATGCCGTGCGAACCAGATCTCTGTTATGTGTTTTCAAGGAGCTGGAGGGGCTACCATGGGGAAGGGGGGGAATTCACTTCCACCAACTTAACTCTGAATCCAACCCTTTTTATTCTTTAAAACATTTATATCCTGCATTTTCATGGCAAGGCCTTTGAGAAAGGTTTCATTTCAAAAGAAAACAATTAACATCCTTATGTGTTAAACCATCAAAACTCCAGCATACAATAGTAACAGAACCACCACCAGCAGAACAGGCTAGCAGAAAATCACACACACAGGCACCCCATTTATTACGTACCAAATGGTCGAGAGACTAAACATGTTGGGACCTAGGAGACAGGAGAGTAGGAGCTAAATGCATGTCTTTGGAAAGGGCATTCTGTATTCAGGGCACTACCAGAGGGACCACCCACCCACCCACTCACACATATACACACAAAGGCTGCATTCAGACAACACAATAATCAACTGAGGGGCGGGGGGGAAACAATCGTCAGTTGTATTGGCTATCATGTCGTCCGAATGCTGCCATAGTCAACTCAGCGCTGATCCTAATCCACACCACAGCTGATTATTTATTACCATGTTGTGTGGGGAGTACCCCCTAGATGAACAACTGTAAAGTTGATTATTACCCCACCATTGACTAATGTGTTGTCTGAATGCAGCCCCTGTGTCAAATGCTGGCTGGGGAATCCTGGAAGTTGTAGGACTGTTTTCTCTCTAAACATGAGTAGGGTTGTGCCCTTAATTGCTTAAAATCACATTGAATAAATAAGAATGTGTTAAAGGAAGGATGATGATATGAGAATGATCTAGGAACTGATTTGGATTGTTTGCCTGCTGCAGTCCAGGCACTGCAGCATCAGGGACAGTGATGTAGTAGAATCTGGCCTTGCAGGATCGAAGCACCGTGATCTTTTGATTAGCAGGGATAATGACATCGTCTGCCACCCTCAGGATTCCCTGTTCCCTTTAAGCTTGGTTGCAATCATCACAGTAGCTGGGGAGGGAATGGATTTTCCCCAGCAACAAGATATTGTTGCAAGCTATGCCTGCAAAGTATTTGGGGGGGGGGGGTGGCTTTGTCTTGAATGGAGAATTAAATCTCACTAGCTTTATAAAGACCTGTTCCTAGTGGAGCATGAGAACTGCTAGAACTGAGTTGTTAATATGGATCAATTCAGCTACTTTCATGTTTGGATCCTCATGCTCTGGGGGCTGTCATCATGAGTGCCCATACTTCAGAATTTGCCAGTACACCAGGTACAGGATATAAGCTGTGATCAAAGCTAGCTAAGGATGCTCTACTAATAATATGGTTCTAATTGACTTTTTGATTTAGTCCAGTTTATTTCTGTCTCCTTTTTTATTGTGCTTGCTTTGAGTGGTTCTATGTCTAGAACAAAATCTTTGAACAAGCTAGTCATTTTTAAATATAGGCTCTCTTCATACAGTGAGCAAACAAAACACACACACACACTTGAGAGACATTTCCTTTTATTGGAGCAGTGAAATTGTTAAATGCTTGGGGTTAACCTTAAATATTTCCTTTGCTGGAGTAGCATTTACAGCTCCTGTACACGTCTCGTGAATCATCACAGGATGCAAGTTTGATTTGCAGTAGCAGCTTCAGATATTGGCGAATGGCAACACCCCACAATTCTTTTTTGAAGTAATCAAGGCCAGATGGAGTGACAAAAAAAGAAGAAATGAAGACAGTCCACCATTCTTTGCAGTGACCAGGATCATATTTCAAAAGTGCAAATGCGAGGGCGGGTGCGGTGGGAGAGAATCAAAGCTTTTCTGGCAAACCTCTGCTTCTAATACACATTTTTCATTGTGTATTACAGCCCTTAACCTCCAAATAAGCATCAACTCAGAATTACAGATTTCGCCTTTTAAAATCACACATTATTTTCCAAGTGTTTCTGTTGATGTAAATCCCCCTCCCCAGTCTTTGAGGTGGTAAGGAAACAGCAGTAACCATATACTGGCAGATAATCCAATTTACTTGCCTAAGGACTGTTTTGGCACCAGCCAGTTTCAGTAAAGCACTGCTGTTTCAAACATTTTCTCTCTAGTCTAGCTACTGCTATAAAACAATTAAAGCAAGTACTAGTGAGTTTGAGGCCTTATTTATGCAGGGATATCTTACAATGGCAGTACTTTGCAAATACTTCGATAAGCAGGAAGAAAAGTAATACTTAACATTTCTTGTGACAACACAGGTTAAGGTCACACATAGTGTCCTTAAGAGTGGGTTCAGTGGGTTATTCAGCCACAGCAGGAACCCAAATTTACAGTTTATCAATTGCTAGATCACTTCTATCTTGCTTGTGCTTCAGACAAGCCTTTAAAAACCATACATTTTAAGAGTAGATATGAATTTTACACACACACACATCATTCATGATATCTCTCCCCCCCATCTCAAATTCACAAACATTTTAAAAACAATAGTAAAATTATTCTGGGAATTAGGCATATTGGTAACGACATGGGAACTGGCCAATATGTGCCCAACATAGCTGCCATTTTACCAATACACTGGAAACGTACAAAATTGAGTCCCCACGTACATGCTTGCAGGGCAAGGAATGTGCTTTCAAACCATTTTTCCTTCAGATCATCAGTCTTTTGTAAAACGTTTAAGTTGGTTATTTTTTTAACACTGCTGTACAAAATTATATTATCGCAATGCTAGAAGTGCTATGATTACTTTCATCCAATATTTATCTAGACAAAAATCCATACCACACACTATCACCACACTACAAATCTATCATTTTCTATGATCATGGGATTAAGAATTAACTGCAGAGATCTAAGCTTTAAAAACATTTTAAAAAATAGAGGTGCACTTTCCTTTGACTCTATTGGATTAGGAAACAGAATATGCATGAAAAATCTGATTTCATACAGTCAAAAAGTAACAAACAGTTGTAATCATACTTTTGTCCAACACATATCAGGGGCAACCCAGGGCACTACTATGGTCTAAGAAAATCTTCTTAGGGCAATAGCATCTAGAAAAGCTGTTTCAAAGTTTTGTGCTTGACAGATCATTCATTCTAATATTGGAAATGAATGGATACCATGTTCCAATTACAAGACTGGGATCCTTATACCAAATTATGCCTGACCCATAAATCATACTGCCCCCTCTCTGGGTTATTTTGGTCTAACAGCTAAAGGTCCTTGGGTTTCAGCACCAAAATATGTTAGCCCAGATCCCTGAAATGAAGGCGTTTTAAAAAATAAAATAACAACAACTTGACAAAATGTCACATTACAATTTGAAGGTGACGGCTGTAATTATGGTGTGTACAGAAAAGCATAAAGTGGAAAGAAACATAATGCTCAAAATCCCAGAGACACAAGAGTTGGCTGCAGAAAGGGATGACACATCCCAAATTCTACTGGCTTGAGGAATCCTTCATGCTAGTCCTATTTATCCCCTGACCGTCTTCTCCATCTCTTCATGCCTCCATTAGACCATATGATAAAGAGGTGGACATTTAATATTCCTTCTACCAGGGAGAAGAGATCAGGTTAAAATTATGCTAGTTAAAACCAATCCTATATTAAAATGTTTGTGTGTGTTGCAGCGATTAGGTATTTTGCAACTAGGTGTCGTTTGTGTTGGTCTGCCACCCTCTTTTGGTCAAAATTGTGCTATCATTTCTCTAAATATGGGGTGCAAAGATTAGGGCATTCCTGTGGATATTTAACTAGGGATGTGCACTGACCCCCCGGATCGGATCGGATAGCGGATCGGAATTGGACCTGGGGGGTCGGATCGGATCGGAGGATGGTCGGATCGGACCGGATGTCTGATCCGGATCGGACACCATTTTGAATGCTTTTTCCCATAGCCAAGTATTGTTTTACAAAAACGCCTATTACTTTTACATTTTTAAAGATAGAAGGATGAAACTTGGGCACATTGTAGACTGGTTAGGAATAGTTATCTGTGAGAAATTTCAGAAAGATTGGTGCATGCATTTTGTGGCAATTAATTTTTTAATAAATACCCAGGAATGCCTATAACTTTGTCATTTGTAAAGTTACACACATGAAACTTTGCCACATTGTAGGTGGTACCTTGGGAACTACGTGTGTGAAATTTCAGAAACATAGGTGCTTGCCTTGTGTGGCAATTAATTTTAGAAAAATGGGTAGTAGTGGGGTAAATACAGTTACGCCTCCCACTTTTTTATTTTTAAAGATACAAACAGGAAACATGGGCACATTACAGGGAACACTTTGCTTGATATGTGTGTAAAATTTCAGAAAGCTGGGTCCAGGCATGTGGTGGCAAGGTATTTTTGAAACAATGAGGAAAGAAACGCCTATAACTTTATTTTAAAAGTTAGAAGTCTGAAAGTTGCTCACTTTGTAGATGGGTTAGGGGTAGATATGTGTCAGAAATTTCAGAATGATAGGTCCAGGCATTTGATGGCTATGGAATTTTTAGATTAAAAGTTTCAAAAGTTTTTCCACAGAGGCTTGGTCTCCCCCTCCTCCCCCTCCCGCCTCCCGCGAAGAGTGTTTCCTTTCCACACAAGGCAAGCACCTATGTTTCTGAAATTTCACACACATAGGTCCCAAGGTACCACCTACAATGTGGCAAAGTTTCATGTGTGTAACTTTAAAAATGACAAAGTTATAGGTGTTTCTTTCCACATTGTTTCAAAAATTAATTGCCACACAAGGCAAGCACCAATCTTTCTGAAATTTCTCACAGATAACTATCCCTAACCAGTCTACAATGTGCCCAAATTTCATCCTTCTATCTTTAAAAATGAAAAAGTTATAGGCATTTTTGTAAAACAATACTTGGCTATGGGAAAAAGCATTCAAAATGGCATCCGATCCGGATCGGACCTCATCGGATCGGATCAGAGGTTGGTCGGATCGGATCGGATTTTCCCGATTTTGGGGCGGATCGGATTCGGATCGTGGATCGGATCTGATGCTCACCCCTATATTTAACACAGAAACATGTATTTTCTTGTTCTGCATGGAGAATGTAGTTATGGTGCAAAGATTATTTTGTTCTGCTTCTTGGTTTTTTATTTTACTTCTGAAGAGGGTAATACAGTCACACCCCTCTTAGATTCTGTATGTGTGTCTTCCAGCTGTCCAGCAGCTCCAGCTTAGTATTTTAAAAGAAATTAAAGAAAAAGGATTTAAAAAATAATAACACTTGTCTTCCCAGGGAACACTACCAGGACAGCAAGAGAATCTGTAATTCCAGGAGAAAATGTTGCTCCTTTGAGCCTGCCTGAAGACACACATAGGGACAGGATCTACACTACTACTTTAAAACGGTTTATAACAGTATTGACAACTGTTGGAGCCCATATACAGTTTTCAAACTGTATACAGCCTTCAAACTCCATATACAGCTTTCAAACCGTTTTCAAAGTCTCATATCCTGCTTGGTGTAGATCTGGCCCAAGGGGCTGTTCACACAACACGCTAACCCACACTCAGCGGCTGAATGTGGCTTATTCTGAACACAGCCAGGGTGGCTTGTGAACCATGCAGTGAGGCTTATTTTCTCAAACAAGCCACCATTGGAACCCATGGGTTGTTAGGACGTTCAGTGTGGTTACCAAGCCACACTGCATGGTTAACAGCCCCGTTGATTTTCATC
This sequence comes from Anniella stebbinsi, assembly GCA_029215795.1. Lineage (NCBI taxonomy): Eukaryota > Metazoa > Chordata > Lepidosauria > Squamata > Anniellidae > Anniella > Anniella stebbinsi. The sequence continues at coordinate 71,007,687 of JARDYH010000002.1, read as the reverse complement.
TGAGCTTCTATTGCTAGGGCAGAGCTGTATCCATGAGGGAAGGCCTCCCTCTTCATAGCAAGGCAGTCTTGCTGTAAATTTAGCATTTGCAGCTGTTGTGTTCGGGGCCTTTCCCTGAGTGTGGAAGTTAATAGCAGCCTTCTCCAATCAGGTGTCCTCTAGATGTGTTGGACTACAGCTCCCATTATCCCCATTTGGAAGGCACCAGGTTAGGATGCTAAAAAGCAAAGTGCTGCAAATTCTATGAAAACATTGGCTGCAAATGTATAATCTGATGGATTTGCAACGAGGTTATTTGCACATTCTGCAGCTTGTCCCTGAGCTCTGCCTCAGATATCAGGCAACCTTTTATATATAAATCTCTTATTTACAGCCCAACAGGTTCCCATCTTTTAAACTGCTGGTATTTTAAGATACCATAGAAAAGTGGATGATCCATTGTTGGTGCGAGTGAGGATATGGAAGGCGCAAAATTCTTCTTCCATATTCAAGTGTGGTTTGTAAACATGGGTTTTCTGCACTCTCTAAATGCCATGGGAAGCCTCAGTGGGAAGGCTTCACAGAAGGGGAGTCTTCACCATCACTAAAGCAGCTGATGAAACTATATTGGTCTGTTTGGCATATTTGACAACAGTCCCAAACCCACATTTGAAAAAAAATCCTACTGTTGATAGATTTCTGACTCAATTGCTTTAGTATTGCAATCTTATATCCAGTACTATGTAGAAAGGCAGCATAATGTGAAAGGCAGTGGCTAGATTACATACCTCAAAATATAGAAAGACAAGCCTGATGCCCATCTCAAGTTAATATGAAGCACTTTAAGCTGATTTCACTATACTGTGTCCATGACAAGTTAGGTAAGGAGAGACCATAGCGGAGGAACCAATACAGACAAGTGTGGTGTGCGTGTGTCATTTATTTCCTGTTTTGGTGGAGTCCTAGGGGAATAAAGCAGCTTTGGATCATGCAGATCCACCCTGACATGCTCCTTCTTTCTATTGCCAGAACTCCAGCAGCAGAGGTTTCTGCTGCTGTAATGAAGCCTCTGGTAGTGGAGGTCTGCAAAATCCTATGGTCCCTGTGATGCCCTTCCAGTGACCCAGGGATTGCATCCTAAAACCTCTTATTTCACCATTAGTGTGATAGTGGATAATGCAGCAAAAGGTGGGTAATTACTATGCAACAATATTCAGAATATTAAGTATGACACAAAACTGGATCAAATATATGCTTTATTTTAAAAAAAATATGTCTCAAATATAGCATTGGAATCCATGTAGCAGCAACCAAAAAAAGGCACTAAAGTGTAGAAACAACCCAAAGTATTAAAAGCAGTCTTTACCAGACATTTTAAGTTAACCACTACTTATGGTGATTCATATTACACAAGTTATTGTATGCCAACTATTGTGAAGGACAGAAGAGGAAGAAGTTGACATCTTGTAATTTCTGCAATATGAAGGATTATTTTACCTGTACCCACCCTCAAATCTTTACTGCAGACCTTAATGGAAGTCTCAAGCAAGTAGTTTCAGGATAGAGAGTTTGGAACTTCTTGAATACAGAAGGCTATGTGCCCATGCAACCAAATTTCTAATTTACTTAAGGTTTTTTTGAAAAAAGGTATTGATGAGTAAGTATGTCCACTGTAAAGATCATAGTGGAATTAATTTGTCCATCAATTTCTGCACCTACTAGATTATGGTACAGTATTAGTATTTATTTGCCTGGATTAAGACATTCTCTCAGCACTTGTGGGCAACTTTGGTTAGCACACCAATCACATAGGTGTTTCTCTCTCTGACTCTAGGTATCTCCATGCAAAAATCGTTGTCTATATTAGAGCTCCTGTGTCTGCACAGCACTAGTATAAAAGTTAAATTTATGGGCAAATCAAGGGAAAGGCCAAGTCGTATGGAGTGAAAGCTTTGGCATGAGATGAGACATTGATGTAAAATTTGACAAATGGTTAGAAAATTTGCAGTGCTGGGAATTTCAAAAATGAAAAGATGTAAAACAAATTAGTGTATTAATTCCCAGTGTAATAAAAGCTACTTAAGTACATAATTCAAAAGCAGGATCTTATAATATCATTTACAGTTTGACAATCGGAATATTTTTGGGAAAATGTTATTTAACACAGCATTTTATTAAGAGTAGTTAATTAAGAATATTCTGTAAATTTTCATGTTCTTTTTCATGCTTATTAGCATTACACATGAACTCTCAAAAATAGTTCATTTTGTTTATATATTTAGAGAACTATGAAAAGGAATAAGGCCCCCTAAGAACTGAGGTGAAACCAACGTAAGATACTAATGTAACAATGACCGCCAGTTTCAAAGGTACTTAAAAACAGAGCTGAGTTCCGAACATACAGTGTATGTTTAGTATTCCCATTTATTCATTACTTTTGTATCCCCCATACTCCCATCTTTTTGTTCTGGAATGACTCAGTGGAAGTCAAGCTTTCAGTTCCATCAGATAATAAACCGAAGAACTTGAACCTTTGGAGTGCAAGCCGATCAACCATACAGTAGAAATAGATATCCACCCATGATGGTGGGCGAGAAAGAAATATCCAAGTATGCCAGCCTCAATTCAGTACAGATTCTGCAGCTTCCCTGATGAGCGAGGCAGCTTTGTCCAATTCCAGTTCTGTTTGTTCTACTGTTACAACAACTCGAATGCTGGTAGGGGCAAGAACATATCAGCAAATGTTCACTTATTGCACAGCAAAATAATAATAATAATATTACATTTAAATCCTGTCTTTTTCCTTCCAAGGAACCTAAGGCAACATACACAATCCTCTCTTTTATCCTCACAACAAAAACCCTGTAAGGTAGGTTGGGCTGACAGTCTGTGACTGTCCCAAAGTCACCTAGTGAGCTTCCACAGCCAAGTGGGGACTGGAACCCAGATCTCCCGAACTTCCAGTCCAATACTCTAGTCGCTACACCACACTGGCTCTCACTTACACCTTACAATATACGATACATACAGTCAGACCTGGCCATACTGATGCAATTTAACTAACACATCTGTTTGGACTCCTGTTTAAAACACTACTCGGGGCTGCCTGTGAAAACCATTTGGAAACTTCAGTTGGTGCAAAATGCTGCACCCATAAATTGTGAAGTATCATCTATAGAAAGATTGGGCAACTTTGGGAAGCCTGGGGGTTATTTTTGCCCCTGGAACTCCCTCCCACCACAGTCTCCTGGGTGACCTGAAAAAAGATTTTAAACAAAACGTGATATCCGGAGCACTAAGGAGTGCAAAAATTGTCAAATCTCGCTTGTTTACAAGTGAGATTTGTCCCTTTAAGGGCAAAATGTGTGTGTCTCTCTCCCCACCGCCCCTGCCCCAATTTATAGGCTGGCTTTCTTTTTCTTGTGCTATTTGCAGCTGCTGTGTGTACTGACATGGTAACTGTTGGATTATTAGCCACTTTGAGCACCTCCATGAGGATAATTTAGTATAGATTGAAAAAATATTGAACAAGACAGTCAAACTCTGCAGCGCCACTGCCAGTCAGAGGGAATAATACTGGGCTAGATGGACCAGTGCTTTCACTTAATATAAAACAGCTTCCTTTGTAAAGTCTCAATCAAATCACAGTTTGCTGCTTTCCTTTGCCCAGATTGTTTCAGAGCTCTTGTTTGATATTAGAGCTTCCCTTGTTGATGTATGAACTGGCGACTGGCACGGCTCAATGACTATAAAATGTACATGTATCCTAGCAATGGAAATCTCTAATCACCCCTTCTCCAAACTCAAGTTTTATGCACAATATTTTTAGTGGATTCTTATTTTTTCTTTTCCAAGAAATCCTATAACAACCATGAATCCTGCATAATGGCAGATGAGCAATCTAACTGATAATCCATAAACCCTTTAGAAGGTCCACCTATTCAGTATACTGGCCTTTCAACCTGGTGCCCTCCAGATCCCCATGTGTGCTGGGGATGATGGGAGGGCACCAGGTTAGGGAAGGCTGCAGCAAACCAATCCAATACTTATACCACAACAGCAATCTTTAAAATCCAGAGCTTCTAACACAAGATACAGCAAGCATCCCACCATACTACACCATGAATGTTATTTGAAGCACACTGGATCTGAACAGTTTGGTTTTGGTAGGATGGCGAGAGAGTATCTACTAACCTGGGTGGTGGGAGATATTTCTCTTCTTTCTCCAGATAGCGAGCCTGTGTTAGTGCAATACTTCTATTCATACACTGGGAAGATAGATACGGAACCAGTTACTAAACTACGAACATAAGGTGCCACACCTATGTGCTAACAATTACTACTACTATTACATAAGATAGCATTTTCAATCCTAGTTGCTGCCACTACTCTTCCCCCTTCTAGCCATCCCCACCATCTCTGGTTTCCACAGTGCAACCCATCATACAGCAGTCCTCATCACTCTTCTTTTCTCCAGGTTAATCAAAACAGTTTAGGATTACATGCAGAAGCCTCCAACATGCGGCTTCTCCCTCCCCTCCTCTGGTGTGGCCATGAAGAGCTCAGAATCTTTCGCTTCCATTTAAAACTAACTGTGGTTTTGCATCATGTCTGAACCCACAGAAAGCTGGTATTAACCAAGGTTTACTGAAACAAGCCAATGTAAAATTGTGTTCAATGATCCTGGTTTATAATCTTATCCTTGCAGCTGCACCAGGAGCGGGAGAGGGGAGGTGTGAACCTAGGAGGAACTTGGGGCTCATGCACGTAAAAACTATTCAAGTAGGTCATGTTTCTTAGCAAGTCTTGGGACCAATTTGGAGACATCTTGGGTACACATGCTGCCTCTCCCAGCTTAGAAAAATGCCTGAAGAATATGGAACCTATAAGGAGCAACTACACAAGCCCAAAGCTGATTCAGTAACACCATGCGCAGAAGTCTGTGGGTAGATGGGAGGGAAATAATGTTCAAACAGTTCTTTTATTGTGAAGCTTAATACCCCACATCATTTGAAAATTTTCAAGTTAAGTAAATTAGTCCTGAACACTTTGCACGTATTTAATTCATTAGATGAGTAAAAGCAGGGAATTCTCTTCTCTGATGTTATGTGGTAATTAGTGGAAGAGAAATACTGGGAATACGAGCTGCTTATGTTAATTAAGACTTGTATTAATGGCAAAATAATCCGCAGCACATTGGCATGACATTCAAATACAGCCAAACTACGACTGGGTGTTATGCCTGAACATCACTATTTATTTTGGCACAAAACCTGGATTAAGTCTGATCTCCCTAAAAGACCACATGATACAAACACTACTGGGACTGTACTACCTCATACTTAAAATTGTGTATTTGATTCCTTCCCCAGTCTCTGCCAGGTGAAATCTAGGTTTGTAACCTAGCCCTCTCCACCGACATCCTAACTTTCCACAGGACCTATTCAGACTGCAGGTGAACAGTTGTGTTTGAAGCAGTATTCTCCAGAAAGTGCAATACCATACAACAGTTCCGAATGTGTCAGGTTCAGCTCCTAGTATACTCACACTTGGGATTTTAGACTGTCTTTCATATGGCTTATAAAAAACAGTGACCAATCCCAGATGACTGTTGGAGCCATTTGCTACTTTCCAATTTTCATTTAGCCTCAGCTCATATAGCAATTCAAGATGACATGACTGATAATACAGAATGTTCCCATTACTTCCTTCTTATTGTTATCTTAGAGGACTTCCCAAAAGGAACCTTACATAATCTACAATTTCTTTCAGTAGCCTCATATCGCTCTCTTGGGATCCAGTGCTCTCTTCCAATTGGAGATGTAGTGCTGGAGAAAGTGACTGTCCCACCAGTCGTAGACCAGGAATCCTAAATTAAACCAACACATCACAGTCATCTACACAGTCAGTGATTAAAATAAAAACGGTGCATATGTAAATTTAATTAGTTTTGATACTACTGAATTTAATGCACTTCTTGCTGCAGTATAGGATTATGAGTCTGGGATGAAAAACATGGTCAATTCTAATCCAGACCTCAAAGTAGACTACCCCATCAACAAGACCCCACCACCTTCTTTCTATCCATTTATTCACATAACCAAGCCATGATGTGCCATGAAGCACATAAAGCAGAAGCAAACTGTATGCATTAAAGAATGCAGATTGTTTTAGGTACAGATAAGTAAGGATAAACCACCCATTTCCCCTGCCTGACCCATTTCCATCCCTTGTTGGATTCGAAGATAGTCCGGTATCCAAAATAAACCATTTGGGGGAATGGTACTCCTTTCCTAAATGCATAGCATCGCATGTTCTATCATAACAAGAAAACCTTTCCTGGATTAGACCAACAGTCAGTTTCCTATGACATCATCCAATTACAGGCAAACTAGGAAATGATAGGAAACCACAGTTTTTAAATAACAGTATAAAGCAAGCAATATCACAATCAGAATTGTTCAAACAACTCTAGGACTGAATTGCAGTTAACTAAGGGCAAAATCCTATTTGTGTTTAGACTGAAAAAAGTCCAACTCCCAGCACAGGAATAGCCCACTGGGGAATGCTGGGAGTTGTAAGACTTTTTTCTGTCTAAACTTGCATAAAATTACACCCTAAGCAGATTTTTATAGACACACATAAAGGTGCTTATCACATAATAAAAAACAGTGTTTTCCTTCATCTGAATATGAACATTTAGTGCCAACGTAAATTACCTAACTACTTTGCAGAAGTTATCAAGCCACACTGAGATGGGACTTGGTAGTTTAACTATAGAGATAGCTATCTAAATCCCACATCCTCTACCAAGAGCACACAATTCAGAAATGTAAATAATTATTTAAGGGGCAATAATTCAATAGTGACTTAGAACCACAGAGGTTCATAGCAAACAAATATGCCACCATTAAGAGCTGTTTGGAGTATCCTAAACACAGTACTGTTTTGGCCGATGATAGTCATTAGGTAAGTTTTTAAATGACCACTATATTCAGAAGATATGAACTTTGGCAAAAGCTTCAGCCACTAACAAAGAAAATAGTATTTTACAAAAAGCAACTGATACCTATAAATGGCAAGATAAACATGTACATAAACAAGGCTTAGGGTGCAATTCTATGTATTGCATCCTCAATGATTGGAAGCCCCCAAACTTGATGGTTTCTGATCATCCAATACAGGGCAGGAGGAGCAGTGGAGGTGAACTTTGCCTCCCCATCCATCCTGCATCAGAGGGAAAGGAAGGAGGCTGAAGAGGCCTCAAGACAGCTAGTACCCTGGCCTCTCCAGTCTCCTCCCCTCCCCACTCACTGAAACACCCTCTCTGAGGTCAACGTTTGCCACTGGTTCTTTCCACGCTGGCTGTGAAGGGACCAGCCTGGACCCCTTTCAAGATTGGAACACTGTCTCCAACCTCGGGGGGGGGGGGGGGGTTGGAATATCTAATATCCTATGGCCTCTCTAGAGACCATGGGATTGTTCCCTTAAGATACCATGCTGGGGGAAAGATATTCATGCTTCATGTCAAATATGAGACATTTAAGTTGGAATATTAACATGCTTCAGAAGTGAAGATAATTCGTACAAAAGGAACAATTAAAAGTTCTTTAAAGTGAGAAATCCCATTTGAACCCCAGCTCGTTCAAAGCTTTGATATTTGCAGGTTTTGCCTGAACGGCGCTTTGTCATAAATTTACTCTGAATTTCTAGAGGTTGATATCCAAGTTCCTTTTGTCAGTTACTTAAAATAAACCATCACCTGACACAAGTATACATCCAACTAGAGAGGAACAATAAACAAAGCAAAGAGCCAGACACAGCTCTTTCAGGCAAAAGGTCAGTTAATGCTTGTGCTAGAGGAGAGAGGCTGGCTTTGTCTATATGACAACTATATTCTAAAAAGGGAGGGATAAGGAATTTGGCCCAATCTATTCGCAATGAACACACATGCTAGAGAATATATAGAAAATATATGAGACTAGGACTTTAAGGAAAAGCCAAAGGTAGGCAATAAATAAGATGTGCCTGACTAGGGAAAAACGAATGATAGAATCATCTTCCATTATACACACCAATTTTATGCTATTGCCTAGGCTTTCCTCTGCAGTCCTGAAAGAGGCATCTCATAACACCAACAGAGACGCTTAATACATCAGTGCAAGGAGAGGCCCAAATTAAGATGTGGGATACAATAATGGAGAACCTCTCACACAAAATATTTTTTTATTATAATCAGCAGTATACAAGTGTCACAAATAAAACCAATTGAAGTGCATCGAAATTAATTCTCTACAAGAGAGGTTCTGATTACTGTACCCCAAGTCTTGATATTGGCCTTTGCATGGATTCCTGTGTTAAATGACTATATTTGGAGTATTAGGACGTCTTTTCAAGATGACCACAGAGAAGAATCTTGGCAATAACTGTCCATCAGTATCTATTTTTTTTAAGTGGTTCTGTAATGTTTTTTGCAAGACTGTCAAATTTTAATTATGCCTCTGCTTCTATTTGCAAACATGGACTGCATCTTTGGACTCAGCCAAACACTATATTTCCTGTTACCGATTCAACTTCTAGGGGGTGGGGGAAAGCTATGAGTGCCTATTTTGCAGATGACATGTTTATCTATCTCAACTACAATTTAATACAGCACTACTGGAGGAAATAGGGTCACTTTAATCCATCTCCGTTACTGAAATGCCTTGGAAAAGCATTTTTAAATCAAAGATGAGTTATGGGCAAATTGCCCATATTATATTTCAAGAAATTGTTCTGTACTCTAAAATAATGTTTCTCAAGTGCATCACCTTAAGATATAACTGCAATTGTAGTCAAGGGCTGAAGCTGTATTTTCTAAAATGCTCAAGCTACAATGCAGCTCACTTTTAAAGAACAGTTACATCTCTGAACAAATGTGAAATCTTTAGAAGTCATTTTCTGTTCAAAATTCAGCTTTAAGTAATAAGAAAAAGTATCTACTCACCCTTGTAAAGCCTTGTGTATTCGCTTACATTTTTGCTGTAAAATCTGAAAAATGTCTAGGCAAATATACAAAAAACAAAACTTAGTTTCAGTTTTGGAATCTAAAACTGAGAAAGATAATTTAGGATGCAATCATGTTTAGACAGAAATAAGTCCTACAATTCTCAGCATCTCCCAGCCAGCCATGCTGGGAGTTGTAGGACTTATTTCTGTTTAAACCTGCATATGATTGCACCCTTAAACAGCTATTTAAGTCTTGTGCTAGAGTTTGCCCAAGGTACCTTATACATCCCATCTGCCCATCTACCACTTAAGACATCATAGGAGAAGGTACAGAGAACATCAACTCAGCTCTTATCCACACAAACATGGGGCCTTGAGATGCAAATCCAGGCTATCAGGAATCAGATGGCAGGTAACAAATAACAGAAGCTGTGGTTGCAGAAGTGTGTCAGCAGTGGGACATTTTGCTAAACTGGCTTGTACACATCACAGCAGCAATTCCTGGGTTTTTAATCCAGGAATTACAGGGCCAATTGCAGCATGAGAGCTGTGTGCTCGTTGTTGCCACTTTCAATCAACAACTCAGGAATGGCCCCGTTTCTGGGTTGTTTTGTGACAACTCTGGGTTATTTATGGGTTAAACAACCCCAAGTGAACCCAACAATTGTCCATGGTTTATTACTGTCCTAATTCCAGATTGTTTAACCCATGAACAACCTAGAGTTTCCGGGTACAAATGTCACGAACTAACCCAGAAATGGGGCATTAAATATGGAAACTGTGAGCATGCGGCTTGCACATTCCGTTCGTTTCAGCAATTCCTGGGATAAAACATCCCAGCAATTGCTGCGATGATGTACAAACTTGGTCTCCATCTGACAACTGAGAAACAAAAAACTCCATTCTTTCCACCAAAAGGAGAGTTGGAGAACTGCCAAATAGCAAAAAGTCTGCAGGGGCTGCCACAACGGCATCAAAACTGTGGTCTCCATTTCTATGGAAAGAGGCGAGAAGGATGGTGGTGAAATAGTCTGGACCTTTAGATGAGCCATTTTCTTTACTGGGGGGACAGCTACATAAGCCTCCTTTCCACTGTTCTAGCACACTGATCCACTTACAAAGGACAGAAAAGGAAAGTCCTGCAGGATTGATAGGAAATATATTCCTCCCCATGATCATTTTAGTTGCCCATTTTAGCACCTTTTCCTCATGTATAATATCCTTTTAAAATATGTATATGGTAAACAATTTTCTAGGTGTGGCCATCTTCAGTTTTATGTAATGCCATTAGTCGAAGCTCTCTGGGCAGTTTACAACAATTATCTTGCTTGCTCTTTTCAATCCCTGTTTCAATGGCCTTTTTCTGGAGCTAAGACACTACAGCTCCATGGTCATTCTTGGTGATAGTGAGTTTATTTTTCTTTTCTTCTTTTTCAAGAAAGATCTTCTCACCTTGGAGATTTTCAAGCATGCCAAGTCCAACAGTTAACTTACAGGGAACTGTTGATAACCAAAACCACCTAATAAGTCCAAGGCAGAATATGTATCTCCCACATCTCAATGACTTCTCACAGCACTGATTGCAATTTATGCTAAAAATGTGTTGAGTTTTTCTTTTTTAAAGATACCTGGGTTTTCTTCCATGATATTGAGGGACTCAATGGCAGCAGCAGCTAGGAGAGGAGGCAGAGAGGCTGAAAAGCAATACCCTTGACCAGACAGTCTCTGCAAGGAAAAACAGTACTGATTGAGTAAACTTCTAGCTACACTTTATATAGATAACCCACTGCTAAACAAGGTGAATTTAGGTGTTTAGCATGCCCTGTCCTACAACCAAATTAATCCAAAATTGTTTCTATGTACAAATTGGCATCAGTTTCCAACCCAACCAAAGAATACAGTATGCATCATCTTAAACTCCGACATTTTGGGGAAGTACTTTGAGTAGATAACCTGGTTCCCCTTGTCATTGCAATGGGAAACCTGTATTGTAACCAACATCCAGGGTTGGGCCCTTTTAAATTTTGTAAAGCTCCACCTGTTGTGTCAGTGTCCACGTGTCCACAATTACTCTCGTTATCAGGTCAAGAGAGGAATGGTATATAGCCAGCTTTTTCTTACACTAGCACAGCTTCCGCCAACCTGATGTGTGAGAGCTTTAGTCCAACACAGATGACGGGCACCAGGCTGGGGAAGGCTGTTGTAGCACCTTTCTTCTCCTGCCCTCTTCTCCCCTTACCTGGTTGGACACTCCCCCTTGTATATCCCAGGCAACTCAGCCATAGCAAGGAGGAAACACCAATTCCCCTGTGCCCGGTGAAGCTGACGTACCAATTCTCCTGGGATTATATATCCTGGGAGCGCAATTCTCGATTGACAACATGTAACAGACACATGCAGTCTGCCCCCAACATCTAAGTGCCCCCTTCCCCTGATATCTTTGTTGTTCAGAGGGTTCTACTGGAATTTAACTCTGTAAGAAATGTATCTTGCATTTCAAGAATCAACACATACTTGGTGGTCAATAACGAAGGATCGTCCACAGCAGAATCCTCCAATAGAAGCCAGAGAGTTTTCCATACTTGCACTGATAAGATCAATGTCATCCATCTATTGCAAAAAAGGGCAATGGTTTAGTGTTAAAAACTGCATGTTTGGTAACAAGTAAGAAAGCTGTAAGAAAGAAAAGACTGGCTTTCCTAAGTATTCAGATACCCATCATTTTTTTTTCAGGATGTAGCCCTTTAAATGGATATTCTGAGTGACACATTTGATTCCTGCAATGCATTCTATGCAGGGCTGTCCTTGAGGAGTGTTCAGAGACTGCATCAGTACAAAATATGGCAGCCAGATCGCTTTCTGGAAGTTGCCTGGCTATCCATGTTGCACTAGCTGCCAAATTGTTTCCAGGCACAATTGAAAGTCCAGGTTCTTCCTTATAAAGTCCTAAGCAGTTTGGGGCCAAGGTATCAGAAAGACCTCGTCCTCTTGTATGAGCCTGCCCATTCAGTGGCTCTTCTGTAAGACTGGTGTTCCACCACCAAGAGGCTTCGTTATGGGAACATGGGACAGAGCTTTCTCTATGGCAGCACACTGGGCTGTGGAAACCTCCCTAAGGAAGTTAGACTAGCCCCTTCTTTATTTAGTTTCACGTGGGCTATTAAACTTCCTTGTTCTGCATTTTAAGCAATTTTAAATGTATTAGCTCTGCTCTGTTTTTCAGATTCCACCCCCTTATTGTTGCTGTATGCAATTATTTTAGAGTTTGAAAACTGTTTTAATGTTTTAAATTTTTAGTTGGAAGCTCCTTTGGGCCAAAAGGTGACTCAGAAGTAATTTAATGAACAAAGCAAAATATGAAAACAGTAAGTTACATGAGAGAAGATGCAAGTCAAACACAACACAAATTTCTCCTGTCAGTAACAGCCTTGCAAAACATCCACTTCATTTTAAATTTCTTGATTCTATCTATAAAGATCTAAAGGAGTGAAATGTATATGAAGCTGTTCTCAACTCTGGAATACATATAGTTAATGCACTGTAGATCACTACAGGAGCCTCTCAGAATAATTAAGATGGAACATGTTATCTGGAACAAAAATGATCCAGGATCCAAGAGGCCCATGCACAAAGCACTTTCTTTGCAATTTCCCCTTCCAATGTTAGTTCGTCACACCTCTGCTGCTCTGATAGCCTTTCAGTATTTGGGGATGGCTTTTGAAAGAATCGAGGGCAGTTGTTGGAAGCGGAAGGTTAAACACTTGCTTGCAAGCATGCACCATGTAATTAATGCATGTAGCTTTCTGATTCTGGCCAGTATTTTGTAAAATGCCCCAAAGGAGTATATCATATGCAAATATACATAATGCAAACATTCTATTATGTATGGTTTCTTTTAAGTGTTAAAAGAGCAATGGCATAGGCGTATTTTTATGTCCATTTTTTCTTATATTCTTTTGTCACAGTGCAAAACAAATTCTTGCTGAATTCACAGGCAAATCACAGAAATGCAACTGGGCAAGTTGCAAGAAGTCAGGTCATTTAAGAAAAGACTGTGTTAACTTGAAGATACATTTATGGGTTTGTTTCTGGTAATAATTCCACCTATAGTTAACATTCCTATGCAAAACTAACAATTAAGGGATTACGCATAAGGAACTATGTAACAGACGAAACTGCCATGCACACATTTTGTATAAATATATTTAACGGCTGGCAAAGTCACTGCTATAAACAAGAAGACATGCATCAAACCTTGCTTTTTCCTACCAGTTTCCTGGCATTAATTTTTTTTTCACTCAAGACAGCCATACACTTACTTTTATTCCAAAATGCTCTGTAACTCCTCGTCCATGTTCTCCCAGTACTCCGAAGGAAAGACTTTCTTCCAAAAATAATCTCACTTTGTATTTGTATTTTAACTTTACCTGCAGATTTATTCAATTTACAAGTAAGACAAAATAATACAAGATTACTGGTTACCATTCTAACATCTTTATTTCAAGCTAAATTTGTATGGGCACGAGTGGAGAAATACTGAAAGTTGGAACAATTAACTTCAGTATATATTTAAGGATATTATAGTAGTTCTGATCTTACAGCAGTAGAATCATAAAAACTTGGGCAAAGGTAGGAAAAGATTTCCTTAAAGGAGAACACAAAACACCATCTTACAACATATTTCACAACTTCTCAGTATCAAAATATTTTGCATAGTTTTAATGTTAGCACATATTAGTAATGCAAAACTGAGGTTCAGGAGGACAATAAAAGTCTTTTTTCCCCACACCAAGACGTTAATTTGCTCTGACTTGTTATCCTTTTGCTGTTTGTTGATAGTTTTGTTTTTAGCTGATCCAGCTTTATGTTCTTTGGTTGCTAGTGTTTTAATTGGTGTTATTTAATGCTCTTTGCTTTGTTTGATACGGTTGGTTATATTTTTGTAATCTTTAACTTATTTGTTTTAAGTTGGAAGCCAACTGGGGGCTTTTTTTTTTTTTTTTTTAGCAGAAAGGAGGGATAGAAATGTTTAAAAATAAATTTTAAAATCCTGTCTATGAAAATGGTCCTAAGCAATTGTCTGGGCCTTTGATATTCAACTTGTGAGTCATTTTGCAGGCTAAAGTGGATTGCATGAGCAGAACCATCTTGCTCCTTTCATGACTTGTTAGACAGAAGATACATGAAAGGAAGAAAAGTAGTTAAAAATTAGAAATTGTACCATGTAGAAAGCTGGGTTAGCATTGAGTATTGATGCCGGACCTAGACAACTTTTCACTGCAAGTTTGGGTCTGTTAGAAGCGAACCATTTATTTAAAAAAATGAAAATGTGAATCTTAAGGTAAAGCAGCTTGTGTTGCATTTTATCATATGTAGTGAATTTGACCTCTTATGGGAAAAAATGAAGTAAGCTAGGGATTCTAATGGAATGCGTTTTAGAATACACTGTAAGATTAGATTCATTATTGTTTTTATTAAAATATTATAAATAATAATCACAATAATGATTATTATAAAATATGAAAAAGACACTAAAACGAACACTTTGAAGTGGCAGATACATGGTAGTTGTATCAATGGGTTGTATCTAACGTTGGTCTAACTTAAGGAACATTATTTCAATGGCTCTACTCAAAATAGGAACAACACTGGATACAATTCTATATTCCAAATATTGGAAGCAAAGTATCAACTCTAAAGGAATGGATTGCAAAAAATATGGTGCTTTCTTGCAATGGCCAAACTGACAAATTACATAAAGCCTAAATAAAATTATCAAAAACAACATCTACTTTAATAACGTTTATTATATCAATACAATTTTGTAAACTGATTTTTTTCCAAGCGTGCATCTTTGTTGGGTTTGTTGTATGAAAGGATGATATGTGAACTTGGTAATTTTGACCTCCTTAGCTATTAATTCAAAGTGTACTGTTTAAACACGATACTTCTTTGTTTCATTATATGCTTGGCAGGGAGAGAAACCCTGATTTAAAGAAAGAAAAGAACTGCTTTACTCTATAATCCTGCAAACAATGCTAATGCAAAAACTGTCTGATAAACAATTTGCTATACAGAATACAACATGCAAAAACCAAACAAACCAGCGTTAGATGGCTTTAACGTTTCTTAGAAATAGTTATGACAGACTAAGTAGAGCACATTTAATGGAATGTGCTTATGAAAGCCCAACTAAGGTCAATAGTTTCATTTGGATACAATTATTTGTCCATCTAGGTGAGTACTGCCTGCTCTGACAAGGAGTAACTTAACAGGCACTTGCTGCTTGATTTTTTTTCTTTTTCAAATGGACATTAAACTTGCCTATATGTAAAGCATATGCTCTACCACTGAGCCACAGTCCATGCACACATGATGCATAGAACTCTTCACTGGCTGCAGTATGTGTAGATCAACATGTTCTTCCCAGAAAATCTGCATTGCTTATTGCTCAGTCCACTTAAAGCTTAAGGCAGAACCAAGAATAACCCCTTCCATCCCTTCATTTTATAGTCCTTATGTCTGAAAGGTTCGGCTTAAAATACCTGGCCAAACTTTTATGGAATCTCAGAAGGTGGGGTGGGGGAGAGAAATGACTGTGCTGGCAGACCAAGTAGGACATCTAGTCAGATGGTGGGAGAGCAATGCCATGCTTTTCCTTATGGCGGGCAGAACTCGTATTCAAGCTCTCTACATTTATATAGGTAATAGCTTCTCTCAGCACATATTTTGTTAAGCTTGGAGAAGATTTTTTTTTACAGTACAGAACACAAACAGCCTTTTATATATATATCCATCCTGCACTTTAGGTATAAAAGGACTACCCTCAGGAATGCAGAATCGTTTTTCTTCATTAGGAAGCAAGAATCTCTGGCCAAGAAAATGAAACTGCCTACATTAGTCTTCCGCAACTTGCTGCCTTCCAGATGTGTGGGACTACAATTCCCATAATCCCCAGCCACATTAAAGCTCATCACCGCCATAAAGGTTTTGAAAGCTCAATAATGCTGAATTCTGTGGCTTCCCTGCACATGCATAACACCATGGAACACCAAAAACCGTGCTTATAGGAAGTTGCTTATTACTTAGCCTTAGAAACACAGACATTCACGATTCAACCCTATTAATCATGGCAAGAAACTGAATCTCAAACAATTTACTGCTTAGTCATTCAGCAGGAGTAAGAGAATGGAACACAACAATTGCAGGTCTAGACACCCCATTTCCAGGGTCTGAGTGATGCCTCCTGGGTAAAGATTACGTAACTCCATTCTTCTGCACTATGTATCAGCCACTGTCTTACTGGCAACAACTAATTGAGGGTGGGGGTGCCAAACACTACTATTTACAGAAGATCAAAAGTACTTCATTACTAGTAAGCAGCCCAGGGTAGTACCCAATGGGGCACTTACACCCCTGCCGAGTCTACTGTGCCCCGCCGGTCTCCTTTTGCAAGTGGTAACCCCCCCTCCCAATGTTCAGCACTTCTGGGGTGAAAACACTCATTTCTGGAATGGAGCAGGTCAGCGGTGCTCGCATAAGGGAGCTCTGCTGACCTGTCCCAATTCAGAAATGAACACGTCCGTTCGTATAGGTGCTTCTTCTAGGAAGCGTTAAATGGGGTCGGTAGGACTCACCACTTGCGCAACAGAACTGGTTGGACCCAACACTTCTGCAATGGAATTGAGGGGGTGCAACAAAATTGACTGGGGGACGTTGGATACTACTCCTAGAATTGTTCCATTTTCAATTCACAGCATGTAAAGCCTCGTAGGGTATATACTTAAAACAAAACTTACTTACCAATTCTGGAAGAGGACAAATATCTCCAGCATTAATATACAAACCCTCTACCACAATAAACTTTCGGGTTACACGAGCTTTACGAGGATTCTGCAGAGAAACAATTTACTATGACTACATCGTTTGAAGAGCAACTTGTTTAGGTTGCCATCAAAAACTGACAGTGCTGAGAACAAAGTCCCAGGTTTACACAACCAAAGGTCAATTGCATCAAACAAGTTTTTAATAAGATGGTTTGAGTCTTAAACATTCTTTAAACCACTATCCCCCCAGCTTCTTGAAATGCTTAATATGGTTTTCTCCTAGCCTTTTAACTAAAGGCTGATATCTTAAGAACAACAGAGGTTCCTGCTACACCACCTTAACTCGCTCAATACAGGCTTTGTCAACAAGGGTGCTGTACAAAAATGGCTTTTACGATTCTTCTGTGAAACAAAAGATTGCATATTTTTTACACTGACCCTGTTCAGACAGCACACTAAGCCACGGTGATTAAGCATATTGAGCTAAACATTATGGCTTAGTGTGTCGTGTGAACCATTCCTAACCATAATGGATACATATTTATTTATTTTATTTATTTATTAAAACATTTATATCCTGCCCTATATCACAAGGATCTCAAGGTGGCGTACAGATAAAATCATACATATAAAATAGAATAAATATACAATTCTAAAACAAATTAAACAATTAATATATTAAAACCAATATGAAATAGCCACTGTTTAAACATGCTCACTAATCACTTGCTGCAAAAGGGTTTGCAGCCTAATCATGGCTTAGTGTGTTATCTGAACAGGCCCATCGTACTGATATTGGTAATAATATGGCTTGTCATATTTTAACAACTTTTTAAAAAGACAGGAAGAAGCTGATGGATTCTATCTACAGTTCAGCCTGCAGATTCTTTTGTTTGTTAACTACCTCCCCCATCCAAACATATTGAGCTAAACATTATGGCTTAGTGTGTCGTGTGAACCATTCCTAACCATAATGGATACATATTTATTTATTTTATTTATTTATTAAAACATTTATATCCTGCCCTATATCACAAGGATCTCAAGGTGGCGTACAGATAAAATCATACATATAAAATAGAATAAATATACAATTCTAAAACAAATTAAACAATTAATATATTAAAACCAATATGAAATAGCCACTGTTTAAACATGCTCACTAATCACTTGCTGCAAAAGGGTTTGCAGCCTAATCATGGCTTAGTGTGTTATCTGAACAGGCCCATCGTACTGATATTGGTAATAATATGGCTTGTCATATTTTAACAACTTTTTAAAAAGACAGGAAGAAGCTGATGGATTCTATCTACAGTTCAGCCTGCAGATTCTTTTGTTTGTTAACTACCTCCCCCATCCAAACATTAGAATCACAGTAAATGCAACACAGCAGCCAAATCTAACTTCAAATGTTATACAACGTCCACTTCCATAATGGCTTAGAAGAGAAATAATGAGCAATGAAACCATTCAAATATTTTACCTAGTTAATAATACATCCTACTACACACCAATTTCTTCAAAGGAACAGTACCTTTTGATCTTCAATCTCTTGTTCTTTTAGTAGACGCTCAAGGTCAGCCATATCATTATGTTTAAAAAACTGAATGTTACTTCTGGATGCCTGTAAACCTTTCTGGATAGCAAAGCAGGCTGCTTCATCGCTGTAAAAACACAAAGTTCTGTCAGTACACTCTTAGCTGAAGATGCCTTTTCAAGGTTGATCTCTTTCCATGATGTATAAAGCAACTGTTTATTAAGGTGCAACTTTTTTTTGTCCATACTAGCAGCCCCAACTGTCCCCAGCTACACACACATGATCAATAAGACTGCATTTGGATGCAACAAGAAACTATGGTTTGGCATTATGTGAACAAGCCTTGAGCTTCTGTGATATCCCCTCTGAAGGGGCCACAATGAGATTGAAAGTTTTCGCTTCAGTTTCTGATTAACTGCGTTTTAGCATTATATCCAACTAAACTGTAGTTATTCTTAACTATGGTGTATTGAAACAAACGAGCTTCATAAACCAAAGTCTGAAGTTGTCTTATTTCAGTAAGCCATATCTAATACCAACCACAGTGTGTCCAGGTTCAGATGCAATCCTAAACTGTAGTTAGTTAAAAATGAAAGGGAGAACTTCCAGTCTTCTTGTGACTACACTGGAGATGGGGTGGGGAGAGTGTGCTCATGCCTAAGCCTTATTCATGTAAAGTGAAACCAGTTTGTTTAACCTCAATGCAAGCAGTATGTGTGAACAGAGCAATCAATTGCCGATCAATTCCTGTGATCACCATAGAAATCTCCCTTGTTACTGCTTTCACAGGAATTGCTAACTACATTTATATCACATTTCTTGATTCAAAGAGATCACCATGGTGATTCAGATTTAAATCTAAATTTAGCTAGAACAGTGAAAAGAGACAACACAAAAAAAACACAAAGAGGTAAAACAGAATTCATTAAGTTTTTTAAAAAGTGACAATCTCAAAAGAAACAGAGAAAAATATTTTCTCAAATTCAGAGAGTTCTAATAGAAGCTCTTGATAAAGCATTATCCCCCAGCCCAACCAGATGTCTAAAACTCTAAAGGAAGAGGAAGAACAGAGTGAATTTCCCAAGGGAGTGGCCTGGTTCACACATACCGTTAGTCCATGGTTTATTTAACTCATGGTTTGTTGCTCTACCCAAGGTTCACCTGGCAGACTATTGAAAAAATTGGGGCTTGTTTTCTCAGTCCCTGGGCTGTTTGTTTCTCTCCTCCTTCACCCACTCCCTCCCTATATCCCAAATGTCTTTGCACCACTGTAGTACTGGCACATACAGTGGCTGCTTCTTTTCATTGCTCTTGTCGGCTGCCTCTGTAGTCTGGCGAAACAACCCATAGTTCTCAGTTCACACAACAACAACCCATGGTTTAAACAGATCAAAAACAAACCATGGGTTCTCTTTTTGGGGTTGCTTGTGAATTTAGAATTCAACAACCCATACCATGGGTTAACGTTATGTGCGAACTAGGCCAGTGAGTTGGAAGTCTTGGTGCAAATGCCAAAAATGGCCTTATCTGGGCAATTTTCCTCTATACACCACAACAAAGGGAAATAGAGCAAGGCACCTGAAGATGATAAGAGTACAAGTAAGTTCTATTTGAGAGAATGCAGTCTTTGAGGTGTAGAGCTATACATTTTAGAACTTTAGGGGTAAAGTTCTGAATTGGGCTCAGGAATCAAAGATGACATTTTATAATCAGAACACACTGATGGCTATATTTGGAACCAGTTGTCATTTCTACAAACTCTTCAAAGCAAACGTTACAGAGTATGTATTAATGTAATCTAGTCTGATGTCACTAATGGATGAGGGCAGGGCAAACACTTGATCTTTCCATAATAAAACAGTGACCCACAGATCACCACTCCAGTCTTAAACAAAACAGATCACATATGCTACACATATGTGCCAAATTTGAGAACGATCCCTCCAACCCTCAATTTTATATGAATTTATTAAAGATTGTTTCCATTCTGACAGATCAGAATGACAGCTCGACAGACCTGTCAGAACGGAAACGATCTTTAAAAAATTCATATAAAATCAAGGTTTAGAGGGATCGATCTCAAATTTCATACACATACTTAGGCATACCCCAAAAGCACTGTGACCAAGTTTCAAGCCTCTAACTTTTAAAATATAGATGTTATAGGTATATTTATATGGTAGTCCGATAAAACGATAAAATCGCCTGAAAATTATCGTCTCCGATGATTATCGCAGGTTTTTGTATCGTATCGTTATTGTAACTCATGTGCACGATAAAGAGCATATCGTATCGTTATCATAAATTCTAACGACACGATACACATCCCTACAAATAAGCAATCTTAAGTAATGCCTAATTTAAATCAGTTCTAAAAAAATTTGTGTGATGATCCTCCTAATAGTTGGAGTTCCATTCCCACCTTTCTCCCACGGCAAGACCAATTAGGGCACTTTTACAAAGGTTAATATATCCACTCTCACATTTAATCATAAAACTGGTTTTTAAATCAAGGTGGAGATCTCAGAATACATATTCACAGAATCCTAAGAGCTGGTTCACATATACAGGCAGCAACTGGTTTCTATGATAACTGGGTTGTTCACAGATGTTGCCAGTAGCTGCTGACAACAATTCCTGAGATTGTGGTTGCTGGAAAATGCTACCACAATTGAGGAACATGTTCCAATGAGATGCTTCACTGTACAGTCCAGCTTATATGCTAATTTCCCCTTTTTGGCATAAAAGTAGTTGAAAAAGACACAGTATCTGCTTCAATGTGTCTGCTGGTTATAACTGAACTCCCACCCACTTTGGAAATCTATTCCTTGAAGGCTCGACCTAAGCCCAAACCTGCACGTCTTTTGTATATGCACTAAGACCATTTTGTCTGAACTGGCTTTGAATAGAAGTAGTCAAATAAAGAAGTCATGTACGGTTTCAGATGATCATTGGGGGTGGGGGGAGAAGAAGCCATTGTGGGTTCTGACACCACCTCTGCGTGTGCTGTACACAGACTCATCATTTACATAATTACCCATGTTGCAGTACAGGTTGCCGTGTCATCAGAACCCAGTGCATGGCTCAAGCGGGGGTGGCTACAATCCACGACTTGTGCCAGGTTCGGATGACACGCCAACCCAGCATGGGAAATAATGCAAATGACAGGCACATGCACAACATGCACAGGGACGGGGACGAGAAGCCAATTTGGATGATTCCTCCAGCAATCATCCAAACCCCCCATTCTGTTGCTTCAGTTTTACAGAAACTTATTTTCTTGGGAGACCGGTGTGTGTGTGTGTGTGCTTCAAGTTCTTGGAAGAAAGGCAGGATATAAATGTAACAAATAACTAAGATTCTTATTGGTGGTAGAACAGCGCAGCTAGAGTAAGTTAATTTTGCTATAAAGTACCTCAACCTTTCAAAGAGTAGCATAAATACCACCAAGGTTCTCAAGAACCCTCTCTAGAAAGTTTTCTCTGTAATATCACGAACATGAAGATTACATACACAAACACAATGTCTCCTCGTTTTGAATAGGCAGGAATGGCACTGGCAATTGTAGCAAATCCATAGGAATATAAAATGGATTCCTCAGTCCTCATAAATCTGGCAAGTCGTTCCTCCAATTCCAAATGTACATCTGTTTGAGAACAGTTCATAAATTTATAAACAGAATGCTTGTTTTAAAAGAATCACAAGTACTCAAGGTCATTAACACCACAAAAATCCATATAACTTGAATACTGGAATTGTGAAACTATCATTGCACCACATTTTTCTAGACAACATTTTAAAAAGGGACCCTGAAATGACTGATATCCTATCATTTCACCAGGCACAAAACAACCCACTTCAGTGTTGGGCTGCATTACCTTAATAGGGCACTCATATTTTAAGAGTGATTCAGCCATACTGATATACCTATCAGAAATGTTTGAGGAAAAGATTACTAAAACATGAATGGTGCTGGGAAACTAAGGACGGAGGGAATCAACAGTACAATGTTAGTTCAGAAGCTAAAGATATATTTTTTTGCTTTGATATTAACACAGTGCACTCCAAGTACAATTCCCTAAAGAGGCTCAAAGCTAGATTAACCAACAAAGCAAGCAGTGGAGTTAAATCTCTTCTCCAGACACTTATTCCTATCTCACATTTTCCGTAATTCAGGTTGTTGTTGTTTTTTTCAAATTCACCCCCTCCTTTCCTACCCCTCCCTAACTTCTCTTATTTTGCTGAACTTCCCTCTTGCAGAAAAAGACATTAACATTAAGTCTTAAAAACTAAATACTACTTCATGGATCCCCCAATAAATATTAGTTGCCATTTTAAAATTTAATTTCAACCATGGTGGGAAAATGTGGATTAACATTAGCCCTATTTTGAAACAAAGGGCTCAATCCAGTATAGCACAGGTATGTTTCCTGTACACAGAGGAGTTCCACCGAGCTCACTCTCATTCTGTTTCCTGCTCTTCTCCTCTCCCCGCCACCCCATTGCCAACATGAGCAAATGGTGACAGGCTCAGGTAATGCGACTGAGTACTGCAGAGAATGGAAGGTCTGTCCGTTCCATCCAACACTCCTTCACAGCACAAGGGGTAGGGACACTGTGCTGTAGAACTCCACTACATGTGGCCACTGTGCCTAAAAAAATGAGCCCATACTTTTCTTGGCATATAAACTTGGAATATTTTATTTATTCATTACATTTTTATGTAATAAAAACTTCTTTAGATATTTGGAATTTATAGAACACACTGTGTATGTATTTCATAATGGCAACACGGGCTGCTACGGTTTCTCCAGTTCACATTTTCTCATCCACTTCACTCTTCAAAATGAACACATAGTCTTCGTCTTTAGGCCCAGTTTGGATTACCAACATTCCTAAGAGAATTTGCTATTCAATTCCAAGGATAATTGTGAGGAAACACTTCGGTCTTACACATCAGATATTCCTACACACTTTAGATACTAGTCTACGAAACAAAAGTATACCAGAAACTAAGAAGATAGCATACATTGGATGATGGGCAGTATACAAATTTAATAAATAAAATAAAATAAAGATAATAATATTCTGAAAAACAGTTGATTGTTCACCATAGTAAGAAATCATTCACCCATACAGAGATCATATGGCTTTAAAGACAGATATCTAGATAGGGTACTAAACAAAACAGTGCTATGGTCAGAGACAGAATTGCACCACAATACTATCTTCCAAAAAAAGGAGGGTAGAGAGTTTTACTACCATCCAATAGTTAAGAAAAAATGGGGGGGGGACACAAAAGAAATGTTTTTATATAGTTAACTATTAACTCACAAGCCAAAAATGCCACTGATAATATAGTTTGCCTTGTGAAATCCAAACACCTCAATAGCACATGGAAACCATTTTTAATCCTCTGGGGGAAATCCCAGTAGGTCTACCACTTCCAAAAATCAGGCCATAGGGAAGATAAAGCAAATGTTTACACTTGCTGTATTGCTGTCTATATAGTGCTCTGTGGAGATGGTGGAGGAATGCGAAACACCATCACATTCTATGATTAAACACAGACTTGGGGGTTTCATAGCAGGATTTGTATTACAAACCCCTCTGCTTCAGGCCTGCATTCAAACCTCTTGATTACCACACAGATATAGTACGTTGCCAATATCTGTGTTATGGTGTTTGTAAAGCAGTTGAAAAGTTTCATCCAGAAATCAGACTGCCCTCTCGTGGCCGCTTTGAAAGCAACAACTCAATCTTTGTGACATATTTCAATCTTCACTTCAGCTCAGCCAATTCTTCCTATATGACATTTTTCATAGCTGTGTAAACGAATCATGGGAGGGTGGGGACTGAATCCTTGGTAATATTCTTGGAACAAGCCTGAGACATTACTCAGCGAGGACGCCATCTATTCTCCTTGTGCTAATGTCAAATTCAACAACCTAAACACATTCCATAAGTCAAGAAAGACACTTGAATTTCCGTACGAATATTTAACTGAATTGAATACACCCATTCACCCTGAGCTCCACCTTCCTCTCATCTCTGTTGTCTCACCTGTGTCAAACTTAAGATTGTAACCTTCTTGGGGCATAGACACTTTCTTCTTGCTTCTCTAAAGCAGAGATGGGCATCTTGCAGCCCACTGCCTAGGTTTATGTAGTCACAGATCCCTTGCCACCAATCAGCTGAGCAGTGGGGAAGGGAGTAGAGCCTTCCTGCTCAGGACATAGCTGAGTAGTGAAGAAAAAGGATGTGGCTCCTGCCTCCTTTCCCCTTGCTGATAGCTGTTTCCAAATCAGCTAAGCAATGGTTGAGGGATGAAAATGAACCTGATGAAAATGATTATCAATTTCATTTCTATACCGGCCAATAGCCGAAGTTCTCAGGTAAGTTTACAACAATTCATAAGACAATAAAATACAACATTAAAAATAAAGCATAAAATACAGCATAAAAATTTAAATATACAAAATTTAAACCAATTTAGACAGCTAAAAACAGTGTTTTTAGTTGTCTAAATTGCAGAAAGGAAAGTAGTAAGCCCCCACCCTCCACATTAATCAACAGGGAAAAAGGAGGCTGAAGCCAAGCCCCTTGTCTTCACTGCTCAGCTATGTGAATGGACGGATGGAGTGAGAGGAGTATGCATGTGGATGAATGGGGATGAGGTGTATGTGACTACATACACACATCCTGTTCCACGCCTCCACATCCCCTACCGTATGTACATGGGTGGGGAATGGGTGTGATCACCATGAGTCCACTCTCTTTCTCTTAAGATCATCAACACCCCACACACTGTTTCCTCTCCCAATATTCTTGAGAAAGAAACAGTGTGAGGTGGCAATGATCTTGAGGGGAAGGGTGTGAGGTGGCTTCGGCCACACCCACTGCCAGTACGCAAGCCACAACACGCACTCTCTCTCTCTCGGAGGGAATGCAGCCCAGTATGGGGCTGAAGTGTCATGCACATCGATAGTGGCATGTGAAACAACTTGCTTGCATACCAATTTAACTGAATTAGGAATATATCAGCATGGAAGCCCATTCCTTCACACAAAATTAAAATTAAATTAGGTTTAAATACTTTTAATACTAAACTGAAATACATGCTCTACTTACCAAAGGTTCCATAAAAACCTCTAGGGCCACAAGTGCCAACACCATATTTTGCCAGAGATGCCTGAGCTGCAGTCTTTAAAGAAGCATAACAGGAAAAGCTGTATTAAATGCAATTCTACAGTAGAAATAAAGTCATTACTAGACCATTCAGCATTATTATATTGCAACTTCCATATTAGAGCTAGTACAGATGAACGCAACACAGCTGTCCTATATACAAGGATCCTGAGAATGACTCGATATTGGATACAGCCTATATCTCATAATCTGAGGTGGTCTGGGTTCAGTGCCTAAAGGTTACCTGGGAATTGCATATACACTGCTATTAGTAGGATATAAATAGGAGCAATACAAAATAGGGCCATATCATGGTTTGGATTAAATCATTGTCTCCTGGTTTTGAATGTAACCGGAAACCATGGTTTAAAGCAGCCTAATTTCAAAAACCCTCTGTAAGAGATCAGCCCAGACCTCTGGCCAAAGCAATTGTGTCCCTACCCCTGCAGCTAGGTAGAAATAAAGAGAGTGATAAAAAGGGGTGGCTCCATCCAATTTTGGAATTGGCCCTGCCTCTACTAGCATGGATCCCCCAACAGATTATCTATGAGGAAACGCTGCCCTAGCAAAAAGAAAAGAAAAAGAAAAATGGGGGAGGCTCCCAAACCCTGGTTTAAAATAACCACAACAGGCATGCCCAATGTAGCACACAAGAAAAAGACAAGCACAGTGCTCATTCCTGGCTTAATAAATAATTGTTATATCTGAACCAATCCTTCAACACAATACTACATTTCAGCAGCTATGAAGCACTTACCTTAACCCTTTCATTATCCAAAAGCCCAAGAAAGTTAAAGGATGCAAAATTTATGCATTCCTTGCCATTCACGATAATTTTATGAGTTGGAGGCCTTAAAAATATAAAAAATATAACATTGTTTTGCTTAGTAATTGTCATCATAACTTTGTTTCAGACATAACCTAAATGTCTGAGAGGAGAACTCTGTTCAATTCTTCATGGCTTTGGAGTAACATGCATACATAAAGCGATGGTAGAACTGGAAGATTTGGCTACATAACTATGGATGGTACAAGATAATAGGGGTCTAATTAAAGATACTTTTCAATTAAAAAGGGAGCTGGTGGATATTCCTACACGGATGGTCAATTCAGAAGATGGTGCTGGGGGGTTATTGCTCTGTTCTGTGACAATTATGACATGGGGTCCCACGGGGCTCAATTTTATTCCCCATACCATTTAACATCTACATGAAACCACTGGTGGAGGTTATCCATGGATGTGGACTGAGGTGCCATTAATATGCTGATGACACCAAGCTCTACCTTTCCTTTTCATCTAACTCCGGTAATGCAGTGGATTTCCTGAACCGGTGCCTGAACAGGATAATAGACTGGATAAGGGCCAACAAACTGTTAGCAGGTGGCTCATCTGCCACAGTGAGTGGCATTCAACCTGTCCTGGAGGGGGTTGCACTCCCCCTGGAAGATCAGACATGCTCCTTGGGGGTGTTCCTGGAGCTATCACTGTCACTTGAGGCCCAGGTGGCTAGGAGTGCCTTTTATCAACTTAGATCGATATATCAGTTGTGATCCTATCTGGACAGAGATAGCTGGCAACTGTTATCCATGCTCTGGTAACTGCCCAGTTGGATTACTTCAATGCATTGTACATGGGACTACCTTTGAGGATGGTTCAGAAACTTCAGTTAATTCAAAATAGAGCCGCTAGGTTACTAACCAACACAGGCCGATTTGATCATGTGATGCCAACGCTTCATCAGCTGCACTGTCTTCCAGTCCATTTCCGAGCCCAATTCAAAGTGTTGGTATTGACCTTTAAAGTCCTAAATGTCTTGAAACCAGAGTATCTAAGGGCATGCCTCCTCCCACTTGTACTGCTAGGATCCTTAGGTCATCTTCAGAGGCTCTACTCTGGGTGCCCTGCCAAAGAAAACTAGGTGGGTAGCTACGAGAGGGCCTTCTCAGTGGTGGCGCCCACTTATGGGATGAACTTCCTAAAAAGATCTTCCTGGCACCTACGTTCTTGTGTTTTCTCCCCAGCATTTTAGAGAACTAGTTCTAGGTTATTATGACTGCTTTATCAATTCCTACGCTGTTTACCATTTTGCATTTTATCTTATTTTATTCTTTTAAATATTTGTATTGTATTTTATATTTTAACTGTTATATGGCATTTCAGTATTAACTGTAATCCGCCCAAAGAATAGTGGTTATTGGGTATATTAGAAATGTAATAAAATAAATAAACAACATGATAATGGTTCTGTATGGAACTTTGGCTTTATATATTATTAAAATCCTTATTTCAAAAAGTTGTAAGTGAGCGTTGAATTGGACATTGCAAATAGACCTTGTTATGGAAAGGTAATGCATACTAGGGCCAAATCTACACCAAGCAGGATATAGCAGTATGAAAGCGGCATATAAATGGCAGGAGCCACACCAAGCAGCATATAGCAGGATATGGTATGTGTCAATGGGCCCAACAGTTGTCAGTGCACTTCAATACTGCTATAAAGCAGTAGTGTGGCTCCTGCCTTTTATATACCGCTTGCATACTGCTATATTCTGGACTGGTCTAGGTATCAGTTGGAAACTAAATATAAAGTGTTGGTGAAGGTTGGTGATCCTACTTGTCAATCTCTTCTTAGGTTGTCTTTTAGTACTTCACCAGCTATGGAACACAGTAGATTTCAAAGTTCCAGGAATAAGCTACCCACTATAAATGGCAAGAATGTTACACAAAGGAAGACATATCCAATGTAAAAGCGTTTAGAAAAGGTCAAGAGCTTTAGAGCTCAACCACTCTGGAGTGATCCAAACTTTCAAACTTCATTCTGTAGTGGACCAGTGGTGAGTCTTGGTGCTCCAGATTCATTTGAGTGTGTATCGTGCACCTACCCAAACAGTTTTCTGTCTAATTACCCAACTACTGAAGTTTTTGTTGTGTAGAGACTCATCTTTTAGTTAAGATTATTTGTCTGCTTTTGTTATTATTATAAACCACAAAGTCTTGGCAAAGCAATCTTAATATTACAAGCAGATATTCTGCTTCAAAGGCAACTGCATTACTGTTGATGAAGTCAATCCTTCGTATTTTTCAAGATGTACCTTTAAAAGTTTTGGGGAAACATATTTTATCTAAAAGTGTGTGTGTGTATACATATATTCCATATATATTTAAAAAAAGGAAAGGAAATGTAGTTTTGATATTTCTTGTTGGCTACCTAATAAAAAGATATCGGGGAACATAATATTATGCAGAAAACAAAGGCAGAATTACATGGTAAATTAAAGTTTAATGTACCACACTAAGTTTCATTATTCAGTTCATAAAAATACAGGATGGACTCATTTCAATGCTGGGTCAACTAGCTTGCAAACTAAGCCATCAAGAATTGTAAGAATAAATAAATAAATAAATAAAATGAACTACACAGAGAAAGCCATACTAAAGCAATCACTTGTCCAGAGGCTCTGACAATACCCAGTCCTACAAGCAGTGTGCACATGTTTATTGAACTGCTGTATAGTTAATAATGCCTCAAGTTATTATGGCTTGGATTTCCCCATGCTCTCTTCCCCACTTTGGTCCCAAGCCACCCCTTCATCGCAACCAGTTTTGAGTCTCAGGGGACCTTCTAGAACAGCATGGGATAGGGTGCAATTCTGGGAGGGGGGAAGCAGTGGAAGCAGACAGAGCTACCATTTGCATCAACTCATGCAAGGGCACCTCTGAATGCTAGCATAAGATCACAATCCAAAACAACTTAAGCCAACTGAAGTCAATGGCCTGAAGTGAACTTAATTCGGTGTTGGGTTGTGGTCTAAATATGCCAATATTTAATAATTAGAAAAGACATGTCTCATTGTGAAACACACAAATGAAATTTCCAACATTGAATAAATGCACACGGTTATACTGGTTCATCCATTTGATGGCAGACCTAAAATCTTCATTCTGAGTTTAAGATACATTTAACACTTATGATACTGGAATTGATTGACTCTACTGATCCTTACTATTTTCCAACAGGCTACACAGGTGGATCACAGGGAAAGTCCCCTTTCATTATTCAATCCCAGCCTGAAAAAACTTATTTTGAAGGGCACTAACTTCAACATGCCACAACTAGAATGCCCTGATGTACAACCAGTACAAAATAGCTGATTACTGGGAACATAATACTTTTCTGTGTGGGTAAAACAAGAAGCTTCCAAGAACCTATTTCTACAAATACGAATAGCTATATCCAACTGCAGGCCCAGATAACCACTGGAGTTCATGGGGGGACAACAGCAAGAAAACCTTTTGAAGGATATGCATGCATGCAGAGCATATTAGGCCACTGGACAGCTATCATACAAGCTGTGGAACAATATTTTATTGTGTGGGAGGAGGTGCTATGTACTATACATACCAAAATGCTATGTCTTAGTCGCTGCCACTTCAGACTTGAGCAGTATATATGTAAAGTTAGGATTTATTTATTTGTTTGTTTGTTTCAATGCAAATCATTTTACTTACAACAATCCTCATTTGTTATTGACGCCTAGACATCTAATCAGAAAAAATATTTTTGGATCTCTTCACAATCTGCCTAGATTTTCATCATACTGAATAATTTGTTGTGATTTGCAAACTTGGCTACCTCACTACTCATCCCCAACTCATTTATGAAGTAGCTATTCTGTCAGGTATGCTTTAAGGTGGATTCCTGCACTGAGCAGAGGTGGTTGGACTCGATGGCCTTATAGGCCCCTTCCAACTCTATGATTCTATGATTCCAATCTCAAGAGATCTTTGGAAGATTCAATCATTTGCTTTCCCACATCATGAGATTTGCCCATACTATTCTCTCCTTCCTATTATTTGGCTACAAGCACAGTGAATTTCTCAACATAACACAGGTAATCTTGTTCCACATCATTTACCTTGTTACCACTAAGCAGTTAGTCAGTCAGTCACTCAATTCAGTTTAAATGATTTATATACTGCTTGAAAGAATTTATACCTTGCCTAAGAGTTAAATGCATCTCACTCATGCATGACATTTTCACAATTTAAGACGTGATAAGAAAAGAAGATTGCACAATTCCTGTGTAATTGTGTGCATCATGTTCGCATACTGCATTAACAACATGTACCACAACAATTGCAAATAGTATTACTCAAGTGTCCTTATAGAAAATATTAACAACTAATTCAACCACTGGACAAACATCAATTGTTTAGGAACTGATTAACAGTAGGATAGACCAATCCCAGGAAATAAGAATACAATGATTAACAATGGGTGGGGCCAATCCCAGGAAATAAGAACACCACAAAGAGCCTTCTACTTCAATGGTAACTCCCAATAGTGAGTTAAATTGATTGACTCTTTATATAACTTTATATATCAAAGTTCTGTGCTTCTTTATTGATATATAGCAAGCAATTCTATGATACAGAATACATCAAACTTTCATGGCTAAGTATTAGTTAAAGGTGCCTTATTTTGGGACATTAACACCTCCAAGGGATTTGTTTCTTACCCACAGAAACCTCCTCAGCTGATCTAGTTGAAACCTGAAGACACAGCTGCCCATAACCAACTTCCTGAATAAACCAGACAATTATCAACTATTTGTTAATTAAGCAGTTTGGCATAAACAAAGTGACCCACTTGTCAAATATCCTTGTGACTACTTCAAGTATTTCAGAACTCAATTACACACCCAAATTTCAATCCATGCTGTAACATGGCCCTCAAAGTTTGCAAGAGAACAAATCATTTTGATCCTTGAAAGTGATCAAGGTTGCAATCTTAAGGACACTTACTAGAAAGCCAGTGCCTCTGAAATCAATGAGAGTGACCTTCATGTAAGTATGCAAAGGACTGGGATGTTAGGTCAAACATGAAATTCCTTCATACCCTGAAACAACATTGTAGTTGAGAGCTGGATGGTCTTTTGAAACAGGAGGAACAAGAGGTTCTGGCTGCCATTCTTCAATCAATTCTTCCTTCTCCTAAAACAGACAGAAGCCAAAATATGAAGCGATGAGTTTACCAGGGTAGATAAATCAAGTTTATTTAAACCACCAAGAGAGAGAACATTTTAAATCATTCATTGAAATAGACTTCCATTTTGTAATTTGCATACTATGTATATTAACTAGTTACTATACTAATTAATACTCAAAATAAGGCTAGAAGTTGCATACGATTGTTATATAATAATGCTACTGCACGCACCTACTTTCCAAAATTGTCAACTTAAGTACTTATTAAACAAAAAAGCAAGATGTAATTGCATACACTATATAAGACTCCAAAGCACAACAGTAGGTTTCACTTTCTTATCTATTTTTACTAAACCAATAATGTTGCTATATACATACATGAACAATAAATTTCATCACGTTTGATAACAATAACAAGTGTATATTTTTGCATTTTATATCGTTTGATAACAATAACAATAGTATGAATTCACTTTACCAACTCAATATACACTTCCATTGTGTTTGATAACAGCAGTTCTACGTATAATAACAGCAGTTTTTTCATTTGTAAACAACAGTTCTATGTGTGATAACAGCAGTTTTTCATTTGTATACAACAGTTCTATGTGTGATAACAGCAGTTTACTTTCTTGTCTATTTTTACTAAACCAATAATGTTGCTCTATACATACATAAACAATAAATTAAACAACAGTTCTATGTGTGATAACAACAGTTTTACAAGTATCTGGTAATATTCTCGTTTCGAATTCTTCTTCAGAAACTCCTCATTATTGCTAAGTATTCCCCATGTAGGCAATTCCCCATGTAGGCAACAGACTTTCCCGGGTACGTATTAGATACTGGGACCTTCATCCACCCAGGAGCAGCTCGAAACAGTATCCAACGGGAGAAAGATATCTGGAAAATAAATCAGAAACTTTACATGAAGGTCCCAGTATCTAATACGTACCCGGGAAAGTCTGTTGCCTACATGGGGAATTGCCTACATGGGGAATACTTAGCAATAACGAGGAGCTTCTGAAGAAGAATTCAAAATGAGAATATTACCGGATACTTGTAAAACTGCTGTTATCACAAATAGAACTGTTGTTTAATTTATTGTTTATGTATGTATATAGCAACATTATTGGTTTAGTAAAAATAGACAAGAAAGTAAACTGCTGTTATCACACACAGAACTGTTGTTTACAAATGAAAAACTGCTGTTATCACACATAGAACTGTTGTTTACAAATGAAAAAACTGCTGTTATTATACGTAGAACTGCTGTTATCAAACACAATGGAAGTGTATATTGAGTTGGTAAAGTGAATTCATACTACTGTTATTGTTATCAAACGATATAAAATGCTAAAATATACACTGTTGTTATTGTTATCAAACATGATGAAATTTATTGTTCATGTATGTATATAGCAACATTATTGGTTTAGTAAAAATAGACAAGAAAGTGAAACCTACTGTTGTGCTTTGGAGTCTTATATAGTGTATGCAATTACATCTTGCTTTTTTCTTTAATAAGTACTTAAGTTGACAATTTTGGAAAGTAGGTGCGTGCAGTAGCATTATTATATAACAATGCTATGCTAATTAAAACATACTGGTTTGCACAAGAGCCTTTAGACTGCCTAGGAGCATATTACAAAATATTTGATTATGCAGCAAATGCATTTCCTTCCCAACAGACTTACAGCTGTTTAAAGACTTGGGATGCTCGTGAAGTTATGGATTTCTCTTTACAAAGGCACTAAGCACAATCATTTAATTAAAGCTGCCACAAATTCTAACATACTATCACAGTTCTGCCTCTCAGTGAAAACCTCATTTTAAATTGACAATACACAATATACATGATCACTTTGTAACTTGGGCAATATTGTTTTAAAAAAATAATTGAAGGACAAAGAAAATTAAACAAGCTTGGCAGAAATTCAGGATGTGATCTAACAATACAACCAGCTATGAAAGCAGCAATGATTAACATTCTGTTTGTGCGGCAATATCAACACAAATTGATCTTTAAAAACTCCATCTCACTTGTAAGCAAGTCATCATTACTATTCATTTCACAAAAGGAAGAGCAGAAGTGGCAGCTTCCCAGGCTGTACAAAACAACACTCTGAAGGTTATAGCCCTTCCACTTTAATATTTTGTCCTCTTCAAAACTAGAAGCAGTTTAGGTGATCAAGGAAATAAATATAGCATTTATGCTGATCTCCCTGGCCATAAAGCAGCAGTGGTTCAGCAAGAAGCCTAGCAGCCCGAAGGAAAAGCTTCTTCATGAATTTCCTAACTATTTCCTAGAATTTATACCACAAGATGTACTGATAACAACTAGCTCAAATAGATTTTTTTTTAAAAGTCTGGACAAAATGCCCATCATCAGCCATAATAACACAAGCACTCAACGTTCAGAGACAGCATACCATCAAGGCCACATTTATACCCTGCTTGTGAACCTTCTAGAGATCTGGCTGGCTGCTGATGGAAATAGATACTGAACTCACGGGACCTTTGGTCGATCTAGCAAGGCATCCCTATGTATTATGTAGTTAGACCAATTTGAAGAGATCTGGAGAAACACATTAGACCATCTCACAAATTTCTCCAACATGCCAGACTCCAAAATAGCAGCGAGGAGGATCATGGCCACAGCCAGGCACTATCAGCTCTATCCCTGGCTCTCCAGGCAGATGCGGGAAAGGGGACATAACCGCAGCGCCAAGCAATGCAAGGACAAGCTGCACGGACTCAAGAGGAAGTTCAAGGAGACCATCACGCACAATAACAGAACCGGGGTCAAGCAACGCACCATGCCCTTCTATGACGAGCTGGCACGCCTGCTGGAGGAGCGCCACGATGTCATGCCAGGGCACACGGCGGGCAGCGGGGTCACAACCGGCGAGGCACCGTGCACGCAATAACGAGCCCAACAGGCCCAAGGGCCACGCCGCGATGACACCACTACCCGGGCACCCCAAACGCCTCCATGGATAGACTCTCACGCCTGCCACCAACCAGCACGCCAGCAGCGAGGGCACCACCGGACCCATGGCCAGCCGTACTGAAGCCGAGGAGTGGGCCAGTGGGAGGCCATAGCCCCTCTCTGCTGCCACAACCGCCACCTGTGGAGGCCAGGAGAGCCCGAGCACCTCCCCTGTGACAGCTTCCTCCAGCACCAACAGCCCTACGGCGTTCCTACAGCTGTTCTGTGCAGAGTTGCAGGTAGAGGATAAGCGACCCGTGCCTATAGTGCCAGAGACACAGCCACCCGCGAAACCACAACCAGCTGGTGCCAGAGACGCCGCCTACACCACAGGCACCGAGGGAACAGGGCGGGCAGCGGGCGCACCACATATGCAGGTGGGGACGGAGAGCAGCAACACCATGGTGGAGGGGTTTGACTGGAGCATCATGGACCCCATTACGGAGACGGGGCCAGTGTCACAGGAGGTGCAGGATGAAATGGAGCAGCTCGTAGAGCTCCAGGTGGGCGACGTTCTGGAGCCAGAACTGTCACCTTCCCAGGAATAGCTGCAAGGCATCGATACGCAGGCCACCGACAAAGCCTTCATGGAAGTGGACAGGATGGAGAAGAATGCACTTCTGGAAGTCGAACTCCAAGTTGGTGAGGCCGGACTCGCGGAAGATATAGAGGGGCCCCCCAGCCGGAGATCGCAGAGATGGGGGACGCTGCCCCCCCCAGAGGAGGAGCCGCCGCCCCTGCCCACCAGTGAAGAAGCCGCGGCCCCAGCCGCTCAAGCCCATCCCCTGACCAACACGCAGAGGTGTGCAACAGGTGCAAGGCATACCGACTGCAGGTGGTGAAGGACCTGGTCACGGCCACGGAGGCGACAGGAGGCGGCATCCATGGGCTATTCACACGCATGGCAGGCAAGAAGGAGTACAGGCGCACCAAGGAACATGTTCTCGCCGTGTGGGCGACGCGCATGGCTACCCAAGCCGTGGATGGATGCTCCCAAGCCATACAGGAAGCAGGGTGGGAGGTGCGCCGTGGTCTGGAGGATCATGTCACCGGGATGACCGATGCCATGGCGGCCACTGACACCATCATCGACTGAGGCATGCGCGAGCGCACAGCTGCCATCAACCCCCAAACCGAGGTCCTCAGGGAGCTTGCCCAGGCATTCCAGGGAGAGTACCATGGTGCCTTGCAGCCCGCCCCCTACATGCCGCTGTACAGATACATGCTGCCTCAGCATTACCTGCCTCCGCCAGCAGCCACAGCATACCGGGCCCCACGAGCGGCACCAGCTGCAGCAGGTGCCTCAGGGATGGCAGGGGGGATACCGGAGGGCAGGAGCGGCAATGCTTAAGGAGCCAAGCCAAGTGGGCCCGGGACTTCCCACCCAACTCCGATGGAGAGGGGGAGGGGGAGGAGGAGGAGCCCTTCCCACATGACATGCCCTGAGCCACAGGCATGTAATGGCCCCTCGGGCCGTCCGCTGAGGGTCCTTGGCAGTAGACATCCCTTCCCCATGCCGCGATAGGCCCCCTTATCGCTTCCCATTACTCTGGCAACCGCCTCCCTCGGGCCGTTCCGCCCGCTCAAGGCCAAGTAGATGTGGCGGCTGCCTGTTACAATGTTGCACATCCCAGCCTCACTGTCCCTCATTGCAGACAAATCCCAATGAGTTGGCAGCACCCTACTGGTCCGCTGGGCTCCACGCAGGCCACCCCGGCCGACGCAGGGAAGCGAGCGCCCCATGCCACCACCGCAGGGCCCTGCGGCGAGGAGGTTGGCGTGCAAGTAGGTTGGACTGGGTGCAGGGGAGCCACTATGGCCTCCGTGACACTGATGGCTGTCCTCCCTCCCCTCTCCTCCCCTCCCCTCCCCCCCAGGGAAGCTGCGCTCCCTCTGCCGTGGCGTCCGCAGAAGGCAGAGGGCCCATATGGCACGGTGCCTCCGCGCTCTGGAGCTGGCCCTGGGAGAAGTCCTGCGTCGCATTCGACGTCTGGAGTGGAGCATCAGGCGATGCCGCCTTTTGATTCCTGTTTGGCCGTAGGCCCTTCCACTGGTATATGCAAGCTGTGCCCATCCCCCCTCTGTATTTCCCTTGCATCATCTTGAATTGGCGCTGCCCCATAGCATCCCCCGATTCCTGCCAATTCCTTTCACTCCCCTCTCTTACAGGTGTGCAGCAGACATAACAATGCTGCCTTGTCCTCCTGTTCCCACACTCCCGTATTGGGCCGTCCCATGCTAGCTGCGGCGGCACCCCTCCCTCCGCCCTCCTGCTCCGGCACGCCCACCAGCCCTCCCATCATGCCTGCCTCCCCTCTGGGCTTTCCTCCGCTAGTGGCTATGTCCCGCCAAGACCTCGCTATGGGCAGCTTGCAGGCGTCAATGCAGAACCATGCCGATGGCAAAGAGGAGGACATGTTACATGCCCGGCTGCGCTGCCTGGGTGGTGCCTTGTCTGCGGGGCCGACGTTTGGGACAGGCGGCGGTCGCTGGCCCCTTGGTGCTGCGGAGGCCTTGCCCTGTTGCCAGGCTGCCTTCTAACCGCTGCTGCGCAGACATGATGCGGGCACCGTGACTACGGGAGCGTTGGCCAGAGGAACGGCCATGGAAGCCCTGCACCGCATTCCCCACCTGGCGACATAATAATAATAATAATAATAATAATAATAATTATTATTATTTATAACCTGCCTCTCCCTACGGATCGAGGCGGGGAACACAATACACATACAAGCATGACAAGTTAAAAAATTAAAACAAGAGAAACACATCATTAAAACATTTTAAATTCATCCGGATAGGCCTGCCGGAAAAGAACAGTCTTCATGACTCTCTTGAATTCGTGAAGACTGTCAGTTTGTCTAACCTCCTCCGGCAGACCGGAGGAGGTCTGCCGGAGGAGACATCTGCCAACCTCCTTGAGCAGCGCAAGACCATCCGCCGCTGGGTGCTCCAACGGACAGATGCCGTGTGGAAGGAGATGCAGAACTTGGAGGACTGGGACGACAAGCATTTCCGCGGGAGCTTCCGCAAGTCCCGCGCAATGTTCAATGTGCTGGTGGCTGAGGTGAACCCTGTACTGTAGAGGAAATGTACTGTCATGCACCCGTCAATTCCGGTCTCCCGCTGTTTGGCCCTGACACTGTACAAGTTGGCGTTCAACGTGGGATACCTGCCGCTGTTGACAGTCTTCGGGGTGGGCGTGTCCACCACATGCGAGATTTTCCAGGAAACGGTGAGCGTCCTGAACGAGCTGTACCTGGCCGATGTCATCTGGGTTGGGGTTGAGTGGGATAACATGCATGGCTTCCATACCCTGGGCTTCCCATGGGCGGTTGGGGCTCCCACCTGGCCCCCACCCCTCGCGGCAAGGAGTACTTCAACCGCAAGCATTTCTACAGCATGGTTCTTCAGGCGGTGGTAGATGCCAAGGGTCGGTTCCTGGATGACTATGCGGTGTGTCTGGGCGGAGTCATGACACAGTCATCTTCTGGAACTCCCCCCTGGTGGCCAAGCTGTCATTGGGCCGCTTCCTCTCCTCTGGGCCCGCCTCCATGTGCGGGCATGCCGTGGGGCCGCTGCTCCTGGCCGACCAAGCCTTTGCCCTTCAGCCGTGGCTGATGGCCCCGTACTGCTACCCCTGCAATGCCATGCAGCGTAAATACAACTACTACAGCTGCCAAGCCCGCCTGCCTGTGGAGCGTGCCTTTGGGCAGCTGAAGGAGCATTGGCGCTCTCTGTTTAGCTTGCTTGGCTTGCACGCTGACATCATTTCGGATTTCATGGTGTGCTGCTGCATTCTGCACAACATCTGCGAGTCCCATGGGGATGCGTTATTGGCAAAGCACCCTGACCTTTCTCAGCCGGGCAAGGACAATGATGCCATTTCTGTGGATGGGCGGGACGTTGCACCATTGCTCAGGCCCGTGAACCATCGGGGAACACCGTGCCTGTGTGGAAATGTCACGGGTGCATGAGCGTATCTGTGAATGGATCTGGCTGCACTACACCCCCGTGTGAGCTTTGGCTGTGGGGTGCCGTCTGTGGACTGACGGTGCTTCCTGGCAGTGCGACCCTATCCGCCTTCCCTTAATCCCTTTCCGCCGCTTGCTGCTTCAAGGTGCCATGCTCTGCTGACCCCTAACCACTGTGCCTTCCTGGTCACCTTCTCTCAGTCGGGGGGGGGGGGAGGGGGTGACTCACCTTTCAGATTACTCCGCCCATGCTTCACAGTGGCCCTGTGCCCATGTAGCCATTTTTATATGGCACGCTGTATAATTTTTTTCACTTTCCCCCTCTCTTGCCTTCATTCTGGTGCTTGCGGGAAGTTGCACTTGGGAGGGGGTTATCTTGGGTTGGGTCTCGGGGACGTCGGGTGCCCTCGCCGCTGCTGCATCTCCCATGTAGGGTGAGTGTGGGCCACTCCAGAGGACGGGCTGCCTCGCGTTTGGCTTTGGCACCCAGGTGTGCATTTTGGCTACGGCTTGCCCGTGCATTGGCCGAGCGCTGCCTTCCTTGCCTATGGATGGGGCTCTGGGGTGCTGTGGGGGATGGATCGGGCGGGCTTTGTGCCTGTCTCGTGGTTAGCTGGCCGGCCCTTGCCCGGTCCTTTCGGGACATCGGGTGTAACAGAGCGTGGGTGCCTACGGTTGGGGTGTTATGATGGGAACGTGAGACAGCCACTCTGTCGGTCTAGCTGTTCCTCCTGTCTGCTGCTCCGCCCGGGGCTGTTGTGTCCCGCCTGGTGCCTCTGAGCGTCCAATGGGGTTTGAGAGGCATGTCCTCCTGCAGCTTCGATGGCGGCGCCCATGGATTTCGGGCCGCAGTGCGTACTCGGATACATCTGGGAGGCCTGGTAGTGGTTGATAGGCAGGGAACATGGCGGGCGGGCTGTCAGTGACGGCCACATATGCTATTAACAACTGGAGCGGTTGCCACTGCCGAGCAACACAGGCTGCAACGTGTTGTGTGTGGAGCACTGCCTACTTAACTCAAGGTCAGTACGCCATTTACCCCTCCGTTGCTTAATGTGTCATCCAAAACCAGCCTCTTTCTGAATGAAAGCCTGCAGCAGCTGTTTCTATGGATCAGACCTTGCTCCAAGTACCTTTGCTTCTGGGGGCAATAAACTGCTGCCAATAAACTGCTGCCAGGAACATGTTCCTGGCCAGATGTTGCTGGACTGCAAGTCCCATCAGCCCTAGCCAGCATAGCTAATGGTGAGGGATGATGGGGGCTCCATCCCAGCAACACAGGGAGGGCCACATGTTCCCATCGCTATGCCCTCAACCAAGGAATGCCCATCCCCACCCCTTGTGATATAGTGAAGTTACTTCTCTTCCAAAGCATTCTGTAGGCTGTATCTGCTCCAGGAAGCTGGTGATCTTGTTGTTTGTTGTACTGATATTTATGTTCTTTTAACAAGAACATAGGAGGCTGCCTTATACCGAGTCCGACGATTGGTCCATTTAATCTAGTACTCTCGACACCAATTTTTCCAGCCCTACCTGGAGGTGCTGGAGATTGAACCAGGGACCTTCTGCATGCAAACTATGTGCTCTCCCACTGGGCTACGCCTCTTCCCTAACGGCTTAGGTTTTGAATGTATTGTTTGTTGATTTTATTGTTGCATTATGTGATTAATTTTTTTCATTTTGTTAGCTGCCTGGAACGTTGGAAAGGTGGAATAAATATTCTAATATTAATTGAGTTATGCCCTTGCCCTACTTTGTCATTAGTAACAGCTGTGAAGAAGCCAGTGATCGGAGTTGATAAAGGGCAAGGCAGGGTGTTTTCCAGTAATTATGTCAGTACTCCCATAGACAAATGTTGCAAGGCAAAATTTTGTACCATAGAGAGCAATTGCTAAATTAATAGCCCTGCTTGCTTTAACTAGGCAATCCATTTTCAGGATAACTTAGGGTTAGGTGCTTTATTAATATCAAGATCGTACTAGAAGAGCTGCCTGCTTGTGGAGTAGCTATCCGTGG
This sequence comes from Anniella stebbinsi, assembly GCA_029215795.1. Classification (NCBI taxonomy): domain Eukaryota; kingdom Metazoa; phylum Chordata; class Lepidosauria; order Squamata; family Anniellidae; genus Anniella; species Anniella stebbinsi. The sequence goes on along the minus strand of JARDYH010000002.1, from coordinate 70,967,198 downwards.
GGTGGGTTGCTGCTCATTAAGGTTGTGGAAACTGTCCCTAAGCTGGCATTGAGAAAATAAAACTGCTTGTAGCCTAAAATCATCAATTTCAGATTTAACATATTGTAAAACTAATATGTTCTCTCCACTCCTAACTCACCAGTTTGAAAGAGTAACCATTACAACATTTATGGCACATGGAAACCAACAGTTTTTCACTGATGGTAGCTTCCCTAAATATGACAACCTATTACACAGACTTGCATCCAAAGAAGGGTAAGGTGAGAAGGGATACATTCTAATCAGCATCTCATGGATGCCAGCTGCAACTCCTTCCCCACCTTATGTACACAGGCTTCTCTACAGCCAAGCTGCTAATAATATGAATTAACCCACAAAGGCCATAAATGAACACAGTGTGATGTTGGGGAGTCCTACTGAAAAGAATGGGATTTCTATAGCCAATTGTTATAAGTCTGAAGCCCTTATTTCATGCTTTACAGCCAACAAGTATATTGAGCCTTAGTTCTTCATTACAGCACTGATGTTTATGAAGATTGTTTTAAAACATCAAACCTTAGGAGTGAGGTCAGACCGTTCTTGAAGCTTGTATGTTTTGGAGAAAAGCAGTCTAATTATCCACAGGATCAGAATACCTTCCAGAATAAGATGGTAAGCTGGAGCCTAGAAATTAAACAAAAATATTGACTGTACATTAATAATTCCTCTAAGATTTTCATCTCTTTCCATTTTTACATTCAACATTTCTGCTATGCCCTAGCTCAACTTGCTACGTGATTGTTAAGTCTGTGTAAGGATTACTTCTAGGAAGCCCAGGATTGTCCAATCAAAGTTTCATGGGAGATAACTGGAATCGGGCTGGATGTATTCTCATGCATGGAAGTGTTCTGAGGTCTTGAACTGAAAATTAAAATGCATATTATGGGAGTGCTAACAGGAAGCTGATGAACTAAAGAAGAAAAAACACTATTAGAATTCCATGTTTATGATAGTATGCCTCTCCCAGGTGATGTGTATAGGTATAGCTCAGAATTTAACCTCTATGTACTCAAATGCCATTTTATGCCCAGAGTGTCTTCTATAATTACAGTCTCTATCCCCCTATAGATGCTTCCCCAAACTGGTTCTCCCCAGATGTTTTGGACCACAACCCTGCAATTCTCCATACTGGCTGGGGTTGAGGGGAGTTGGAAGCCCAAAACTTGTTGGGGAAGGCTGCTGAGACTAACATTATGGAGCCAACCTGTAGAATTTCATAAAGTCCATTAGTGTTCATGAAACTCAGGTCAACACCTAAGTAGTATGTGGGAGTGAACAGATTAAGTGCATACCTCTGCCTTTGAAGAAAAAGGTCTCAGACAGCAGGATCTATGCTCATTTGGTCAGACATTATGTTTATAATGCAAGTTATGTGGTCATGTTTCTGTAATAGCTTTATAATTTGCCACTCACCTAGTGGAAGAATAATCCCTTCTTGCCAAATTGTTTGCTTGACCAGCCACACTGCTCTAAAACACGCAGGTCTATGTAGGCTGGCAGAATCTTTTATTTATTTGTAAGGATGATCTAACAATCTGGATTCCAAAATGTAACTTTAAATTCCAGACTGTGCTAACTCCAGCTGAACCCTGCCAGTATGTTAAGAACAAGTTTAAGGCACAATCCTATGCATGGTTAGACAGAAAAAGGCCCACATGCACGTTTTGATTGGGGCATGATGGGAGTCATAGGCCTTTTTCTGTTTAACTACGTATAGGATTGCATCCTTAAAGTATTAAACAAGAGGAATATTGGGATATTACAGCTCATATTGGGATAGTGCAGTTCATATAGACATGAGTCTGCCTTGTCCTGGATATATCACCAACAGTGCAATAGTATACATATCTACTAAAAAAAAAAGGCTCACTGTGTCCAATGGGGCTTACTCTCAAGTAAGTGTGTACAAGATTGCAGCCTATGTCAGCTATGACTGGTAATGGTTCTCCAAGGTCTCTTCCGGGGCTATTGGGTGGGATCCCCAAGATCCTTTACTGGAAAGTCCTAGGATTGAATTTAGAACATGGAACACAAGCTCTCCCACTGAGCTCCCAAAGCTCCCCTACCTCACTCTCCCATTACAGAAAACAAGTTCTTCACATTTCTACACTCTGAATTATATTTAGTAAAAACTGAACAAAGATAATTTTTATTCAGCCTTTACCCAAATTGATTCCAGGGTGGTTTACAACTTAAAAAAACAGAACACAAATAGATAAAACCACAAATAGAAGATGAACTAGCAGACAGAAGTCAAGAATACTTAAGCAAACAAAAATGGACTTAAAAAAACTGACAGTCTTTGTCTGCAGAAAATAATTCCATGCTCCAGGACAGAGAGCAACATGATTCTAACCCTAAACTCATTAACCCCAGAGTCAACCTCTCTAGATTAAATAGCACATAGTATATATTTCCCCAGAAGCAAATTTCACTGAATTCAGCAATGCCTCTGCCTAAGTGCACAGATGACAGTCTTAAATTCCCAAGAACCATCCTTATAGTCACAATCTTAATGTCTAAACCTTCATGGATTTTGATAAGAATCAAAGAGTGCTTGCAGGAAGACATCCCAGATCCAACTTTACCCTCCCTTAGCAGGAAATTGCCAGTAATTCTTGAACAGCAGGAATTTACAGCCAAGTCATCTGCAATGCATACAAGCTCAACCCCTGAAAGGTTCATCAGACTACAGCCTAAACTGCTCTGTTCTAAGACCAACGTGGCCCACATATATTTTGAATGGACATCCGTAGTTATGTGACTGTCAAACATGGGCATGACATTTTCCTTCCCCTGAGTCAAAAAGAAAAGTTGCTTTCTTGGGGTGAGAGAGAGAAAACTTACATCTACCCTAGCCAGAGGGTCATCAATTATGGGCACAAACCCAAGAGATTTAAAAACTGGGCAAGGATCAAACATCTGTTCTCGGTTATGTTCAAAATGAAATTGCTCCCCAAAAGCCTCCTCCTTAAGATGCATTTGTGGTGTGTATGCATACAGGCGGGTGGATGAATACACCCCCTCCATTACACTCTTCGTATTAGCCAGGCATTAGCCACGTTTCCTTACAGTGGGCTGTATCCAATATTAGTCCTCCTTAGAGCAGACCCATTGAAATGAACGGGACTTAGGTTAAACAAACATCGGATATAACCCCTCTCTGCAGAAGATTCCCCCAACTTCTATTACGCCCTTACGGGGTCCGACCTCCTCCTCTTCTGTTCCTAAGGATTCTCGCGCCTCAGACTCTCTAACCCACAGCGAGGAGGGGAGGCGAGAGGAGCGCGCGGTGGTCACTTACTCCTGTTCCTACTTTCTTCCCCAACCACGCCTAAAGCCTCTTCTTCTTCTTCCTCCTCCTCCTCCCTCCCCCCCATTCCTCTGAGGACAGACAGAAAGGTTCCCCCAAACACTCGGCTTAGTACCCCACCCAGTCCGCACCCGCCGCTCCCTCACCTCATAGAAGGCCTGGACCATCTCCACCAGCACCCACTGCTGCCCCATGCCCTCCGCTGCCGCCATCGCCTCAAGCTGCTTCCGGGTCCCGACCTGCGTGACTACGTCACGCTACGTCAAAAGGAGGGGGGAAGAAACGTTATGACAGAGCACGCACTCACACCCCCTTCCCCTCCAAGTACGCCACGCCTGCTGCCTTTTTCGGCTAACTTTTTCTAGTCGTAAGGAGTAGGGCGGGGCCAGGTTAAGGCTGCAAGTTTAATTTCTACACTTGATCTCCTTTTTTGAAAAACAAAAACACACTGCACGTTTGATTACTTGGTGCTACTGTGTTTTTCTTATCAGCAATGCCTGCACTGTGAATGACCACTTAATTCCTTCTGACCTCACAGTTTAGAATTCTCCTGACCACCACCACCATATGTATTGTACATCAGAAGAGCCATGCTGGATCAGCCCAAAGTCCAGCTAGTCCAGCATTCTGTTCACACAATGGCCAACCAACTGTTAATCACAAGCGGGACATGAGTACAACAGCATCTTCCCACCCATGTTCCTCAGCAACTGGTGTACCTAGGGTAGACTGCCTCTGAGATTGGAGGTAGCATGGAGCCATCAGGACTAGGGCTGCCTCTACAAGAGAGGTTTAAAGCTCTTTCAAGGCGCTTAAATTTTTTTACCTCTACAAGAACGGAGCGCATATCTCTCCGATTATGCGCATTATCGAATGCGCGTTAAATCGTGAGTTTTATTTTGCTCCGGCCATTAAAGCGCATTTTGACTATGTGAACAAGCGCTTATGCGCATTAACTACTTGGAAAGCGCATTTTGGACATCCGTTAATGCGCTTCGCCGCCTCTCACTGCCTCTCGTGCAGAGGTATTAGGTGCAAATGCGCTTCAGCGGTTATGCGCATAATCGCTTAACCGGGCGCAAAAGCGAATCCTTGTAGAGACGTTTGATAGCCTTCTCCAGGAATGTGTCTAACCTTTTAAAACCATCCAAATTGGTGGCCATCACTACATCTTGTAGTAGTGAATTCCATAGTTGAACTATGCTGTGTGAAGAGGCACTTCCTTTTATCTCTCCTCAATCTCTCACCAATCAGCTTCATGGGATGACCCCATTGGGTTCTAATATTACCAGAGAGGGAGAAAAATGTCTCCCTCTCCATTTTCTCCACAACATATAAACCTGAAATCTGTATATAAAACTGAAACTCTCCTTAATATTCCATGCATCTGATGAAGCAGTTATAGGGAGTCATGAGATGAATGTTTTATTGTATTCTCATTATTGGGCACTCACTGATTTTCGCAGGTCCTATTCACGACATTGTCTGCGTCTGATGTGCCTCCCGCCCCTTCTAGCCTTCTTCGCGCAACAAAGACCCCAGTAAATCCAAAGTATTTTTGACACAGAATTTGCTGCTATCTCCAGCTGTTCATAGGAGAAGCAGCGCAATCAAAACGGCCCATTGAATGGGCCACGTGCACATTGTTTACTTCCTTTTTGAAAGAGGAAGTAATGAGGGACAAAAGCACAGACAGAGAAGTGACGGTAAGGAAATGTGATTTCTCCCCGTCTGATGATGCTCATAATCCAAAAAGGATTATATGACAGAACAAGGAAGCAATTCTATCAATGTTTAGAGATCCACCACACCTACTTTTTTATTATTGGTATGTACCCACAGATTTGATATCCATTTCCCTTTCACAATCATAGCCATACCGGGGCCTCTTTTTTCATTTATGGGCTCTTATGGGTGGGGGGTTGTTCCTGGCGGCAGGAAGGGAAGGGGCAAGCAGGGAAAGATGAAGATGGGGGAATCCTGTGTCCTGGAGGAGGAAAACTGCCCTCCCCTCCCCTTTCCTTATCAACAAACACGCCCGCAACAAAGGAAAAAGCAAGAGGGGGGTATTCCTCTGCCTCTACAAGAGGCATTTAAAGCTCTTTCAAGGCGCATTAAAAAATTTACCCCTACAAGAACGGAGCGCAAATCGGGCGTAGAGGCGCGTTTTCTCTTCGATTATGCGCATTATCGAATGCGCATTAAATAGCGAGTTTTATTTTGCTCCGGCCGTTAAAGCGTATTTTGACTATGTGAACAAGCGATTCTCCGCATTAACTACTTGTAAAGCGCATTTGAAACAACCAGTAAGGTCACCCGTTGAGTGCTCAATTACCAGCATTAACGAAAAAGCGCTTCAGCGAATATGCGCATAATCGGCTAACCAGGCGTCAAACGGAATCCATCTAGAGGGGGGTCTTTCTCAGTGCCAAAATACTTTGCAACAAGGGGAAGAAGGGGCGCGATGAGAGCAGGACAGGGACGACGGCATGCGAGTACCTCATGGCAAAAACACATACAAGTTAGAGCGAGTGTGCAGTAAATCGCTGGTGTGATGGAGCACTTAGAGAGAGAGAAAAAATCCTACAACTCCCAATTCTCCAATTTGGGATTTTCCCCAATTCTGGTTGGGAAAAAATGCATAAGATTGTGACCTAAATTTGTTATTCTTCTCAAGTGCTACTAGAATGTTGTTTTTGCTTCAATAAACTAACAAGGCTCCCTTCTGGAAATTGGAACAAAACAGAATTTATGAGCCTATGACTATTCCTAATCCTGCGAACAAAATCCCATTGAATAAAATGGAATTGACTTCATAGTACATGTGTTTAGGATCCCCTTGTGTGGATGCAATCCTCTGCATGCTTATTTTTAGTTTAGTCCTGTTTTCTTTTCTGTAGCTCCTGGTCTTTAGCACTGCTCTGTGGTAGATAGTCTCTTTCACTGCGCACTTCTTATATGGGGATTCAGCAGCAATGTCAAGGGTGCTATTGCACTAGTTCAAACCCCATCTGGGAAGGCTCTAGGTCAGAGGTTGTTGGGAGAAATTGGGGCGTGGGGCAAGGCTCACAACTTGCCAGAGTTACTCAGGTTTATTGCAAGTTGAAGTAATATTTCTGACAAGATGCTTTAACTTTCAAAGGCTTCCCAAAGATAGTCAGAGTAGTCGTATCCTATGTGACAAACTAAAATCAGATTAGGCAAAGTAAGGCAGGAAAGCAGAGGGCTGGATTTCTAAATCAGGGATGTTGAACCTCTTTCAACCTGAGGACCAAATTCCATTTTGGAGAAGCTCTTGGGGGCCACATTCTAGTGGTGGACTGGGCTGAAGGCAAAAGGTCAGGGGGGACACCAGATAACTGGTGGTCAAGGGAAAGGGGGCAGGGGCAGGAAAAGGAAACGTGACCATTGGGGAGCCCAGAGGGCAGGACTTGGCCTCCAGGCCTGAGGTTTTGCACTCCTGATCTAAATGGTGTCCGGTTATTATTATTATTATTATTATTATTTTATGTAGTAGAATGAGTGCATATTGACACATTATGGAGTAACACTCTACATGCTTACATTCTTTAATTGCGTATTTCCATGCCCTAATTGTGGTCCATACCCTAAACTTGTCATTACAAACCACATCAGAGCTTGTATTATTGACTAACAGCAAGCATGGGGATGTTTTTCAACAGGACCATAACGTTAGGGCAAGGAGGTTTCTCCCTTCCCTCCCCAGCCATGCTCCCAACAAAAATGCTCCTCACCACTATGAGCCTTTAGTGTGTGTGAGCACCAATTGGAGCTCCCTTAACATCCCCACCAAGGTGCCTAGTATTAAATACAAGAAAAGCCAAGAAGTTTGTAATTACACATGTGTAGCATTGTGTCAACTTTGGCCCTATTGTAAATAGGGCTAAGCATGAAATAGGCTGGGCACTTATGCATAACCTGGGAAAATGAAATGTGTCATATAAATGCTAATTTATGTGTATGGCCGGAAATCTAGAATTAATTACTTTAGTTTCACATAGACATACAATACATCTCACCATGGTGAGTTAGACTGGGGCTAGTCTATTGATGGGCAACTTCAGGGCCCTCTGCTCTCCTTTCATATGGTGCTTCATCTTTAAACCAGACTTGGGCCAGGCAGCTCTTCAAATAGAGGATTGTCCTCTGAGAGTTCTTCAAATATAGCACTGTCCTCTGCAAAACGTAGGACACATGACTACCCTAGTATGAATGGATTTGCCAGAGTGAGAACGCCTGCCATAAGGAAAGAGTAGTGGCTTCTCAATTTCTTCAGCTCCTATTCTTCCTGCTGCCATCCACAGAAGGAAACATTTTTCCTTCTTAATGGCTAGCATCATAGCCTTAACCTCATACTAGGGTATGAGGAAGCAAATTATGTTTTCTCCGAGCACCTAGGCCAGATCTATCCCAAGCAGGATATGACATTTTGAAAACAGTTTGAAAACTGTATATGGAGTGTGCCCTGGGCCCCAACAGTTGTCACTACTCTTATAAACCATTTTAAAACAGTAGTGTAGATCCTGCCGTGACTGGGTCTAATAATTTTCAAGTATCTGTTATGGAAAATAGAAAAACACAAATATTAATTTTAAAAGAGTCAATCATTCTTATGGTTATGTCTGCAACCTTGAGCATACTTACTAAAAAGTAAGTGCCAATGAACCCAGTGGAGCTTACTTTTGCGCAGGCTGTAGCAACATAAAGAGACATGTGAGCATAAGTAAAAGGAAGAAACGTAATTCAGCTCTAGTGCTGCTGGCTCACCAGCATTTTGAAGGAATAACTTTTCCCATGACTTCCTACTCACCTGCGCAAGATTTCCTAAGAGAAGAATTCACGTGGGACCAATGCTAATATCACGGTTGTGATAAATTACCAGTGCAACAACCCTCATGCACAAAACATCCAGAGCAGTTTATGAAACACTGTAATTTCAGTCATTTGTAATAACACCAGATGGGAAGCAAAGTGTGTGGGAGTGGGGGCTGAAGTAATAATACATTTCCGCTGGTGGCCAGGGGCAAAATAAGCAGAGAAACAGGACTGCAGTTTTGTAGCTTCTCAGTACAGCCACACCCATCCCTTTGCCTTATAAGCAACAATCTGAATAAATAAGGTTATCATAAATATGCCCAGACCTTGCACATTCTTCTGTTTAAAAGCAGCAGAAAATGTACCCCTCCTACATGGATCTGTTTCTGATTTTATTATCAGCGCATTGCTTCCTGAGGGTGAGGCTCCAGAGGAGTTTTTTCTGTGCTCAATTGTCCTGCCTTATTCACTGAATTTTGCTTGGGGACGGGTCTAGACATTTGTAGCCAGTCCATGTTTTCCCACCGCTTCTACCACCTTTTCTTTTTACCAGGAAAAAAATCTGTCAAGGCAGAAAAGATAGAATAGCTACATGATGCTTTCTAATAGCACTAAGGGCCCTCCTCCTTCTAGAAGCAGCCTTGAAAACAGCATCAATTCTGCTCTGAATTGAATACTATAGTAGCTGCAGATGCCCCAGCAAAAAAAAAAAAAAAAAAGACTTCACTGGCACAGAGATTTCCTTCAAAAGATGAGAGTGGCTGATGGTGAAGGGGTTCTGTTACATGGATACTAATGTACATTATTGCAGTTCTCAAGCTACATCCAGAGCCTATCTATACTACTGCTTTAAAACGGTTTATAACCGTTTTAAAGTGGTTAATTAACCGCTTTAAAACAGTTATAAACCGTTTTAAAGCAATAGTGTAGATAGGCTCCCAGTCTTTGGGTTGGTGGCTTGGACCCTAAATTGCTCCTCCATTCACATAAGGGAGAGTATGATTTCCCCCAGGCAGAAGTGGTAGGAAAAGGAATTGACAGAATGCACTTCAAAGGAAGAGCAGGCAATGAAAAATGAAGAAGAAAAGCCTGAAAACATTGCTGGGGGTGGGGGGAGACATACATACCCCCTTGCCCATTAGAATTGATGGAGTGTATAGAAAAAAGAAAGGCCAGCTACCAAATCCCCATTGGTGCAAGCAAGACGATCAAATGGAACAATTAGAGTTTGAGTAGCATAAAGACACCCAAAACTCTGTTGTGATTTATTTTTCTTCTGGTACTGTCTGTTTCTGCACTTCCAATAGGGTTTTTACTTACTGAACCAGAAATCCAGGACAATCTCGAGAAGACCTGTCCTAGGTTGAAGTTACTAGGAATTTAGATGTTAAATAAGTCAATATTTTATTTGTTCTGAACCAGCCTACTAGGAATTTGAACCATGAACTTTTCACTACAACCACAAGTATAAATCACAACCATTCTGAAAGAAATGATAAGATTTCTCTGGGGAGCATTGTGGCGATCAGCACGGCAAACCTAACAGAAGAACAAGTCCATTGAATTGGAAAGTTTACCATTCCATAAAGCTCGGATGCCAGTGTGCAGTTGCAGGCTTTTCCATGGTACACATACTCTGTAATTTTCAATATTGCATAGTTGTTTAAAATGTGAATTCCAGAGAGCTGATGCTCAAACCACTAGACAAGAACAGCCTTGGTATCTTTAAAATCCATTTGTCAACTAAAAAAAAAAGCTAACCAGTAGATCCTGCCAGCTTACATAAGTTCATAAGGGCATTGCTGTGTTTACAGATCCATGTAATTTAGACCAGAAGGCAAACAGGAATTCCTTCTAGTTATAGTTAAAACATGCATGAAGGTGATGGCAGAACACTTCACGTCTGACAAGCAGCAAGAACTTTGCATGAGTTCCCCACCCACATCCACAGCATTACAGAGTGCAGAGAATAGAAAATATGAACAAATTATGGATTTTCTCTGTCTCCAGTCTGGGAAAAACAGGAGCCATCCTGTGTAAGGCCTGAGAAATAACTTCCGGATCCACAGGATACATTGCCCAATAAAAAATATGCCCTCACTCTCAAAGCTGAAAGTATTATGCCTTCATCTTAGCAACTCCTTTGGAACTCACAGATTTGCATCACACCATTGCAATGTTTGTGTCTATGGGCCTTTGCTGACAGTCCTTTTTCTTCTTTGGGACTGCCTTTATTTATTTATTTATTATGTATATTTGTTAGTTGCATCATAATTAATTCTCTAAGTCAGGGCAAGGCAATATTTTTGGTGTGTGGGCACATTTGGCAATTTGATAAACTGTCCTGGGCACCATCACAAAATGGCTGCCATGGGAGGTGTGGCAAAGGACAAATAACCTGCCCAAAAGACAGAGTACAAGGCAGAGATGGGGTTTAAGCTCCAATACTCTAAACAACTCCTTTGAACTCACAGTTTTTAGCACCAACAGAAACTTATTTCACAGCAATCCAAGCTGCTGGAAAGAAAACGTGTTATTTTTTTTAAAAAAAATTAAAGTGGGAAGAGTAGGCAGATTTGTGGGTGCCAAGAAAGTGTCTGGTGGAGGTGCATTGGTGCCCATGGGTATCACATTGCCTATCCCTGCTCTAGGTGACGTACAATCCTTTAAAAATCAAACAGGTTTTTAAAGCTTAAACAAAATATAATCAAATTGCACACTTAAAACCAAAGACAGCACACAAGAATTTTTAAAAATGCCAAAACATATAAAGAGCTAAAAAAAGAAAACCTTCAAAAACTACAAGCAACCATCATCAGTCAGTAGAACTGTACTAGTATCAATCTTTAAAGAAAGAAAAACAATGTTCAAAGTAAAACAATGTTCAAGTTAAAAGATTGTTAAAAGAACAGGGAGAAGTAAAAAACGCTTTGCCTGGTATTGGAAATACATTAGTGAAGACATCAAGCAACTCTCTCTAATGAGAGTATTCCACAATTGGGTGGGGAGCTAACCCCCCTTCTGAATTTCAGATGAGTGGTGGTGGAAAGGGGTCTCTATAGACAAACATAAGGCAGAGGTAGGTACATATGGTGGGGGGAAATGTTCCTTCAGGTACCATGGTCAAAGCTAGTGCTGTGCTAAACCCTGCCTCCTCCTTTTGTGGAATTTTTTTGCTCCCTGCGAAAGAGGCATTGTTTTTTCTGCCTCTTTCATAAGGAGGGAAAGAATTTAAAATAATTTTCTCGCTGAGGAATAGGTGAAGGGGTTCATTTACCTTTTCAAGTGTAGGAAGTGTCCGAAAGTGTCTACTTCCTTTCCTTTTTTTAAAAAAACTTTTAAAAGACCCCCCCCCCCCGCGCCACAGCATAATAGGGCTCTTTGCAGAAAGATGTTCATCTCAGCAGCAGTTCCTGAATGCCCACGAGACCCCATGACATTGCATGATCTCATGGGCATTCCAGGAAGAGCTCCTAGGCTGAAAGTTTCTAATGCAAGGAGTCCCACAATGCTGCAAGCAAGGACTGGTACAAAATGTAGAGTAAAAAATAAGTAAAAGAAGACTCCTCAGCCATGGGTGCCTCTACAAGAGGCATTTAAAGCTCTTTCAAGGCGCATTTAAAAAATTACCTCTACAAGAACGGAGCGCAAATCGGGCGTAGAGGCGCGTTATCTCCCCGATTATGCACATTATCGAATGCGCGTTAAATCACGAGTTTTATTTTGCTCCGTCCGTTAAAGCGCATTTTGACTGTGTGAATAAGCGCTTATGTGCATTAACTACTTGTAAAGCGCATTTTGGACATCTGTTAATGCGCTTCGCTGCTTCTCGCCGCCTCTCATGCAGAGGGATTAGGCGTAAATGCGCTTCTGCGATTATGCGCATAATCACCTAACCAGGCGCAAAAGCGAATCCTTGTAGAGGGGACCCATGACTGTGACCAGGTGACCAGTGTACCTGCTCAGTTGGTTGTCTCGCTGCTAAACTGTGGATGGGCATCGTCGAGGCCTCTGCTCTCTCTCTCTCTCTCTCTCTCTCTCCTTATGGTTCTTTATCTTTAAAACGGACTTGAACTGGACAGCACTTCACATAGAAGGCTGTACTCTGTAAAGTAGGACACTTGGCCATCCTAGCAGTTCCATTACTGTAGATTGCAATTTGTTTATTGGGGGGGGGGGGTGGCACATAAATAAAAACCAGGACTGCTTAGCAAACTTGGCTAGCAAGTACAAATTAGGTTAAAAAATCATAGTCTGCTTGTCTCAGAGGAGTCTTATTAGCATCAATCAGTCTGTAGTAAGCAACGGACAAACTGTAGCCATAAATAAGTGGTGTCATCAGCATCCCCTGCATTCTACTGCAAATGTTAGGGTTCTAGGGCAGTTTCTGACAACTGCATCATCTCTATAAATCCACAAGAATACATCTGAAATAAAAAGATAAAAGAAAGGAGTGGCTTGTGAATTGCCTTACAAAGTTCATATCTGAACAGTTTTCCCACAACCTGCCTCACCAGCATGGGGCGTTTACTGTTTTTCAACTTTGCTCCTATGAAATGTTTGCACTGGGGGAAAAAAAGTCTGCCACACACATTTGTTTATTTCAAAGTAGACCTAATGGTTTAATCCACTGGAGCCTTTTCCTACCATAACTGCCAAGAAATAGCCTGTTTTTTCATCTTTCTCTCGGGAAAAGGGAGAAGCAGTAATTTTGCGGTTAGAACAGGATGACGTTTTATCTTCATGTGTAGAAGTATCCTTTATGCACACGTATTGCGAACATGTTGTACTGTTGATTTCACACTCCCTTGATCTTTTGAAGTAAACTCAGTACCATAACACAAGAGAGAAAAGAGCACAGTGAAAGATGCTCCTGCAACGGGAAGAAACAGTGTTTGTTTGTTTATTGAATTTTTATACTGCTCAATAGCTGAAGCTCTCTGGGTGGTTTACAAAAAAAAAATTTTTTTTTTTAATTAATTGATTGATTGCAGTCCTTAAGCTTTGTATTGTAGATCAGTTTTCTTCAACTGAAAAGGCATAGCCAAATAGATAAATAAATAGTGGCTAGCCTTTTTAGGACACAAATGTAATCAGGATATGCATGCCCTTTGCATATCCAAGCCTGCCATAAAACATCATTATGAAAATGGACATAAAGGTTTAAGGCATTGACCTGATTCTCACAACATGACAACCCACAGTGGGTTGTCAGCCTTGTTTGTTTCAGCATGGCTTGGTGAGCTGTCTGAACCTGGCATGGGCCCTTTCCACACTAGGCGTTTTGCGTGGGATTGCCCCTGGGTGCTCCCTGTAAGTCCAAATGACGCACAGGGAGTCCCAGGGGAGGGGGGTTTGGCCACAGGATTTTCCAGGTTTAAGGGAAATCTGAAAAATCCCGATTCTTCCGCGGTCCAGGGAACTTCCCAGGACCGCGGAAGATGTGCCCGGCCGTGCCTACCAGGGGAGGGGTGGCACCAGTTTTGCCACCCCCAGGAGGGCAGGGGGGGTTGGGGGCTCGCATGCACAAGTTTTTATATATATATATAAAAAACTAACTTTTTCGGAGGAGCACTCGTGCGCTCTCCATGGGTCACACACACACACACACACACACACACAATGGCGGTTGCGATTTGCAACGGCCTGGGAGCAGCCTGGGCCGTAGCGCCTGCTGATGCATATTAAGAGCGCCAATCCCGGAAGTGGCTACTTCTGGGATCGCCCGCGCTGCACCCGCTACACCCCTCTGGGGTAGAAAGGGCCATGGTTTCTTCAACATGGTTTGTTAACCACCATGCACAAGCCAGTCTGAGAATCCATGGTGTGTTGTTGGATTGTACAGTGTGCCTTGTTTTCAGAGTAGCTTGTCCTGTCATATGAACCTTACAAAGCCCTTTACAACAAGTCGCTCCTCGTGATCTTGCTTACAATATCCCCTCTCTATTATATCTTGAAATGACACTATTCAATTTACTCCTGCTCTGTGTCACTTCCCTAGACAGCAACACCTTTCTTTTCAACTTCAGGGAGATTTGCACAAATGTAATGTTATCCCCCCACCCCACCTTTGGGGAGATTTCCCCATGGATGGATTAAAGTTTCTTCCATCTATGGGAAATGTCTGATCCAGTGGAGGAATCCCACTGGTAGAATAGGGGAAAAGTTATCTCTGTTGATTAACTCCTCTCCCAGCAATCCACTAAAACACTCCCTCTCCAATCTTCTCTGGGGAGATTTGTACTGTGGGGAAGGTGGCACTGGGGACTGCAGAGGAATGGGGCAATTTGGCAAAGATCACCTCCCCCACCTCCCCCCATTTCTATTAACAGGTAGGGTGACCAACTGTCAGGATTTCCCCGGATTTGTCCTAGTTTTTGTTCTATTCTGGGTGTCAGGGGGGATTTTCTATAATTTTCTATAATGTCCTGGAAAGACACGTTTTCCCTTTGAAGGTTGCATTAGCATGGTCGGAGGGAATGACACACCTTCTGGAGGTGGGTCATTTCCCTCGCGCTGCTCCAATCAGGGCCTGAAAGGGGAAAGCGTATCATTCCCAGACATTATAGAAAAGGCCGTGATTGGAGCAGTGGAGGGTGGGAATGACACACTTTCCCCTCCTCCACCCCATTTGGGGCCTTTAAGGTGGTGGGGGTGAATGACATGCATCCCAGAGGCCCCTGAAAGCTGCTTTCCCACCCCCACCCCACTGGGTGTCCTCTTTTTTAGTTTCCCAAATGTGGTCACCCTATTAACAGGAGCAATTCTGAACGGAACTCTCAGGGAATGTTCCTGCCAGTGGAAAAGTAGCTGGATCTAACCCAATGAAATTCTAGCTGTGCTAGTTTCCAGAACTGCATGTTCCACAGAAACTAATCTAGCAGCAGCATCCTACCCATCATAAATAAATATGGTAAGAAATCAAGCTGGAGATTGTTTGTCTTTGTGAAGACAACATTCTTAACTGATTTCACAGCTAGGCCCGGATAATCTGTAGTGGTAACTCTTTTCCACTAGAGAGCAGTTCTGCACTAGGTACAACAATGCTTGCAAATTATAAAGCTTCAAAAATTTGGAAGGCTGCCAGTAGGTAGGTACTACCTTCCAAGGTTGCAACACAGAAGTACTTCTTATGGCTCCCCCCCCTCCTTATCAAGCACCTAGTTAGTCCTGGAGTATTTTTTTAGTCCTGTAGGTTATGTGCATTTGAGTGGATAATCAGAAAAATAAACATTTTCAGGACAGTTAATCTTTCTTCCTAACGTTCCAAACACACAGTTAGAATTCAAACGTTCTAGAGATCTGATGCAAATTTATTACATTAATAAATGGAATGTATTTCCGAGGTGCACATATCTGATGAAGATATTGTTTCATTAACATTCATGAAAGCCAGTTAGCCTGTCAAAGTATATCCATAATTCACAGAATATGAGAAGATTATCAAGGGCTACAAAAATGCCTAATCTACACCAAGCAGGATACTGCACTATGAAAGCAATATATAAGAGGCAGGAGCCACACAACTGCTTTATAGCAGTATTGAAATGCACTGACAACTGTTGGGGCCCATTGACACATTCCATATACCGCTTTCATACCACTATATCTGCCTTTTATATACCGCTTTCATAGTGCAATATCCTGCTTGGTGTAGATTAGGTCCAAGGCACCAACGCCTGTAATGGCTGCATTACTGGAGCAAATTCAACAGGTGAAGATTCTTCAGGCTGGGAAAAGCTTAATCAATTGAATTTCTGCTTGTCATGCAGCTGTAGCGTTGTAGTGGAGCCAGGACTTGCAGGGACACAGGTTATCCGGGGTGTTGATGTCATCTGCTGCTCCTATCAGAATGCTCTGTTCCCTCCAAGCTTAGTTGCAATCCTCACAGTAGCTGTGGGAAATATCCCCCCTCCCTCCAGGAACAATATATTGTTCTCTCTTGTAATGCACAAAATATTTTGCGGGGTGTGGGGGAAGGCAGGGTGTCACTTAGATTTGACTGAACAATTTAGACCTTTAGCTT
Source organism: Anniella stebbinsi (assembly GCA_029215795.1). Taxonomy (NCBI): domain Eukaryota; kingdom Metazoa; phylum Chordata; class Lepidosauria; order Squamata; family Anniellidae; genus Anniella; species Anniella stebbinsi. The sequence goes on along the minus strand of JARDYH010000002.1, from coordinate 70,950,984 downwards.
TTCAAAAGATTTACTCAGTAATATACAGTATGTTATGTGTTGCCACCTAGTGGTAGAAAAGCAAAAGTGTTTCTCTTAGAATATTTGGAACTGAGCATGCTCCAGGTCTGTGCTTCTGGGTGTGGTTACAAGATGGATGTCAAACAGAACTGTGTGAAGAAATGAACCAGTTTTTCTTTCGTCTTACTGGTGTAGGCTACCTATATTACATAGGCCCCCTCCACAAGAATGCGCCTTTGCGCCTGGTTCCGCGATTATGCGCATTATCGCGGAGGCGCATTTACTCACAATCCCTCTGCACGGGAGGCGGCGAGAAGCGGCGAAGCGCATTAAAAGATGCCCAAAAAGCGCTTTCCAGGTAGTTAATGCGCATAATCGCTTGTTCACACAGCGAAAATGCGCTTTAACGGCCGGAGCAAAATAAAAGTCGCTATTTAACGCGCGTTCGAAAATGCGCATTATCGGGGAGATAACGCGCCTGTACGCCCGTTTTGCGCTCCGCTCGTGTGTAGGTAAAATTTATAATGAGCCTTCAAGGCTCATTAAACGCCCCGTGTGGAGGAGGCCATACTCCCTAGTGGAGACAAAACTGCTAGAACTTGGTTTGTTGATAAGGTTCAACACAACTTCCTGCATTTTTGGATTCTCTTGGGGGCATGGCTATGGGGAAAGTCATGATGAGTGCTTGCCCTTCAACATGTATCACTACACCACTAAGTAGTTGTTAAAGTCACAGGAAGTTTCTTAGTAAATTGTGTTGGCAACTCTAGTCTAAACCTTTCCCAATTGGACCAGAGCTACAGAGAACCACATGAATTATATTACCTTCTCTTCCTTGCCATTCCTATGAGTGCTTAATTGGCTAACCTGCTTTCTCTATTGTTTCTGTCACGTGTATCAAATATCCCTGCATATAATTCTCTGGACTGCAACCTTTGTTTTCCCCTGACTCCTGTCTGTGCCCATGCTTGCTTGGCTTTTTGTTGTTTGTCTCTTCCAGTCTCTGGTCTTATTTTCCCTTCTATCTCATCACACTCATCTCACATCTCCGACATACTGGGTATTCTCCTACAACCCATATTCTCTTTAGTGGCGCAGTTTCCCAATCAGGCCTTTCAGCCAGGTTTTAAATATTGGCTTGCTCTGAATATGTATATCTGGGCTAAAACAGACATTACATTAAATCTGTATCTAGCAGTGATATCTTTTTTCATTTTCACTCTAGAGTAGGCACAGAGGCCCCAGTTTGAAGTGGGACCCTTATCATGTAGTGGGGGATGGCTTTAAAAATTTGGATCGGGGGGGCTGTGCCTATCTTATACAATTTTATTTGTAAAGATAGCGACTAGAAACAGATGTAAAGTAATGTTTATTTTAATTTTTTATTTATGTATTATGTATCCCACCTTCTTTCCTTCTTAAGGAACCCTTCTCTCCATTTTATCCTCACAACAACTCTGTGAGATAGGTTGGGTTGAAAGTCCGTTACTGGCCCAAAAACACCCAGTGAGCTTTATGGCTGAGTAGAGACTAGAATCCAAGTCTCCCGACTCCCGGTCCAACATTCTAACAGGCTCAGTCCTTTTAATAATTTGTTGGGGTTGTGGGTCACCATCGTTTTGAATATACAACCTCTGATCAACCTGACTGGAGATTTCATGACATGTGAACCTGGACATTATGGGTTAATTGTGGGTTAAACAACCCACAGTTAACCTACAATTCATTCTTAGGTTAATCATGGGATGTTTAACCCACAATTAACCCATTCGTTTGCATGTCATGTAATAATCTCTGACTGGGCCAATCAGAGGCTGCAAATTCAAAATTGCAGTGGTTTGAGCAGGGCATACAACCTGGTAAATTGTGGGTTAATTATCCCACAATTTGCTCACGTTACATGTGAAGAGGATCATAGTCACCAACACAGGGAAGGCAGTGTGCCCGCACATGTGCGGCTCAGCACCAAACTAGACCTGATGTTGGCAGGTCTGTTTGTTTAAAATTGGGCTTGTCCCAATGATGGAAAGAGGCAACATATTAAACCCATTCATCCCAGTACTCTTCTGCTCAGCTGAGCTCCAATACTGGAAACAAGCTCCGCTGGGAGAAAAGTACACAGGGAGAGAAGCTCTGGAAAAGTACACTGCAAGAACAACAGGAGCGGAATCACCATCTCCCCTCACCTGTGCTTGCTTTCTGTTCTAAGATTTGGACATTCCACTGGTTTAATGTATAACTGGGGCAGGCTCAAACTTAAATAAATGGGCTTGCCATGGTCATGTACAGTTTCCCTCTCATTCTTCCTCTTCTAGCATCAAAAGGTTGCTTTGTAAGGCTAAAACCAGAAAGAGAATTCAAATTGCCTATGCAGCCAGCATGATGTGTTGTTGTGGTACCTCTTCTAACTTACTGTCCTGAAATAGAGAGAGACTTTATGTATTGCTGCTTTTGTCCCATGATAATGTAATGCTGTGATATGGATCTTTAACACATGGGTCTTGATAGAGTAGCTCAGTAAGTCAGGTGCTGTTTGCCCCTTTAAGACTTACCCAGAGGCAACTGCTATTCACCCTAGGTGAACAGGTAATTGGCAGATCATAATATACCAGACTTGTAATCTAGCCAAATAATAAAATATTATTGAAAAATAATGAGAAATTGGAAAGGGTCATTGAACTGAAATCCTGGCAAAAAAATAATAATATTGAGGTTGGCCTACATGGAGAGCACCTGGTTTTTTTTAAATAGCCGCCTGGAGAAATGTGCAGGGAGGCAGTGTCTAGCAATCCAGTTCTACCAAGTGATAGGAGTAAGTGCAGCTGCCAAACTCCTCACTGCCAGCCAGACGTTAAGGGTACAAGAGTATTCCTAAAAGGGTCAGTGCTGACCTTTAATATGGGCTTTTGTGATTAACTAAATGCTGATAAAATTCCTGCAGAGTGTACAGAGTCTCAGGATGTGGTATTACAGCTCTTGCTTTCATTGGAATGAAAACAGGAATGGGAACCCCCTTGGGATAGCCAAACCATCCTTCAACAAAGGGAAGGCGCTGCTCATCTGGCTATCACCCAGTAAACATTTTGCTTAGGTTTCACATTGTTCTGTGTCCTATTTGTCTTTCAATCAGGGCTGAATTTGGCCTTTGTAACAGGAATAGAACAACAAGGGTTCTGTAGAACAAGAAACCAAAGAAGAAAGTGGCTTAGCTTGGACGACACTTTAGGCAACGGAGGGGTTAATAACACATTCACTGTGCGTTATGTTTCCGGTACTTGCAACATGCTGCACCTCCCCCATCGCACGGCTGAAAGTCCCAGCGTCCTTCTGAGCTGCTCTTCCCTCACCCCTCCCTCAGTCCTCCGGCTGTATCCCATGATGCACCGCATCCCATGATGCACCGCAAGTTCTGCCAGCTGTATAGGAGCGTCTGGGTTTTTTTCCACTGCTCTGGCTGGAGAACTCTATGACTGACTGGAATAGTATACGGAGAGAGGGGGGGTTCCCGACACACGACACTTTAACCAACAGATTTCGGGATAAACAACTGAGTAGCCCGTTGTTTTTCTCCGTTGTTTAAGTGCCTGAAATAGCATACTGTCAGTTGTGTGTGTGTTGTGTGTTGCCTGCCACACAATACAATAAGCAACACAACTGACGGTTGATTCTCCTCTCTCTGTTGATTATCGTGTCGTCCGAACTAAGCCAGTGACATGCAAAGAAACCAGTCTGGTTAGCTTCTAAAAATTCAGGTGGGAGCAGAAGCAAACAAAAACCTCCCAACCTGACCTTTGCTCCAATTTAGGGTGACCAGAGCAAATCCAGGTCAGGGCTAATGTAACTTTAAGAGTTGTAGAGAAAAGGGAATTTCAGCCAGTGTCATTTGTATGCAATTAGTTCCTGGTGAAATTCCCTCTTCATCACTACAGATAAAGTTGCAGGAGCCCTACCTTCTTTTGTATATGGTCACTCTAGTATAGTGCCTGCACCTTTAACTGTTGTGATGAAGAGGGAATATCACCAGGAACTAATTGCATACAAATGACACTGCCTGAAATTCCCTTTTCTCCACAACTCTTAAAGTTACATGAGCCCTGACCTGGATTTGATCTGGTCACCCTATCCCAATTAGAGAGTGGTAGCAGCGGAGGGGAGGGAGAGAGAGAGAGAAGGGCAGGAAAGGCCTCTTCACAAAATGCATCCATAGGCCTTTATCACACCTACTATTTTCCCCCTGGGTTGCTATTGTGGGTTCCCCTTCCATTCCCTGTGTGATTCTAGCATTTTGAATCACACGTGGTCGGCATTTCTGCGATACCTCAGCTTGGCCTGTTGAACTTTGCCTGTTTCGGACTTTGTCCGTTCAGGGATAAATCGAAACAGAAACTAAAAACTGAGACCTCAGGGTGAGAGAGCAGCACGATGGAATGACATCATGTGGGTCCAGCACTGAAGAAGTGGAGCAAAGTCGAGGTGGGTATGCTTAAAACTGCATGTGTGATGATGACCTATGTTGACCTATTTTGGTGCCCTAGGCAAGGTGGTGTTTTGGCATCCCACATGCCTTCTCTTCTCTCTTGTGCCTATCCCAACGGCAGCTGCCACCATTGCTGCCATACTACCTCCTCCTTGCTTTCTCCCACCCAGCCTCCACCACTCACTCCCCTCCTGGCTGCCACTAACACTGTTGCCTTCTTCTCACCTCTTCACTTTCCCTTCACCTGGTCTCTGCATCCTCCTCCTCCCTTTCCTTCTCTCTATACTCTCTGGCCACCACCACTCTTCCTGCTTCACCCCTGGCTGCCACCTGAGTGCCTCTCTTGCCATGAAGAGTCCTAGGCTGCCTCTACAAGATGCATTTAAAGCTCTTTGAAGTTTCATTAAAAAATTTACCTCCACACCAGCGGAGCGCAAATGGGGTGTAGAGGCGCGTTATCTCTCTGATTATGCGCATTATCGAATGCGCGTTAAATCGCGAGTTTTATTTTGCTCCGTCCGTTAAAGCGCATTTTGACTGTGTGCATATGCGCTTATGCGCATTAACTACTTGTAAACCGCATTTTGGACATCCTTTAATGCGCTTCGCCGCCTCTTGCCGCCTCTCGTGCAGAGGGAATAGGCGTAAATGCGCTTCTGCAATTATGCGCATAATCGGCTAACCAGGCGCAAAAGCGAATCCTTGTAGAGGGGACCGTACCTAGAGATTGCCTGCTGCTGTGGCCCAGACAATCTCTAAGGCCATCTCAATACCTCACTATAAGGAAGGACCCCTCACAGTGTGGCAGTTGGGCAGCTGCAGCCTGGTGTGTTCTCTGAAGAACCTCGCAGGCTGTTTTTCTGCTAGGGAATTTGTTGCAGGAGGGAAGCAGCTGGCGGGGTTCCACCAAGAGCCTACCCTAGTCCCAAGCCTGGCTTTCAGGGGTTGTCAGGGGTGGTGGCACTCTGGAAGGCTGTGCTAGAACTTCTCCAGCCTGAGAGCTCTCCAGAGCACCATGCAGGCCAATGCCTTGCTCTGAGAACCCCTCAGAGCTAGGTGTTGGTCTGCCGCTCCATGCACAGTCCCCACGAGCTTACGGCTGGGGATCCCGGCCCCAGCTAGGAGAATCTGGAGTGCTGATACCGCCACTGACATGCACTACCACCACCACCACCACCTTCAGGGAGTCCTTTGCTACCCCCAAGGCAGTCACCCTGTTCCCCCTGCCCCAAAAGACAGCCCTGGCACCCACACATTTTTTGTAGCAAGATAACTGAAGCCATGAAATTTGCCTTTCCTCATCCTGGTGAAACTTGTGGCATACATTTTTTGGGTTACAAACCCTGGTGGAAAGACCCTAGTTTTTCCATTAAGCATGAGGATTTTGTGTCTAGAAGGCCTACACAGATTCTCAAACATTTTCAGAACCCCAATTCACTTGTCCCCAATTCACCCCAGCTCTGAAATGCAGAACAGCTGCATGTTACTGAGATCACAAATGGTAAGATCTATTGTATTTCCACTGAGAAATATAGTAATCATTTCTAAATTTGCATCTATACATATAAATGAGCACATGCATTTTTATGCAAATCAGTTCCTTTTATTGTTGTTGCATTTCCTCTTTTTTGGCATGCCTATGTGGCCACCCTGCTCCCATAAAGTAGCCAGAATCAGCCAAATACAGAGAGGATACTCCAGCCCCAGCACAATTAAGAGAAGCTGCGGTTGCTGTGGTGATGCCTGCCAATGTAGATCGGGAAGGGGGAAGAGCTGCAGTGCCACTGCCATTCCTGGGCAAGGACAATATTGTTCCTGAGCATAGATGTCTTGTGAAACCTTACCATGAGGCAGAGCTTCCTGTTTGGTTCACAAGGTATACCTGAGCAACAGAAATCTTCTAGGCTCTGGCGTGCTTCAGTTTGTTTCTCAGCTCAGATTTCTGGGGGCTGTCTATATATGGGGAAAGTCCCTGTGGTGGCTGCGGATCTGCGCTGTGTCAGTTATATGATCCAGGTGCAGCTTCGCAGCCACCGTGGGGCTTTCTCACAAAGCTGAATATTGAAAAAGTTGACTTACCCTGACTTTTTCAATCAGAGTGACGTCACTATGGCTCTTGCGCCAATCCAGGGGCGGTCTCTGGTGGAAGGCAACCAGCAATTGGTCATCTTCCACCAGGAAGAGGGCAGGGGATGGCTCTGGTACCCAGATGGCCTCCCGGAAATCCTGCACTCCCTCCTTGGCCTTGGGATTACCCAACACTACCCTGGGAGAGGAAAACCACGGGGTTTCAGAGGAAGGTGGCGCCAATCCAGTGCCGCGAAGACAGCCCCCTGGCCTTATCCCTCCTGGCACAACCTCTGTTGTGTGGTTTGCCTCTGTCTAATTTGACTCTGGTTTGGCCTTGGCTTTGTGAAAAAAGCTAATGAGTTTTTGCGGAGTCAGATCACACATTCATCTGCCAGTAATGAACTGTAGAATAATCAAGGGTAGAGAGATCAAAAGATGCTGCAGATGTGAACAAGTCTTCAATGAATATGGAACATGAAATAGCATGTTAAAGTGCTCCACTATAGGGGTGGGGACCAGAAGCGGATGATGTGTCACATTTACCTCTGAAATGGTAGAGGGTGGATTGCTTCAGATGATGATTAAACAGACAAATGATCATCTAGAAGTATCAGTTGAGTAATATTTCTTTCAAAATGCCAAAATATATTGACTGAGAGCAGTCATCCTTACCACAATTCTGAAAGAAAATACCTCAAGAGTGATCAAGAACTCTGCAGGGCAAAGGAAGTCATTCCAGATATTCCATGAGGAACAGACATAAGCTGAATCCTTGATGCAATATTCCATTACGTATTAGTATTTTTGCTCCCATAAAGAAGCCGGTGGTGTGGAAATGCTCTAAGGCAGGACTGGCCCACTTCTGTACACAGGGGTCAAGTTGGTCCCCTGATAGTGATCTGGGGGCCAGTTGTGTATTTTGCCATGTGCATCTCCTGATGGTCAGGTTGATTTTTGTTTAAAAAAGAAGTTGGTGCTGACAAGCAAAAAGGACTCCACAGTTAGGGAGCCCATGTGCTGAGGCAGCCTTCCCCATCCCTAGTGCCCTCCAGATGTTTTGGACTACAAATCCCATAATCCCAGCTTCCAACCAATTGGGAGGGCTGCTGGGTAGGAATGATAGGGGCTGTAGTCCAACATATCTAGAGGGTGCAGGCCTTGCTGAGGTGTAACATAACATGTCAACGTCTACATTTACATATGACATACAAAATCCTAATCAGAGAAGTGACAGTAAAATGTTGCAGCCTTGTGTTTCTTCCAGCTTGAAATTACACACACATTTTTAAAACCATAGCTTGTTTAAAATTTGGTGTGGATACCAATCCCCACAACTTAGGATGCTTTGGTCAGAAACCTGCAGGCAAAAAGTTACAGGGAGGGACTCCTATCTTTTCCTCCACAGCTGAAAAAGCAGGTGTGGGGATGATTTTGAGTTGGAAAACAATCAAATAGGGAAGGGTTGAGCAGCTTCTCTTGTATGTTGTTTCTCTACGGCAACCCATAGGCTGAATTCGGACGACACAATAAGCAACTGGGGTGGGGGGGAGAACAATCGTCAGTTGTATTGACTATCGTGTTGTCCGAATGCTCCCATAGTCAACTCAGTGCTGATCCTAATCCACACCACAGTTAATTATTTATTACCATGTTGTGTGGGGAGTACCCCCTAGATGAACAACTGTAAAGCTGATTATTACCCCACCATTGACTACCGTGTTGTCCGAATTCAGCCAACGCCTTCCCAAGCTGATTTAGATTTTTTGAAAAGAACAACATGGGCAGGGGGTTGGACATGGGACTTCCTTATAACATGACTTTGCTGCCTAGGTATTCTGTATATAGGCAGGTTATAAACTGAATAATAATAATAATAATAATAATAATAATAATAATAATAATAAATCGTGTGCCTTGTCGTGGGCACCACTTTAAATATTCAAACCCTGCCTGGGGATTTCCGTATCATGCAAACCTGGCAAGCATGGGTCATGTGAGGATTAAACAATCCATGGTCTGTTCTACCCTCCAAACAGGGAATAGGTATGCAAAATGGTGGTTGCACGGACCATGCGAACCAACCCATAGTTTAAGCTTCAGACACTAGCAACTTTGCACAAAAAACACAGCAACAACTTTGAACAAAAAAGTAAGCGCAGCAGCAACAATCGCTACAAAATGTGGTATAGTGGCTAGAAGTCGGACTGAGAGTCAGGAGATCAGAGTTTAGTCCCCACTCAGCCATAGAAACTTACTGGGTAACTTTGGGCCAGTCACAGACTCTCAGCCCAGCCTACCTTACAGGGTTGTTGTGGTGAGGACAAAATGGAGAGGAGGAGAATTATATACACTGACTTGGGTTCCTTAGAGAAAAAAAAAGTGGGATATAAATGTAATAAATAAATAAATACAATAAATAATATCCTGAGCAAATAAGTAGCAAGAGCAGCAGCAACATCATATCAGCACTCTGAACAAAAGCATACATCCCAGGCCTGCCCTGTCAACAAATTGTGCAATTGGCACTCTTAAAAGGAAATATATGGGAGCCCATGTTTCATTGCAGATACTGAAGAAAGATTAATTCAGCACCAGAGTACCAAATGCACACTGTAATTAAGAATGGAATTTAACATATGGGTCCACTCAGTATGTGGACAAATTGATTTTTATAAGGATCGGCTAGTCCAATATTTTCTCTCAGCTGCCTTTATAAAACCTTTCAGACCAAACTGGTTATCTTCTAGGTATTTTAGGCTGCAGTCCTATACACACATGGGAATAAATCCCTGAAATTAGTTGGACATATTTCTGAGTAGATATGCATAGGTCTGCAGTTGGAGATCTGGGCATCTGGATCAATCAGAAAGGGGATTAATGAACCCAACTAACTATCACTGCCTTTAAGCGGTTTGGGAGCCGTTATTGCCAGATTTAGAGGAGATAGATTCTTTATTGTATCCTCTGGCTTTTTCCTATGAACATAGTTACAAAAATGCTTTTCTGTGTTAGTAATGTGGTAATCGAGTGGGCCTCTTTCCTCCTTAGGTGAGGCAGGCACTGCCAAATAAATGTGTTTCGTTTGGCAGTATTCTAGTCTACATTGCTGCTAGAAGGGAGGAAAGTTGTATCTGAATCTTGTCTTTTTGCAGTTATTAGTGAGGTCATGTCCTGGGTATTCAATTAGAGCTTAATCAAACGGGTTGGAGCATGCTCTGTCCTTACACAAATCATCATCTGTTACACAGAGTTCCACTCAATTGTTAATACACATTGGATGAATTCGGACAACACAATAGTCAATGGTGGGGTAATAATCAACTTTACAGTTGTTCATCTAGGGGGTACTCCCCACACAACATGGTAATAAATAATCAACTGTGGTGTGGATTAGGATCAGCGCTGAGTTGACTATGGCAGCATTCGAATGACACAATGGTCAATACAACTGACAATTGTTTCCCCACCCCCAGTTGATTATTGTGTTGTCCGAATTCAGCCATTGTCTTTCCTTCAAGGATTTTTCAAAAACCCATTTTTATTTTACTGAAGCACTTGCAAACCAAATGTTATCCCAAGCTACCAGAGGAGAACCAAAATAACCATTGTGCTCATGCTCTGCACTGATGAGTCACAAGCTTCCCCTACACAACATGACATTAGGATTATTAACCATGCTGCATATGTTTCCAACCAGTAAAGGCAATTAGGGGGCTATGTTGATTTATGATTAGTGGTGTTTTGAGCAGTTTGGGCTTAGCTGTACATGGACAATTAGATCAAACACAAAAGCAGGCAGTTCTTGTCCTTTTTACTGATATTTGGTCTGCACATTACACACCGTATAGGTTTAGCAGCTGTTTTCTAACTTCTCCTCAGCATTGCCATGGCTTTACCAATACACTGAAGTGTAACAGATCCAGTACAGTATTACACTTTGATTTTCACGTATTTCTAGAAATTTATTCTTGCAGAAACAGATTTATTTTTAAAATTAGTTATTTTTTTCGTGTGTGTGTGTGTGTGTGTGTGTGTATATTCAAGGGCTTGTCTACATAGACAGGGAATGTCTGGAGCCAAGACAGAAAATTGAGGCGAAAACCAATAGAAGCATCAGGAAACAACTGTGTACTGCCTACACTTCAGCCTTCTTGCCCTCTAATCCAGAAGGAAAGGGAATAATCATGCACATAATGATCTAGCTGCAGTTTTAGTAATCTCTTAATGTGATTTCTGTCATTTACTCCATGTGGGTCTGCCCATGTAGATATGTGGAAGATTCCAGAATAAGACAACGGGGCTTTTGGCTGGAACTAGTTACAGGAATTGTATTGTACCAATACTACAAGCTCTAATGTTTGACAGTTACGGTGCTTCCAGGTGGAGGGCTCCTAGCACTACCCTTACCAAAGTCATTGTGCAGCTCATGAAAGTTTGTGGGTCCTTTACATGACTTTGTCAACCTCCAGGACATCTCTCGTGCTTTCCTTCCTTTATCCCGCTTTCAAAAAGATCGGAGATAAGCTGAAATAACAGTTGCGCTGTAATTCAGCCACTAGAAGGTGCTGTTCCATTGAACATATAGAGCATTGCCCAAGAAGGGAAATTTTCAATTTCAAATCAGGTGTTTGCAGTGTAAAGAAGCCCATTGTAAACCTGGAAAGACTCTGGAAGAAGAAAGCCAGGGTAAGGATTCGGGATTTTTGCTTAATATAGAGAAGCTCAATGACAACTGTGGTGGTATTTTGGATAATATGGAATAAAAAGCAGGAAAAAACACTAGAAAGGTGGTATACAGGATACAAACATTTCAATACTGATCACAAGCAGAGATCTAGCAATTGTCACTCATCCATTTTAACACAGACACCTTGTTCATTCTTTTCTTATTTTAGAACTACCCTTGAACACAGCTAAAGTTCATGTGTGCTTTTTGATATTATTTGCTTATTTAAAATTGCATATGCTGCCTTTGTGCCTGAAGATCAAAGGCCCCCCAAGGCAGCTAGCAGATAAAACTATAATTAACAATTAAAATGCCATCATAAAATGCAACAGCAGCTACAGCAAAAACAAACCAAAACCAAAACAAACCCTGCAGGTTAATAAAACATAGCAAGGCAACAGCAAATAAATCAAAATCCCAGCAAACTAGTAGTGCATGGAGAACCCCATGAAAGGCCTGCAGCATGGAGGCTAGGCAAACCAGGGGAAGGGGATTCCACTCCTATGGAAAAGGCTCTTCCAAAATCACTGCCAAACTTTACAGCAACAACCCTATAATATAAACTTCTATTATCAGTCTCACATTCCAAATTGCAGTCTGGGAAAGTATTGCTTGCCTAAAGACCACCCAGCAAGTCCAAGGCTGAGCTGAGATTTAAACAATAAACTTCAATTCCAGATTTCTGTTGATTTGTTTGCTGGCTAAATGCACCATGCCAAATCACAGCATCCTCTCAAGCCACGAATGGCAAAACCCTCCAAAGGCTCCCTCGTGACTTTCCAAAGTTTAATAACAGACTGAGGGGGCAGGTCTTTATTGTTTTCACTTCAAATGGATCTTCCTTGGTTAATTGCACTCCTCTTGATTTTCTTCCAGTGGCCTGCTGGTGACCAGCAACCTGTTGGTATATATTGTCCTCCCCCTTCAGCTCATGCTCCTAGATCAGCCTGGGCAGGGGAGCATGCTGCACTCCCCCTCCCACCCCCATGCCAAGCAATGAGTAAAAAGGGCCTCTGTCCTCTGTCCTCTTACTGGTCAGCACTAGTGCTTGGTGAGTGAGAACAGAGGGACAGCTCAGTTCATGTGGTATGCATGTTGCAGAGCTGAGCTTGTGCAAAGTCTTAGAGGATCATCAGATGGGGGAGGGGAATCTCTTTTCCCTCCCGTCACTTTGTCTCCTGCTTCTGCCCCACAATAGGGATAAGCAGCTTCCTCTTCTTTTCATACGGGGAAGAAAAAAGAAGCAAGCAACGACCACGTGGCCCATTTAGTGGGCAGTATTATCGCGCAGCTTCTCCTGCACGCAGCAGGAAAAGGCAGCAAGTTTCGTTATAACCAAATCTCCATATTTTATGAGGCTCATTTTGTGATGGAAAAAGAGCAGAGGGAGTGGGAGACATGTGGGAGGAACACTGGATCATCAAAATGCCCCGCAAAGAACTGTGAGTGGCCAGTTGTTATGCCCTGCCTGCACCCATCACACTCACCGGGCTACACAACAGGGCTGTCTACGCCACTCGCACTCAGGGCTTACTTCAACCCCCCTTCCCTGTGCTTATGACGTGTTTGAGGATTTAGGCTTACTGCTGCTGCTCCTGTCCCGCCTTTACTCTTTTAGGCCCCACAGCTCCACAGCCCAGCACCCTAGCCCCCAAACCTCCCCTTCGTTCTATCCGCTGCCACCAGTACCTTTCTCAGGTACACTTCCAATGATCACACCAGTTGATATAATTAAATGTAATTTATTAACAAGATGATTGTTCAGGTAGCAGAAGCTTGATGGTTTCTTTAGTTCAACATCGTATTGGTTACAGGCACAATGCTTAATGGTTTCAGTCAGTAATTTCTCTTCATAACATATTTCAAATATAAACTTCTAAGTTCTACTTTTCTCCTGCCTACTCTACCCACTCTAAACTACACTACACTCTTTCCCACAATCTAGTTCCACCAAAATAATAAAACACATTGGCCCTTCCTAACCTCTAATATAGGCCCCCTCTACAAGGATGCGCTTTTGCGCCCGGTTGTGCGATTATGCGCATTATCGCAGACGCGCATTTACTCCTAATCCCTCTGCACGGGAGGCTGCGAGAGGCGGCGAAACGCATTAATAGATGTCCAAAAAGCGCTTTACAAGAAGTTAATGCGCATAATCGCTTGTTCACACGGGGAAAATGCGCTTTAACGGCCGGAGCAAAATAAAACTCGCGATTTAACGCGCATTCGAAAATGCGCATTATCGGGGAGATAACGCGCCTCTATGCCCGATTTGCGCTCCGTTCTTGTAGAGGTAAAAATTTTAATGAACCTTCAAAGCGCATTAAACCTCTCTTGTAGAGGCACCCCTAGTCAACAATAACTCTCCCCCTCACTAGCTCTTGTCAGCCAAACATATATATAGACACTATTCTCTAACTCCTCCTACTCTCACACAACTAGCCAATCCAGGCACTCCCCTGCCACCATCTAATCTGCACTCACACATGAACTCCCCCCTTATATTTACTCAGCTGCAACATAACTGTGAGTCTATTTAACTTCTTTCTTAGAACTTTCGGCATTTTATAAACAATTACTTACAATTTTTTATATACAAGGACCTGTAAAGTAGCTGAACATCACAGCCATCATGCGATGAAAAGCTATTTGAAGAAGCTTTTAGGGATGCCTTCTTCTACCCTGATGGATGATGTTATCTATGTAGGCTTACAGAGAACTTTGCACCGGTGCAGTTTCACAACATGGACACCACACCTTGGCACCTTCCTTAATCACTGCTTGGCAGCATCAGATACTTCACAGGTCCCGTTCGTCCTCTGATTGGAGATGGTGGGTGGGAATGACAAAGGGAGGCCATGTATTCTGCTTTAAAGACAAGAGTTCTCTATTTGAAAGGCTGTCCAAGGACAGTTCTGGTGTTCTTCTCTTGAAGGGCTCACCAATCTAAGTCTAGTGTAAAGAAAAGGAATCATAGGAAGGGAGAACAAGTGCCTTGAAGTTGCCCATCAAAATTAGCACATTGCCAACAACCTGTGCAGGTGTCACCTGGTCATAGACTTCCCAACAATGGTAAGATATATTTTATGCCTATTAAAATTATAATAATTATTTCCCAAATTGCATATATATCTATATATATATCTATATATCTATCTATCTATCTATATATATATCTGTATATAGATATATATAGCACAATCAAATTTTATGCAAAACAGTCTTTTAGCCTCTTTTTTTTGATGATGCATAAGTGGCCACCCTTCACAAAAAGCTCTTCAAAGGTAGGCTGACCATCTGAAAAGGAGGACAGGGCTCATATAACTTTAACAGTTGTAGAGAAAAGGGAATTTCAACCAGTGTCATTTGTATGCAATTAGTTCCTGGTGATATTCCCTCTTCATCACAACAGTTAAAGTTGCAGAGCCCTGCCTTCTTTTGTATATGGTCACTCTAGTATAGTGCCTGCACCTTTAACTGTTGTGATGAAGAGGGAATATCACCAGGAACTAATTGCATACAAATTACACTGGCTGAAATTCTCTTTTCTCTACAACTGTTAAAGTTATATGAGCCCTGACCTGGATTTTATCTGGTCACCCTATACTCACCTCACTCCGGTGAAAAGTTAGGGTAAGTCCCTGACTTTTCTAATTTGCAGCTTCATGGGAAAGCCCCACAATGACTGTGAGGTGGCTGCTGCTTTGTAGCACCGCCATGAAGCCACCGCGGGGCTTTTGAAGTGTGTAGACAGCCCCCAAGTCTAATACTCTAACCACTGGATTCACTGTAATATTATTTCTTATTTGCTTTCTACCATGGAACCGAGACCAGTACTGCTCATATCTCTACTGGTCCCAGATATGTCGAGGAGACCTTAGACTCATATGCAGAGCAATGAGGTAGTGCAATCCTGAGGTAGAAGTATGCTCTATACCACTTCCTACTACAGGTAAGTAATGCCATTTTTATATGCTCTCAGGTTTTGCTGAGGGTATTTTGTTTTTTAAAAAAACCCTGCAAGTAAAAAAAACAAACACAAACAGATACCTTAACACATCAGACTGAATTTGAACTTCCTTCCTGATATGTTAGATTTTTACTTGCAGAATATTTAAACACAAAACAAAACATGAGGGATCATTCAAAAATCATATTCTCAGCTGCAGTCCAAAGTGGTACAATTTATTCTACTACATCCAGGCTTACTTTTTAAATTTTATTTTATTTTATTTACTAAAATTATAGACCATTTTATATCAAGGAAGGTTCTGGGGCAATAAGCAACAAAAAGAGAAAAGGAATCAAAATCCAGAATAAAATACAGATTTTACCACCTCATTCCCACCTCATTCTACTGCATGCCTATATGTCAGGCTACTGGCTGTCATGACTGACCCAGGCCAGGATGACTCATTGGACGATGATGATGATGATGATGATGATGATTCTGTGATTGCGGAATCCAATGACCCCATGCATCCTCCTGACAATGGCACTGCTAGCACCCACAGGGAAGCTACACCAGGACCTCCATTACTAGTGGCCCCATAGAATCTGAGGAGGATGCCGAGCATCCCCCTAGCCCTAGAACATGCTGGCGCCAGAAGGTAGAAGCACAGGATACCATCCAGAGACAAAACTCACAACACAGCAACTAGACTCCTCAGGAGGATGACTTTTGCACTTGCCTGTGAGGAATGTCAGCTGAGCCCCAAGTGGTGTTCTGGAAGCTCTAGCTATATCTGCTCTCAGTTTGGACTTACTGCTTACCTCAGCTTCCAGTGCCTTGTATCTTTGCTTCCTTGACCATGTCTTGTTTTTGAATCTCCATGTTTTTGAATCTCCATGCTCCATGTTTTTGAATCTCCATGCTCCATGTTTTTGAATCTCCATGCTACTAACCCCTGAACTCCTGCTTGCTTTTGGGCTGTGTTTTCACTTGACTGGACTCCTGGAATGTGACCTTGGCTGTGCCTTAGATCTCACTTCTGGAAAGCACCTAATTTGCCTGTTTATTGACCTGCCTTTGGATTTCCCCCTCAATTTCTTTAATGTTGAGCCTGACCTAACCTGAGCAGGACAGTATATATGTGTTAATTTTTGGCTTCATTATTTTAGAATGCTGTCACGAGAGGCATATGTGGTATTATTATTGCTTGCCCTCTGGCACTTAAACTTTGCCCCCATCTTCTTCATTTCTTCCTTTTCTTTTTCTCCTCCCTTTTCTTGCTAATTTTATGCTTTATGCTTTTAAATTTTGTATATCGGTGTTTTAATTGTTCAATGTTTTTAATTTTTGTAAACCGCCCAGAGAGCTTCAGCTATGGGGCGGTATATAAATGGAATAAAATAAATAAATAATAAATAAGTTTTTGGGAAAGTAGTGGTTACAGGCCAGGATATGTTGAGGTGGAAGGGAGGGTAACATCGAGGTAGAGGGTAGTCTCATAACAGTTGTCATGGGTAAAGGGTATGATGGAGAAGAAATGTCATCAGATGGTTACAAGCCATTTCCCTCTCTGATCCCCTCCCTATCTCACAGGTTCTTGGTGGACTGGTTACTGCACCCCCTGGCCTGGTTGTGGTGTTGGTGAATACCATATTGATTTGTCTCTAGACCTCACTCTCCATGATATGATCATAGCTGAGGGAGCCAACTGACGTGTTTACTATACAGAATCTAGAAAGCCAGCCAATTTCCTTATCTACGAATGTCCGGGAAAAATGCCAGGCCTTACTTGTTTACAGAGGTTTATTTACGGTTCGTGAATCCAATTACAAATTGCCAGGGTCATGCCATTAGTTCCATCAGTCCAGTCGTCTAAGCCGAAGGTCAAACCAGGTTTCCGAATTCCAGGTTCCAAAGCAACAGTCAGCCGGGTGTCCAGTCCACAGATTCTGATCCAAGATCACGGAGGAGGTCAAGAGCCGAAAACGTCGGTTGTTCTCAACGAACCTTAGCTTCTGCCTGCCTCCCTCTTGGTGGACTGGTTACTGCACCCCCTGGCCTGGTTGTGGTGCTGCATGCAATTCCCTTGTTATCTTACTTAAGGCTTGCGTCAGCTGTGCTCTGTTTTCTCAGTCTCATACTTCGCCTTGTGGGCTTAGCTTTCTCCGCCCGTTTGAGCTGCCGCCTTTGCTGGGGAGTTACCGGACAAACTCCTTCAGGCCCCGAGTCTTCCTCATTAGAAACAGGGGGTGGGGGAGGGTGGCTTTCCTGGGGCTCTTCTGAGGACCCTGCCTACTGTTCCTCCTCCTCCGGTAAGTCCTGGGGAAGGGGTGGAGCTGCAGTTTCTGCCCCTTCTTCCTCCTCAGAGGAAGATTCTTCAGCCTGCCTCATGACACCAACCTGGCATGAGTGAGCTGGGCAATGTAGACATTATCCAGCTTTGCTACCTGGTTATTTAGTGCAGCATCAGCCCAGGTTGGAGGACTGGAGTGTGATGGGGGGGAAAGAGTCATCGTGGTCCATAAAAACTTAATCTCATTCACCAAGAAACCCCTTCACCATGGGGCAGCCTATGAGGACTTATACCTTTAGGTCAATGAGACAGATTGGGGATAGTATTGGTGTACCACCCATCCTGCTACCCCATGAGTTTCCTGGCAGAGCTGGCTGAATTGGTCTCAGATGTGGTGTTGGAAAACCCTAAGATTCTGGTCTTGGAAGACCCCAACATACATGATGAATCTGCCTTAACAGGACCATATAGGGACTTCATGTCCTCCATGACAACCATGGAGTTGTCTCACAGTTTGTCACTAGCCCAGTACATAGGGCATGGCATACCCTTGATCTGCACTTTGCCTCTGAGTGTGAGGGAGGTGGTCAGGTTATTGGAAATTACGCAGTTGTCATGGTTAGACCACTTTCTGGTGAAATTTGGTCTTGTGGTGCCAGTCCTCCCTTGCAGGTGTGGGGGACCCATTAAGATGGGTTGCCCCCAGAGGATTATGGAATCCTAGCAATTCCTGAATGCTCTGGGGGATTTTTCAGTAGCCAGAACCGCGATTCTTTAGAAGCCCTTGTCCCACTATGGAATGACACTGAGTGCTCTCTTCAGCATTGTGGACCTTGGAAGGCTCTCTGGTTTACTAGGGAGCTCTGGAAAATGAAACAGGTCAGAAGACAGCTAGAGTGTAAGTGGTGTAAGACCCATCATGAAGGTGATAGTTCACACGTAAAAGCTTATAATCATGCCTACTGTGTGGTGGTGAAGGCAGCAAAGAAGGCTTACTTTGCTATCTCCATCACAGCCTTGAGTAGCCATCCAGCTGGGCTTTTCCAAGTGATTTAGGGGTTGCTTTAAACAAACCTAGTGAAGTCAATGCTGGCACCCTTGGGAGCCCACTGCGATGAGTTTGCAGCACAATTTGAAAATAAATCTCTCACTTTCATGCTGACTTGAACACTGCTATTGATGCACTGTCTATTGAGGTGTCCAGTGCATTGTATTATCCTGTTTTGTGGATCATTTTCAGGTTTTGGTGGCTGAGGATGTGGACAAGACATTTGCATCTGTATGACCGATCACATGTCTCTTGACCGATCACCTCCATGGCTTATTGAACTTTTCAGGAGTGGTCGCACCGAGCCAGTAGAGACCACCTCATCACCCCAGTAAATTCATCACTCTCCTGGTCCATCCATCCATCTGTCCCGCTCAGGCTGGATCAGGCTCAACATTGTTAGTTGAAAGGAAAATCCAAAGGCAGGCCAATAAACAGGCAAAAGTCAAAGGCACAGTTTTATCAGACAAGTAGGTGGTTTCCAGAAGCAAAGTCTGAGGCATAGCCTAGGTCAAAATCCAGGAGATCAATCAAATGAAAACACAGCCCAAAAGCAGTATCAGCAGGAGTCTAGAGTTCAGTAGCATGGAGGTACAAAAACAAGGCAGGGTCAAGGGGAAAAAAGAGTACAAGGCACTGGAAGCTGAAGTAAGGTGTTGTTGCCAACAGCTCTCAAGTTCCAACTGAGAGCTGATATAGCTAAAACTTCCAGAACCCCACCTGGGGCTTAGCTGAAGTTCATCACAGGTTTGTGTAAAAACATCCTGAAAAAACCCTCCCTGGATTCAGAGATGTATGCTAACTATCATCCTGTCACAACCTCCCCGTTCCTGAGTTAGGTGCTTGAGAGAGTGGTGGTGCCTCAGGTGCAGGCACTCTTGAATGAAACTGATTATCTAAATCCAGTTCAGTCTAGATTCAGACCCAGAAACAGCCTTGGTTGCCCTGATAGATGACCTTCTTCAGGAGAGGAATAAGGGGGAGTGTGCCCCTGTTACCTCTTGCTCTCTCAGCGGCTTTTGATACCGTTGAGCATGGTATCCTCCTGGACTGCCTCTGTGAGTTGAGGCACTGGTCTACAGTGGTGCAACTCATACTTTCAGGGTCAGTTCCACAGAATAGCATTGGGTGACTGTGCCTCAGCCGCATGGCAGCTGAACCATGGAGTGTCACAGGGCACCAGTCTCTCCCCAGTGTTATTTAATATCTATATGAAGCCATTGGGAGTGGTCATCTGGAGATTGGGGCAATGTGTTACCAGTGTGCTGACAACACCCAGCTCTATTTCTGTGTGACATCTGAATTGGGATAGGCCGTGCACACTCTTAACTGGATGCAGTTATGGCTTGGATGAGGGCTAATAAACTGAAGTTGAATCCCAAGAAGACAGAGAGCTATGGGTTGGCGGTTCCGAAGTCCTGGAATTGGGCAGTTTGCCTGTTCTGGATGAGTCTGCACTCCCTCTGAATGAGCAGGTATGTAGTTTGGGGGTGCTCCTAGAGCCATCTTTGTCATTGGATGCCCAGGTAGCCTTGATGGCCCAGAGCAGCCATTACCAACTTCAGTTGGTATGCCAACTAAGCCCGACCCTGGATAAGGATAGCCTAGCCACAGTGATCCATGCATTGGTAACCTCACAATTAGACCACTGCAGTGCCCTCTATGTAGGGCTGCCCTTGTAGATGATTCAGAAGTTGCAGCAGAATGCAGCATCTCGGGTGCTCACTGAGACACCCAACTATTCTCACACAACATCTATGTTGAAAGAACTGCACTGACCGCCTATTAGCCTCTAAACCTCCTACAAGGTTATGTATCCTATAAAGCATTAAACAACTTCGAACCAGGGTATCTAGCAGAGCATCTTCCCAGATGACCTTTAGGATTGTCAGAGGAGGCCTTGCTGGTCATTCTAAAGTTGACAGAATGTTGCCATGCAATACCTCAGTGGTGGGCCTTCTTGGTGGTGGTGCCCAACCTGTACAGTTTGGGAGGCAGAAAATGTGCCATCTTTCAAAAACGCCTCCTGAAAACACACATGTTCACCCAGGTCCTCTCCAGGTTGTAACTGAATTAATCATGTTGCTCCATCTCACTGCTCCTTATATGCTTTTGTGGTAATTGGAATTGTTTTTAATTGTTTTAATATTGTATTATATGTGAACTGCTTAGGGATTTTATGGTATTGAACTATGTGTAGTATCACTGATAAATAATTACTAAATAAATCAATATTAAGGAGAGATGAGGACTCAAGACTCATTAAATAATCACCAATGCTAAAAATATAAAAATAAGGGCTAAATTCTGTATTTGGTGAAGGAGTAGCAAAATGGATACCAGCATCTGTGTCCAAATTTCTGCAGGTGATCAGTAGTTGGGACTGCGTATTGCCATGTTTTATAACATTCACATCTCCATCTGACTCCATCTCTGAAGTCCGTGTTTCTTTTTATAAGAGGAGACAGAATCTGCTGTGAGAAAGGCTCCCTATATGGCATGATACAGAACGGCCTCTTGAATACAAGCGTGCAATTCAATTTTGAATTTAAGCTCTACAAATCTCAAGACACATGTTTGGTATTAGGCTCATATGATTGCCATTGCTGCCAAATTTCATTAAATCCACACTGTATTATTTTAACCAATGGAGTCAAGCCCCTCAAATTATGATGTCAAGTGTGAAATCCTGATGGAAAAGAAAGAACTTGCCATAGAGACTGGGGAGATGCAAGACCGGAATATATGCAAAGTTTTCTTTTTCCTGGATTATGTTTTTGCTTTAAATTAAAAGCAATAAAACATTAAATATAATGATTCGGACCCATCATAGCCTATCGGGACTTCTCTTAGTTTTACCTGAAGCTCTGAAGTTTCTTAGGTACCCTCCATTGCCTGCAATAATTGGCTGCACATCAAACACTTCAGAGATCTGCGTTATGTAATGAATCCGACTAACATTTTCCAAGGAAACGTTAGCAGGAAAGTCTGCTTTCCCTTCACAACTGAATCTTTTCCAAATGCAAGGTGAGGACAAACCCTTTTGGTCAACCTTTCTGATTACTATTCACTTAGGTTTAAAAAGGGAATCTTAGAATCCCCCTCCCCAAAAGGGTGGGGGGAAAGGATTGAATTTCAGATTGAAACATGCTGAATGTTGAAGTTACAGCTCCCCCTAGAGGTACATTTAGTGAGGCCACAATTTAGGCCTTTATCTCACCTACCTGGTTTGCTTCTGCAGCTTCCCCCTACGTTTCCTATGCGAGTGTAGCCTTTTGAATCACACGTGGTTGGTTTTGCTCCGAAACTCAGCTCAGCCTGCTGAACTTGCCTGAAATGAACTTTGTCCATTCAGGTTTAAATTGAAACAGAAACTGAAAACGGAGCACTCAAAGCGTGAGAACAGCGCAAGGGGGACGACATCTTGCGAGTCATATTGTCAATTAAATGTTACTGCTGTTATTCATTTCTGCTCGGTGTACCTCTTCACGGCTTATTTAGGTCGCCTTTACTTCGTTCTGACGTCATTTTGTACACACGAGCAGGGCGCAGATCAGATGGGTATGTGACTTATAGCCTCCATTAACGCGCATTTCCAAGGTGTCGATTAGACACGACTTTTAATATTTCTCCAATGTTCGATCGCATTTTGGTTGTGTAAACCTCCACTGCCCATTTGGATTAATGCTAATTGTGGGCATAGTTTGGTGGGCAAGACTTGTGATGTCATGAGTGAATGCCTGCCCCCAAGTTTACCGCCATTTTTCCCACTTTCCTTGGGGGCGATACTTTCAGGATACAGGGGGAGGTACTTTTGTCTAATTACCCACGTTCAACCCGACAGCTGTGATTCTGCTCTGCTGCGAAATTCCTCCCTCCTACTTCCTTCTTCTTCTCTGTTCAGTAAAGGCTGATCTCAAATTTCCAGAACTAAAAGTAAAGTTTCTTTTCAATACCCACTGGAATCTTTCTTTCGTCGAGCCAAGTGGATACTCACATGGAGCTGGTTCTACAGGAATCAAGGGGGTTGAAATAATGTGCATTCTTCATTTTTAGAATAATTTGCGGTCCGCTAAGGCTACCCCACCCCCCACCCCACTCCCTTGCTTGGATCAAGGCTTGAAAAAGGATGGGAAACTTCTGTACGTGCAAGCCAGTTCCTGCTATTGAGCGATGTTACTCAGAAGTAAGGAGCATTGAGCAGGTGGGGGGACTTTCTCCCCGGGAACCTTCGCGCCCGAGCATGCATAGGGATTCGTATCTTGTCTACCTTCTTTCATTGATTTTCCTGGAAGTTTTGTGTGTGAGTGTGTGTGTATCTCAACGAAAATAACACTTATTTTATTATCATAAAGCAATGCAATATCTTTATTCTACTAATGGTTACATGTGGCCAAAATCCCATTGAAAAGTGTGGCCAGAGCAATCTGAAAGGCACAGCGCAAGTGGGGAAAACACAGGGGATTGGGCAGAATGCACCAAACAAAAGGGAACATGCAACAATTGTATGGAAATTACTGTCAGTCCACAGACGCAACGTTCAAGTTGTGCTGTCCTCTGCCATGCGGGTCATTCAAATGGCACAGGCAGTTGCCGGAGTGGTATCGGAGAGCAGGCACGCCACAATATACGCTCCAGTCTCCTCATTCTGTGCAGAAGGCGATGCAATTAGTATAATATCAGCAGACTGGGGGGGGGGGGGAGGGGGAAGAGAAGGACATCAGTGCCATCCAGTTTTTTGTTGTGGCCATCGTTCATCCCTCCCACACTCCCTCATTACCAGTCACCCACCTCTGTGACACATAGACCAGGTTATGGCATGGTGAGATTGCAGTCTAGCCCACACAGCATTGGGCATTCCAGAACTGTAGTGTGCTGGCATCTCAGTGTCCGTAGACAGACAGAATAATGGGAAGTGTGTATGGAACTGGGACATCAGTGCGAAACGCAACATTGTAATGGAAAGGCAACACAAAAAATTGTCCTTGATGCAGCACATTTCCAAGATGGCAGATAAGGGGCAGCTGCCGCAAGCATAGTGAGGTAGGAGTGTACAGCGGAGGATTCTTGGCAGGAGGAATGGGGGGCGGACACTCTGTGGGCGGGTTCTTGCCAGGGCTGTCCTGTACCTGGAAAAATTATGCTTTTATGGTTTTACAATAGGTCTCAAAGCCAATGCTGCCCTGCTAACAACTGTAATTGTAGACACGTCCAATGTTTAGCAATTGTACCCACATGCGAAGTCACATGCGATCGTGATTGGACAGGCAATGGCGAGAAAGTCAGGTGGGCGGGGTTAAGAAACGGCAGGAAAGTCCAGGGGAGGTACCATCAGGAGACAGGGCGTTGCTTTCGTCAATTTTTCCATGTTCAACCATACAGCCCTGAACCGACTGCAGCGAAACTCCGCATATAAACAATTGTAAAGTGCATTTTATGATGCCCCTAATTCACCTTAATGGCTCTCTTCTACCACTATTAAACGTCAATACGAATATAGGAAAAAGCGCATATTATCAGAAACAGGCACCAAAGAGATGTCATGTAGATCCCCCCTCAGAGTATCAAGCAGCAGAGCAATTTGTGGTGTTGATGATAATCTGCACAAGAGTAATTCATGTTGCAATCCAATGCCTTTAACTTAACGGCGCTTACACTTGTACACAATATGACTTACTCAGTGGGACTTAGTAATGCCCAAAAAATGCTGGTGTGAAACTGTTAAAGTTGAACATAATTAGCACAGTCTGTGTTTCTTGCATTTCATTCTCCTCCAAAAGAGGTTCTGCACCCCTGACATGCAATGTGCCCTTTACTTCACTTTTACAAATAAAAAGCCCCCTCTAGAAGAGGTCGGTTTTACGCCTGATTCTCCGAATATGCACTTTACCTTACAGTTGAATTTACACCTAATACCTATATATGAGAGGCGTGGAGGCGAATTACGGGCTCCATACAATGCACTTTAAAGTTGTTTACATGCTTTTAATCGCATTATCAATTGCATATATCGATGCTCGAATGGGGAACCATCAAAGTAAATTAAAAGTCGCTATTTAATGCAAAATCGAAAATGCGCATTACAAGGATAAAAATCACCTGATTTAAGCCTCGTTCATAAAGAGGTAAAATCGGTAATGCGCCTTAAAGGAACCATAAATCGATCATCTAGAGGAACCCAAAGTAAGGCTTTAGAAGGCCATAAATCAGCCTTCCCCAACTAGATGTTTTCCCCTCTAGATGTTTTGGTTTACAAGTCCCAGCATTCCTAACCATTGTCAAGGCTGGCAGGGGCTGAAAGGAGTTGCAGTCTAAAACATCTTGAACGTGACAAGTGCCCAGGTGTTCTTGAATAAAAAGTTGTGTTTTATTTTTAATAACTAAACCTAGATGCACAGTAGCTAAGGTGAAAAATATCCCACCCAGTCACCTGCCTGCTTATCATACATATGCAATTATAATTTTTAGGGTTTGGGATATTTTGGGTAGACATGTGCTACCACAGTATCATATTCCGCCAGCACTGCAACAGTCCCAAATCATATGGAAAAGGCAAGTGAAGCAGAGCTTCACATGTGCTTCCAGACAGGGTGATCACAATTTGATCAGCCCTCTAATAATGGAGGAAAGCTTTGCCAAGAAATTATGGTGAGGCCGGCTGTGGAAAAAGGATGGCAAAACGGTCATGAAAGAAATGAAAGCAATCTGCATCCTCCCCATAATGTTTGGACACAAATATGATGTTTGGAGATGAAGCTGGATGCAAGGTTTTCCTTCTGTCTGGAAGCTGACTATCTCTTTGCATTTAGGAGTAGCACTACATAGAACAAAGGCACTGGTTTTCTTGGAGAAAAGAAGGATAATTTTGTAAAGTGGAACCCCATATATCTGGTTAGGAGTCCCTTTGCAGTCATCTGTGCACATCTGTTATCCAGACTTTAGTGGAAATAAACAGGAGGTGGCCACTAAACAGGGAAGAAAAGAGCCGTTGTGAATAAATTCTCTCCCAGTCTTCCTCTCCCAATTCACAAATAATTCATCTGACTCTCCATCAGCAATATAAATTTGCTAGATTAGTTAGGGGTAGACAAATAATTAGAGCAAAGGGAAGGAACAGCTGACAGACCATCTGACATGGTCAATATCCTTGCTTTTTAAAAAGGAAGGCTGGTTTTAGATGTGTACTTATGTC
The DNA here is from genome assembly GCA_029215795.1 of Anniella stebbinsi. Lineage (NCBI taxonomy): Eukaryota > Metazoa > Chordata > Lepidosauria > Squamata > Anniellidae > Anniella > Anniella stebbinsi. The sequence goes on along the minus strand of JARDYH010000002.1, from coordinate 70,925,226 downwards.
AAAAGCCACATATTTTTCATATGCAGTTAATTGCCACACGCACACATCATGTATAATTGTAGGATAACATTTAATGTGCTGTTGACAGAAGGGTGTGACATTATGCATATTACCTGAATTCATTGGACACATACACTTTGTAAGCATGTTTACATATGTTCTGCTGAACACCACCATGCATGAAAGCCTTCATGTATATCATCTACTTAAGATTTAAAGTTGGGTTCTCACAACATGCTAACCCACCCAGTGTGGGCTGTTGCTGAACCATGGGTTATTGTGTTGTCTGAATGCACTTTTCCACAGTGTTGTTTATTAACCATGCAGCTTGGCTTGTTAACCACTTTGAATGTCCCATCAACAAACCACAGGTTCTCAAGATGGCTTGTTCAATAAAAATAAACAATACTGCATGGTTAAAAAGCCACCCTGTGGAAAACTTGCTGAGTTCAGGCAACACACTATCCCACCCCGTGGAAAAGGCGCTGCATTCAGTTATCATTATAATCCATGTTGGGTTAGCATGTTGTGTGAACCCAGCCATTGTCACAAAGGAAAACACAGGGACCATGTACAGTGTGCCTGTGTGTGGAATGTGTGTATATCACACATGAATGTATGAGTAGCCCTGTTCAGGCATTTATCTAAATATGTAAATTTATTTTCATTTTTATTTATTTATTACATTGATATCCCACCTTTTTTCCTCCTTAAGGAACCCAAGGGAGCATACATAATCCTCCCCCCCCCCCATTTTACTCTCACCACCACCACCACAACAAGCCTGTGAGGTAGGTTGGGCTGAGAGTCTGTGACTGAACCAAAGTCACCCAGCGGGTTTCCATGGCCCAAAGCTCTTTAGGCGGTTTACAAAAGTCTTGACCTGGCATCAAAAAGATAACAACATTGGTGCTAGTCAGACCTCATTAGGGAGATCATTCCATAATTGGGGGGTTACCACAGAGAAGGCCTTGTTGCTGTCTTCCAAGCCTCCCTCAGAGTAGCCACCCTGAGGAGGACCTGTGTGTGTTATGTGAGAAATGAATATGAGTATAAATGAAAGGATATATGGTGGCTCAGTTCGGATGACATATTAAATAACGGAGGGGTAAATAACATACTGACCGTTCGTTAGGCAGGAGGAGCTCCACAGATGACAAGCTGCAGCCAGCGCTGCTTGGAACCGGCAAACGCCCCGGCTCCTAGGAACTTGCGGGCCATTTTGGTTGCAGCCTATCCACCGTGTGTCCCCCAGCTGTATCCCAGCATGCACCGTGAATTCTGCTGGCTGCATAGAGCGGCCAAGGTTTTTTGGCTGCTCTAGGCAGCAGAACTCTATTCCGAAACGGACTAGTCCACAGAGGGGGGGGGGCAGAATTCGGACGACACTTTAAACAACGGGGCTTCGGGCTAAACAACGTGCAAGCCCGTTGTTTTGCTCCATTGTTTAAAGTGCCTGATCAATGTACTGTCAGTTGTGTGTGCGTTGTGTGTTGCCCTCCAGATGACACAATAAGCAACACAACTGACGATTGTTCCCCCCCTCCTCCGTTGCCTAATGTGTCATACGAACTGAGCCGGTGTGTAGAATAGGTATGTGTGTTCTCAGGTGATGTATATGAATGTATGTGTGCACATGAGGAAACAGAGAGTTTTGACCTTAAGCTTCTTTAAATGAGGGTTTGATGGCACGCACGGTTTGCAGGTCACTTTGACGATGCTGTCAGCATCCTGCACATCTCCTGCTCTATTTCCTGGTTTTAACGATAAAAAATAAACTCAGAAAACCCAACTCTTCTAAGATATGTCAGTATTTGTCAGGATTTCCTGCCACGTGTAGGCAAAGTTTCACTATAAAATGCCAAATATAAGATGCTGTCCCATTGAATTGCATTGAACTGTACAAGCCACATGGTTGTTGCTCTGTTCCTTGTGTAATTTCTGCTTGTTGCAAATGTGGAAGAGAAGCAGGAAGCAGAGCCATGATAAGGAAATGTGATTTCCCCCATCTGAAGGAGCTCCTTGCCCACATCTAGCATACAGCACTCTTAAGGTTTCCAAGAAAGGAATGCAATCACAGACTAAAAATGGTTCCCCAGCTCTAGTATAACCTCTCACTTGATCAAGATGATGTACATTTTGACCACATTATTGGTGGCTTTTGAGGTGAGCAGAATTTGTAGTCTCAGCTCTAAACTGTGGCCTATCATTTACATCAGGGATGTCAAAGGTGGCTTATATGATGCCATCTGCATCATAGCACAACCCTGTTGAAGTGGCTTACAATGGACTAACTGTGGACTACACGGACAGAAGATTTCAGTTTTTGTCATTGTCCAAATACCAAATAAACTATTTATCCAAATAAATTGTTCATTTATTTACTCACTATTTTATTTATGGTATTTAAAGGCCACCCCATAACACAAAGTTCTCTGAGGAATCAAATAAGATTTCACTGTGCCATATACACCTAGAAAATAATGGGGATCTAGTTCTACCACCACTTGAGCCCTATTCATCTTGCTGGTACAGCACTTTGAGGAACATGTTGCAGAGATGGGGGTGGATGGGTGGGAAGCACACTCAAAGAGATTCTGCAAGAAGAAAATGAGGCTAATGGAATCAAACAAATGATCTGTTGGAATTTTACCCATTAGCACTAATCTTAGGTCAGGCAGATCCTGCTGCATCAGCAAAATAAATTCAGTAATTACTTTGGCTAGTCTAATTTGGAATAATGGGTGGAGAAAATTAATTTTTCAGACTTTGCCTGAATGTTTAACTAATGAGCAGATTAAATTAAAAATGCTTCGAGATTTGCCTTTTCCACACTTCACCTTCTTGTATCATAAGGCCAATTTTGCTAATATATTTCAAGAGTTTTCATTTCATTTTTCTGTTTGTTCTTAAGGCAGGCATGGGGAACAGGTGGCCTCTGAGGGACTTAATTTTTTAAAAAAAGTTTTGAGTTTTCTAATAACAAAACGTAGCTAAATTCCAACATATATTAAAAACTCAACAAAGTACGTATCAGCTTTTCTACATAAGGCTTTTAATCTGCACCTTTACTGAGGCTTCCAGATTCTTTGCGGAATTAAGACCAGCGTTTTTCCCCAGGGCTTTTTTTCTCTCTGCCTTTTCTATATAATTCATTACACAACCACTAGGTAGCATTGTAGTGGAGGGCAAATACACAAGAGCTCTAAAATGTGATTCAGAGAGAAAACCTGTGATAATAGGTGCAAAGCACAGGAGAGGCCCTGGATGATGAAGACACTGGCTCAATTCGGACAACACAATAAACAACTGGTGTGGGGGAAACAATCGTCAGTTGTTTTGAGTATTGTGTCATCCGAATGCTGCCATAGTCAACTCAGCGCTGATCCTAATCCACACCACAGTTGATTATTTATTACCATGTTGTGTGGGGAGTACCCGCTAGTTGAACAACTGTAAAATTTATTATTACCCCACCATTGACTATCGTGTCGTCCGAATTGAGGCATAGTGGAAGGGAGAGAAGGATGGACAGTGGGCAAGGGGGGAAATTTACTTCTCATGTAAGCAGGTAAATCTACAAATATCGGTATATAGAAGCATTGTGCAGGTAGACAATAAAGAGCTATCAAGATCAAAATGCTGCTAATCTAAGTGTAATGATCTATAAAGCGGTACTGTTAGTGGAAGTTAGAATTGGTGTGTTCTTAAAGAACAATGCTAGAAACAATTATTTAATATTAGAGAACAAAAAATGATTAATGTTTATTCTTAGAAAATAACCGAAACACTTATATATAGAATAGTTGTGGAGAGAGAACCTAAGCTTGTCTAGTCTTCTTGAAGACTTCTTACCAACTGTCATTAACAACCATAACTGTCACAGAGAGACCATAACTGTCATCAAGAGTCAGTTAGAACCAAGGACTGATCTACACCAAGCAGGATATGACACTTTGAAAATGGGTTGAAAACTGTATGTGGAGTGTGTCCTGGGCCCCAAGAGTTGTCAGTACTGTTATAAACCGTTTTAAAGCAGTAGTGTAGATCCTGTCCAAGAAGCAAACCTGAGAACTGCATTATGGGACACACATAGAATCTTCAGGTTAAAGAGATACTGACCAGTCAAAATAGCAAACACAGTACAAACATATTTCTAACTGATTAACTATCTGATTCTCTTGCACACTTGATGTTGATTACATCTAACAGTACCAACCATCAGAGCTCATGTCAATGGTAGGCATGGGTGGACACCTGTTTTCTAATGTCATCCACTGTTTTGAGTTTGTGTAGTGTTGGCATTGCTATTTTCCACATCCTCTGCATATATGTTTCAGATGGTGCATGTGTATAACTGAAAATCCTAGGCAAGGAGAAATGAGGCCTTGTTTTCTAATGTGTGTAGAAATTATATTTGTGTATGCAATGATGCTAATCTTCTTCAGGGTGTACCTCAACATAACAAAACAAGACATGTTTTCAGTGGTAGATGTTTAATTAGAATAATTTCAACATCTTGAATATGACAGAGTACAGATTTTAATTTTAGGTTACCTCATGGTACATAGTATGCAATGACTCCTTGCTGGTTGCCCAAAGGGAAAATACAATTTCCTTAACCAGCTGCATGTGCTGGCTAGACTGCCTGCCTGGCGGTATGCCATCTATTCTCTTCCCCTGTTGTTGCCAGCAGAAGAGGCTGTTCACTTGGCATAAAAGCACTTGGGGAAGTCATTCACTCCAGGGCAATTTAGAGAAGATCAGCCTGAAGTGAACTTTGTCCTGGGAGTTGCTTTGAACTGAAGTGAGTAGGACAAAGGTGATCCAAAGAGCTAGTTTGTTTCAGATCCTTCTGCTGCACTCAAGGAAGCATGTTCTCTACTCATTAATATTTAACTTCAAAAAATGCTTTGATATGTCATTCCTTTATGCTATTAATTAGTATGTTCCTTTCAGCTGTAGAGATTTAGAGGCCTGTTTTATATACACCAGCTTCTGATACCATACATAAATCGTAGGTGGCCACCGCCTATGAGAAGATTGTGGTCAGGGCTAGCCCTACTTACACATGATGAGGTGGCTGCCTGAGGTAGCTGATTTGGGGTATTATTAAAAGGCCATGTTACTAGGCATTTAATGTATTATTATTGCATTTTTACTGTCAAGGAGGATGAGATATAAATGCAGTTTGGCTTTCCTTAATTACTATGCATCTTGAATAAGGGGACATTGGGTGCCATTTGCTGCTCCAGCTCAGGCAGCCAAATGACACAAGATGATTAAAACATTTCCTTTACTGGTCAGAATTAGGGCTGTACAAGCCTTGGGCCTTGGATTCAGAAATCTGAATCACGGAAACCATTTTATGGCAGATCCACCTTTTTATGACAGATTCACCATTTTCTTGCACACCCCTAGGCCTCTGCAAGCACGTTACAGCTTACAACTCCCAGCATGCAATGCCTGGGAGGGCTGCACTTACTAGGACCCAGTAACAGTGGGCACACATGTTCTCACCACTGCTGCCGCTGCAATCACCTGCTTCACAGCAGAATCGCTACCTCCTTAGTGCAATCGGCTGCTGCCATCACAATCCAGAATACTTCAGTGACCCTGGAGGGATCCCTGCACATTCCCCAGGTACCCCACAGCCACCTGCTTTTTCTGAGAGTCACCCACTCTGGTAAACAAAGTTGGCTGTAGCAGTGTCAGTGACAGGACTGACCATAAGGCCAAGTAATATCACAGGCCAATGTTCCAGTAGTCAGATTTCTGTTCAATGGAGTTCAGGCAAAGCAGGAGTGGTCAATAGGCAAAGGCTCAAAGCAGAAGCAATCAGACCAGTATATGGTAGGGTGACCATCCGCCCGGATTTGTCCGGATATGCCCGGAAAATGGGGAGCAAATCCGCATCCGGGGTGGAAACTGTTTTGGGGGGCCAAATCTGGAAATTTAGCCCCCCAAAAGGGTGACCAGATGGCCCTGGGGTGATCCGGGCCAACCGTGGGGCAGCGGGGGCAAACCGGGGCAGCGGGGGGTCACGCGGCGGTGGCGGGTGGCGGGTGGGCGGTGCGAGGCGGGCAGCGCGAGGCACTTACCTGCTGGGGCATCCGCTTCCCTCCGGTGCTCGGAATCTACTGAGAAACAGGCTTCGTGGTCTGTCCCTCAGTAGCGCGCCGGGTGATGACCACCCGGCGCGCTACTGAGAGACAGGCCAGGAAGCCTGTTTCTCAGTAGATTCCGAGCACCGGAGGGAAGCGGATGCCCCAGCAGGTAAGGAGTGCGGGGCGAGCGGCGCTGTGCAGGTGGGGGGGCGGCACGGCACAGGGGGGCAGCACAGGGGCGGGGGGGCGGCGCGGCACAAGGCGGGCGGCGCAAGGCATGCGGGCAGGGGGGCGGGCGGCACGAGGCATGCGGGTGGGGCAGGGCAGCACGGACACACAGTGGGGGGGTTGTTTTGGGTGGGTGGGTGGGGTGGCGGGGGGGTCCAGGATTTTCATTCTCAAAATCTGGTCACCCTAGTATATGGGGTCAGGCAAAGCAGGCATAGTCAAACAGGCAAGGGGTCAAGGCACAGATAAGCAGTCCCATACATACACAATCCAATCACAGAGTCAAACAGGTGTCCAAGATCTATAATACAGGGGTTCAAGCACAAGTCAGGACCAAGAAACAAGACATGAGAAGCCAACAAAATGTTGTTTCTAGCAACTATCAAGCTCTGACTGACTTTTAATCACAAAGGCTGCTGAGCCCCACCCATGCTCAGCTGCTGTCCATTAGAGCTCCCTGGCCAGAACCCTACTCAAGAGGAGTTGCTTTTTCCTGAGGAGACCATCTTTGTAAGTGAGCACTCCTTCTTGCAGGAGGCTTACTGGATGCTGCTTGAGGCAATGATGCTCCTGGGGATAGGGGGTTGCTCCAGAGTCCCCTCCCCTTAACAGGGAATGACCTGGAGCCATCTCCCATGAAGGCCCAGGCTCCTCCTGGTCTGGTGCCAGTGACTGAGGCTGCCTCTACAAGAGAGGTTTAAAGCTCTTTCAAGGCGCTTTAAAAAATTTACCTCTACAAGAACGGAGCACAAATCAGGCGTAGAGGTGCATTATCTCTCCGATTATGCGCATTATCGAATGCACGTTAAATCGCGAGTTTTATTTTGCTCCGGACGTTAAAGCGCATTTTGACTATGTGAACAAGCACTTATGCACATTAACTACTTGTAAAGCGCATTTTGGTTATCCGTTAATGCGCTTCGCCGCCTCTCGCCGCCTCTCGTGCAGAGGGATTAGGTGTAAATGCGCTGCAGCGATTATGCGCATAATCGCCTAACCGGGCGCAAAAGCGAATCCTTGTAGAGGGGACCTGATGTAGTGTGCCCTTGATTTCTGGAGACTCCACTTTTTCCTCTGAAGAGGATTCCTCTAGTCAGGGCATGACACAAAGGTCCACCTAGTCCAGCATTCTGTTCAAACAGTGGCCTACCAGCTGGCTGTGGGAAACCTATATGAGAGCAATAGCACCTTCTCAGCTATGTTCCCCAGCGACCTCTGATGCTGATTTACATGACTATATATGCTGAAGAGTCACTTTCAGCTTTGACAGCATTGATCACCTATATGAGATGCTGAATTCTATTCTTCCCCAAGTGCTGTTCAAGCTTACAGAGTGACACAGCCATTTGTTTATTGCTGCATGGGTGGGGCTCTAATATAGCACTAGGGAGCATGTGCAGCCTGAGCACTAGATGTGGCTATCCATCAATGGAAACAATGTGCATGCAACTCAACCCTGAAAGGAGTCTGTTTTCATGAGTAGATCAGCCACATTGCTAGATGCACACACAGGAGCAGGTGAGTTCTGTATGGGTGTAGCACGTCTCTGCCACCAGTAGAGGGAGATCTAAAGTCATCAGGAAATTCTGAGTGAGAGCTTTCTTTCTGAACAGCTCACGCTGAAGGCAAGCTTGAAATAAGTGGGCATCAAGGTTAGTAAAGAGGTGTTTCATTTAATGATATCACTGCACAGAAAAATTGATGTGGTTACTCAGTAAGATAAGGTTTGTTAGGTTTGCTAAACTGCAGCCAGTGTTCATGGATTAGGGTGCATTCTTACTCTGGCAGGTAACAAACTAGAACACCTGGTCTTTATAAAGAAGCAAGTAGATTTTTGTGAATTATTTATTTATTTATTTTATTTATTTTATTACATTTATATCCCACCTTTTTTCCTCCAAGAAACGCAAGACAACGTACATAATCCTCCTCCTCTCCATTTTATCCTCACAACAACCACCCTGTGAGGTAGGTTGGGTGGAGAGTCTGTCACTGGCCCATAGTCACCCAGTGAGCTTCCATGGCTGAGTGGGGACTAGAACCCAGATCTTCCGAGTCCCAGTCTAACACTCTAGCCACTACATCACGCTGGCTCTCTTTCACACTTTTAGGTTTGTTATTTGCTCCTGAAATTATCTTTAGGAACCAGCAGTGTAAAAAAAAAATGTTTACAATCCACCCTGACCACTGGGAACTATACAAGTAGAAGCAGAACATGAATAGCTTTATTCACCAGTGTAAACCTGCAGGTGCTGAATAGAAAGATATGTCACACTGATGCCTGAGTGCGACCTGGTGAATTGATTATTATTAAGAAGCCCTTTGGTGTGCATCTGTATTGGGAACTTTTCTAGGGATTTCTTCATGTGGTATTGTGTTCTGGTATTTTCCTCATTATTTCTCATAGGGCTTGTCCAGAGTATGGTTTCCTCAATTGTTTGTTTTGCACTATAGTGAATCAGAAATAGGAGGAAAGATAAGTCCAAGGCGCGAAATACCAGCTGGTATATATGTGCATGGGTGTGTGTTGCAGCACAATTGATCTCTTGGGCAATTCCTACCATGCTGATCCTGCTACTCCCTCTTTGGCTGTTTGCATACCTGCCACCTGGATAGTTTTCCTTTAAAGTGCAGGGTTTACTTATAGAAAGCAGAAGACTGGTCTGGTATCCAATTGATCACAGGAGCGGCCCTGCCATTAGGCAGAGGGAGGTGGCTGCCTCAGGCAGTAGGTGCTGGGAGTGGTGGGGGAGATGTTGGAAAGCAGAGCTGCATGTGCCACACAGCCTGGCCTGCGCCCTCAAAGCCTGCCCGTTGCTCTCAGGTGCAGTGGAAGGTGCTGGTGCATCACCCAAGACTGGCCCTTCCATTAGGCAAAATGAGGAAGCCCTTCAGGCAGGGGATTTGGGGTGTCCTGAAAGGGCAGGAATTGTTGGTTAGTTAATGTATTATTATTGTATTTTACTGCCAAGGATGGGAGAGGTGCTTGTGGATTTTTTTTTGCTTCAGGTGCCAAAATAACTGAATGGAATCAATGAATAACTTGTCAAAATAACTTGACTGAACCTTGGGTCATAAATATATCTTGGTTGTGGTGGCGGTGGTGGGGTGAAGAGAGTGCCATTTGCTCTGCCGCTTTAGGCAGCAAAATGTGTTGGGCCAGCCTTGTAGATCAAATCCCACTCTCAGTGTGGAGTGAGGTAAACTTGACCAGAATCAATGTAAGATCAATGAGACCGGTATGTCCCATACCGCTGATTCTCAGCTGTTAAGTTGGGACCCACTGCTAAAGTGGCTTACAACAACAGCACTACCACCGTGCAAGTCTATGAAAATTCAGAGGTGAGCTCCACATGCATATTTGGGGGCAGGGAGTGTTCCCAGGTCAGAAAGGGGCTTCAGTTTCTCCTTGTAGGTCAACCCAGCAGTTAAGCAAGCTCATCGAATAAGCTGGCACAGAGATTGGCACAGCCCCCTTGCGGCTCTCAGATGTGCTGTATCAGCATACCAGATGCTCAAAAATCCTTACCATCTGGAAGAAACCTTACTGCTTGCTTTGCAAGTTATGGGTGGATGCTAACCGGGGGGAGGGGCAGAAGAGAATGAAAACAGGGTATGACCCCAAGGAAAAATTATGTTGATGGTGGTAAGTGGAAAGTTTTTATATTTTCTTTAGAATCGGGAGTTGAGGCGCGTTATCTATCCGATTATGCGCATTATCGAATGCGCGTTAAATAGCGAGTTTTATTTTGCTGCGGGCCGTTAAAGCGCATTTTGACTATGTGAACAAGCGATTCTCCACATTAACTACTTCTAAAGCACATTTCAAACAACCGGTAAGGCCACCAGTTGTGCGTTCAATTACCTCCTGCGTACAGTCATTTAACCATAAAGTGCTTCCAAGAAGGTGCGCATAATTGGAGAACCAGGCGTCAAACCGAATTCTTGTAGAGGGGGTCTTAGACACTGAACTACGTTTCCTGCCTGGCCACATATCTTGTTTATGTGTTTTGTCTAGCTTCCAAAGATGATTCAGCACAAACCTCCACTTTTCATCTGATCTTCCACTTGGCTTTCCTTGGATGCTGTGGATTCGCAGGAGGGCTATCATGCCTCAGTTCTACACAGGCTCAGGAGAGGGGGCATGGCTTAGCACAGCTACAAGGAAGAGGGACTTTTCTACGGTGGCACCTTGGCTGTGGAATGAACTCCCTACAGAGGTTTGCCTGGCACCTACGTTGTACTCCTTTCAGCGCCAAGTGAAGACATTTTTATTTTCCCAGTATTTTAGCATCCTAGTCTTTCAGCTCTGCTGTTTTAAATCTGTATTTTAAAACTCTGTGTTGCTGCTCGGTTTTAGAGCATCATCAGATGAGCATTTTCTAGCATGCTCATTACTAGCCACTTACGGATGTTCACTGGTCCTTTTGATGCTGCTGTCCGCCTCCCATGTGTCTCTCACTCCTTCTGGTCCTTTCCTGTGAAAAAAATAAGACCCAGAAAATCTGTCTTTTTTGGTTTGAAGCGAAATGTGCTGCCATTTCCTGCTGTGTGCAGGAAAGCAGTGTGTGTGTGTGTGTGTGTGTGTGTGTGTGTGTGTATTCCTCTTTCTTCAGCATCTGAAGAAAGAGGGGCTGTTCATCCCTACTGTGGGACAGAAGCACGATTCAAAGTGACAGGAGGGGAATACTTTTATTCTGCTTGTACTTTTATATTGTGGTTGTTAATTTTTGTGAACTGCCCAGGAAGCTTTGGCTATTGGGCGGTATAGAAATGAAAATAAATAAATAAGTCGTCTAGTGGAGGCTGGTGACTCCGATGTCAGTGGGGCAGTGAATCCACTCTGGGTTTCAATCAAAACTCTAAAGGAGCTCTCCAATGTATTTTGCAGCTTAAATAGCTCCTTTAGAGTTCTGACTGGTTCCGACTGAAACCTGGAGCGGATTCACTGTTGTACTGACATCGAAGCCACCAGCCTCCACTGAGCAAGTCCTATGTTTTCCAGAGTCCAGTCCTGAATATCAGCTGATACTTGAACTGTGTACATCTGGAAGGTTTGGAAGCAACCCAACACATGAGGGCATTTAGTTGAGCAGAGCTTGGTAAGCTTGGAGTTTCAAAAAGGCTGCATTGTTCATGTGGGGAAAATATCAGATTGTGCTTCCCTCGACCTCTGTTTACTTAGCCAAGTAGCCATCACTCTGGAAAGCATAGACTCTCACCCTCCATCACCTACCAGGAAATACATCTATTTAAATTTCTACAAATTACTAGTTAGTGTTAAAATAAGTCTGATGCATTAAGAAAAAGATCCTCTTGTTCATATTTTTGTTGTTGAATTCAGGTTTGTTTGTTTAATGGATACGATCAATTGGCCTATCTCAGACCTCATGCAGAGCTCTAGAAAGCCTCATTCTAACTAACTGTGTATTTAATGTAAATCATTTGCAGCATCCTACTCTGGGAGTACTTCCAGATGCTTCTGATACTCATGCAGAGCTGTCCATATGGATGATTGCATGCATGAACTGGGCCTAATTGCTTGATTGGGTGGCCATGTCTCCTGCTTTAGAGAGGACAATCCTTTCTTTGAAGGTAACCTCTGTTTGTAGACCATCTGCTCCAAGTCCAGTTTAAAGATAATAAACCATCAGAAGGGAGAGCAACAGGGGCCTTAAAGTTGCCCATCAAAGTTAGCTCCTGGACAGCAGACTGAGCAGCACATAGGTCAAACATATAAAGTAACATTTCATATTTTGTATCCACTTTTGCACGCTTTTTGGGTGATGTGCAAGTGGCCATCCTACTAAATAGGCACTGTGATGGCAGATGAGCTATTTAACGTCTTAAAGCAAAAACATGCTCCCAGAAGAATCCAGCAAATTCAGTGCTGGCCATTCTGGGGAGGGTGCAGGCTGCACTGAATTCTGCTGGCTTCTGAACCAGCAGAAGTTGCCCACCTCTGTTTTAGAGGAATAGAGGCTCCTTCACTTCAATCCATTTCTAAGATGGGGGAAAAATCACCCCATTGTTTTTTACTGGTTATGCCGGTGTTAAAATCTCCGGTATGATAAATGTAGAAAATCTAGGCATCACCCAACAAATCACAAGGGAAGCATTTGTCTGAACATACTCTGCTATTTCCCTTGGCATGGAATTTCTTTCAGTGAAGCAAAGGTCAACATATCTATTTCCACATATCATAAGCTGAGATGGATGCTTTCAGAGCTGAGACAAAATTTCACACCAATTGAACATTTAGCGGTTCACATTTGATTTCCAAACACTTTCAGAGTTCACATTTAAGGTTTTGTTTTGAGGAATTTGCTTCTTAATGAATTTCAAGATCGCGAAGTTAAGTTGCCAAATTCAGAACGGTCATAGGAGAAATTGAACAAGATGATATATTTTAAATTTTTGAACCAAATTTGAGTAAAGAATTTGCTTGAGAATTTTTATTCTCTATATACACTATCTTTATACACCAGTTGCTGGGGAACATGGGTTGGGGGGGTATGGTTGCACCCACGTCCTACTTGTGGGTCCCTGGTTGACAGCTGGTTGGCCACTGTGTGAACAGAGTGACAGACTAGATGGACCCTTGGTCTGATCCAGCAAAGCTCTTCTCTTACATTCTTATGTTCTTTTCTCCCAAACTTGATGGTCTGCTAGCTATCCTGATAATCCCTTGTTGCAAATCTGTGTTGTGAATGCCTTTATTTTAAGATGAAAATGGTGCATTAATCAAAAGCTATTGTAGACATGAAAGTGGTCCCTGATGCTTTTGATTTATCTGTGTACTGAATGGAAGGCGAGTTATTACCAACACCTACAAGTGGTTTCACAAGATAAGTATCAGAGCTATTTGAGATAAAGACTTGGTTATCTGATCCACAATGCACACTGATCTGCAACTGCTGGTCAGTGGGTTAAGAGGCAATTTGTGACTGGCTGGGCTATACAGCATGGCCGTCTCAGGTTTGCATTTGAAAACCAGAAATATGCAGAGGTCAGAAAGTCAGAAGGACTTGTAGAAACATCACTGAATTGTTTCAATTCTTCTGTCAACAGAGCACTGGAAGTAGTTAGCATCTTGAGATTTATTATTGCTCTGAGACTGTTAAAAAGCCAGGATCCCAGGAGCTAAAGACAAATGTTTGGCCGTTTCCTTCATCTCTTCTTGCCCCTTCCTTTTCATGGATGCACTTCCTCTTTCTGATATTGTAAGGTTTTGGCTTTCTTTTTAACCAAGTGCTACATACAGAAGGTTTATGGGGCCTGATATGGTTTTTTGGGGGGCTGCTGTTACCCCCTACAAGAACCCATGTGTGTTGAGGCCTCTGGTGAGTAATCTGGCATGGCCCAGACAGGAGCCATGCATAGGAGTGGAGGTAGGGAGATGCTTACTTGTGGGAGGAGCAGGGCAAATAACCCAAGTTCCCCTCCCACCTGGGCAGCCCTGCATACAGTTGAGAACCCTATTAACTTCCATGCAGCATTGGAAAAGAAAAGAAAGTACCTTAAGAGGGTGAGATACTGAAATACTAGGCCTGTGCAAAGTCATGGATAGCCCTCTCCCTCCAAGAAGTCAGTGAAATGTCAATGGTAGATGGATGAATAAGAGCCAAATCAGCTTGTTTGGTTTTCTAAATAGCTAAAGACAATGCTCTGATTACAGGGGAGTCAGAAGGAGCCCAGCCTCCATACCATTTAATAGAATCATAGAATCAGTACAGTAGAGTTGGAAGGGGCCTATAAGGCCATTGAATTCAACCCTCTGCTCAGTGCAGGAATCCACCTTAAAGCATCCCTGACAGATGGCAGTCCAGCTGCCTCTTCAATGCCTCTAGTGTGGGAGATCCCACAACCTCCCTAGGTAATAGTTTCTATTGTCATACTGCTCTAACAGTCAGGAAGTTTTTCCTGCTGTCTGGCTTCTTGTAACTTGAGCCCATTATTCCATGTCCTGCACTCTGGGCTGATTGAGAAGAGATCCTGGCCCTCCTCTGTGTGACAACCTTTCAAGTATTTGAAGAGTGCTATAATGTCTCCCCCCAGTCTTCTGTTCTCAAGGCTAAACATGCCCAGTTCTTTCAGTCTCTCCTCATAGGGCTTTGTTTCCAGACCCCTGATCATCCTCATTGCCCTCCTCTGAACACGCTCCAGCTTGTGGTCCTATTAATTACTGCTTTTAGAAGAATGTGTAATTTATCATGATTTGGTTAAAATTGGGTTTGTTTTTGCAGATTGTGTACCTTGTTTCTCTGCAGAATTGTGCTTCCCCAGTGGGCTATGCTATATCAACCAACAATTGAGTGAGTGTAGTGGTGTAGTGGTTAGTGTGTTGGACTGGGACTCAGGAAAGTGCAGAAAAGGTGCTGGAAGAACTCCCCTGTGAGCAAAGGTTACAGCAGCTGTGTATGTTTACCTTAGAAAAAAGGTGAGTAAGGGAAGACCTGATAAAACTGTACAAAATTATTCATGGTGTAGAGGAAGTGGATAGGGAACAATTTTTCTCCTTCTCTAATCATTCTAGAACACAGGGATATCCCATGAAGCTCATTGTTGTGTGATTCACACAGCGCATAGTTAAACACTTCACAAGATGTAGTGATGGCCACTAATTTGGATGGCTTTAGAAAGGGATTAGAGGAGTTCATGGAGGATAAGGCTATCAATGGCTACTAGTCCTGATGGCTCTATGCTACTCCTATCATCAGAGATAGTAGGCCAGTGTATACCAGTTGCTGGGGAACATGTGTGGGAGTGTACTGTTGTACTCATGATCTACTTGTGGGTTTCCCACAGGCAGCTGGTTGTCTATTGCATGAATATGCTGGACTAGATGGGCCCTTGGTATTATCCAGCATGGCTCTTCTTATATTCTTATATTCTTAAAGAAGATCATCAGGAACTGGTCAAAATTTCTTATCCCCATTGTTAAGCTGCTGACTGCTATTATCCCATCGAAAGGAACACGTCCAAACCTGTTCAGCAACTTGTTGCTTTGGTATGTTAGAGGAATTCACAAGAGGAATTCCACCTTGCCAGGATCTCTTGTCTATTCTTGTCAGGCGTCTTCCAATCCCTTCCCAAAATTGTGCTAAAATAAGCTTTTGGAAATGTCAGAAGCGAGAGACAGTCACATAGGCATTGCCTCCTGCCCTCAGTGCCTACCTCCTGTGGTGGCTGCTTCACTCTGCCTAATGGTAGGGCCATCCCTAATGACAAGATTGAGGAGATGGAGCAGTTTCCTCTTCTTCCCTTGTGCTCTCCCACCTGGGCAGTTGTGCAGGTTGGGTCCAGATGGAGGGAGAGGGCAAGCAAGTGGGCTGTTATGCTTTGGAGAGGAGGGCACCTGCTGAGGGCAATGTGGCTAAAACTTGAAGCCAGCGATGCTTATCCAGTCAGAACAGGAAAGCAATTGCTGTCCGTACTAAATCATTATTACTATGTTGTTGTTGTTGTTGTTGTTTTGACTGGTTATTTTATTTGAATTGAAAAAAATGGCACTCAAGGCAGCTAAACAATGGAATCCAGATTTAAAACAAAAATTTAATGAAATCATATCATAAAAACAAATGTATTAAAAACACAATACTGAAAGAAATAAGTAGCACCAATCAATTTTAAACTCATTCAGCCACAAATCAGCCTAAACAAAAATGACTTTGTCTGCCAATGAAAGAACAACGTCACCTCCCTCAGCAGGGAGTTCCAGAGCCTGGGTGCAGCCACTCACGTCTCCACCAAATGTGCCTTTGATGGTTACAGGACCGAGAGAAAGGCCTCCCCTGAAGATCTTAAAACCTGGGCAGGCTTGTATGGGAGAAGGCAGTCTTTCAGGTTGCCTGGCTATAAAGGTCATAACCAGTACTTTGAATTGTGTCTGAAAACAGATAACTGGTAAAGCTGTTTCAACAACAAGGAGGCCACATGCTCTCTGTAGTCAGCCCTGGTCTATTGTCTGGCCACACCATTCTGGACCAGCTGAAGTGTCCAAACAGTTCTCAAAGGCAGTCTTTCATAGAGGGTGTTACAGTAGTCCAAAATGGGATATAACTAAGCCAAGCATAGCCATGACCAGGTCAAACATCTCTAGGAGCATGCAGATTTGACACACTAGCCTCAGTTATGCAAACACGCTCCTGGTCACCACTGAAACATGGGCATCCAGGTCCAGGGATGAATCCAGGAGTACTGTGACATTTCAGGGGGGAATGTATCAAACCCATCCTAAACAGATTAAATCCATAGAGGGATGTACAGATCACAAAAATGATCAAAATTCCTTTCCAGAGAGGAAATCCAGATATTGTAGGACTCTTGGAATTCCGAAGTGGATGCTCAGATACACTCAACAAAAACCATAGGTGGGTATCACAATCCTAGGATTTGCAGTGCCAGCAAATAAGTGCCGAGGGTGACTTAACACTGACCACTATGCCAACTTGCATACCATTTCACTGCTCATTGGCCACAAATCATGAGGTTTCACTGCACTGCAGAAAGTTAAGTGTCTCAGGGGCAGAGCTGCTCATTCAAATGTTTGGTGTCGAGTAGCACCAGTCTTACCACAGTGTATCCAGGCATTTGTAACATCACATTACATCAAGTCTTGGTTTCAGTAGCTTTATTTTTGTATTGCATTTTGTGGTATTTTGACATTGTTCCTGGCTGGTGTAGGACTGTCTGATCTGATTCAGACACAAAGCTTCAGGCAGCACAAAATAAACAAAGCATTAAAAGAAGGGGTCACTGGTTTTTCCACTTCCTGCACAAAATTCCACACACTGACTTCTGCTCCTCAGGCTACACTAAGCCTGTCTTTCGTTTTAACCTGCCTCCTAGATCTTCAGCGAGAAGGGAAATTGTACATACCCTGCAGGTTAGCACTTGGTTTTGAAAGAAAAAGTGGGGAAGGGAGAGCATTTATAAACATTTATGCTGTTGAGCTGTCACATCTGATTGTCTGGAAATGCCCTCCAGTGGGCAATTGAGGTTCCTGGCCCCTTCGCACAACACATATACCTAGGTTTGTTTTAAAAAAATGTTCTTGAGCTCCATCAGATGAGCATTTTATTGCATGCTTGTTACTGAGCACTCATGGATTTTCACGAGTCCCTCTCACAATGTCGTCTGCCTCCCGTGCAGTGCCAGCCCCTTCTAGCCTTCTTTGCGCGACAAAAAAACACCGCAGAAGGTCTGACTTATTTTAAAGACGGAAGTTGCTGCTAACTCCTGTTGCGTGCAGGAGAAGCAGCAGGATCAAAACGGCCCACTGAATTGGACACATGCACATTGTTTACTTCCTCTTTCAAAAGAGGAAGTAATGAGGGACAAACGCGTGGGCAGAAAAGCAAGGGTAAGCAAACGCGATTTTCCCCTGTGTGATGATGCTCCTTGTTATGTAATAACAACAACAATAGAGCTTTCTTGATTTTTCTTATCGGCCAAGACTAGGCTGACAACCGTTACCCAAAGGACCTTCTCTTCTGCCGCTCCCAGACTGTGGAATGACCTGCCGGAGGAGACTCGTCAACTTAACAGTCTTTTAGAATTTAAGAAAGCTATAAAGACTGTTCTCTTCTGGCAGGCATATCCAGTGGAATTTTAGAATGTTTTAAGGATGTTTTTAGGATGTTTTAGGATTTTTTATGCAGTTTTAATAATATGTGTCATGTTTTAATCAGTTTTATGTATTTTATCATGTTGTTGTTCACCGCCTCGATCCAGACGGAGAGGCGGATAAGAAATAAATTGTTGTTATTATTATTATTATTATTTATTTATAATTACGTTTATATCCTGTCCTCCCAAAAATGGCAGAATGGCTGACAATCATAAAATACAGATAAAAACAGAAACTTGATGAAAACATAGAAGCAAATCAATTAAAAACCTAGCAGTACAAAGAAATGAATCGCACGTAGCCAATTAAAGACCAATCAGCTTACAAACCCAAGGCCTGCTTGAAGAAAAGTCTCTTTGCTTGCTGACTAAAGGACAACAACCTCACCTCCTTTGTCAGGGAGTTTCAGAAGAGCTTGGTAGGGGAGCTATCAGTTCTCAAAAACAAGCAAACCTATTCCCCTTCATCTGCTGCTCCCTCCTTGAAACACAGAAATCCTTTCTGGTATCCTATGACAGGGTGCATAGGCTGGTTTGATACAAGGTGCTTTCTTCCAGATGGGGCTTTTTAATGTGCATTCACTCTGCCTCATTTATGGATATTTATAGGGAGTGCAGATATTGGGGGTGTCTATAAGCCACCACTTTGCAGTTGCTTGCCCCCCAAACCCCCGCTGCATCACTGCTACAGGGCGGGAACATTAAATCTAGATGGCAGGGGGGAGTGCAGCCTATTCGGTGGTCATCCCGCTTGTCAAGCCCACACCCTGCCCAATGCCCTGTTTCCCCGGGCTTATCCTGCACTGGGAACTGCCCCAGGAATGTCCCTGAACCGAAGGGGATGGCACTGACAGACAGGGGAAAGAATGCGGTGGCATTGGAGCAAATGGAAAAGCCGCGGTAAACAGACACCGTGAAAAAGCACAGTTTCGAAGGTAAAGCTCCTGTATTTGGAAACACCCACACAAATCCAGTGATCCATTCATTATTGGTTTAGGTTGAGTTTCTTGTTTGTTTGTTTGTTTTCCCCAATTTTAGGCATTTTACATACTCAGAAGCATAATTGAGATCCACCAGAGCACCTTAATAGTACTAGTGTAAGTTAGAGTCAGGGCTGTGGAACCAAGCAAGCTCGTGCTGCCTTGAACATGGTACATCTCACATGCCTTAAGACTCCAATATGCTGTCCCAGAGAACATGATATATTTCACTGGGTCCAGTAGAGAGGTGCACTGAACAGGTTTGTGCTAGTTTTTTTAAAGGATGGGGAACTGGCTCACAAATAATAGTGTATGGTTTGCCAATTCTAGAAGTATAAAAAGGGGAGGGGGATCAGCAAAGATAGAGTCAGATAGATAGAGACGATTTTAGGAGGTTTTTTTTACTTTTATTTTTTTTCAGTTGGGTTTGCAAGCATTTGGTTTCAGATGGTCTATCATGGAAGAACCAGCCGGTGTCATTACATTTAGATTTGTTAACAAATGTAGTCCTAGAAAAGAGTTCAGCTTCTGGTTGGGTCTTCTCAAAGAGTTGGATGGGAAAAGTTGAACTGTAACGCCTTGTGTGCTTAATGAGATACTAGAGGTAATGGTAAAGTTTTTTGGACCAGAATATATTAGAGAATAAACAGGATATCTTTCCAGCTTTTTGTCTGAGGAATCAAGGGGGAATATCCAACAGGGCACATATGCCCCTGTCCATTTTATTGCTCCCCACTCATTCCTTTCTGCAAGTGGCACACACAGCTTGCAGAATGGAGATCTACCGCTTCTGAGGGCAACCAGAAACAAGCAAAAACACTCATTTCCAGAAAAGGGCAGGTCAATGAAGTTCACCTAAGGACTCAGCCAACCAGAAATTAGCAGTTCTGCTTGTTTCAAGGCTTCCTTCAGGAAGCTTTAAATCTCAGTTTAGCAAGTGGTGGGTCCTGCTTGCACAATGAAATCAGCAGGACCCATAACTTGGGCAACAGAATTGGTGGGGGCGTAAGGCAAGTGCCCCATTGGATACTGGTCCATGGCTACCGTACCTAAGACGAGTTTTAGTGTGTGTGTGTGTGTGCGTGTGCGTGTGCGTGTAGGCACAGATCTGCTCTATTTGGTTTGCTAGTTGCATCTTTTCCTGGATCAATCAAAACTAACCTTAGTCATACATGCCCTAGGTAAGGTGACAGACCTTGGGTTTGTAGCCCTGTTCTCCTTCGGAATCACAGGATCTAGAAAGGTAAGACCAGAACTTTGACTGCTAAACTGACAAAAATTGGGAGTATTAGATTTCAGGTGGAGTCATTTCAAAGAGCAGAGTGTAATATGTTAAATGAAAGCCAAGAAGAGCAAATATGGGCGGCTCAACACTTGTACATATTCTTTGATCTGAGATATTCAAAATGCCGTTCCAAGATATATTTTTTAAAAAGAAATAAGTAAAATTACAAGCACTCCTCCCATATCATCCAAGGGATGTTGCATAGTACTGACAGAGATCAGTGTCTGGAGAGGAAGAGAGTATTTAATGGGCCCAAACTGACTGTGGATAAAGAGATGGGATGCATGCCCACTGCACTTCGAATGCATTTACAGACAGACTGCATTTCTGGACAAAAGGAGATACCCCCATCGCTTATGGAACAGTGCCAGGAAACCTTGGCAAACATTCTCGGGAAGAATCTAGGAAGATGTAACCCTTTCAGAATTACATTCCTCTATATGCAAGGGAGTAACAAAGGAAGAAGCTCTGTAAATATCAATTATTACAGGCATGAAAAGAAAACAACACAGAAAAAAATATTTTGAATGAATGCTTCAGTGCAACATCCAGGATAGTGAATGTACTGAAAAATATAGGGTGTACGGTGTGTGACTCGCAGTGCTGACGCCGGTTTCTGAGGTAGGCTGACCAGATAAAATCCATGTCAGGGCTCATGTAACTTTAACAGTTATAGAGAAAAGGGAATGTCAGCCAGTGTCATTTGTATGCAATTAGTTCCTGGTGAAATTCCCTCTTCATCACAGCTGTTCAAGTTGCAGGGGCCCTGCCTTCTTTTGTATATGGTCACTCTAGTATAGAGTGTGTGTTAGTGCACGAGACAAATAGGTTTATTATCAAGAATGCCGGTTTCTTACAATTTACAACATAAAAATACCATGTATATATAAATTATTAGTAAAGTTTTTTTAAAAAATGATGTTAGAAATGGACAAAGCACTTACCTGCTTTAGTTATATAGCTTTTAAATACCTTGGTTCAGGCTATTTCAAAGTGTCCCAGATGCCTCTAGCTGAAGGATCTTTTGAATTTCCAAGTTATACGTCCTCACAGAGGCATCAGCTCTCCAAAGCAGCTTGCAAATATTCTAAAAACTATGCATTCAAACCACAATCATGTAAAAGCATATCAGTGATATACCAAGAATTTTAATCAGAGAATTTATTTATTTCTTAGCCGCAATCCTATACGTGACTACATGGCAGGTTATCTGAAGGAACGCCTCCTCCCATATGTACCTACCCAGACCCTAAGATCATCCTCGGGGGTCCTTCTCCATGAGCCAAAGGAAGTGAGACAGGTGGCTACTAGAATCACCATCTGGAATCTATGTGCAACGGTCTCTGTGTGAGAGCTTCTCCACATACTGATTGTAATTTCACAAGATGCACCACCCCTGTAGCATGGAGAATTTCTACCACACCACCAGCCACGATTAGGAAAGTGAGGCAGACATAACGGACATTCAGATGGTGAACTACTCTACACATTATGACTAGTATGCAGAGCAGTGCAAGCTAGCCCCAAGTCTACCATCTGTAAAGTGAGAAATAAATAATGATTTATCTCAGACCTGTTTATCATGGGCATGAAAATGATGCTCATGAATAATGCTCTGTTACACATGCCTAAGGAAACGGACTGCAGTGGGACTAAGCATACATGTGCACAGCTCCATCATGGGTTCAGTTTCTGAGTGTGAAGAAATGGCTTGTGCCATTTGGGAACTGGGAGAAATCTATCTAGATTGATCATATAAGATCTCTTGATCACACCCAAAACTAGGTGTATTAATTTTTAGTGTTTACAATCAAAGCTTGGTGTACCTGCATGTATTTGAGATGCTCAAAATAGAAATATAAAGCAGATCCTGTTGAATGCAGCAAATATCATGACGATTCATGCTGGATTCTTCTACCCTGGGTGCATAAGAGAGGCAATCCCTTTGATGAACTTGACCTATTTGACTGAATTGGTGAAGAACAAGCTAAAGCACTAATTGAAAAATGCTTATGCACAATTTTTTGACTGTAATGTTTGTTCCTTCCTCCACATTCTTTAAGGCTAAGCTCATTTGTATGAAAAAAGGATCCTGGCTTTTTAAATTCATTAGTTCCCACTGCTTATTCCATATAATCCCTTGTGAATATGATGCCGATGCCATTCAGCACGAAAGGATTAGAGTAACCTCAGGTGGGAAGCACAGTAGCAATGAACTTCTAGAGAACCCTCCCTCTTGCTGTTCATTCTCAAAGCTCCACCAGGGATACAAAAGTGGGGGTTTAGAGACAGATAATTTGGCATGTCAGCAGAATGTCAGATTGTGTTTAATACAAAAAGCCTTGCAAAATTTCCCAGTTGTGCTCAAGCAGGAAAAAAGCAGCTGCGAAATGGAGATTCCCAGTAATGAATCAACGATTTTATAAAGCATCAAATTATTTATTTATTATTTTGCAGCCTTCTTCTCCCAACTCTTTCCTGCCCCTCAAAACAAACAAACAAACAAACAAATGTCAAAGCTTGCCCTTGTTTTCCCTCTGTGTTCTCCTCCTAATCTCACTCCATATTATTTTGTTGTGTTGTTATTGTTCTTTCAGAAGAATTGTTTCACACCAGGTGTCAAGTACCAGTATTTGCTAATATTTATCATTTCTGTAGCTCCTATTACAGCAAACTCAGTGTTGAAAATAACAGAAGTGACTCACCAGTTTGCACGATCACTGCTTGGTTAACAAGCCATAGTGGCTTGTTAACCCTGCCATGCGTGCTGTTTGCATGCCGGCCAGATTTTCCTAATTAACCTTGCTGACACGGCTTGTTATGTCATCTAAACTAGGGTGATATGTCTTGTTTGAAGGGACAGCAACCCCCAAATAACCCATGGGCTGTTGTTGTATTATCTGAGGTTGCTCTCCCCACCCCCCCACCCCCAAGCCATGCTGCCCAGGTTCAGACAACATGGCAATTTGCAGCGAACGAAATAAGCCACCGTAGCTTGTCAGCAACACAACATCAGGTGAACTGGCCCCGGCTTCTGGCCCCAAACACAGCCTTATTAGCCTCAAAGTTCAGGCCTGTGTGTTCAGGAAGCTGAATTCATTTTGGCCTTTACACACAAATTCAAATACATGCAATTCTATTTAAATCCTGGTTTTTTAGCTCATTAGAGAAGTGTAGAAATTTGTTCATGCCTCCTGTTCAGCTTTGTAGCATCTGTATACAAGATCCCTATTTATCTCCCCCAAAGCATAGTCTACATAGAAACTACATCCTATTTCAGTTCCTTAACAGTGCAATCCTATACATGCAAACACAAAAAAATAATTCTGATTGAGTTCCATCGTGTAATCTTTAATTTGTATAGCTTGTACAGGATTTTAAGAGCACGTCTCTATTTCTTATGGCTAAACAATCTTTCTGGTTCCTGATTCAAAAAGCTTAGAAACTAGTTGAGATTAATGTGGCTTCCAATGCAGGGACATACTAAAACAAATGACAGTACTTGCCCATAGGGAAATCATACTTGCACTTTGAGAAACCATGCTTGCCCATAGGGCTCCATAGGGCAGTACTTACCCATAGGGAAGCCATACTTGCCCATAGGGATCCACAGGACAGCACTTGTCCATATTTCCCTATGGGCATGTATGGTTTCCCTATGTGTAAGTACTGTTCTACGTTTCCCTATGGGAAAGTATGTGCTATGGTTCCTGTGGGCAAGTGCTGTCATATGTTTCCCTATGGGCAAGTATGGTTTCCTTATGTGCATGTCCCTCCAATGTAGTGCTTTGCAAGTATTATCTCTCTTTTTTCTCTCCCAGTTCTTTATCAGAAGAATGGGGGCAGATGTTATTAACTGAAAAGAATGAAATTAAGTTTGTGCAAAATATCCCAATATTTCATACATTCCCCTTGAAAGATTTTTTTTATAACTATATTTTTAACTAATTTCCACTGATAATAAATTATTATAGTACAATTTAGACTAATATGTTAGCAGGACAAAACTTTACAATAATCCAAGCATATTAAACACATCTTGGGGCTCGCATGACTTCTGTGTAGTAGAAAGAAATAGTACCCACATTGGAAGGACATGTTCAGAATAACATGTCCTATTTTTCCTTTGATATGACAATCAAAATACAGCAATGAGAAAGAAAAAATTAAATAACATCCAGCCCAACTGACCCATTTATAGGCCAAAGTCCTTCTTGAATAAAGCATTCTTTGCATGCCAGTGGAAGGACAGCAGAGAGAGAATGAACCCAGCCTCCCTTGGATGGGAGTTCCACAGCCTAGGAGCAGCCACCAAAATGGCTGTCTCTCAGGTTGCCATCAAATGTACATATGAAGGGGTGGTCTTGGAAGAAGGGCCTCTCCAGAAGATCTTAAGAACTGACCAGTCTCAGGTAGACTGGTCCCAAGCTGTACAGGTCTTTATAGGTCATAACCAGCACTTTGAATTCTGCCTGATAGCCAGTGAAACTGCTGTAACAAGGGAGCCACATGCACTCTGTAACAGGCTCCGGTCAACAGTCTGGCCGCAGCATTCAGGTCCAGCTGAAGTGTCTGAGCAGTTTTTGAAGGCTGCCCCATGTAGAGCGCATTACAGTAGTCCAAATAGGATGTAACTAAGACATGGAAGACCATGGCCAGATCAAACACTTCTAGGAATGGATGCAGTTGGCACACCAGTCTCAACTGTGCTAATGCACTGCTGTCCTCTGCTGAGACCTGGGCATCCAGGTTCAGGGCTGAGTACAAGAATACACACCCAAACTGCGAGACTGCACCTTCAGGGGGAGTGTAATGCCATCCAGCAGAGGTTGAATCCCTATTCTTTGATCTGACTTTCAACTGACCAGGAACACCTCTGACTTGTCTGGATTAAGCTTCCATTTGTTTGCCTTCATCCATTGTCCTCATCTATTGTCCATTATCAACATCAGGAACTCATTTGGAACCAGACAACTTCCTCAGATTTAGATGGATAGGAGAAATAGAATTGGGTGTCATCAGAATACTGATGGCACTGAACCCCAAAGCTCCCATCAATCTCTCCCAGCTGTTTTATATATATATTAAAAAGATGAGATGAAACCCTATAACTATGGCCCCCTCCACAAGAATGCGCCTTTGCGCCTGGTTCCGCGATTATGCGCATTATCGCGGAGGCACATTTACTCACAATCCCTCTGCACGGGAGGCGGCGAGAAGCGGCGAAGCGCATTAAAAGATGCCCAAAAAGCGCTTTCCAGGTAGTTAATGCGCATAATCGCTTGTTCACACAGCGAAAATGCGCTTTAACGGCCGGAGCAAAATAAAAGTCGCTATTTAACGCGCGTTCGAAAATGCGCATTATCGGGGAGATAACGCGCCTGTACGCCCGTTTTGCGCTCCGCTCGTGTGTAGGTAAAATTTATAATGAGCCTTCAAGGCTCATTAAACGCCCCGTGTGGAGGAGGCCCAAGCCTCTCAGTCCCATCTCAGACAGATGCCACAGTCGATGAGACTGAAAGCTGCTGAAAGGTCCTGCAGAGCTGACAGGGACAGAGAGCCTATCTACACAACTGCTTTAAAACAGTTTAAAACAGTTTATAACAGTTTATAACAGTTTTGAGAACTATTGGGGCCCAGGCCAGGATCCACTCCATATACAGTTTTCAAAACGTTTTCAAAGTGTTTTATCCTGCATGTGAGGATAGGCTCAAAGTTAAGAACTGTGCAGTTCCCAGTGAAGATTGTCCACCAAGGTGACTAAAGCAGTCTCTGTCCCATAACCAAGCCTGAAGACAGATTGAAATTGATCTAGATAATCTGTCTCATCCAGAAATCCCTGGAGCTGAGAAGCAACCACATGTTCCAGCTTCTTGTCCAAGAATGGAATACTGGAGACCAGCTGGAAATTATCCAATACAGTGGAGTTCAGGGAGGTTTTTTTTTAAAAAAATGAAGGTCTTACCACCACCTCCTTTAGGCAGGTCAGAATCACATCTTGCCATAAAGAAGTCCTCACCACACAGCCAGTCCCCCCATGGCTGCTTTAAGCCAAGAAGGGCAAGCATCCAGCGCACAAATGGTAGGCCTCGCCTTTTCAAGGATCCTATCCATATCCTCGGGCTGTACAAACTGAAAAGTATCCATTTTAACTGGACAAGAAGGAGTCAAAGTTACATCCACCAGACCTGTATCAATCATGGCATCTACATCAGCATGAATATGATCAATTTTATCTGCAAAGTGTCACTCAAATTGTTCACAGCGGACTATATACTCAAAATTAACTGATGAACAGCTTTGTTTTCTTATGTTACAATATAAGCACTATGACTTACAGCCGTGCACAGCAGAAGGTGTCCACCATTACAGGGAGAGATGCGGGATACTATAAGCAAGTGTGGGTCTAGGGTGGTGTATCTTTTTAGTGGAAATAGCTGTCCTTACTCATTTTCCCTTCATTCAGCAGTTTTAAATCAACCATAACAGAGCCAATCAAGCACATTCAAGCTGCACAGATAAACTAGGTTCTTTCTCAAGTGGTACCTGATAAAGGTTGTCAGGAGTAGGCCAAGATTCATGAAAAGTAGGCCAGAAGTGTGCCTAAACCACAGACACTTACTGTAAACTTGGCTAGGCAGACTGAGTGCCTATCCACATTGCCCTTAAAATGACTTATATTCTGTTTAAAAACATGGTTTTTAAGTCGTTTCTTTATGTGATAGGACACACTGAGCAGTACTTATGTTTCATAGTGACTGCTTCCTCCGTGTTCACTGGTGTCACACATGGTTACTTCTGGGTTTCTTCTACTTTCGTTTTTGTTTTGCAGGCTGCTTGACCTGCCCACTTCTGTCTCTGTAACTCAAGCAACCTGCAAAACACAGAAATAACCCTGTGTGACACCAGTGAACGCTTCGAGAACAGAGGAAGCAGTCGCTATGAAATGTAAGTACTGCTCAGTGTGTCCTACCACGTAATGAAACGACTTAAAAAACCACGTTTTTAAACAGAATATAAGTCGTTGTAAGGGCAATGTGGATAGGCTCAATGTCATGCTATTACAGTAGAAATGGAAGTGACATAAACATTTTTCTTTCTTTTTTATTGGATGATTCTGATCAGAGCACTTAAAGAAGAGCCAACTGACTTCTCTCTAAGGGGGAATCCACACAGTCCTTTGGAACGTTTTAAATTGTATTTTAAAACATTCCAAATAGGTGCATTCTAAAACGTCTTAGGCCACATTACTGAGTACTCTCGTTACAGGAGAACAGTCTTCTGTCTTTAAAGTGGTGTGTGCAGTCACACGCTGTTCTGCCCTGTCTCTTTCTCTTTCGTTTTTCAATGAGTTTAGGGCAAGGCATTGTGGGGGTTGTAGTTCACTTACACACTTCCTTCTTAGTTCCTCTGTTATTCCCTAGCGAGTATAGGGCTAAGAATTGTGGGTGTTGTAGTTCACTGGTCCACTTCCTCTTTCTTCTCCACCAATCAACTGCTAAGCATTTGAGCACCAGTAAAGGAAGCACTGCCCCCATGTATCAGAAACGGTAAGGAAGGACACATTCTTTTACTTAAAACGATTTATTAAAAGTGAAACCGTTGTATATAACTGAAGTGAGTTTTAAAAAACCTCAGATATACGTTATAGGGAGTGCGTCATGTGGCCCAAAGAGTTTTCATAACCCTTATAAAATGTCAAAAACCTTGTGTGTAGATCCGCCCTCAGACACACACATAGCATTGGCATGTCCTTGTTAATTGATGTATCCTTTATATCAAATGATCCAACCAATTGCTAATCAACACAGAGTAGAATGGCTTTATTGATTTGATTCATCAGCTCTGGTTACCACACATCATTCCTTGCATTACAGTACATGCTTTCATAACTTGGAACTAGGGATGTCGGAGAAATCTGAAATGGAATAAAATGAGTTCAGATTTCTATGAATCCAATCCACAGATTCTGCAGCAGACTGGCTTTTCCTGAGTCGCCTGGACTGGCAGACCCTTTTTTTTTTTTTTTACTTTCCAGAATTTTATGCAAATTTAATCATAGAACAATATGTAAAACAAACAAACAAAATACTGGCCAAAAATGCCCCTTTCCCCAATAGTGAAAATGCACATTTGGGGGAGGGTTTGCACATTTTGGGGAGGATTTGTACATTTGCACAAATGCAAATTTGTGCAAATTCAGGAAATTGATGGGGTGGGGGGGAAATCTGATTCTGCCAATGAAAGGACGATAGAATGAAAGGCACTTGACAATCCATGACATGCGGAAGGAATGGATTTGATAAAAATCTGTACATTCCTACCTTGGAGCCTTTATAATATTATACTTTTCCCTCCAGATTTTCTTAGGTTGAGGCTACAATTCTGTATTCACTTACTTAGGAGAAAATCTCATTGAATGCAAAGAGTCTTATTTCTGTGTAGACATGTCTAGGATTACACTGTCCATGCTAAGAACTAGTTGGTAAGCTAGTAGCCTTGAGGGCAATTTCAATATAACATTTGCCTGTTTGAGGGAAGTTCCTCTTCTATGGGACAATGATGCCGGAATACAGAATCCTTATTGTTTATACAGCATTCACTTTGTGGATCTGATGGAATTTGGAAGCTTGTGGGGGAGGACAGCTGATACAGGGGCTAACCCTGCTGATGACAAGACAATATGGTAGCAGCCGTTGCTCAATCCAGCTTTAGAAGTTTTGCTTTGCATTCTCGTCTATTTGAGAATGTAAGACAATAAATTAATAACAATAAAATAATACTCCTACAAACAATCCTAATAATAACCCTACAAATAATATGAATAATACTGATTTACTTCTAAAAAGGCCACAAATAAAGGATGTTACAAAAATCCACCAGTGACTAAGATAAAAAGAGTAGCTCTGTCTTTTGCCCACTGGTTATAACATTGAGAATTGCAGCTTTTCTCTTCTTAATACTCGTATGAAGTCACAATACTATACTAGAGTGACCATATGGAAAAGAGGACAGGGCTCCTGTATGTTTAACAGTTGTATAGAAAACAGAATTTCAGCAGGTGTCATTTGTATGCATGCAGCACCTGGTGAAATTTCCTCTTTATCTCAACAGTTAAAACTGCAGGAGCCCTGCTCTCTTTTGTATCTGGTCATTCTACAGATTACACCTGTTGAAATTCCTTTTTCTATACACGTATTAAAGATACAGGAGCCCTGTCCTCCTTTTCATATGGTCACCCTAACTATACACAATTTCCAGGTTTCAAAAGACAGTGTACTTTGATACTGGCTACTGGGGAGAATGGCAGAATGGCTGTTGCTTAGGTGTCCGGCTTGCCAGACGCAACTGCATGCTGGAACAAATGGACCATTGGTCTGATCCAGTTGGGCTTGTATGTTCTTATGAAGTTGTCATTGAGGCAGAAATTCCCAAATGGCGTCTGTTCATTTCTGCTCTTGACATGCGTATCTGACTGTCGGCTAAAGACAGGTTTGAAACACAGGTCTTCTGGGCATTGGGTTGAAGCCCTACTCTATTGAAAACCATAGTTGTAGGTCTCTTGGGGCCCCTGCAGCTTTGCCATTTATTTGCTTTGCTCCAGCCCTGGTTACTGTGTTTGACCGCTACTCTTTCTTGTAGCTGTATAAAAAGAATTCCTCACATTAGCAGACTTTGGGCTAAAATGGATGCAAGCAAAGCTGAAATTCAGATGCAGCTACAGACATGGGTAATCGGCTTGCCCTTAAACACAAAATAAAAGGTGGGCCCTTTTAAATATATAATTAGCATGCCAGCACTTGGTAGCTAGGTGTGCTGTTGGAACACAACTAGTGCTGGGCTGACTCCTCCCCCCTATTTTTGGGAACTTTCTCTCTCTCTCTCTCTCTCTCTCTCTCTGCGAAAGAGGCATTGTTGGGGAGGGGGACAGGGTTTCCACATACCTTTTTTAAGTTTAGCCAATTGCTGAGGGGCCTGCTTCTTATTTTTTAGTTTTTCAAAAACATCCCCCTTCCTCCTGCATTTTGAGGAGCCCAGCAGTTCTTAGTGAATGCCTATTGGAGACCACGTGACTGCTCCCTCTCCCATAAGCATTCAGGAAAAAATTCTGAGCTCCTGAAAATGCCAGGGGTATTTTAAGAAGAAAGAAAGAAAATCCCTCAACAACTGGCTACGTTTAAAAAGGTATGAGGAAACCATGTCCCCCTCCTCAAGGAGAACATTTTCCAAAATTCTCATCTCTCCCAGCCTCTTTTGCCTGAGTTTTCATTCCCCACCACCACCCATGAAATGCCAGAAATGGAATGGTCGAAATGTTCGGCGCAGCATTAAGCACAACTCACATGGATTACTTTTATACTAGGGGTTACATGTGTCTTGCTTGCATGAGCCAGTGTGTTACTTGCAGTTCTCATAGAATTTCATAGAGCCCATCCAGCTGTGAGTCCTGCAGGACATGGACCCTGTTCCTCTGCTTGGCTTTCTGCTGGGGGATTGGCTCCCTTTTTAGAGCCTGAGTACATGCTTGGGAGGAGGATATGGGCCCCAGTGGGGGGACATGAAAGGGGAGCAATCAGTGTAGTAACAGGTAGAGGGAGATATCGCATTGTGAGGAGGGCTTTTCAGGTAAGAGGAACTTGGCCTACACAGTAAATTAGGCTGACCATATGAAAAGGAGGACAGGGCTCATGTAACTTTAACAGTTGTAGAGAAAAGGGAATTTCATCCAGTGTCATTTGTATGCAATTAGTTCCTGGTGAAATTCCCTCTTCATCACAGCAGTTAAAGTTGCAGGGGCCCTGCCTTCTTTTGTATATGGTCACTCTAGTATAGTGCATGCAACTTTAACTGTTGTGATGAAGAGGGAATTTCACCAGGAACTAATTGCATACAAATGACTCTGGCTGAAATTCCTTTTCTCTACAACTGTTAAAGTTACATGAGGCCTGTCCTCCTTTTCACATGGTCAGCCTAAGTAAATGTTCTGGCCCTCCCAGGTTTGATGGTTGCCCTATCAACCTGCCCTCAGTTCCCCAGATGCTGCTTTCAAATGCCAGATCAGTGCATAATAAAGCCTCCCTCATCCATGACTTAAGAGTGGATGAGGCAGCTGATCTGGCATGTATAACTGAGACCTGGGTGGGCGAGCAGGGAGGATGCAGTAAATCTCTCCCAGCTATGCCCACTGGAGTATATCCGGGTAGACAGGGCTGGGGAGGGGGGGGGGTTGCAGTGGTCTATAAGAATTCTCTCTCCCTCCCGGCTCCCTGTGACTATGAGTCTGGAGTGTTTGCATTTTGTGTTGGGCCAGTGGGACAGACCAAGAATTCTGCTAGGGTACCGTTCATCCCACTACCCAGCAGTCTCCCTACCTGAGCTTACTGAGGTGGTTTCGGATGCAATGCTGAGGCCCCCCAGGCTGCTGGTTTTGGGATTCATTGACATTCATGCCAAGCGCACTTTGTCAGGGACAGTTCAGGATTTCATTGCCTCCATATCGGGCCAACACATATAGCAGGGCACACTCTAGACTTTTTTTTCAGCCAGTCATGGGGATGAGGATCTGAAGGTGGGAGACTTTCAATCAGTCCCTTTGTCATGATCAGATCACCACCATTTAGACGGATGGCAGCTTTTCCTCTCTGCAAGGGTGGGGGGACCTATTAAGATGATCTGCCCCAAGAAGCTAATGGATCCAGATGGTTTCCAGAGGGCTCTAGGGGCTTTTCTGGCTGGTATGGCTGGCACTCCCATTGAAGCCCTGGTCAATCTGTGGAATGCAGAAATGACCCAGGTAATTGCTACAATCACTCCTGAGCGCTTCAGACACTCTTGGATGAGACTGATTATCTGGATCAATTTCAGTCAGAATTCAGGCACAGAAACAGCCTTGGTCACCCTGTATTATGACATATGTCAGGAGACACTCTGTGGATACTACTGGATCGCTCAGGACCTTCGATTCTATTGACCATGGTATCCTTCTGGGGTGATTGTCTGAAGGTGGCTACTGCATTACAGGGTTCTGCTCCTACATGGGTGGCCAGCTCCAGATTGCTCAGCCTTGTGGATTCTCTAGTATGGGGTTCCTCAGGGGTCAGTTTTGTCCCCCCCCCCCCGTGCTATTTAACATCTACATGAAAACAGAGTGGGGTCATCTGGAGATTTGGAGTGCATTGCAATCAGTATTTCCCCTTTCTGTCATTCAGAAATCAGCACTGTGCCATACGACTCTGTACTGAAAGTGGTACTTTTTGTGATGCATGTCTTGATTTTGTTATGTACAAGCTAATCAAATAATTAAAGCAGAACCGTCTGTATTTAGAACTACGGGAGTATATTCACACTGCATTTCAGGTCAACTAGAGTTCATTTCAGGGTTTATCATAGCACACAAGTATCAACTAAAGCACTTTCTCTGAATGATAGATGAAGAAATCATAAATGTGGCTGTCTCTGAACATGTGCATGGTACATCTCCCCTTTTCTCAAGGAAAAGAAAATCCTTTATGTTCCTTGGGAAAAGGAAAGATGCATTATTTGAGTAGGATTTTTTGGCTTTGGGGAAAAATTGGTCCTCAACACTTCGTTTTATTAGGCATTCACCATTACTGGTTTTGATAGGTAATTTAACAGCAAAGTGTAGAATGAGACAATTTTATATCAAATTCAGTCAGTTGTGTTTCATGCAAGCTGAGTGCCTCTGCTGCTTACTGAACTCTACAGGTATGTCAATTCTGGAATGGGACAAAATATCCTGAAAGGACGACGTGTCAGAACCAAGTACCATGCACTAAAATATGTGTGTGTGCCACATGTATTTAAATGAAACTCTGATATGAAAAAAGAGAGAATCTTTAATGCTGCCTCAATATCATCCCCAGCTTTCCCTTGCAGTCACATGTGTTAAATTTGAAAATATGAGATTTTTTTCTAGGCCACTGGGTTTTTCAAAATCAAATAGGTATTGATGATGATAAATAAATAAATAAACCAGCAACTGAAAGAAAACATTTATTGAATCAAAAGTCAATAGTCTCCTTTTAATATCTACAAGACAACATTGAACTTACATCATTTAAGAATGAACATAATGTACAAAAAAATGTATGTTTGTTATAAAAATATGTCTCTCTTTTCTGGCGACTGAGCGGAAGATTATTATCATTATTTTGGACCAAAAATGCTCCTTAGAACTGACTTTCAGTCAGTGAGGATAAAAGCAAAAATAGTCGTGAGACTCTAGAACACATTGAAGAGCATTTTGAGAACTTACACATTTAAAATCCTGACCACGGCAACCACATGGTGTTTGGGCCAAGGATCTTCAGTCAAGTGAAGATGTCAGACTGGACTACCTGAACCAAATATTTTCTCAACACAATCATATTACAGCCATATGACCCTGCTGTCCCAAAGAGCTACTGGGCACAATGCACCACAAACAACTTCTGGACTCAGCTCACAGATGCGGATTCAATTGGAACAAGAGATTTTACTCCTATATCACAGATGTTTACACAGATTTCCTCCTCAGTGGCTTGGACCCAGCAGTGGTTTTGGATAAGGATCTCATTCCAATAAATTTTGAAATATATTTATAATTGTAGCAGTACCAGGGAATTAAAACAAAAAAGTGAAATGTGACTACCTCTCATTCTGGTGTTTGCCCCTTACAAATGATGTATAGGGGCATGGAGAAAATACCAATAGGCATTAACTGCAAAGCAACGCTACTGTGTAATCCCCTTTAGTTTCAATGAGGCCTGCATGAGGTTCCTATATAGTTCTTGTTGAAATGAATGGAGCTTCTGCAGCAACATGGTGGTGAGTGTGTGCACTTGTCACTTTAAGAACTTCTCCAATTAGGCTCAGTTATTCCACTTGCCAGTTAAGATGTTAAAAATGTTGCATGAGGAGGACTCTAATATGTGGTTTTAAAATATTTTGCTAGTGTTCAATCAACTGACTTTAGTTTCTTGTGACTGGGGGTGGGGGCATGAGGATGGGAAAGACAAAAAAAAATGAAAAGGGGAGAAGAAGGACCACTTAAGAGAAATATTTCAAAAACAGTGCAATATTAAAACACAAATTTTCACACTTTGTGAAAGAGGAACATGCTTTGGAACCTGAGCAAAAGGCTTGTTTACCAATATAGCAAAAAGCCACCCTGTATGTTGTTTTCGCTGGCATCAGTTCCTGCCAGTTTACTATGTTGCTCTTAGCAACTTACATGGCCCCTAAATATTTAGTACGCGGAAACTGCCAACTACCTAGAGAGGTCAACTAAATTCCAGCTATAATATTGCAGGCAGTTCAACATGCTGCTACTGGAAATGCCAGAATGGCCTAAAATTAAGCATAAAAAAAAAGAAAAGAAAAGAAAAAGCAGCCAACATAACAATGCCTCTTTAACCAGACAAAAGCGCCACCACAACATTTAGTTTGTACGTTACTACACTGGCTTACAATCTTGAGGTCAGCTCTTTCAAAATAAATATACTGAACATTTACAACAAAATGCCTTATGAATGCAAGCTCTCTCTTTATTATTTCAAGACCAGTTGGATCAAAAACCTAAGATGATGAATTTCCAAAGCAGTTAAAAGTTGCAAGTCCTTTTTTCCCCAGAGAAATTGGCATGATCTGGTGCCGTTGCAAAACTTTTAAATCAGCAATAGTATCATCCATTTGCAAGAACAAGCATTTTTAAAAAAATGTTTTTGGCACCCAACAGGCCACCATACCAAGCAAATTCACATAGCATGCGGTCATATACTCTGCTGATTTCTGACTGTGTGAAATGAGCATTGTGCTTGCAGGTCCCAGACCTTTTTTTAAAAAAAGATCTATATTAACAATGACAGGTTCAACATATTAATAGGAACTTGCTTGCTTTCTAATTATTGAACAGGAAATAAAGATTTTAAAGACCAACACAGATGGGAATGTTGTAAACAAGGTCTGGCAAAGGAAGCACAAAAAATAAAAAAAATCAACCCAACACCAAACTATATGTTAAAATATTGTTTTAAAATGCTGAGAGTAAACGGGGAAAAGCTCCAAAAAAACCCAACTCAACCAATACTATGTCACAGATGTTTTGGTAGCAGTGAGATGTAAGCTTGCCACTTGAAAGGCACGACAAGACCAGTCTGATAAATATCATCCTCACAGCAGAACAAGAATGTTTCAATGGCGTAATCACAAGGGGTGGATGATGAGCCATCAACTTCTCTCATCATGAGCACAGGAAGCAGTCACCAAGGCATAAAGAGGGGACACAGGAAAGAAGGTACAGAAATTCACAAGGACCTGCAAAGAATACAGTAATAAATGAGTAAAACAAGCAAAACTATGTTTTCAGAAGGAGGGCAACATACAACTTGCAAGAAACATGTAGTAGCTACTACTGAATATGGCACCCTTAGCTTTAGTTTTCTCTCACTGTAAACTGAAGCAGGGAATTGAGTAGCTACTCAATCTGATAAAACCACCTTTTATCTGAAATAATAAATGCATTTATCCCTTATTTATGAGTGGTGTTACTGTAGAATCCCCTCTCCACTTTGCCATTTAACTCTTTAGATTTTGGTATTGCTGGGAAATTAAAGTGTAAATACCTTGTACAAAGACAAGGACACTAAATGCTTAAAGCTAAGTCTTGATGAAAAAGTGTGTGAAGTCAGTTCAACACAAACTTAAAAAAAAAATAATTGGTACTGGAAATACTTGCTCTTATCGCTCATTTCATGATACAGAACACACATTTGCATGCCCAACTTTCTTTTATTCAGCTCCTGT
The DNA here is from genome assembly GCA_029215795.1 of Anniella stebbinsi. Classification (NCBI taxonomy): domain Eukaryota; kingdom Metazoa; phylum Chordata; class Lepidosauria; order Squamata; family Anniellidae; genus Anniella; species Anniella stebbinsi. The sequence continues at coordinate 70,889,191 of JARDYH010000002.1, read as the reverse complement.
CAGATGGAGCAAAGAGCTTTCACATAACAAATGTAAACAAGTTAGTGACTTACAGAGGCTTGTTTAGAAGGAGCAGAGTAGCTTGCATACCTGTGTCCTTTCTGTCCCTGGCAGGCAGAAGAAGTAAGCAAGAGCATTGGCAAACTTGATCATACTCACTGGAAATAGGTCCCAAAGTTATCCTGCCTTTGTATCTACAAGCTGCATTTGAACATTTCCAGACATGCCTCCTCCATACCCTCCTTTGGACTGCATTTGATTCTGAATTGAACTCACCTAGACAAAGAAGAGGATGAAAAAGAAAGGTGCATGATCAGCCATGAACTGGTGCTTCTTAAGCTTATTACATCAGCACGAGATCATTGTGAGAATGTAGATTTGCGGATACTTTTGGACATGGAACAAAGATAGCCAAACTCCTGCACGAAAAGGACAGGGCAGTTTGTATGCTTATCCCACATCCCCCCTTTCAACTTATAAGTCAGTTTAATCTTTTCACTACACACAAACTCGACTAGTTTTCATGAAAACTAGTCTTACGACTACAATACTGTAGTCGTATTACAGTAATACTCTTACTACTGTATTACCGTAATACTCTTACTATTACAATAATGTCCTCTAAGTCCTGATTAATACATGCATATATATCGCTTGATGTCTACGGGAGAAGGCGATTACCTACGGGATCGCCTTCTCCCATACAATCCGCCCCGCACGCTCAGGTCCTCTGGGAAGAATTTATTACAGTCAACAAGAACTAGACTGACAACCGTTACCCAGAGGACCTTCTCTTCTGCCGCTCCCAGATTATGGAATGACCTGCCGGGAGAGATTCGCCAACTCACTAGTCTTCCGGAATTTAAAAGATCTATAAAGACTTATCTCTTCCGGCAGGCCTACCCAGATGAATTTTAAAGTGTTTTATTGGTGTTTTATTGGTGTTTTAATGATGTACTGGTTTTATCTGCTTTTAATCAGTTTTTGTATTTTGTGTTTGGTGTTGTTCCCCGCCTCGATCCGTTGGGAGAGGCGGGTGATAAATAAATAAATATATTATTATTATTATTATTATTATTATTAAGCATTATACCCTTCATGCATTATATGCTTGCACAATCAAGAGGCAGTGCGCCACTGGCCACCCTCCTCAATGTCCATATATTGAGTGTAGACATCTGCAGGGGGAAAGCCTACAAACATGGATTTCTATGCATTGAGGCTTCCTTGAGGCCTGGAACTATGTCTCCAGAAACCTACATGCAAAGATCTCTACAAATGTAGCCTTTCCCCCTGCAGATGTCCATGTTTAATGTGTTGACAGCAGGGCTGAAAAGCTGCATGATCTTAGGGGCAAAGCTAGTGGTGAGACCCTCTAGCTGTTCCATGGTGTGAGCATGCCTTCCTGTGAATAATGCATGAAAGGCGCTTTGGTCACTCACAGCTGCAGTGTGAATGGTCTCAACTGAGAAGTACTGTTTGAGATAACATCAAATGATATAAATGTTTTTGCCTGTGATGGCTGTTTCACAGACATAAGTCATCATTTGTTGTTGCACCAAATAATGTGCACATTAGAGCCAGTGTGGTGCAGTGGATAGAGTGTTTGGAGTGTGGAGACCTGGGTTCAAGTCCCCACTTGGCCATGATGCTTACTTTGAATCTCAATGAAACTCAGCCTACCCTACCTCAGAGGATTGTTGTGAGGATCATGTACACTGCTGTGAGTTCCTTGAAAGAAAAAAGTGGTATATAAATGTAATAAATAAATACATTCAATCAATAAAGGTAGCTCCAAAAACAGAGAAGTTTCCCCCCTTTTGTTTAAGAGGAGGTAAATACTACCGTACCACATAAGACTGTTTTGGTCTGTCTTTCACAGTATATGTGCACTGCAGTATAAAATGGTTTGGAACAATTAGGTCAACAGATACATAACATTTTAATGAATTGGCTACCTGAACCAATTGTGGTGACTGTGAATTCAGAAAAATATATATGCTGATAATAGGTAATCTGGTGCAAAATATATTTTTTTCTCTCTATCTGATCCAATTCTTCATCTCAACAGGGGATTTATTGAAGTGGAACATTAACACATTAATTTTGTTGGATGAAATAAATATTTCCAGGATGAAGTAAATGAAAAAGACAAAAAGCTTTGGATGCCACCTTTATCCAAAAGCTCTAGCAAAATTACATTTCTCACTGGATTTGCAAACCATGAATCAAAACAGCCACTTCTCTTGCTGTTGTAAGGATGACAAAGTGTGATATTAAGGAAGTCTTTATCTGTGTGCAATAAAGATGCAAAAAAGCTGGTGCAAAAAGCTGCACATGGATAAAAAAAAAAGCCATTGATAATGCAGGAATATCACCCAGGTATTAGAATCACCATGCTTCTTTTTGTAATGTAAAATTCAGTTTCAAATTCTGTACATCTCTTTGATTTTTTAAAATCCAAATATCTATTTTAGACTTAATAATACATTAGGGAAATTAGTTTCCTGATGCCATATATGTGCACAAGAATTCAACTGGATTCACAAACACGACAACCCAAATTGGGTGACAAGCCATGATGCGTTGTTTTGTTGTGCAAACCTGGGCTGATTCCTTCAGCATATCTTGTGCATAGACAACAAGCCATCCTAATAACCCATGGCTTGCTCAAGGAGTTGTTTAACCCACAATGGGTTGGTTAAGAATAGTTCACCCAACACGCTAAGTCATGGTTCACCCGACACTCTAAGCCATAATGTTTAGCTCAAAGTGCTTAACCACTGTGACTTAGCATGTTTGTCTGAACAAGGTCTTAGTTTAAACAAGACAACTGCACAAACCATGATTTGAAGTTGGCATGTTTCAAACAAATAGTTAATATTAACCAGAGTTTGTGAGTCTCGATGACATGTCAAGCTGAATTTAAGCAAAAATGGAAATTCCTCTTCACAGCTGTTCCAGAGGAGGGGAAGGAAGGGGAAGAACATGTGAGCCTGGTGCTTGCTGTAGGAGTTCTAACATATATATATATATATATATATTACAGACTATGATATATGTTGGTGAAAGTCTGCTGGATAACAGAGCTAGTTTGGTGCTAGATGACAGGGCCAGTGTTCTTAAAAGAGAAATAGAACTATGCTTCCTAGATAGTATTTCCGTGTCTCCCCCCACCCCCCGCTTGTAACTGTGAAACAGTCTATATGTCAGTGTTCTAGGCTTTGTCCTATTACTCATTTGAATGAATCATTTTGTAGAATATGCTGATCCTAACAGACATGTTGGTGTTTTAAAGTTACTAGTGAATTCCTCCTGTTTTTAAATAATATCTTAAGTGCTTGATCCTATGCATATTTAGCCAGAAAAAAGCCCTACAGTTCCCAGTATTCCCTAGCCTGCCATGATGGCTATGTAATGCCAGAGAATTGTAGGACTTATTTCTGTCTGAACATGCATAGGATTGTGCCCTAAGGCTATAACCCTATGCACATTTATCGGGGAGTGAGCTGTATTTGACTCAATGCGATACATTTCTGTGTAGAACACATGTAGACTGAGTTTGGACAATCACAGCAGGGGGAAGAAGCCACCATGTCTTCTCCCACCGCCCCCATGCATGTCATGCACAACCACCATATGCATTATTCTCCACGCTGCCATCGTGGTTTGGTGTGTGTTAGAGCTGCATGGTCAAAAGGCATCTAAACTAATTTAGGAAGTTCCACCGTGATAAACCCTGGCATCAGCAAATAAAACCATTTTACTTTACAATGTGAGCCATTCAGCTCACATTGTACTTGTCATTTTCCTCTAATCTTTGTGATAGAGTGGATTACATTGTGATAGACTGGATTTACATTGTTTAATGCTCTAAAATATAGAACTTTTCAGTGATACAGTGTAAAATACTGCAGGATGCCAAAACACTTACGGAATTCATTCCACTAAAGAGGTCTCCTGAACCTACATGAGCCGTATGAACAAAGTTTGTTGGCTCACCAATCATACTTCGATCGATCCGCCGCCGTCTTTTCTGAATGGGGAGAAGCAAGACATCAGTTTAATCCAAAGGGAATTGAGGTATACATCTGAGACATGAGCCAGATATTAAATGTAACTGGACAGCTGCTTTTAACTACTTATAGAAATGCAAATTCTTGGTTAAAAGCACAATCCCTGTGTTATCTATGGTATCTTTTTATTTAGATTCACATCTAATCCCTGAGTGTCATCTAAATTTGATCAGTTCTCTCATATATATAGATGTGTGGGTGTGTATGTATACACATATACACAATTTCTCTCTCTCCCTCTCTTTCTCTATATAAACACACACGCACGCACGCATGCACACACACACACACACATTATATATATGCACACATGTCCAAAGAACCAGGGCCACTAGTGGTGGTTTCATTCTTCTGTTTTGTTTTGGGAGCTGATCTTTCCCTGGTCCGCATACTGATATATATATATATATATATATATATATATGGATATAGGTGAGAGCTAAAGATGGGCTCACAAGACAAGTGTAAGCAGTGAAATTTTATGCTGGGATGGCCCCTTTCCTTTCTTCTTCAATACACATCCCTATCACTTGCCAAAGGAAAATGAAGTCCTCAGCCATCTAGAAGAGAATTTTGGGTGTTGCTATTTATTTTTTAAAAAGAGCAACACCCAAAATAAATGTCATGAATCCTATGTATGTTGCAAGCTTGTATGTGAGTGGGTGTTTTCAATTTGCTTTCACTACATTCATGAGAATTTGTTGCCATCACATGCTAATTATTACATATCTGCTCATCACTTAATATACCAATTTGAACAGCTTGCCTCTCACACCCTATAAGTGAGCATAGCATATTAGGGCCTTTGTTCTTATAGAGTTCAGAAGGATCTGCTGCTTCATTTTTTCTAAGATGGAGCCAAATACACTGACGCAGTCCCTAAGAACAGCCAGCAAATGCAACACCCTGATGCTGTGGGCAGAGGTCACCTTCCGGATCTAATACAAAAAAATGAGCAAAGTTTCTCTCTCTCTAAACTACTGTTCATCAAAGTGAAATGATAATATTCATTGCAGCATCTAATATATATGGTCCCCATATCTATCAATGCAGAAGCAAAGAGTCCATGTCTCCTCTGTACAATAAAATTTGGACTTCGGATTTTAACGACAAAAAGAGCACCACAATGAAATTAAATATTGCACAATTGCCCTGAAGAGGTTTCTTGACCCCATTACTACTAGCCCTATTAACTTTTTCTCCATCACATATTTTAAAGGGGTCAGCATCCTCCTACTCGTGGTATGTGACAAGATGGTAAGACCACCTAGAGCTCAGGGTGGGAGTTTACACATCTCATCAGCAGGATTTCTGCTGTCCAAACACTGTCCCAGTTGAGTCACTGGAAATCAAAGCCACAGCTGAGAATACATCATGGGCCATAGCCCATAAAAGCAGATATGTCTGGAATGAACTCAAGCCCACAACAGACATGCCCTTTTCAGGGACCCCCGCCTTTTCTGGATAACTAACACATCAAGATTGCTGAACTCTTTTAAACAAATGTTAAGCATACAAAAGCATGCAAGATCTAGAGAAAAAGGTTGCTGGCAGAATAACACTAAATACATGTACTTGGATGTGGTTCCATTGATTTTAATGGAATTTACTTCTTAGGATATTTAAGGTTACAGTCCAGTCCTATCACTCACTTTGGCCATTGCAGGGGAATATCAAGGAATTATTATCAGTTGTGGGGAGGACAAAGGAGAGTGACTCATGAAAAACCCAAGTAACTTCTAATATGTATTCCTAGACTATTTAAGCTAATGTGCTGAGAATAGTTGACAAAGATATAACCATCAATACAGCCACTGGTGTCTTCTAGGCATCTTGTCTTGCTGACCCAACAAGAGTAGGAGAATCAGTCTGGAGGTATTCAAGACTCCTAAAGTATCAGGTGGATGTAGATGAACACACCATCATCCTAGTGTAACACCTATTTTTAAAAATTTATTTATATCATGCGCTTCCTCACAAGGAACCCAGGGTGGCTAACAAACCACATGAAAGAGTACAACACAGAAACACCATCGATGGCAAACTTTCTCTGTAGTGGCACCCACCCTCTGGAAAACTCTCCCATGTGCGGTACGGGAGGCGTCTCCTGAAAACACATCTTTTTAGACAAGCTTTCCCTGGAGTATAACTTTTTCTGGTTTAATATTATATTTTTTTTAAAAAATTAAAGTTTTAAATTGACCTTGCATTTTATGGTTTTAACTGTGAACTGCTCAGAGAGCCTTGGCTGTTGGGTAATATAAATATGTAATAAATAAATGGAAATGGTAACTCTAAAATGCAATTAAGCCATGTTGCAGCCATTTGTACTATTTCTCTACACATTCGAGAGGTGAACCTTTTTAACTGGATGCTCCAGTTACTATGACAACTGAGGCACTAGCTGAAGTTGTTCCTGTTCTAAAGCTACTAAGCACAAACTTTACGCCCACTCAGAGCACTACTAGAATCTGTATTTTTTCAAATGTATATCTGCATCCCTTTTCACTCCCACACTCTTTCCCCTTCTCACTTCATACAATAAATATCTCTTTTGCAGATCTCTAACCCCTTCAGGAAGTTGATTGTGCAATGCATGTACCACCATCTCTCTTACTCACAAACAATACCCTTGTAGGAAATTCATTATTTGAGGAAGCAGCTCAGTGCAGTAGTGCAGTGTGCAGGGAGTAGTTAGATCCCCTACTTACTAATTCATACCTTCAAATAAAATATATTCTACAGCCTGTCATGTATCAGTGCAGCAAAGTTGGGAAAACACTATCCTCCCAAAGCTAAATCTCCCACCTCCCATACCCAAGTGTTTAGCATAAAAAATAGACATGAGGGATTCCAAAGCTTGTTGCTAGCATTCTAAATCACTAATTGTTGAAAACATAGGTATGGTTCAATTATATACGGGCTAAGAATGCATCTAACTTTCAAAGGAAGCTGGATTATTATTTTGACCAGAGGCTGGATTATTTCTCCAATTATCAGTATCGACACTTTCACATAACTTTGGCATGAACTTCTCTTCATGCTACTGCCTTTACTTGCTCATCTTATTTCTGTGTAACCTCTCTCGACTTCTCAGTTATCTTTCCAACTTTCAGCAGGCAACTCTTCATATTACCCCAACGTTTCTAGCCCATCTCTTTCATCTGCTGCTACAGTACAACCATCACTAAGAAAACTGATACCAGTGCTGCAGCAGTTCCAGTGCATTAACAGGCATATCTCAGTAGAAAATAACTTCTGGGGAAACTCTTTGCACAGCAGTCCTCCTTTCTATACTATGCTTAGGGCACATCTTTCACTACAGACTTCAACTAGTTTAACAGTAATTCCTGCTTCCTTGAGGAATGCTGTGAAATGTAATTTTGGAGGACTCGGGGACCTCTAACAGAAGCCTCTAGTCCTAACTACACTTCCCAGTATCTTTGGAGGTAGCCATAATAGACAAACTGGTGTAAGATTGACTGCATTTATACTACAAACCTATCAAACCATGCTTCTAGATGGAGAGATCCAATGAGATGGTACTGTGCAGCTATTCTGTCATTTTCTCCTTAACATATTTTCTGCAGTAAGAAAAAATATGGAAAGAGCAGTGGGAAAACAAGGGAGGGCTATAAGTGGAAGATGTTGTCTGGATCCCCTGACAATTTCGTGAATTGTGCAGAGCTATTGCACGATAAAAGTCTTGTCTTGAAAGACCTTCTGTATGTTCCTGAAACAGGAACCTAAAAAAGGCCAAACATTTTCTGGGAAGTCCTTCAGTCAAGCAACTATCAAACTTGATCATAAGTGACAGGAAGCAGCCTTAGCTCCATTGTATACATGTTTGCATGAACAGGATGCCTGGTTTTAACACCAGTAACTCTGAGACCGTGGAAAACTACTGGCAGCACTGGGCTAGCTGGGCGATTGGTCTGGCACCATGTATGATAGTTCTTTATGTCCTATAGTCCTTAAGGCAGGGGTCCCCAGCCTTTTTGGACCCATGGGCACATTTGGGAATTTGTGAAACAGCTGTCGGCACCACCACAAAATGCCTAATCAGTGGATTACTGCTTTGGACTATCGATCTTAGGCTGCATATCATTCAACAATTTTTTTTGTTTCATATCTATTGGACACTGCCACATCACTTTAATAAGGGATTGTTTAATTCACCTAATTGCTGGTAGTACAATACCAATAATGCTTCTTTTAAACATATGTTTTGGCAGTGTCCATTAATTCCTTCTTTTTTGGAGGAGGTTATTAGAGGAAGCGCCATTCTGCCGCCCCCGGCAACAGCCTGGGGGCAGGGAGGCATTTGCGGATGGGAGGGGAGAGGAGAGACATGCCCGCTCCTGATAGGAGGAGTGGGGTGGTGCCACAGGGAAAGGGAGGGGCAAAGGCTTTATTAGGGAGAGCCTCCCTCCCTTCCCTCTCTTTCACAATGCGGCTCTTACCTTAGAAGGGAGCTGCGGGGACGGTTAGCTGGAGCCCAGCATCACGGGAGGAACAGCAGAGGGCTGAAGGAGAAGAGGACGCTGTCGGCCTTGGGGCCGCAGGTTTGGCGGAAGATCGGCCAGTCTCCTGGGAGGTGTTCGCCCCAGGGCCTCTGGCCGTAAAAGCGCCAAGGCAGGGCGAAGGGGCGAGATGGCTCGAGCCGCGTGGGCGCTGTGGGCAGCTCCTTCAGAGCGGGTAGGCGAGTGGACACTGGCCACACGGGTCCGGGTGGCCTCTGGGTGGGTGGCGGCAGCCATTTTCTGGGGGCTTGAAGGCACCTGCTGGAGGAGGCGGCGCGGCAGGCCCCAGTGTGGGTGGCGGCAGCCATTACAGGGGGCAAATAACAGCCTACATCGAGGCAGCTGCTCGGTGGGCCCCTGCGCAGATGGCGGTGGCGGCCATTTGAGGCAACAAGGCAGATTGTTGAGGCGGCAGGCCAGAGGGCCAGGCGTAGTAGCGGTGGCCATTTTGAGGTGCAGGTAGGCTGCATAAAGACAGCCACTTGCAGGGATGCGGCGAGCGACCACCATTTTGAGCAACTGGTGAATCCAGTGAAGTAGCAACTGTTCCCTGCCGTTAAGAAAAGGGGTGGGGGGGAAACCTCACTCCGAAGTGTAGGCCGGGCCTGAGGCCCAGTCATATTTGAAGGGGGGGTCAGTTTGCTGTGGCTTTACAGCCCAGTAGCGGGGCAGCAGCGGAAGCAGCAATAATTTACAGTCTAGCCCACTTTAGTTCAAACTGTGCAGTTTTATCCCCATAGTGAGTTTGTTACTTATAGGGGGGGAGGTGTTCTCGTGTGGGCATAGCGGTCAACATAGCTAGTCAGATACTTTATCTAGTATCCTAACTACTTGGCAAGCAATATGCCTTCAAAGAAAGGGATTGGTGGTTCTAAATGGTAAAGCCCCTCCTGCGAAGAAAAACTGATCAGGCTGGAAAGGGGGCCGCTATTCTTTTGCAACAGGCCCCACTAGTAGCATTATGCCCCGCACATGCGCGGAGGCAATTCATTTCCCTGCGTAGGGACAATCCAGGGATAATTTTCCGCCATCAGGACGGAGCCCCACTCACCAAGTTTCAATTCTGGGCAGTGGGGAAGAAAGTTGCAGGCCTTAGGTTTGATGGAATCAGCCTTCGGTTTTCATTCTTTTCGCACTGGAGCAGCTTCGACTGCAGCGGTGGTGGGGTTTTCCCCTTCTAAAATCCGTGCGGTCAGCAGATGGCAGTCGGCGGCATATAAAACATATATCCGCAAACTGTTTATGTGAGAGGTTTTACCTGGCTGGGTTTCAAAAGTGTATGTGTTTTCTATAGATCTCTGGAGAGGCCATGCCCCAGTCCGCGTGATCATCTGCGGCCACAGCTATGTATTCTGGGCTGGCAGGAGAGCCGCCAATTCGAGTTTCGGTGCCCGGCGGGGCTTGAGCCATCTTGCTAACATAAGGTGGTATGGCAGGCGTGGTATGCGGGGGGAATGCCTCCTGCCCACACTGGGCCAAGATCAGGTGACACGTTTTTTCACCCCAGGTGCTGTTAATACATCCGGGTGGTAATGATCTGGGGCTATTGAAGGGCTAGGCCCTTATACTCCAAGCGGTGGCCAATTTGCAGCACATCAGGCGACAGTGGCCCGGCATTTCAATTGTTTGGTCATGCGTTCTACCCAGGTTCGTTTGGCGAAGGGGTAGTGACCATAGGGCTTTGGAAAAAGCCCGCAAATAAGTAAATACAGAGATATTTCATGATCTGACTAAACACAACGATTTCAGCATACAGGAGGAAAGGCCTTGTTTCTGCAAGCGGTTGCAGGTTTTCAGACCATCAGGCAACGATGGCCCGGAGCTTTGATTGAGTGATCCTGCAGACTACCCAGGTTCAATTGGTGACTGGGTAGTGATAATGTGGCTTTGGATAAAGCACGCAAAAAAGGTAATACAGTTATCTCCGAGATCTGGCTATACATGGTGATTTCAGTATACAGCATCTGGATATCACTGCATAGGAGGGAGCTTTAGGCAGGATGAGGTCCATCTGTCGGACCAGGGAAATGATTTATTTTTGCGCGATCTGCAGAGGGGTCTTTCGGAAGCTTTAGCTTTTAGGTGGGGCGTGAGCGACTAAGCAAGTGGCTTGACGCTCCCAGTGGCGGATTAGAAAGGGGGGGCATCCAGACAGGTAAGGACTTTGGTGAGCATTCATTGGCACTGTTCGGGTGACTGGTAATTCCTGAGGCTCCCAGCTTTGAGCCCTGCGGCCTGGCTTGGGAGATAAGGGTTACCTCTGAGACCAACCCTTCTCACCTACCCAGAGCCCTGCGGCCTGGGGGGAGGCGACACAGGAAGGTCTCCCTCCCCAAAAGGGGTAACACGTGGACAGGCGAAGTGAATACGCCTATTCACGGGCTAGAATGGCTCGCCCGGACCGGGGATAGAAGGGCCTGTGGATAGGCCTATATGGATGACCCTTAGGACTTACCCTTTGCAGATCTTACAATAAAATGTGGCCCTTGTTTAAACCCATTACACGTGTCTCGACTCTTTATTTACCTCCTCCTTCCGCAATAAAGTTTGTACTGGAACAGTCTTTAATATTCACTGATGTACATTAGGGTCTTTTAAATTATTTGCGTGCTTCATGGAAATTAACAAATTGTCAGTGTAAATGATTTCTCTGCACCTTTTTGACAACTAAAATAATATTACAGCATTGGAAGGATAAACACTTGTCTCCTATAATGCAATGGATTGAGGACCTCACAATGGTTTCAATATTTGAAGGGGTGGCATATAGACTTCACTTTCAAATGAATACATGTTTGGACATTTGGTCCGCCTTTGTTGACGCTTGTATATAATTGCTAGAAAGTTGTATGTATTTCATATGTATTCATTGCTGTGGATATATACAAATCCATGAATGTATATTTTTTAAAATGGAAAATAATAATACATAAATAAATGTTTTGCAGGTGTCCATAGGCACTACACTGGGAAATCACAGGTACTGTGTTGGGAACCCCAGCCTTAAGGAAAAACTTAATGTAATATGTACAGAGATGCACTCAGAAACACCCCATTTTATGGATAATTCCTCCAAGTTGGGATGGGTAATGTACTCAAGGACCATCTGCTAAGTAAACAATACACAGTAGATTTTGCTACAGGGAGCTAAGCGGCTCCCAGTAGCAAAAATGTGGCAGTGGGGAGTGCTCCCACTCAGATTCCGGCTAGGTACATCATCCTTCAGTATCCTCCTATTCCCCCCTCCCCCATTTCTTTTTTCCAGCTGACATTCTGTGGTTACCAAGCATGCTGTATTTTGGGGTGAATTTGGGGAGTTATATTAAAGCAGAAAGATCAACTGTATCACTGACTTAATAGCCTGAGGGCAATATACCATGTTTCCCTTGTTCTGAACAATTGTCAATCCCTTTTATTTATCCTCTTACAGATAGGTATGCACATTTGGGGTACTTAGGTTTTGTTGTAACCATTAGACAGATTTTCTACAAAATTGATCATACTTTAGAAGCAAAGACTTCACACACTGATGTTGCATTTCTTGGTAACAAAGTTCCTTTCTGTTTAGCTAGTTCAGCACACCATCATCACCTTAGCAAACTTTGAAACTAAAGAATGCTGTCTCTAAACTGTTTATCCAATATGCCATTATATTATGGTAGTGTTATTCATCATACGAGAAAACTAGCAATTGCAGGCCTTACTTCTTAAACAGTAACATTTGTCAAATGATTCCTGAAAATAATAGTTCTTTCAAGAAGCATGTTTAGACTAGATGGCAGAAGAAACCCATCTACTAATCTAAAACGTTGTACAAGCATCATTTAAAAATATTCAGTGAATATACTATCCCATAATACAGATGGGATATTGAAACTAACATCACTGAAGTATTTTGCAACAGGACAAAACTAGAACCTCTATTTCTGTGATCCTCACACAGCCAGAATACTAAACTATTGTTAATATTTTAATACCTTTGAATGGTTTCAGTTACAGTCAGTATTCTGTACTGAATGCTTCCTTTCATCTAAAATTTCTAATTAACTGATGTCTTATAAAAAGAGGAAAATACTGTTTTAAAAGATATTTTTATCCAATAAAACGCATTTGTTTAATTATAAATACGCAAATAAACTGACAAACTAATGCTGATTTAAGAACATGGTAATCCAGGTTCACATGAGATTTATTTTTTATTTCCAACAGCAAGTTTTATACAGACATCGAGAGAAGCGGTTGGCTTTGGGGAAAAACTGACCCTTAAAAGTACATGCTTATTACTGTGCTAAATGGTTGCCATGTTGGAAATATTGGCCAGCTGAAGAAGATCCTCATAGGTACTAGTGACAGTGACAGGCAAAATACAAGTTTCAGGGCTTATTAATCTTCACAACATCTATGCTATGGTGGGACACCCGATCCAAATTAATACTCTTATTAGGAGAACATAATCTAGGAACTGCTTAAGTGTGGAGTCTATGCTCATCTTTCTGATTAAATGGAGGCATGTTCATTATCACTGGGTCTTTGGGTCTACTGGGACGAGAGCAGTCCTGCTGTCCTTCATCATAGGAAGAAGATAGCAGCTGAATTGAGAGATCCCTATTTATTTGAATGGAGAATCTTGCAAGACAGATCTTTGTAGAAAAGCCTGAGGCCTGCTCCCAAACGCAACTGAGGTAGAATCTCAAGGACTGAGTAATAAGTGAATAGGCCCAGAAATTATATCAAGCAGAAGAACACTCTACATATCAATGTAATACAAAATATGATATTATGTAAAGAACCCTGGAAGTTGCTCAAGTGATAGCTGCTTATAACAAAAATAAATAAAAATAACAGAAACGAAGAAAGCAAACAAGAAAAAGTCCTATTTTTTCACTTGTCAAGTCTCTTGAAATTAACACAGGAAATATTTGGAGAGAGGTCAACCGACATGATGAAACATTACAGCTCCATGACAGGATATGTGTCAGTAGTTACAACATGAAATCCTTCCTATTCAACCAAATAAATGTGAGATCCAACTGAGAAAGAAAAAAGCAGAGAGTTGCCTTTGAGAAAACGTGCATGCAGAGAAACATCTCAGGCAGAACTTGGGAGTCTACCAGAGAGAATTGTGAGTGAAACAGGCTGCCCTTCTCTTTTTCACATCATTACTTTTTGGGGGAGATAAACAAAAAGTAGTCTTGTAGTTCAATGAATGTATAAACAACTCAAGTCTTCCCCCCCCCCCCATTCAATTACCAAACAACACATAGCACAGAATATATAGACATACCATTTACAGGAAAATACTCAAAATTTCATCAGAACTGTTGTGTATTGTACTTCTGAAAAATTAAACAACCCTCTAAGGGACAAACAAATTGTGTTGGTCAGGCACATGACTTCTAGCCATGCACGTGCCCCATTCACATAAAAAGCAGGCACAGCTTGGAAAAATTAACTTACAACAGAAGAATGCAGTGAGATGTGGAAGACAGGACACACTCTCTTCCCCCTTCCCGTGTATTTCCATTTTTATGTAAAAGAATACACCCCCTCCACTGCTTTAGATGTACATGGTGCAGACATATGGATGGATGCCTCATTTTATCTAGTTTGTCCATCAAATGCCAAGCAAAACACTATTTTGCAGGAATCACAAGGTTGCTCTCAGTACAGGCAAGAGGAAAACATCAGCACAAAACATATTTGCCCATATTCCAATGGATGCTTATTATTTTGAAAGAAAGGCAAAATAAAAATATTCCCTGCTGGCATGATGCGTGATACAAAATCTGAGCTCTTTGGGGTAACAATGGACCATGGCAAGTCTAATGCAAGAGCAGATGCCTGACCGGCAGCTTACTTAGTGCCACAACTTGACCTCTCACACTGTGCACCAGAATCTGTGCACCAACTTTCTGCTCCATATTTACAGTATACTTGTAAAGAACCATTCACCTGTTCACTGATAGTCAGAATTCACGTCTAGGTGGCTAGGCAGAGAACTGTTTGGGAGTATTTCTTCTTCACTTCCTCCTCCCCCCCCTGCTTTAACACAACAGTGTGCCACAAATGACTAAGGTCCCCTCTACAAGGATTCACTTTTGTGCCTGGTTAGGCGATTATGCGCATAATCGCTGAAGCGCATTTACGCCTAATCCGTCTGCACGAGAGGCGGCGAGAGGCGCATTACCGGATGTCCAAAATGCGTTTTACAAGTAGTTAATGCGCATAAGCGCATATTCACACAGTCAAATGCGCTTTAACGGACGGAGCAAAATGGAACTCGCGATTTAACGCGCATTCGATAATGCGCATAATCGGAGAGATAACGCGCCTCTACGCCCCATTTGCGCTCCGGTGGTGTGGAGGTAAATTTTTAATGAGACTTCAAAGAGCATTAAACCTCTCGTGAAGAGGCACCCTAACACAGGTCAAAAAGTGAGGTAATGTTACGAGCTAGTAAAATTTTGCAAACATATTTGAAAGGCTTTCCAGTCAAAAAGCAGCCATGGATGGGTGGAGGAAGGAAGCCTCTCTTTCCTCTGCAGTTATCATACCTCAGTCACATTTCTCCTGGTCTCTTTCACCACTGCCATGCATCCCCAGACAACCTGGAGTTCAAAGCCTTAAGGCTGACATAAAGTTGCTGGTAGACGTTAAGGGACAAAAAAAGCAGATTTCGGATGGGTGGAAGAAACATGTGTCCAGGATCTGTACTAAGCTTGAACACCAGGGCAGGGCCCAGGAGCCTCAGTTATGCCCCTTGTGAGTTTGCCCTTTGCTGTGTAACATTTTAATATTGGACTACTTTAATCTTCTCATCAAACAGAACAGCGGCACCTTTGTATCTATTCTAAATTACAACATAGTAGCCATATTTCACCAGGCGAATGCCAGGCAACATATTTACTAGAGAAAATATATGGTTGCCTAAGGCCCCACATAATAGCTATGAAACACAGATATATTTCTCCTTCATAAAGACCCAAATAAATTGTTTTCAATCATAATCCTATAATTTTGGGTTGGGATCTGTGCCTTCACAAGTTATTAAGCACCATAAATTCTGTGGCTGTTTCAGCTGACTGAAGCATTGAAAAGGAAACACGTTATTGTACTTGAAGTGGAAAATAGGCTTTTGGGAGAGTTCCTTTTCATTCCTGGATTTCTCCCGCCCCAGCTCTCCCACATCCCCCCTTTCCACAGCTTTGAGGTACTCTGTACAAGCTTTCTTGAAAATCACATATGCTGTTAAGCATATGCCCCACACTAGGGAAAAAAAACCCATTAAGACAAATGGAGTCAGATGGGTGCCTTTCTTCCCATATAAATCTATTGGTCCATAAGACACTTCTTTGGGAAGTTAAACAAATTATATTTCTACACAATTTTGAGCAATTTGAGAACAAGTTTCAAGATGCAAATCAGAATAAGTGAAGTGGAAGCAGCAATTCATAAGCAGCATTCATTCTTGTAACCAGTAACAAGCAAACCTAAGTAACATTTATTAAGAGATTGTGGCTATGATGAAAGTATAAAATGATGAAACTTTCAAATAGGAATAGGTTGATTATTTGGAGTTTGAAAGAGTAACAAAGTAAAACAAACAAAACACCACACATTCACTATAAACACATACAATGATTTAAAAAACCAGATTTCAGACTAGAGTTAAGGCTCATGTGCTTGGTTACAACTTCCATGTGCCCATACTTTTTCTTGGTCTTTTAGGACCAAATTAAGATGGGAAGTTGATGGAATGCCTGGGGTCAGCAAAAATGCCACACATTGACCCATTTTGCATGACACTAAGGTGGTTGATAAGCCATCCCTGTGTCGGCTGCATCCTGGCCTGATTTACATAATTACCTCGTCTGATATGGCTTGTCGTGACATCCAAAGCTGGTGGGAGTAGTTTGTTGGGGTGGTTAACAAACCTCCTAGCAACCCTACAACAGGCTACCATCGTATCATGTGACCCAGCTAAGAGTCCTGGTCTTGTATTGCCTTAGGAAGCATCTATTGCTAGAGGAATCCTCCTGTAAATTGCCCCATGCCTGTTCTTCCTTTGATGGGCAAAAGGATATGGGGTTATCATCCAGAAACCCTTATGAATACATGTACATTTCATTTCATGTGAATAACTCTATATACATTGGTTACGTGTGATAACTGTACATGTGAACAGATAAACAATCTGTGTTCAAGTGCACAGAATGTATGTGTAATTAATAATGTGTGAACACCCCTAAAGTGAATCTGCATTAATACATTCACAAAACTAAGTGTGTGTTCATTCAGCCCAGGTTCATTTGGATATAGGAGTTGTACCATAGATTAAGTAGGATTCTAGAATCTGTGTACAATATCCCAGTTCAAGCATTCAATGGTCTCCTCCAAGTAGGACTAACATTGGATACAACCCACTTCAACAACTTTCAGTTTTTGGTGGCACCAAAACTAGCTTGCACTAAAGTTTATAGAACTGTCCCACTCATGGTTCTTTCAGTGTGGTTCTTTAACAGAAAAGGTGCCACGTAAAGATCATGGGTGTCCAATTCATACATCGAGATATTACTGTGCCATTCATAGCTATGGTAACCATTGACAGGAATCTGACCCACATTAGATGAACATATCCTTTGACCAGGTACCAGCTGAACACCAAAGTATGAAATAAGAACTTAATACACAATAGTTAAGAACTGATATTTATTCAATGATAGGAAAACGTTCAAATACAAGTGTTAACAGTCGAATAAGACTGAAGAAGTGCAGAATATCTACGGCACTCTCACAGCTTTGTTTGCTGCATGTGCCTAGGAGGAAAATAATGCCCTACTTTAGAATTGGTTTATCATTTCAGCAGACAAGGAATTAAATTGCTTTAATTTACTAGAAAGGAAATGCAACATGTTTAGAACATGATGATATATACTTGTCTGTGTTTAATTCTACAGCAGGGATATGAAACAGGGTAGCTCACTAAGCTGGGGGATTCCTTCCCCCACTTTGGGAAGGACTGCAAGTAAAAGGGAACAGTCCCTCTTTGTAAGACATTGTGCAATAGCAGCACATCTGTACTATGGCTTTGCCTGCACAAAGTCACAATGCTTTTGGTCTCTGGGGCAATCAAGTCAGTTTCTTCTGAGTTTGTTTTTTAAAAAAATCTAAACAGTGAAGTGTACAGATGCCACCAGTATTGAAGCATCTTTGACCTGCACAACCCTCTCTAACACTTATGTTTCTGGATGGGTCTGTTTTGAGGCTTCCACGTGCTGGTGCCACCACTGGCACACTACTGCCTAAAGAGTTCCAGAAAGGAATCTGAAGTGTAGCATCCACTGAATTTGTTGATTTTTTGTAATGCTTCCATTTTACCCATCCACGGCAAAGTGTCTATGAACACAATTCTAGTTGCAACTGAAAACTCATACAGTGCACTGCCTGGTGCCATTCCATACTGATGATATGCAGGATAAACCTTAACGTCTGATACTTCTCACTTGACATTTTGTACTTAGATAGAAATACACACAGTCTGAAAATGTCTCTCACTTATTTAAATAGCTAGTGTTTCTCTCAGTAAATTACATAGGAGCAAGGGCTCAATCTTTTCCAGATTGCTACTTCTGTGTATTTCTCTGAGAAAAGCAGCACTTTACCAGTACATGCACTAATCAGAACAAATATGAGGTTCTCTATTAGTCCCCTTGTTTTGCTCTCTCATTATCTTCCAAGTGAAAGAACAATTTGACCAAGCAAGGGACACCGGAGTATGATAAACCTATTCAACCCAATACCAACTTGATTACTATCCACATCCACAGACCTCAAGGACAATACCTACCTCTGTATACTTAAGATAATGATCGTACTATTATATACATTACTATTTATCTCAGAAAGAATTAGTAGCCAATTAAACTTCTCAACGTATTTAAGGACTTTTTGGCTTTATTTCCATTGCTTACAACTTGGATCATGTAAAACAAATAACTAAAAAAGTGGTGCTCTCATCTTTGGTTGCAGAACAAGGCAACCAAAGTGAGTAGAGGGCTAGGGTGCTTTGTCCATGAAGAAAGACATTTTAGTTTTGACATGATACAGGTGTACAAAATTCTGCATAGTCTTGAGAAAGCGGATAGACCAAAGTTTTTCTCCCTCATTCATAAAAGTAGAACTTGGGAGTGTTTCCAGTAAAACAGGCAGGCAGTGTAGGCAGCTTCCTATGTTCCTTAAAACTCCATTACAGGATTACAGCCATTTCCGCCTCCCAGCATTTCTCCCTTCTGGCTGCATCTGAACTCTGCTCTGGTGGGTCCCTCAATCTCAAGGGGAGGGAGGGAGGAATGCAGTGGGAAGGGTCCTTTGGAAGAGCCTAGTCTGGATGTGGTGCTCCATGCATGGTCTCTCTTTTTTAACGTTGTTTTATTCAATTATTGTGCATAATACAATTATTTTGCATTGTACAATGAGCTTATAGTCAACAAATACAGCCACAACATTAGTTGCTGGATGCTGCCGTGATTTTACGAAGAAGGATGGAATATACACATTGTAAGATAAATTCTAGCTCCTAGCCAGTTCTAAGCTGAATAAAGTTTCATATACAAAACACATGGCAGATGGAAAGCTGACATGTTGCTCAGCTGAAATAATCAATTCATTTGTGGGCCTTGATCTGCCACTGCTGCCTCAGGGCACAATATTTTTGCTCAATGGCTGCCCTCTGGGCAGCCAAGTTCCTGTCAGCTTCTTTCTTCTGGACAGCATGAAGCAGTCTCCTCTTGAGATCTCCTTTCTGGCAAATGCACTGGCTTGCACATCACTATTATGCAGGTCTCTCAGCACCTGTCCTCCTCCTGCTGCTTTTCCCCCTGTTCAGCCCTTTGCAAGCCTTTATAGTCCCAGAGGCTGTGCATCAAGAAGCCTTCACGTTGGTATGAGCACTACCACATCACTTACATCATGCCCCAGCTTACTTCTGGATGGGATGGTCATATCATGCAGTGGATTTGCAAGTGGCATGGCACTGTACAATTCATTAGATTGAAAGTGTTGAAATCTAATTAGATGTTGGTTAAGTATAATTTTTTTAAAAACAACAACTGGCAATCCTACTCCCTGTGAAAGCAGAACATTAAAATGTCAGCAAATTTGCATTGTGTGAGGAAGCATTTTAAGAACTGCAAAACTCCGATTCTGTTGATCCCAACAATGCCTTTAAGATGATTTTGCATGCAAAATATTTTTTATGTTTTAACTTAATACCACAAATACCATTTGTATTCATAAACTGGGCAGCATTCATTAACTATTCACTAGAACATAGATAGTTGAGCTGTCAAAATGCCTTTAATCAGCTGGCACCCCTGCCAATACTATTTAACTTAGACCAAATGTACTGACATCCCATTGAATAAGATCA
Organism: Anniella stebbinsi; assembly: GCA_029215795.1. Lineage (NCBI taxonomy): Eukaryota > Metazoa > Chordata > Lepidosauria > Squamata > Anniellidae > Anniella > Anniella stebbinsi. Next base: position 70,869,164 of record JARDYH010000002.1, on the reverse strand, counting down.
CAATTCAAAAGGAGTGAGGCAGCATGTACAAACACGCCCTTTTGATGCTGTCTGATCTCACAGAACACCCAGAGATAGAGATTCCACTGACTGAAGTTGGCTCAGAGGGGTAAAAAAAAAAGTATGTTACCTTTCAAAGAGAGAGCACACACACATATTATCAGCAGAGTTCAGGTGAGGATGTTAGCAAGGAACTTAGACCAATGAGTAGAGTTGTTTTTAAATAAAGTCCAAAGGAGACACGACAAAGCAATCAACATGTCTTGTTTTTAAAATTTAATTAGCAGCTATAGGGGATGTGGGAAAATCAGAATTGGGACTAATGGAAGCTTCACTCCTGGATTGAGAAGAATTTCAGTGCACATGTGATGTTTGTTGGAACCGTGGGGTTTTTAAATTATCCTACTCACACACCATGTTATGAATCCTGACCATCCCCAATAGCTGCTATTTTGGTTTTTTAAAAAGATATATTAATTGCAGCTATGCAATTAATATCATGGGTTGCATCCAATATTGAAATGAATTGGGCTTGAGTTAAGTAACACTGCATACAACCACATATCTAATTTGGCCATAGGTGCTGGATCATAGCACTAAGCAATATTATGTCTGGAATATTTGAGCATTATAGCTTTCTGAATTATATTATGGCAATATGGGAAAGTGTTTAAAGCTTGTAAGTACCAGAGACAACACACTATTGGTACAGAGCAGTGTTAGCTATTTAAATGAATAGGGAAATACTTACATTTAAGAGCATTCTATGTGTACTGAAATACATAGTCACAAGATCAGGGTACATGTTTCCAGTAAGAACAATTTTATGTTTTAAAAAGAAACAAAGAGAACTGTAAGTCAACCTAAAATACCAGTTATTTAAAGGTTTGCTTGCAAAAACTCTTATAAACCACCTGAAGATGTTTTCTGGTTGAGAGATTATCCAATTTTATATCCCACCTTTCCACTAAAATGAATTTCCCAAGAGGGGGCACACTTTTCTATTATTATTATTATTATTATTATTATTAATAATAATAATAATCACTAGCAAAAATCCCATAAACATATTTAACCACAATGCAAGGCATAGGGTTCCAATTTAACTAGTTAATCTACATTTCAAGTGGAATTTGTTTGCTCTCATTGGCAGCATTCTGCTTCAAATCTTGTATAGCAGAATATACACAAATTCTTAGGGTTAAAGCAGCATATCAATAAAAGATAAGGTACTTATTCACCATTTTTAAAAGTGTATAAAGTGCAGCTCAAGTCTAAAAATATGACTTGGAAATAGTAACCTTCTCTTTTGGGACACACAGACCTTGTTTCAATGTAGAAGTCTGTGTGTCCCAAGTTCTGGAAATGTATCTAAAAGGGAACAATGGCCAATTGTACTACAGATAAACAGAATAGATACATTAAAATATTCCACAATGTATTTATTTATTTATCCTAGCAGTCCAATTTTCATTACCAAATCTCAGGCCTAGCTCTCCCATGAAACACACAGAGCTATCTCTCAAGTGGTGGATTGGGAGGAACAACGGATCAAAGCCTGCCTTGCCTGCCTACAAAAGCCCCCTACCATTTTGTTCACTGGCAGCTGCTGGGCACTTGCGTGCTCCCCCCTTACCACCGTTGCTACCACCTTCCTGCCTGCCTTCTGTTGCCATCAGATGCCTTCTCTTCCCAGTGTATAATAATGGGCTTTTGTACAATAAACCTTTCTATGGAATCCTGAGACTTCTCTCCCTTTTTGTGTGCATCTTGGATGCTCACCTGCCTTGCACCCTCTTCTGTACCCACCAGCCTATTGCTAACACAAGACAGCGAGGATCTTTCTGGGAGTGGCAGTGGATAGAAAAAAATATTTTATCTATTTTTATTGTGCTTTTGCTCCCAGGGAGAGGCACACTTCTGGGATTTTCTGTCTCAGGTGCCAAAACAACTTGATCAGTCTTGGGTACTAGGTACATTCACTTGGGGGCGGTGGCAGCAGCAAGGGGCTTGCTGGTTTGGCTCAAGGCAGCAAAGTACCTATAGCAGGTCTTGCCAAAACTCCAGCTACCACAAACTCTTAGAAACACAGCAGTCAGTGTGATCTTAATGCCATTTCATTAACTGCAGACGAAAGTGTTAGCAAAAACAAGTGAGAACATATAGACCTGATGTTTGCAAAATAAATGGTTTAATATTCGTGTGTCCAAGCTGTTTAATGTTAACTGAATTACTTTACTGGCAAACACCAAATATTCGATAAGCCAGTGTGGCTACTGTCTTGGGATGATGGGAGTTGTAGTCCAACATGTTTGGAGGACGCCAGGCTGGGGAAGGCTGCCCTATAATTATAGTCATGTACAACACACATTTCAATGGATAGATAAAAGCAATTAACCAGATTGCACAATCAGTCAGGAAGTCCCCCCCCCCCCATTCAATTCTTGTCCCTGCCAAGAATTTGCAAAAGTGTCCCAGGCAATTCTCTTGAATGCTGAAGTGTTGTATAAATACCAAGTACAAAAACACACACAGAAGTTACCACAACACTTATGCTTCAGTTCAACAAGAGCAATTCCACCACTTGCAGATTCTGATACAAATGGTTGCACCCTGCACTGTGTATATATTGCTGATTTTGGATTTTTCTGAGATTTTCATGACTTGTAGCTATGGAAAACAAGTTTAACTGTTGCTGGCTTCATTAATAGCCTAAAACTGGACTTTCTTGCTTATTTTTATATTTTTAACATTTTGTTTCCAAACCACCTTGGGAGAGCAATGGGCCATATTCAACCCAAGCTTTGTGCATGTAGCCCAGGCAGGTGGCAGCACCATGAGGGTGGGTAGCTGTAATGTAGCACTTCCTGGGGGAAGCACCACACAAACAGAAATGCTCATTTCCTGAAGGGGCAGGTCCCTTCCAGAAACAAGCATTTCCACTCATGCAACCCTTCTGCCTGGAAGCGCTACATTGCTGTCACCAGTGATAAGGGCCATGCATACCTAGTCACTGGCTTCCCTAGAGCACCCACACAAAGGTACATACTACCCAATGTGTCCTGAAGGGTGGGTTATGATGCTTTTAATAAATAAACAAACAATGCATTAAAATGATTGGTTTGACACATTAGATCAACCTTCCTCAACATGGTGCCCTCCAAATGTGTTGGACTACAACTTCCATCATATCCAGTCAGCATGGCCAATGGGCACCAGGTATACTCTGGGCACAGTATACTTGGAGTATTTAAGTCAAATACTTTTAAAACTTTCATTCTCCTTTAAGAGAGTGTATTAACTCCCCAGTGTGGCATTCAAAATATGAAACCCTCCCACATTCTCTTCATTGAAGCTGGCATTTTGTCACATTTACAGTCTGAACTCTGGAGGAGTACCTTGTCCAACAACTATTAATATTACTGTCATGTTTAGAATATTTCTTGTCAGGATCTTTAAAATTACATTCTTTGACTGTCACAGCAATGTCTTCTTTTATGCAGATGTTTCAGACTCTCCCCAAATCAGTTCAAATCTATGTTTTCAATTACTTGTTTATTTTGCACTCTAATGAGTTCCTTAACAGATAAATTTGAGGGGAGGAGGCAGGTAAGAACTGTCTTCTTCCATATGAGCTTGCCTGTGTATTAATATCTCCGTCAGAAACCTTCTCTGGATACCAGTGCCTTCAGAGGAGAAGCAAATGGCACCTAGAGAGGTAACCTTTTCATTGGTGGCACCCGGCTCTGGAATTTTCTCGTCAGAGAGATATATGCTGTGGTGGGACATATGCTATGGTGGGACATGGGAGAGGGCTTTCACTGTTGTGGCACCCCGGCTGTGGAATGCCCTCCTCTTGGAGGCCTGACTGGTGCCGGTGCTGGCTTCATTTCGGCACCAAGTTAAAACACGGCTTTTTAACAAAGCCTTTATGGCTAAATTCACCAAGGTTGCCCATAGTTTAATTATTTTAATTATTTCTACTGCTTTTAAATTCTATACTGATTTTAGCTCGATTAATGGTTTAATTTGTTTTAGCAGTATATATTTATTGTTTTGTACTGTCTGTATGGTTTTATCTGTACACCACCCTGAGATACCAGTGACATAGGGCAAAATACAAAAATTTTAATAAATACATTAAAAAGCCAGCAATTTGACTGCTTCTACAACCCACTAGATACAATTTTATGAGCCATGTACTAAAGCACAAAAGAAAATCAACAAACAATGAACAAATACAAATGTTAACAAACATAATTAAACACTGAAAACAAATTAAGATTCATACTTACAGGTTGAGGCTGTTCAGCAATACAGCAGTTGAAACACAACCAGAACTCACTCATGTTTGTTAATAGTTCAAAGTGCAAATACCCACGTTTGGAGCAAGACGCAAAGCCCCAAATCCGTAAAATACTATCTTCTTCTAGTAGTTAATCAACATGCACGGGTCCCACAGTGGATAAATAAAACCTGTTCTTTGAGTTTCTCTCTGTAAATACAGTTCAAGTTGGTATCAAAGCAGTTCTTTTCTCTGTTTTCTCTTTCAAGGTATTGGCCCCGGCATCACAAAAACAATGTTTTCCTTTAGTTGTTGACTTCCAAGCAATAACCTGGGAAAAGAAGAAAAAGACAAAAAAAAAGTGTCACACTGCCTGTTATGCAATTTCTGAAATACTTGGTTAAAATCCTGTTGGTTAATAGTTAGTAGGTTCAATTTACAGAATATTCTAGGTTCCACAACAGTATACGCCACACCAAATTGAAAATAAAGGTCTTATTTTTTTTTCTACAATGAAGTCACAGTAAGGAATAAATCTCAAAATGCAGAGAATTGAAGCATGCCCTTTATACTGCTTATCCTCCTATTTCATAAGTTTTAGATCCTCACTAATGCCCAGAACAGCCATATTAACTATTTTATTTGAACATTTTCTATATGGCATCACAATGTGGCAGGGCAATGAAGTTCTTCCAGCTCTTTGAAAGAAACTCCTATTCTTAGTGCTGTTACAGTTCTGACAGGGTACCCTTCCACATCACCTTTGTCTGTTCATGTTGCCAGCCTGTTAAATAACACAAACTCATCTGAGTGTGTTTCGACAACCTGGTGGTGTTCAAGCTCACATACTGTCAGACTAATATAATTCGCTATTTTTACTCTGCTGCTCTAAGAAATAGGGTTTTCAAAATGGAAAGTAATAATTGAAGTATGAACTGTTACCTTAAAAGGTTTTAAGCTCCTGGAGTGGAAAAACTGACATATGGAAGATTCCATCCATTCTTTTGTGAAACTGAAGGCTAGTTAATCTCTAATCTGAAAGTATATAACTGTTATACTTTGAAAGGGTAATGAAGCATTCTCCTAGTGCTTTTAGTTTGGCCACGTGACATATTACCTATTCTCCCAGTGTTACATTTGTATATCAAGGTCGAAATACATTACACAGAAAGATATAGGAGCCCTTTGTGAACTGATATAATCTCAAAATTCCTTCTAATACTGAACATGGGTAATCCTGCACCTATCGGTTTGGAAACAAGGTAATATTTTCTGCAAACCTGGTGAACTCCTGATATGCAGAAGTTTATATTAGTTTGAAAATTAAAATTTAAACAACAAAATAGCACGACAAAGACTTATGCTCAGTGCCTTCTAGAAGCCACAGAACATTTATCTCAGTGCCTTCTAGAAGCCACAGAACATTTAGCACACCTGAGACATGAAAATGGAAAAAAGGAGGTGGGGACTGGCTTGCTTAAGCCCCTGACAGCTTGTGGTATCCTGGAGGGGAAGGTTAGGGAAAGAGAGGTGGTGGTTTTTTTAAAACAACAACAACAACAACAACAACAACAATGTTCATTTCTGAACTATAAGGGAATTTACATGAAGAAGGAACAAGGAAAGATGTTCTTCCCCCCCACTCCCCCAAATCCTTCCCATAATCCATATGCATACTCTTGTTTTGTGGCAGGCAGCTAGCCCTTACCCTGGGCCCTTTAGCACTATATAGCACAGTGATTGTAAGTATCACACGCCTGGGACATAAAAAGTGTCCCACTTTGCCCACACCTCCCCAGCTCTGGCTGCAGCTTAAAACTGAGATTCTATTAAGGGCTGGGGATACACAGTATTTTGTTTTGGGTCTTTACTTGTCGTTTACTCAAAATACATCATTTTCAAGTGGAAGGGGTACCTTCTCACAATTCCATTTTTCTTTTCCCTTTTCTCAAAAGACATAATCTATGTGACAACAGAGAGCAATTTATTACAACGAAACATACTGCAGTGCTTATATAGACAAGTAAGGTGCTGGTGGCCTGTAGCACCTACCTTTGAAGTGAGGAGAAATGATACCTAAAATTCACATCTGAACATAAACCTGGCTGGGAGCAATAATTTCCACCCCACACATATAGAGGAACTAATTTTTTTCCTGATTGCTTGAGAATGGGCCAGTTTGCATGACAATACAGACCACTGTGCATTAATTTACCCTCTAAGAGCTGTGATGCATGCTGGCCACTATTATGAACATGCACCCCTCCCAACTGGGGGTTACCACAACATGTTGTGTGAACCTGGTCTGTTCTAGGGTTATGCAGGGGTTGCTTAACCCTCCCTAGCTGGGTTCATATGACATGAAAAGCCACCCCTCTTGGTGGAGGTTGCATATCCATAATGGCAGATGACACATGCTACAGCCCCTCCAGGATTTATTAACCCACAATGGCCTGTTGTGTCATCTGAACCAGGTGTGTGTGTGTGTGTGTGTGTATGAGAGAGAGAGAGAGAGAGAGGAGAAAACTGCATGAACTTCTGCTGTGAGGAAAGGGGAAGGAAACTACACAAATCTCTTGCTGAACCGCATAAGAGTACATGTAGTTTTGAAGTCTAGGGACATTTTATGTCAGAGTGACTGGGAAAGCTTTTGTTTATTTCATTTCCCTGTAAGAAGTGGACTCCGTCTGTTCACAATGGATGTAAAGAAAGCCTATGTCTGTCTCCTCATTGAATTAGCATTAGGTAGACTTCTGGAGGCTGAGGCTGAAGGCCAAATCACATAACTGTTGAGTGTGTGGTAAGCCACTTTTCTGTCTTGGCCCTGACTGCAGTTTGCTTCTGGTGAATGGATCAAAGCTGTTGATCCAACTCAAGCAGGAGCTGGAAAGTCTGCCTACCCTTGTGCGTATTTCCATTTGCAGATAGCAACACCTGCAGACTGGGCACTCCAATTTGTGCTTAGAATTTCCTGTATAAATAGTACTATAAAAACATAGGCTTATTACATGGCTTATAATTAAGCTAGGTCTGGCATATAATTATTATCAGATCTCAAGCAACGATCTTGTGACAGTACAGCAAGTTCCTCTAGTTAAAAATTAATCTTTGTTGTTTTTGGAAAAGGGGATAATAAGTAGTTCACAGGAAGGAATCAGTAGTTTGAAACTTTCTGGTTCTGAGCAAGTGAAATGAAGGTAGCTGTTCTTTTTGGACAAAGAAGAGGGAAGAAGAGGGATTGCAAACAATAGGGGCAAACTGGCCCATGTAAAGCTTCAACTGAGTAGCTGATTGTGCTATTCTGTGGAACATCTGATTCCCTCTGAAATAATACAGTTTGGATACTAAACTTGTATGCTGGAAAAAGGTTTGATTGGGTTGCAGCGGCCTTTTCTACGTGTCCTTCTTACCTTTTAGCTCCCCCTGCCCTGCCCCAAAATAACTGCAGGGATCATGGTTTCAGGAAAATAGGGCCTCCCCACCAAAGTAGGTCTCTCTAATATTATACAGGAACCCCCAAAAATAGGATCATTCCAAAAGTGGATCTCTCTAACATTTTCAAAAGTATGTTCTTTCCCCTAAAAAACAAGGACGTACTACTGAAAGATTTATAGATCAATGGGATACAAGATTTAACATTGCTTCCTGATACTAGGAATAGTCTTTTCAGACTACACCATATATGCATGACAAATTGGAAAGCAAGGAAAGAAAATGGTGTGGTGTGGTCATGGGGGCTGTCTTCACAGTGCCAGGCTGGTGCTGCTTCCCTCCTCAACCCCGCACTTTTCCTCTCTCGGGGTGTTGGATAATCCTGACGCTGAGCAGGGAGCGTGAGGTTTCTGGGCAGCCATCCAGGTTCTGGAGCCGCCCCCACCATTTTCCTGTGGAAAGCCGACCAATCGCTGGTCACCTTCCACCAAGCTCTTACCCCGGGTTGGCCCAATTGGCCGTGGAGCGACATTACATGGCAGAAGTGCCGTGTTGATGTTGCTCCCTTTGAAAAAGTTGGGTAAATACCTGACTTTTTCAGAATACAGCATTGTGGGGAAGCCCCACAGTGGCTGCAAGCCTCCAACTGTGTCATCTAACCAACGGGGCACAGATCCCATAGGCAGTCCTGGCATGGAAGAGCCTTGAGGAAAGTTGAATCTGTATCAAGTAAAGATAGCCCCGTATTTCCAGAATGCCGAATTCCATTCACTCATTAACATCCTGCCATTTGAAAAAAGGGAAATTTCGTTTAAACAAACCAGGATCTCCATGCTAAAACTGGCCCAGGAGGGGAAATGTGTGCAGGCCATAAACCATGTTTTAATGAAGCCAGGAATGTTACGTCTGAATTGGTCCAATCCAGCTAGCATTCCTGCCAGGTAAACGGGGCAGCAGTCCTTGTGTTCCTTCTAACAGAGCTAAATTTCACTGACAGCTCTGTATCAGTGGTGGTCAATCTTTTAGCAAGTGTGCCACAACATATGATATAGTGTCGGACTAGCATAAAATGTGCCATAAACGTATTTCCCCATGAGTTGAAGTGATTTTTTCACTAGGCCACTGGAAGCAGGCATCCTTGGAAAACCAAGCCGAAGCGTTGGACTTGCTCTGGCTATAGCCCAAACGTTCCAGATCTACGAATTTCTGGCCATGGATGCTACACAGCTCTTTCTGTGCGACATCTGGCATCAAAAAGTGCTGGTGGGCCATCCTTATGTCATAAAGTGCTGAGAATATTCGGCTTAGACTGGGAAGTCAGAGATTTATATCTCTACTTTGTCCTCAAATTTACGTGGTAACCTTGGAACATTCACCATTTCTCAGCATAACCTCTCTCACAGGGTTATTATTTGAGGATAAAAGTGGGTAGGGAAAGAGGAATATATAAACCACCCTTAGCCTCTTGGAAGAAGAGTAGAATTATTATTTTTTTTTAAAAAAACAAGAGTCCCCCAATGTAACATTTATATTTTTTGTGCATGAAATTGATAAGTCATAATAAGTTTGCCTTCCCAACCTAATGTGCTCCAGAAGTTTTGGACACCTCTATGAGGGCACTAGGTTGGAGAAAGCTGGTATATGTAGTAACAGTGTTCCTGATCATACCTATTGTGAAAGTTTGATATCACATTGCATGGTACGCAGATAATAAGCAAGCCAAATCTTTATTCTTCCTATAAACCAAATGACGATCAAATAGAGGTCAAGAGATTATGTTCTAAAATGCATGTCCTGGACTCCAGTATTATTACTCAAAATGTTCATTTTGAGAACAAAAGAAGCACTTGCACACATTATATACATCTCTTCTCCTTTCACATACACTTCAGTCTCTACTTTTAATGTACAGTGCAAAGGTTCTTGTTCATCTACTTCCCCAACACCACCACAAGGCCATTTTTTCTCAACCTCCTTAATAGGCTTTGTTATGGGAGGGGGCCATAGTTCAGTTTGATGGAGCACATTCTTTGCATGCAGAAGGTCCCAGATTCAATCCTCGGCTTCTCCAGGTAGGGCAAGGAAAGAATCCTGCCACTCACTGTCAACAATATTGGGCTAGAAGGACCCATGGTCTGACTCAGTATAAGGCAGCTCCCTATGTTCCCTCTGTCCCCAACAGAGGCGTCCTGCAGAACCAGGTGAAAACTCTACTCCTTAAAAATTACTGGATAGGTCTAAACACAATGAGCTTGTGGCATTTATGTAATATAAAGCTGCCAACCCTTTTAAAAACATTTTTTCTGTCCTTGGTCCTGTGCCTTTGGCAGTAAACTAAGACATCAAAATGTAGTAGTCAAAGCTTTTCCTGGCACAGAGATAAGTGGGGGTAAGATGCATCATTGGCCAAACTTCTGTGTAATTAGGCTGCTTTTAATGGCATAAGACAAGGATGCCCACCCACCACCCACCCCGGAAAAAAAAAGGTGACAATACTAATTTAATGAGGAAATCTTACTGCTGAGGAGGGAAAAAATAGCAAACAATGGGAGATAAAAGATCCAGGTGGAGAATAGGGAAAGAGTGTGTGTAGTGGTTAGAGTGTTGGATTAAGATCCGAGTTCTATTTCCCATTTGGCCAAGGAAGCTCACTGGCTGATTTTGGGCCAGTCACAGACTCTCAGCCCAACCAACCTCACAGAGTTGTTGTTGTTATGAGATAAAATGGAAAGGAAGAGGATTATGAACACTGCCTTGGGTTTTTTGGAGGAATAAATGCAATAAATAAATAAAATGCTTTGAAGAAGTAAAAATCAATGAATATATTTTGAAATGCTGGGGCATTACTGCAGGAGGAAGAGTGCCTTTTTCTAGCTCTCCTTTTACTTTCTAAGAGCTACACGAGTGCTCTTTCAGTAGAGAAGAACAGTAATCAGTTTAAGAATTTATTAAAGAAGTAAAAAACTACTGGGGCTTGCCAGGCTGAAGCTGGAGGATATGTGCATATGCCTTTAAACTGCCAGAGGCCAACCTGCCTTCTCCTGTCCAGTCCTGTAGTTGATTGCCTTTTCCTAACCTGCTATCAAATTATCAGGGTGCTACCTAGGTCACACAGCAACTAAACCAGTCGAGTGGACAACAGGGCATGAGACAGAACAGGTGTGAGCCTTTGCAGTGCTATGTCTCTTGCCACATCAGGAGATTTAAAGATATAGGCATTATCTACAGTGTTCATAAATATAAAAAGGCGCTGAGCATCCTAAACAAAAAGTATAAACATTAACAAGCTTTGGAAAGTGCAACAGAATTCGAGAAAGGAGCAAGACTGTAAGGGCACATTTTAAGAGACAACCCATTTTACACACAGTACAGTACTTGCCTGTCTAGACTGCTCAGATTAATGAAGGCCCGCTAGATTTTCCTCTTACAGAAGACTTAAGTATAGATGTAAACAACTAATATTTTAATTGGATAAAGTTTTACTGTTACATAATTCAGCAATGGCATTCTAAGCAAAAGGAGAACCCTACAGTGCATTTCTAATCATATTATATCCCTAACCTTATTAGCCTGTGTGAAGAATGTATCAACAACTTAGATTTACAGTCAGTACTAAAGTACATGGTCGGAGATATTTCCATATCATCTTCATCCATAACTGTATGTGATTTGAGGTAGAGGACTATTACTCCCATTTAATAGATGGGAAATCAAGGCTGAAGGACACATTATTTCCCCATTAAAACTGTGCTATTGCCTGCTTTTAACATTGGCAATTTATGTGTCTCCTATAGATTAAAACCAAGAATACTAGATGAATGGGGCAGGGGAAGGAAGGGAGTCAATATAGATCAGCTTTCAAAACCTTTTCCTCTATGGAACAATAAGCAATGTTTCAACATCAAGTTTATTCACTTTCTATTGGTACTTAAGCTATATAAGAAGCAGACAGTCATACTGATCCATTAGAAAAGACTCCAATATCCCCAGTTGGACAATACCTTTATTAGGATTTATCAAACATCACAAAACAGTGTGCAAGCTAAATATGTGTATGTCTGAGGCCTCTGACACCCATTATTTATTTAATTCTTCAACGCATAGTTAAACTACAGAATTCACTATCACAAGATGTGGGGATAGCTACCAATTTAGACGGTTTTAAAAGGAGATTACACAAATTCATGGAGAATAACAATATACTAGTCAAAATGGTGATATACTATCTCTAGGTTCAAAGGCATCCTGCCTATGAATACAAATCACTGGGAATAAAGGGCTATTGCTCTCATGCCCTGCATTGGGCTTCTCACAGGCTTCTGGTTGGTCAGTATGGGAGACAAGATGCGGGACTAGATAAGCCTTTGGTTTAATCCAGCAGGGCTCTTCCTATATTCTTAAAGCAGCTAACAATATTATTAAAACAACACACATCAAGCCAATCAGCCAGGACAAACTAGGTTAGATCCATGCTACATTAGCTGACTATAACTCATTCATAACTTAATGGGACCCAGTCCCCATGGATTCAAGTGGGAAGTATGTGCAATTTATTTAGGGCTAATTCGTACTGGAGCCCCTTCTGGTGCTGAGACATTTCAGTCATGTTTTTTCTATGAGCCACATTTGATCTTCCTGGATCACATGGAAAGGAATCATGCGCAGTAACTGTTTGTTTATGCTGCTTAGTTGTGCCACATGCCTCTTGTAAGCATAGCAGTTTGGTGACATGCAGGTGGAGTTTCCTCAATGCATTATTCAGATTGTCCCGTTTCAGTGGAATATGTTCTGGTAAATGATGGTGCACACACCTTCAATCGCGGTATTAATTGTGACTGTAGTGGGTTGGGCCACTGCTGGAGTAGTCAGAGTATTATCTTCACTGCTGTGTTCTCTTTTTGTGTGTGTGTGCCTTTTACATTCCTGAGCACATGTTCATCTATGCATGCAGTAGTTAATTATGTGGAGTGATGTTTCATTATTAGTATTTGTCAAAAGAAAGTTGGTGCAGTGTAAAGATAATTACCCGATTCTTACTAAAGCTACCTGGAAGGTCACGTGCGACTTTGGGGAGGGGGGCATGTATATTGTTTCATTCCTGTATGCCTTAATACCTGTGCAGGTTATACTCTCTGAAACAGAATAGTCTGAATTCAATCCAATAAGCAAGAATTAAGAAACAATTTATCACACTTTAAAGGAGCCAGGGACAGCTGATAAAATACTCAATAAGAAATGCCAAGGAGCATAACAATATCAATATTAATAAGCAGGCCAATTGCTCATTAAAACAGGGTCTTCATGAGGCGGTGAAAAACTAACAAAGAGAGGGCAAAGCATGCCTCCCACAGCAGGACGTTCTACAACCGTGGAGACAGCTACTGGGAAGTTGTGTTCCCACATCCCAACCAATTGATACGCCAGCTGCGTTGGCACCACTCGGCTGATACGCCAGCTGCGCCCCTTCCTAGAGTTGGAAAACCTAAAGATGGTGGTGCACGCGCTGGTAACTTCGAAGCTCGACTTCTGCAATGCGCTGTACATAGGGCTACCTCTATGCGTAGTCCGGAAACTTCAACTAGTTCAAAATATGGCAGCCAGGTTGGTCACCGGTACATCTAGGGGTGACCATATTACGCCAGCTTTAAAATCGCTCCACTGGCTGCCAATTAGTTTCCGGACGAAGTATAAAGTGTTGGTTATTACCTTTAAAGCCCTACATGGTTTGGGTCCAGGTTACCTGCGGGATCGCCTTCTCCCATACAATCCGCCCCGCACGCTCAGGTCCTCTGGGAAGAACTTACTGCAGTCGGCCAAGACTAGGCTGACAACCGTTACCCAGAGGACCTTCTCTTCTGCCGCTCCCAGACTGTGGAATGACCTGCCGGAGGAGACTCATCAACTTAACAGTCTTTTAGAATTTAAGAAAGCCATAAAGACTGTTCTCTTCCGGCAGGCATATCCAGTGGAATTTTAGAATGTTTTAAGGATGTTTTTATGATGTTTTAGGATTTTTATGCAGTTTTAATAATATGTGTCATGTTTTAATCAGTTATTTTATCATGTTGTTGTTCCCCGCCTCGATCCAGACGGAGAGGCGGGTAAGAAATAAATTGTTGTTGTTGTTGTTGTTGTTGTTGTTGTTATTATTATTATTATTATTATTATTATATAATTGTACTTCTGATACTGGGACACTGAGCCTCTCCAACTGATATTAATGCATGACCAGGTTTATGGTTTTAGTTGGGGATTATAAGAAGATAAGAACCAATTCACAGTTGTTTGCAGCCCGCATTTTAGTCCATCAGGAGCGCAAAGGGCTGCTGGCAGATTTGCAGCACACACTGGTTATTTGAACTGGCACTACTCTATATGTGGCAATTTCTATTGGCATGGTAGCTTGAAAAAGTGCAGCTCAAGCATGCAAATCCCACTTTCTGCACATAGGGCCCCAAAAACAAAAAGAACCTCTAAACAAGTGCCACCTGGCTAAAACCCAAAGCTCACCAAGGAGTTGGCAACAAGCATCACCAGATCTAATGGCTTAGCCACTCATACTGAAACTATCAAATTTAATCGTAAATGGGGGATGGCAAGTAACAGAGGGACAGGCCACCCTGCTGGGATTAAATAAACCATAGCATTTATTAGCATGAAAAACACAATTCAACAGTCCAGTGATGAGGAAAGCTGCATATAAGCTCTCTGTGCCCAGGAAGATTGGTTTGGCTGTCTTGCCACAACTGTGTCCCTGGGCCTAACAGCAGCGAAGATGGTTTTCGTGGGCAAGCCTGCCCTCTCTATGAGTGTAAGAAAAGTGTCACCAAACAGGTGCCGCCCATACACTGCAACTTGTATACCATGTTGTCCACCCTGCAAGAGATGTTAGCTTCTCCTGATCTCCTAATGGAGCCCATTAAATTGGAAGTGCCCCATTCACTCATTTGCTCTCTAAATTGCTCCTTCTCCCTATCAATGGCCCAGCTGACAGAGCTTTGATGAACAAATAGCAGAACCAAGAACCAATCAGCTGAATAATAAGATAGATAAGGTGGCGCCTTGAGGAAACGAAAAACATGTCCAGGCATGGCCAATTTAGCAGGGCCCTATAAAAGGCAATCTGGCTCACTCACAGCATCCACCACAAAAAGGCGGAACAGACACATTGCTGCAGAGTGCAGGAAACTGCCTTAAGTAGCCCAGTTTCCCACCTCTTGCTCATGACATATTGTGATGACTGGTGAAGTCCATCACTGCAATGTTCCCAATAACCTAGAGTGGCTTGACAAGGGGGGGGGGGGTAGGTGGACCATGCACAAGTGAAATTCACCCCTACACCATTGGCCATGCTGGCTGGGAATGATGAGACTTGCAGTCCAACATATCTGGAGAGGGTCAAATTAAGGAAAGCTTACATGAGTAGAGCTGTCTCGGTGAGGGACCGTTCTATTTATACTCCTTATGCAGAGATAATGCTGTCTCTCCAGTACAGTAATTTTTCATTCTTAAAATCAAATCTCTTAATGAATTTCCATAAAGCAGAGAGCAAATGTACTCATTGAAAAATTGTTACATATCACCTATAAACCTTAAGCAAGGAGAAGTGAGTGGAGCCAGGATGGTTCTGAAGTGGCAGTAGGTGTTTAATTTGTATTATGAATGTTATTAAACTCTCATAACCCAAAATAAGGAACTGAGAAAACAAGCTTTTTTGTCAAGAAACATGACTGTCTCATAGCTTCAATCAGAATATAATGACAAGCTTGAAATATATATTTGAATGAAATTCCTCAGTAATTAACATAGAACAAAATTCCCCATTTAAAATATTTAGCAGGCTTAGTTTAAGGGTCACCTTTTTTGCCTTCTGGCTGCCTCGCTTCTTTGCTGCAACCTCAGACAGGAAATGTGGTAACAGGGCTGTTTCAGTGTTGGGAGGAACAGATAAAAAGCACAGAAACCTAAAGGAAGAGGACTGCAGGTGCTAGCTAATGCATCATTTGAATTTAAGGTTTCTATCTCCCCGGTGTCTTTTTTGTCTGGGCTCAGCATACTGTTTTCAGAAAAGAAACAAAAAAGTGAATTGCGGGGGGAGGGGAAGGCATTATGTGTACACCTACCAGCTGGATTTTGGTAGGTCCCTAATATAAATTCCTATTTGAGAGGAAATCATTTCATTGAAAGTGTTAAGTTATTTTCAAATAGAGAGGGGTGCAACCTCAGGACGAAGAAGAGGGTTGTGCTTTAAGATTGTCATCCTAGCCACACTTGTTGTGGAGGAAGTTTTAATAATCTCTGTGGGACATCTGAGTAAACATGCTTAGGACTGCACTGCAAGATGCCTCATTGTCTCTTTACACTTGCCATCTGAATATGGTTAATGGGGCAGATAACTGGTAAGCATCCATTTTAATACACATTCTAGGGGCTACATACATTTAGGTATTTAATTTAAATGATCTGGTGGGTGGACATTTTTCTCTTTCTGTAAGATATGGTCCTAATGATGCACACTGCTTGCTATTTTTTTCTTACAGACAAACCCAGGCTCTTGTCTTTGCAGTGGTATTTTTCTATGCCAAGATTTAAGAGTTTCTTCTGACAGCAATGTTAAATATTTAATTCTCCGCTTGAGATATGCAAACTACTTGAGATGATATACTTATCTATACTTATCTATGCTTATTTCCTTTCCTTTCCAATACTATCAACACATAGTGCAATGCTAGGAAATTTGAAGCAGTCAACATTTTCCTAAGAGGACTTGATTTAGCTTAATCCCGAAATCACTCTCGATCCATGAAAAAGCATCTTACTGTATACAAGTCACTAGCATGTGGTGATCTAGTAAAAAAGAAAAAAAGGATCTTCTCATGTGCTCTACTCTCCCTTCCACAATGGTAGAATCTTCCTTACAGATTCAGCAATGCTAGTTGCCTGCCAATTAGAATTAGTTAACATCCTCAACACAGTAATTACCCTTGACATACTGTTAATTTTATGTATAGCTCACCCTATCCCATCCATCCATGAGGCATTTTGTATGCTACCACTGTTGTATAGGAATGTTTATCTTGTGGCTGCAGCCCACACCCCTCCATTAACATCTAGATGTATGGTGAGAGGTACAAGTAACATGTACAGCCAGAGGCAAGGCATTCTACCTCCCTTCTCATTTTAGATAGTTTTCTTCAGTTTTTAAAAAATCATTTTATTTGTGTAATATTCATGTGTGTCAGTGTACACATGCACATACTCTGCAGCTATGTGGGGAGCACTCTTTCATTATTGCACAGGCTTGCATTTTGAAGAGTTGCTAAGGCCCAGACTGATCTGCTAAATTCTAGCTTCTTGTTCCCAACTCCCCTTTTTGTGTGTGGGACTAGTGGAGACAGAATCAGTGGGGCACTCATGCTCTACCAGTAAATGAAATGACGTCAGGTCAAGACCACCATCATGTCAATGCACTCTCGTGTGTGTGTGTGTGTGTGTGTGTGAGAGAGAGAGAGAGAGAGAGAGAGATCTGTAGGGTTGTTGTCCATCTGTGCATGCATGAATGTGTGTTTCTGTTGGAGGCCCAATGTCATATATGGATATTACTGCACAGGAAACTATTAAGAATATACAATAGGGGAATTTAGCTTTTCCACTAGGCCCTGCCCTTTAAACTCCACTCAGGGCCTGAGAGATAACAGAAAAAAATATTTCAACAATTAGTTTCCTCCTACAATATGACTCCCTAAAGGTCAGGTGATGCTAGCATGGGAAGGAGTAATGCAGTTTTACTTCAACCACTTCTAGATGTTACCATAGCAGTGTGAGTAGCTACTGTGCCATTGCAATAACATCATAATCCCCCTGTATGTTAGTCTAAAGCAGCTGACTGGGAGATTCTGGGAACTGTAGTTCAACACATCTGGAGGGCACCAGAGGAAGGTTGGCCTAAAGTCTTCCCCCATTTAGGCCAGTGGTCTTCAACTGGTCCAGACCTGAGACCTACCTCAGACTCCCAAACCTGCAACATGGGACCCACTTGAACAATTTCACAATTGCCCAACATGGCGGCAACAGATTTGCCACGACCCATATGGACTGATCTCATGGCCCACTTCTGGGTTGTGACCCATCAGTTGAAGACCACTGCAAAACAGGTGGCTTATCAAGGACCTGGCAGGCTGCAATGCACAGTCTTGTAGACTCTGTGTCACCTCCCTCTGCCCCATTCATACCTTCTAGGATTACTGCAGGCCCAAAGCACCAAAGAGTTCTGAAACATCCTTCTATCATTGGGGGTCAGAGATGCAGCAATAGCACAGAAGTACTCCTACACAAGCCACTGCAGCATACAACATTCTTCAGCCAAAATGCTGGATAAAACTGGTAATAAATAGATCACTCTACATCTGTATATTAAAATTATATTGCATTGCTGGTTTATCACTAGTGCCTGAATTAGGCTGGTTCCTGTGCTCCAGTGAATCATGCATGCAGCTCTTCCCCCACATTAAACCATCATTTAGAAGTTTATATATTTTAAAATTACAAATTAAACATATTCTTTTCACAAAATACATCACGCTGCAGTTATTCCCACGCCACTTCCTCTTGCAGCTAACAGGGCATATGACTATTTAAGGACTTAAAAGTAATGTGGTTATTTTTGGATTTTTGTTGCTTTGTGAGTGTTACAGTAGCCAAAGCCTAACTATAAGGAGATCCTGTATGCTCTGCACAACATAAAGAAGACTCCCCACCCCATCCTGGTGGCCCCATCTGAGCTTTAAAATGAGGCAAGATGTTTGTGTCAGAACACATGATTATCAACCCCATAATTAAAGAAAACTGTTTAATACATAAACATTTTGAATACTTTTGCAACACTTTGATGGCAAACATACATTAATACAATCTCTAAGCTGGATTTGTTTTTTCTTCTTTACCCTGCAATCTTCTTAAAACTGTTTCCATTGCTGGTTATTGTGCATAGCTTACTTGGATTAAAAGTAATGTTACTCAGTCTCACCTCCTGAAGTTTGCTTACCCAAGCATCCCAACAGATGACAGATGTACACCTGGCTTATGGACTTGGAAACCAATTATCTTCAAAGTAAAGTGTGGGTGTGACACAAGTGTAATATATGATCAAATATACACTATAAGGGGATTTTTTAAAAACTTCCAACTTACATTATTGAGTTGTAAATAAGCACTGACACAAAATTTGCTCCCCTTATACCTTTTATACATGTATACAACAGGTGAGGTCTTTTTTCTTTTGAGGGCCATATTCGCTATGGGGCAATCTGCTGGAGGGGAGGCATATATCAGTGGTAGGTTTAGCCAGAGGCAAAAGTGGGCAGGCCCAGCCCTTTTCTTCCCCACTCCCACCTCTCAGCTTCCTACCAACCCAGCAAGTTGCTGGGACAGAGGCAGATCACTCTTGTCAGAGGTTTGGTTTGAATTGAATGCTTGAGAGGGCTTTTGAAATTTGGCCGCGGCCACAAATTACCCACCCTTCTTATACAAGAACTGAGAACTGGATGGCACGCCTGGTGGGAACGCCGGAGAGGGACTTCTCAGTGATTGCCCCGGGGCTATGGAACTCCCTTCCCAGGAAAGCTAGACTGGCTCCCTCCTTGGTGTGCTTTCGGAGACAGGCTAAAACTTTTCTGTTTCAGCAGGATTTTGGGGAGTAGTTTAGACCTCTGTGGATGTGTTGTTTATATCTTGGATTTTTAAATTATTTGTATTTAAAATGTTTTTTAATGTTTTTAAATTGTACTATGTTTAATTATATTTTTAATTTTTATATTTCTCTATCTGTTTTTAACTGTACATGTTTTAATTTGTAAGCTGCCTTGAGTCCCAGTATTGGGGAAAAGGCAGGATATAATAATAATAATAATAATAATAATAATAACAACAATAATAAGTCCCAGGGAACCAGTACTGCAAGTTGCAATATCAGATCACTATATTTAAACAAGGGAGAGAGAGAGTTCTAACATTCTTGTTTGCAAATCCTTAATTTTATATCATCAAAGTCGTTTTAGAATTTCTAAAAGTTACAATCTCATTCTTAATCATTTATGGATTGGGGGGGGGGGGGGGAATCTCCATGTAGGCAATTTCTGCCTTGCCAAGTAATGCTATATTTTTAGCTATATTTTTAGCGAAGCTTATTAGCCCCAAAGATTACATTCAAGATTTCACTCATTGGGATGGGCTACCTAAAAGAATTCGTAGAATTCTACACACACACACACACAATTTAAAAACATCTAGCTGTTTAATACCCACCCCAAAATAGTGTAACTGACATATAGGTGATAATGTCATATTTTAATGTATTTTGTAATTGTTGTTTTGAAATGCTATTTTTTCATTTAAGGCTAAGAAAATATAACAGGTTGAGTTCATAAATCAAGCATGGGCCCCCTGCTTTCTTTGAAAGTTTCATCAATTTGTACTATGTTTATGAAATTCAAATTTAAAGTTGGTACATATTAGTTTCACCTCTAATTTGCACGCTCCAGTATTTCCTTTTGAATAGCATGGAATAACTAAGTCATAAATTCAGCTCTGCAACTAGATTATTAAGAAAATTAAGCAAATAACTAATGGGCTGTTACTTTGTGTCTCCACTAAGTCATTTCTAGAAGTCATAAGATTTAATATTTTAAAAAATAAGGGGTTGTATCCAATGACATCATTCTGTTACTGGAAGGGAACCGCTGGGGGAACAGATTTCCCTGTTCTCAGGGCCGGCCCTACCATTACAAGGACTGATGCAACTGCATCAGGTGTCAGAGTGGTGAAATTGTGCTGCTCCCCTCGCCAGAAGGGCCTGCAGTGGGGTGCTCTCCAGTGGGTGCTCTGGAGAACCCTGAAGCTACTCTCCTGCCGTGGCATTTACCGCAGCAAGAGAGTGGCTGGTGGAACTCTCTGGAGCAGCAGCAGCCCTCCCATTGTGTATCCCCCACTTCCCCTTATAGGAGCTGTGGGTCTCACAAGAGCTTTGACAGGACCCAGGGGATTTGGGGCAAGCTCTTGCAAGAGTCCTGCAGACTCTCTGGGGCACCAGAGAGAGGAGGCAGTGGTAACAACAGCACATGTTCTCACCACAGGTGGCAAGATATCTCAGGCTGCGGCTACTCTTCCCCCCCCCCCACAGCCCCCCCCACAGCCAAATCCGCTCCAGCATGGAGGGGGGAATGAAGGGGGAGGAGAGAAAGGAGAAGTCAGTTACTGATTTTTAGTAAAAGGTTACCTACTTAGAGAAGTTTACATATTGTATGGATGCTGAAAGTTAAAGCCTTCATAAAAAGCAGACAAAATAAAAACAGGGAAAAAAACCTCATTTTGGCATAATACAAATGATATTATAACAGAGGAAGTGAAAAACGGTAAAAACTACTGAAAGGCTAGGAAATCATGTGCTACAGTTCAGTTGTTTGCAAGTGACTTTATCGTGTGAAAATATATCAACTGGAAAGAAAATGGGTGTAGGGACCACAGGAGTATATTTTAATCTCAACACCTTTCAGAAATCTATTTCATTGTTGAATAGAGTTTCATGCATTCCCTGTATTCAGCTTTAATTATTCCTTTAGGAAACATTACTCTACAAAACAAAACAACAACAAAAAGCCACTATTTACTACTTTGCCCCTGTATGCTGCTTTTGATTCCTTAGGTATATTTAAAGCACCTTCCCCCACCCTGACTCAGAATGATGGGAATAGTTGTCCAACACATCTGGAAGGCACTGTGTTAGCCCCAAACCAGACAACCAGTAAGTTCAAATTGGAACAAGGAATAGAATCTCAATACAAACAGACACAGATATTTATTTATTATTATTTATTACATTTATATACTGCCCCATAGCTGAAGCTCTCTGGGCAGTTTAATTTGCATTTTTTAAAATTAAAAAATCATTACTAGAACAGCTGTTCTGAGACAAAATACTACAGAACAAAATTAATGGAAAGGAAGGACAAAGTGACAGGAATCCAGATATGCTGGATTTTATGGTGCTGAAGATATGATAAATTGGAGTCTGACAATGTTTAGTGAATCCTATGATGAAATATTATATGACTTCAAATAATAGCAGGAAAGTTATTGGTGAATAGTATGGTGCAGATTTTTAGTAGGACGAAGACTTATGTATGCTATTATAGCTTTATTATGAGAGAAACAACAGCACACAATAATTTAAAGTAACCTTATTACAGGAGAAAGAAGCAGCTAGACCCAAATAGTTTATAGAAATGTGTCCTTTTGGGTCTATAAATACAAGCATGTTTGGTTACATGAAACTTGATTATATACATTATCTACTTTCAGAATTTAGAAGACATCTCATCAAATCAGTGTATCATACAGTGCATGTAAATTGAAGAGGCCTTTCTTTACTTTCTTTCATATTGTTATTTTACATTAGTAGTTCATTCTAATCAATCCAAGACACAACTACCAAATGACTAACTGCCAAGCAAATTGCTTTAGACTAAAAATTCTACTTCTTCACATCTTCCTATGTACAAGTAACTGCATCAGGTTCTTCCCATCAGCCCAACTTCTTCATAGCACATAGTTTGTCTTCCTTGCACTACACTGCTTGCTGAACTTGTGCATCTTTGGGAAAGAAGTTATGTTAGAACCATTCATCAAGTAACTGCTAATGGGCTTTCAGGAAGCTGTGCAGAAGCTCTCCTAGGCACAATCGGTTGGATCCAGATTAGAGGAGGATCTACACTAGTGCTTTATAATGGTTTATAATGGTATTGGCAACTGTTGGGGCCCATGAAACATTCCATATACCGTTTTCAAACTGCTTTCAAAGTGTTATATCCTGCTTGGTGTAGATCTGGCCTTGGTCCTTGGTGTAGATCTGGCCCATGAAACATACTGTTTTCAAACTGCTTTCAAAGTGTTATATCCTGCTTGGTGTAGATCTGGCCTTGGTTATACTTAGAGTAGAGTAGTCCCAGACCTTCACTTGTTGTTACTTAAGTCCCATTGACTTCAACAGGTCTACTCTAACTATGACTAAGTCTGATCCAACCCATTACCTGTGCAGCTAAGTCCCACCATTCATGGAATTTGTTTCCAATTTAGGACTGCAGGTCCAAAAGTGCACTCAAGAGCTTTCCTGCATCCAGTGCAATTTTTCTCTATATCTACCAGGCCCAAATCACAACATGCTTTTAGAACTTGCCTCATAAGGGACTGCTGGCTAAGAAACATCAAGCCCAAAGTGTCCCTGGATGCACAAGTTCTTTGCATCTTTGTCTAAGCCCACAACTGGAAATTGAAATCTTAACTATACTTTATGGGCAAGTCAGCTCCAACAAAATCAATGGGATTTTCATAATTAAACAAAATCAAGCTGAAAATCAGACCAAATGTAGAATTTGCACTGATGTGTGCACCTTACTCTGGCAGGGGGTGCTTCCTTGAACATTTGCTGAGAATATCTTTACACATTATCTGAATGTGCTGGAAGAAGAGGCATGAGTGAGTCATGCAATCAAAGTAATACACTGCTCCAGGTACTGAAAAAGTTCAAATATGTCTCTGCAGGGTTCCCCTTAACACCTTACCCCAGTAGTGCAAAAAGAAAAAAAAAACATTTCCCTTTGGAACTTTCTGATAATGTACAAATCTATGATCTGTCCAATTCTTATTAAGTGACTAAAGAGACTCCTGATATTATGGCTATTATTTGTTACAATACTCCACGAAACCAATTCAAATCTTAGATAACAGACCTTTCTGCTGTTAAAAAAAATCAGCTAAACATGTTTACACCTTAAAGTGCTAATCATGGTTATATAAATGCAGGAATGACAAAAATGCTTTAGGGAACAAACCTCCAGGCACTCAATTGTTATTGGTACCTAAATTCTGATAGTTGGCCCCCAGGCTGCTAAAGAGGACTAGGAATATGTTTCTTAGGGTGGCCATATGTCTTATTTTACAGAGGATAGCTTATATTTAAAGGCACCCTTTATTTGAAGAGCTGTTCAGCCCAGCTGAACGATAAAGAACCATAGCAAGGGGAAGCAGGTGCCTTGAAGCTGCAGACCAACACTTAGCACCTGGATAGCACCTGGCCATAGTCTTCTCCACTGTGGTGAGATCTATTACATTTATATTTAAATGATAGCAATTATTTCAAAATTTGCCTCTATACATATCAATTAGCATATGTGACATTTTATCCAAATCTGAGCCCTCTTTTGTAAATCTATATCCCCTTTTGGGGGACAATAAGTGTCCAATCTCCTCTTCCTACATGTTATGTGTAGAACCTGACCTCCTCCTCAGTTTACTTTCTTAGGGTTTCTCTACATTAAAACAAAAATCCTGCACCGTGACCGGACTTTCTTCTTGCGGAGTCTTTCTGGGATTACGATGGGCACAATACATGTGCCTCCCCCTTTTCTACCCCCTTTTTTGGAAGGGGGACACTTCCTTTGTTTGAAAGTTCCAAACATTCCATTTACACACCTAGCAGAAAATGCTGCAACATACCAGTAGTATTGTGCTATCCCAGAAATACACCAGCTCTTTGATGGCGGTACATATTTTTTACTGCATTTTCAGTGAGTTTAATCATGGCAAAAAGGCACAGGAGGAAAAGGACCCATAAACTCCAGTGAGTAACCAATCTTGAATGCATTACATACACTCTGAGTGAAAGTGCCCTTAGTCTCTAATCCCAACCAGCAGCAGATCACTGGAGGAACAGTGGGAACCCCAGTCAAAAATATGAATTCAACCTGGGGTTCAGCACCAGTCCTTTTCAATTAAGCACTGTGTGGAAGAAAGAGTGAAAGAGAACAAGCAAGAAAAGCTCAATCTTCTCACTTGTGTACTTACATCTCCATCTCTCCCATTATAGACTGTCTCCAAGGAAATCTGGCTGGCTCCTCCATTTTGCATTATTCTTAACAAAACAGACAGTCTGCTAAGGGAACCCATAACCAAATAGTCTAAAGAACTGTATGGACAAGCTCCATTGATTTCAATGGATTTTCATACACCGTTGACAATCTCAGTTGTCCCCCCACATAGCATTTGACCTCAAAATGCACACCGGAATTCAATTTCCTAGAAAGGTCTTCTGATTTGCCAAACAAGTAAAAATGTCAACAGTGGAAAGTAGCAGCTCTATAGTCAGCACTATTTTATCTATTGAGAACAATTTACACTAGCTCCCTTTCCACCTATATCACAAATTTCAGGTAGCATTGCTAAGCATCATGATTACTAATAAAAACAATAATTTTGTTGCTGTTAAACAAAATGTTGTTGCTGTTGGTTACACAAGCAATCTTTTTTAAAGTCTCAGTTAAAACTACTGCTATCTCTCAAAAGCAAACTACCAGGTCTTTTAGAAATCTGATTTAGTACCTAGATTTTGATATGCTTTCCTGCCATGTAGTGTTTGAAAATTTTAAATTGCAGCATTTCAAATAAAAAGACACATATTCGTATCTTATACTCTGTTTTAACTTTCTCTTCTACCATCTACAAAACGAATTAAACAGATCACCTTCCAATGAAGGCATTACACTTAACATTTCCACATCATATGTTTCAGTCCACCAAACAATCTGTATATTTCCTTCCTGCTCTTTCAGTTGGTCTTGCCTATAACAACTGCTTTAGGTTTATTTGGATATAATGTTGCAGTTCTTCATGTCCAAACTATAATGTCTCAGTGCATAATCCATGCTAGCTGGGAATGCTGGGAATTGTAGGCCTTTTCTGAGATTAAATCTGCATAGGATTGCGCCTTTAAGGGAGTTAAGTATGTATTAGTCCCAGTCCTGAAATGTGGTGTCTATTGTCCTTTATATTATAGGTTATATGCATTTTTTCCAGAGGTCAGTATTCACAAGCTCATTGCAGAGATGGAGATAGTAAGATCTGCAGTGGCTCTCTTCACAGCATTCTTGGTCTGCTGCCCTGAGTCAATCACAAATACATTATATAGCATGCACAAATAAATGATATTAAGGTAAGCAGTGGTGCACCTAGGTAATTCTAGACCCTGGATTTAATGGTCTTATGGGGGGTGGGGGAGAGCTTTAGATGGTCATGTTTATTACTTCAATAGCAAAGCACACAAGTAAAATTTATCCTCTCCCTCCTTCCACCACTTTCCCAAGCTTTACAAATGCTGATACGATATAACAAAACACAAAACAAAACACCTGTGTGTCAACCCTGATAAAAAGAGAAAATCTCTGAGGATGTGCAGTTTCGAACTGTAAACTCACTTAAATCATAGCACCATCATAACTACTGGAATAAAATGGGAGTTTCCTTCTTCAGTCCTGATGCTAAACACAGCTATTAACAAGAAGCACCATTGTATTGTGAAGAATATAACAATATGAGCATCTATAACTCTTCATATGCTCAGCTGGTTGGCCCCTAACTGCAAGATGTTTATGGAAATAAGAAGAAAGGATGCTCCAGCAAGTAATGCCAGCTGTGGTGGGCCCAGCTGGCCCAGGTGCTGATGCCTGACCTGTCTGTCACTGCCCCCATTACTTGCCACTCTCTGACTGATCATTTGGGGGTACCCTCAGCTGTGGGGTCCTGGATGTTGACCGTAATGTCCAACCCTAGACTTAGGGTGCTTCCAGATGAGGCTTTTATTGACTCATTCACTGAACTTTACGGATGGTCCAGGCATTGTCTTCAATTTGTAGCCCTTCTGTGTTTTCCCACTGCTTCTTCCGTCTTTTTTCTTTCCAGAAAGAAAGACGAAATAGCTGTACAGTTCCTTTGATAGTTAGTGATTGTGGCCCTCCATCATGAAACACCCTCAGTCATACTCATGGTGCTTCCAGACACACTGCTCCTAAAACCACCCAAAAAGCTTTAGCTACTGGGCGGTGTAGAAATGAAATGAAATGAATAAATAAATAATACTAATGAAAAGGCACTATGTAGCTAATCTGTCTCTCTTCTTAATGGATTTTTTGTGGAAAGAAAAAAGCTGGAAGACACTTGGGAAACACAAGAGGGTTGCAAATTGAAGACAATGGCTCAGTTCGGACGACACATTAGGCAACGGAGGAGGGGGGGAACAATCGTCAGTTGTGTTGCTTATTGTGTCGTCTGGAGGGCAGCACACAATGCACACACAACTGACAGTATGTTAATCAGGCACTTTAAACAACGGAGCGAAACAACAGGCTTGCACGTTGTTTAGCCCGAAGCCCCATTGTTTAAAGTGTCGTCCGAATTTAGCCCCCCCCCTCTCCGTGGACTATTCCGTTTCGGAATAGAGTTCTGCTGCCTAGAGCAGCCAAAAAACCCCAGCCGTTCTATGCAGCTGGCAGAACTCACGGTGCACGCTGGGATATGGCTGGGGGACACACGGAGGAGAAGCTGCAACCAAAATGGCCGCCGCAAGTTCCTTGCGGCCAGGGCGTTTGCCGGTTCCGAGCAGCGCCAGCTGCAGTGTGTTGTCTGTGGAGCTCCTCTTGCGTAACGCACAGTCAGTACGTTATTTACCCCTCCATTGCTTAATATGTCGTCCGAATTGAGCCAATGTGTGGAACCCCTGAAAAATTCCATGAATGAGTCAGGATGATTCCTTGCCTAGAAGCACCTTTGAAATAGATTAACTGAAAACAATGGGACTTAAGCTGACTAACCCAGGTTCCATTGACTTCAGTGGGCCTATTCTAAATATGATTTGGTCCATATCCAATCTGGTATTAGAAAAATCTAATCTCTTAAAAATATGGTTGACCATTTATAAATACAGATATGGAATGTATGCCCAGTTCAGTAAGCAGAGAAAGCCAAACAGATTTGATATGTACAGTGGTTTACATATAGAGTATTAAAAATGTTCAAACCTTCAAAGGCAAGGCAGGGAAAGCTGAATAAAAAATAAAAAATAAAAAGTTAAAAGTTCAATTTAGGCCATATTGTGAGGGTGTTGGGGAGGGGAGGAAGAGTTCAAGCCAGTTTCCAGCGTTTGCAATGGGCACAACTTATTTTTGCTTTTCAGTCTGGCTTTTAAATCCATGTATAGCTTACTCTTCTAAAAAGAGAAAAAGCTGAACAAAAATACCACACACACAAAGTTTGGCTTACAAGCAGAGCAAATTTTAAAAGAAAAGCAACATTTCCGAGGAAAAGTACGAAACCACCTCCGCTTTCAATGTCCTGGTTCAATGTTCTTGGGAGGTGATGGGAGATTTCTGCCTCTGAGTTAAACACATCTCTTCAGCCACAACACAAAATGGACTGCTACTCCTCAAAAGTGCTTTTGAGGTTCTTACATGTTACATGCATTACTGAATTAATGCATTACTGTAAAGGGTAGATATAGGACAGGAAGTCTAGAAATCATATCAAAGATGTACAATAGTTCAACCAAATCCTCCTGTAGCAATAGACTGCTTGAACACAAATAGTTATGATTTTATTTTACTCACATCTATGAACACATAAGCCTTTGACTCTTAGCTAATAAGGAGGTACAACCAGATCTAAGCCGCTACATTAAGTAAAATGATCACTTTTTACCACCTTATCTCATCTTGCAAACAACAAAAGTAGTACCTCCTCATGCTGCTGCTGCTTCCCTATTCTGGAGGACGTGAGATAATAATGGCTTTGAGAATTGGCTGACATTACATGTAAGAATTCAGTACCATTCACCACAAGTTATTCTCCAGAGGGGGAAGGGCCACAGTTGCACTGCAAAACTGCTGTGCATGCATGTATGAGGGCTGTAAAGTAGATTGAAATCTGACATTTCTATTGCTTCTACTCTAAATGCTTGTTAACCAAACAGTTTGTATTATAACTTTTGTCCCAAGAAAGCTTAATTCTAAACAAAGCCAATTGAGCTAATATGATAGTGCTATTATAGATTGTTATCCAGGTGTTGTGTCAGCATATATTTTTGGCTACTGATATCACGATACATCCATTAGGATCAAAATGCATGCAGTTATATCTGAGCAGACACAGTACGATCTTAGTGAGATCTGCACCTGCTAACACAGCTCCAGGCAAAATAATTCCTAACCAGTATGAAAAGGCAGCATACAGGAGTTTTAGTAAAACGTTGTGAAAATATTGATTATTTTATAAATAAAAGAAAAAAAAATCTTAGGCATTCAGCATCACCCAGACAGATGCTGAAGAATTTTAGCAATTTAAAAATATGACCCTTCGGACCCCGCTGATAAATACAATGATGCAGTCTGGGTTTTATCATTCATCGTGTCACTAGAGTAGAGGCTTCCAAATATTTTTGCCACCCTTCCCAAAGTTAAGCGCATACTGCTCAGCTGTCCTTTCTCTAGGGACACCCTTTCAAAATTTGCCTGCAGCCATATCTGTAGAGCTACTAAACAATATTGGGGGTATCCAAATTAACAGTGAAATATGTGAAGCTAATATGTTTTGCAGGGGTAGTACAAGTTTTAGGAAACCTAGCCCATTTCACGGCATAATTTTTCATAGAATACACACACCTAGTTCCACAAAGTCAAATTGAATAGATACTGTTCAGTCATATAAATTCCCTCATCCTTGAAAAATGATCCACCAGCTTTCCAGGAAGAATCACTTCATTTAATTTTCTGGAATGTTTTTTTTAAAAAAATTCACACATTTTAGTCCATGCCCTCATCTTGACAAGCACGAGAGAAAGCACATTGCTCTTATTCTCCGGAGTATGATGAAAGTGGCTCTGCTCCGTCAATATTTCACAGTGGAGCCAACCGCCTCTAAAACCTGGGTTTTCAGTGCTGGGAAAATCATACTTCTGGGTTTGGGGTGGGGGCAGGATAGAACCAACATCATCAATGAGAGGCTTGCTATCCGCCCCTCTCTAGGCTTCCCATGCTAGCGGATGTATGAATGGGAATGGGAAGGAACTAATGAGACAGATCTCTATTTTGATAAACTGGAGATGCACAACATCAAAGCTTCCTGTTCACAACTCCAGAACTGCGCAGTTTTGGATATGTGGACTTGTTCCAAAGGGGGAAAAATGGATTGGAACAGAGGCAATAGCTGAATAGGGGAAAATAGGGGGAACTGCTCAATTTTCCTTGAGGAAGCAAAAATCCCCAATGATCCTGGACAGGGTCTGAAAGCTCCTCATCAGAGCACACCACCACCCCAATTTCACCCCGTTCCAGCAAGCCTGTCACAGAGTTATAGCTTCCTAACCATAATTACTCCAAACATCAGAGAAACTAAATAACGCCACATCAGAGAAGCTAATCACAACATCAGAGAAGTGAACTAACGCAGCATCAGAGAAGTGAACTAACACAGCATCAGAAAAACGTGTAACATAGCAATAAGGAAGTGCATAATTATGATTCCCAATGAAACAGGCTTGGAAAAGGAGTGATGGGGAAAGAGGCAGCCCCACCCCTTGAGCACATCGTGGCCAGGTCACAGGCATGCCCAGGATTTAATATGGAGGAATGGGGGCACATAGCAGAGCGAGTGCATGGGAGCTGCTTTAACTTAAAAAGAATGCAATAAAACAATTCTGTGATACTGCAAATTTTTGGGGCAGAAGCAGCTGGCTTCAGCATCATGTGCCGCAAAGGACCTCACAATGTACCCAAGCCATAGGAAAAACCCTGTGAAGACACCCTCCATCT
Source organism: Anniella stebbinsi (assembly GCA_029215795.1). Lineage (NCBI taxonomy): Eukaryota > Metazoa > Chordata > Lepidosauria > Squamata > Anniellidae > Anniella > Anniella stebbinsi. The sequence continues at coordinate 70,838,762 of JARDYH010000002.1, read as the reverse complement.
CCTAAAGATGGTAATGCACGCACTGGTAACTTCGAGGCTCGACTTCTGCAATGCGCTGTACATAGGGCTACCTTTGTACCAAGTCCAGAAACTACAATTAGTTCAAAATATTTCAGCCAGGTTGGTCACCAATACACCTAGAGGTGACAATATTACACCAATTTTAAAACCACTTCACGGGCTGCCAATTAATTTCCAGGCGAAGTATAAAATGTTGGTTATTACCTTTAAAGCCCTACATGGTTTGGGTCCAGGTTACCTGTGGGATCGCCTTCTCCTGTACAATCCGCCCCACACTCTCAGGTCCTCTGGGAAGAACTTACTCCAGTCAGCAAAAACTAGGCTGACAACTGTTACCCAGAGGACCTTCTCTTATGCAGCTCCCATACTGTGGAATGGCCTGCCGGGAGAGATTCACCAACTTAACAGTCTTCCGGAATTTAAGAAAGCCATAAAGACTGATCTCTTCCGGCAGGCCTACCCAGTTGAATTTTAAGATGCCTTTTAATAATGTATCAGTTTTATATGTTTTTAATCAGTTTTATGTATTTTATGCTGTTTTGTATTTAATGTTGTTCCCCGCCTCGATCCATAGGGAGAGGCGGGTAAGAAAAAAAAATTATTATTATTATTATTTAAAGGGCTTCTACCCTTTTTTTTAAAAAAAATTGAAGTTTAAGAAATATGCTTCTAAGTTCAGATGAAAACTATCACATATATACTGTGTCAGTTCCATCCATCTTGTTTACTTGTAATGAACTGCAGCTCTCTCATGTAGCTGACTATGCTGGCTGAGGATGATGGGAGCTGTAGACAGGTACATACAGAGAACATCAGGTTGGAGAAAGCTGTTTTATACTATAATTGTATTTTCCTGCCTATTTCCAGTCCAATCATATACTTGTTAATTAATTAAAAAGTTCCATTGTATTCAATGCAAGACCCAAGTAAAAATGCATAGGGCTGCAGCCTTGCTTTCCATGAAGGTGTGAAGTTGCCTGTATTCCCTCAACTGTGCAATGAAACTTCAGTTGTAGGTTGATGATTGCTTGAAATATAGCAGACAAATATGAGATACATGATATTTAGCAGGACTAGTTCTTCCTCCAGCAACAGGATATGCATCATATTTAATATGTAAGTAGTTTAACTATTGCCTTGAAACTTCAAAATCTTCTACACAGTTGTTTTTAATAATAATGTTCATCACACATGTGAATGTGCTTTAGTGAACAAGGATTCTTCTCCTGCACTAAATCACATTTAGTCAGATTTTAAAACAGTATGAAGGGTAAAAGCCTCATAACTATACCTTGCAGCAAGGCTGTATCCCACTCTGCCTCCATTACCTGAGCAATTGCATTACAATCACTGAAATGGTAAGACTATTGTGCAAAGCCTAAAATATGGTCAGAGCACATTTATGACGATTCAAAAGAAAATCTGCAAGCGCTTCTGTTAGCAGCTTCTCTAAGGTAACCCTGAGATGTGGGAAGTCATCCAAATGGATGCTGTTCAAAGGACTCAAAAACACATATCTCACTTTGCAGACCATACAGCCCATGCAGACATGTGACAGAGATAAAAGGGTAACCTACATGGGATGATGCTTAGACATGCATTGTCTGTAGCAGCTAGATATTTACCATCACCCTTTCAAAAACCTCACTGTGTTTCTGCTCAAAAGTAGCATGTCTGCAAGTGAAGCAGAAAGGCCAGGGTCTATTTGGTCGCATTTCATATAGTATGCAATCCAAGATAGAAAAAGGTGAATGCCTAGATCACAGTATTACATGGCCAGGATCCAGAGATCTTCTTCCATATGTAAAAGCTGATACCAGCTGTGAAGCTACTACAACTCTTGCATGAGGAAAATCACGCTGCATTCAGAGAAATTCTTTTGCTTGCAGAAACCTCACTCAGTTATGCAGAAGGTTCAACCCAATCTCACACGAGCAGACCTACTCAGACAATGGGGTTTCCCCTTACTCTCCTCCCCCTGGCCCCCACAAAACTACTCCGGAGGGTCCACCAACCTTTTGAAGTAGTAGATTGAGGGGTGAAGGTGGAGGGCTGGTGGGAGGGAGGAAGAAACCAGTTTGCTGGCAGATAGACTCAACTGGCTACAACCCATGGGTTGTGCAATGATTTGCATTTATCCATGTTTGGCCTGCAGCAACAGTATTGTTTCTTCTTGTAACCTATATTATCCTCAGTCTAGCCAGTATTATGATGTGCATTCAAGACTAGCAATTCCAGGATGGAGCTTTCAAACTGGCTTTGCTTTCCATGATTTTGCACTATTCGTTTCTATCAAAGGTAAGACCTATCCCAAACTTTCTAGTTCCACGAGGCCTTGCAGAAGGCTCCTATGAACAAGCACTGTATTACTAAAATCTATGGCAATGTGCCTAGAAGCAGATCTATTTAAATTGTGGAGAGGAACCAGAGAAATGATAGCATTGATCTCCTTTAAGCTGCATTCTCTACTATGGAGAAAGAGCATCTGGACATTTGTAGGCTACTATAGATCTGCACTGCTTTTGTTAGGTGCTACAGCAAACAATACCAAAAAACTTATTTGCATAAACTCAACTTCTAAAAGTTACCTACATTTTTACATATAGTTTATGCTGAGTATGCTGAAAAAATAGCTATGCAGTCCATAGCCATGTCTTCTTGCTTGTTAGAAGGAAAGGCAGTGTGGTGCCTCGTGTTCTAGAGATGCCATCTACAATTTCTTGCACGTTCAGTAGTTATTTTCACAAAAATCAATTTGTCTGAGACTTAGTCACAGAACATTTGGCATAAAGTATTATCATTCAAACCTTGCTTAGAAAAAGATATAGTACATTCATCTCCCCTCCACCAAGCCTGTAGTGAAACTCTGCTTGTTCAATCACATTAAACAGCTGGATAATTAATGAACCCTATTGTATTCACATCAGCACCATTATCCTGATTAAATCAGTGCTTATGTAAACAGCAAATCACATGGCTGAAGATGTACATCTTATTCCCACTGAAAATTCCTTCAAAGGATTATGCTACACTAGGTGCTGCTCACCAGCAAGGGTTAAAAACAAAGCACATCTTATTTTAAAAAATGGTACAGCAATAGACAAATGGGGAACAGAGAAATAGAACTCATTAAAAGTATTACATGTGCTTAAAAAGTATAATGAATGTCATCCACACACACGTATAATTTTAAAAAAGCATTTTCTATGCTGCCTAGTGGAGGACTGAAACCAGAGTTTTTTAAAGTTTCACATGCCTGAAACATCACTTCAAGTAATTGCAAAGTTCTCAGGTTCCAGCTCAAACTGTCTTACAAGTTAAAAAATGTCTTACAATTTAAAAAAAAACTAGCAAAAGCAAATGGAAAGTTACTATTTTATTTAAAAAAAAACAAATGAAGAAAACAAAAATCTATACTTCTGTTTTAGAAGGTGGTGCTCTTGCTTATCACAGAAGTTTGGCATTTCACTCATCTGCAAATGTGACCACTCTCCCTGCCTCGCATCCTGGAAGACTGCCCTAATTCTTTTCTGCTAGATCTAGTTGCCAGGGTTGCAGCTGCACAGCCAATTCCTGCTGAAATGCAGGTCTTTGGAGGTGGTACAAAGGGCTTCATTATATTTTCTCAGTGCACACACACACAGAGAATAGAGCCCTTGCTGCCCCAACCCCACTTGAATAATTCCAGCCACTCAATCATGACTATTTACATATGAAGAGTCATGCGGGAAATCCAGCCGAACCAAACTTCACAAGTCACATGTGTCTGCCAGAAGTTGTTCCAAGAAAGCAAAATGTTCTTCAGGTCCATTCGTTTAGAAACTAATAACCTGAGTATAGTTAATTTGGAAGAATATTTAAATATTTTTTTAGAAAGAGTTAGGCATACAATAAAATAAAGGGGGAAATATACTTGTCAAAGTTATACTGTTATTTTCAAAACAAGTTCTTGAGGTATTGTTCCCCCACCCCCAAATTGGAAAACCTGAGGACCCATTACAGTGACACAGTGTTTTCAGCCAGAAGATGGCTCTTGGAATAGTTGGCAAAACTGTATACATCTGAAAACATTTCAACAGAAGAAATTCTTGAAACTTAATGCGAGACAATTAGTAAAGTGGACCGGTCAGGAATTCAGCCTCCAGTGATAAAAATCATGGGCTTTTACACAGGGATCGGTCGGTTCCATAGAATCCCATGCAAAATGATGTTTTGTGTGAGAAATCAAAACAAAAAAAGTGACAGGGTAATATGACATCAAAAATTGACTATTTGAAGTGGCCTGAAGTGCCAGTAAACTTTCAATTGTAGTTACAGTAAGTGAGGGATACAATAAGAAGGGGAAATTTTTGAGGAGGGGGCAGAGTAGCAAGAATGGGGGCAGTAAAACAGGATAGACTGGTAGTATACTCAGTTGGCAGTGTAAGTTTTAGCGTAATTCATTTAGCGCAATTCAGCGTAATTCATTCAACACTATGTAATGATTGTTCATTGTCCTAGTGATATAACCTTAGATTCTTGGTAGGACCATCTTTCTTCACTGGTACAACTGTTTATATCTTGTAGCTTTATTAACCCCAAACTGTCACAGACAATAAAAATAACATCCGTTGTGTGGGACAATCCCTAAACTTTTTAAAAATATTAGTATCTTAATTGTCATCAATAGTATTATAAAGACTTATCACAACTGACTTAATGACCCTTAAATATTACACTGAGAAGGGGTTCCCCCTGCCCCAACTACAGAAAAATATAGATAGTAGTTTATCTCAAGTTTTTAATCAAGAAGAAGAGAACTTTCCTTCAGCATCAACACTGAGCAATAAATACATAAGTCCCCAGGGACACCACATCAAAGGGGAAAAAATACTAGTTTCTGAATATGTTGCAATTTGGTGCCTACTGGATCAGAAAATGCCCAGGGCAGGAACAGAACAATTTAGGATGCAATCCTATGCATATTTAGACAGAAACTCCCAGAATCCCTCCAGCCACGCTAAATAGGCTAATTGACATGAAGTTTCCTAAGACCACAAATACAGTTTGTAAGCAGCTATGGCACAATTCATTCAAACACTGAGGAAGAACTACTGTTACATTCCCAGGTGCTTATGGGTTGTGAAAAACATGGAGCACTATCAATATGGACTTAAATATTGCAAGAACAAATGGCAGGCAAAGACCAATCCCCATTCTACCTATGGACTTTCAGTAATCCCACAGTGTCAAGAAATCAACAGATTATTAGTTTCTGGGACCTTTGTCATCATAAAGCCTATTTGCGCTTCTACTGTACCATATGTATTTAACATTAGATTCAGTCAAATAACGAAAGCAAACTTTGGCTGGTAGAAAAGCATAGGAGAATGATACAGAGATGTGAAGGGAAGACCAATGGTTCATACTTAGCAACCTACCAAACTCAGAACACTTCTGAGAAATTTCTAATTGTGCACATATATAAGACACAGAACAAGACTCAAATGAATCAAACACCATGGCAAAATTTCTGCTGCTTATTCACAGCAAGACATCATTAAAACCAAATTAATATCAAAGTTTTAGGCTACATTATATTTTAACAGTATTGCATTTTTTAAAAAAGAACCCACCAAGTAATATATGCATAGAATGCCAAATACAAATATCGCTACAGGCAATGTATTTTGTCACTTTTATGATATATTAGCTATAGGAAAAATATTGAATGCTATAAATAATTAATGCATGATTTATTACTGGATGCAATGGTCCTGTGAAAACATGAGTACAGCTGGTTGTAAACATCCCAGTAGACTGCACTATTACAGATGGTTGTATATTATTAGCAACCTAATGGGCCTCCAACAACAAAAAATCAATTAATCCATGTAACAACCATTTGTTAAACAGAGCTGAAATTAATGGGCTTTCTACCTTCACAAATAAAATTGCATTTACATATCTGAAACCCTTTGGATTTTGTTGTTGTTGTTTAAACCTTTTCCCTCAAATGTGTGTGTGTGTGTGTGTGTGTGTGTGTGAGAGAGAGAGAGAGAGAGAGAGAGAGAGAATTTTGCTTCCACTTTGGGCAAGTAATAGGATTAATCTGTGTGACAGAATCAAACAATTTAGTTTTTATTTCAGGGGGCTTTTTACATCCGTTCTATGCCTACGGGACCTTACACTTAAGTCCTCAACCAATGTATGTGCAAGGTAAGTCCCAATGGGAACTTATATGTGCTTGAGAACACAGCCTGAGGATAATGCTACATATTCCAACTGTTATAGGAAGGTCCCCAGTATTATACCAGTGTACAAAGTGTGGAAGTAAATTCCACATGTACACTGTCTGTAAACACCACTGCATATGCATCTTGGAAACCCAGAATTGTCATATTTTTAGACACATTTAAACTGATGTTTAAAAAGTGCAAATTTTATTTCAATACTTTACGTGGAAGTAGACTAAGATGCACTGCATATATGTTGGATTGTCAGCTATTACATAAGTATGCAAGCTGAACACAAGCAGTACCAAAGCCTCTCTTCCTCAGTCTTCTCCACTTGCCATTTCACCCCAGGCCACCACTTAGGTAAAGCAGCATCCGTGAGGATATTACTACCTTAGGCAAGTGGCTGAAATTGAGACACAGGACACCAGACTGCACAGCACACAAGAACAGGGTATCACAAAGAAAGACGTAGCATAGATGCCAAGAGGCACTCAGCCATGGGTGCCAGAATTGTTGTCAATAAAAGGGGGCAACTCTTTCATCACTTCAGAATACTACAGCCTTTGCCATTATCCATAGAACTCCATGGCACAAACAGTGCAGTGCCAAAGTCCCTTACACAAATAGACTTTGGTTCTGTTAATATTAGAATAGTTTTTGCTGGCTATGTGCAGAAATATCACTCGTCTCCATGTTAACAGTTGCAGAGTTTGACATTAAAGACTGGAATTTTATCACTAAAGAAAACAAATTCAATCCGCCTGTTCATAGCTACAAGGCAAGACTGTCCATGAAGCAGCTTCTCCAACACTGATTCCAAAACCACAGTGAGTCACAAACAGATTGCAAATGTGCCAGAGATGCTGCAGAGAGAATCATTTCAAATGATTCCATTTTGAAGGCTCACCTTTGATTATGACTGCCAATCTGGATTTCACATTCTCCTAGTTTCTCTCCTCCAGACGCAGACCAATTAATAGCCATTGTTGATGTATAATTGGCCAACAAGGGTAAAATAATCAGGATACTGGCTTCCACTTATTGGTTAGAACAGGGGTGCTCAGTGTTTTTAGCCAAGAGGGCTGCCTCCGGTGTCAGCTTGAGGGCTAGGATCACGTGTGTGCACACTTGAGTACACACACACACACACACACACACACAGGTGGGGGAAGGCTTAGGATCACTGGGAGTTTTAAGGTAAAATGATGGATGTTTCTCCTTAACAAAAATTACTGTCCAAACAACAAGTTAAAGAATGGTAATTTAACAACAAGTATTCAATAATATATACATAAATTGTAACACATTCAAAGTAGTAAAAACAGGTGATATAAATATAATTTAATACAATGATGTAATAAAAAAGAAGAATATATTGCTGGTCAAACGCGTTTCAACACTTGTTGTAGTGCCTTCTTCAGTGACCATTACAAAAACTGCATAGCCAAATGCTGCATAACCAAATCTTTTGGCCTGGGCTTTCTAATATGAGCAGACTAAATTGTATAGCCAGTATCACTCCTACTTTTAAAATGTTCAACGCTTTATTTTCTCTCAAGTTGCCTACGTTTCTATCTTACTGCAGCTGGCTAGGATCATGTGTGTGCACACTTGAGTACACACACACACACGGGTGGGGGAAGGCTTAGGATCACCGGGAGTTTTAACCTTGCCCTAGCCCAACAAGGTTGCTGGGGTGGGGAAAGGTTGCCTCAAGGTCATTGAGGGAAGGGAAGACCCCCCAGTGCTGCCACACCTGGATTTGTGGTGCAGAAACAGCAATCTCGGCTGCTTCAGAGTCCCTGGTGGGAGGTTCCTAGAATCATAGAACCATAGAATAGTAGAGTTAGAAGGGGCCTATAAGGCCATCGAGTCCAACCCCATGCTCAATGCAGGAATCTACCTTAAAGAATCCCTGACAGATGGTTGGAGAGCTATGTGGGAGAGCCCACGACCTCCCTAGGTAATTGGTTCCATTGTCGTATTGCTCTAACAGTCAGGAAGCTTTTCCTGATGTCCAGCCGGAATCTGGCTTCCTGTAACTTGAGCCCATTATTACGTGTCCTGCACTCTGGGTTGATCTAAAAGAGATCCTGGCCCTCTTCTGTGTGACAACCTTTCAAGTATTTGAAGAGTGCTATCATGTCTCCCCCCCTCCCTCCTCAGTCTCCTTTTCTCCAGGCTAAACATGCCCAGTTCTTTCAGTTTCTCCTGATAGAGCTTTGTTTCCAGACCCCTGATCATCCTCGTTGCCCTCCTCTGAACATGCTCCAGCTTGTCTGCATCCTTCTTGAAGTGTGGTGCCCAGAACTGGATGCAGTACTCAAGATGGGGCCTAACCAGTGCCGAATAGAGGGAAACCAGTACTTCACGTGATTTGGAAGCTATACTTCTATTAACGCAGCCCAAAATAGCATTTGCTTTTTTTGCAGCCACATCACACTGTTGGCTCATAGTCAGTTTATGATCTACAACAACTCCAAGATCCTTCTCACTTGTCGTATTGCTTAGCCAAGTATCCCCATCTTGTAACTGTGCATTTGGTTTCTTTTTCCTAGGTGTAGAACTTGGCATTTATCCCTATTAAATTTCATTCTGTTGTTTTCAGCCCTGCGCTCCAGTCTATCAAGATCACTTTGGAGTTTGTTTCTGTCTTCCAGGGTATTAGCGATCCCACCCAGTTTTGTGTCGGCTGCAAATTTGATAAGCATTCCCTGCACCTCCTCATCCAAATCATTAATAAAACTGTTGAAGAGCACTGGGCCCAGGACTGAGCCCTGCGGTACCCCGCTTATTACTTCCTCCCAGTGCGAAAAGGTACCATTGATAAGCACTCGTTGGCTCAATTCGGACGACACAATAAACAAGTGGTGTGGGGGAAACAATCGTCAGTTGTTTTTACTATTGTGTCATCCGAATGCTGCCATAGTCAACTCAGTGCTGATCCTCATCCACACCACAGTTGATTATTTATTACCATGTTGTGTGGGGAGTACCCCCTAGGGTTAGGGTTAGTCAACCCACCATTGACTATCGTGTCGTCCGAATTGAGCCTTTGAGTCTGATTCTGTAGCCAACTGTGGATCCACCTAATAGTTGTTCCATCTAGCCCACTTTTCACTAGTTTGTTAAACAGAATGTCATGGGGCACTTTGTCAAAAGCTTTGCTGAAGTCAAGATATACTATATCCACAGCATTCCCACAGTCCACAAGGGAGGTTAACCTGATCAAAAAATGAGATCAAATTAGTCTGACAGGATTTGTTCTTGACAAATCCATGCTGGCTTTTAGTAATCACTGCATTGTTTTCAATGTGCTTACAGACTGACTTCTTTATAATCTGCTCCAAAATTTTCCCAGGGATGGATGTCAGACTGACTGGTCTGAAGTTCCCAGGTTCCTCCTTTTTGCCCTTTTTGAAGATAAGGACAACATTAACCCTCTTCCAGTTGTCCGGCACTTCACCCGTCTTCCATGATTTCGCAAAGATCACAGACAGTGGTTCTGAGAGTTCTTCTGCCAGCTCCTTTATTACTCTAGGATGCAGTTCGTCGGGCCCTGGAGATTTGAACTCATTCAAAGAAATTAGGTGTTCTTTGACCATTTGTTTATCAATCTCAAACTGCAATCTTGCCCCGTCAGCTTGTTCTTCACTTATTCCAGGGGGGTCATAGACCCGCTTTTGAGAGAAGACTGAGCCAAATAGGAATTGAGAACTTCGGCCTTTTCTTTGTCATCTGTTACCAATTGCCATCCTTTCCACCTCAACGAATGCAACTGGAATTGCTGCTTCCCTGTCACTATTAGGCAGCAAAGGGGTCATGGGGCCTCACAACAGCTATTGGGGAGGCTGCATGCAGCCTGCTGATTATGCACCCTTGGGCTAGGACACTGGGAGGCAGGAGCACACTTGCTTCTTACTGAACAATTGGGCAGAATACTGTGCCTCCACATTTTCTCTCATATCTCTCAAACTACAAGGACTGGAGACTTATTTAAAAAGAAAAAAAGGAAGTTAAGAACCTGGGCCACCTAATGACTCGAAAGGCTTCTTTCTAACTGACTTTCCCCAACTGTCACTCCCCCTCCCCCTCCATTCCATTCTCAGCTATCAGTTATTCCTCCATTCTGTCTTCTGTTTCAATAATAAAATAAGGCTTTTACATATAATAATAAACTTTATCTAGTAATTCTTGCATCTGTCTTGGAACGTTGTGGTTTAGTTATTAAGGGGGGGGGGGGGAGGGAAACCGCAGCATAAAAAATCTCATCAAGTTAAAAGGCCCAAGAAAATATATTTTTTCAAAAAAAAGCCACTTGGCACTGAAAAGCCATTAATGCAGTCACCAGGCCAGCACACCTGGAAAAAAGAAATCCTTAAGCAGGGTGCCACAACTAAGAAGGCCTGCTCTCCCATGACACCTCAGATGTATTCAAAGATTAACATTATTCAGAGAGCTAGGCTTGCGCCTACAACTCTAAGAATGCCTTGGGCGGGAGGGAAGATTTATCAGGCTTTGGTGGCCATAATCTGGAAGAAGCTCACCATCCTTGGCCTGAAGAGAGAGTGCCTGGGCTGGCTGCCTTGGTTACTAGGCACCATCGAGAGCAGAAGGGGAGGAGGTCACAGCTCTGGGCCTGTCACCGATGGCAACTGCTAAGCTACCTGTGAGTCAGCCAGCCAGCTCCCTCACTGGCTGAGCCAGTGTGGACTGGCTCAGCCAGACTTCACTTCCCATGAGCTTCAGCAGCAGGACTCCCATTGGGCAAGTCGGGCATCACAGCAAAAGGCATGCCGGGAGTTGTAGTTTTTGTTTTCTGTGAGGGACAAGGAAAATCATGGTGACAGCTTCAAGGTGGCCCTGGCCATGCGTTGAGGGGGGGGGGGGGGGAGAGGAGAAACTGCTTTAATTTGTTTTAAAGTTAACTCACAGGCCTAGGACTGCCCTACCTTGCAGGGTTGTCATGAGGGTGAGAGAGGGGAAAAAAAGAAATGAATTTAATTTGTTTAAAAGTTAACTCACAGGCCTAACACTGGCCAGTGTTCTGTCTGCTTTCCTTTTTTCATAATAATAACTTCAGAGCACATGCGTACAACAGTTCCCTGCATCTACTGAAATCTGCTTCCGTACTATATGTTATTCGGATATCTGGGCAATGCCGGGTATATTTTGAAAACATATTTTTAGGTTTGCATCTTTTTTAGCTGGTAGAAAGGGTGTTGTGTGTCCTGATTGTTTTTGAAGTTTAGTTGGCTGCTCCGGCCAAAGCACGATGGGAGGTGTAGCCATTTCAGGTAAAACCAAAAATGTGGTGTATCACGAAGCTCTAATTTAAAATACAGTTCTTAGTAACACAATTTTCCATTGATTCTAACAAGACAATTTACTAATTCAACCAAACTAAAAAAAAAACCAACCAACCTAAAGATGAATAAGTTGCAGAGAAATTTATTATTTATCAAATAAATGTTTTAAACATTATTCATGGACCCGAGCAACACCAGGCATATCAGCTAGTGTCTAGAATAAAGGTAAAACATGGCAATCTAGACTATATGGCAAATCCAACCAAAAACCTATAGCTTTATAACATGAATGCAAATTTCTAATAAAATACTAATAGGCTGACTGAGAAAAAGTGCTCAGGTAGCTTTATATTAAACATGTTTTTAACTCTTCCTCTTCAAAGTTCAAGTAAACTATGCATATTCAAAACCAATAAAAACAGCATTAAACAGGTTGCAGTTTTTCTTCCGTTTCCTTTTCTTCTAGTGGGAGATGTTCAGTACTTTTCAGGAATGAGGGGAAAATGCTTTGGATGGAAGTGCATGCACTATAACGATATAGGAACATTTCAAGTCCAGAACATACATTCAACTTGTTTCAATGCCAAAGAAGCTATTTTTCCAAGGAACAATTCCCCTTTAAAGCAATTTTGAGGAGAACAATGACCTTCTTCTTCATAATAACTAATGACTTACTCCTCCCATTTAAGAAAAGCAAGAAACAACAAATTAGAAAATTCAAAATGAGAACACATTTCTAAATTAAATGTAGATGGGATACCATAAATACTAATGCCAGCAGGGGCAACAGGAGAATTAATTACTGTCGAAAATAATTCACTCAATTAACTGAGGGTCATAAAGCACCTGGACCTTCTATCAAAGTTAGTTTATATTACATACGAATAATAATCAGCCTGTTTTTATTGTGGAAACAAAAGATATTTGCATTTCATAATTCCAATGCACTGCTCTTCAGAGGCTCATTACCAGGGAGGTACTTCAAATGCTATTTAGAAATTCATGAAAGTGACATGAAACCAGATCCAATCTATTTAAGGTTAAATTCCCTGTCATGCTCTGATGAGCATAGTACCATGATGATTTTACTTCCCCATCTGTTCTTGCTGTTTAGCCTAACAATTTCCAGGGTTAAAAGCAAATAGATAGATTTCCAATTGCCTTGCTTCATAATCAGACACTGTCCCCACCCCCCTTTCAACTATGATGAAGTTTAGTAAATGGAAAGATTCTTCTTCTCCTTTCTTGGAAAGCCTAATCTAAGGAAAAACTGCTCTTCAGAAGAATAGCATTGGTTTAATAAATCAGCACTACCAAGACCGCACTTAAAGAGCTACAAGAATTATAGATGACATAAATCAAATTGCATGAGGAAAGGCTGAAGAAACAGACTTCTTTCGGTGCGAAGGAAGGGTGGATGTTAGAGTCAGGTCGAGGCCATGAGGGCTATGCCAAAATATAGTTCTGTCCTGAAGTTCGAGTGCTGGACTTGGAGCTTGAACAGAGCCAGAACAAAAGCCATGAGCTGGAGCCTGAAGTGAAACAGTCAGAAGGTACTGCTCTGTTGACTAGGCAAGGATAGGAGGATAATCCTATTCATGTCAGGAATGCAAAGGACTATGATATATGGTGCTTTTAAAAAAGATTGTTATACATAATACATTTTAGGTTCTGACTTTATGTCTGACCAGAGGGAACTTCAGGAAATAGCCCATGAAACATTTGAATCATCCTAGAAGTCAGAAGAAGCAAGAAGAGCTGGAGGTATAGGAAGACTGGTGTATGGTATCTGTTCCTGTTTGTGAGTAAATTTATGGTTTTCTAAACGTGTTCCTGTTTGCGGGGTGCAATGTAGGGAAATCTGGACTGACTTTGAGAGCTTATTTAGCTGGGGAAGACTTTCTTACCTATTATGATAACAAAGTATATTTAAGAACCTTTATGCAAAATCAACCTGTTATTTGAAGAGTGAAATTTAAATCTTTTTTGTAAGCAATTTCCATCAATGAACATTTTATTTTTTGTTCATTTTAAAGTGTCCCTACTAGTGGTTTCAATCCTATGCATATGCCATATGAAACAGGTTACTGAATTTCTTTTAGGCAGAGAGGGTTTATTATAATGTTATCAGTTAAAAAATTGTTTAGAGCTGAAGCAGCATTCCCTAGTAGTGAGGTCTAATTAACTTTATTAAAAACTGTGGCAGTATGTTCTATGGAACAAAACCTCAAAGTTAATTATTTTAAAAAAGAGAGTGGAGTCACTATCACAGACGGCATTTGTATTTACGTTCATTGGTTATGTAGATTGCTTTTTATGTAGCTTTTTATAAGGGGGGATATGACAAGAACAGTCTAATATTCTAATTTTCTGAGTAACATAGTAATGTCATAATCTGCTCCTACCACAGATACTTTTGTGGCTGAAATGGCACTTGCTGGAGATGTCCTTACAGTCTTCTAAGCAGAGGATTAAGACAGTCTGGATCCCTTTGAACTGTATTCTGTTATCAAAACACTCAATTGATAGCTGCAGATATGCATAGTCTTTAATGCTACCAACAACAGAAAAAGGGAGAGTGTAAAAGAATGGGATGATATTAAACTACATGCACACAAATGAGATGTCATAAAATAAAAACCAAGGCTGAACTCGAGTTGGTGGAAACTACATTCACTGCTAAAAACAAGTTTGCTGTTTTTTTATTTTAAATTACAGCATGTTAAATGCACTCAGTTAACCTTTGCACTATCATTATGCCTTATTTTACATTCATATCAACAGGGTGCACTCAGAAAGATTATGCAACCTCAAAGCAAATATGCTTTCATATAAGTATTTAAACATTATTCTGACAAATAATGAACACACATACCTCAGAGACTTACCTGTATTTACCCAGTAAGTGAGCCTCTCACGTTACATAGCATTTTACTTCTGATACTACCACTGGGATTGACAAATGATTACTTCAAAACAAGGGACATTATGTTGCATGCTTGAAGAAATTCCTTTTATGCTTTTAGCAGACTAGGATGTTTAAAGGTGATGAGGCCTTAAAATACAAGACATCTGGCAACACTGAACACTAGAGGCTAACTTAGGGCACTACCAGATAGAGGATTCAACATACCTAACACATTACAATCTACTAATGGGACTGAGTAGTCTCAACCAAAGAACAGGATCAGCATTGGTGGCCCAAAACCAGTGACCCAAGCCCTCAGATGTGGAGTACCACTTCTTCAGTTTCCATATGTCACACACAATAGCCCTAGCCAGAGTTCTAGATCTGAGTAGAATCAACACAAAAGGGGAAAGCATGGAAGAGTGTGCAGTCACTATCAACATCCACAAATTCACGAATAACTTCTGCAGTGGGGCGTTTCTCTCTATTCATGTAGGTCAGTGGGCACCCTGGATATTTTTCTTGGCATGTGCAAAAGTGCCCTATCCCTCATACTTTTTAAAACAAATGAACACATCGTGAAATAGGTTTCTGCTAAAGCTGAAAACCGTGGATTCAAAGGAATAATTTAGTCTGTTGGCCTCTGTCTTGTCTTTTGGGCAGGTTACTTGTCTTTTGCTATGCCTCCCATGGCAACCATTTTGTGGTGAGGCCCAGAACAGTTTCTAGGTCAATTTCTCAAATTGACCATGACTCAAAATGGTTGCTTACACCTGCTGCAGGTTCTACACTGTGTGAAGGGCCTACTTGAGTAGAGAAAGCTCCCTGCTGCAGAAGTTATCACTCTAAGCTGTGGAAGGTAACAAGGCTGTGGAAGGTAACAAGGCTCTCTCCCCTCATGTATTGATTAAACCCAGAAGCAGAATGCTTGAATAAAGCTAACACCACAGCAAACCTCCATTGGGTTCCCTATCTCTATCCTGTCTCGGAAAATGAGGCAGACTAGAGATGGACATGAAGTCTGAGCCCAGAATCTTCAGGCATGTAATCGAGTGGCCTAAACAGGTGGTCTCAGCACCAAATAACCCTATAAGCACAATCAAGCCTTGGATCAGGCCATTAATTAAGCTCAAGTGGAAGGGAAGCTTTCTTATCTGTCCTCCTCTCTCCCAGTGCTGACCCAAGACATTCTGTTGCCTGTGAAGATGTCCTGTTAGGTAGGCATTCCCCAACCTGGCACACTCCAGATGAGTTGGACTACAACTCCCAGATTCTGAGAGCTGTAATCCGAACAAACCTGGAGGGCACCAAATTGGGGGAGGCTAAGGCCCCCTCTACAAGATTTCGCTTTGACGCCCGGTTCCCCGATTATGCGCATCTCCTGACAATCGCTTTTACGCCTACTACCTATATACGAGAGGCGTTGAAGCGCATTACTGGCTGTATGAAACTCGCTTTAAAGTTGTTGACATGCATGTGGATGTTGCTGAAAGTAATGCGCTTTGTCCCGGGAAACTGCCCAAACAGGTTTTGCATCCTTTATTCTCCCCGCCTACCAGAATCTCCCGCCTTTGGTTACCTAGGTTACCTGCCAGGAATAATGTGGTTAACCTGTTCAGCTACCTCTCTCCCCCCCCCCTTTGCCCGATTGCCATTTGAACTGAACTGCTCAGGAGTAAATGGGAATGTGCCTTGCATACACACATGCCAAAACAGACAGGGGGATGTTGCTTCGTTCCTTCCCCCTCCTCTTCCCAGCGAGCACACACACACATACACAGCTCATGTCAGGAACCCAGCAAGAAGCGAGGGGACGATATGTCTAAGCTGATCGCTAATGATGCGCACATCTGCATATCCTTCCTACCCCCTTTACTTCTCGTGAAACCACCTCCATCTGGCCCCGTGTCTCCATGAATGAAATATTCCATCAGGGGAGTTAAAATAAACTTTACTTTCAGTTCACATTGGGTCTCGTCTTCCTGGAGCTTTCATCCAGAGAGACGGAGAACAAGAAAGAAGTTGCCAGGAAGAGACAAGAAATAAAACTAAACGAAAAAGTGGGAGGTTTTCCCAGCGAAGGGGCAGTTCTATGCATGACATCAAGACCATCTGATTGTTAATGCGCCTCCTCACAAAACTGTTTACACGGACATAAGGCGCTCTTACTCCCGAGGTAAATTAAAAGTCGCTATTTAACGCACATTCGAAAATGCGAATAATCGGAGATAAAATGTGCCTGGACCCCTCATTTGCGCTCCGCTCTTGTAGAGGTAAATTTGGTAATGTGCTTTGAAAGAGCTTTAAATCGCTCTTGTAGAGGCACCCTAAGTTAGGGTGAACATTTGCTTTTCCAGACACCCATTTCTGCCTTCATTTGTCCTCCGAATTCCATCCCTAACCCTTACCTTGGCTTCATAGTGACACCTGAAGCAAGTTGCTTTACACTGCAGCATGTCAGGGCCAACTCTGTTCATTCCACAAAGAACTGTACATTTGACAAATCCAGCACCTGACAAATGTTATCATATGACACCTGATCGCATTACTAGTGGCCAAACTTAAATGAAAGCAAGTAAGATGACACAAGCAATCCCTTTCTTTTCCACCTTAGGATAAGAGAATTTAAGCTCATCACACACTTTTTATTTTCTCTCCCCCTCCCCCCCAACTTCACATGGATTTCTAACAGTAACTCTAAAATAAGTGAGAAATTGAGTGAGTGTATGCATGAACACACTTCTAGTCACGGCTTTCATGATTGCACAGCTAAGTTTTTAAATATCTTCTTTAGCCAAGAAAACATAGGAATTGCAAGGGAAGCATCTTTATTCAGCTCATTTACAAACTGTATCCAAGCCTGCTGTGTAGCATGTTACTCTATATGAGAAAAGAAAGACATGAGCTAAAACCCTGTAAGGGCAAATCTTATTGTTACCAAAACAAAACCCAGAAAGAGGAAGTGCATGAATACAAACCTTCCTAAGGGAGAATCTGAAATACAAGACAACATTGACACCAGCAAATAATGATGTGCTGCAGTGTTTTCAGGCTCACCACTTAATTCAGAATGCAAAAGCAACTGGAATGAATTATTTTTATTATATAGAAAAATATTTAGAATACAGAATTTGGAAATGCACAATACTTAGTACAATAATTTAAAAGACTAATAAAGTTATATTATAATAATAATAATAATATAAATGCGTTACTAAGTTTAATGGCAAACAAATGCTGCCTTGAACAGCCAAAGCTGTAGGTGGATAGGAAGAAAATGTCCTCCCCATGGGAAAGACCTTTGTAGTGTGCTGAAATGTCCCTGAAATGATGTGCACGTAGTAGCATCAAGAGACAATAGTAAAGAGACATAATGTTATTCATAGCTACGTTCCATCTTGTGAGCAATGCAAGGGGGAAATCAAAATAGTCTATGCTGACAGACACATATACCTAAGCTTTCACACCCAATTAGAATCAGTTTGTAATTATTCAAAGAAAACAGATACTCAAAGGGCATAATAAGATCACCACAACTAACCAAACAAACATTAAATAGTACATTGTTTAAAACAGTGTTTGGATTTTTGGCTCTTGCCACTTGTCTGGCAATCACACACACACACACATCTTCAAAGAAAAAGCTCTGCCAGCACTTTAGTATAAAGTGTTTGAAATATGGATTTTGTGGCAGCTCTGATACAATTCACATGGAATGCAATACCTGTTAAGTATGTCTATATGCTGTGAAGAAAGACTTTTTGGAAAATGCTCTTCATTGCAATAGTTCAAGGGGTAAAACCATGGCATGGAGCAAGCTTCTTGCAGGGAACATGTATGAAAGGGAAATGGAGTTTTCCTCTGGGTAAGCACACATTTTCCCCACATTTATGTCGAGAGGTGGTTAGAAAGCCTCACCTGTAGTGTAATTGTATGTACTGCAGGCACATTTAGGGTCCTGATCTCCTGTTTTACCTGGTATCATCAGCAAAGTGGTCTCTGCCTGGTTCACTTCTTCTCCCAACACTCAGACAAGAGCTGACTCTTCACTTCTATTATCTCGAGCACTAGGAGAAGGAGCACTCTAGAACTATGGCTGTCCTTCCTGTTGATACAACTTTCCAACTCCCTCTTGACAGAAACATGGTGGAAAGGAACTTGTTCTTAGGCAGAGAAAAATACCATTTCCCTTTCATACATGTGGAAGCTTACCTTCTCAGTAGTGACCACAGAATCTATTATACCCATGACTATTCTGGTTTCATGTGATTTCCAAGAATCCATAATGAATGTCTTCCCCATAAAGGTTTCACATTATTATTTACTAGGGGATAGTCATAAGCCTCTGAATTTGGATGGAACACAGAAGGTATCCTCTCCTCCGTGCTCTGTCCACCCTGTAGTTTTCACTAGAAGTTTGATTTCAAGTGTCTAGCCAGGGAACTTCAGGGCAGTGAGGGGAGAGGAGGCCACATGGCACATAGGAAGCTGCATAAAGTAGCTTCCATGGTCTCCTCCCATCCCTGCCCCCAGGCACACCCCCTTTTCTCTCCCTCCACACTCTGTTTCCAAGCGCAGAGAAAGAGCTGGCACGGAGAGAACCGTGCCGGCTACAAGGTGACAGGGGAAGGGGTTGGGGTGAGTGGTTCCCAGAAACTGAAAAATCCTATGGTTATCTAGACAATGAGCTTCATCAGATGGGGGGAAATCACGGTTCCCTACCATCACTTCACCTCCCCCACTTCTGTCACACAATACTTCCTCTTTCTTAACTGAGAAGAGGAAGTAAACGATGATCACGTGGCCCATTCACTGGTTGTTTTTCTCGTGGCGCCTCTTCTGTACACAGCAGGAGATTGTGGCAGGTTCTGTTTTTAAAAATAGATCAGACTTACCAGGGTCTTTTTTGTCATGGGAAGAAGGCCAGAAAGAGCGCGAGACACATGGGAGGCGGACAGCATCTTGAATAGGACCCGTGAAAATCCACGAGTGCCCAGTAACGAGCATACTATAAATTAGGGGTGTGCACGGACCCCCCGGATCGGATCGGGACCCGGATCGGGACCTCCAATTTTGTCCCGGACCGGTTCGGACAAAATCGGAGGCCCCCCGGACCGGATCGTGTCCGATCCCGACCCAAAAATCGTAAATTTTTGGATCGGCCGCCATTTTTCCCCCCATAGACTTGCATTGCAATGCAAGTCTATGAGGAAAAAATGGCGGCGGGTGGGTGAGGGGGGGCCTAACTCCCTCCCCCCCCGGGGCCGTCCGCTGTGGACGGCCCCGGCAGGTAAGCCCCCTCCCCCGCGCTCCCTACCCCCCCTGGGGCCGCCCGCTTCCATCCGCTGGCGCCCGCGGGCGCCAGCGGATAGAAGCGGACGGCTCCGGGGGGGGGGTAAGCCCCCTTCCCCGCCACTGCTTACCTTCTCGGCCCGTCCGCTCCCGTCCGGCGCCGACGGCTACTACCAGCGGGCTCCGCGGCCTACTCTCGAGTAGCGCGCCGGGTGATGACATCACCCGGCGCGCCACCCTGGAGTAGGCCGCGGAGCCTGCTGGTAGTAGTAGGCGCCGGCGCCGGACGGGAGCCGCCGGGCCGGGAAGGTAAGGGCCCCCCTCCCCCCTCCGCGCGCCCCCTCCTCCCCTCCACGCACCCCCTGCTTACCTTCCCGGCCCGGCGGCTCCCGTCCGGCGCCGTCGCCTACTACTACCAGCAGGCTCCGCGGCCTGCTCTAGAGTAGCGCGCCGGGTGATGACATCACCCGGCACGCCACCCTAGAGCAGGCCGCGGAGCCTGCTGGTAGTAGTAGGCGCCGGACGGGAGCCGCCGGGCCGGGAAGGTAAGGGCCCCCCTCCCCCCTCCGCGCGCCCCCTCCTCCCCTCCACGCACCCCCTGCTTACCTTCTCGGCCCGTCCGCTCCCGTCCGGGGCCGGCGGCTACCACCAGCAGGCTCCGCGGCCTGCTCTAGAGTAGCGCGCCGGGTGATGACATCACCCGGCGCGCCACCCTAGAGCAGGCCGCGGAGCCCGCTGGTAGTAGCTGCTAGTGCCGGACGGGAGCGGACGGGCCGAGAAGGTAAGCGCCCCCTCCTCCCCCCCCCCGCTGTCCACTTTCGTCGGCGGGCGCCCGCTGGCGCCCACCAATGGAAGCGGCGGTGGGCGCCAGCCGATCCGCCAATCCGCCGAACCGGTTCGGAGCCTTTTCGGACCGGTTCGGATTGGATCGGCCGATCCAGCTGCGGGATCGGAAATCGGATAATTTATCCGATTTCCCACTGGACCGGACTCGGATCGTGGATCGGGTCCGATCCAGTGCACATCCCTACTATAAATGCTCATCTGATGATCCCCAGTGTCTAGTATTCATAGGATTGCTCACTAAATGAGAATGTGGGGGGTAGGGAAGGAGATTTTGTATGTGGCTCTTTGTAGGGGCCACATTCTGGCCTATATGAAGCTATGCATAATCTATGCCTATTCAAAATGGGGGGAAAAATCAGGAGGCTTAGAATTCCTCTTTGGGACCAGTTTTATAATAAGCATAGTTTAATAATAGGCAGAGGTTGTATTTAAAGGTTAAAATAGATAATGGCCATTGCTTAATTTTAAACAGTCTGTTAAATTGTCAATCCATCAGCACCTTTACACTAATTATACTGAAACATGTGCGTGTGTGAATTTTACCTGCTATATGTTATATGAATTTGTTACTGGTGTATATTTTGTTAAATACCATTTAAAAAACCCTTAACCATTACCATTATGCTCCACTCATCTGTTATCTGGAATGCTTAAAACACATTGATATGCAAGCATCAATCTGATCATGAAGACAGTAGTAAAATATGGCCTGATCCCAATACAATTACCACTATGTCATTGTGGCCACATAACCCAGGGTGAAAATGGCTCCAAGTCTCTTTTGAAATATACATTTTCAAAAAGCTCTTCACATAGCATAATAGTTTCCTTTTCAATACCAAAGAAAGAAGAGTTTAGTTTCCATATTCTGGTGTTTTTACTCCAAGTGCCCAACCTTCTTGAACCTGCTATCCCTGCCTTTAGTTCCTCTTGAACAGCCAGACCTTGCTCCAACATCACAATAAGGGCTGTATCCTTGGATAGTGATCCTTGTTTGTTTTCCTAAGTGGAATATTTGCTTGATCCTTCAAAAGCTAAAGTGGAATAAGCTTCCAGAAGTAATCTAGCTCCTAGCATCAGAGGAGAATGGGCATATGTGTCAATTAAGCATTTATAAATACTTTAGAAATATACAATGAGTTTATAAACATACAATAAATGTACAATTTAATTTGTGTCACCAAGGGTGCTATGCTTCATTGCTAACAAAGAGACTACTAACCTAATCTCCCCACCTTTCAAAGTCTGAACTATGAGACAGATCACAGGAGCCTAAACACTGTTTTAGTGTATTTCATTATTACTTTTTAAAAAGCAGAGATCTCTGTCAAAATAGAGGTGAAGGAGCTAGCTGGCAAGTCACAGTTTCCGGGACAATGTGCTAGTGAGCAGCATACTGCTACAGCAGAAAATATTTTAGAGAACTGGAAAAGAGAACTTAAGACTACACAGTAGTCTATGCAAACTATCACAAGTGTGATTGAGTCTTGTGATGATCAAGTGATTTCAGAATGTAACTTCAGAAACAGCAGGAATTAGAGAAGACTGAGCAGATTTCTTTTAAAAGTCAACCAAAAAAATGTAGGGCATGTCAATCCATGTTCATTTATATTGGGGGCTTGTGGGGTCGTGGGGGGAAGAGATACAGTTTACCACTTATATTTCCCTAACACATTCATTTAAAATATTTTGTTTTTGCAGAGATTGTTAACAGTGCATTTTGACCTAATTAAAAAGGGAACTGCAGCCAGCCAGCATTTTATATATTCTCTTCAACAGCTTTAGGAAATAAGAATCACCCACAGGTGACTAGAAAGAGAATTTCAATACAGAGGCTACACTTATTTTCTTTTACGTCGCAAAGATAGGTACACACACACAGGTTAGCAAAACTTTGTGAACAATAACTTTTGACGATTTATTTGCAGGGTTTGGTGATTCTCATCTAATTTGCCTTTCAAAGTTTAAATGCCAAAACCCAAAAATCACGTATTCAAAAATAAGGCTACAGAATTTTTATCATGTTTAACAATTTTCATATTGTACTAGTTTTTTTAAATTCAGTTATCTTCTTATTGAATGGATTATCCTGTTACCACCTTATTGGATGGCTTTGTTCTAGTGTACCTGTGACCCTTTTGTGTTCACACACACTTAGCATATATCCTCTGTCCTCTTATGCATCTAATGAGAGGAAGGTTGTGTGGCCTGTGAAAGCTCCTGAATTAGCTGAGACCCAGACTATACATCACTTTGTATATGTAACTACAAGCAATGCTTTTCCTTTCTTACTCTAAAGTAAGTACAAAGGGCCAGATCTGGATTGGAACGTTAACATGGGGGCAGCAGGGCTTTAACCATTTCTCCCTCTGCTAGGGTACTGATCCAGATTTTCATTCTGAAAAAGTAAAGTATTTGTTTTAATGTATCACTTTTGTGCAATGAAATGTACAGACACAGGTGGCCCCTATCTAAATTGGGACCATAGTCGGGTGCAAAGGGTTAAAGCCCTCTAAAACTCTTCCCAGGCTAGGAATCTGATCCAGATTGGGCAACTGTGCTTACCTTAGAGTAAGTAGCACAAATATAGCTATTAGGAGTATCTTCAAAGTAACAGATAGCTTCAAGTGCTATGACATTTTTGCCCTTTTTTAAATAAAAAAATTAAAGAGAAACACAATGTTACAGAGTAACAGGATTATGCCATATATTTGTCTTCTAGACTATTCAGAGCTAATTTAGAAGGCAGGAGTCCATTTAAGGCTCAGCCCCAGATCTCATTTCCAAACCCCTTGAATTGAGGAAGCAATAAAGACCCTGTTCAGACAACACACTAAGTAAGCCACGATGGTTAAGCATTTTGTAGCTATAGAACTATGGTTTAAACATGCTCCTTAACCATTTGCTGCAAAAGGGTTAGTGGCCTAATCATGTCTTAGTGTGTTGTCTGAACAGGCCCAAAGACAGTGGGTTGGATTCAAACTTAGTTAGTTGATTGATTTCAATGGGAGAAATTAGTCATGCCTTAAGATCCATTGATGTCAAAAGGAACTTAGTCTGGATCAAACTCAATGTCCCTGAGCATGTACAGAGTGTCTCTCTCTTTCACACCCAACCCTGGCCCAATTGCACAAAGAACCCAGTTGCTTGGGACAGGAATATTTTTAGGACATTAAGGAAGAATGATTGGAGAAGTGCACCTAATGATCCTCTTTAAACTTCACAGAAGAGGCTAGATCCTCTCAGCATTCCCGGCAACGTTGCACAAGCTCAAAAATTCTTGACCTGTGTCTGATCAAAACTACTGAGTTATAACAGCAGGTTCATGAGGGTTTATGGGGAAAGGCTTTAGTGTTAGGTATATTAGCTTCCATTCATTCATTCTGAGAATATTAATTACTGCTGGTCAAAATAATTCTCTTTGTTCAAATGTTGTCACTGATTCTGTACATATTCAAACTAGAAGAGTGTAGCTGAAGTAAACATTCTAAACATATTTGGTAAAAGTGGGAGCTCCCTTACTTAGCAGGGATTCATATTATTTAAAAGCTGACATCACAAAAGTGTCTAAGTTTTAAATGTTTTTTTAAAAAAGTGTTGGCAAACATTTCAAGTTTTAGCTGAGCAGTCTCATCACTCAACAAGTGGATTGTGCTGCGTTTCATAAATCAGGACCTTACAAATGCTTCCATTGCTAAACGGATCGCTACCTCTTGAAACTATAACCTGCCTGGCATGAGATAAGCCTGCCCACAATGGTTTCCTATCAAATTTATTCCCAGGGAAGAAAGAATGGTAGCTTAGATAATGGATTATATAAAGGGGTATTTATTAAAGGTGGTGTGCTGTTTGCAAGATCAAATAGATGCTTTCATCAAAGCAGTGTGATTAAGGAAGCTTTTCAGACAATAATCCGAGTAATTCTGAAAATGAAAGAATTCAAGAAGAAACTGCAAGGTAGTTTCAAACTGGCATTCATAATGGCAGGTATGAGGCTAAGGTCCTGCAAAAATTAAACCTACAGAAAGAATGTTATTAGCAGTAGCAAAAGCTTTTATCTCCACAAGTGTATTTTAGAGCTTGTGTACATTGAGCAAAATCCCACACTCTTACTAGGCTTTCTTCTTCCTGAGTCTTTCCAGGTTTATGATGGGCTCCTTCAGACAGCAAACACAGGAGCTATCTAGTGGCTGTATTATAGTGCTTACACCAGCATGACACACTGTCAATATGCCACATTAATTGTTATTTCATCTTATCTCTGATCTTTGTGAAAGCATAATAAGGGGGGAAAGCGCAGGAGATGTCCTGGAGGTTGGCGTTGTTGTGCAAAGGACCCACGTGAGTGACCAATCACGGTGTCCAATAAATTGCTCATGCAGAGAAGCTCTTAATCCTTCTAGGACAGATTGCTTCATCCTGGTGCCAACAAGATGTGCTAGATTAAAACTCCCATTATTCCCAGACAGGACAGGGGGATAATGGGAGTTGTAAACAACATATCTGGAGGGTACCAGGTTGAGGAAAGGTGTTTTGGGCATCTGATTCTGTAACAAATTCAGTAGTTTTTGTTGCTGGCCAAAGTTAAGAGAGGTAAGTGATCTCTGGTAAATACACCATTTTTAATTACACCTGCTCAACCTAATGTATGGTGAAACAAAAGCATTTAAGCCATGTCAAAATGTAGACATTTCACTATTCCCCTCCCCACCGCTATTGCTCTCTCTCTCTCTTTCCCTTCCTTTCTCTTTCACACACCCACACCCCACCCTACTCCAACATCCCTAGGGAGGTCAGTCTCACACTTTTGAATTCATGGCTCTAGGGTTTTTTTTTCCAGGTTTATTAATAATTTCTTCCTTAATTATAAAAATAAAACAACAGATTTTTCTCCAGATACACCAATTAAACACTCCAAGAACCTCTATCCTATATTCACTTCAATCCCAAGAATTGTATTTCAACTGTATTATATCATTCAGGTCATGTCTTCTAACATTATTCCACTTACAATGATACTTCTTAATTAATTGGAGATATATAATTTTCTAATAGCAGTCCTCAGGTTATCCTTGTATTTCAGTTGTCTATTTTAAAATGTTTTGCATGGTTTGAATTGCATTTATATTTTGTCACCCACTCCGTTTCAAGAGCTCCATGTTAAAAGTGCATCTTGCATTCACTTAAACCTGGTTTGTTTGTTTTCATTATTCTAAGCCTTATTCAGGTGATCAATTAAAAAGAGAACCATCCAATTGCAATTATACCTATTTGCAAATAAATACCATTTGCATTTTTCAAGAACTACCATGGGGTAGGTAACGTGGTTCCATCCAGATGTTTTGGACATGGCAAGTGGTCAGGAATTATGGGTGTTGCCATCCAAAATATTTGGAGGTCACTTACAGCATATCTTACCCCTTTACTTTAGTAAGAGAGAAGTTTTCATTGCAGCTAAGACAAGCAGAGTGTCTGAGCCCCAAGATTATGCCTACCAGTAGGACCTCTGCAGGTTGCTTGCCTTTCTCCAAGACACTTTCCAAATTCAGGAATACTACATCTGGATAAACTCAAAGCTGTTTTCCATCACAAGGACTAATAAGACATAACTACTATATTTCCCTTTTCTTTTCTTTTTTAACAAGATGAATAGACAAGGGAGATAAGTTGAGAACAACAAATGCAAGTCTTGTGGCACCTTAAGCCCTAACAGAATTATGTATGTAGAGTAGTCGTCATAATCCAGATTGCAACTGGAGATACAAAACTGGATGAAATTTACATTTGCTTTCACCAAGTAAACTATTTGCAAGTGGTGAATGGTAGATTTTAAACTAAATGTGTGCCAGTATGTCTATGACAAGAAGCTATTAAAACTTGAGCATCCCTTTAGTACGGACTCAGACTCAGAACAGCTTTGACAAGCAAGTGCCAAATTAAAAAACAAAAACAAAACTCCTAAACAAAACACATTTATTGAAACAAAAGTTACCCCTGTACATTCTCTGGACCTATATACCATTCTGACTAGTCATCAACATAATAAATAAAAACAGCCAGAATTAAGTTATGGTAGTCCTTTAAAAGTTACTCTTGTCCACATGTCATATACAAAAGTCATTAATCAATCCACATTACAACTGGACAACAGACGCAGGGAAAGGGTGCAATATGAGAAGAAATGCTATAATTAAGCTTCACAAAAAAACCCAGTTATGTCTTAAGATTTTTTTGCAATAAATCCTATGAAATGACATTCACAAACAGAGCATAAGGCAAACTATTCACCAACTAATTTTTTTCTTATTGATAAGAAAAAACAACAACCCTGTAGTTTCTATTAAAGCAGAAAAGTGCCTAATTTCATAAATATATTTTTAACACATACAGGGCATGTTCAGACAACATGTTAGGCCACTAACCCTTTTGCAGCAAATGGATAGTGAGCATGTTTAAACTGTGGTTATGTAGCCACCATGGCTAGGAATGGTTCACACAAGTTGCTAAGTCATGGTTCACACAACACACTAGGCCATAATGTTTAACTCAAAATGCTTAACCATCATGGCTTAGCATGTCATCTAAACGGGGTCACACTAACCTAATCTATATCTGTAATACTGAAGAGCTATGTTGCATATATTTATTTGTGTAATTCACCTGTGAGTTACCTTTCTACCTAAGCATGCAGTTCATTGAAAATATAGCTTTCATTCTGCAAGCGTAAATAACTTCTCGACTGTCACTGGAAATCCCCTCTTTCCTCAATCAGAGGCTGCCTCGGGAATGCAAAGGGGGTACTTTCACATCTCCACATTATTGTGAATGCATGCTATGTACTGTGTTGGCCTCATATTATGGCGTAGACTGTGTCCCAGTTTTGAGCAACTATTGTAAAAATGTTTAAGAGCTTTCTGGTATAGAGACGTGTTAGAGTCTAACACCAAATACATCAAATGTCAGTTTCCTATCTCACATGTATACATTTTTATATCCTCTGTCCTCCATGACCAAATCAGTGCAACCCAAACAGTATTATCTCTATAAAGGGTGGAATGGCAACTTGATGGGAATGAGCACCAGGTTGTTTGAAGGATTTCCTTATTTCGAGGATTGCCTGCACCCGTACATACCTGAGTTGGCTTTAAGAATTGGCTTAGAGGCCCAGTTGCAGGACTGCCATCAAGTTCAATTAAGTTGGTGGTCACTCGGGACAGGGACGTTTTGGTGATAGCCCCATGTTTGTGAAAGTCCCTCTGAAGGGATATGGGTCTGGTTTCTTCTTTACCAACTTTTAAATGGGAGTTTAAAATGTTTTGTTTCAATCTGGTTTTAGTTAAGATGCTGGGCTGGGTTATTGTAATTTTTTTTTAAAAAAAGTTGCTGTCTATGTTTTAAATTATTTTATCTGATTATAAATTGGGGTTAGTATTTTTTAAATCGGGACAGGAGAGTGTCAACTAAAAGGACACTCACATTTCTACAGATGTAATTTGAATTAAAGCCTTCAATATCTAAACCCAATTCTCTTTTCCAGTGAACCACTCTGGCACACTCCTCCTAAATGCATAGATGGAGGGAAAAGTAATTCAAAACCAAATGCAGGACTGTCTTCCAGAAGACACTACTTACAATACCACCCTTACCTTGTATTACAATCACAACAGGGGACACATAGAAAAAGGGGTTTGTGAACAGAATAAGAAGGAAGTGTATCTTTGAAATCCTGCAGTCAGCTAAAATATGGCAGACACGATGGAAGTATCCCATGCCATTCACAAAATCAGAGCAGGTGTGCATCACCTCAGTGTTTCCCCTAAACATATTATTGATAACCGCTGGAGTGACTGAACACAAAAATTAAAACATTCAAATAAATATGGTAAAATGTCCTTTTTCCAGCAAAGTTACCTTGGTGGTGGGAAGAATGAGAATCTAACCTTTTTCTTGATACACTGTCCTTTAATTTCAAAACACTGTTCATAGAGACTAATATATACTTGGAATACCACACAACTAGTATTTTTTCCAAATATCAAACCTACGTGCAATTAAAAAACTTAAATAGGCAACGTAAACAAATATTGATATATAAATTTCCCATCTTAGTCTCAAGTGTCTGTGTCTCAAGTGTACTGTCCTCAAATAATCCTAGAGGTTGTACTAAGCAGAAATTGAGTACGCCGTCACGTGGGAGACATCTCTTTTACCCAGTTGAGAAAAGAAAATCTTGGGTAGTGGTGGTGAATGAATTGTTCATTTCAGCTAATTAAAAAAAGCTGCCTTACTATATTTTCAAAGAACCTAATGGTAAACCTAAAACCTAGGATTCAGCCATTCAATTCAGAATTGAGCTGAGGTAATGGCAGCATTCATACAAAAGGATAAGTCTATGTACACCTGATTCTGGGGAACATGGGCAGGAGGGTGCTGTTGTACTCATACTCTGCTTGTGAGTTTCCCATCGTCAGCTGGTTGGGCACTGTGTGAACAGAACTCTGGACTAGATGGACCCTTGGTCTGATCCAGGAGGGCTCTTATGTTTTTACATACATGAGCAGAAAGGAGCTACACAAAGTTCACATGTTCCTCCCATCCTTCTCTTCCTTCCATGTGACTGGAAGAAATTCAGAATCCAATTTCACTTTAGCAAATTCCTAGTTTGTCATTATGTGTGAACCAGTAATTCTGGTTTAAAACAACCCGTAGTTTGTTAAACAAGTTAATACAACAACCCAGGGTCTGCTATTGGCTTGTTTAGCAACTGACATTTGTTTAACCACAATTCATGCTTAATGACAAGCCAGGAATCTGTCAATTCTAGTTTATTCCTGGTCATTTTCAAGGTGGAAACAGAAGGGAGGAACATGTGAGCCCAAAGGTTCATGTGGGCTCCTTTCTGCCTCTGTGTATAGCACTAGACCATGGTTTAGCATTTCATGCAAACTCTCTCAATGACCTGGTTCACACAACATGACATCCCATGGTGCTTTAATTTACCTGCAGCCTATTATGTTGCCTGCGGGTGCCATTTTTGAATAGTCAATGAATAATTTCTCTCAGAGCCAGGCCAAGTCAATTATTTAGCATGCGAAACAAATGTCACCCCACCCCCCATAGAAGATATAATAATAAAATTAAGTGAGTATCTGACAACTTTTTAATGGCACAGTAGTTCATTTTACCTCATGGCAGGGCTGTCCCCAATTATTATTCCTGTTATTGTTATTATTGTATATGGTCTGCTTGTCTGCTAAAAATACCCAGAGAGGTGTGCAGCATAATAAAATGATAGAATATCAATGAAATGCAAGCATAAACAATAAAAAATTATTATAATAATTTAGATTACAATTGCTTTATATAACTAGGAAAATGGAGGGGGGACTGGCACACAAAAGAATGCCTGAGAAGCAAATATAGAGAATATAATTATTGGATATGAATAATGTACAGTAGTGAATTAATGACCAAGCGTAACACAAGGAAGGAGATGGAAAAAAATTTTTTGTCATAGCCCCTGCCATCACATGAGCGTAGGAGTTACACAAAATACCAGCCTTTACCAAAATTCTTTCAGGCATCAAGAGCTAGTAAAACTCCTTAGATAGAAAAAGGTGAAAGGAGACAGCATCTTCCTAATGGATGTACCTACTAAACATGGCAGTAAATTCATTTCAGAAAATTAAGTATTGCATTCTAAATTCTCCTAACCCAAATTCAATTGTGGAAGCACTGCCAAGGTTTGTTATTTAAAATCAGTTTCAGTCTTTATTAAAGATATTTTGGAGAAATATGGCAAAGTGACAATTTTATTTAACTTCTTCTGCTGTGTCTCATTGTTTCAGAATTTTAGCAACCATGTATTGGCACTAGAAGGACAAAAATGTTAAAGATGTTTTTAATAATGTATTAGTTTTTATTTGTTTTTACTTGTTTAAAATGTTTTATCTATTTTATGGTCCATGGATTTATATTTATTGTTGTTCCCCGCCTCGATCCGGAGGGAGAGGCAGGCTAGAAATACATATTTTATTAAATAAATATATTAATGATCATTAGATCTTGTAAAAGAAACAAAAAATGAGATAAGCACACATCATTTTAAAATGTACTCTCTAAGCCTTTGCTTGCATCAGGGACTTTGATCTGCTTTATGAAAAGGATTCCCAACCAAATGACTTGCATCAATGCAACATTTCTTAAAGACTGATCAACCTCATGATTTACAGAGCCAATGTAAGCTTTACACTAGTGCCAGATAACCAAAGTTATATATGCTGACAGTAAATGTTTTAAATGTGTAGGGAACTGTTTTTAGTATACAAGCAAGGAACAAAGACCTGTGGATTAGAAATTCTCTCCCCTTTCATAAAAAAATAGTTCAACAACTAATAAAAATCTAACAGTTTCAATATTCTTATGAACAAGCTAGTCAACAACTAAACAGTTACGAAAGTATTGTGCTCAGTTTTTAAAAATCCACACACAAACACATAGCTTTTACTATAACAGTGGACAATTTGGCAAATGATTTCTTATTTTATTTAATAGTTACATATGCCATAGCATATGCTTGCATTAAAATGGACATAGTCACCAACCCAACCCTTTCTGAAGGATTTTGTACTTCACAGATTTCAATTGGTACAAAACCTGAACCTGGCATGAAGGGCAAAAAGACAGAGAGATAAATCATCCTCAAAGAAGTATAAACTGATAATGCTGTAGTATGTTTAGAAGCCACGTGTGACCTCCAGTTATTCAGCAAACAAATGGCTTGCTGTCTTTGGATCCAGTTTTATACACAGAGAAA
Source organism: Anniella stebbinsi (assembly GCA_029215795.1). NCBI lineage: Eukaryota > Metazoa > Chordata > Lepidosauria > Squamata > Anniellidae > Anniella > Anniella stebbinsi. Next base: position 70,807,352 of record JARDYH010000002.1, on the reverse strand, counting down.
ACAAATAGCTCATTGTTCTGTGCAAAAATAGTTGCAGAAAATTAAATATTTTATCCCTACTTGTGTCTTAAAGTGCCACTACAAATACTCTACTGTGAAGATACATGAGATAAGATTTAGAATAAGAAATAACCAACCATTTTGAAGTCTAACAAACCTCTCAACCTAACCATTCCAGAAAAATAACCACATTTAGCAGCCAGATGATGGACAGCTCAGCAGCAACAACAACATTTAAAATATCAGAGCACTAACTGGTTTATTTGTGCCTGAACTTTTGCAGGTCAACGGCTTATTTCATTGGATGAATGAAGTAGGCTGAGATATGGTCAGCATAATAGAATAATAATTATACTGGTTGTGTTTTTATATTGTATATTATTTTGTGTTTTTAGATTGTGGTTTTTTTATATTTCTTAAAATGATTTCATGGTTTTAATTTCTGTGAACCGCCCAGAGAGCTTCGGCTATAGGGCAGTATAAAAATGCAATAAAGAAAAATAAATAAATAAATAAAAATAAAAACATGGGTAGAGTGAGATAATCAAGTTAACAAACAGGACTGGCCATGTATCCTACCTGAGTGCAGTCCTCCATTTGAAGGGCTGCCCAGTCTACATCTGTGTAAAGATACATAAGGGAGAGCAGAAGCCTAGACATTTCCCATCAACAGTAGCTTGACAACAGACTGAGTAAGTACACATGTCACCTGGGTCTTCCACACTATGGTACTGTATTTCTACTAAAACTATAGTATTTCTAAATTTGTATCTATAGATATAAATTAACATATGCAAATCAGTATCCTCTTTTGTACCATTTTTGGTGATGCATTTCCTCTTGTTAGACAATGTATAAGCATAACACACAATCTACCTACAAGATTACTAAACAACATGGATGTAGTACATACACTATGTAAAATTATTTAATGTAGTAACCCAACCATTATCGTATTCAAAACCGGGCCAATATGATTAAAATCAATCAATTAATTCCAATTCTAAACCCTCCTACATCAATTCCCCTTTCTTATTGTTCTGTTCAATTATCATGACTCTAGGCCAAGCTACACACTGAAAGCCTGTCCATACAAATCAGGGGATGAACTGTATAGCAATGATTGCCCCAGTACATTCACAGTTACAGCTATCACTTCCTGGTGGCAAGTTATTTGAACATAGCAGCACATTTCCCCACTACTGTAAAAATCGGCACTGTGGATCTGCAGATATAACTAGGTATATGACAGATATTCAAATCCTTGAACCATTCCTTTAAGGCCAGTTATCCCACTGCTCTGTTCAGAATTTCAGCATAAGATTGGTGCCATATATATTACCATTCTGGGCTACTTCACAAGTTGTCCAGGTATGTAGGTTTTACATCTGGTGACAAGTCAAGACAAAATTTGTAGATCCTTCTCTACCAAATTCCATTAGGTTTCGTTAATTGCCCTGAATGTACGTTTAGCAGCAATCCTGGAAATATTTTGATGTGGTTGTTCAAAATCAAAACAACATGAACCACTTTGCTGGACTTCTTCTATGAGTATTTCCAAATTCATCTCAAAATGAATATAGTCAGTACAAGGAAAAGTGATAAACTAATATTAAGCAAGCAAAGATATTTCTGGGGTACACTTACAAGCACATGAAAAATGATCATTTTTCCTTTAAGACATATCACTAATGCATGAACCTCAGGCCTCATTTCTAATCCTGATGTATCAATCACTTCAATAGAAAGGATACATAACTGCTTAAAATGTCATTGCAAATCACTTTTAAAATTCAAATACAAATAAGCTTAATAGAATAGTGAAACTATTGATCTAGTTTCCAAGGGACTAAATGAAGTCATCCTTGGCTATGGATCCTAACAGTTACAAACCAGAGCAGGGAAGAAAGAAAGGGGGGTGGGCATCACATCTTTAAAATGAAGCCAAATGCTATCAACAAGAGTGATAACCAGTAGCCTCTATCACAATTAGTTGTTCATTTACAGGGCAGAGGTTAATTGATTTCTCTCCACAATCCATTTTCCATTACATGCTTCCAAGACCTTTATTCTTGAAAATGATACATAGTTGTACCCAATGCAACACTTCCACATAATATTATTTTCCCAAACACTTTATACTATTATTTTCCCAAACACTTTATTACCAAATCCTTTAAGATATTTATGGCAGCAAAAAGACATGTCACTTTGAAACATGAAAAATTAGTCACTTTCAACAGTGTTGCTGTTTTTCCTTTATTACTTAGCCTGTCCTTCTCTTTCTGCTAAGGTCAATCAGCTCTTTCTTTCTTTCTTTCTTTCTTTTTCTTGCCACAGACAAGAAATACCATGACAAGATGTTGAAAAAGCCCCTGCTGTCTTTCTGTCATAACAAGACACAGCTTTTACTCATATAATGACAGTTCAAGTGAAGCAAGCTACAGTAGAGCTATGACAAGCAACGTGGGGGTCAGAATTTCTGAAATGCCACTAGGCAGATTGTTTTCCCTTGCTGTGGGGTGTTGCTATGAAATTACTTATGCGCCTCAGAACCAAAGCAATGTTGCCTGAACTGTATTTTGCACATCTGGTACAGATATGTAGCTACCTGAGTCCTCCAGTTCTGATTCTTTTTAAGGCTGAAATCCTGTGCCTTACCAATCATGTTAAGTTCAACTGGATTTACCAACACTTAACTGCTGTCAGATTCATGCCCTAAGTTTCTAGGCCTCAAGGCTATGAAGAGGAGTTTGAAGATATGTAGACAGTGGGCTTGTTCAGACACAACACGCTAAGCCATAGTTAGGCCGTTAAACGTTTTGCAATAAATGGCTAGTGAGTGTTTTGAAAACATAGTTATGTAGCTGCCATGGTTAGGGATGGTTCACATGACACACTAAGCCATAATGTTTAGCTGAAAGTGCTTAACCACCATGGCTTACCATGCCATCTGAACAGGGTCAGTATTGGTTGAAGGGTCAGAAACCCAAAAAGAAGCTGTAAGAAATTAGAGGGATACACTTCTTAGTCCAACACATCTGTCTTTGCAAAAGTATTCTGAATTCAATACTGCACATTATACTTTTAAAAGATCGTGCAAACTAAGCAACTGCGTAAAATGGCTCTGTCTTATTTCTGAGCATTGGGTTTTCTTGGCATAGGATTGGATTTTTCTGGCATAGGGAATTGCCAACATTAGTTGTAACTAAAACCTTGTAAAGCTGACAAAGCTATTCCCTAGAAGTAGATCAGGATTTCAGGGGTCGTATTCACACTATTGTTTCCAAAGCTGAGCAATTCTCTTCCCAAAATAAATAGTTGCCTCTATAGTTTTTCCAGATAAAATTATTGTCTATTTGCCCCAATTTCTCTCTTTCTACACATTATGCTGGGAATTGGGTCATCCATTCTCCCTTTCAACAAGAAAATATAGAAGATGTTGCTGCATTTCATAAAAACAATGCACAAGAGCAAAAGAAATATAGTTACCTTGAGTATAAAGATAGTATGTACGTTTCTTTCACCTGGTTTCCTTGAGACAACTAATGATGGACCCAGCAGCAACAGCTAAACTAACATAGAACTACTATGGGGAATTTGTGAAACCAGAAACAGAGGCGATTCAAGGACCAAACCAGTGAGAAAATGGCTGTGCTGAGTAGCTACATAAGAACTTTAAGGCTGCAATCATACGTACACTAACTGGAGAATAAACTTCACAGAATATAATTGAACTTACTTCTGAGTAAACATGCATAGTACTGCACTGTATGAAACATTTTTTCTGGTGATAAAAGGTATTTGCCACTAAAGTCCAAACAGATGTCCACTGTCAACAGAGCAGCTAATACTTCTCACCCAAGGAGACACGTTACTGGTGTGTGTGTGTGGGGGGGGGGGGTATAGAACCCACTCCTGGAAGTATTTAATTCCTATAAAATATTAGCCAATAATACTACTGAACTGACTATAAAGATTAATAATAATACTCAGATGGGTAAGCATTTCAAGATAAGATGCCTTATCATTTCAACATTTAACTTTAACATAGCATGCATTGGCAAAGGAAGAAGTGGAAGTAAAAACCTAAAAGAAACAAAACATAGAGACTAAAGGCAAAAAGATGTAGAACAATTAAAATCTGGAGAATGTTGACATTATCAGAGGCACTTTAAAAATAGCAGAAATTAAGGTGAATATAACAAAATGTGCATCCTACTTTATAATAACAAATTAAACAAGAAATTATGGATGTATGGGCAGTTATGAAATACTGATCATCAGCCTATAAAGCTCCATTAAGTGGCTGGAAATTGAATTGGCCAAATTGTCCAAGGATAAAATTCATGACCACATATTACAATTTTCATTATTATTATATAGTACCATCAGCATGCATGGCACTTTGCAAAGAAACAACAAAAAGGAGCTTACAGGGGAGGCAATAAAGAAGAGGAGAGTTTTCAGTTGTGCATAGCTAGGCTTAAGTTTCATCAAGGGAAGAGGAGTCAGGGCTTGTGTAAAAAGCATCACAGAAAAGTGGGTTTTATGGAGGAATTTGAAAGGGAAAAGAGAAGCAGCAGCACATAGACAAGGTGTGGGTGATTTGAGCCACCCTGGCTGTTTTAGCCTACTACTCCCATAAACTCTTGTCAGCATAGCCAATGGTAAGGGATGATGGGAGATGTAAGCCAAAACATCTGGAGGGCCACAAGCTGCCCACCTCTGGCACAGACTTCGTGGAAGAATGATTGAGGCATAAGGGGCAGGGGATTGCAGAAGTGTTTAAGGGACATAGGATCCTTGAAGATGGAAGAGAGAAAGACATGGGCAAGGATGTATTAGGAAATGGGCAGGGTACTAAGGGGGCCAAGGTCATGGAAGAGTTTGAGGGTAAAGATGAAATGCTTATACTGGATCCAGAATTGATGGGGAGCTAGTATAGGGAATTAAGAATTGTCTGGGATTTTCAAATGGATTGAAAGGCTAGAGAAGTTAAGATTTTGATGGCTGAGTCCTGAGCTGAAATCAGACCAGAGCCTCTGGTTAACAGCTAATATTATATTCTTCTCCACTTTACCAGCTAAACTACTGAAGAAGCATGCCAACAAAGCAAACATTTAGGGTGGGGTAGCATTGCTAGACCAGTGCAGTGTCCTAATTTGTGAGCCCTTGCACTGGGTTCATGAATGAAACCAGAATGTGGCACAATTGAACAGCATGAATTAATATTTCCATGTCAGCAACAGAAGTAGCACAGTAATTTTGTATAATGCTGGGGCAAAAAGGCAAGATGAGGGCATAACAAGAAAGGACTCACCAACAAGGAAAGCTGAAGAGGTGGCTTCCATAGAGCTAGGTGAATATAACAAAACAGTAATAATATTTTAAAGCATTTTTTAAAAATACAGACAATTAACGGAGAGGGTCTTTTAGCCTCTCTAATGTCCTTCCTTGGGGTTGCAAAACATATTAAGAGTATATCTAGTGTTTTCTTGCTCGCTCACTCTTCTGTGGACCTGTCTGATCCCAGGTCAAGAGCAAATTTTAACAGACATCACATCCTGGAAAGGGTCACTGGGAAAAAATAAAAAAACAGTGCAACAGTGTATCTCCAATATAACACTACGGTAACCTAGCGAGATACCAGACTGCAACCCAATATCCAAGTTTTTGTGCAGGTCCATACATTTACTTCATAACATGTGAACAGCCATGCTAATGTATTCCATCCATCTGGATGCAGAAAACAGCTTCCCAATTAATATATTGGTAAAAAAAAAGCACACCTGGAGCAACCATGCCCATCTTCAAATATACTGTGTCCTCATAAACACATATTGATGCATATGTAACCTCTATATGGAAATGAATCTTGAAATGGGTGTAGCCGAAATAATTAGAACTACACAAGTACTTCTGCTATATAAATGCTGAGTTAAAACATGAACTCATCATTTAAAAACATCTAGCTTAACACTACCACACTGATTGCTTCTGATTTTAAAATCAGAGTATCAGGTACATTTCAATTATCTAAAGATTTTCCAATGCTATTACATTTTAAAATATACGCATGTCTTTAAGGTAAGATGGAAATTTGCTTTTAAATCATATTCACTTCAAACCATGCATCACCTAATAGTTTTGGCTATTGGGCAGTATAGAAATGTAATAAAAATGACATCAAATTGGTCAGTTGCTATCTATACATTGTGCAGCCTGGAGAAATCAACAGTTTGGACAAAACTCATCATGTAATCTTAAACACATTTACCTGGGAGTAAGCACATTAAACACAGAGGTGGTTTGCTTCTATCAGAATGTTGAGGGGTTAAAATCAACTAGTAACAAAATGCACTTTGGTTCATAAGTTAAACTCAAATAACTTCATACATGAAATACTATAATCATATATAGTAGTGCCTAAATCCTCAATGAATTTCATGAAAAGGTTTGACGCATACTGCTAGGTTGTCACCACTCTTTTTAATATTTGTCCTAGAAGCCTACTATTTTGATAATGGAAGCATAAAAAATTAAGCCCAACATTCCTCCGCCAACAAAACACAGAAAGAGGACAGGGATAGTTTTCTACACATGCATAGGCAGAAGCGCCCTGCTTACATGTACTGTTAGTACTGCTGCATTATAGAGCCATTACCACACCCTCTCTCCCAAGGAAAAGAAAGGGGGAAAAGGAGAGTAAAGCCTCCATTTGTGCTTCAGCCCAGGAAATACTGACACTGAACAACCTGTTCAAAGCACTACCTACCTTCTTCTTACACAAACAACACATGCACATACATCCAGAGCCAGCATTTTTTAAATTATTTTAAATGGTTGATGCTTTCCACTTCCACCAACCATAAGAGGCTCAGTACTAAAATATTTTTTCTCTCATTTATCAGGCATCAATTCTTGTTAAGAGCACCAATATGTTCACAAGAAAACCTATACTAGAAGGAGAACTGAGTCAATCTGACATCTTGTTATAAATAAAAGGAAGGGGAAGGCAGGGGAAAGGAGGAGAGAAAATAAAATGCAAGGGTTCCTTTTGCCTTTGCCTGCTTTAATACCATAAAAAAAAACAATGCACTAATTTTGTTCATATTCAGATACACTATTTGAGCGGGAGAGGAATGAATAAAGGAAAAGCCCTTTGGTCCATTGCTTAATCATTAGCCAATCACAGGATTTAGATTGCTTTAGAAACCTCTGCATTCATAAAGAACCAATCAATGGGGTCTCATTTCTGCAGAAGATGGCAGAGGTACAAACACGATTCCTATTCCGTGCCGTTGTGAGACCTTCTCTGCTCCTGAAAGCATCACTGGCTAGTTCATCAATCAACGTTGTCTACTTCTGATGCTTTCCGTTGCGGCTGAATCCCTTGTTGCGACTCCGTTTTTGCCAGGTTCAGTGGCCAACCAGGGCAGCATATTGGCCACTGTGTGAACAGAATGCTGGATTAGATGGACCTTTGGTCTGATCCAGCATGGCTCTTATATTCTTATTTCCCATTCAATACCCCTCCTTTCCCTTGGAAGGAAGGACAGCGCCATGGAGCAAAGAAACAGCTCTCTCTCTCTCTCTCTTTCTCTCTCACACACATATACACACACAAGCACCCTGGCTTTCTCCCCCAGAATGGAACAGGGGGCTGTAGTGATCACGATAGTATATTTACATCCACAGGCACGAGGAGGCCTCGCACTCCACACCGCTGTGGACACGCACGGGCGGGACTGTCCCTCCTCGCAAGAGCACCTTATCGCCTCAAGTGCCGCTCCTTGCAGGCAGCCACGAGACCGCCTCGGCCACCCACCTTTGCTGCATCCCCGCTCGCCTTCAGATGGAAAGAGCCAGAGCGCGCCGTTCCATCAGTGGCTTCTTGTTGCTGCGGGCTGGAGAGGGGAGGGGGGGGCGGAAACAGACACGGTAGCGGAATAGCGAAGGGAGGGGGCGCTTACCTGGCCTCACCGCCAGCCCCCATAAGCCATGAATGAAACGCGAACAGGGGGGAGAGAGAGAGAGGGAAAGGGAGAGACTCCGAAAAAGCCTGTTCCCCGACTGCCACTCACCTCCCCACCCCCGCGGCCACCTCACGCTCGCTCTCTCCTTTGTCTGGCTTCCTCTGTCGCTCCTTTCTGCACCGGCAGCGCCTTGTCGTGCTTCGTTTCGGCTGCACGGCGGGCGGGCGAGTCCCCTCCCCGCAGTTCTGTGGATGGCGAAGAAGAGGAGGGCTGCTCTGAGCCGAGGCGGGCTGAAAGGCAGGCGGGGGTGGGGAGGGGGGAAGGAAGGCGAAGGCGACGCCGCCGCCCTCAGCCCCTTCCTTTCACTTTGCTATGCAAAGCGAGCTCTGCCTCTCGCGCCGGCTGGGCTCGCTCGCTCTCGAGGGCAGCAGCCGGCGAATTCCGCGCAAAAGGGAGCTGCCTGGGTGGTGGCCGATGGATGCGGCTTTTGCTGACGCCCCCCGTCGGAGCGCCCCGGCAGCAGCGTAAGGGCGGAACTTGCTCGGCCCGATGACACAGAGCGAATGTCCCTGGAGACGCATGGAGGGGCTGCCAATACTCTAGCGCTTCAGTGGGCTGAAGGAGAGCAGCCGCGCATGAGCGGTCTTGGTGGACCTGAGCGGCGGAGGGCGGGAAGGAACATCAGCGCGGGGGCATAGGGGGAAGGCCAATTGGCCACAATACAGGGGGGGGGGGTGCTGCTGTCAAACGGCAGTGACTGTAAAGGAAAGTTGGGAGCAGTCTGCACTACAAACTTAAACGGGTTTAACCTTCTCATAGCCTCCCCTTCCAAAGGATTCTGGGAATTGTAGTTTGGGGAAAGGATTCTGTCAGGGACTCCTTCATTCTGCCCCATCAAAGTGTGCCTGTAATGCAGACTTCCCCAACCTGGAGCCCTCCGGACAAGAACATAAGAAGAGACATGCTGGATCAGACCAAGGGTCCATCTATTCCAGCTTTCTACTCAAAAATTGGCCAACAGCATCCTCCCACCCATTTCCCCCAGCAACTGTTGTACAAAGGTTTACTGCCTCTGATACTGGAGGTAGCATATAGCCAACAGGACTAGTGGCTATTGATAGCCTTCTCCTCCAGTATTTGCCTAACCCCTTTTTAAAGCCAGCCATATTGGTGGCCATGACCATGCCTTGTGGTAGTGAATTCCATACTTTGATTATGCGCTGTGTGAAGAAGTGCTTCCTGTTATCTGTCCTGTATGTCCCACCAATCAGCTTCATGGGAGGGCTGGGAATGATGGGAATTGTTGTCCAACACTCAAGGCTGCTGTCAGGTATGCTGGGGGACTTAACAACTCGTTAATGGTGATTAAATATATGACCAAATTGTTTTCTTGTGGCACAATTCACAACCTATTGCTAGCTTCCTCAAGTGCAATATTAGAAGTGGCTGCTTACTTCAAATCAGTATGTGAATTTCAGATTGACTGGTGCTGCCTCCCCATTCCTTTTTTAGCCTTAGGGCTACTATGTGTTATAGGTGTTATAGTGATAGTAAATGCCACATGGGGTATAGACTTAGCAACCACTTATTTATGTTAGCCATTCTCTCTCTCTTAACCAACAGCCTTTCCCACATTCCTGTCTTAGCTGCACCATCCATAATACACAGTCCCTCCTGACATTAAGATTCCTCTATCTCAGCCCATTCCCTATTCAGCACCCATCCTTCAATATCCTTGTCTCTGGGCTCCCTATCCTTTAGCTTCCCTTCATCCTGGATCTCTTTTCCAATCTTCAGCCTGCCCCTGCGCTGAATTTTAGTACCAACCAAACTGACAGATTTCCCTTTCCTCACAGGAGGTCTGCAAACAATTTAGTTCTCTAAGCAACTGAAGATTCCATGCCACCAGACAGCTCCGCTGATCAGTGTTAGAGGCTTTGGTGTTAGAGGCTTCCATACAAATTCGAATAAGAGTTTCAAACATATCAAAGAGAAATATATTAAAGGAAAGTTTCCACAGAAGAAAGTGAATTGAATGAAGCACAGCTTGGAAAGGAAGAATCCCTGGGGAAAATGGCCTGAAAACTTAGCTAGTTAATATATATTAACTATATTTACATCAATTGGGGGGCATTGTCATAGGTGACTATGTGCCTGATATCTCACAATGATGGATAAGAAGTATCATATGGAATGCCACTAGCAACATCCTTAGTGGTCTTGCATTTTCCTCCTCCTAACACTTGCAGTCCCCTTCTCAACCTTTGATGGTCCTTCGTTTCTCTTGATTCTTTTGGCTGATGTTCTACATTGATGTCACAATGGGGCTTTATGGACAGAGGAGTCACAGTCTGCTGTGACTTAGCTACTCCAATGTCCCAGAGAAGAAGGGCAAGTAAGGATTAGGCAGCAGAATGCCAGTGCTAGCAGGGAGGGAAGGATTTATACAACTTTAAAACTGGAACATTAGATCAATCAGCAAACTTAAATTAAGCTGAATAAGTATTGTCATGGGCTTTAAAATGTTGGTCCTGTAAATCAGGCAAATGGTTACAGACTTTCGATGGGCATTCATTGGAAACAGACAAAAACACTTTTTATAGGTCCCTCTCACCAACCATCTAATTCTGTGCTCACAACCACTGTTGTATTAAGATTCCCACTTATTCCAACTATACACTCATAAGGGTTTTTCCAATGTTAGTTCTACTTAGACTAGGCCCATTGAAATGAGTGGGACCTACGTTAGATAACATTAGATACAACTCATCTTAAAATAATTAGGGGGTTAGTTTTTATGCCATTTTTTAAATTCCCTGATGGTTAAAAGTATGTGATATAATGATTAACAACAATGCAACCCTATGCATGAATACTGAGAAGTCTTATTGAGTTTAATGGACCCTACTCCCGGAAAAGTGTGTATTTTTGCAGCCTAAGTGAAGGCCATATTAATGTCTTTAAAGAAATCTATAATTCACCTATGTATCTCCCCAAACCTTCCCTCCTCCGGGGTATAGTCTCAAGATATTATCTCTTGTTCTGGATGAATTAATATACAGCTTGTACTATATTCATGTTCCGCTAGCACAACCTCTAAAGCAGAATTAACACTCTCAAGATCAATCTCAAGGTCCTTAATATCTGTTTGTTAATATGTTTACAGCTGTCCTTATACTTACTCAAGTTAAAAACTCAATCCGAGTTTTATAATTCACTGCTTCTGAGCATATTTCCCACAATCTTTTGTGTCTTCATGTCTTTTTTACAGTGCAGTCAGATGACTACTCAGAAGTAAGGCCTATTGAGGTCGTAGGATTGCAGCCTTAGTCTCCATCAATTAGTTTAGGGCATTCTCACTATCACTACCAGGGATAAATTACCATTTTAATACATCCATGAGAAAAGACAGGGGATTAGGTTTTCCCACATTACTGTAAAGCAAGTAGTCTGCAGCTTGAACATTAGAAATACCGTTTTTTCTCTTTCCCAGCAGCATGACCTGTCTGCTATTCTATCCAGTTTCCTATAGTTGCCAGAGTTCATAATTTCTCCTGTATTATTATTCCTTTTCCACCTCCTCTTACTACCCTTTGTACTTGTATTTTAGTAAATTTAATATGTTCTAACTAGAGGACAGCACTTTTTGACAAGTAAGGCTGCAATTCTAAACACATTTATTAGTAAGTTCCATTGAATACAGTGGTACGGACTTTTAAGTAAATACGTCTAGGGCTACACTGTAAGCTATTCTATTTGCATTCCACCTTCTCTTACTATCTCACAACTGTAACCATTGCTTAATAAATCGATCAAATAATCTAACTGCTCCAGAAGATAGACTGCTTAGCCAAGGAGACATGTGTGAATAAAGATAATCAAGATCGAATGCAGAAGGGAAACTGAACGGATAACATCAGCAAAATAGCTTTTACGCGCACATTACCGACCATTTTAAGGAAAAGGCAAAACACGTCTGGCTTTTTGGGTTGCTTGCACCTGTTAGTTCGTTGAAAGGGGCTTTCTCTGTCCCCACACATACCACTAAAATAATCCTTTCTAATGATACAGACATGCATGTAGACACGCACAAGTTGCCAGCGTAGGTTTTGCACTAGAATAATAGATACAGAAGATGAAAACAAAATTAAAGTTAGCGGCGCGCATGAAAAATGCTCCAACAGCGCTTTTGCATGCCACATACAGGCGAATGGGCAAGCGAATAGCAGAGGTGCTTTTGACCTCTGGAAAACATCCTCTGCTGCGCCTCCCCTTGTTTTAGCAAGAGAATGCAAAGGCCACGGGAGGTTCCCGTTCCCGTCTCTCCTGGCAGCTCGGTAGTCGTTGCAGGAAACCAGGCGAGCTCAACTCTCCCTCCACAAGCGGCTTAGGCTTCGCTTGCCGGTCCGCTAGCAGTGAAGCGGGGGACGGGACAAAAATAAGTCTACAACGCAGCTACTACAACCACTTCAGTTTGCCAGCCCTTCTCTCTTCTTGTACGGCAAACATCCATCCACACTTCCTCCCGCAGTTGCGGAGGCTTCGAACAGTCGTCCGAGTCCGCGCAGCCGAGTTGGAGAGAAGTGAAGCGCCGCCTGGCGCACAGACTAGGAACGTAACTGGAAAGCCGCCGCGTTCCAGTCCTGTCTCTGTAGCGCCGCACGTAGGCAAAAGGCATCCTCATCATACTCCGGATTGGAGTAACTACTAGGTCCATTTTCCCAATCCGTAGTACAAATTCGAATACATACTTCATTCATAAGCATGTATTAACAGTCTAATTTGGAACAGGGTGCTGGAGGTAAGGGAGAAAATAAATCCTTATTATTCCTAGCTATAGCTATATGTTAAAAATAATTAAAAATGTTCAGTTGATAATACAATCTATCAGAATAGAATAAAATAGCACTTGACAAGTAGGGTCCTTAATTAGAGTTTCTTTGATTACATTAAAAAAGATGCATAGTTTATTCCCAATATGGGGTTTGGGGTGTTTTTTGTTTTGTTTTTGTCTTACTGAGTTCAATGGGAGAGAATTTTCTTGACCGGCTCCGTTATCGGTACTTAGTTGTGTTTTTTTAAAAAATAAAATATTACATTTATATTAGGGATGTGCACTGGATCGGACCCGATCCACGATCCGAGTCCGGTCCAGTGGGAAATCGGATAAATTATCCGATTTCCGATCCCGCAGCTGGATCGGCCGATCCAATCCGAACCGGTCCGAAAAAGCTCCGAACCGGTTCGGCGGATCGGCGGATCGGCGGGCGCCCACTGGCGCCCACCGCCGCTTCCATTGGCGGGCACCAGCGGGCGCCCGCCGATGAAAGTGGACAGCGGGGGGGGGAGGAGGGGGGCACTTACCTTCTCGGCCCGGTGGCTCCCGTCCGGCGCCGGCGCCTACTACTACTAGCAGGCTCCGCGGCCTGCTCTAGGGTGGCGCGCCGGGTGATGTCATCACCCGGCGCGCTACTCTAGAGCAGGCCACGGAGCCTGCTGGAAGTAGTAGGCGCCGGCGCCGGACGGGAGCCGCCGGGCCGGAAAGGTAAGGAGGGGGTGCGTGGAGGGGAGGAGGGGGCGCGCGGAGGGGGGAGGGGGGAGGGGGGCCCTTACCTTTCCGGCCCGGCGGCTCCCGTCCGGCACCGGCGCCTACTACTCCCAGCAGGCTCCGCGGCCTGCTCTAGGATGGCGCGCCGGGTGATGTCATCACCCGGCGCGCTACTCTAGAGCAGGCCGCGGAGCCTGCTGGAAGTAGTAGGCGCCGGCGCCGGACGGGAGCCGCCGGGCCGGAAAGGTAAGGAGGGGGTGCGTGGAGGGGAGGAGGGGGCGCGCGGAGGGGGGAGGGGGGAGGGGGGCCCTTACCTTTCCGGCCCGGCGGCTCCCGTCCGGCGCCGGCGCCTACTACTCCCAGCAGGCTCCGCGGCCTGCTCTAGGATGGCGCGCCGGGTGATGTCATCACCCGGCGCGCTACTCTAGAGCAGGCCGCGGAGCCTGCTGGAAGTAGTAGGCGCCGGCGCCGGACGGGAGCCGCCGGGCCGGAAAGGTAAGGAGGGGGTGCGTGGAGGGGAGGAGGGGGTGCGTGGAGGGGAGGAGGGGGCGCGCGGAGGGGGGAGGGGGGAGGGGGGCCCTTACCTGCCCGGCCCGGCGGCTCCCGTCCGGCGCCGGCGCCTACTACTCCCAGCAGGCTCCGCGGCCTGCTCTAGGATGGCGCGCCGGGTGATGTCATCACCCGGCGCGCTACTCTAGAGCAGGCCGCGGAGCCTGCTGGAAGTAGTAGGCGCCGGCGCCGGACGGGAGCCGCCGGGCCGGGAAGGTAAGGAGGGGGTGCGTGGAGGGGAGGAGGGGGCGCGCGGAGGGGGGAGGGGGGAGGGGGGCCCTTACCTGCCCGGCCCGGCGGCTCCCGTCCGGCGCCGGCGCCTACTACTACCAGCAGGCTCCGCGGCCTGCTCCAGGGTGGCGCGCCGGGTGATGTCATCACCCGGCGCGCTACTCGAGAGTAGGCCGCGGAGCCCGCTGGTAGTAGCCGCCGGCGCCGGACGGGCCGAGAAGGTAAGCAGTGGCGGGGAAGGGGGCTTACCCCCCCCCCCCGGAGCCGTCCGCTTCTATCCGCTGGCGCCCGCGGGCGCCAGCGGATGGAAGCGGGCGGCCCCAGGGGGGGTAGGGAGCGCGGGGGAGGGGGTTTACCTGCCGGGGCCGTCCACAGCGGACGGCCCCGGGGGGGGGGAGGGAGTTAGGCCCCCCCTTACCCACCTGCCGCCATTTTTTCCTCATAGACTTGCATTGCAATGCAAGTCTATGGGGAAAAAAATGGCGGCCGATCCAAAAATGTACGATTTTTGGGTCGGGATCGGACTCGATCCGGTCCGGGGGGCCTCCGATTTTGTCCGAACCGGTCCGGGACAAAATTGGAGGTCCCGATCCGGGTCCCGATCCGATCCGGGGGGTCCGTGCACACCCCTAATTTATATCCTGCCTTTTTCTTTCTTGCAAGGCTGCTTGCATGGTCTTTCTCTGTTCCATTTTATCCTCACAACAACTCAGAGGTAGGTTAGGTGAAGAGTCGGGCTGGTTCCGACCACAAGATAATCAACAGGGGTGGGGGAACAATCGTCAGTTGTGTTGCTTATTGTGTCGTGTGGAGGGCAACACACAATGCACACACAACTGATAGTATGCTATTTGGGGCACTTAAACAACGGAGAAAAACAACGGGCTTGCATGTTGTTTATCCTGAAATCCGTTGTTTAAAGTGTCGTGTGGAGGGAAGCCCCCTCTCTCCGTGTACTATTCCGTTTGTTCATAGAGTTTGTGGCTAGAGCTGCCGACCACCCCTCCCCACCCCGGCTGCTCTGATACAGCTGGCAGAACTTGTGGTGCATGCTGGGATACGGCCGGAGGACTGAGGGAGGTGGGAGAGAGGAGACGCAGCAGCCCAGAAGGAAGCAGAGACTTTCAGTCATGCGATGGCGGGAGGGGCAACATGTCATGTGGCGGGTGCTGCAGCACCACCACCAAAATAATGCACTTTCAGTATGCTATTTCCCCCTCCGTTGCCTAAAGTGTCATCCGAACTCAGCCAGGGGCTCAGTTCGGACGACATGATAATCAACGGAGAGGGTGGGGAAACAACTGTCAGTTATGTTGCTTATTGTGTCGTGTGGCAGGCAATACACAACGCACACGCAACTGACGGTACTCTATTTCGGGCACTTAAACATTGGGAAAAAACAACGGGTTGCTCAGTTGTTTATCCTGAAATCTGTTGTTTAAGGTGTTGTGTGTTGGGAACCTCCCTCTCTCCATGTACTATTCCAGTCAGTCATAGGCTGAATTCGGACAACACGATAGTCAATGGTGGGGTAATAATCAACTTTACAGTTGTTCATCTAGGGGGTACTCCCCACACAACATGGTAATAAATAATCAACCGTGGTGTGGATTAGGATCAGCGCTGAGTTGACTATGGCAGCATTCGGACGACATGATAGTCAATACAACTGACGATTGTTTCTCCCTCCCCAGTTGCTTAATGTGTTGTCCGAATTCAGCCATAGAGTTCCCTGGCAGGAGTGGCGGCATACAGCCGCAGAACTTGTGGTGCATCATGGGATATGGCCGGAGGACTGAGGGAGGAGGGAGGGAGGAGCAGCCCAGAAGGATGCCGGGACTTTCAGCTGCGCGACAGTGGAGGGGCAACATGTCGTATGGCAAGTACCGGAAACATAATGTACAGTGGGTGTGTTATTAACCCTTCCATTGCCTAAAGTGTTGTCTGAATTAAGCCAGGGTGTGGCCCAAAGTCAGCTTCATGACTAGAACCCAGATCTCCCAAGTCTCAGACCAACACTCTAACCACTACACCACTGGCTCTGTGCTTGTGGTTTGAAGGAATATAGAATGCCTCCATGTCTTCTGCCTGTTGGGCCAGAATATCTAAGCAGTTGCACATAGTAGTGTATGTTACATTTTACCAGCAGCGTATTGCTTCCGTCCTTATCATATAGCCACTCAGTTAGTGCATCTCAAATGTAGGATTGTGCCCTCAACTAGCCTACAAGTAAGTTGCTATGGTTTTAACCTGGCATTCTCATTTTCTTCCTGCCGTTGTTTTTTTAATTTCACATTTCATTTCTCTTATTATTACATTGCCAGCTTGTTTCTTATGTGTTCTGTACAGCTCTTCTAATATTATACGCTGTTATACGAAAATTAAATATTATCATGCTTAACCTACTTAATTCCAGTCCTTCTTCATATATTATGTCCTCTTAAAAATATAATGAGGGACACTGATTTTAAATGGCAAAAATGCTTTTGGTGGAAATACTCTTTAACAGTGTAATCCTATACCCTTTTACCCAGGAGTAACTTCTGTTGAACTCATTGGGGTTACTTCTAAGTAGACATGCATAGGATTGTGCTGTCAACTGGGCATTGCAGGCACAGAACCCCCGGACGCTTTCTGCTCCTGTCTTTGTTCCTTCAGAAACTCTTTTCCTCTTCAGGGCTTTAGCCTTTCGCCCTTCTTTTTTCGTTTGGTTAGAGTTATAAATTAATCCACCTAATTTAACTGGATATTTTAGGCTGACCATATGAAAAGGAGGACAGGGCTCATGTAACTTTAACAGTTGTAGAGAAAAGGGAATTTCAGTCAGTGTCATTTGTATGCAATTAGCTCCTGGTGAAATTCCCTCTTCATCACAACAGTTAAAGTTGCAGGCACTATACTAGAGTGACCATATACAAAAGAAGGCAGGGCCCCTGCAACTTTAACTGTTGTGATGAAGAGGGAATTTCACCAGGAACTAATTGCATACAAATGACACTGGCTGAAATTCCCTTTTCTCTACAACTCTTAGTTACATGAGCCCTGTCCTCCTTTTCATATGGTCAGCCTTAGATATTTAATTTATAAACCTGCAAGCAAAATTAAATTTAGTTGATGGATGTGTGATACTGGAAGCTGGCTGGCAAATATAATTTGGCCCTGGTGCAGGCCTTCTATTACTCTGTTCCTTAAATATTTGACTGCCCAGTTATATTCCCAGTACATGGTGACTCAGGCATTGTTGGCATTTTTGATTTGCAGCCAATTTTCTAGTCTAATTTTGATAATTTTTATTCTTGGCTACCAAAATTGATGGGTTCCCTTCTGAACAAACAAACCCTCAAAATAAAACAAAATGCAAAACCCCATATATGGGGAAAGATCTGTTCATGTGCTATATACAAACAGTACCAAGGCAAATGCTCGGTGAGGCTGCTATTTTATATTCCCATGTACCTCAGCCACTCTTCTCACTCTGTCTAGTGATCTAAACCTGATATTCTGGATTGATAAAAGGTGGAGTGTGGCTGAAAAATGTATTTCTAGCGGCAGTGGTGTTACTTTGGTGCAAAGGCAGAGCAAGGGAGATGGCATCAGAAATTTCAGTGACAGAGACCTTTATCACACAGGCGGTTTGATCCACACCTGCCGCGACTTTGATCCAATTCTTTCACATGACGTCATCCCCCTCGCACTGCTCTCACGGCCTGAGTGCTCCTTTTTTTCCTTCCGCTTTCAAAATATCTCTGAACGGGGATTGTCCGTTTTCTCCCCTTCTCCTCAGGCTTTGCTGAGGTATCAGAGCAAAACGGACCACATGTGATCAAAAGGCTATACTCGCATAGGAAACCTGCATAAGCAAACCGGGTAGGTGTGACAAAGGCTTGAGAGCGTCATCACACAGGGGGAAGTTGTGTTTGCTTGCCATTGCTTCTCCGCCCGCGCAGGAGGACAGGGCTCCTGTAACTTTAACAGTTGTAGAGAAAAGGGGATTTCAGCCAGTGTCATTTGTATGCAATTAGTTCCTGGTGAAATTCCCCGTCATCACAACAGTTAAGTTGCAGGCACTATACTAGAGTGACCATATACAAAAGAAGGCAGGGCCCCTGCAACTTTAACTGTTGTGATGAAGAGGGAATTCAATCCTTATTCAATCCTTATTAACATTCATATAAGTGGATTTAGGATTATAAACTTGGCCTTTCATACAACTATATTTGGTTTTGCAAATAGCAAAAACTGATTTTTTTTAAAAAAAAATAGTTACATATAAAATATTAAACAAATAACTGTAACTCACACCTCTTATAGATGAGTTGTGCATGGCAGTACATGTAATTTGAAAAAAATCTCTCTTCAGTTTTTACTGTACCCCCTTTTATTGCATTTGCGACCAAGCTGCAAATCCTGGCATATACTTGATTTACTGCCAAGGTTGCTATCAAGAGAGAAATAGCTAAAAGGGAGATAGACAGATCTCTGTCTTTATAAGGCCACAAGCTTGTAGTAGTTTAAGTCTTCACATTCCAAAAACCAGCTTTCATTTCATGCTTTCTTTCAGGAATAATAAATTGCAAAATTGTAGGCAACTGTATACTGATGGAAGGCAGAAGTTACTGTGTTTTGGTGGCACTATCAGCTACATATTTTATATTATTTTTTGCAGGGGTCCAGCTGCAGTTGGCAGCCAGGTACACCATGGAGACAACTGCAGATAAATGGTTTATAATGATTTTTACAACCATAAAAGCTATACTTCTTTCTAAGGTAGAATGCCCACACAGAGTAGAATATCTAAAAAATGCAAAATTCATAAAAGAGAATGCATAATAAGTGAAAATGGGATTGTTCTTTAGTAGAAAGCTTGGATATTAGATTTGAGAAGGATTGGATGATCAAAGGTCACGTCCATATTTGCATTTTACTAGCGATTTCTCCTTCTAACTGGGCCATAGCTATGCACCTTTGGGAGATCAGTTTTCAGTTTTGACATCCTCCTCTCTGACAATGGAGCAGTTGGCCTATTTGCCATCTCCATCTGTTCAAGCATCAAGGATGCATATGATTTGTCTTGTCGACTAAAACAAATCTAGGAAACTTTGTGATGGCATGTCAAAAGCTAAAACTTCTGCATTCCTGCATTGCCCTGGCAGATGCATCTTGCCGCAATCTGAGACAGCTGGAAGCAAGGAAAAGCAAGGCTTTTCCCATAAGTCATGTATGATGAAATAGTTCTGTGAGATGAACCTTATGAGCCAAAGTTGGCTGCCCCATGTTTTCCTAGTGAGGAGATGCAAAGATCAGGAGGCATTTTCAAGGTAAAATCAGCAGATGCTTAAACAGTCGTATGCCAATTCTCCCCTGCAAATGCTCCCCAAGACAGTTTTAATGTCCCCCCACCAGCAACAGCCTTGCTTCAAACACAGCAGAAAGCCCAGCTGGGCTGGGAAATGCCCCTTCTACCCCAATGGTCATGTGAACTCATCAAGTGCAGATTTGAGAGCATGCATTGATCATGGTAAAGTAGTTTGTTTTGTTTTGTTTTGTCTTGTTTGTACATGCATTTATTTCTGAGTTGCTTTGCAGCCCAGAAAGATCTCCCAAGGTGACAAAACATCATAACGCAGCAGAACTAAGAAAAGAAAAGCAATATTTTAAAAATAGAGTGTAGTCAATACCCTTATAAATATTCAAAAGCCTTGCAGAAAAAAAAAAGGTTTTAATGGCCCACCTAAAAAAATGGGTCGGAAAGAGGCAAAGAGTTACACAATTGGGGTGCTACCACAGAGAACCGGTTCACACAACATGGCCAGTTCACCATGGGTTATTTAGCCCATGATGAGCCATGGCACATGTCAGGTAACATTTTGAATATGCAACCTGGAGGGGGCAGTTGCAGTGTTGTGCAAACCTGGCCACTAAAGGTTCTTTGAGGGTTAAATAAACTTTGCACAACCCTACCACAAACCGAGGGAGGTTTAACTCTAAAATAACCTCGGTACCCAGATTTACACAGCACAACTCCAAATGGAAGTTGCATATTCAGAATGTTGACCACATACGCCAAATGAAGATGCAGCGTCAGACGCACCAGGTCCCATCAACCAAGCTTTTCTTGGTGGTGGGACATACATACAGAATGGCCTCCAAAGCAGATCTTAACTACTAGTTCCACCTTCACTTGTAAGCCTTTTGCTTGCCTTTCTAGCAGGTGTACCTCTTTGTTTTGACTCCATGCTTCACTCTTCCCTCCAGTTTAGCTCCCAACTTCCCTTATGTATTCCAACATTGATTCCTTGTCTAAAATCACCCCTTGTACTAGGCTGCTTAACATATATGCCCTCAACCTGATCAGTCAATTTGATACAAAGATGATCTGTACTTTATTAAATATGAAGTATGTGCCATGTCCAAAGAAGTCTATTAGCCAAATCTGCAAAACATTCTAGACGTAATTAGATTTAAGCATCTAGATTTAGGGGTTTATGTACAGATTTATCAGGAAGTAAAGGACCCAAAAAAGTTTGTTTCTTAAGAATTTATGAAAAGCAAGAACAGCAACGAAGTCGTTACGTTGTTCTTGCTGAGGCTTTCCTGCCATTTCACTTGGAAGAACACAGGGAAAGAGAGGGTTCGGTAAGGAATTAAGCCCACTTGGAATAAACATGGATTGCTTTCGGCTATCATGTGTAACTAATCAACAAGAGAGGCACTTTTTTTCTTCTTCTTTGCAACAGAAACCCAAGAATGCAATAGGACCAGGAGAAAGTTTGTTTGCACGATATCCTTCCAGATGAGTTTAATCAAAATAAACAAACAAAGCACTCAAATAGTGAATTTGCTGAAGAACATTTTGACTTGCTTAAATGACAGAAGATTCTGATCATGGGTCTCCCACATCACATTTAGTTTCACCCATAGGTTATATCTAGTGCATCCATTTCTGCATTGCTGCTTAGGTAGTAATTTCTGTTCCTTCTTCATACATGCTTCCTCTTTCCAGAAGCTTTTGGGTTCTAATTCCTTTCCTGTAATACTGAATTTAAGCAATTACGGTTATATCCCAATATATAAGAACAAGAAATGCCATGCTGGATCAGACCAAAGGTCCATCTAGTCCAGCACTCTGTTTACACAGTGGCCAACCACCAGCTGTTGACCAGGGACCAACAAAGCAGGACACGGTGCAACAGCACCTCCCACCCATGTTCCCCAGCAACTGGTGCACACAGGCTTACTGCCTCGGATACTGAAGGTACATTTGATGCAGTGTGCCAAAAGTAGTGCCTGTGTGTGTGTGTGTGTGTGTGTGTGAGAGAGAGAGAGAGAGAGAGAGAGAGAGAGAGGAGAGAGACTGATGCGGAATCATGAAGAAATCTTCAGCAGTAGGTGAAATTGCCAAGTTTGATTTCAGCTTTAAACAAGAACAAAAATTGTCTGAAGAAACGAACAGGTGGTTTTTCGAATGAGTTACTAGTGCAACAACACAAATATATCTTTACAAATAAATAAAAAGACTTATTATCCAGAACAATCACAGGAAATTATAGTTATGCACACCCCAATACTCCCAAGTGCTGAGAACTGCCAGCTGTACAGTGCTTATTTGGGTTTTGGTTTCCTTTGGAATGAGGTTACTAGCGGCCTACTAATATTTTGTTATATTGTCTATTTACAAATATATAGACTGAGCATGGGTAGAGGTGGAGCATTAAACAGTCTGATGTCTCAAAGTTCATTGCTCCCACATCAAATGTATAGGGGAACAGCCAGCGTCCCAAGATGTTTCCAGAGCCAACTCAGCGTTCTGTGCTGCTCAAGTCTGTATTTTTCCCAAACCACCACCCAGTGAAAGGAATGGGAAAGATTTTCCCTTTTTTGTCCTTTTCCAGGCAGTCCCTGGCTTTTTCCTTGTCATTCAAAGGAAGATGTCTAACACCTTGGGCTTCTCCACATTTAGCAAAAATCCAGCAGCCTTACCATGGCTATCTCTTCCGCAGTCTTTCCGTGTTTTGCGATAGGCAAAATACACACGCTCTCCCTTTGCTTTTTCACGGTTCACTCCTATATGTTTCATTGATACCGTTAGCAGATGGCGTTGCTTTGTCACACAGTTTAAGTTTATTACAACATTTTTCAGTGACTTTTAAAATGGCAAGTTATCCCTTGAAAACAATGCAAGAGGCATTGGAGGTTTACAACATTGTGAAACAGACCCATGAAGAATCACGAGTGCATGATAAATGCCTTGAGTAGAGATGCTCCAAGTCCCTGCGGCCCAAACTAAACGTTTTTCTAATCACACGTGTAGCATTTTCCTTACTCTTGTGTGTGGGCCTAATATAGATCAGGACAATATTGCTCTGGGAGGAGGGGTAAACTTTTCCCCACAGACACCTTTCCCCCCTGAAATCCCCTCATGGAGGGGTTAAAAAAAAGGGGGGGAATCTCCACTGATTGGTTCAATATCACCTTTGTTTACCTAATAATACAGTGTGCCTGGCAGACTTGTTCAACCAGTTTTGACTGCTTTAGCCAGCTCTTTTTACAAATGCTGAGTTGGAAGGGATCCCTGGAAGATCACCCAGCTCAACCCCCAATCTTATAAGACTAGTTTAAAGCCTATGTCACCAAGTCTGAGGGTGAAACAGACTATTCCTTGAGTCTGTTGGCAGGGGAACAGATTTGTACCCCCACCCCCGCATGTCAGCTGCTGTTCTCCTGCAAATGGTTTCTCCTCTGCTCTGATTATTTTCTCCCCAGCTGACCTGTTTCAAAACCCAACAGTTTAAAATGGCACAAGGGGGGCATTTGCAGAAAAGAATAGGTGAACAGGAGAAGAGTCATGCACTCCCTCTCATTCACCTGTTCCCCCCTGCAATTGCCCCCCCCAACCCTATATGAGGAAAAGTGAGGTTGGTGCACTTCCCGTATAATGTTTAGTTTGGTCCTAAGACTGAAGTTGCCAGAAGAGTAAAATGAGAAGCCAAAATAATAATAAAAGTAGCATGTCACACCCTCTGTTGAAGCTGAGCAAGGGAAACTAGTGCAGCCTCCCCCAACCTGGTGCCCTCCAGATGTGTTAGACCACAACTCCCATCATCCCCAGCCAGTCCAACACATCTGGAGGGTGCAAGGTTGGGAAAGGTTGCACAAGAGAATCAAAAGAGACTATAGCCTTTTTGTATGTATTATGCCTCGTCACTTGCTAGAAGCTTTTTATTATGTAAAAATGCCTTCTCCACCACATATGATCTAAAATAGTTTAATAAAAGACTAACAAAGCTATTTTTAATGTTACATTCATATGGTTTAGTATTATGAATGTATTCAGGACTGCCTTAGGGAAAATAAACCCATATCCGGAAACACAGCGGCTAATTATTCGTGCCAGTTGCTGACTGAGCAAAGTTGGCTTGGAGGAATCAAAGCTAATCAGCTAATCACATATATGCTTAAAGCTTTCCAACATTTGCATCTTTAGTACTGGAGCATATATTCTACTATATCATTATGATGAAGTCTGAAGATTAATTGTGGCAGTCCTCTTGGGGAAATCCTTTGTAGCTGTAACAGGGAAATTCATCCTGAATGTTTGGTTTCATCATCTGTTTTACCCATAGGTCAGTGTGTGATCCCTTGGATAAGCCATACAATCTTCCTAATACTTCATCTGGAGGGTGGGCAACCTTGTACCCCTCCATGCGTTATTGCACTGAAACTCCCATCATCCCAGACCACTGGCCTTGCTAGATGCGGCTTGATGGGAGTTGGGAAGGCCATGTAGTGTTAGAAGGCCTGGCTTCTGCATCCTACTCTAAAGCAACAGAACGGACCCCCTGCTTCCAGACACTGGGCTGGATTTAGGCTTAGGGTTCGTTTGTTTATTTATAAATTATTTTATTTGTACCTTGCCTTTCTACTAAAAAGTGGCACTCAAGGAGGCTTACAGAAACAATTAAAACTGGCTGAAACAAGAAAACAATACATTAAAATACCATAAAAACTAGGGATGTGCACGGTCCCAAAAAATCGGATCGGGATCGGCACTGTGGCATCGGATCGGATGTCATCCGGATCGGATCCGATTCCGATCTGAAAACTGGACGTCTGATTTTTGAATCGGACGTCATTTTAGGTGTTTTCGCCATAGGCTTACATTGGGGGAAAGAAAGCTTTCCCCCCAATGCAAGCCTATGGCGAAAACAGGGGGGCGGGTGAGTGGGGACCTCCACCTCCCTCTGCCCCACTCACGCTCCTTACCTGCTGGGGCCATCCCCTTCCGTCCACTGCCGCCCGCAAGTCCAGTCTACTGAGAAACAGGCTTTGCAGCCTGCCTCTCAGTAGAGCGCCGGGTGGTCCGATTTTCCCCAATCAAAATCGGGGGGAAAAATTGGATCAGAAAAAATCGGACCTCCATTTTTTGAAATCAGAATCATTAATTAACGTTCTGATTTTGGCGGATCGGGCCTGGATCGTGGATCAGGTCCGATCCATTGCACAACCCTAACAAAAACATAACAATTACAGGGCGAAAAATATTTTAAACAGCACCTAACCCAACAATACCACTAAAGGCCTTCTTAATTTTTTGCCTGCAAGCGGAAGTGATCTTTACCTGCCAGCAGAAGGACAGCACATACACAGAGAGCAAACCCAGCCTTCCTTAGCGAAAGTTCCATAGCCTGGGAGCAGCCACTGAAAAGGCTCTGTCTTGGGTCGCCACCAAACATACCTGTGAAGATGGCAGTTTCAAAAGAAGGGCCTCTCCAGAAGAACTTAGGAACTGGGCAGGCTTTATGAGAGAAAGTGGTATAAGTCATAAACAGCACTTTGAATTCTGTTGCAGAAAGAGACCGGTAGCCAGTGAAGCTATTGTAACAAGGGAGCCAACAGTGTGGCCCCAGCATTTTGGACCAGCTGAAGTTTCTGAATAGTATTTGAAGGCAGCCCCATGCAGAACTCATGACAGTAGTCCAAACAGGATGTAACTGAGGCACGTGTGGCCGTGGCCAGATTAGACGTCTCTAGAAAAGGGCAGAGTTGGTGTACTAGCTTCAACTCTGCAAATGGATTCCTGGTTACTGCTGAGACCTGGGCATTCAGGTTCAGGGCCAACATCCCAAACTGCGATCCTGAGTTTTCAGGGTTATATTAAATGTCTGCCCTACCTAGAGCAGACCCATTGAAATGAACGAGGCTTAAGTTAGAGTAACATTGGATGCAATCCTTAGTAATTTGAACGACTCCACTCCAGTATGGCTAAATGTGGAGCTGACCTATGGGCAGAAAGGTCTGGGCCACCCAACTCTGGCTTCTGCTTCATCAAAAGCCAGCATGTGCCCCCACCCCCAGCTAATGTGGTCCTTGACAGAAAAAGCTTCTCCACTTCAGTATACAAGGTCAAATCAATAGTCCACCTAGCTTTGCATTCTGACTGTCCAACCAAATTCCTCAGTGAACTCTGCTTTTTACTATATAGTTCAAATTGTTTCATTTTCCCAGCAAAGTTGCCTAGAGATTTAAAACCATAATTTTAGTTTAAATTCCTTACCTTGAAGAGGAGCACCAATAATGGACACAATAATAATAAAGAATATATAAGCAGCCATGTCTATTTAATTACACTGGCATTAAAACAAAATTGCTTATTAGCACCTATATGTGGGGACTGTTGTTCATAAACAAACACACACAAAACAGGCTGATTAAATTTGCAGCCACCTGCTTTCTTTACGTCAAGGAAGCCGTCCTTGCAATATTGTTTCTGACTCATCTTACTCGCACAGCTCCAAATACGGCTTTTATGTGGCCATGAAAGGTCCTTCCTTGGGTGTGTGGGTGAGCGTTTCATGTAAAGAGAAAAGCTGTAACATTCAAAGAGTATGTTTTTACAGACTTGGTTAAGAGAATTGAAGGCCTAGTTGCAGGGCAGCCAGGATTATTCCACAGAGGCAGGAGGCTGCTTCATGTGTGTTTGATGTGAAGGTGGAAAGCAAGCAGAGGTTCTATCAGGCAGAGTGGAATGTATTTGTTTGAATGTTTAATGGTTGTTTAAACTGATTTTCAGGATAACATCTTCTGAAGGTATTTTACAAGTAAAACAGCATATTAGGTACCACACAAACAACAGCATGAAACAATTAAACAACATCAGCACATAAAACAATAAATCAGATTAAACAAGCAGAAAAAATAATAATAGTTGCAAATAAAAGCAACATTAAAATAGTGCAACAGTTCAGTGGACTGCAGCAGTCTTGCCCACTGTAGTTACCTTCAGATGTTTTGAACATCAACTCCCATCAACCCCATCCAGCATGACCAATCGCCAGGAATTCTTGGAGTTTGTTTTTGTTTATTACATTTATATCCCACCTTTTTTCCTTCTTAAGGAACCCAAGGCTGCATACATAAACCTCCTATCCATTTTATCCTCACAACAACAACCCTGTGAGGTAGGTTGGGCTGATAGTCAGTGACTGGCCCAAAGTCACCCAGGGAGCTTCCATGGCTGAGAGGACTAGAACCCGGATCTCCTGACTCCCAGTCCAACACATTAGCCACTACACCACACCAGCTCTCATCTTCGGAGTTGTAATCCAAAACATGTGGTTTTGGCTGGAGAATTACAGCAACACAAAGCATCCAAAAGCTGACTGGAATAGAAAGATCTTTCGAGTCCAATTGAAGAAAAACTTAAGGATGATCTGTGGAAGGTATTCTAGAAATGGGAGGGAGGAGAGCTAGATGTTTTGGACTACAACTCCCAGTGTTCCTGACCATTGACCATGCTGGCTGGAGGTCATGGTCAAACTCATTTCAGGCCTAGTTTTAGAACAGAAGCTGCCTTGGGGGCTTCCTTAATGGCGCCAGGTTGCCCTGCTTAAACAACAACAACAACATGTTTTTGCTGCTGTGGGGTGGCATTGGGTAATCTTGATGTAGGAGGCAGCGCAGGTTTTCCGGCGGTTATTTTGCTTGCTGGGTGACCAATGGCAGATTGCCTTCTGTCTAGGAACACCCCAGCACAGCACCAAAGCAAGGACAGACGGCGGGAGAGCCATGCTGAACTCTGGCAGGAAAAGTTGGGATAAGTCCCCAACTTTTTTGCTGCACAACTTTGTCTCTTTGCCCCGAAGTGGCTGCAAATCGGTAATTGTGTCACATAACTGAGCACAGATTCACAGCCACCACAGGGCAAAAACACCATTTACACAGCCCTTTGATGACCCCTGATGGATAACCTATTCCAGGAGAAATACAAAGGGAGTGTGGTCCTGGGCCTGGACCTCGCAGCAACTTCCATAGGATTAACCATGATGTCCTTTTGATAGGCTGTCCAGATTTGGGTGGAGACATGCTGGCTGAAACTGATGGGAATTGTAGTTTAGAATGTCTACAGGGCACTAGATTGAGGAAGGCTGGCATTTGCTATCAATATTCATATAAATGTCACAGTACACATCACTGGTAGCTGGAAGTCACTGTGGATAGTAAGTCCAACCCAAGTATTTTTTGTTGTTACTACAGGAGTTTTTAAATTATTATTGTTGCCATAAGAATTAAAATTCCTCTCCTCCTAAGTTCTAATATAAGTTGAGCAGGATAACAATAGCACATGAAATAATCAAGAGTCGACTAGTATCCTATCTTCTTTTCATTTTTAATTTCAGTAACTTCATGATCACCCTGTTATGCTCCATGTTAGTTAATCTTGTCTCAATATTATCCTCACTTACTTTGGAACTAACATTAAAATATACTAGAAGTTCCATATCAGCCATAAAGGGGTGCAGAAACTCAGGCCCATGCACCAAATCCAGCCCTCTGGGGTTCTTCAGAGGGCCTCACCCCCCTTCCCCTGCCTGTCAATCGTTTGGTGGTTTCCTGGGTTTTGTGAGTGTCCTACCCCACACCCATTCTAAAAAGTTTTAATGCTTCTCCTAAGGTTTAGTTACTATCAGTAAGGGCTTTATGCTAAAATATGATATATTTTTTATTCTTCCCTGCCCTCTCACCTTTGGCCCCACCCACCATGGAACATGGCCTCTGAGAGCTTCTCCAAAATTGAATTCAGCCATTAGGCTGAAAGAGGTTCAACACTCCTAACCTACATGCATACATTGAAAAAAGTGTTTACATTTTTAAAAGTCAGGGGTGATACTGTACCCAAGACAATTATAGAGCTAAGGCTTTGGGTGTCTCTACATTAAGAAATAACGCCCCCCACACCCTTACCAGGTCTCAGGGCATTTTGCATTCACACCGGGCTTCTTCAGACAGCAACCAATGGTGATCACATGATTTTGAATTGAAAAGGGAGTGCTACTGTAGGGTGACCAGATAAAATCCAGGTCAGGACTCATGTAACTTTAACAGTTGTAGAGAAAAGGGAATTTCAGCCAGTGTCATTTGTATGCAATTAGTTCCTGGTGAAATTCCCTCTTCATCACAACAGTTAAAGTTGCAGGCACTATACTAGAGTGACCATATACAAAAGAAGGCAGGGCTCCTGCAACTTTAACAGTTGTGATGAAGAAGCAATATCACCAGGAACTAATTGCATACAAATGACACTGGCTGAAATTCCCTTTTCTCTACAACTGTTAAAGTTACATGAGCCCTGACCTGGATTTTATCTGGTCACCCTATGCTACTGCAGCCTATTCTTTTAAACGAAATAGGACCATCTAATAGTGGAATAAATCCCATTAGATACTGAATTATTTCTGTGTTTTTTAAAATGGGATTACTGGGAGAAACTGCAGGAGACATCCTGGCTGTTGATGATGTCATGTAATTGACCTGCAAACTTCCATGAGTGGCCAGTCATGAGTGTGCTATAAATTTATCGTTTAGAGAAGCCCACTGTCTCTGTGGTTTGGTGGCTGCTGGTAAGCAGCCAGGTAATGTGTGCATCTCCTGTTATGCAGAATTAGGGCTTGTGACTTTATTCTACATTTTAGATGAGCACAACTAAAAAAAGGCATTTCTTTCATCCACAAGACCTTCTAGAAATGGGAAATAATGAAAGTACAATGATGACATTATTTGTATAGTATTTGCCAAGCACTTTTACATATCTGGCAGTAACTAGTCCATATTATCAAATCCTCTTCTACCTCCTCACCTGAGGGCCACAGGCTAGTTTAGGGGGTGGAGAACAGGCTGTGTGGCATATACATCTCTGTTCTCCAAGAGGGAGAAAAGCCAGGAATCTCAGGAGGAATGTCAGAGTGGGGCAGGTCTACATTTCAGCTCCTTTCATATATTCAAGAATGTGTGGGGTCAGGGAGTGTAGGTTCTGCCTTCAGACCTCCTGCCAAATACACGAAGGCTGGAAGGATGGAGTCAGTGGGGGTGGGCCACTGGGTGCAGCTCTGCTGCTTCCCCTCCCTGCACTTTTATTAATGAGCTTGCCAACCCATGGTAACTAGAACAAGTTGTTCTATGCATGTTTACTTGGAGGTCTACTTTAGGATATTTAGGACTGCACAGTGCATTTTGATTGTGAATGATGGGTCAGCTTTTATGATGCTCATAACTACTAAATGTATAGTCCCAGATCAATTTGTAACGTTAAGACTGTTAACCTCTCTATTCAATTTGCTGGAATATGATGATTCTACTGTGCATCTAACGGTAACTGCTTTTAGTGAGCAATTTATATATCAAGAGTTCCTACTGTGAAGTGCAAAAAGATTAGCACAGCATGTCATCCCCACAGGCAAATCCCTCCCTATCAGTATGGGTAAGCACTGAACATGCTGGTGCTTGTATATGAAGGGTTTTTTTAAAAAGGCCATAGCAGCTCTTGTAAACATCTGACAAAAGGAACATATCTGCAAAGGGTGTCTTTTTGCTTCTTATGGCATTAATGACTTTTGTGAAAGAAAAAGATGACACCAAGGCCATGGAAACAAACATAGGAAACAAAACACAAGAACAATAATAGCCATTAGATCCAAATAAAAATAATACTAGTGCTAAGGATCCCCCCCTCCCCGACTCCATATTAAGCAGTTTTCTGAGATGGCATGGAGTGTGGGATTTTTACCTCAAGATGAAGAGAAATCATTAAGCACCCCACCCCCAAGGCAGTCTGAGAGAACAAAGACTTGAAATTAATCTAGTAGGCAAAGCAATGTTTTATGACAAACAAACAAACAAACAAAGTATCAGGCAAAATGTGAATTTCATCTGCCCTCCCAAGCCAAGCATGAATATATATGTATATATGTGTGTATGTTTGTATGTGTGTAAATATATATTCCTGAAGTGGATTTTCCTGAAGATGGGATTTTCTAGCCAAGTAAAGGTTCCTTCAAGAAACAAAACAAACCCATGTTCCATTTTGTGACAAAACATTGTGCAAACTTTCTTTTTTGTATGTGAATCCAGACTAATTGATGCCTGAAATGCCCTCCTATCGAGGTTTAGTTGAACAGGAGGACATACACGCTGTAGTACAGAAAGTTGTGCAAACAATGGTTTGGGGTAGGATAGGAAGACTTTATATATGCATACCTGCCAAAATATTAAATTTAAGGAGCTGTTGCATTTAGTTACAATTATCTCCCAAGAAGTACCTCTTAGGGAATATAGCATGTTTTAGCCCATTGTAAAAATGATCCTGAACTGATTCACTGAGAAACAAAAGGTGGGTGCATTCTCTTGGTACAGGAAGCAATTAAAACCTCCATTTCCTCTAGTTGTTTTTCTCTGTCAGCTGGTGTTGCGTAAGTCTCATCCAGCTAACTATGCTGGATCCCAGCTTTACCTCAGATGGACCCTGGGAAAATTGTGGAAAGGTCAGTTGCCAGAAAAAATGAAACAAAGATAGATAATGTCGTTTGCATACTGAAGGCAAGATAAAAAGCTTTGTGTTTAAAAAAAAAAAAAAAAAGGTGGGGGGAGGAGAAATATTTAAGGTGAGGTATTGAGAAAATGGAATCAGCCCAGAGTTTTTGGCTGCCCCCATTTAACATCTTGTACCTATCTGCATCTTATTGTTAGCTGACCAGAATAACAAAACCAAGCTGCATGATCGATAGTTGACTGCGATATCTCCCCCTCCCCCCCCCCCCCATTTTCAATGCCTTTTACTGCTTGATTTCCTCTTCTTTACAACTATGTCTATATCCTGGTATTTGGGGTAGGGAGGGGACATAAGGCTTTCAGTCACATCTCCTGGAATACAAGGTATTGCCAAAGCTTGCTCTATGTGTCCTCCAAAGGTGCAGGAAGCAAATCTTTCTCCAAGAGATTTTCATAGCTGAAACAAGTGCACCTGGAATTTGGGCAAACTAGGTGGTTGTTAGTCTTATCTACTAATAACACACTCATTAACCCAGTTCGCATGGTTAAACAGACCATGGTTTGTTAACCATGACTTGTTTGGGAGTGTGTGGGAGTGAGCATGCAGGCTCCTGAACACTCACCCACTTCTGATGCATTAACCGTCTGTCTGACGTACAAACCCAGAACCCTGGGTGGTTGAGAGGAAAAAAGACAAGCCAGAATTAGAATTTATGGCTTGTTATAACTTTGGGTAACAGTATAAGAAGAGCCATGCTGGATCAGACCAAGGGTCCATCGAACCCAACATTCTGTTCACACAGTGGCCAACCAGCTGTCCACAGGAAACCCACATGCAGTTTTTTTCTCAACAACCCAGAGTTCCAGGTTCACGTGTCATGGAGAACAACCCAGAGATGGAGTGTCCCTGGTTGTTTAGCACACTAAGAGTGGGTAGGAGCCAGCAAGCTTGCTTTCTCCTGCATACTCCTAAACAACCCATGTGTTGTTTAATCGTACATTTGATTTTCAAAATGTGGATCTTCATGTAGCTGAAATAGCACCATCCATACACAAGAGAGAGGTATCAGCAGACTTAGGGGAACACCAAAGTTTGCAGAAGTATAAACAATCTTTTTTGGGGGGATCCTAAGATGGAAACACCCTTTTAAGTCTGTCCTCCCTGGCAGCTGAATATGCTCAGTAAAACTGGGTCCTGGTGGTGGAAGAGCAGAATATACTGCAAGAAGGCATTGCAGGCTGGAACTCTGAACAGGAGCACTCTATGCTGCAACATTTTGTTGCAGATCCAACTTGTTTGCTTCATTGGTTAGGCCAGCTTTGGTAAATGCTATCCTGCTCCTTTTTAACATATTAAAAGAAACAATTTCCATCTTCCTTATTCAACTAATTTGGAGACCAAGGAATTCTATCAATACAAAAACATGTGAGATAAACTCTGGGAGTGTTTGAACACTGTCTGCAGGTCCTGAAGCAATTTCACCTGGCTCTTGGCAAGCCGATTTTAAGAAGGCACAATACAAAGTTTGTCAGTAGTTTAGCTTAGAAAGAAAACTACTTGGTTTTCTTTATAAGCTAAACAACACGATAGCAAATGGTGAGGTAATAATCAACTTGTCAGTTGTTTATCTAGGGGGTACTCCCCACATAACATGATAATAATCAACCATGGTATAGATTAGGATCAGTGCTGAATTGACCATTAGTCCACACTGAGTTGACTCACTCATCCCCCATCTCCCCCCTCAGCCCTCCCGCTAATATCCCATCAGCCATTGCTGCCGCAAATCTATCCTGCCAGCTGGACTAGTGGCAGCCACATCTTTGAAGGCTCTTCATTGTGACTCCGTGGCTGACGAAATAGCGAACTCTGCACAGAATTGGTTATTTGCGTTGGTTATTTTGGCCAAATAACCAATCATTGGTTAAAAAACTCCCTCCACACAATACAATAACCAATGGTGCGTTAAATAACCAATTGTCAACTATTGAAACCACCATTGGTTATCGTGTTGTCTGAACCCAATCAGAGTTGTTCAACACCTTTAGGCTCTTGTGGTGCCATCTGTTAGCATGCGCTACATGATCACAAATCTCTTACTGTTAGGTGGTGTTGACTATTACATGGACCGACTAAGAGATCAGTAGTTTAAGTAGCAAAATATGCATACAACCTTAGAACATTGCTTGAAAAACTGAGTGGCCCCTGGGAATCGCTCTCCTATGAGAATAATGTGAAGATCATTTGAGTTATATTGTCGGGCTCTATCATACTTCTTGCTACCTAAAAGGAAGTTAAGGTAGTTTTATGGTAGCATCTTGCTCTCTTGTATGCATGAAGTGTACACACACAATGGAGGATATGACCAGTTAACTGGGTGTGAACTAGAGAACAGCAATACAAAACACACCACGATTGCTGGAGCGGTGATTTGATCATGAGTACAATTCATAACCAAATAGGAGACCATTAATGTTTTGCAGTAAGAACCAGCCACAATCCCTGTCCAGTCCTTGAGAAATATAATCACATTTGCTTATCAGTTCCAATTCTCTGAGATCTTCCTACAATTGTGTTTGATATTTGCCTGTTTCCTTTAACAGCCATAAATCAGAATCCAATCAACTTTTGTTACCAGCTCTTGACAGCCAGATGGCAGGCAATTTGAAATACTACTTTTATCATCACTGGGCTAGGTTGGCATGCATTTTTATTACAGTGCTGGAGATATAAGTACAATCTGGGATTCAGTCTTATGGTTTGTTGATATCAAATATTGGTAAATGACTTAAGAGGAAGCATGTTCCTGCTGGTATGTTTTGAAGTCGGCCAGAGGCTACAGATGAACATTCACTATCTAAAACAGTCATGGTCCACTGAAGGCTAGAAGCATATAATTCATCTCTATTCTGATTTTTCTCATGTCTCCAAAATCCTTTCTGTTTCCCCATGTACAAGCTGTCTGCACAGAGGTTCAGTGCTAAATTTCAGTTGGGTGGAGGATAGGGTCTGCCACACGATCCCACCTGCCGTCCACAAGCAGGGGGAGCTATAGGCAAATGGCTGCTCTCCAGATATTTTGGACTAAAGTCCCATCAGCCCCATCCAACATGGCCAATGGGGATTATGGGGTCTGTAATCCAAAATGTCTGGAAAGCACCAGGTTGCCACCACTGTGCAGCATTTGAACAGGATGACTGTCCCCTATAGTGGTGTAAATGGGGCCATACTTTTTTTGGGCAGTGGAGATGCTTCTAGAATTTCCCCATAGGCCAAAACAGACATTCCTTTAAATGTGTGAATAGCAGCTACACCATTTCCCATTTTTACCCAAAAGAAGACACAGAACCCCCCACTCTAGTTTGGGACTCAAGCATATGGGGCAGGGGAACGGGCCTTTTTAGATTCATACTGGGCCCACTGCACCTACTCTAGAGTAATAATGAAGACATCGCTACTAGTCACACATTTAAACCCTATGTCTCAGTTGCATAGTAGACTGCATCAGGGAATGTTTCCTTAATTGCTCCAACCTTTAGGATGATGTCACTGCCCATATAACGGCAAAGTGAGGGGTGAAAGGGATAAACTAATCCTGCCTAGTCTCCCAACTCGAAGGGACACAGGGTGTTCGTTGCATCTGCCATGGTGACTTCACTTTTCAAGGCACACTTCAGCCCTCTTGTTGCACATTCACAGGCAAGACTGCTGCTTTGGGGACTGGCAACATCTGTCATCTCAGGCAAGACTGCTGTCACCAGCCCTGGTGTTACAAATACTGGGATACACAATTACAAAAATCCACAAGAAGCTATCTTTCCACTTGCAAGACCCAAACGGGAGGGTAGGTAGGATTTGGAGGTGAAGCTTCCATAGAATTATCCACACCCAGCAATGATAGGAAGGAAAGGGATGGGGGGGGGGGAGCTATCCTCTGAAAATAAAGCAGCAGCATGATGACAATGCTTTATTTTGTGTTCTCTCTGGTTTTGTCTTGTTTTCCTGTTCTCTGAATGTTAATGTTCTCATCCTCATTCATGTTCTCATTTGTTTTGCATTACACTTAGTGCCACAGCTCTGTTTTCTTTGGTCAACTGCCCAACTTTGAAGCAGTGACAGCAGAGAGGCTTGCATATACCTTATTTCAGCCTTCCCCAACTCAGTGCCCTCCAGATGTCTTGGCTGACTGCGAGATGTGTTGCAAGTTGTCGTCCAACACATCTGGAGGATACCAAGTTGGGGAATGCAAAGCACTCCTCTCTTTTGAGTTTCCAAAATCAAGCTTGAAATCTTGTGGGTTTTTCTGGAAGAACTGCATAGAGAATGAGATATTAGAACGAAATGCCTGATCATTTTATGCCAGTAAAAAAGGGAACACTTACAAGGGCTTCTACAGTTGAGTACAAGACTTGCTTTTCCTTCTCCAAGCCTATTCTTGCCCCGGGACATCATTTTGTCACCGTTTTTAAGTCAGATGGTAGCTAAGCTGCATAACACACCATCAGCATTTGAAATCGTGCAAAGGGAAGTTACAGACTGACAATGTTTCTGTTTGTCTCACACATTCTCCTGTATGTGGAAGATGCTGCTCTTTCTTCTAATTCATTGAATTTCACGCACTATATCTGAACCACGAGAATTGACCTCAGGCTACAGATTGGCCAGCGAGATGCAAATGAAACAAGATGAAATGCAGAAAATATCTATGAGAAGAAAAATAAAGCTATCAAAAACAGCAGTGCTGTCTTGCTAGATTTGTTCTCTCATGTATGTGTGTACTTCCCGTCTGACTTGTGTTATTGACTATAGTATTTAACCTCCCAGATTGGGCCTGTTAAAGGGGATCAAAACCTTTTCCCCACCAGTGCCAGTCTAGTAAACGAAAGATCATGTAAGAGAATGTATGTAAGTCACTGAAGCAAGGTTGCCTCAGAGGGCCATCTTCCACCCTTTGCAGGAGGAATTTCCTTTCACAGTATATCAGTGAGTCCATTCATTTATAGCACAATGCTATGTCTGTCTAAGGCCTTTATTACACGTACCATTTCCCTCCTGATTGCTTCTGCGGGTTC
The DNA here is from genome assembly GCA_029215795.1 of Anniella stebbinsi. Classification (NCBI taxonomy): domain Eukaryota; kingdom Metazoa; phylum Chordata; class Lepidosauria; order Squamata; family Anniellidae; genus Anniella; species Anniella stebbinsi. The sequence continues at coordinate 70,771,151 of JARDYH010000002.1, read as the reverse complement.
CCCCTCCATTTCCTATGCGAATCTAGTGTTTTGAATCACACCTGCTCGATTTTGCTCCGATACCTCAGCTCAGCCTGTTGTACTTGCCTGAAACCGACATTGCCCGTTCAGTGTTAAATCGAAACAGAAACTAAAAATGGAGCACCCAGGGCGAGAGAGCAGCAGAAGGGAAACGACTTCATGTGAACCCAGCCCTGAAGAACTGGAGGAAAGCAGAGATGGGTGTGCTTAAAACGTCCCGTCCCACTGAGTTCAATGGGGGTTACTTCCAAGTAAGTGGTACAGGATTGCAGCCTTTGTGATTGTTCCTTCTGGGCGGATTTCAAGGGCGGATTTCTTGACTTTTGTTGTGAAAATGCATGTAGTGAAATGGCCTTTATAATGTCAGAACAGCCAAAAGTGATCACGAGATTAAACTGCAGTGGAGGTCTCAAGAACTTTTGAAGATACACACACAGCTTAAACTAGCATTCGATTAGTGGTGCTTTTCTGGTCAGGCCTACCAATGTATGGTAAAAATGTTGTATTAGTTAGGCTGACCATATGAAAAGGAGGACAGGGCTCATGTAACTTTAACAGTTGTAGAGAAAAGGGAATTTCAGCCAGTGTCATTTGTATGCAATTAGTTCCTGGTGATATTCCCTCTTCATCACAGCAGTTAAAGTTGCAGGCACTAGACTAGAGTGACCATATACAAAAGAAGTCAGGGCCCCTGCAACTTTAACTGTTGTGAAGATGGAATTTCACCAGGGGTTAATTGCATACAAATGACACTGGCTGAAATTCCCTTTTCTCTACAACTGTTAAAGTTACATGAGCCCTGTCCTCCTTTTCATATGGTCAGCCTAGTATTAGTACTGGGTTTGAAACCCCATTTGGCCATGAAGTTCACTGCGTGACCCTGGACCAGTCACCAACTCTCAGCCCAACCTACTTCACAGGGTTGTTGGGAGGGTAAAAATAGGGAGTACCATGTATGTTTCCTTGAGCTCCTTGGAGGACAGATGGGATGTGAATGAAATGGGAATGCATTTTCCCTCCAATTACTTATAGTGCAGATTTTAGAGTGGGAAATATTCCTGAGCAATTTCCATACCATGTCCAGTTCTAAATGAGTGTTAGAAAGTTGACGTAAGTAATGCTAGAAGATGCAGTGTGATACACATGTCCACACAGGGGCTTTAGCAGCAGGACATCAGTGGTGATAACTCCACTGTGCCACAGGAAGGATTGTAGCTCAGTGGTAAAGCACACACTTTGCCTTTAGGCACCCCAGGCTCGATCCCTGGTATTTTGAGATAGGCTTGGGAAAGACTCCTGACTGAGAAGCTGGAAAGCTGCTAGAAGGCAAGTGAGATGGATCAGTGGTGTGATTCCGTGTAAGACAACTAATGTGGAACATCAGAAGTTATGAGACATTTACGCCTAGACCAGTTCTGACCATTTCCTGCTTTTGTAGGGATGCAGGATACCATCCTAAAGCTCAGTCTACAGAGTGCAGAGAACAAGTGCGGAAAGGAAACTGCATACAGCCAAATGGTGAATCAAGTTGATTTTAAAACTCTAATTGTCTCAAGCTTAAGGGGAATCATAATCCTAACCCTAATACAGGGGTGGGCAACTCTGGGCTTCCCAGATGTTTTGGTCTACAACTCCCATCAATCCTAGCCAGCATAACCAATTGTGAGGGATGATGGGAGTTGTAGGCCAAAATATATGTAGGGCCACAAGTTGACCACCCGTTCTAATGGAGCTGCACCACTGTATCAAGCCTCCTCTTTGTAAGAGCCTGTCGCCTGTGCTGCATCTGCAATAAGGCTGTGATCCATTTTTAAGATACAGCTGTCAAGATGTGAGAAAGAAGAGCTGCTTAAACCATTGAACTGGAAGGAGAGCATTTCGATTTTACACCACGCACAATCTCTCCATACATAGGAACCAAGTGGGTAAAATGGGACCTATTTGACCTCTCTTAGGACCAAACTTGAATGGAACCAGGCAAGCAATATTCAAAACCTACAACATTTAGGAACGTCGAGAGCATGGCTTCCACACCATAACTCACATATGTAATTAAGTGGTGAACCAAATGCCTTCTCTACTGCAATACCCTGAATGGAGAACTCTCTCCCTAGAAAGGCTTCTCTTCTGGGCTTCAGCCAAGCTTCCTATAGTTGGAAGTAAAAAAAACGGTAGTGCACATGCTGGTAACTTCGAGGCTCGACTTCTGCAATGCTCTGTACATAGGGCTACCTCTGTGCCTAGTCCGGAAACTTCGACTAGTTCAAAATATGGCAGCCAGGTTGGTTACCGGTACACCTAGGGGTGACCAGATTACACCAGCTTTAAAATCACTCCACTGGCGTACAAAGTGTTGGTTATTACTGTTAAAGCCCTACATGGTTTGGGTCCAGGTTACCTGCGAGATCACCTCCCATGCAATCTGCCCCGCATGCTCAAGTCCTCTGGGAAGAATTTACTACGGTCAGCCAAGACTAGGCTGACAACTGTTACCCAGAGGACCTTCTCTTCTGCCGCTCCCAGACTGTGGAACGACCTGCCAGGAGAGATCCGCCAACTTACCAGTCTTCAAGAATTTAAAAGAGCTATAAAGACTGATCTCTTCCGGATGGTCTACCCAGTTGAATTTTAAGACTTTGCCCCCCTCTACAAGATTTCGGTTTGACGCCTGGTTCCCCGATTATGCGCATCTTCTCTGAAGCGCTTTTTCGCCTAATCACTATACATGGGAGGCGTTGACGCGCATTACGGGCTGTATGAAAGGCATTTTAAAGTTTTTGACATGCTGAGAATCGCATGCAAATGTTGCTGAAAGTAATGAGCTTTGTCCCATAGAAACTCCCCAAACCGGTTCCCTCCCTTTATTCTCCCCGCCCACCAGAATCTCCCACCTTTGGTTTCCTAGGTTACCTGAAAGGAATGAGCTCATTAACATGTTCGGCTACCTGTCTTCCCCCCTCCTTCGCCCGATTGCCATCACCTCCTCAGGAGTAAATGGGAATGTGCCCCGCATGCACACACACACACACACACACACACACACACACACACCAAAACAGACAGGGGGATGCTGCTTCGTTCCTTCCCCCTCCACTTCCCAGCGAGCTCAACAATTGTAAAACTTACACACATACATACACACACACCTCAGCTCAGGAACCCAGCAAGAAGCTAGGGGAAGTTATGTCTGCTGATGGCTAATTATGCGCACATCCACACATCCTTCCTACCCCCTTTACTTCTCATAAAACCACCTCCATCTGGCCCCGTGTCTCCATGTTAAAAATATTTCATCAGGGTACTTCAAAGAAACTTTATTTTTGGTTCACGTTGGGTCACCTCTTCTTGGAGCTTCCATCCAGAGAGATGGAGTACAAGGAGGAAGTTGATAGGAGGAGAGAGGAAAGGAAACTAAACCAAAAAGTGGGAGGTTTTCTCAGCGAAGGGGCAGTTCTATGCATGACATTACGACCACAGTCCAACCCCTGATCATTAATGCGCCTCCTCAGAAAGTTGTTTACACGGACATAAGGCGCTCTTACTCCCGCCGTAAATTAAAACTCGCTAATTAACGCGCATTCGAAAATGTGAATAATCGGAGAGAAAACGCGCCTGAGCCCCTGATTTGCGCTCTGCTCTTGTAGAGGTAAATTTCCTAATGCGCCTTGAAAGAGCTTTAAATCGCTCTTGTAGAGGCACCCTTTGTTGATTTTAATAATGTATTAATTTTATATGCTTTTAATCAGTTGATGTATTGTATATTGTATTTTATATTGTTGGTTTTGATGTTGTTCCCTGCCTCGATCCGGAGGAAAGGTGGGTAAGAAATAATAATAATAATAACAATAATAATAATAATGATAATAATTTATTTTGTCTGGCTGCTGGTGGTGGTTTTTTTTCCACCTGTTGGCCGATTGTATTTTGTGCGATCCCATCTTGCTATTGGTGCTAAATTGTATTTTCTACTTGAGTTTTGAATTTAAATTGCATAATTTAAATTGCATTAGTAACTGCTTTGAGAGCTCTTTGGGGTCAAAAAGCAGGATATAAATATACCTTTATAAATAAAATTAATGATGGTCTATTTCTCCTATTTTCTGAAAATATATAATTTCAATTACTATAGGATGCAAGGACTACTACACATGTTTACATAGGACACAAGTCTCAGAAATCCTCCTGAGTGTTTCCCACTGAAATACATGTGATCTGTGCAAAAGCACATTAATACATGTGTACAGTTCCCATTCTTTTTAATGGGCATTTCGCAGGAAAGTTTTCCTATGTATTGTGGCTATAGTTGATAATAAAGGGTTACAAAATTTAATTGCAATCATGACAATGCATTTCCAATTCATCCCAACAGAGTGAACTGTTTTTATGCTAAGTACCAGGAAACCTTTTGGAAAGAGTTGTCTCATGCAGGGAAAGGCAAGGACTCTGCTCTTCCTGTAAAGGTTGGTTGGCTTTATTTTTAGTTTTTCAGTGTCAATATTTCCCCCCCTTTTTTAACAAAGGAAGTGTAAGGAACTGCCAGTACTAGAAATTAAATTGCCTTAGTTACAGATCTAATAGGATGCAAACTATTGCTGTTAAGCTCTGTGAAATTTACACCAATTCAGCATTTCAGAGGAAGGGAAATAGCAGGAATGAAAACGTATGCCTAAAAGAGTCATATTTTAAAAGGTGTTGCAATATTCATCCTGTGAAAAAGGACAAAAAGAAAGTTTAAGGCTGCAATCTTTTACTCACTTACCTAGGAGTAAGTCTCTTTCAGCTCAATGGGACTTACCTTGGAGTAGACATGCACAGGACTGCACTGTTAATTGTTATTACATTAGGACTTAGTAACCTGTTATTTATTGAAGGAAAAAAAACACATATTTGGCAGGTGCTATTAAAGGATATTATACTTGATAGAAAGCATAAAAAGAGATGGTAATTGTTTTGTAAGTTTATATTCCCTCTTTAAAAAGAATCAAAAGAATGAAGAGAACTTTATTAAGGCTGCAATCTTACTTGCACTTACTTTGGGAGTAAGCTTCAAGTGAACACAGATGGAGTAAATTCTATTTAACAAAACATGTATCAGTCACCTTTTTAATTAAAGGCTGCTTACTTCTGAATACAAAATACACATAGGATGCAGTTCTGAACTCATTTTAAAGCTTGTTTCCTTAATTTAAATAAAGAGCACCATCTGCTGTGGGCACCTTTAAGTTTTATAAACAGTGCTTCCCCAATCACCTTTCTGGACCGATACTAAAACATTAAATCCAAATAGCATATTTAAGGGGAGGGGAAATAGGTTTAGGCTGCAATCCTATAAGCCCCATTAAACTCAGTGGCACTTCTTACATAGAATTGCACTGTTAGTAAATATAAAAGAGCAATTTCATCATTTCAGTGTCAAAACTAGTGCTGTTCCAAATCCCGTTCCCTATTTTGGGGACATTTTTCCCTCGCTTTGAAAGACGTATTGTTTCAAAGGGAGAGGGGGGAGAATTTTGAATAATTTTGTCCTTGGGGATGGGGGCCGGGTTTCCACACACCTTTTTATGTTTGGGAGGTGGCTGAAAGATCTTTCTATTTCTTCTTACCCTGAAGAGCTTGGGGCCAGGATGCCTAAAGAACTATCTCCTCCTGCCCACCCACTGAGTTCAATGGGACAACCCCTTCTGTGCATCCAACCACTATCTGAAGCAGCCTTCCTCAACTTGGTGCCCGCCAGATGTTTTGGGCCTTAACTCCCAGAATTCCTTCTCATTGGCCATGCTGCCTGGGGCTAATGCAAGTTAAAGTCCAAAACATCTGGCGGGCACCAGGTTGGGGAAAGTTGATCTCAGATATGGTTGGTGAGAATGAGGGAAAGAGCCTTCTGTGCTGCAGCACAGAGCAGGTGAAACTCCCTGCCCAGGGAAATCCATCTGGCTTGCCCAAGATCAGACTTTCAATGCTGGCTAAAGACATTGTTTTGGCCTGCCCATTTTAATTAACCTTAGCTGCCTTAAGCACCCTGTGCTTAAGTGAAAGGCAGGACAGAAAGCCCTATAGTTAATAAATACCAATGGGAAAAGTGGCCTCATTTAAGGAAGCAGAACCTGAGCCAATCGTTTGCAACAGCCAACCAGAAGCCAAGACTAGCATAGATAAAATGGGCACAAAGTGGCACAGTGATCACCAACAACCACCCTGTCAGCAATCTCAGATACAAGAAACAAAGAAAGCAATTTTATTTCTACTCCACGTTTCTGCTCATTGGGAACTCAGAGCAGCTGCACAACATAAGAAATACAAAACAAACATATATTAAACCATATATTAAAAAGCAAAAACACACATACACCTGCCAACGACTTAAAGACATCCAAGAAACCTGGTGAGAATAGGACCTGGATTCTTCTAATATAGACAACTTAAATATGGATATGAGACATTTATCCACAAAGGACAAAAACAACCCACTCCCAACAACTGTCACCAAATGTGCTTGCCCCTCTATCATGAAGGGATCCAGATGTTAACAACTGTCACAGTTCTAAATAGCTCAGTGTGCCTCTCTCATGCTCCAACACATTTTGTAAGTTTTCCTTGGAAGTGGAATTGACTAAACAGCCGTCACTCTAATCACTGTATTAGGAAGAGGGCTTTCCTGCTCGAAGGATCTCTCCTTCTCTATTATATTTACGCAGTCATCAAGCCACTGTTGCTTGATAAGCATTAACGCCACAGGGACAAGTCACAAGTACACAGCCTCAGGCTTAGCTTCCATGTTATGATGAGAACATGATGGTGGGGTAGGGATGGGACAGACATAGCCAGCTACCGTATACCCATTTACCTATGATTAAGCCCCATTGCATTCATTGGGGTTTACTTCTGAGTAGACATGTATAAGACATTACATACCCCTAAAACACTCCTTTCCTCAAGCACAATGCCTTAAAATAATCTATATAAACCTGGTTTTAATTATACACTTTGTGCACCTTTTAATATTCACTGACAGTTAGAAAACCCCCAAGTTTTATGATTTATTTGGATGTTTCTGTCACTCTTTTCCCAAAATCTCAGCCCCAATTATATTTTAAAATCCAACTCACCGCCCCCAAACAGTAAAACATTTAAAAATTCTGAACTAAAGGTTGCCAATGGATTGGCACTTTTTTGGTGATGCTGGGGGAAAGAATATACGTTTGTAGCACATATGAAAAATGAATCTTCTCCAATGGAGAAATTAATGTTATAGAAAGGCTTGAAAATAGTTTTAACTCACTCAAAATATATTGCCTCAAATCAGAAATCAATAAAACCAAATTATTTTCCAATATCCATCAACAAAATTGAGTATATTCTGCTTTAAGTCTGAAGACAAATACAATAAATATTCATTTTCAAAAGACTTTGTGTGGGGCGATATTACAGGAAATCTTAGTTTGCAAACAAAGAAATCACATGGCATAGTTAACAATTAACATGAAACTTTATTCTCTCCAATTCATAACTTTTGTTTTGGTGTGTCGCAGAAAGGTAGGTTGTCCAGCAGCACCTCTTTTCTCGGAATAATCACTGGAAGAAAGGAACATTTCCTGTAAGATTTTACATGATTTCTACAAAGAGAGATCAGCTATTTTTCTACACACCTTTTAACATTTCCTATCTACTGGAAAGAACATTCAATATTCCTTACATTGTGGACATAGTAGTAATGAGCGCTTCCAGGTGAGATTTTTACTGTGCAATCACCCTGCCTTGAGGGAGGGGCCGTAGCTCAGTGGTAGAGCACCTGTTTTGCATGAAGAAGGTCCTAGGTTCACTTCCTGGTACCTCCAGGGTCGGGCTAGGAAAAAATCTTGCCTGAAACCCTGGAGAGCAGCTGCCAGTCAGTGCTGACAATACTGAGCTACATTGACCAAAGGTCTAATTCAGCATAAGGCAGCTTCCTGTGTTCCTTTCTCCAGTCCAGATGTTCTTGGCTTCCATGTGTAACCCTGCAGTGTTTCCCACACTTCTTCCATCTTTTTTTCTTAAGACAGAAAATCTCTTTCCCTCCTTACGATTAAGGAGGGAAAACCAGAATAGTTGCACAATGCCTTTAGGTTGGTAATGCTAGGAATCTTCTACCTGGAAGTAAATAACATAACTAGCAAGGACTTTAGCCATTGGTTACTGTTGCAGCACTCCACTATTCCTTGCTGTCCAAATTTTAAAAACAAATTCTAATATGAATGAATTCAACATTAGTCTCCCATTTAATTAATATCAGCCTTCAATTTAATATAGCTTCATTCTATCATGAGGCTTACTACCTTACTTATCTACGTAAGTTTTCTTAACTTATACAGACAGTATCAGAGCAGCCAGTTGGTTTTTGTTTTACTGTGCTGTTCCTTATCAGGCCTTGTCTCTACCATACCATCTGGCACCTTAAGCAACCAATGCTCCTCAAGGCTGTCAGATTAGTTTCTGTAGCCTGACTTAAAAGCCTAGAGACAGAGGCTGCAATCCTATCATACACCCTCTCTATATTAGCACTAGTCTTGGGGTGGAAGGGCAGCATATACAAATTAAAAGGCCCATAAATCTGTTAAGCTCAAGGTATCAGGAGGTGGGAGCACAGAGTACGTCCCTTGCATGCAGATGGTCCCAGCTGGAATCCCTGCTATAGCTAGCTAAAGAAAGATCGGGTAGCAGATGATGGGCGAAAACGCCTGCTTGAGACCCTGGAGAGCTGCTGACAACACTGGGCTAAACAAATTTAGTCTGATCTAGTTTGTTTCTATAAATGTCAGTTCTATATGACAGACACTCTACACTGGGCCGGATCTACACCAAGCAGGATATAGTGGTATGAAAGCGGTATTTGGTATGTGCCTATGGGCCCCAACAGTTGTCAGTGCACTTCAATACCACTATAAAGCAGTAGTGTGGCTCCTGCCTTTTATATACTGCTTTCATACCTCTTTCATAGTGCTATATCCTGCTTGGTGTAGATTGGGCCCAGGTCTTCACATGGTGGGTTATAACACATGCAGAGCAGAGTTGCACCAGGAGTTCTACCACTACTTCTCCACCCACTTAAAAAAAAAAATTAGGGTGGTGATGGGATGGGTGGGAGCCTATGTTAAAGAAGAGAAGGGGGAAACCAGAAAAAGTAATAGAGAAGGGAAAAGATAGCATTATTTGGTAATTTAGACTAGCCACTTGGAAGGGGATGGCACTTACATCGCAGTAAACACATGTAGGATTGTGCTGCACATCTCTAGCACCAATGTTGACAATTCATGTTAAACAAACATTGCTGGATGACACCTTGAACTGGTAAATCCGGACAATTTACTTCCAGAACTAGTCACATTGCACCCACTGGGATCAGGCCAAGGACAAGATTACTTGCAGTGCTGCCAAGATTCATGACCCCTAGGCAAACAAAAAATCTTCCACCCTGTTCTATGACATGTGGCAATTCCTTCCCCAACCAGTGCCAAATTTCTGTCTAAACATAGGCACTTTGTATTTCTTTATGATAAGCTTATTTTAGTGCTCTGCACATTGGCCATAGCATGGCAATACAAAAATCATATAGATAGAGTGGTCTTCTTTTTCTTCCTGTCTCCTACTGCCAGAAGGAGCCAAAATTGTCACTTAAGTATTCTGACACCGCCACTATCACTACTTTTGCCTAAGAAAGAAGCAGCTTAAAAAAAAATGAAGCTTTCTTACAAAAAGGAATTGGAGGAATGGGACACAGGCCATAGCTCAGTGGTAGAGCATATGCTTTGCATGAAAGAAGCCCCAGGAGCCCAGGTTCAATTTCTGTCATCACCAGGTAAGGCTGCGAAAAACTCCTGCCTGAAACTCTGGAGAGCCTCTGCCTGTCAGTGTAGAGTTCTGAGCTAAATGGACCAATGGTGTGGTTTTCTATGTATCCAGCCTATGTACACTACCCATGTGCTGGTGCAATTCTTCCTTTATAAGCACACTTGCTTCTACTTAGCAAGATTTACAATTACAGAGCAGGAGTCTGACATATGGGTGGCTCACTTTTGTCCTATTTGCCTGAATTTATTTGAAATACTATTGCCTGCCAACGCAAAACGAGGGCTTGGAAATCTCCAGGTGAGCAACTATGATCTGAATCTACGTATGACCATTTGGGACTAAGTGATGATAGAGCTGTTTAATGTTAATCATGATAATACCTTATACCTTAAAATTTAAATGGTTACATCTCCCATGTTTCTCAGAAAGTATAGGCTAGAGATCTATAGCAAATATGTTCACATTTTTTATTGGGCAACTTCTATCTATCTATCTATCTATCTATCATCTATCATCTATCTATCTCTCATTAGATACAATATTACAGAAAATATATTCACAGAATAATTAAAACTGTCCAAATTATGAAGACTAGAAATGCCCTACCCTAAAAAACAAAAATAAGTTTTGAATCATGTGTACAGAAAGAATAGTAATTACAGATAGAACTAGAGATAATAAAACAAATTTTGTAGAAGTGAAAAAATAAAAGTGTTACATAGGCACATCTATAAACTTCAAAACTGTTCAGCAGTGCCAGAAATTAGATGGACTGTACAACCAGTATTACTTTTCTGAGCCACTGACAACTCTGCTCACTGGTCCTGAATGAACTGAGCACAAATTTGGAAGAGAATCTAATAATCAGAACCAAAAACAAAGATGAAAAACGCTATAAATCTGAAACCTGGTTTACAGTGCAATCCTATGCATGTCTACTCAGAAGTAAGTCAGTGGGACTTACTCCATGGTAAGGGTGTTTAGGTGTGCATCCCTAATGATTTTAAAGACCTTCACAACGATACATGCATGTATCTGTATGTACCAATAACTTAACACGCATGGTGAAGAAAACTTACATTATTCAGTGTTAAAGGAAATATGTAGCATTTATAACTTTCCAAAGTGAAGTTTCTTTACTTACAGAGTTTGTTGGCGTCCACATGAACACCTTGAATGACAGATGTTCTGAGTATAACTTCTACATCTGAAGCTAGTTTTATAAGCTGTGCAGAAAAAAGAAAATTGACTGAGTGCTAAAGAATTATTCTTGAAGACATTCTCTGTGTTTGTAGAATATCATGGAAGTACCAGTTACCTTACAATTCTGTAGCACCTTTCATCTTTGAAATGTTCAAAGGAAGTTACTTGCAGAATCAAAAGGACTACAGTTGGACTGCAAATGTCAAAATATAGAATATTGATTTTCCAGAATTGGAAAGAGGTATTCAGGCAGCGCCTCAGGTGGGAAATGTTGAATGTAGAACATAACATTCATTCCAGAGCAGACAAAATGGGCCTTTTTTAGTTCAGTCTCTTCATAATCTACTGAAATTCCTGAAGTGCCAATATATTTTTTTAATGGCAGCTCTCTCTTTCCCTGTTATATATAATTTTATTTTCTTGATATACATTTTGCTACCATATCAGACACGTTTTAGAGCTTATGTAGTTAAAATCTTATCAAGTCTGAATAAAATAAGTTTTAAAGAATTAACTTGATATCTGGCATCTAGGACTCAGTAGCTATAAAGGGAGACCTGCTACAATGCTTCAGGCACTGACAACCATGTACTTTTGACGATTATTAAACACTTGCTTGATTACCCTAGCTTTTCCCAAGCATTAACTTGTTTCTAATGTTGTTGTGATTTAGTGCTTCATGATTTTAAAAATGGGAAGCGGTATATTAATATTCTAAATAAATAAAGAAGTTCATGCCTCACTTACTGCTAGAAAAGTAAGACAGCCACCACACTATGGGCAGGATGCAGTTCCAAAGCTACTGTCCAGCTGCCTGACAGGAAGTCCTCACACATTGGGAACCAGCACATTCAATACTGGGGTCTGTGGCAGAAATATGCTATTTGGTACAGGGATTCAGTATAATTGGCTTACGTTAACTCACTATAACTGGCTTGCTTTAGTTTCAGACAGCCAGAGTTTTAATTTTATCATGAAAATTATACAGATTTGGTAGACATGTTTTACTTCAAATATAAATAAAATAGGTACTTGCAAATAAAGATGGAGGGGAATTGAGTCAGCTAATATATTGACCAAAATAATTCATGATCCTTGAAAAGACTAGCAAGAGCTTTCTGTTTGCTGGTTTCCAATCTTTTAACATTTTTCAAAGCCGATGTGGACTAGGGGCTTAATTCATTTTAATAAAATTAAACCCAGGACTTTAACACTGAAATGCATCCTCAGTGGCTAGAATTTGAGCCAAGCTGTTCCCCCTACAGGCTGGAAAGAACAACTATCAATGCTTAAAGGGATTAGACATAACTGTTGCTATGCAAGGGCAAGTGGAAGTTGCAAAATAGGTAACATTATCCTCTCTACTGTGCCAGTTTCTGCAAGCAGACTCTTACACCAAAGATTTATTCAATGAAAGAGATTACCTTACCTGTCTTGTGTGTGAGTATGTGTGTGTGTATATGTGTGTGTATATATATATATATGAAAGCACTTGTCCTAGTTTTACATGCAAATTACTGCAGAGGCAGATTTAGGTTACTTTCCCAGCCCCTCAACAGACCCTTCAGGAATGCCATTCTGTCTAAGCCCTCTTCTTTCTGAACTCCCATAATTAGTGTATGTTTATGAGCCGCAGCATTTGTAAGGAAAGAATTCAACGAATGGGGAAGCTTTTATGAAAGGGAACAACAAAGAAGGTGTTTTCACTTGTTCTGCATAGGTGGCAAAACTGAACATCTATAGTTCGTTTTATAACCGTAAGGACAGTCCAAACATCTAAGTGATTAAGGGTGAAATCCTATGCATGTTTAGACAGAGAACAGTCCTACAACTCTCATCATGCCCAGCTCTTAGCTTTTCTCCCCTTTTCAGCTGCCCTTTGTTCTGATAGAAAGACACATTAGTATCAACAACGGGCCAAACAGGGGAAAGAGTTCCAGTGTATTCCTTTTCCAGGTGACTGAGGCCTCTTTCAGATGGGGGCTGAGGAATCATGTTTTGTTACTGTGGCTCTGCTTCCTGCTTCTCTTCCACATTTTGTAGCAAGCTGAGGTTACATGGGGAAGAGAGTGGCAACCACATGGCTTGTACATTTCAATGGGACAGCGCCCTCTAGTGGATATTTTATATTGAAACTTCGCCTGCACATGGCAAGAAATCCCGAGAAATCCCAACATATAAGAGTCTGGTTTTCTGAGGCTTATTTTTTATCGCTAAAACTGGGAAAGGGAATGGAAGACATGCAGGAGGCTCATGTCATCGCCAAAATGACCTACGAACATCTGTGAGTGGCCAGCCACAAGCATGCTATAAAACGCTCCTTTAAAGAAGCCCTAAAACTAAAGTCCTTTCTGGTCCCCATACCAACAGGATAGTTCCCAAAAGAGAAAGAAAAATAAAGAACTGCCTCTCTTAAAGGCAGAAGGGCAAAGGGAACCCTGTTTCATTATTTATTTGATGCATTTCTCAGTTGCCTTTCAAGGCTGCAGTGTTCCCAAGGTGTTGGCTGCTAACCCATCTTTCATCATTGTTTGGGAATATCTTCCTTTTACAACCAAGGACAACCACCACAATGAAGTGGGTGCCCAGACACTGGCTTTTAAAGATACTTGGCTGGATCCAGACTTAACTATACTTATAGTAGAACAATCAAATCAATGGGATTTCAGATGTTTAGGGCTCACTTAAGCCCTACTGATATCAGTGGGCCTATTTTATGTATGGCTAAGTCTGGATCCATCCCATTGTTTCCAACATTTATGTTCAGGCCACATCGACGCTACAGACATCACCTTGCTTTAAATCAATTTCACCTGAATGGCTTCCCCAACACAAGAGGGAATTGTAATTTTACAAAGGAATCATTTCACAGGCATTGTAGTTTTTAAAAGGTACTCCGAATTCTTCGCTAGAAGTCCCTGGTCTCCTCCCAACTCCCAAGATTCTTTGGGGGAAAGGCAGAGACAGGTCCTGTGATAGTTAAACCAGTTTAAGCTTGCAATGAGCCCTGTCTTCGGTGGCAGTAAGAGATTCCTATGAAAGTACCTCAGCTATTCTTTCAGAAGAAGTCTCATCTTTATTATTTCTGAATTCTTCATTTATCTTAAGTCTTGCAACTGAAAAAAGGGAAAGAGAAGAGGGGGGGGGAGGTTAATATATATCTTTCTTTTGGTCTTAGTAGATAAAGTAGACTCTACAAACAGCATGCTACCTTATAGCACACACTTATCACAGACCTGATTAGTGAAACACGCACATTAGAACTTCATAATTCTATTAACAGAGCCATATTTGCATGGACTAGGATTAGGGTAAAAATGATATAGCTTGTTTCCCCAACAACCTCTTTACAATATATGGTATCATGATCTGTATCTAGAAATTTAAAACGCTTGTTTTCCATTTTAAGCCTAGTAACAGATTTCACCACAAGACACATTTCATGCCATTAAAAACGGTCTTGCAGCATGCTGAACAAGTTGAACATAAACCATCCTATAGAGCATAACATTAGAAGAAGTAATAGATGGTGTATGACCTTTGTAGAACCAAGCATTAGAACAGAAACCAGCTCAGTTTAATTGAGTGTTTGGAGTATAAATCAGTTTAAGAAACACCCTCTGTTTTGGTTCCAGCCCAACCCATTTTAAAGCTATAACAAAATCTTGGCGACAAGAACTGTGTATAAAGCATCAGTTCGATACAATGCCCATGACATGACCTGTGATAAACGAATGGCCTCCCCAAGGCTCATTCTGTTTTGTAACTATTAAATGTTTTTGAACATTCGTTCACACACATACACACACAATTTGGGGGGAACTCAACACTTCCTTTCTTTATTACTCATGTCATGAAGAGTAATGAATGAGCAGTCATGAAGCTCTTAAAAAAAAGAAAATGGTGAACACCCTCATAGCAGCACTCTATTATATTGATGACCTTTCATTTTGTCCACTTATATTTTTCATTTAGTTGGTTAGAAGTTGCACATTCATGGTCTCCAGTGCCGGAGTGAACATCAACCCCCTTAAAAAAAAAGCCTGAAATATAATTCCCCATTGTGCTTACTTGGGGGGACAGGATATTGTGACACATGGATCCAGGTTAGGGGAAGTATAATGCTAAGAATTATGTTGGGATTGTGTGTCAATTAGAAAGGCCCACAAAGTTTTCACATGGAGGCAACCTCACACTTTGTTTTTCAAAACATCCTAAGTATTTTTCAAATATCCATAGTGAAGGTGGAAAATCCCAGGTGCACAACACTTGTGACGATGGCACCTGTCGAAATGGTTTCCTAGCTCTAATCCAGAGACATCTAGGGATGTGGGAGAACCTGAATGCATTTCTTTTCCCATGTTTGAAATGCAACCAGCCTCTTGTACAACAGAAGGGCTACTTTAGAGCACACCATTTTACCATATAATGACTAGTACTGGCATGTCCTGATGCTTAAGCCTCATGTCCGCCAAGTTCCTCGGCAAGGTCAATTATTTTGTGAACGTCTTGTGTGTGCCTTTCATTTACACACTCATATCTTAAAATGAACTATTCCCACCATAAATCAGTTATGTATCCCCAGTCAGATAGGAAGGGGAACAGACTGGAGGTGGGCCTGTAGCTCAGTAGTGTAGCAGAAGGTCCCAGGGTCAATCCCCGACACCTCCAGGTAGGGCTAAGAAAGAATCCCTGGACAGCTGCTGCCAGTCAGTGCTGACGATACCGAGCTAGATAGACCAAGGGTCTGATTCAGTATGAAGCAGCTTCCTATGTTCCTATGGCATAACCTGGCCAAGCTCAAGTTGGCACAAATGCATTTAGGGTCAGATTGAGCTCTTGAATGTTGGAGATGCCTATCACCGACCTTGTATTTAAGCATTCACCTGGTAGGTATGCAAGACTGCAGGCTGCCAGAAGAGGGGCAGAGCTTTGGGTCTCTCCTCCACCCCAGCACAGAAATGCAGCAGGCTTCTGAAGGAAGGATGGTGCTCTCTGGCCTTCCTCTGCTTTCCCACAGAATAACTTGATTTGTAAGCTAGTAACTTTTGGGGGCTTGTTTATCACTCTGGCAAAGATGCTGCAAACCCATCCAAAACAACAACTTCCAGGGAGCTAGCCAAGTTAGTCTGTTGCAGCAAAGCCCACAAAAGCTTACATTATAACAGAAGTATTAATGTTCAACAAGATTGTTACTTTTCTTTTTGCAAAGAAAATAAGAATGTTTACCTTCTAGGGCTCTGGAGTCATTTGTGAAAACCTTTTGCCTTGTCCTGTGCAAAGACTTGAAAAGTTTCAAGATCTATAAATGCAAGAAAACAGTTTTATGTTGTTAGTAGTAGAACTTAAATTTGTTTTATTACATTTCTATACTGCTGAAGAGCCAAAGCTTTCTGCACAGTTCACAAAACAAAACTTAAAACTATAAAATACAATAAGATAATATAAAAACCTTGTTTAAAATGGAATAAAACCAAAGTAAAAATCACAGTAGAAGCCAGAAGTGGAAAGATGTAAAAACACACATTCACATGATCACTGCAGGCCACAGTGGCGTATTTAAGCCACAGTGGGTTCTGGTGCATGCTGGTGGTCATTTTGAATATTCATGCTGTGGCAGGTCACCCCACCTTATTGTGTTGTGTGAACTAGGCAAGTGTGGTTTATACAGGTTGGCTGCTTTAAACATACTTATAGCCAAAGTGTGTGCATGTTATAAGACTCACCCATAACATTCAGTCAGGCTTATTATTCCTGCATGTAAGTGTGCATAAGACAGAAGTCTTAAGCTGCACTCCTATGCATACTTAACTCCGTGTAAAACCACCACTAAACTCAGGGGAACTGATGTTAGAGTAAGTGTGTACAAGATTATGCTTTTAAACTTGCAATGACCTTGCAAATAATTTGTTGCCACTTTCATTTGACCGCATTTCATTTGAGAGGAGAAGCCTAAGCAGCAACCCTGAACTCAATGGTAATAGCAAACGTTGTTAGTCGTACACAGAGTAGACCCACTGAAATGAATGAAATGTGTTAGTCATGATTAACTTAATCCGTATTCCTTTCAATGAGTCTATTATACATAGGACTAACATTGGATACTATCCAATAGGATCTATTTCTGCGCAGATATGCATAGGTTGGCACTGCTAGACTCCCTGCTCATCAATACTTTACTGAAACACGAAATAGTATCGATGCTCAACGCCCATTTCCAGATTCGTACCCCGAAGACCATCAGGCCAACCTCGTACCTCCCCAAGACTAAAGCTGCTACCCCTAACACACCCACCCCACTATAAACCCCATGCCTGGTTTTATCATATCCTCTCCCCACCCCAAGCACGCACGCCACCCATGTTTGCGCAGGCGCACAAGATCAACTACTGACCTCCCGGCTTCCCATCGCAACAGCAATTCCGCTCGAAAGGAGCGCAACAGCACACCCTTCAGGGAAGAGATGGGACCACGCCCACGGCTCCTCATGAGCCAATAGAAAATCTCGCCCTGAAAACAACAAATCAGCGTCGCTCTTCTTTCCTCTCCTCAGGAGTGTGGAGCTCACTAGTCCTATGAATTTATAGGTCCTTGTGACTCGAGAGCAGTAGAGGTAGAAAAACAGAGACACAAACCGTGCCTGGATTCACTGGGATTGTTCATTTTGCGTGAGGGATAAAATCGTAACGCGCCTTCATGAATGGAGCCCAAAGCACTCCCAGTTAAGCGAATGTGAGAGTTGAGTTGGGAAAGGGTGTGAGAGGGGGGAAATTTCTCCAATTTACCAAGCTGTGGTGTTTTGCATGGGATATTACAGGCACCAGCAGACAGTGGGGACATAACTTCTTCTTCAATGTATTAAAACAAACTTCCTTTAACCTCCCTGAGTGTTATACAAAAGGCTTATTATTTATTGACACCTTTTACTCCAGAGGGGCTTATAAAGACCAATAATAAGGACCCATAAGACACAAACTAAGAAAGAGAGGAGAGGAGGAAGTAAGGAGGGAACAAAGCAAACATAACAGCACGGGACTACACTGCAGGGCTAGCATAAGCTACGATCTTTCCGCCATAGCCCCGCCTTCCTCCGTATCCTGCGATACGATGGGGATAATATAGACTGTTTGTGTTTGCATTCGTATTGGCCGAGCTTAAACCCTACAAAATAAAGCTACGATTTCCCTACAAGAGCTAAGAAGAACATGAGCCCCCGATTTCGTGTCTATCTTTTGGAATTGGGGAGGTGGTGGAGACACATGAGGATGTCCAATTATAGCTTCGCAAATATCTAGGATTCCTCCGTTGTTGAACAAGAGGTCACTTCCGCCTCGAGGAGAAAAAAAGAAAAAGAAAAGAAACCTGGTGAGCCCCGGCTTCATCCACTGGCATTGTAAGTCTACACCTTTTTAAGTCTATGAGAGTCCTAACTGCATGCTGCGGAGGAATGAAACAGGATATATAGGCACTTTCCGTGCAGTTCAATGAGCAAATGCACCATCCGGATATAAACATAATTTTTTTTGACTGACATTTCTTTCCAGATTTCCAGAAAGATATACTGCTGTTACCCTTGCTGTTTTATTACTAGTTTTTAATGTTAGCTTTTATTGTTTTAATTGATATTTTACTTTTCTGTTTTTATTGTTTTTAATGTGGGTTTTTTATATATGGTTGTAAGCCACATTGGGAGAGCTTCTGCCCTGAAAGGCGGCTAAGAAATGTTTAAAATAAATAAATAAATAAAGCTTGAATAAAATCCTCCCCCATTCCTGAATTTATTGATTTTATTGTGAGAATCTTTTATAAGCCAGGTTCAGAGTCTCTTGAAGATATAAAGCGGGATATAAGCATTCTAAATAATAATAAATAATGTACATTGGAGTTCATTCTAACGAAGTTTCCAGTTGGAAGCAAATAGGTCCTTGAAGGATCCCTGTATTAGTAGTTTTATTTTGTTGTTGTGTTCTGATATTATTTATTCAATTTTAATGTTTCTACTGTATCTGCAAGCCATTCTGACACCCTAATTTTCCATGTTCACATTCCGTTTTTTTCAGAGCATAAAAAAGAATACAATTTTTAAAACAAACAATAGAACCTCACACCAGTCTCCCTATGTGCAGATGAGCCACCATCCCACTGTTCCTTTGCTTGTTTGGCTGGGTTACAATCAAGGCTGGTGCCAGGATATTGGAAGGCCCTATGCAACATGTTTTTTGGAGGTGGGGGATTCTTCTCCCCCTTCAATCAACACAACCTTCCCACAATGTTGCAGGTGGGAAGATGGACAGAGGTGGTGGCTGATCATGCATACTCTAAGCGTGGAGGAGGGACGATTGGATCCCACCACACCGCCTAGAGAGGAGAGCTGCCGCCACTGATCACTTGCCCCCTCTTAGAACCTAGAGGGAGAGTGCAGGGGTGCAAATGGACAGAGGCAGATGTTAGTGGAAGGAGCAACTGGCCTATCTTCTTGCTGTCATCTGTACTCTCCCTATCCGGGTGACGCAGAATTGGGATTCTGTTGTGAGCTCAATCTCCTCTACTTCTCTTTCCAGAGTAGTGCCAGATGGCAACCAAACAGAGGTGTTTAGTTTCTACTCCGTCCCTGTGGATGGCCCTAGTGGACCCAATGGTCTTCATCACTGATGACACTGATGCTTCTGATTGCTCACCTGTCTACTCTTTCTGGAAGGTGCTGCCTGCTTACTCGGTCCCCTTCTCTTTGATGGTACATTGTGGTAAATTGGAAACAGCAAGATGGAAAGGCAAAACAGAAAATATTCTCAGGTGCTTGAAAAATGTTTATTATGTCCAATGTGTTTTTAGAAAGGACTTTCCTTCTCCTGTCTTAAAATGCCCCAGCAGGGCCAATCAGAGTGAACAAGTGAGAGCAAGCTGCTACCACCTCTACTTGGATTTCTCAGTGGTGGCCCCACACCTTTAGTACTCCCTCCCCAATGAGATAGGGGTGGCCTCATCACTGCTGGCTTTTGAAAAAACAACAGTCCATAAGACACATTTATTCTAGTCTGCATTTGGTGTTTAAAAGTCATTAGCTGCTGATGTATATGTTTAATTGTAATTGATATGCTCATGTTCTTGTAATAATTTAAGCCACCTTGTATGGCAATGCACTCTGAAAGGCAGGTTAAACATTCTTTAAATAAAATAAAATCCACAATACTTAGTTGCTTTCTGATCCTGCTGTAGGCAGCACAGTAGGGAGGGCTCACAGCATCCTATTGTCTCTGATGTGTCACCCAAACAAAGTATGAGTGCATGTGTGGGAACAAGAAGATGAGGCATTGCTGTTCACCAGCACCCAATCACTGCTGTTCTCTGGGTTCTAACGCGGTGAGGGTGAATTTGGTGCATGGTATGGGACCCAACTATGCATTTCTGGAGGCTGCAGTCAAAGAAAGGGGGAAAATGTTATTTGGAAAGGGATGGGTTAAACTGATAGAGTTAGTTATTAGACGGGATGAACAACAGACTATAGAGAAGGGATGGCTGGACTAATCTATACAGTCCTTAACCATTATGAATAACACTGCAGTACTTTACAGCACCTCATCGCGCCTTTAAAACCTCCCCTCCAGCCAAGACATTTGCAACACGCCTAGCCGGCTTGATTAATCCCTGGTTGGAAAACTACGGCTGACTGACAAGAGAGAGCACCAATAAGGCAGATGGTTATACAAAGTGGGGGCGCTGAGAGAGCCGTCGAATCATTGACTAACCCGGAAGGTCGCTATTGGTCAAAGAAGTGGGTGAGGGCGGGACCGGAGAGGAGGTGTGGGACGCGCGTTGGGGCAGGGAGCGCAGACGGCTGTCCTCAGGCAGAGAGCGATGGCCGATGAGATTAGCAAGGCGCAGGTGGCGCAGCCGGGCGGGGACACCATCTTCGGGAAAATCATCCGCAAGGAGATCCCCGCCAAGATCATCTTCGAGGACGAGAAGGTGGGGGAAGCCGGGAAAAGCGCTGCGGCACTTGCCTGCCTGCCGCCCGAAAGGGTAGTGGGCGCTTGTCGCTGTGCAGAGCAGCGACCCTGCGTGGCTCGGAACGAGCCCTCGCTCGACGAGGCCAAGGGGTGGGCAAATGGGTTATCCGCATTTTTTGGCCCGCAGCTCCCATGATTCCTTACCATTGGCTATGCTGGCTAGGCATGATGGGAGTTGTAGGCAAAAAAAAAAAAAGGCCGGGAGCGGTACACATTTCCCAGCTTTCCCCAGTTGCAGATGTCTCTGGGAAGCCACATCGGTCCTCCCCTGTTGATACATTCCGAGATATCGCAGATATACTGCCTCTGTATTTGGAAGCTCTACTGAGCTATCCTGGCTGCTCCATGGGTTTAGGAAGCAATTCTATGCATGTTTGGATAGAAAACAATCCTACAACTAACAGGTTGGCTGGCTGGGGAGTGCTGGGAGTTGCAGGACTTTTTTCTGACTAAACTTAAATAGGATTGTGCCCCTAACCTCCAAGAATTTGTTTAGGGTAGCCTTCCCCAAACTAGCACTCTCCAGATGTGTTGGACTACAACTCCTGTCATCCACAGCCAGATGGCTGGGGTGATGATGGTTGCTGTCCCAACACATCTGGAAGGGTGAGAATGGCTGAATTCGGACGACACTATAAGCAACTGGGGGTGGGAAAACAATCGTCAGTTGTATTGACTATCGTGTCATCCGAATGCTGTCATAGTCAACTCAGCGCTGATCCTAATCCACACCACAGTTGATTATTTATTACCATGTTGTGTGGGGAGTACCCCCTAGATGAACAACTGTAAAGTTGATTATTACCCCACCATTGACTATTGTGTTGTCCAAATTCAGCCAATTTGTCCTTTTCTCTCCGCCTTCCTAAACAAAGAGGAAGAAAAACTTGCCTACAGCTAATGGGTTCTTTTTACAGTGTCCTGAATGTAATAACCTGGAAAATGAACCTTCCCCTAATCCCCTGGGGCATAAAAAAAGTGTGGCTTTATGTCACAAGAAAATGATGGGCTTTCCTTTTTTCTCTTTCATTCAAGTTACTTCAGAATAAAAAGCGGCCGAGTGCCTTCGTCTTTCCTATTAGGAGACACTTTATTTTTCATATTTGGCTAATTGGTGTGTGTGTGATCTGCTGAGGACCAAGCCTTATTGGAGTGAGTTCTTTCTCGATTCAGAACTGGGAAAGGGTTTAATGATCTTCCTGCTTTAAACAAATGGGGCTGTGCCATCCTTCTTTTATTCTGACTCCCTGGTTTGGTTTGTTTAAAAAAAGATTTAGCTATTTAGAACAAATCAGTGGGGTGCAAGGAAATAGAAAACTTCAACACCCCCCTCCCCAATTCTTTAGGTATATATTCTGATTGTGATCTATCACTATAATATTCTGGTTCAACACTTTTCAAAGATTTTTAAAGTTTTGACAAAAAACCCACAATCTGAACGTGTGTTGAATGTAGTCATAAGAGAAAGAATCCTATTATTCCTGCCAGCTATAATGGTAATAAGTAACTGCGTGAAAGACTAGAAACCAGATCCCAATATAGCCTGTAGTATTTCTGGAGCACAAGTGGCTAGGTCATCATAATTATGTTATGATATCTGTTCTAGGCAAAGTTTGAAACTTCCTTATGGGTTCTAAGAGTTCTTTCAGTTACCTATCCTGAACCTCCCCTAGAAATAGCAGCAAAATCCTATATATGTATATTCAGAAGTAAGTTCCATGGGGTTTTCTTCCAGGACAGTTGTTATTGGTTGCAGCCTTAGCCATTTTTATGTTCAGCTATTGATCTATCACTGTGTAATGTGGAAATGGCTGCATTTGCACAACACAATAAGCTAGAATCCTGGAGAATACTGGCTTCTCATTTGCAAACCTTGCCTGATTGCTCCTGTGTGGCTCCTCCCACCAGCTAAAGTCCCAATGAATGATTCTCATCTCTGCTGTGATCTCCAGTATGAGTTAGCAGCAGGGATGCTGGCTGGCCTGGGAGGCAGGAGTCACTCACACAAGGTTGGGGGAGCAAACACTCTTTCCCACAAGTGAGTGAGTCCTAATGTAAGTTTCCCATCATCCCTGCTGCTCACTGTGATTTGAGATTGGAAATAGCAGGGTGTGTGTGGCATGGTGGGACTTGCCTGCTCCAGGGAAAGCATCCCAGATCCCCCCCCCCCCCCCCAGTTGCTAGCTTTGATTTCCATGCATCCTTCAGTGCAAAGAAAAAAAGTGGTGATGTCAGGGGATGGTGCTCCCCCCATCTCCAAACAGTTCTGTATCCCTGAACTAAAAAAAACCCAGGAACTCACCAGCTCGAAAATGCTTAGTGTTAAATCTTAACTCCCTGATTGTCACTTCCAACAAACCTACAATCTTTTTGGCACTCACTGCCTGAGTTTATTATTAGAAGGAGTGGATATTATCCAACATTAATTCTATGTAGAGTAGACTCATTCATTTCAATGGGTTTTCTCTATGTAGGACTAACATTGGATAGTATCCAATGCATCATTTTACAGATCTAAAGTTTCATAGAAGTGAGTTCTGAATTTTTTTTTAAAAAAAGTGATTTAGCTTGGTCTGTAAACCCATGTACTATTCACATTTTGCTTGAATTGATAAGCAGTATTTCAAAAGATTAGCACTGTTATCTCAAGAAAAACTTCAGTCCCACCCAGTGAATTCTTTGTACAGGCTTTTCTTGTAAAAAATAGTTTTGACAAAATCAAGATTGGTTGAAAAACTTTCTCTGTCTTCTTTTTGGTTTTTAAAAGAACAGTTACTAAAAACGATGACTTTACCCCCTTTCCTCAGTGCCTTGCATTCCATGACATTTCTCCGCAAGCTCCAACACATTTCCTAGTGGTCCCTAAGAAACCTATTGCTCAGTTATCTCAGGCACAAGACTCTGATGAAGCTGTAAGTATTACAAGAGGGTTTTTACATTTTGTAAGTGCTGTTCAACTTTTCAGTGAAGGCCAGAGTGAGACTTTATTGCTGTTTTCTGCTACTCCATCACTTCCGTACAAGCTTTCCAAACCTCAGATCTTTTCAAGCCTCAAACCTTTCTTGACCTTTCCCCTTGACTTATTACAAAGCACAGGTCAATCTTTTGAAAGGCATACCTCCAAAAGACTGACATTTGCACAAATTTCTGGGGCTGAAAAAATAATGTACAAAATATTACGGCTGCATTTGTGCAAAGTTCTGGGGCTGAAAAAATAAAATAAAAAGGTTGGTCATGATTGTAGCAGGGAGGGGACAGGCAGACATGACTTCGAAGGACACTGGGATACTGGCTGGTGTTCCGAGGAGGAAGAGGTGGAGAACCAGCCACTGTGATCCCAGGTGTCTGACAGGTGCACCGTGGATTGTTCTATGAATGAGCCTCACACTGCATAGTTTATTCACGGGGGGATTGTCGTATCATGCAAACTTGGCCAATTTCTCACTTCTAGACAAGGATTTTTAGGACCATACTTTAAATGAGTTGCTAGTATGCCTTTCCACTTTCTCCAAGCCTCTTTCCTAAGCAATAAGTTTTAAGAGTCCAGAAAGACAGAGATTGAGAGAGAGAGAGAGGCTCAGTTTGGATGACACAATAATCAATGGGGGGGGGGGGGAAGAGGCAACCGTCAGTTGTGTTGCTTATTGTGTCATGTGGCAGGCAACACACAACGCACACATGACTGACGGTACGCTATTTCAGGCAATTAAACAACAGGGAAAAACAACAGACTGCTCAGTTGTTTATCCCGAAATCCATTGCTTAAAGTGTCGGGTGAGCGCACGGTGAGTGTGTTATGAACCCTTCCATTGTCTAAAGTGTCGTCCGAACACACCCAGAGACTGAGACTGCTGTTCTCGGGACTTTTAGCATAGGTTGCCTCGTCTTTACTTTAATGTCAGACTAGAAAGTTGGGCCTGATACTTACACTTTTTTCCTTTCTTCTGAGCTAATTTTCCATGTGAGTAATTAAAGATAGCTGGTAGTTAAACGTGCCTGAAAGAAATCCTCTTGTGTTCTCCTCTTACCAGGACCTTGCTGTTTCCTCCTTGTTTGTCCAAGGCCAGGGGAGTGCTTCTCAGCAGGCACATCTCATGAAGGGGATGGCTTCATGAAGTGCTCAAATTGGGAGGGATCTCCTAAAGGGGGAAAATCTCTCGCTCCTGGCATGCTGTTGAGGGGAATTGTCAATACCTGTTCATGTTGAAAGATTACATGGCTACGTTATGCAATGCAGTCTTGTGCATTTTGTTACGTGCAGTTCCATTGTGCCCCTTGTTCAAGACAAAGCTGCATGGGTTCATTACAGATTTTAGATCAATCAGAATATTTCTTCGGATGTGCCATGAAACTGCCTGGACACCTTATTCTCACCTCATTGATCTAGGCTAAATAGGTCAGGATTACAGTAACTTCCACCACATTTACCTTATTGCACATTTTGAGTTAAATAAACATGAAGAATGCTAAAATATTGCATTCTGTCCTTGTTATGTGGCTCTCGAAATGTAAAATCCCTTTCTTAAGCTGCAATCCTGTACATGCTTGCTTTGGAGTAAGTCTCATTGAATTCAGTAGGATGTATTTCTGAGTAGACAAATAGGATGTTAAATATTATAAGACAAAGATACTTCTCTGTGTGGAAAGCAGTGCTCCCATAAATCAAAGTCAGGTTAGCTGATTTGATTTATGGGAGCATTGCTTTTCACACAGTGAAATGACGTTTGTCCTGACACATGAGTAACTTGTTTCTCTTTCCACCTTTTAACAACTGAATACCTTTGGAATCCTAATACAATAATTCTGTGCATGCTTGGAAAAGTGGGTCATAAATCATATAAATCCATTAAACAAAAAACCTACGGTTTACAAAAACAACGTTAAGGCTCTACAGTTTCCAACCAAGCACCAAAAAGCAAGGGACTTGGGAGTTAAGGCTCACAAGCCTTAACACCACATCCTCCCTAAGGAGGCAGAAAGTGCAAGTGAATTTCTCATTCTCCCAAAGCAGATAAACCATGAGGACAGGATGGAGAATATGATATGCAGAGGTGACTGTGGGGCTGTGGAAAACTCATGACAAACAATTTAGGGTCACCTACTTCTCTTTTTTTTGTTTAGAGCAGCCCTTCCCCAACTTGGTGCCCTCCAAAGGTGTTCGACTACAACTCCCATCATTGCACGTCACTATGTCACCACTGTAGGATGTTCTCCTACTACTTGCTATCCATGGACTTAGAAAGTGCCAAATCGACTGTTAAACAGAAATTACTGAACATAGACCACAAGGAGCTGCATGGGGAACATGTTCCCCTCAGTCATTGAGTCTACCAGGTCACTCCAGCAAAGATGGAATGCCATACTTGGAATGGCTAACTATCCCTAAATATAGGAAGGCCTTCTCCTTAGCAAGGTTCAATGTTCTCCACTCCAAGCTATTAGAGGGCAGATTCAAGAAAATTCCAATGAATGCTGCCCCTGTAATAATACTGAGGTGGAGTTCATCTTGCATGTCCTATTCTACTGCGGTTATTACCAAGAGGCCAGGAAAGACCTAATAGGTCCTATTATACAGTGTTTCCCTGGTCGCTCTCCTGAGTCTCTTATGATTATTTTACTCCAGGGCACCAATAAGTCTATCACTGAGCAAGTGGCTAAATATCTGAATCTGGCTATTCTCATTAGAATAGGGTCTCAGGAGGCTGTTAAAAGGATTTGTACAATATTGCGAAAGGGATAGACTCACAATTAACTACCAAAAATCTAAAATCTTGGTGTTCGCAAAGACCAAAGTCAGTTACTTTTGGTCGATGGGAAGAAGCAGAGTGGAACAGGTTAACTCATATAAATACTTAGGTATTTATTTTCAAGCGAATTTAAAGTGGAATAATCATGTTAAGTATCTTAAGGTCAAAGCGGAACAGACTATAGGGGCCCTTATCAGATATTTCTACCATGGAGGGGGAAAGTATATACCAGCTGCACTAAAGGTCTATAAGGCAAAACTTTTGTCCCAGATTTTGTTTGGGGCCCCGATCTGGTTTCCACTTATAAAAACCTCATTGGAGGGAATGCGGTCTGAATTTTTGAGGCTAATTCTAGGACTTCCAAGATGTGTTTCTGGCCCAGCCCTCAATCTCGAAGCTGGGCTAAGATCTCTGAGCACTGTAGCCTGGAGTTTAACGATACAGTTTTGGTTTCGTAAATATCATTCTATGGCATATGACTCCTTGGTTACCCAAGCCCTGTTAGATCCCTTTGAATCACCTGGGACTAAAGCCATAGTAAGCAGAGTTGCAACCCTTGGCTTAGATCTACCATATTTGTTTCAACTTGATTATACAAAGGTAAAATTCTCCATCAAACAGAGATTAGAGGATATTGATCTTCAAAAGTTTGCGTAAAGTTGGAACTGGCCCTTGTTCCCCGATTGCGCTAGGTATCCCTGATAGTGCTGAAAGAGGGGTATCAAATTATTTCAAATAGTTGTCAGTTCCAAAATATAGGAAGGCCTTTACACAGGGCAGATTCAACGTACTCCCCTCCAAGTTGTTGGAGGGGAGATATAGTAAGATTCCAAGGGAAGAAAGATACTGCCCCTGCTCTAGCTCTGAGGTAGAGACAGTCTCCCATGTGCTTCTCAGTTGTGAGTTCTATAATGGTATTAGAAACAATCTCCTGAGACCAATCCTCCAGGGTTATTCTGGGCATTCGCATGAGTCTCTTACCACTATACTTCTACAGGCCAAGGACAAATTGGTCACAAATCAAGTTGCCAAATTCTTATATCTTACTACCTTGTATAGAGTCCAACTGGTGGGTTCTTAATTGATCAATTGTCTACAGCTGTTGATATAAATTTTAAATTTTGTATGCTCTTTTATGGTCTATAGACTACAATAAAGTATGTAAGTCTCTCATTAGACCACTCATGGATGTTTGATCATTATTATCATTATCATTTTTACAGATTTTGTATCCTTTCTTTTTACCACCATGTATTTTTATTAATGTGTATGTACTTAACATGTTATTATAGTGGTCTGTTGGCTGCGAATAAAGATTGATTGATAGGATTCATTGACCACAGGCTATTTTTAGAGTAAAAACTAAAATAAAAATCCAAACTTGGATAGTTTAAAATTAAATTGAGCAATATTTCTAAACCACTACATGGCTGTTCTTGGTACTGGGT
This sequence comes from Anniella stebbinsi, assembly GCA_029215795.1. Taxonomy (NCBI): domain Eukaryota; kingdom Metazoa; phylum Chordata; class Lepidosauria; order Squamata; family Anniellidae; genus Anniella; species Anniella stebbinsi. The sequence continues at coordinate 70,742,900 of JARDYH010000002.1, read as the reverse complement.
CAGATGTAGTGATATAAGAAGATATTCTCCTAGTTGATAAGTTGCAAAGAAGCTTCTCTAGTAAGGAGGAAGGGGAAAGCCCTGGACTGATAATTCTTTCAAGTGCCATATCTCCCCCCACAAAAACCCATGAGGTAGGTTAGGCTAAGAGTCTATGACTGGCCCAAAACCATCTAGTGAGTTTCTTCTCCTGCTCACTTTCACAGAAATGTAAAACAAGTGTTTGGTAATGTTTGTGTGTATGGCACGTGCTACTTTTACCCTCACAACAACCCTGTAAGATAGGTTAGGCTGGAAATCTATGCCTGGCCCACTGTCTGTCTATGTCTGTGTGCCTGCCTCTTTCATATATACACACAGAAAGGTATCCTTGGGTTTGTTCTTTGCTTACTACATACTATAAACTATGTATGAATAGAGAAGTCTGTCACAAATGATGCAATACACTCACTTTTTGCACTTCCTAATACATTTGTTTCCCAACTTGTTGATCTTCCATAGAACTCAAGGTGACATGCATAGCCACTCCCCCTGGCCTCTCAATGTTCTAATCCAGTTGGAGAGAGGGGAGGGGGAGAGAGAGATGCTACTCTGAGGGAGCTCCCTTGGTTACCATGGGAGCTCATAAATAAATCGTATTTAAAAGCAAACTAAAGGGAATTTTAAGAAAAGAAGACCTATTCCATTAACTCTAAGGTTAAAGGAAGAGGACATTGTTGGAATTTTAATTATTTAACCTGACAATTCATAAGGAGAGGTGGGCACAAATGGTTGCCAATACAAAACTCAGCTACCAAAGTTAGTCTGAGAGCTCCCCCCCCCCTTTTGACTTTAAACTGCCCTCCTTCCCTCAATCTTTCACCAATCTTGAAATTTTCAGGTTATGTAAAACCAACATTTCTTTCTGGCACATGTAAATTTCAGGAAGATTGGTGAAACATTTTTGATTTTATGAATGTTAGAATGACCACCACCCCAATTACCCCTTTAACATGTGGAATGTGTTTTTTACTCATCGACCTTAACAAGAGACTCACTACTGTGAGTCCCTTAATAATGATGGTTTAATGAAACTTATGTGAGATGCTAAAATTTATTTCTGTAACTGGAATTACCAAGTTTGATATTAATGGAGCTGCTTTTACATGGTTGTAGAATATGAGATCGTTGTTAGATGTATGGCTCAGAAACAAAAGTATATTATAATGCTGCACCACTGCTGACATAAATAAAATATCATTTATGTTAGCACTAGCATAAACTATCCCTGACATAAACTAACCAATAGCACTTGCTGGTGTGATGGGTTTCCATAGAAAACTCGCCATGCCAGCAAGTACTATTGGTGTTGCAGTAGGTATAGTTTATGCTAGCACAACATTGTTTACATTAGCACAGTGTGATTAAAAAAACAAAACAAAACATTGATGTAACATTACTTTTGAATATAATAGTGGCTTAGATTACTAACTAGGAGCCAAAGACCTCTGGAGCGCTTGTGTATTTACACTGAGCAGTCTAAAAATTAGGCTGGGTGTTGTGGCTGTGAGGTTTACAACTTAGACTTAGTTGTGTCTTCGCCTTAACGACTTAGGATGGTGTTTTTTTTCTTTTCAGCTTCTTGGACACTTAATAATTGTCGGCAAGAAATGTGCAGCTGAATTAGGCTTGACCAGAGGATACCGAATGGTAGTGAACGAAGGGCCAGATGGTGGTCAGTCTGTCTACCATGTACACCTGCATGTCCTTGGGGGCCGTCAGTTGAGTTGGCCTCCAGGTTAAGAATTATGTGGGGAGATAAAAGAGTATTACCCTCAAACAATCACTTGAATCCAACCACTGTTAATAAACACCAGTCACTTCTTCACCTTGTGGAGAAGAATAAAAGTTTGTGCAAGCCTTGTTCAATAAAGTTACAAGCATGTTCGATTCCTCGCTTTGTTTCTCCTTTCAGATTATTTAATGATTCTTTCACTGATCTGGAATATATTTATATCTTGTTGATCTTCCATAGAACTGAAGGTGACATGCATAGTATTCCTGGACCATCTTCCATCCTGGCACTGACCAGATCCAGACTTGGTTAGTTTCAGCATGGTTGCAGCTTTGTAGGTATTCAGGCCGTAGCCATACTGCAGTCAAATCCTTTAAGCTCCCCCACATTCCTCCCCACACACACTTCTATTTCTGCGTACCAGTGTTCTCATTTTACAAGTTAGGGGCTAAATTGCAAGAAGCCGTGACTCGGTCAGAATCAATCAATGGTCCAATGGTGTCATTCTGCCAGCGGGAGGGAACCGCTGGCGGAATGGATTTCTCTCCCCCCCTCCTCACTATGACCCTCAGATTTGCTGCAGAGGGTTGAGAGACACTGGAGCGGATGTGGGGGGGGCTGCAGGGGGAAGGAGAGAGGTCCCATTGTGCAAGCATTCACCAGCCATCATGTTCCATGATATGTAATTTTTATGCTTTTATGGTTTTAAATTTTGTATATTGGTTTTTAAATGTTCAATGTTTTTAACTTTTGTAAACTGCCCAGAGAACTTTGGCTATGGGGCGGTATATAAATGTAATAAATAATAATAATAATAATAATAATAATAATAATAATAATAATACTTGATGGCTGATGAATGCTTGGTTGGAGCAATGTAGAGATTTTGATGGGATGGGTTGGATTGTTAGCAAATAACAATCCAATAGGTTTAACTGAATGAAAAATGCTTCCTTGCTTTCACCCCTTTGCTTCCCCTTGATCTGCTGACACAACTCTATTCCCCCGAAACCGAACAACTTCCATATATCATGGAAACAGTTGCCATGCTTACATTATGCCTTTTAAGCAGTTGCTGGAACTCTAGGAGCAGAACCAATCCAGGAGCAAATGGAAAAAATGATCGTCACAGAGTCTCTGCAACTGGGAGCCTTATTGGCAGGGTTTGATTGGGTTTGATGGCTGCTACACCAGGTCTTGGGAGGTGAATCTCTGTAGGACCAGTTGCCATGGATGAAACCTCAGAGGATGGGAAGAGTGCCAGTTCAAGCTCAAGCAGAAGTGAGTAACCAAAGCTGGAGTCTTGAGAGCAGGGCTTCTTGACAGTCTCGAGGCATGACACCTCTCTGTTTAAGAAAGTAGCCACTATGTGTAGCTCTGCAGTTCTGAGGCAAAAGTAACAGGATTCTGAGAGAAGAGAAACCATTGAAACACAATGCTTGAAATTGCCCATTTATTGTGGGCCTTCTGGCTTTGCTTTCGGTTGTCATTTTAATTTCATGGTAAATAATGATTTCCTTTTTGGAGCAGGCTGATTTCTGCTTATTTCCCATCCACCTCCCTGCCACAAGAGCACTGTTAATTCTAGCTACTGCTAGTTGGAGAAGTGAAACTTACGTTACCTAAAACTACTAGCATCTGAATATATTACATTTCTGCATTAGTTAAGTCAGCTTAAAAGACTGGATAAAAACAATGAACATTTCAAATAAATTCAAGATCAGTCAAGACTGAAGACTAGTAGAAGAGCAACCGAATTCTATGTTTGCACTGTAGTGGTGTAAGCAAAGGCTTCTACTGCTGCATCTAAAGAGGAATTTTATTATGCTAGCCAGGTGGTGTAGCCATATTCAGCTGTAACCCATTTGCCTTTTGAAACCAACATGAACCTTTTTACTAGCCTGTTGTTTCAATGCAAAAGTTGTGCCAGTGCCTGTAATAGCCCTTCACATTTATCTTTACATCACATTTTTATAAAAGATGATATTTAATCTATTTATCTTGCCATTGTCTTGAACTAATTTATTTGGAAGTGGTACAATTTATTTGATTGTGCATTTTTAAGATTGACCACATGAGGGCAGAACAAGACAGTTGATTATAATTTCTTCCTTTAGTTGGTTTTCCTTGCTTCTTGAAATCTGTATGGAAATGTTGACTTGATTGGGTGCTTAGTCATGCCAAATTGACTGCTCAAGCACAGAAAATATAAATTAATCCATAATCAATCTCGATTTGAATTACAGAAGCATGAAAGTTCATTAGATCAAATCTAGGACTTGCAATACAGTTGAGAATTATGAACCTTCTAGATCCAACTTATGGACCATCTAATTACAAGTTTGGGTAGCATCACTACTTGTGATATCAACGATCAACTAGTCAACTCATTATGTTTTCCAATGTGAGCACTTAACCAGGAAGTCCTTGCATTAAAAATTTATTGTGTGAATTGATTTGAGCTGTGATTTTTTTTTCTAAATGACTGCCTGATATGCTCAAGAAGTATTGCAGCATTCTTTAGGACCTTGTCCTACCCTTGGGAGATCTGGCACAAACTCCATCCAGATGCATTTATTTAATTGGATCATTCAGAATTACTTTTTGTACCAACCATCAATTTGATGAAGTGTACACGATGAAGTGTGTTAAGGGCATATCCAAATGGCTTCAGTTTAGGGGACTGGACAGGGGCTGAAATAAAGGAGGGCAGAGCTAGCAGGCCCAAGGATATTACATGACTGGTGACAGAATTGTACTAGTTGCATTTACTGTATTGTCATAACTGTTGCTAACTGTTGATGAGCAACTTCAAGGTCCCTGCCGGCTCTCCCTCATTTTTATACTGGACGTGTCAGGTAGCCCTCCAAACAGAGGACAACTGCAAATAGAGGACTGTCCTGTGACAACTCTGCAAATAGAGGCTGCCCTCAAATAGAGGAGTGTCTACCCTACTCCAGATGCAAGGCTACTCTGTTCTCTTCAATTCTGTCTTTAGTTTGCATGGGCAAAGTGCTAATAAAAATGGTTCTCAGTAAAGGACCTTTTTGTTTGGAAAATCCCCTAAACTGACCATTGAGCTGACTCAGTATATCAAGTCCTGAGTTGTTTCTGTGACTCTAAGATGTAGAAATGAAAGTCTATGACCGTGTCCAGTCCGAAATTGGATTTGACGATACAAACCTAAATGACTGGATGCTTTCCGTCTCTGACCCTAGTGGTGGTAACAGCCAGTGAGTTTACTAGCGATATAAATTCAGAGATTTGCTCAGCATCTACTGAAAAGGAATATGCACTTTAGTTTTAAGTGATATTTGTGATTATGTGGGAAAGGAGTGCACTTTGCCATAAGCTGCTTAGTGAGCTCCAGTGACAGAGGTTGCAACCTCTCCTCCTGCCTCAGATTGCCAAACTGAAAACTGGAGGACAAACAGTTTCCACATTTATCTTTCTGGTACACATTTTGAGCCATTTCCCTGCAAGCGCTTGGGAAAAGAACAAGCTTTCTTTCAAAATCAGCCATGCACTACTTTCTTTATCTATAAACAATATAGAACATCGAAGAATTTGTTTTTAAAAATGTCACTTCTACATCCTCTGAGTAACATGAAGGAAAGAAACTAAAGGAAGAAGTCCTGAGGCACAAACATCTGGAGGCATGTGCCTTCAGAATCTAATCCTTTCTTATATGGAACCATCAGTAACAATTTTAGCCTTCGAAATAATAAATATAACTCTCTGATCACAGGCCTGGAATGCCATACCCTGGAGGGGTACAGCAAAAGTCAACAAGACCACGCAAAGAACCATTTGGTGTTTGTTGCATTGCAGTTTTATTTGCTTCAGTCCAGACAGTCTCTGAAGTTCACTGGCAGAAGGATTGATAATAGTTGCAATCTGAGTCTGACAGATGAAGAATGCAATCCTATATAGAATCTGACACAACCCAGTAAACAATCCTATACACAATCCTATATATCCGGAAGTAAACTCCCTGATTTCAATGGTACTTCGTGATTGCAAGTCTAAAACTGGTGTAGACAACTTAAATGCCTGCAATGTTCAGAAACATTGCGATCTTTGGGATATCATCCTTTGGGATCAATCCACTCACCCTCATAAATAAATCAAGCTCCTGTATGAAATATTTAACATTCATAGGTAAGGTTAAATTTCTAGGTCTTTTCAGTTGTTCCATCCTCTGACTATTTTCTCCTCTTTACTCACTAGCCTTAATGAAGTCACCATGTTTACTCTTGATACCATGTGTGTTGCCAGTTTTCAATGGTTCATTGAAGGATTCAGAGTACAATGAACACAATAAGGGGTGAAGGGTGAAGATTTATTAGCAAGAACCTGCTAATTAATCAATAAAGCAAAACATTACAGAATAATAATGGTATCAAAAAGCAATTATAGACCAAGATCATAAAGTATACATCCCTTCTGCCACTGGGAACCTCTTCTGATCTCTCTTCAGATCAAATCAGTGGTGAATGTGATTCTATATGGCCTGGCTATGCAGCACTGTCTAGATCTGCCAGCACTGAGGTTCTGGTTCTAAAGTCTGTCTTGGATATTTATATATTAATAAGGTGACACCTACCAGGCTATTCCCCCTTCCAGCTTCAAGAGTATTCATACATTTTTCAGAATGGAAAATAACTAGTCCCAGCCATTGAGCAGATAACTCCCATCCCAGTTACTCTGCTAACAAGAAATGCCTTAACACTGAGATTTTGGGCTCCTTCAGATGGATCATATGTAGTGTGATCAAGATTAATTACTCACTGAGGTTTGCAGGTCCTTTTTATGCCATCATCACTCTCTGATGCTTCTCTCGCCATTTTTTAGCTTTATTTCACCACGATTTAACTCGCCGAAAATGCAGTGACAACCATACACCACCATCAAAGAGGTGGTGTGTTTCCGGGATAGTCCAATATTGCTGCATGTTGCACCGCCATCTGTGTGCATAAATGGAACATATGGAAATGACCCAAAAAAGGTGGGGGAGGGGAAGAAAGGGGGAGGCATGGGCATTGTGCCCACTGTAATTCTGGAAAGACTCTGCAAGAAGAAAGCCCTGTAAGGGTGTAGGATTTTTGCTTTAACGTAGAGAAATCCTTTGCCAGAGGCTTATCTACCAGCTTCAATCTGTACAGGGTCAACAGAATTGGCCCTGGGAACTAATGAAAAGCCACAGCTAACCAACTCAGTAAACAGCCCCAAATGTAACTCTAGACGTGGGTAAGGGAATTTGTGCACCACTAACTCTTTGAAATAATAATGGTCTTCCATGTTTCCACTACATCATGTTGCTTTATTGTCCGTGAATTTCTTTGTGAAGACAAACTACTTAACAAAGGAAGGTTGCATTTAAAGGTTATATCTAACACTAAATCCAGGTTCCTCTATACACGTCTAATCCCAGCTGTCCACTGTGTGATCTCGGTTTCCAATTCTGTGGAAGCTGCTATGTGAATGCATTGTTGGCCAAGGATATGGCCAGCAGGTGTAGTCCTTCTCCCACCTCATGCGTTCATTAAATGTGTAGCAGGAATGCCTGAACAAGGCTATGTTATCACATATTAGGAAATCCCTAGGAACATCTGGTAGCAGCTCAGGTATATACTTAGGCATCACCAAATAGAGAAAATGTACCAGTAAGAACAAGTATGCTGATTTGTACAACATTTTGCATATGCTAACTTATAGGTACAATACATCTCACCTGTGTGCCTGCTCAGCCTGCTGTCCACATGCTAACCATTGATGGGCAACTTCAATGCCCCTCTTTCCCTTCTTATGGTTCTTTGAACTGGACCTGGTCTGGGCAACTCTTCAAATAAAAGAGACCATCATGCAGAAGGCTATCCTCTTTAAAGCAGGATACATGGCCAACCACATGGGCCACAGTTCTGTTTCTTCAGAAATTCAGGTTGTTTCCTTTCTCATTCTGTTTAAAGCCCTGGGCCAGATCTGCACCAAGCAGGATATAACACGTTGAAAGTGGTTTGAAAACAGTATATGGCATGGGTCATGGGCCCGAACAGTTGTCACGGCACTTCAATACCGTTATAAAGCAGTAATGTAGTTCCTGCCCTGGTAGAAAAGAAGGCAAAAGGCTGCTGGTTTTGAAGACAGCTTCAGTGCTTGTCAGACTCTTTCTCTCCACCCCCATTTTAATTGCATACAGGATCGTGATGGTTAAATGAAGACACAATGAGAATCCAGTCTTCCTGTGACGCACGGTTGCCTCCTTCATGCGGCTTCAGTTGCTTGGATGTTGGCACCATTATGTATGATCTGCACAGAGCATTAATCTAGTGACGAATGAGTGGTATTATTTACAGCACTCTCCAGTAAGGTCAGGTGTTGAAACTAAAACTCTTTTAATAAGTGAAGGTAACTAGACCTTCATTGACACTGCTTCTTTTTCTGACAGTGAAATGAAAACGGTGGGGGTGGGTGGGGGGAAAGCTCCTCCAGATATCCGGAAAGGAGACAGGTAATTATCTCTGAGTTGGATGTCTCTGTGCTGTTCTTGAAGTGGGAGTTAAAGCACTTGCTGTAAGTAGCATTACTGAAAGGCTAACAACGCTTTTTGCTACACAGTTTGCATTGCATTTTCCAGCAGAATATCAGCTAGAGATTGCAAATGAGGCATTTTTGTGCAGATGCAAGACACAGAGTGATACAAGCATTATGGCTACATTAAGACAGCCAGTGTTAATATGTAGTGGTTGGAGGGTTGGACTGGGTCTTGGGAGATTCAGGTTCTCGTCCCAACTAGCCCATGAGGTTTACTGGGTGATTTGGGCCAGTCCCTGACTCTCAGGCTAACCTACCTCACAGCGTTTTTGTTAGGAGAGAAAGGGAGAGAAAGAGATCCATGTAAGCCACCTTGGGTTCCTTACAAGAGGAAAAAAGGTGGGATATAAATGTGATTAACAACAACCACAACATGGATTGCCTATCCCATTAATCAGATAAAAATTAAATGGGACAATTTTTATCGGTGTTGCCTGTCAATTTTAACACATTCTGTATACTGTCTCTTCTGATGCCATGTATTAATGGTGTGTAATGGGTGTATGGAACCTATTAACTTTCTTCCCAAAAGCAGAATAAGGAGGGACGCAGAAATACATAAATTCAGCAGTGATCCCATGTTACAAACATGTACTCTCCAAGAGGAATGTACAAAACCGTTTTGTTTTGTTTGGCTGGTGCTTATATCAATAATAAAACAATCCTCATTTCTCAGAGCAGGACGGATTGACTGGACCGTATGTCAATCAGTAAGCAACCTCTATGCCCTCTATGTTCAATTCTGAAGTGCAAAATAATAATAATAACAACAATTTAAAATACTTTGGGAAGCTGTTGCAGCAGTTATACATCACTGGATGTATTCCCCTTCCTTGGGACTGTCTATATGGTTTATTTGCCCTGTGGTGGCTGAGTGGTGGCGCTGTGTCAGTTATACACCGCAGCCACCAACTCACAGCCACCACGGGGCAGTTCCCCAAGGCTGCACATTTTAAAAGTCAGGGTTGTATCCTAATTTCCCCCCCTGAAGTGAGGTCACCACAGTCCTTCCACTTTGTGACCTCACTTCAGCATTGAGCTGGGGGCATTCCTGGGTGGATGGCGACCACTGATAGGTCACTGGAAGCCGGAAAGAGAACAGGGGTTGGTTCCAGAGAGCCAAATGGCCATTGGAAAACCTGTGTTCCCTTCTGTCGTGGGGATTTCTTGCCCCCACCCAGCAGCAGCGAAACGGTGGGGTTTTCGGCAAAGTGGTGGCAAAGCAGTGCCGTGAAGGCAACCTCCCTGTCTGAGGAATTCTGTCTGACTTTCCCAGTTGTTGAACTGGAATAGTGTTGGATATTTGTGTCTGGAATTCAGCAGTGAGGCTCTAGGAAGTGAAATATTAGCAATGTGCTCAAGTTCCCTGTGTACTCTGTTTCAGAAGAATCCAGTTTTGTATAGCACTGATTCCTGGCCCTGCTGAGGCCAGGCTGTTCTGTGCAAAGTGCCCTTTGCCATCACCAGAGTTCTTGCTTGTCAGCTCTGAGAGCACACAACATGGGGCCAGACACACACACCCTATTTTCTGAGTTATGGCCTTCTTGTGTGAGGGTCATATACTGGTGGTGGTACATTGTGACCATTGGCCATGCTGGCTGGGGCTGATGGAAGTTGTAGTCCGAAAGATATGGAGGGCACCAGGTTGGAAAAGGTTGTGGCAATGATTTGGGTGGGGCAGTTGTAAATGTAGTTGCGACTTTAAAAACATACAGCCTCCCATCGAAGTCAACGGAAGAAAAGTTTCTTGTGCCAGTCTTGAACCATGTGGTTGTGGATTGAAGGAGTATAGGATGCAGTGTACATGTGCTGCCCACATCCTGCCCATACCAGCCTCCATCCCAGTTCAGTTGGTCCTCTGGCATGTCTCAATTCCTCAGCTGTAGTGGAGTCTGCTTCTGCCAGATCCTAAAGCTCCTCAGCTGGATGGGTCACAAGTACAGAATTGCACCCTGAATCATTGTTTTTATGAACAACGAAATAGGCCTCTACGAGGTATGCATAAATTCAAAAGGCACAAAATACCTTTGCTTTAAAAAAGCGGGGCCGTTCAATAACTTGTACTGATAGCATTGCTATTGGTATTGTGTGATATTAAAAAGTAAAAACAACAAACGCTCTTAAAATGCACTGATTCCCCCTTCCCAGTTTAGTCTTGTATTCATTCAGCAGCAGGCCCTGAAATCTGGCTGAAATTTTTACCCCTCATACGGAAATGAGGATTCTGCCTGTAAAACAGTGGGCTGAATTTAAAGTAATATTGTTGATGCTATTCTGTTCTTCAGAAATTTCACAAACATACGTGCCTTAAAATGCTGGGCGGCTGGTCCTTTGCTTTGAAGGGTCCCGTAGTGCAGCCTTTCGCAACCTGGGACCTTCCAGATATGTTGGACTACAACTCCCATAATCCTCAGCCAGCTATTTTCACCATTTGAAAAAAGTTGGTAAATGCTCCTTTAATGTAATCTTTATTCATCTTCTCACTCCTGCACAATATCTTCTGAAATCCCTTCTTCTACACAACCATTAAAGGTACAGGAGCCTGTCTTTCTTTCCTCATCAGCCACCCTAGCTGGGACTGACATCAGTGGAAGGAGGTGTCCATCACGTATTGAAATACAGTTTATCACCAGCTGCATGCATATGAGAATAAATATGAGTTAAATCTTACGATACAGAACGGCAATCTAATGGGAGAAAGAAAGAAAGAGTGTGAGTGGCCAAGCATGGTTTAAGAGAGTATTCCATTTACATGAGGTTGGTAAATCAAGGCTGCACTGTAAATCTTTATTGATTTTTAAGTTTAAAAAAATTAGGAATCATACCTGTCATATAAATAGTGGTAGTGTTTGCCTCTGCCTTCAAGACATTAATGAAATGCCTTGTTTATAGGTCTGTGCTGCACAAAATATCAGCCCAGGAAAAATGTTTATTACATTCCTTCCCCACTTCCACTAAAATTACATCTCCTTTGTCTCTAACTCACTTTGTGAAGAAATCCGCATTTGAGGATACTGGAATGTTTTGGATTGAAGTTGATGTGGGTCCTGCTCACATCAATGGAATGAAAGATGAGACTATGATGCAGTAGTACTGTGATAGAGGCAAGATCTACACCTTGTGTCAAATCATTACGAATGTGGAATAAAAGGTAGGAAATAACATAATGAAAGCGTTAAATGGAATGGGATTGTGCCCCAATAGTTATCAGTGCACCTTCAATGCCGCTATGAAGCAGTAGTAGAGATCTAGCCCAAGATCTCCCTTTAGCCCAGGGTTGCAGGACCCCCAGGCTTGAAGGCCAAATCTGGCCCTACTGGTGTCCCAATCTTGCCCTCTGGGATTGCCACTTTCAGTAGTTCCCTTCTCCCAACCACCGATCATTTGGTGGTTTCCTGGATTTTGTGCAGGTTTCTCCCCATTCTGAAATACCTCTCCTAAGGCTCAGTTACTGGCAATAAGTGCTTCAGGTTAAGATAAGCTGATGTTTTGGCCCCATCCCATTTGCCTTTCACTCCCCCTACCACAGGACTGCCTCACCCACAAGACCTTCTCCAAAATGGAATTCAGCACTTGGGCTGAAAGAGGTTCCACACTCGTCTTCTAAGGACTGATCATTAAGGATTGAACTTTATTTCTTATCAGGGGACCGCCTTGATGGTGCCGCAGTTTCACTCCTGTGGAGTTGTGCTTGGTAATCCCCCATGCCAAGGAGGGAGTGCGGTTTCATCTGGGTACTGGAGCCTCGCCCTGCCTTCCTGGCTTCAGGCGACCAATCATCAATCTCCATCATCCCGGAACGCCCCTGGATCAACCACGAAGCAAGGCCAGATGGCAGAAGAGCCTGGGTGACTCCCAATGAAAAATCAGGGTGTCACTGACTTTTTAACTGCACAGCTTCACAGAAAAGCTCTGTGGTGGCTGCGAATCTGCAGCTGCATCATATAATGGACACAGTGCCAATTTGCAACCACCGCAGGGCTTTGAGCATGTATACACAGCATGTATACACAGCCCCCAGTACTCTAGTAATTTTAAGATTATGTTTTTAGTATTGTTGCTGTTATTATTATTTTATCCTATCTGTCGTTCACCGCTCTGAAATTTTGGATGGGGAGCGATAGAAAAATATTGTCAATAAAATACATACATACATACATACATTTGTGGAAGTGAGCCAAAGGAAAACAAAGTGGGGATTACTTGGGATGAAAGGCATATAGGACCAGGCTGCACATCAGTTCCTAATCCAAGCATTTTGATGTAGATGGGTTTTGATTGGGCTGAAAAGGTTCTTTGAGCCCCATTGCCCCTTTAGAGAAATATCAGTTTCTCTTGCAGAGAATAGGAAGAATACCTGTCAAGACACCTGTTATTGGGTAGCCAAGAAATTCAACTTCTGGCACTGTCAATTATGGGGAGATTGATGCTGGAGATAAGCAGCCATCCCACCTAAAACACAGTTCTTGCCAAGGGGACTCCTGACATCTCTGAACTTCCAAAGTAATATCGTGTACCTAATATAAAAACGCTGAGCTACCAAGATCTCAGCATTTATAAAATGCAAGTTGTTGGTGGTCTGGCACAGTGAAAAGCAACGCATTTTATTAGGATAAGTGAGCATCATCTTGCCAAGGCAATACATTATTATGGCTCATCCATCGCAACCATCATATTTTCATTTGCTATACAATAATCACAGATTAAAAAACTCTAACCCCGTTTTCGCTCACTCTGTTTAGGTCCTCTCTATGCTGACATTGAGTCCCACCATTTCTTTCCTTTCTCATTCTGGTACTTCAGACAAAAGCCCCGAGTGCAGTATTGGCATCATATTCTTGCTTTCAGAGCATTCAGCAACTGAACTTCTGAAATATTGATTTATTTTGTGTATAACAAGCCAGTTTTCGAATGGAAAGGAAAATTAAAAATCTTTATCAAAACACAACAATAGAGTCCTTGGGGAAATTTCTATGAAGGATTTTTGTCTGAAGAAAATGTTTTGTATTTAATTATGGACTTACAGACCAATCCTGAGACTTGCTGTGCCAGCAAATCAAAGCTTATGTTGGGCTGCATTGATTCTTAAGCCACTCCATTTCCCAGACCAAGCCCAAATACAAACAATCCAAGGATGAAGGCAGGTCTAGTATTTAAAGAACAGTCAGAGCGGGCTGCTTGTCATCATTCTTTTAGGAATGCAGCATAAGGAGAAATGCTTTAAGTAAATGCTTTTTATGATAACCAAGGGGCTGTCTAAATGACATCTTTGCCTCATGGTGGCTGCAAATCGGCGCTGCGCCGGTTATATGACACAGCTGCCGATTTGCTGCCATCATGAGGCAAAGAGACAAAGATGTGCAGCAGAAAAGTAGGGGACTTATCTGGACTTTTTTTCTGCTGGAGAAAGGTCAGCATGGCTCTTCGGTCATCTGACCTCATTCCAGTGCCGTGTCAGCAGGAATTTCTGGGTGGAAGGCAACCTCCCATTGGTCGATAGAAGCCAGGCAAGGGAGAGGGGGTGGCCCCAAGCTGCATGGCTACTAGAAAGCCCACATTGCCTCCTGCATTGGGATTACCCAATGCCACTCCACAGCAGCAAAAGTGTGTTTTTTATATTAATGGAAGCACAGCCGTGCCTCCATTGTTAAGGGCCGTCAGTAAAAAACACATTCTGCCATGTTAAAGTGATAATTGGGGGGGGGTCATTCTAACAGCCATAAAATCGAAAATGTTTCACCAATCTTTCTGAAATTTACAGGTGCCAGAAAGAAATGTTTGTTTTACATTACCTGAAAATTTCAAGAAGATAGGTGAAAGATTGAGGGAAGGAGAGCAGTTTAAGGTAGAAAAGGACCACAAACCTGTCTCCCTGCTTTTGTCAAATGATTTTGGGTTTGCGAGTTTTGTGCTCATGATTTGCATAATTTCTAGAGCCTTATTAATTAATCCAGTGGTGGGGTCTTCTTCCTCCTTGACTGTAGTTGGTGGAAAGCTTTTCGTTTTTTTTAAATTCCCTTCGGTTGACTTTTAAGGACTATTTTAACCTCTCATTCAAGTCAATGAGGAAGCCATCTTCCCTCATAGCGCAAGGCATGCTCAGTAGCATCACTCTCCCTCCTCCCTCCTGCCTTAGAATGTTGGGGGGTGGGTGGGTGAAATGGCCGCTGCCTCTATAGCACAGACCTTTTGTGCGAAGAAGAAGAAGAGTTTCTCTTTTCTCTTCTGGAACATGTTTTCCTCTGGCTCTGAGAGTAATTTGGGCTATCTTCATAAGGCCAGTTTGCTCTTTTCGCTCAGTTTGCTCACTGGTGAAGCAGGGTGTGGTTCCTCTGGATCCATGATAACCTGATCTTCAGGTCTCTCCTGGGAATAGGTGGCTATACATCCCTTTCAATCCCCCCACCCCAAACACACACAGTGTGCTCCTTCCCTCTTTTCTAAGAGTTTGGTCCATGCTGCTATAAAGTTGAAAGCTTCAAACACTTAATTTAATTAGTTTGGGCAGGTGTTAAGTGCAATTTTGAAACCTTTCAAAGTGCTTCTGGGCCTACAACATTGGTTTCGGCCTAGTCACCCTGTTTTTCTAATAAGGTTTAGAAACAGTTAAAATGTCGTGTATTTTGCATAGTGTATACATGTATTTTCTTTCTAATCCTTACAGTCTACACTGGCTCCCTCCTGGATGTGTTTTTGGAGGCAGACAACCCCTTTTTTGTTCCAGCAGGCCTTTGGCAAATAATCTGGATCTCTGTCTATACCTTTGACTTTTAAATTGTTATGTATTTTAAATGTTTTAAATGCTTTAATATTGAAAAGTACTTAATTATATTTTTTACTTTTGTATATTTCTATTTATAGGTTTTAGCTGTATATGTTTTAGTTTTGTAAGGCTGCCCTGAGGCCCAGCATTGGGCAAAAGGCAGGATACTACTACTAATAATTACAGTAATGTTTCAGATTTCACTTCTGTATCTGATGTTCTTTTGCATTTACTTTTCTTTATAAACCATTCATATCTTAAGACTTCTTGTGTGGCATGTTTTCATTGGTTTAACAAGTTAAAAGGGGTATTCACTGTTTTCATGCTTATGTTATAAAATCTATTTTCAACAGGTAGGCTGACTATATGAAAAGGAGGATAGGGCTCATGTAACTTTAACAGTTGTAGAGAAAAGGGAATTTCAGTCAGTGTCATTTGTATTCAATTAGTTCCTGGTGAAATTCCCTCTTCATCACAACAGTTAAAGTTGCAGGCACTATACTAGAGTGACCATATACAAAAGAAGGCAGGGCCCCTGCAACTTTAACTGTTGTGATGAAGGAGGAATTTCACCAGGAACTAATTGCATACAAATGACACTGGCTGAAATTCCCTTTTCTCTACAACTCTTAAAGTTACATGAGCCCTGTCCTCCTTTTCATATGGTCAGCCTATCAACAGGACTAGTAACTTCAAGAGTAACAGAATTGGGGGAAATCCTCAATCTCTTTGCTATCAGAGGCACTGAGTAAGGGACCTGTGGAGTTAATTTAGACTGACCTTAACCACATAACACTATTCCCCCTTCTGAAGAGATCTGGACCACAGATTACTAAAGACAAACAAAGTAGCAGACCATAATAACAGTTCTCATGTGGCCATTTGCCTTATGAAGCAGGTGTTCTGCGGGCTACCAAATGGAGGGACTTACAGGCCATAAAGTTGCCTGGCTGGGTCTGCCAGAAATCCACCCTCAACACTCCTGGAAGGTCCATGTTCTATAGCACCTCCTGTCAGATGAACTTCAGGGAATCCCCCCCTCCACCCCTGTGTTTCATTTACTGGCTTCCCCTGGTTGGACCTTGCAGGAAACTATAGGGACAGACAGAGCAGGCATTCATAGCACACATAGAATGCTGAGACTGGCAAATCTAAAAGCAAGTGTGTTGCTTTTCAAGAACCAAGGAAATTCAATGGGTCTTACTTTTGAGTAAATATCTAGGGATGGAAACGCAGCCTGTGCAAGAATTGAGTAGGGTGACCATATTTAGGAAACCAAAAAAGAGGACACTTAGTGGGGGGGGGCAGGAAAATGGCTTTCTGGGGCCACCTTAAAGTCCCCAATTGGAGCTGAGGAGGGGAAAGCATGTCATTCTCACCCCCACCCCACTGCTCCAATCAGGTCCTTTTCTATAATGTCTGGCAATGACACGTTTTTCCCTTTTAAGGCCTTGATTGGAGCAGTGGGAGAGAATGACACACCTCCAAAAAGCATGTCATTCCCCCCTGCCACGCTAATGGTGGCCTTAAAGGGGAAAGTGTGTAATTTCAGGTCATTATAGACTATTGCATAAAATCCCCCCTGACACCAAGGATAGAACAAAAACCAGGAGAAATCTGGGGAAATCCTGACAGTTTTTTATTTTTATTTATTATTGCATTTATATCCCACCTTTTTTCCTCCAAGAAACCCAAGGCGGCATACATAATCTTCCTCCTCTACATTTTATCTTCACCACAGCAACCCCGTGAGGTGGGTTGGGCTGAGAGTCTGCAACTGGCCCAAAGTCACTCAATGGGTTTCCATGGCCGAGTGGGGAGTAGAACCCGGATCTCCCAGCTCCCAGTCCAACACTGTAGCCACTATGCCACACCCTAATGGTCACCCTAGAATTGAGCCATGCCAAGTTGGAAGCAGATCGGTTTGTGCCTTGATTTTTAGGATTTTTTTTTTTAAAGTTTGACTTCAATTTTTTTTCTAAAATTCAAGGCATGAACCAATGTGCTTCCAACTTGGCATGGCTAAATCCCTACTTCAGAGCTACCATGGTGCCAAGTTTCATGTCTTTATCTTTAATTTCATTTTTTAAACTTGTACCGCTCAAGGTCCTAGGCCCCAAAGAGATTTGTTTGAACTTTAAAAAATTCCTAAAAATCAAGGCATCTGCTTCATACTTGGCATAGCTATATCCCTACTTAAGAGCTACCATGATGCCAGGGTTCATCTCTTTATCTTTAAAAATGAGGGAGATGCAAGCATTTTGGATGATTTATTAATTTTAGAAGTGAGTTCAACACATAACACTAGCTTTGATTTTATATTGGATGTCAAGATGGTATGACATCCTGGCTGACGCTGGCTTGGTTGTCAAATGTATAATATCCAGTCATCCGTTACACAAAGCATTCCCCATCCTGCTGCCCTCCAGGTGTTTGAGATGACAAGTCCCAGCATTCCTGACCATGGGACATACTGACTTGCAATGATGGGAGTTGTAGTCCAACACCTTTGGAGGGCACCAGGTTGGGGAAGGGCTGCTCTAAACAAAAAAAGAGAAGTAGGTGGCCCTAAGTTGTTCGTGATTAGTTTTCCACAACCCCACAGTCACCTCTGCATATCATATTCTCCACCCTGTCCTCATGGTTTATCTGCTTTGGGAGAATGAGAATTTCACTTGCACTTTCTTCCTCCTTAGGGAGGATGTGGTGTTAAGGCTTGTGAGCCTTAACTCCCAATTTCCCTGCTTTTTGGTGCTTGGTTGGAAACTGTAGAGCCTTAACGTTGTTTTTGTAAACCGTAGGTTTTTTGTTTATTGAATATATATAAAAGCGGGGGCAAACTGGCACCGTCAAGGCAGCCCCCAAGAGGTTAATGCTGTTTTTGAAGGCACTCCTGCCAGGGTTATAGAAAATCTCAGGAGACATAACCCTATTTTTCTAACTAATGCTGATGAGGGACTCTTGGCCACCTCCCCACTGAAGTGGTCTGGCGAAGAGAGCTCTCCACAGTGTAGCTATGTATGCATTGCCAATCCATGGTGCATAGTTTCTTCTTTGTCTCCCTTTTGGAGATCAAAGTGCTGCATGGCTAATGGCTGAGATTGGAGAAGATCACATAGCTTCCGTCTCAGGCATTCAGCTGCAGGTTACTGACTGACTTTCCCAGCACCAGCAGGAGGAAGAGATTTTGTGGTAGTGAAGGGGCAGGTGAATGAGCAAGGGAAAAAAAATGTCTAAGCCATGTATAGCACATAATTGGAAGTCTTCAAAGCAACCAACTGAGCAGCAGTGCATTGATAAAATCTGGGAGACGATAACTATGTATAAACTTACTCAGTATGTTTGGCAAGCAAGAAATCCTAAGTTTAAGGAAGATATTATGACAACTTGGTTTCCATTTATTTCCTCTGTGGAATTCCTTTGATGAAATTCCAACCAAATACAATTGCTTATATATATTTTTCTTACATACACAGACAGACACACACCTTCTATATGCTATATAACACATTCTCCTTCTTTCATTAGATAGTGAGATTCCACTTAGGTTGTTTTACTCTAATTATATTGGTTATAGGTTAAGAATTATTATAAGTAAATTGCTTTTTTTAGTAATATAATAATAATAATAATAATAACAACAACAACAATAATATAGGTTTATACTGAGCAAATTTAAAATATCTAAGCGATTCACAAAATAATGATAATATACATTAAAATATTAAAATACATAAAATGCTAAAACATTTATAGAAAACAATAATAAAAACATTAAGATCAATTAAAACCAATACAACACAATAATTACAAATAAACAGACTGGGTAGCACATTCACTCAGGGAAAGCCTGGGTAAAGAAATGGGTCTTTAACTAGCACCTGATACCAGGGGATAGATCATTCCACAAGTGGGTGCCACCATGCAGAAGGCGCTTTTCCTGGTTGCTGTGAGATGACAATCTTCAGGTTGTGGTACAACCAGCAAAGCTCTTCTGCTGATCTTTATGCTTGCACAAGCCTGTACTGGGGAAGGCAATTTGCCAGGTAGCCTGGTCCCAAGGTGTTCTTCTTAGATTATTATGTATATTATTTTTTGTTGCCTTTTAAAACCCCCCACTTTATTTCAAAATAAAATAAAAATTCATGAAAATATTCATTTCAAAAAAAGAAAAGCTCTGTAGCCAAGTGAATTCTCTTTCTTCTCACTTTTCCTGCTAGCCACTTTCTTTGCCTGCTTGTTCACCTGCCCCCTTCACAATAGTGCCGCTGTGGCCAGACCTCCAGGTGCAGGTGTGGGGCCCTGCAACCCAGAGGGCTGCCAATAACAGTGCCCCTGAACAACCCAGCAGTCCAGGTTTGTGTGTCAACCTGCACATCCTACAATGGAGCCAATCATGGGTTGTACGATAAAGCGGAAGAAATGGGTGCAGGACAACCCATTGTTTTTTAAACTGATGGGTTGTCAGTATGTGCAAATTAGGTCAGTGATGGCGGCAAGAAGGAGCAGTAGCAGTTGCCACTGCTTACTTGCTCGCTGGCTGGATGCTGGTCAAGCAAGTGGTACCATTGATGAGAAAGAGGATGAGGAGGAGCAGCAGCTAGTGACAATAGCAGGGAGAAAGTAGACTCACTGAGGGAGGGGCCCCCTTGAGAGTGTCTTGCCCAAGTGCCCTCAAAAATCTGGAGCCGGCACCAGTTTAAATGTCTCCTGGATATAAAATAAGATTCTTACTAGGCAGCAAACACACCAACGTGTTTAGAGTTTCTGCTTTCCTCACAAATAAGTTTAGAATTTTAACTGGAAGCTGTATGTAGTCTTTAATCTGACAGCAATATATATGTGTCTGATGCACTTTTGTGATCATTTCAAACTGTATGTAGATACTGCTGGCTAACAATAAAGAATGGCAATTCCAATCAAGATGATTATGATGAATACAATTGAAGATTATGGGTGTCTCTACATTAAGAACTCCCCCCTGCATCCTTACCAGGTCTTGGTTTTTTTCGTGTTCACAATGGGCTCCTTCAGACAGCAACCAACAGCGACTATATGATTTTAAATTGAAAAGGGAATGCTATTCTTTGAATGAAACGGTGCCCTCTAGTGGCAGAATGAATCCTGTTTAAAATTAGATATTGAATTAACTCAAGTGTTTTTTAAAACAGGATTACCGGGGGAAACTGCGGGAGATGTCCTGGCTGTTGATGATGTCATGTAATCAACCCGCAAACTTCCACGGGTGGCCAGTCACGAGTGTGCTATAAATCGCTCATTTAGAGAAGCCCTCAAATGTGACCACTAGTTTGAAAAGCTGTGGTATCAATGAGACATGAGTGCTGTTTTTTGTCTTTTTCCCTCTCCTGTGGCAAAATTTCCATGTCTTAGAAAAGAAATACAGGCATGTCAGTAGTCACTCTCTGCCATAGAATAGTTAGGTTTGAACAATGTTCGCTTTCTGCTTCAGTTAAATTTCAGTATCCTGCCATAGGAATCATGTATGAAGCATTCTGTAATAGTGTGTGTGTGTGTGTGTGTGTGTGAGAGAGAGAGAGAGAGAGAGAGAGAGAGAAATGAAAAGGCTCATGCCTGAAAACTGATGGAATAATAGTTCACCTATCAAAGTGCTGCAGTTTTTCTTCATTAAGTAGCCTGGGAAGGCTCTATGAATGATGATAACACTTTGTCCTCCTTCTCTTTCTCACTCTTTCTTCCTTGTTCTCCATAGCAACAGTAAAGACAGCATGACAACCTCAAAATCTATGCTGAAATGAGTACATGTGATTGTCCTCCAACCTGTCTGTAAAAGAGCACACAATTAACTGAAGAAGAAAAGGGCAGGAGGACTATTTATGACTCCATGTACGGTAAACAGGATGTTTGATTTCACCTCACACTTAAGCCTCACTGCTATCCATGAACCTGTTTCAAGTCTCCTGTTCTGAAAGAAGCCGGATACTTGCCGGATACTAACAATGACTGTAAATGGAGTTGTAAATGCTGAGCAAATTCCTACCAGGGAGCTATATATGACCGAGTGAATAAATGAGCAAAGTGCCCTTCAATAGTCAAGCCTCAATGAGAAACACAGGATGGGGCAGGGTTGCAGCCAAGGACTCACTGGCAGAAGGCAAGTAAGCAATCGTCTTTGTGCTGCTTCTCTGCCTACCTGTGACTCATATGCCTCCAGTGTCTTGTCAAGTGAGAAAGGCATCTTCCTTAGCCTGCTGTCTCCCAGCCCTTAAGTGCAGTTTCCAGGGTCAGACCTGGTTCTTGGTTCTTGTGGGGTCAGGGATGCACTTTTCATCACAGCAATTGGGCCACCTCTCCCTGCCCTGCCCTGCTGCATGACAATGTCCCTGTTCAGAAGACACACTAAACCACAGTGGTTAAGCATTTTGAGCTAAACATTATGGCCTAGCATGTTATGTGAACCATTCCTAACAATGGTGAATACAGAACCACGGTTTAAATGTGCTCACTAACCATTTGCTGCAAAAGGGTTAGTGGCCTAACCATGGCTTGAACACGTCTGAACAGGCGCAGTGTAGGATTGTGTCCCAGTTCCCAAGGCAACTGGGCAAGTATTTCTCTCCGCGCTGCTTAATCTCAGACTATCTGTCATTGTCTCTTCAGCTGCCAGCTCAGTTGGCCAAACCATTCTTCCCCTTCTGCTCTGTGGGAACAGCACCCTACCTCACCACACCCTGTCATGCTGACCTGTGCTGTTTCCCCTGAGCATTTAAACTTCCTGTCTATGGGTGCTTCCAAATCGAAGGCTCCTAGCGCTAACATTCAAAAGGCATTGTGCAGCTACTCCATCTTTTCCTCTTTAATGGATTTTTTTTCTGGAAAGGGAAAAGTGGTGGGAAAATACCAGAGGGGTTCCAATAGAAGACAACATCATTTGGATACTACCACTCTCCTTACCAAATACCATGTTTGAGGTAGGGCAATTGCAGGATAAAAGCCTCTTCTATTTATAAGGAACTCTTTGGCCATTTCTACACCAGGCTGTTTGCCTGGGATGGCCCCTGGCTGTGCACCGTTGGTGTGTATTAGGTACTTCCGGGATCGCCGTCCGTCCTTCCCTCTACACCCCTATGGTGTAGAAAGGGCCTTTGTCACTGGACTATGACCAATCTGAAGGCCAAAACAGTCATTACTTTAAACCCAGCAGCTATCTCTTTTCAATTTTACTTTAGAGTAGGTGCTAGGGTCCTGATCGCCCCTCTGTACCTACTCTAGGGTAAAAATGAACAAAAAAAGAAGATGTAGTTGCTAAACATGGATTTAAAGTAATGTCTGTTTGACCCTGACTAGTTAAATCCTATACAGAGGGTAACTTTCTGCCTTTTGTAAATGGATTTTACTTTAGAGAAAGTTGATTTTAGTATCGAGTGTGTGTTTTAACTTATATACTTTTTAAAAAGAATCTTCTGGAAGCACCTTATGCCTTTCTTGGGCCAATCCCTCTCTCACATGCACTTCCTTCTTTCCTTCTTTCCTTCTTTCCTTCCTTCCTTTGTCTTTCTTTTTCTCTCCCCCAGCCTGCAATCCTCCCAGGCTGAAATATGTGCTGTTAGTGTCAAGGGATCACTGCCACAAGCAAAATTCAATATAAGATTGTGTTAGCTATATGAAATTCTGGACGTTTGAGCCCTTTCAGTGCCAATATTTTTGCTTGTATTTTAGCAGTGTGTCAGAACATACAGCATGCTCACTTTTTCCAGTGGGATGCAGTAAAAACAGCAACACTGAAATTATATTTTGTGTGCCAGGAATTTCTCTTTCTCTCTCCCTGGACTATCAAACTGCTTGATTCTGGCACAGTTCAACAGCAGAAACATAATTTGCTGCCCAAAGAAGAGAAGGAGAGAGAGAGAGAGAGAGAGAGGTTGAAAGAGTAAGAAAACCCTCTCTTTGAATCATTCTAGCTACAAACTTAGTCCAAGAACTGCAGGCACCATATCAAAAGTTTTGGTGGCAAATTATCTAGCTAGAACAGAGATATAAACCTACATTCATGAACACAGCTGAATGTCAGCACCTGCCACAGAAATATTGTAAAGAATGGCCTGATTTATCCAGTACTTACACTCCCACCTGTCCAACTGACACTAGGACATTTCAGGCAAGGATTACACTTATTAGTCACCTGAGCTAATATTATGACTTAGGTTGTTTGTCCAAAGGAGTATAATGATGATTAAAAATGGGGTTGGTCATAAGGACATTTTGTACTGTCCTTACCTCTTTTACTTTTTTCTAATATATCCTCCCCAAGCTCGCAAGGTATTTGTTACAAATATTGATAATGCTTCTTGACAAAAGCTATTCACCCGCTAACAAACCTCTGTTGTTATGGTATATTGTTTGCTCTCAGGCCCAGTAAATTTTATTTTAAGAAACCTTAATCATGACAGACAATTTCTAGTAAAAGAAAAGAAAACTAGAATGTATTATTCATCCAATTTGGATAATTTTATCAGTGCCCTGATTCCTAGCCCTTGGGCCTTCCAATATGCAACAGAGAATTCTGATGAGGATGGGATAGGCTACTTTCTTGGGGATAGGACAGTTAGTGCCTTAGTCAGCCCTCACCTACACCTGGCCAGAGGACACAGCCCTGCCATCATTCTCTGGTTCAGAGAATGAATTTCTGGTAGAACCTCCATCTCCCTAGTCTCGCAGAAGTCCCAGGCTACAAAATCGGGTGAGAGATCTTTAACAATTCCAGTTGTCACCAGGAGGTGCAGAGATGACCACACTACAAGTCTTAGCCTACATAAGGCTTCAGTTGGCTCTTCCGGCTTGATGAGGCAACGTTCTTTTGTTGTCCTAGTAGGAGGAAGAGTTCCATCCAACAAAACCCACTTGGAGCAATCCAGGGTCCTAATTCTTTCTTGCTTTGAATTTAGCAACAACTTCAACTGTGAGCTTTAAGGGACCCTAGAATGGGACAATCAGTTTTCTGGCGTAGGTTGATGAGGCATTTTTGGTTTGGGAGGAAGTCCTCATTAAGTCCTCCAGGGGGCTTTAGAAAGCTCAAGCAGCCAGGGAGACTGCCAAGTCAGACCGGGATAAAAATGGTAAAATAAAGAGCACACATGAACCCGTCGGCCACCTCCTTACAGTAAGGTAAACACTGAAGCTCTGCACCCTGGCAAATGTCTCTAAAATTCTCACTTCTTCCCATAATTTTGGGTGCAATTTCTTTTTGACTTTCATCCCAATGAATGGTCAAAAATAAATCGATACAAAAATGAGGCATGGTGCTAGTTGAAAATGCCTTTCCTCAGGCTTAGTTACTGGCAAGAAGAGCTTTCAGCTAAAATATGCTGATATTTTTGGCTCCACCCCTTTTGTCTTTGACCTTGCCCATGACCGGAATGTGGCTCATGTGAGCTTCTCTGAAATGGAATTCAGCCCTTGGGCTGAAAGACATTCTGCACCGCTGGTGCAGATGGACCAGTGGTGTTGCTTTTTATAAGGTATCTTTCTATGTTCCTCAGCCTTTTTCCTCAGGTAAGTCAACAACTCAAGCCAAACCATGTAATGGGAGCATTGCCTGAATGAAAAAAGACAAGCATATATCTGTTTTCCAAAACCCCAACAGAATTATTGTCCCGCAGCCATTAGCCCAAACTGTATTAGTTGGCATGACTAAAATGTCTGCCACTTCATTCACTGCTAAACAGCAGGCAGCCCTGTTCAAATTGCTGTGGAGGACAATAAAAATCAACAGCAAAATGACAGCAGGCAATAAATTGTGGTTGGATTCAACAGGTAGCATAACTAAAAGGCATGAATGCTAGATGCTGACAGCAAACAACTAATAAATACTATTTGACACATAGAGCTGCAGCTAATACAACTAGAAAGAATTATACCAGGCAACAAAATCAGTGTCCTGGAAAAAGGGTTTATTATGGCATACAATCCTTCACACGTTGTACCTGAGCCTGAGGACCAAACTGGCCATGTTCACAGTAGGCCCGTTTCAGGTTTGGGTCATCAGTGCAGCCCCGCAAAGCAGGCTGTATGGGAGCTTTATCATGGCACATGTATGGATGGGAGGGTAGAAGCACATGTTTCACTATGCTCCCCCTGCCCCAAAACATCTCTTCAAAGCTGTTTTTCTCCTGGTGGGCTCTGTCACTAGAAGTAACCCCAGCTAGGAGAAAAGTCATTGGCTGAAAAAATGGTGGTGGAAGTGTGGTGGAGATCAGTCAATCTTCCACTATATTGTGCTCTATATTTCTACCACACCCATGCACTACTACATGGAGATTTGGCACAAGTCAGGTTGGGTCACGCTACATCATGTCTAGTTTTAGCCTGAAATTTGCAAAACCTATTGTTGCAAATATGTCTAAAGAAAATAATTTAATTGACTTTGACAGAAATGGAATTGTCCCAACTTGTAAAACTCTGCATTATTGCATTTAATTTTTGTAGAAACTCTGTAGGTGTTCCACCACCATTTCTTTGCAATGAGATTCTAGTGAACATCTGTGTAAGATTGAGACTGCTGCAGGGCTGCAAATCCTAGGCCTGTGGGCCAAACCTGGCCTGTCTGGAGTCCCAATCTAACCCCCCAGAATTTCCCAGAAGGCTCCATCTGCCCTTTCCCCAATCATCTGGTGGTTTCCCAACTTTTGCATGTTTTCACCATGATTCTAAAAGGTTGAAGCACCTCTCCCAACGTTTAGTTTCTGGCAGGAAGAGCTTTAATCTGAAACTCGCTGGCATTTTTGGTATTTTGGCCCCACATCTTTTGCCTTTAGCCCCACCCACCACTGGAATGCGCCCCCCCGAGAGTTTCTCCAAAATGGAATTCTGCACTCAGGCTGAAAGACGTTCAACACTCCTAACCAGTAGCATGATCTCAGGTTCTGTTACATTGATACAAGGGCAACAGCAGAGTTAAGCAACTCTGGTGCTAGGATCCAGTTCTGTCAGCCACATTGACTTAGCAGCCCAGTGTGTGAAATCCACTTAAGCTGTTCTGGTACCCCTATTTTTTTTTTAAAAAAAAATATTGTAAATTTCAACAAAACAGAGCAAAACAAAACCATACAAGAAAAGAAAAGAAAAAAAATCAACAAGGATTGATTGTATCAAATACAGTTAATATATGTGAAATGTGTGTGTGTGTGTGTGTGAGAGAGAGAGAGAGAGAGAGAGAGGGAGAGAGAGAGAAAGAAAGAAAGAAAGAAAGAGAATACAGTTTTCTAAAAAATAAAATAGATTATACCCAAACTTCAACAAAGGCAGACCAAATATCCATATATGTATCCATTCACGAGTGGTACTTATATGTCATCCAAATGTTGAAAGTATTATTAAGTCATCAGTGCATTGCATTATAGGAAGTAAGGATTTATCCTTCCAATGTTGAATATCAGACTTTCAACTGTCAAAAGGGCACAGAGGATCCGTGTACGTTGAACATGTGTTAACTTCCAGCAAGCAGGTAGATCATTTAAAAGAACACGTACATCAGTAAATTTTAAAGGGTGTTCCAATACAAAGTTTATCCATTTAATAACCTTCTCTCCCAAAGAGAGAATCCCCTTAGAGTATTGTGCCTCCATCAATTAGCTGATTCAAACAAACCTGTATTAAGAGACATTGTGACATCCAATAGACACAGAACAAGAGTTTTTGCTGAGTGAGATGTAACCTGAGATCCACAGATACTTCAGATATATACGCTAAAGTGTTGATCCAGTTTGGGCTCTCCTACATTTACACAAGGCAGGTTTGAGACAGCTGAAATTGCAAGGACAGCACAGGGCCCAATTGACTAGCATAGCATGCCACACGAAGTGTAGTCTTTTCTTGCACTGTAGAATCTGAAGCAGCACCATGGGACTATAATGCACAAGCACATTATTTGCTTGTTTGCTCATTCATGCATTCATCCCAGCATCTTCAGTTAATGGAAAGACCTCTCTTTGACTGAGATGCCAGAAAACTTCTGATAGTCAAGGCAGACATTACTGAACTAGATGGACAAATAGACTGACCTGATATAAAGCAGCTTCTTATGTACTTCAGAGAAACATGCATAAGACTGCACTGCATGGTGGAGAATGCCAGGTTGGCCATGGTTTGGATGCTCTTCTAGGATGGAACCTGTGTTTTGCTGAGTTACTATATAAAGCAGGGGTGTTGAACGTCAGGCCCATGGGCCTGGGTCCTAATAAAGACCTCTGGGCTTCCCCAGATGGACAGATCCTGTTCTATAGATGGATGTGCCCCTTTCCCCCAATTGTTTTATGGTTTCCTGGATTTTGCACAGCCCCCTCCCCCATTCTAAATGGTTGCAATACCTCTCCTAAGGCCTCTATTAGCAGTAAGAGCTTTAAACTAAAATATGCTGCTATTTTTTTGGTATTTTGTCCTCCAGGACTTTTGCCTTTGGCCCGACTTACCACTGGAATGCAGTGCCTGAGAGCTTCTCCAAAACTGAATTCAACCATCAGGCAGAACTCCCACAGTGTAACATAATATGTACACTGATGGTGCTATAGACATTAAATGAACAAACAAGCTAGAGATGGAATATTTGGACAAGGTAGTCTGGTATTAAAAGCACAAGTAAATATTGTTTTCAGATGGCTCAACTAATGCATGCAGTTTCCCAAACCATGGTCTAAAGATGCTTTTACACTGTAAGCAACTGTCACCACATGGTGAGCCAGCAGAAATAACTGGGTTTTATTGCATTCTAATTCACTTTTCATTTACCTTGTTGATATGAGGCTGAGGCTCCATTGATATGAGTGTTTTAGGATCCACTTTTTATGTAAAAACTACATAATCTAAAAGTGTTAGAATCTAAATTTTAGATAATATCTAACACAGTTGACATCACCAAAAACTGCAGGTGTGGTTGTGGCACCTAATCAGACCTGAAGTATGTTTTTGAGGACAGTTGTCAATGTTCAAACAGTTCCTAAAGTTTTAAAAGATTAAAGACATATGCATTAATGAATACTACTAGACATGCCATATTATTAAAGGATGTCTTCAGACTCTCCCCAACAAGTGATATTTTGATTACCTAAATGTTCCATTATCTTGGCAAGAAAAGACACATTGCATGGTATAATTTCTGCGTAGAGGTAGAATCCTTAAAAAGAACTGTAATCAATCTATATTTTATCTTAGTTTATAAGGAAGGCATGCGTCCACCAGAGAGAATAAGGAAGTGCTTGGAATACTATACACACGGCTATGCTTTTGCCAACTGAACTTAGTTCACAGCACAGAATATTGAAGGTACTACAACAGAATCATAACCCTTTTCTCACAGAAAACTTGTGAACTTATCCTAACTGACTGCCATGAAATCGCAGAAGAATTTTACATTGGTCCACTTTGCATTGACAAGGGATTCTATGAGCATTTTTACAAGAAACATGAATAGTACAATCCTATTCATGTTTACTCAGAATCAAGTCCCTTGTGTTCACTGGGGCTTTCTCCCAGGCAGGGAAAGGGTACAGTTGACATATTAGCTGGAGTTGGTATAAAAATATCTCTGGACAACCATGTGATGTCAGTGGCCATCAGAGAATGATCTGAGTTCATATTGTGCAGGTTTAGGGCTTGCATTAAAATACTATCAATTCATGAGCTTCATTAGATAGTCTTCCTACTCTACAATTCTACGACATGTTGATTATGTAAAGTCAGGAACTGTTACATGTTGTCCCATACTGTTGTCCCATACTGCTGTTCCAGGCTAGTCCAATTGTGACCAGGCTATTGACTAGTATACATATTTCTATGAACAGTTCAGCATAACTATGGACATAATAGAGAATGAAGCTAACTTGCTAGCCACCTGATATTGTCTACAATAACAAAAGATGTGCCAAAAGAAACATTTTATCTGTCTACATATCCCAAAAGGAACATTTTACCCAGTTTGTGGATAAATATTATATATAATTCATCAGGTGAAAGGGTTCCCTTCTCTGATTAAACTACTACCCTTTTTGCTGCTGCAGATATGACATTGTTTTGCCACAAAGAAACCTGTCATTAATCAGCTTTTTAATGAGCTCTGGATGGGATGTAATTTGGCCAGACTCTGTCTGCAAACAAGCAGCTTGGAAACCCCATCATTAGCAGGGGGTTATGCTACTTAACAGGTGCTTGCTTGTATAATGCAAAAGCTTTTTTCCTTCCCCTCTCCTTGTCTTCCCAGGAAAGAAAAGAAAACCCCAACCCTCCCTGATTATTCACACTAATTTGCACATTCTCTTGTGTGTCTAGATATACATAGGATGGATTCTTGACCTCCAATGTCCGCCCTTCCTTCATATACCTCATGTTTGTTTGTTTCAAAAAATAAATTCATCTCAGAACTTGAAGCTCTTCCTGGAAGTGTGAGCTGTGCTTCCTAAGGAGAGGTAGAGGTGATCGGTTGGATAAGTAAACATCCTTGATCTTCACACCCCACCTCTTTCTATCAGTATGTTTGATGGTCTGGAAATGTAGTTTTAGAGGCCAAATAGGATTTTCAGAATGTTTAAAAGGCACTTTAAATATGTAAACAAATCCATATTTACTAATTTGCATCATAGTGGCTATGCTAAATGCAGTAAACATCAGTGTAGTTGGTAAGAGAAAAGGGAGAATGCCTGATTTGGCCTTGGGACCTGAGGTTTTCCAGCCCCTGATTTAGCTGAAAGATCTAGTTCATTAAGAAAAGCAGCTGTGGATGCTCAATAACTTTCAGAGATGTTTTTCAACTCCATCCATTTTGGTGGCAAGCCTGCAACAATGTCATGTTGTCAGTAAAGCATGGCTACTATCCAAAAAGGGGGGGGGTAGTGGTCCACTTCCAGCTGCCATTCTCTTGATGTTGCAGTGAAGTGACTGATCCATTGTTATTATTCATCCACACCGCTTAAAGAGAGAGATGGAGGAGATGTTTTTTACTGAACTGGTCAAGACAATAGGCCTTGGAGAAATGCATGACTTTCACATTGCGCAGGAGGCTTTTGTTATTCCTTCCTAAGCAAAGAGCACGCTATTTAGGATGACAAAATAAACGTTGGGTACTTCCAGGTGAGGCTTAGGATGACAAAATAAACGTTGGGTACTTCGAGGTGAGGCTTTTATTCTGTAATTGACTTGCCTTGTTCATGGAATTTTATGGCGGGCTGGTAGTCTAGATGCCGTCTTCCATTCATAACCCTCCCATGCTTTCCCAAAACTTTTTGTATTTTTTTTCTTGTACCACAGAAAACCTTTAAGGAGAAAAAGGCAGAATACCTGCACAATGCCTCTACTTTTATACCTCTTCATATCCTAAAATCTCTAAGCAGTTCACAATACATATAAAATATTTTAAAAATATAAGAACAATATTAATTAATTAATTAATTTAAAACATTACAACAGAAACAATGTTAAAACAGACCAGGGGCCATTACAAATCAGAGAAACGACTCTGTCTACAAATATGTCTTCAAGAGATGTTTAAAATTCAGCATAGTTTCTGGCTCTTGGACAGTTCATGGGAGGGTGTTCCAGAGGGTGTGTGACATTACTGAGATAGCCTGTTTACATGCTGTTATCTGGCAACACTCTGTTGGTCTTGGAATTACCAATGAGGCCTCCCCAGAAGATCTCAGGGGCTAAGTGGTTATATATAGGAGAAGGTGGTGAGCTAGCTATTCTGTCCCTGAGTTGTTTAGGGCTTTGTTAGCACTAGGTCTTGTCCATCTGGAATCAATGAAGACAGCCCACTGTACGGTTCCATCCTGGCACATCCTGGCCCTTTGTGAAGGCTCTTTCTGCAAGTCTTCCATTGGCCTCCCAATGTGAAACAGAGTTGCCATTAGGGGTGTGCATGGACCCCCAAAATCAGATCGGAATCGGAACCGGAACTGGAACTGGTGCCTCGGATTGGATCGAGCGCTTCCCGTTTCGGTTCGGAGCAGATTCAAATCCGAAAATCGGACGTCCAATTTTTGGATCGGACGCCATTTTAGGTGTTTTTGCCATAGGCTTACATTGGGGGAAAGAAAGCTTTCCCCAATGCAAGCCTATGGCAAAAACATGGGGGTGGGTGAGTGGGGACCTAACTCCCCCTCCCTCCCTGTCTGTCCCCACCACTCGCGCTCCTTACCTGCTGGGGCGCCTGCTTCCGTCCGCTGTTCCAATCTATTGAGAAACAGCCTTCACGGCCTAGTTCTCAGTAGTGCGCCTGGTGATGACATCATCACCTGGCGCGCTACTGAGAGGCAGGCCGCGAAGCCTGTTTCTCAGTAGAAAGAACCAGCGGATGGAAGCGGGTGCCCCGGCAGGTAAGTGAGGCCCTCCCCCTCCACCCACTCGCACTCTTTACCTGCCGGTGTCCTGCGCTACCGTCCGCTGCTTCCGTACTACTGATAAGCAGGCCTTGTGGCCTGTTCATCAGTAGTACAGAAGCAGTGGATGGCAGCGCAGGACGCCGGCAGGTAACGGGGGACCTCCCCCTCCATACCCCTCCCTCCACTCACGCTCCTTACCTGCTGCCTTCTCGCTGCCGTCCACTGCCACCCACTGCTTCCTTACTACTGAGAAACAGGCCTTGAGGCCTGTTCCACAGTACAGCGAGGACGCGCTGAGTGATGAAGTCACCCGGCGCGCCGGCACTCTATTGTGGAACAGGCCATAAGGCCTGTTTCTCAGAAGTACGGAAGCAGTGGGCAGCAGTGGACGGCAGTGAGGAGGCAGCAGGTAAGGAGTGTGAGTGGGGGGAGGGGGGGAGGTCCGAGGTCCGATCCTCCTATCTTTTCCAATCCGGATCGGGTCCTTTCGGATCGGATGAGATTGGACGATCCAGCTGCGGGGATTGGAATCGGATAATTTTATCCGATTTTGGCCGGATCGGGTCCGGATTGTGGAACATCGATTGGACCTGATCCGGTGCACACCCCTAGTTGCCATCTGGTGCTTTGGAACTGTGCTTTGCTACAGCATAACTGCATATACATGAGCAATGATAGGGACATTTTGTGAGCAAGAGTAAAATGCCATTACACTGCAGCCAAATCTGTCTGACCAGGCCTGCTTGGGCATTGTTTAACAAAGAACAACTGG
This sequence comes from Anniella stebbinsi, assembly GCA_029215795.1. NCBI lineage: Eukaryota > Metazoa > Chordata > Lepidosauria > Squamata > Anniellidae > Anniella > Anniella stebbinsi. The sequence goes on along the minus strand of JARDYH010000002.1, from coordinate 70,710,651 downwards.
ACTTAGCAAAATGTTGCATCTGACAAAAGAGGCTAAGGGTACAATCCTATGCCAATTTATAAGGGGAAATGTCCTACAATTCCCGGCATTCCCCAACCAGAATGGGGAATGCTGGGAGTTGTAGGACTTTTTCTGTCTAAATTGGCATAGGATTGCACCCTAAAAATCTATAAAGATATCTGTAGTAGAAGACACAAGTGTTCTTCAGCACACCTCAGAGAGCAAGCTAATTTAGGGGCGTCAGGACAGGCATACACAGCTCTATCATCTAACAGTGGGGGAACAGATGGTGCCACAGGAGGAACCACTGGGGTGTGTGCCTGAAGTGTCACTTCACTCTGCTTAATGGTAAGGATGGCCTTAAGGCCTATAACATGGGCCTGTTTTTGTACATAATGCCAACCCATGGTTTATTTAACCCATGGTTTTTTACCCTACCCCGAATTTGTCTGGCAGGCAATCAAACAAATTATGGCTTGTTTTCTCAGTCCCTGGATTGTTTGTTTCTCTCGTCCTTTGTCTGCTCCCTCCTTGTATCCTGAATGCCTGTGTGGCACTGTAGTACTGGCATGTAGAGCAGCTGCATTTTTTAACCACTCTTGCCTGCTGCCTCTGTAGCTTGGCAAAACAACCCATGATTCTGAATTCACATATAATGACAACCCATGGGTGAAATGACCCATACTCAGTGACCAATCATGGCTTCTCTTTCTGGATTATTTGTGGTTACCATGAACGTGTTCACTCATCACGACAACCCTGAATTCAACAGCAGTGTTATGTGTGAACCAGGCCATAGACTCTATGGCTGTTGCTGAGCCTTGACTCCTATTCTCACCACTGACCATTGTTGGGGGCAGCCCGTGGCAAGACCTTTTATATACAACTTCTGTTTCAACTCCATCCTCCCTCAATGTTTTTTTCAACACCATCAGAAGTATAATACAATGGATTTTCATATTAATAAGACTGTAAAGGTGAAAGTTAAACTGTAGGTGGTGCCATAGATAAAGAGACATTCAGCTCAAATAATTTGATGATTTGCTGTGGTACCAGGAAAAAATACTTTTTCACATGCTGAGTGGCTGCAGATGAATGGCTCACCATATGGAGTCAACCTCCATAGATTAAAGTAGCTTTCATAAAGCCACTTGCCTGTCGTAGTGTTGACACACTCCAAAATTTGATCTTTCAAGATAATAAATCATCAGGGGTTGTCCACAATACAAAACAATTTGTTTAGGTGCTATGTATCATAGGAGGCCTAACCACACAAGGTGTGTTCATATCGCAAATCCAATAATTTCCTCCTTCACGTCGAATCCATAGTTTCTATCTCCCCACCCCCCAACAGTACTACAGTGCAATCATGGGACCTAATTATGAGCAGAATGAGACAACTCTGTAGAAAAAGGTTTCTTGGGAAATAAGAGGATGGTTCTTGTGTACTACACCACACATTAAAACAGCATCCACCCCAATATTTTGGAGCTGGTGGGAACATTTGGAAAGTTGTGAGATTGTTGTGGATGCTCTCACAAAATGGCTGCCATGAGCGGGTTGCCCATTCATAAAATGGCTGCTATGATAGGTATGGCCAGTCACATAATCCTCATTTCCCAGAAGTCAAACTGCTGAGACTAAAAGAAAAGGAACTTGCCCAAGAACCTAAGTACAAGGTGGAGGTGGAGTGTGTGAGATCCAAAGTGCAAAACTACTCTTTTGAATGCAAGTAAAGATGGTACTGCCTTTCCCCACCACCAGTTAAAAAGAAAATGAATGCTAAAACACCTCAAGAAACAAAAATAAAAATCAGGAGGGGTACAGAGCTGAGCAGGTGCCAAGAGAGGTATATGCAGGCTCACTGAATTAAGAGTACACATGACAGGGTTGTGAGGCTATGCATGCTCTCCTTATCACAAGACGGTGCTCTACACATATACATTGGTATTCGCATACAGCTTCTTCTCATGGCTGCCCTCCATGTGACCAGTAGGGTGTTGGGACCGGGCTGATCATTTGATGAGTACTGCAGCCTCATCATCTGTGCTTTTCACACCTGAAAGGGCTCATCTGAACTCCCTGACATTGCTTGCCTCGACTACAAATGTAATAGGTGAATATGCTCTCAGATAAGGATGTTTTCCATTTGCGATGGCTGTGGCTGACCAGTTTTTCTCCTGGGCTAGCATGATGAGAATTTTATAAGAATTAATTTTTCTCCCTCTGCCCCTTCCATTGCCCGCTCCTCTTTTTCTCAGGTCTAAATAGACGTAGCTCGGAGAACATGTTATAAAAAGAATCAGGGCACCATTTTAAAGTTAGATCTTGTCAGCGTCTTTCTTTCCGAGTCTGTTGTGGAATATTGTGACAAGTAGTTATTATGTGAGAAGGAGGTCACTTTGGCAGAGCAATCCAAGGTGGAGGAAGTGCCGTTTCATATATTTGTTGGGCATGCAGCGGTAGGGAGGAAGGAGTGTGTATGAGTGGCATTTCCTTCCCTTTTGGCTCTTAGGAGATTCCTCCCCTTTAAACAATTTTCCTCCCATTGATTGCAATGGGATGAAAATAAACGACACTAGCTCCAAGGCTGGCCTATCCTCTCCCTCATTCTGGGGGAATCAGAAGGCTTTGAAGGTCTTTGGATCCCATGGACCCACAGCCTCTCCCGAAATGCCTCCAAAATGACTCTTTTCACCCTTTTTAATGTTGGAGCTCCAGAGCTGGAGGAGAAGCAGCTGCAGAGCTTTCTGCAGCCTCAAGGAGGAGACTTTCAAAATCAGCTCTCCCTAAAACAGGGGTTGCCAACGTGGTGCCCATGGATGCCATGATGCCTGTGGGCACCTCCAATGGTGCGTGCAGATGGGTCCCCAGGGTGGAGCCCATGAACAAAATAATAATTTAAACTTCCCCTATTGTTCAATATACACACATGGATGTTTATAAAATGCATACAACCGTCTAGCAATTATACATTGGTGTCAACTGAACCAAATATCCAAAGAAGTATCCATTTGAAGGTTGTGTCTATAGGCTACCCCTTCAAATCTTTTAGCTGTCTTTTAGCTGTCAAAATGATGCAGAGAATCTATTGACACTGACCATTATGAAGCAGATAAATAATTTTAAACAGCCTGTACATCAGTGAATATTAAAGACTGTTCCAGTAGAACATTTATCTGTGTAATAACCTCCTCTGAAAAAGAAGCAACTATGGAACATTGCCAAAACATATGTTTAAAAGACACATTAATGGTATTGCACTCCCAGCAATTAACCAAATTAGCAATTAGCCAAACTAGACAATCCCTTAGAGAGATGTTGTGGTGTCCAGTAGACACAAAACAGTTTTTTGCTGAATAAGATGTGGTCTAATATCGCCGATGGTGGAAAACTCAACTTATATCCGACAAGACACAACGTAGAGAACATCTCTGTTCCTATGGGGTGGTAATACGTGCAGCGAAGAAAGCAACTCCACGAGTAGAATTACACTGGTTCAGTTTCAGTTGGTGAGTACTGAGGACATGGACAAGCCTCCTGGACGAGTGAGGAGGACAACTTGCCCTCTCAATCCCTGCCCTTCTTGGCTGGTCACAAAGGGAGGAGATGCAATTAGATTACAATTACAACATATTATTAATGTATCTCTCACAGAGGGGAGTTTTCCATCCTGTTTAAAAGAAGCGGTGGTATGGCCACTTCTAAAAAAGCCCTCCTTAGATCCCCTGGATCTTAATAGCTATAGTCCAGTATCAAATCTTCCATTTTTCAGCAAGATGATTGAGAAGGCAGTTGCCTTCCAACTCCAGGCAGTTTTGGATGATACAGATTTTCTAGACCCATTTTAAACCGGCTTCAGGGCAGGATATGGAGATGAGACAGCTATGGTCACCTTAATGGATGATCAACGCTTGAGTATTGACAGGGGGAGTGTGTCACTGCTGGTTCTGGCCCTCTCAGCGGCTTTTGATACCATCAACCATGGTATCCTTCTGGAACACCTAAGGGGATTGGGAATTGGGGTCATTGTGCTTCAGTGGTTCCGGTCCTTCCTCTCAGGCAGGTTCCAGAAGATGATGCTTGGGGATAGTTGCTCCTCAAAGAAGGAGCTGTTGAATGGCGTACCACAAGGCGCCATCCTATCCCCTATGCTGTTTAACAACTACATGAAACTGCTGGGAGAGATCATCTGGAAGCATGGGGCAGGGTGCTATCAGTATGCTGACCCAAATATATTTATCTATGCCTTTGACAACAGCGTCAGCTAAGGATAGTGTGTCTTCTCTGAATGAATGCTTGGAGGCGGTAATGGGCTGGATGAGGAAAAACAAACTGAAGCTGAATCCAGACAAGACGGAGGTGCTTGCTGTCAAAGGCCCCAACCTGGGTCTGGAGGTGTGTCAACCAGTTCTGGATGGGGTTACACCCCCCCTGAAAGGCTGTGTTTGCAGCTTGGGGGTGCTCCTGGATCCGTCACTCCAAATGACAGCTCAGATAGACGCGACGGCCAGGAATGCCTACTATCAGCTTCGGCTGATACACCAGCTGCGCCCCTTCCTAGAGTTGGAAGACCTAAAAACAGTAGTGCATGTGCTGGTAATTTCTAGGCTACCTCTGTGCCTAGTCCAGAAACTTTAACTAGTTCAAAATATGGCAGCCAGGTTAGTCACCGGTACACCTAGGGGTGACCATAGTACACCAGCTTTAAGATCACTCCACTGGCTGCCAATCAGTTTCCGGGCAAAGTACAAAGTGTTGGTTATTCCCTTTAAAGCCCTACATTGTTTGGGTCCAGGTTACCTGCGGGATCGCCTTCTCCCATACAATCCGCCCCACATGCTTAGGTCCTCTGGGAAGAATTTGCTACAGTCGGCCAAAACCAGGCTGACAACTGTTACCCAGAGGACCTTTTCTTCTGTCGCTCCCAGACTGTGAAATGACGTGCTGGAGGAGATTCATCAATTTAATAGTCTTTTTGTCTTTAAGAAAACCATAAAAACTGATCTCTTCCGGCAGGCATACCCAGTCGAATTTTAAGAGTTTTATCTGTATTTTAATAATGTGTTAATTGTATATGTTTTTAATCAGTTTTATGTATTTTATTTCATTTGTATCAATGTTGTTCCCCGCCTCGATCCTGAGGGAGAGGCGGGTAATAAATAAATAAATAAATAAATAATTATTATTATTTATGCAAAAGGTAAATGCCAAAGTGGTGACTCACTGATTATACATTTTGTGTTGGCGCCCACAACATGGAGCCTTATTTACACATGCAGGATAAAACACTTTGAAAACATTTTGAAAACTGTATATGGAATGTGTCCTGGGCTCCAACAGTCCTCAAAACTGTTATAAACCATTTTAAACCGGTTTAAATAGTTTTAAAGCAGTAGTGTAGATAGGCTGATGGTCTCAAATTCCCAAATGTGCCCACGAGTCCAAGAAAGTTGAGGACCCCTGCTCTGAAGAATCAGGAAAAGGGAAAGGTTTGTATATGTAAAATATGAGATAATGCTTTTGTGTTGTTGTTGTTCTTGTTAAATTTAAACAATGTTCAGGATTTCAAATGTTACCCTGATTTCTATTTCTGTTTAATTTGCCAGAACTTTACACATGTAAATATAAACACACTACTGGAGAGAAAA